>JBBBDQ010000365.1:445000-1770000 GCA_037127315.1 Ascarosepion bandense
ATGTTCCAATATAACTTATAAATTAAAAATTAGTTTCTTAAAATAAATGGCCTACATATTACTTATTAGATTTTCTTAACTACAATATACCTTAATATAATTCTCATTCTAACCGATACATTCCAGCCCTTTACTCATAAGGTAGTTAAAACAAAACTTAACCTGCTGTTAAAAATTGTCTATCCATGTAAATAATGTAGAGTCCCACTATGTATTTTACCCAGACAAAATTAAAACATGACATGCCTTGACACCAGATAATTCTACTTCCTTTCACAACTGAAATAGTATTCTTTGTACTTGGATTAAAACGGATGGAACATTAAGAACTGACACAGAAGGCAGGGTAAGGCTTTTAACCTAACCATTTTATTACTGAAGTTTTTGTGTGTCGGAAGTACCTAAAAATATTTATCTTTTTATTAGAGAGGACTTATCTATGGGAGATAACTCATATTATGACATCCCCTTTTTTCTAAAAAGGAACATACAGAAAAACAAACAGTCAAAACACAGGAACTGTGACACTATATGCAGTAGTGTAATTGTCCAATTAAGGGCTGTTTTCATCATAGCTATATCTCTTGGGTGGTCTGATTATTCGACCAGATCTGGATGTTTTATGAGTTCTGGGATGAGTGTTTGGTGTTTTGTGTGGTGTTTCTGTGATGGGTTTACTATTAGATGTTGTGGTGTTGGTATCTTCCATGCGATCCATTGGTATACTGATTGATGGTTCGTCATTTGATTCTGGGGTCGACTTCGTTGTAGACTTATCTGTCCTTAGATGTCTACGGTTTCTACGAAGAGACTTTCCTGATGTAGTCTGCACCGTGTATGATCGTGGTTCGACGCATCTCTGTGTGACGACAGTAGGGGACCATTTGCTGGAGTCCGGATCATATACACGAACAGGTTGTCCTTCATGTAATTCTGGCAGCACTTTGGTGTGCTGATCGTATCGATTTTTTTGGTATGATTGCCTTTTATATAGGCGCGATGCTATTTCTTCTTTTTGGGTCGAATTGTTGGGACATTTCATGGGTAAGTTGCCTACGAGTTTTCTGTTCCATAGCAATTCACCCGGGGATGGAATTGCATGGTCAATGGGGGTTGACCGTAGACACAGCAATACCATATCTAGGTCTTGGTTGCTTGAGGCCGCTTTTTGCATTGCAGATTTAACGGCTTGTATGCAGCGTTCTGCTAGTCCATTGGATTGAGGATATCTAGGGGATGATGTGAGGTGTTTAAATCCCCATTCCTTTGCAAATTGCTTGAATAAGCTAGAGTTGTAGTGCGGACCATTGTCACTAATAACTCTCTCCGGGATCCCTTGTTCTCCAAAGATTTGTTTAATTAATCTAATTACTTCCTGGCTGGAGAATTCCTTTACCTTCCTCACAAATGGGAACTTGGAATAATAGTCCACCATTAGCAGGTAATTGCGTCCTTCACTGTGAAAAAGGTCTGTGGCTACTATTTGCCATGGCCTCACTGGGATCTCGTGTGGCATCATTGGTTCTGCACTCTGTGCCTTTTGATTTTGTTGACATATGGCACATTGTTGTATAACATCATCTATGTTCTTGTTGATGTTGTGCCAGAAAACGCAGCTTTTTGCTCGGAGTTTGCATTTTTCCATTCCCTGATGGCCGTAATGGATTTTTTGCAGGATTTCAGGTTGCATGACTTCGGGTATAATTATTTGGCCGCTCTTCATGAGAATTCCATTTTCTATAGCCAGCTCATCTCTGTAGGACCAGTAGGGGCGTAGATTTTTGTTGATTTCCCTGAAGGTGTCGGGCCAACCTTGTACGATGGTTTCTTTCAGCTCGCAGAGTATGGGGTCCGCTTGTGTTGCGAGTTTTATCTGTGATAGTTTTTCTGCTGAAAATTGCACAAAGTCTACTCTTATGTTGAGGTTGATTTCCTCTTTGGCCTTTTTGTTTGGTAGCCGGGAGAATCCATCTGCCAGGGTCATATCTTTGCCTGGGCGATATACGATTGTTAGGTTGTATTCCTGGAGGCGCAGCAGCATGCGTTGCAAACGAGGTGGAGCTGCGACTAGATTCTTCAGGCTGATCATTTCCAATGGCTTGTGATCGCTTTCTACTTGGAATTTGCTCCCATACAGGTATGTCTTGAAGCGTTCACAGCCAAACACAACCGCTAGCAGCTCTCTCTCTATATTGGCATATCTCTGCTCTGTTTCTGTTAGAGCTTTCGATGCAAACGCAATGGGCTTTCCTTCTTGCAAGAGGACTGCACCTATACCCTTGTTTGAGGCGTCTACTTGTAGGCTTGTATCTTTGGACGGGTCAAAATAGGTGAGTGACATTTCTTTGCATATCACGTCCTTAATTTTTTGCATTGCCTTCTGGTGACTGGTAGTCCACTGGTAGTCTGATTCCTTCTTTAACAGATCTCTCAGGGGTGCAGTTAGGTCGGATAGATGTGGGATGAAGGGTGCTAAGTACGTGATGATTCCCAATACTTTTTGCAGCTCTGTGACATTAGTAGGGCTTGGTAGTTGCTTTATCGCTTCTACTTTATTAGGATCTGGTTTTATGCTGTCCTTGTTGTACATTGCGCCAAAAAAATTAATATGCTTTTGGTCGATTGCACATTTTTCGCTGTTAAAACATAATCCTTCAGTTTGAGCCACTTCCATAAGCCTGTGTAGGTTGCTATCATGCTCTTCTTTCGTCTTTCCAAATACAATAACGTCATCAATGAGTCCAATGGTACCTGGGCATTTTTCTAGGATCATATCCATTCTTTGGATGAATACATCTTGGGACATTACCAGACCAAAGGGCATCCTCTGAAAACAGAATCTTCCGAATGGTGAGTGAAACGTTGTTAGTATCTGGGATTCTGCATCAAGTGGTATGGACCAATACCCATTCTTTGCGTCGAGTTTTGAAAAGTGCTGAGCGCCAGACAGCTTGTGCGCTAGCTCTTCAAGTGTGGGAGTCTTGTAGTGGCATCTCATTATTGCCCGGTTCAGATCCTTTGGGTCGAGGCATAGACGCAGTTTTCCGTTCTTCTTTCGAACGTATACTATGCTACTGACCCATTCAGTCAGTTCGGTGACCTTCCTGATGATGCCTTGGGTTTCCATTGATTTTAGTTCCTCTTTAATTTCATCTCTCAGATGGATGGGACATTTTCTTGGTGTATGTATCACGGGATGATGATCGGGTTTTAGGACTATATGATAGTCATTTTTAAAATGTCCTATGCGATCAAACTGACTTGCGTAAGCATTTTTTAAATCGTCGACGGAGTTAATCGGATCTTTCTTTTTTTGTATGGTGCAGTGGAGGCTTATCAGCTCCAAGTCTCTGAGGGAGGGTAGTCCTATTATGGTGGGACCCTCTGTTGTTACTACAAAATATTTTAGAGTTCTCCACTTGTCTTTGTGTCCGCATTGTATGCAAATTGATCCGTGCTGTATATGTTGGAGCCGTTGTACGCCGTCAGAATGGTGTGCTCTTTTTTTGTGGAGCCTGGAATGGGTTGTCCTAAGTCATCAACTCTGTCTGGAAACATGTTACGAAATGTTCGCAGGGGAAGCGTATTTCCTTCTGCACCTGTGTCCACTTTTGCCTTGAGTAGATGGGTGCCTGTTCGGTCGGGAAACTTTATTTTTAGCTCTGTGATGATTTCAGTCCGCTCATCTTTTAGCTGCTGAATAGCATCAAAGCTTAACTGCTCAAATTCTCTATACATCTCCATAGGCTCGGAGTTCACTGAATATATTCTGTTGCTTCGTTTTTTTTTTCTTGTGTCTGTTTTTGGCTGTGTGTCGCCCTTGCTTGGCTGTATTTTCGTGTGCTCTCATTTTTGTTAGTGCACATTTTTGCCCAATGGTTTCTCTTTCCACACGCTGAGCATGTAGTGCCCCAGGCTGGGCATTTTTCTTTTTGGTGAGTGGTTCCACACCGTCGACACTGGCTTTTTTTTATTACGTTTATTTCTTGTCGATCGCCTCCAATTTCAGCCATTTGCTTCATGTGGTTGAGGGATGCTTCGTGCAATTGTCCACAATTTAGGACTTCTCGAAGCGGAATATCCATGCTTTTCGACAGCAGAAGTTTCTGTAACTTCGGGTGCTTTGTGCCAGTAATTACCTGCTCTATGATACGTTCTTCAGTTTCCTGAGTGTCTCTGAACCTGCATTTTTTTGCCTGTAGTCGGCACCTCGCCACAAAGTCGTCGATACTTTCCGTATGTTTTTGTTTAAATTTACAAAGGTAGAAACGTTCTATTCGACAGTTTACTTGAGGCTCTAACTGTTCCTCAAAATTTTTCCAAATAATTTCCGGGTCCGTCCGGTCAGAGTCATTATCGAACGTCCAAGCATTATATCGCCTGAGTCCTTCCTCGCCGGATAGCAGTAGTATATAGTCTACCTGCTTCTCGACGGGAACACTGTTTACAGAGAAATATAGTGAACACCGCTGCTTGAAAAATCTGAACGAGTCGACCAGATTTTCCGAGTCCCAGTGCATAAGGGGTTTCTCGCATGTGTTTGTATTCATTTTTTTTTTTTTTTTTGTATTATTATTATTCTAATAACAATTTTTTTTTTTTTTTTTTTTTTTTTTTTTGAATAATGATATAGGAATTATATTGGCGAACTTACTTTGTTTGGGGTTTCCGCACTTCCTTGTGTATCCACTTTTGTTTATTTGTTTATTTTCAATATGGCGCTTGTGGTCACCATGTGTGTTTAGAGACACGACTTGTTGTGTGACGATGTTTTTTTTTTTTTTTTTTTTTTTTAATTCTCCGTTTTCCTTGCGTTCATTTTGTTTGTGGGTATTTCTTTTAAATCCCGTCGCTGCCACCATGAAATAGTATTCTTTGTACTTGGATTAAAACGGATGGAACATTAAGAACTGACACAGAAGGCAGGGTAAGGCTTTTAACCTAACCATTTTATTACTGAAGTTTTTGTGTGTCGGAAGTACCTAAAAATATTTATCTTTTTATTAGAGAGGACTTATCTATGGGAGATAACTCATATTATGACAACAACCCAAATCTTCAACACCATAGTTACTGAATTCTCATTTTTGACTGAAAAAAAATTGACACTCCTTCAAGCATATTCTCTACCTATCCTTTCTACTAAAACAGCTTCAGTTTCTAAATAGCTATGAACTCATATTTTGTAAATAAATCATTTTCAAAATTTATTTTAAATTATCACCTGAAGAAGAACAGTATTGTTGTGAGACATGAAAATTTTTGTGTTTTAATATATTGCTTAATACATTGTATTAAAAAAATAACAATTATATATTTATTCAGAAATTATAACATGAATATGTTATAATATCACGACAAAAGTATCTATTTTGTTTCAACACTTTTTGTGTCTTATCAAGTGATAATAAATACATATATATATATATATTAAATTTATAGTCATCCGCAGACAGATCTGTTTTGCTGTATCACAGCTTATCAGTATGGTTAGACTTTGATTGATTTTAACCCAGGATTGAAACCCGACCGAATTGGTGTCAGTTGACGATTCTACCTTTGGGCTATGGACGCTTGGTATATTAAATTTATATATATATATATATAAATAATATTACATCATGGCAAATAGCCTAAGCAAGACAAAGAAGTATAACCCACTAGGAGCAATTAATTACTGTTGATGAGGGATTGAAACTAATATGGTGTAGGAAAAAGTACTTTTAACTTTTGGCACACAGTAAAAGTGACAAGAAATTAGAACTATATTAGTTTTATTTTTTCTTTTCTTTGGTGTGTGTAAAAAAAGAAAAAAAATAGATATTCTTTAAATATAAAAGATTTATTAGTCCAAGTTGTAAAAATACTGCAACAGCAACAACTGTAGTTGTCGGAACTCCAGAAATAACAAACCCTAATTTAAATAATATGGAAGAAAACAGAAAATTCTCCAAGTTCTTTCATGCCCATTATGTTGGCAAATGTCTCAGCTGAATTCACATGCATTTCAGATGATGGAATTACTCTTTTTGCTTATTTTAGAAGATGTGAACAAATATTTCAGAGAAGAATACAGTAACTGGAAAAGATGAGAAAAAAGAGAACTTTTGGTGAAAAAGTTAATACTTATAGAACATAAAAAATACAGTAATTTTATATTAACAAAAAAAAAAAACAAGAAACCCAGAAAAATTTTCTTTGAAGAAACAGTAAATATTCTGACTAAAAATTTTCTTGAGAAAAGTTTAATACATATTGGAATTGTATGAATCTAATGAAAAAAGAAATTAAAAAATTTTGTCACATATGCAAGAATTATTAACAGTGTGAAAGATTCAAAGTAAACAAACTGGCTACAGACATGTTTTAAGGGTTACTTTTCATTCAAGAGATGACGAAAAAAGAAACAAATATGTGCTAGAATTCTAATGAAACTTGAACAGAATAAAAAAACTAACACTACAAGAAATATCAGACAAATGTTACAGAATCCTAAATCTGAGATGCAATATAGAAGAAATGAAAAAAAAAGAATGTGTATCCATACAAGCTAAAGGAAGATGTGGAAAAAGAAAAATTAATCTATGTTTCAGATCGAAGGTTAAATTTTAGAGCTGACTGTCTCTATAAGAATTCAAAGTGCTACAAGTCAAAAAAAATAAAAAGTCACACTGTGAAGCTAAATCAAGAAAAAGTTCTCAAAGAAAAAATTTCATACATAGTGTTGTGACAGAAAAAATAATTACAGAAAACTAAAGAAATTTGTGCATTTGAAAAGTAATAATGTGGATATAAAACTGCAAGAAGACACTGATAGTGATATCAATAATCAACAAAGCCATATGCAAAGTAAACAAAAAACCTATATTAAAAAGAACTTGGAAAATCACAAGTGGCATGTCAGGTAAGAAATTATTTTTTATTGTTGAAATGCTTTGTAAAATTTCATTTTGTAACAAGTGTGCAAAAGCTAAGTTTTGTGTTAAAATATTCTGTAAACTTATTCAGTACTGACTGGATGGAATTATTTGAGTTGTGGGTTTTATCTATAAATATTTATTGTAAAATTATAAGTGGACAAGCTACCAGTTTTAAAAACAATGTGAAAATTTAAAGGAAGAATTAAAAAAAATGTTTTCTGGATATTCCGTTCGATAAGTTGGGTTGGAATTATAAAGTCAAAAGGAAATTTAAGGTGGAAAAGGGTTGACACCTGTGCTTAAACTAAGACAGAGGGAACTGTTCGTAATACTGAATCAAGTGAATGAAGAATTCGACAGACATGAAAAAATGGGTGTAATTAAAAAGATTGATTATTTAAAATAGACAACACCAGCAGTGTATGTAAAGAAAAAAAATTGTTTGTGCTGATTTTTTTACAGGGTTAAACAAATGTTTAGAATCACATAATTGCTCATTACTAGGTCCAGAGGAAATTTTTGTGAAATTAAACAGTGGAAAAAGTTTTTTGATGTTGTGTCTTTCTGAAGTGTATTTGAAAATACAGGTTAAAGAAAAGTCTTCAGTGTTAACAACCATAAATACATACAAGGATTTGTATAAGTTTAACTGACTGACTTTTAGGATAAATATGGCTCCAGATTCTATGCTTGCAGATTGTGATTTTGCAGTTGCTTATCTGGATGATATGTTAAGTGCATCTTAGGAACAACATATTAGGCATGTGAAAAGAATTTTTGAAAAAATACAGGTTCAAACTCAGTGAAGAAAAGTACAAATTGTTTTTGCCTAAAATTAGGTACCTAGGACAAATCATTGACAAAAATAACCATCAACCAGATTCACTGAGGGCAAGTGCAATTAATAATACCTCCTCCAACAAACATCACTAGTTTACAAGCATTTCTAAATTTAGCAAACTATTATAAAATTTATATAGCTAATATGCAGAATTAGAGAGCTCCTGAACAATCTGCTTAAAAAATAAATTGTAAAGTGGAACTGGGCTGATAAGTCTCAGAAGGCATTTGAAGAAATCAAGGAAATACTAACATCAGATTTACCATTAGTGCACTATGATCTGAAAACAGAAATTGTATTAGCTTCAGATGCTAGCAAAAATGGTATATGAGCAGTAATTCTACATAAATATGATGATGGTAACATGAAAGTTGTCACGCGTGCTTTATGTTTGCTATTACTGGCAGAGAAAAATTAGAGCCAGATTAAAAAAAGAGGCACGAGCAATAATATTTGCAGTGAAAAAATTTAATAAATTTAGACATGGAAAGTTTTTTTTTCATTTACAGACAGACCACTGTCCTCTATTATCAATTTATGGTTTGAAAAAAGTAATTCCTATGCACATTGGGAATAGATTAAAATGCTGAGGTTACCATCTTATTAAATTACAATTTTAGGAAGAAAAAGAAAATAAAAATATATTATGCAACATAGTACATGAACTACCAGTTACTCTGGAAGAAATAAAAGTAAAAGCAGAACTAGACATATTTATTTCAAAAATAAAAAAAAATGACAAAAATAAAATAAGAAAGATAGATGGCTTTTTTAATGCAATTCCAGATTTTGACACTTACTTTGCTATATGACAGAGTATTAATGTTTGCATAAAGAGTAGTAATAACTATCATATTACAAAAGCAGTTCATAGTAGACATCCAGGGATTTCAAGGAAGAAATCTCTTATGAGAAGCTATGTATACTGAACCAAAATGAATCAAGAAATCAAAAAAATCAGTAAAGGCTTGCAGAGGCAACAAAATCACGGACCACAAAATTACAAACTTGGCCAAAGACAGATACTCTGTGGTCAAGACTAAATGTAGATTTCTTCTTCTTCTATGTGTCTTGTCCTTTCAGGATGTAGGCAATCATGGCCTTCCATGTTTCCCCATCCCTGGTGGCTCTTAACACGCTTTCTCCTGTTACATCATGCAACCCCAGTTCTGCCATCCACCCACCCAGGCCAATCAAGTACATTACATGCCGTTTTTCCCCTGTCTCTCTTTCCCTCTATCTAGCCTGTTAGCATCAGATTCTCTAAGCCCGCCTTCCTCATTGCATGTCCCAGGAACTTTAGCTATCTCTTCCTGATGCCCAGTATTTTTTTTTTTATCGTGTCACCCCAAGCAAGGCATTCCACTGCCACTAGAGTGCAGGGGATTACATAGAGCGATTGGGTATAGGAAATGTCAGAAGGAGGGTGATAGACGACTTAGGTTGTACATAGGGAGAAAGTTGGAGAGAGTGGGTGTGAGTTAGTGTGTTAGGAAGGTGTCTATTGACCCTACATTTAAACTCCTGGAGGTTGTAGCCGTCAGGGAAGCAAGCATGTGGTAAGGAATTCCACAGGCGGGAAGTGCAAGGAAAGAAGCTGTTGGAGTGATTTAAGTTCGTCAGAGCAGAAACCATGAAAGTATTTAATTTCCTTTTCATTTTCATCCTTTCCAAAACCCCATCATTGCTCACATGCTCAATCCATGATATCTGCACAGCATCTTTCTGTAGAACCACATTTCAGTTACCTCAAGTTTTTCCTTCATCTTTGATAAGATTGCCCAGCATTCACAGCAATATAGAAGAACTGACATCACATAGCAATCCATTACTTTCTTCTTCGTTTCTAGTGAAATTTTCCTGTCTCTTAATATTCTACTCAGCTTCTGGAATGCGTACTTCGCAATGCTAATTTGCCATTCGGATCTCTATGTCACACTTTCTGTCTTCTGTTAGAACACTTGCCAGTTATTTGAATTTTTGTACCGACTAGATTTTAGTATCCCCCACCTGTATTTGGCATGTTGGGCTGCTCTTTTCGCTGATGACCATGTATTTGGTTTTCTTGCTGTTTATTTGTAGTCCTTTCTTGTTACTCTCTTCAGATAAAGATCATAGACAATTTTCATAGACCTTAATTCCTACAATATAGAGAAAAATTAGGATGCTGGAAAATCTTAATGAAAAATTAATTAAATCTTCCTTGTCAGCTTTATTTGTGTTAGGATGAATAAAACATATTCCAAGGGAGTTAACCCTTTCCTGTTCCCAAACAAAGTACCTCCCTTTTTACCACTGAAAGTGGGTACACACGAGTCACGTGATCAATGGAACATTCAGATGTGGGACGCATGAGGGAACAGACTTGGAATATGGCCATCAATGGTTAAAGAACACATGTATGTTCTTCTGCCCTCATGGTTGTGACACACAACCCGATAACTTGGGACTGATACCATATGTACATATTTTGTAATGTTTCTCCATGTAAAATAAATGTACCTTCCAGTCAACTGTGAGTAGACATCTACTTTTCTTTCGTTCCATGCATTTTCACCACATGCTGCACACACACACACACACGGACCATGAATCATACTACAAATTAAGGCATTTTAGTTGTTGTCTCATAACTGTTCATAACAATTTGTAAGATGTTTGAAGGGAAGGTTTCTGCCCAAATATACATTAATTAAAAATCAGAATTATGAAACATGTTTACAAAGGTTAAAAAAAAAACATGGACACATTTCCTTTATTAAAAACTCTAAAAAAAAAAAAATAGTAGACAAAAATATACTGTTTAAAAATGAATTTCTACTCAAACACATGTAGCTAGTGTCACAGATCCCTACTTAGTATGGATCGAATATTTCACAACAACAAATCTTTTATCTTTGAACTTTAATATTTCACTAAAGTGCTCGGGTTCTCTCCCTTACATTGAAAGTTTGTTGGCAAAATAGACAAAGATTAGAAAAAATAATGTTTCTTGGATCCCTATTCATTAACATATTTCACCGACCGTTGACCATAAATGAGTGAACAAACACCAAACATAAAATTTAACAATTTAATGAACAATGAAAAGAGGGTGAATAACAAATATGGGAGGTGGGGATAAATATCATATTGTTCTTAATCAATGATAAGACGTTGAGTGGTGAACGGAACAAAGCAACATAGATCATACAATTATATTCTATTTCAACATTTGTAAAGGTGTTTGTACAAACTTAATATTTTTGTTTGGTGGATTGTAGGATAATGCTAAAATGCGGCAGGAGGGGGGTGTAATGACTTATCTTAAAGTCTTTTCCTTTCCCTTTTCTCTTTCTTTCTCTTTTCTTTTCTTTCTTTTTTTTATACTTTAATGAATAGCTTCAGCTCCCATCTTTCATTTCTCTGACGTTTGGCAATTATATTTTCTGGCATCAGGCTTTCTTTTTTCTTCTTCAGAGATCTTTAAATGTTATGGCTACTTTAACGAACAGCTTTGGTTCTCATCTTCCTTTTTTGTGATGGTTGGGAATTATGTTTTCTGGTATCAGGCTTTCTTCTTTCTTCAGAGATCTTTGAGTTCAACGGCTATATTCTGCGATAGACTATCTTTCTTACATTCTCTGCAACTGGAATGATGTGACTTGTTTTTTGCCTTGGGAATATACAGTCTTGTCTAATTTCTTCGAGTCGCAATTCATCAGCATTTATCCATCACACCCAATGGTGCATAGGTCAGCAACTTTTTATTGCTGTTTCTGTAACAAATTGTTTTTACAGGGCAGGGTTGTTAGCTCTGCACCTAACCCCCAAACATGGAGGACTGGTGGAACCATTCTTGATCCTTACGTTTACAACACCTGGTATTCCCAAATGGTCACCCATTTAAGTACTGACCAGGCTCAATGTTGCTTAACTTCAGTGATCGGATGGGAACTGGTGCATTCAACACGATATAGCCGTAGACTGTAGAGTCGCAATTAGTCTGACTTAATCTGTCAAGATTTAGCCGGCTACTATTTTTGCAATCCACCTCGTGGTCTGCGTATTTTGTTGCTAAAATTTTATGGCTTGCCGATTGGTTATCCTCAGCCAATCGCTTCACTTCTTTTGGCTGCTGCTCTTGTTGTTTTCACCTACGCATATTATGTATGATATCAGAAGCGGGTGCGTATCTGTTGCTAGCTTGTGTGTGATATGGGGAGGAGGTGGGTATTTGTTGTTGGCTTATATCCGTCACACTAGTAAAATAAAATGTATATAGTAATAAGAATTAATGCCAGGCTATGGACAAAATTTCATTAATTCATTAAATATATAATACAATAAAATAACATTTTTAATGGGCAAAGGATATTTGAAATCTTTGTGTTGTGATATTGATCACTTGGTTTTCTTTACAGTTTTAAGCTTTCTGGCTTATTTTATATTAATAAGTGTATGTATACACACATCTCTCTCTCTCTCTCTATATATATATATATATATATATGTGTGTGTATATGTATGTGTGTGTGTGTGTATATATATGTATGTATGTGTGTGTATGTATGTGTGTGTGTGTAAATATATCAGTCAGTTAAGTGCTAAGCATGATACACATTTGGGTGACCATATTTTGAAAGAGGCATGACTGACTGAGCAGAATGTTTTCACACAGTAGGTTGTCATTACTTTCTGCAGTAGACTAGTTGCCAACCAAGGCTATAGAACACACTCTGTCTACTCTATAACCCATAGCTAGAGTGAGCAGAATAATGGTATTTGCATATAAGTGAATGCAACAAATTCAACTGGGTTTTGAACCCGGCTCTCTGATATCTCATTTCAAGTTGATATCCACTGCACCACAATTGCACATCCTACATAAACACATACAAGCAATAAAAATTCCAAGTATGTACCACTTTCTAAAAACTGACCAAATAACCAAACATCAGGATATATTTTGGTATCTTTTGTTGGTCGTGCTGAGAACTTTACAGCACCTTTTCATATCAGCACACACATGTCAAACCCAAATGCTCAAGGTATCTCAGTCAGTTAAGTGCCATATGTGATACACGCTTGGGCAATCATGTCTCGAAAGAGACATGACTGACTGGACAGAAGATTATCCCGCAGTAGGTTGCCATTGCTTTCTGCGGTAGACTGGTTGCGACCAAGGCTATAGAACCCAATCTGTCCTGTTATTTAACCCATAACTGGAAGGAATAGATGGATTAATACCTTTCCCAAGGATATTTGCGCGTAAGTGAATGCAATGAATTCGGCTGGAATTCGAACTCGGCTTCCCGATTTCTCGTTCTGAGCCGATATCCAATTCTCCACAACGCACATCACAAGGTATCTACCTATCAAAATTTACTGCCAGCAAACAGCTTTATTATTCTTTGACACCTTTATAGCTTACTACTGAAGATCACTTTGGCCAAAGAGCAATATTTAGAATGCTGATCTGAAAAGCCATTGTGCTGCATCAAGTGTTTTATGCGTTAAACCTTGGGTCAAAATTGAATTAGTCAAACAAATATCTTGTCAAGTATCTGGTGAATCTTTCACTTTCACAATAGAAAACTATTATGAATCAGTATCTTGGTAAGAAAAGGCTTCTGGCAACTCTGCCTCATATACACATGAGAAGGATCAAATGAACAATTTGCTTAATTAGATGATGTATAATGGCCAACGCTAACAGAATAATTAGTTCTAGTGTCTCCTGTTTATGTAATTGGTCAGAATAGCCAATGCTAATCTGAGGTTTTTTTTTTCTTATGATTTGCCTTGAGGGATGAAATTATTCAGTTCATTTCAGAATAAATATTTACATTCGTTTAGTTTAGTTAAGTTACAATTAGTGCATCTTAGAGGATACACCCAAACACCTACTTTTCAATGCAATCATTAATGAGTTCATTGATTTCATGAAAGAATTTCTGATTTTTATCAGTGCATATGCTTATTTGATTTTATCTAATATAAAGATTAATTCTAATTGATATTTACAAAGTCAAATTCCATTTTATATTGTACTGAATAGAGTTGAACTTGAACGCCAGTTCTTGGCACTAGTGAAAAATTTTGCAACAATCTTAGCCATAATGCAAATTTTATGATAACAATTACAACTTTTATTAATTATATTTACTGAGCTCAGCATTGTATGGCTCAAGAATAATATATATCTAGATAAAAAAAAATGTGTTGTGCTAAAAATTGCAGTTTTTAATTGATCTTATACCAATGATAAATTCAGTTATCTCAGCCATAAGACAATCCTGTTCACAGAAAAAAATCTATTTTTTATAGAGCTGTGGTTAGAAAGCTAATCTTAGAGAATATTAACTGTGTTCAATACTTATTAAAGGCATTTTATAGACTAAGTGCAGTTTGATACCTGCCAGAACCTGATGATTTGTGAATATGATTGTCAACAAGAATCACATTTCTTATATTTATTTAGTGAAAAAATTAGATTGGCACTAATGGCAGAATGTGCAAACAGTGAAGTCAGTCATCTGGGTTCAAATTTTGATTGGTTGCATTTATTTTTGCACAAATTCCTTTGGAGAAGGCATGAATCTATCTCTTTTCCTACCACACCAGAGTGGAAACTTGTCTAAGAGAAGGAAAACTTTGAATTTTATGTTGTTTCTAAAGCAACAGGAAATTTCTTCATTTTCTTTTCTAAGAATGCATGAAATTTTCATAACAAATAAAGGAAAAATATGTGGAGAGTCATGATTGTCCTGTGTCCAAGCAGCATGCTCAAACCTGCCCCATAAATATTGGCTTTCAAAGTTTCACCAGCAACAAGGCATCTGATCAGGAGACGGGAGGTTTGAGAAGTGTAGAACCACCATTTAATTGTTGTTCCCAGATCCATGACCTAGGGTAGAAGTACCTGTTCGGGTTTCAGCTGTGGGCAAATAGTGAACCTTCCAAACAAAAACAAAATCCTATGAAAGTATAAAAATACATTTTTATAATAAAATTACCAACAATACATGTTTATAGTAGAATTACTAAGAATACATTTTAAAGTAAAATGTCCAACAATACATTTTATTTGTAACTGAAGCCATCAAATTGTATTCAAAATATTTATATTTTGGCATTAAATAACCCATAGAGTTTGATATACTACAGAAAATCAACCAACTGCCCAAAGTTTCACTGTAACCCCCTGCTTATTTGCAATGATGTCATTACTTATTATGGCAGAGTGTACCTGGGGTGAGTTACAGTGATTTAAACACTGAGAGCCGAATATTTATGGGGTGGGTTTGGGCAGGTTGAATGCCAAAGGTTAAATGTAGCATTATAGATTAGCCTGGCTCAAGGTTAAATGTTGGAGGAGAGGAAGATTATTTTGTAATGGAGAGAAACCTGTCTGTATTTGAATACTTACATTTTATTCTGGTCCTGTTCGAAAATATGCAACTATTTTAATTTTCAAGCAGGCCTCAAGCATAATTCTTTTTTATTTTAATTCTTCTTGTAGTTGTATTGATTAAAACCTCAATAATTTACTTTTGTCCATTATGACTTGAATTATTCTTTTACATGGTAATATGTCAAAAGTACAATTATTATTAACCAGCAGTATAGCCCGGTGTTGCTCGGGTATAATGAAAGCTTTAAAACTAATCCATGGTCCTGGAGCTCAGACTCTTTGGATGATGGCACAAAAGACTAAAAAGCAATAGTTGTTTCCAGTTAAAGCGAAACCATAGACTGAAAGGAAAATGAATGGATGTAAGTCAAATTTTGATTTCCTGGAATCGATATCAAATAAGCTTTTTTCGTCGTAAACTGAATTTTGAAGGCTAAATAAGTCCTCTGAGTAAATATATATATATATATATATATTATTGATTTTCTGCACTATTGTAAGAACTGCAACCTTGAAACTTCTGAATATCATTTCTTATGTCTTTGTCTATGAGTGTATGAAATTTGATTAAAATCGGACCACTCCTTCTATATCCCAATTTTTTTGGTTATTGATTTTCGATATTTATTGGGGGGTACCTCAACACAAAACCTAGCTAAGAACACTTGCAGACGCTTATAGTACAATTTTGTAAATTTTCAAGAAAATCGGTTCAGCTGTTTCAGAGTCTATAGGTAATGGATACACACACACACACACACACACACAGACAAAGTTCCATTTATAAATAAGTTTAGATTAGATAGATCAACATTTTTTGTTGTTCTTCCTCATCTTTCATGTGTCTGCCACTTAGTGAGGTGCCTTCCTTAGGTATTGTATTTATTCAAAATGTTGAATAGAATTCTTTATTTTGTCCAGGGGCTGTATTTCCTCAAACCTTGCTTTTTGTCCATGTTTGATTTCGCTCGTGGTGCCATTCTGCTTTCCCTGCTGAGCTAATGTACTTCTACACTGATTAATTAAACTTACTACATACAATAAATGAAACTGTTATCCAATGAAATTTTCTAATTAGAAGCTCCTGTATGGAGCCCCAGAAGTAATACCTGAAGAAAGCTGAGGAAGACAGGGATGGAAATTTAAAAAAAAACAATCAAAGTAAGAATACGAGGCAGAAAGATTCAGTGCATAATAATAATAATACTTCAGCCCAAAAATTAAAACAGAAAAAAATCCCAGAACACCAAAACTCAAGTAGTCCCTTTAAGACTTGAGAAATCCTGTCTCTTCCTCAATTTCTTATCCTATGTAACTCTAAGCAATGTCTTACTATCATACCCAGTACATTTTCTGCAATTCACTTATTAGATATGTTAAATTTTGTTTCTCTTTGTCTCTCTTGCCTTCACTATGTCTTGTGAGGGTCAAATTCTCCAAGCCCTCTTTTTTTGTATGGCTCAGAATCTCTACTGTCTTTTTCTCATTCTAAGTACAATTTTTCCTTTTTGTTTCCATTTTCCTCATTGTTCATATCCATGATATTCTCAAAATTTTTCTATAGAACCATGTCTTGTACTTCAAGTCTATTTATCTGTGAGGAATTGTTCAGCCTTATAGGAGGACTGATATCATATAGAAATTTAGCACTATTTTCATTTTGTTAGATTTATATGTTTTAAATACTTTACTAGGCTTTTTGTAATCTTTTGTTTTTTCCTATTCAAGTGTGCTTTATGATTTCTGTGAAACATTTTCTTTTGTCTGTTCACATTTCCTTCTTTTATTTGGATGTATAAGTGATGTAATGGATAACAACTTAGAATGAGAAATCAGAGTTGTGTTTGAATTCCAGTTGGGCTCATTACATTCACTTACATTCAGATATCCTTGGGAAAGATATGAATCCATCTTCCCCTGCTTATTGGATGAATGGTAGGACTTGTATCTGAAAAACTGTTAGTAAAAAAAAAAAAAAAAAAGTTAATAAAATTTTCACTCAAAAAATAATGAATTATTCATAAATCCTAATTATGTTTTGACTTTAGATAACTCAAAGGGTTGATTAGCCATAAAAAACAAAACAACCTTTCTTTCAGTCAAGAATTTTTTATTTTATTCAAGCATCATCACCCATTGAGTTCACTGCTAGACAAATGCTTTACTCAGCTATTTTTATCCTCTAACATACATTACCAGAAAACTCCTGTATCTTATCGCATCATCTTCTGTCTAGTTGTTTCCTGCTAAAAGAATTTTAACAAGCAGCATAACCAAAAATGCTAAATGTTTATTTGCTGTAATCAATGGAAATTAGTGATGAATAGTACAAGAATTGTAAAATCAGGAGATTTCACAGACAATCCACAAAGTATCCAGTCCTTTTGAATATCTTGACTACACATTGTCTTCTATTGTGTTTTTCTAGTAAAGCATTGCATTACCCTAGTCTCTGACCCACCCTCTATTGTCCAGGTTTCCTTTGAGTTTTGGTTTTTTCTAAAATGCACAGTGAGATATTTCAGACCATGGATGAGATTAAGGAGATTGATAAGGCAGCTCATTGCAATCCAAAAAGAGGATGTAGTAGACAGTTTTAAACACTAGAAAGTAAACTGGAATAAGTGAATTTTACAACAGAACTATTTTAGAAAGATGTAGGGTGCCATTATCCTAGGTAGGCTACATTTTCAATTAATATTAAATAGTTAGATCATCTTAGACAGAACTTATGTCTGTGAACAAGTCAGCACATATGAGAATACATTCACACACAGATCACACACATATATCTAGCTACCTTCAGGCACTGCATCATGGTTAATGACAAGCAGGTCTTGCAAATAATTACTATTTAGTAATAAGTTAGTTTTTATTTGGTTCTTAATATTGGTGGCCTTGTGTCAAAATTAAACTAACCTAAGTCAACTCTGTATATATATACGTGTGTGTGTATATATATATATATTTCTCACTGTTTAGCACAACTTTGTGATACTTTATATATATATATTAGGTGTATATATATATATATATATATATATATATATATATATATATTGAAATGAAAGTGTATAGCTTAATATTGCAAGAAATTCTAAAATATTTTAGAATGTCTAGTAATATTAAGCTACAAACTTTTATTTTGATAATTAAATTTTGTACCTACAAAAATATCTTTGTGGATATATATATATATATATATATATATATATATATATAATGCTAAAAAAAGTCCTTTAATGTTGCACATCAACCTACTTGAAAATTTCATATGATTTTGCATTGGTGACGTTCTGTTAAATAAATCAAGTAACTGGTTGAAAATAATGCAGGTGATGTTTCCTCTGTTTTTCACTTTATAATTTTAATTTCCAATGAAGAAACCTGTAAATTCCCTGGAAGAGAAAAAAAAGTGAAAAAATGAATGAAAAAAGATCTGTATGGAGGAAAAAAAAGGGGGAAGAAAAAACCGAGTATTAGAGTAATACTTGCTTAGAGGAGGGAAGACCTTGCCAGTGCTTGCAGAATGAGACACAATTCACTTGTTTTCTCATTTCTTTATTGATTGTCACTGCCCCCTCATATATTCTTTGGTTCTGAAGATTTCTTTTCTGTTGGGTTGTGGAATGTGTTGTGCTGAGCTTTGGAGCCTGAAGAAGCATTTTAAGAACACTCAAGCATAAAATCTTTGTTCAAGAGA
This sequence comes from Ascarosepion bandense, assembly GCA_037127315.1. Lineage (NCBI taxonomy): Eukaryota > Metazoa > Mollusca > Cephalopoda > Sepiida > Sepiidae > Ascarosepion > Ascarosepion bandense. The sequence goes on from JBBBDQ010000365.1 coordinate 463,861, forward strand.
AACAGCTCTATCTAGCTAGGCAACAGTATCACTGAATTGTAGGTCATGTATTTTGGCTTAGGTTGTCACCTGTAGTTCCTAGAAGTTGGTCTTCATCTGAATAAATCTGAAAATAAATTTTAACCCATTTAATATAGTCTGATCATAATATTTCTAGTATTTTTTTTATTTTACATCTGCTAGTAATGGTTATCATGACTTTTTTTAAAATCAATCTGTTCTGTACTGAACCCACTTTTCAGTGATGCACAGAAGTGAACCCGATATTAAAACAGTATGTCTCTTTTTGTCAGATAATCAACAAATCTTAATTAAACTAAATATTCATTTAGAAAAACCTTTATTAAATGAATTACACAACCACTTTCAAAATTTGGTATATGTAAACAGTGAGTAACTTAGTGAATTTGTATGAATGGCAATATCAGGAATAAGAAGGATAGTGGTGTATTCTCTTCTTATTGGTTGGGTATCTGCCATTGAAGAGGGATGGAAAAATAAGCAGTAACAAAATCAAAGACTAAAGGAGCTGAACACAGATTAAGGTGAGCAGGGCATGAACAAGACTTCCACATGGGAACACCACATGTATGGAATGAATGTAGTGAGACGCTGGAAATACAAACAAGGACAAATGAATTTCAAATGATGCTCAATAACATGGGCAGAAATGCATGATAATGCATGGCAGTCATGTTATGCAGTCAACACAGTCCACTGTCAGTCTGCCTCTTTCTGGAAAATGTGTCTACTTTTTTGAAGACTAAAACTAGTTCGCTAGCAAAAGGAATCATTTGCATAGCCAATATATCTCAGGCTGTTGTCACAACTATTTCATGGAGAAGCTGGTAGACATTTCCTTCATAACCAGACATCCTGGGGTTTGCAACACTTCTGTTCTAGCTGTGCACCCATTTGCATTCTTTCTGCAGAGGTAGCACATCAAACATCACCCCTTGGACTAAGGAAGTGAGCACCTCAATCTGCATGTTGTTATTGCCATAGAAAAATCAGGATCAAGAGGGATTGTAAAGGGTCAAATGTTAATTAGAATAACAAAGGGCAGGAATTGTGGAGAGGCCTGATAGCCTGTGTACTGGCATGTAAAAGAAGGTATCAGCTAAACAAAATCTATAATATTCATGGTGATGTAAATTTTTAAAATGCTACCAGTTAATAAGCTTTCTTTAAAAAGTATTTTCTACTATTGTGGTAGGGGTGATAACACCCCTGAAATGATGATGATGTTAGTAATCTACTAAAGGTAGATAGGCTGTAAAACAGAAAACACCAATTGAAAGAAAGACCTCTTTGAATAACCAAGAGGTTGATAGGCTGTAAAAACTTTGAAATATTAATATTACAGAAAGATAAATTAAAACATGAGATACAATCTCCTTTTTTTTTTTTTAAGTGTACAAAAGGTAGCAGATTACAAATGAAAATGTTAATTTTATCTATAAACTAAAAACATGATCTTTTGTAAAGTTGATAAACCTCAGAACTATTAATAGAAAAGAATCTAAAACAATGATATATAAAACCTAAGACAGCCGATGGATAAAGAGTATGGTGTCCTCTTTGAGATTTTTAATTTCAAATTGGGTTGGTGAAGATTTGTTTATAAACAATGAAAAGGGCAAGATCAATAAATAATAAAAATGCCTGTCATAAGCTTTGCAAGTGTTAGAAGATGGGTCACAGCCAGATCACATATGATGCTGTTTTTTTTTTGTTTTTTTTTTTTACCCTCAATAAAAAGGCAAACCATAAGTTGTTAGGAAAAATTGGTAGTGGGCTGCCAAGGAGGCACTTGGGTCTGTGATTGAGTTGCTATGGGTCTGCTAGAAAAGGTGTTGGGTTTTTGAATGCAGTTGAACTGAGTTGAGTGACGTCAGAGATGAAAAGAAAATGTCTGCTGTGTGTTGCTGATTTAAAGACCAAAGAAGCAAATTACTTCAGCTAACATCTAAATACCACTACTGCTAATACTACTATTACTACCTCTGAGAACAGGAATTTTGACGGAGTAGCTGCACTAAGAACGACCCAAAAAGGGTTAAACGAAAGCCACATCTCTCCTTTACAGAAATTATTTGAAGTATTTTTTGTTTTGTTTGGTTATAGTTTATATAGAAGAGATATTCAACATTTTGCAACAAAGATTTTTTTTTGTTTGTATTTATATATAAAAACTTTGTCTTCTCAAATTTGAATAGACTTGGTGATATTTATTTTTCTGTTAACCTGATTCTTACCCAACAAACTTGGAGGTGGACCAACAGGGAGCTTCAGATTTCTATGATCTTATAACTATTCTCCAGGATCAAAAATCACTATGTGGCTGGAGAGTGGCATCGAATTGACATTGGGATCTGGAGACTTGTGTATAACCTGTAATACTGGATCATACAGGAACAACAGCCAGTCTTGTGGAGTACGTCGGTCCTGTGGGTCCAGGATATGGTGTTACACTATCTGGAATGTTAGTTAAAAGAAGTTCTATTTGCCTTGTATAAGCTTTTAACATTTTTGTTTTGGTTATTTTAATTCACGTGACCTGCATTTTAACATATAATTGAAAACTGAGTCAGTCAGTTAAGTCCCATATGTGATCTGGGCAGAAGATTATCCCACAGTAGGTTACCATTGCTTCCTGTGGTAGGCTGGTTGCCAGCCAAGGCTATAGAACCAAATCTGTTTTATTATTCAACCCATAACTGGAGGGAAGAGACAGATTAATACCTTTCCCAAGGGTATTTGTGTGTAAGTGAATGCAAGGAATTCAACTGGAATTTGAACTCGGCTCCCTCATTCCAAGTTGATATCCACTACACTACAATGTACATCACAACTGAGTAAATAGCCTAAAGAAATAAAAAAAGTACAAAACAAAAAACATTATTTTTTTGTAATAATTGGTTGATACTGGGTTGTAGTATCTGACTTTTCACTTTTTATTTCAAGCAGAAGAAAACCAATTCATTTTCACCCTAGAGTAGATATAAAAATCTCTTTATATAAGAGATTTTTACATGACTTAATGTATTGTTCTTCCAATAATCTTATTTATACATTATTTAATTCCATCAAGGTCTGATGACTTAGATACTTAGGTAATCTTTAAGATGATTTAAAGACATATTGGCGTTTTTGTGTGCATTTAATATACAGGGTCTGATGGGTAAATTGTTGCTATTTTATGTTTTTAATTTTGTGCATGTGCGTTGTTTCTTTTTTTTTTTTTTAATTTTGTTGGCTACACTGTTGGGTACTGTCTGTGAGAAAAAGAACGCTATGAAACAATTCACTCTGTCAAAAATTTGGAATTGGCATACTGTACAGCTTGATATCAGCACCAGAATCTCCAATACGAACATTTCAGGGTCTTTGGATACCAATCTGAGAAGAGTGCACAGGATTCAAAAAGAGTTGGATGAGTCTAATATCGATCAATGGTGACATTATGGCTTGATTTATCTTTCCACAGAACCTCACCAAACATGGAGGCCTACATCAAGTGCCTGGGTCAAGACTGTGGCCCCTAGAAGACCCTGTGTCAAGCAATAGGACTCTGCACTATGCCACACAAGCAGGAGAACCCAGATAGCTGTCAGACAAATTTTGCAATCACATCACCCCTTACATCTGGCCACATAACTCCCTAGACTGCAACCCCCTCGATTATTTTGTTTGGAGAACAGCTGAACAAGAGGCCAACAAAATGACTTGTAGCTCCAAAGATGAACTGTAGGCCAGGATTATGGCAGCATTCACCAACTTAAACAAGGAGACCCTCCAGAATAGATGCAGCAGATTCTAAAGTCATCTGGAGGCCATAATTGAAGTCAATTTACTCTTTCATATTTCAAGGTATTTTTGTGTAATTTTGGTAAATATATATGTTAAAATGAGATGTCAGTATTATTTTCATTTTTACATATTTTAGATGACAATTTACCCATCGCACACTGTATATAGGACTCATGGAAACCTGCCAAACTCCATCACCAACATAATAGTGGAAAATACAAGTATAATAAACTCATCCACTTCTAAAACAAGGATTAAAAAATAATTGAAGCACTAATAATAAAAAAGGAAAAGCCAACACTCAACAGCATTAACTCTGAACATGGCCATATTGCACTGACCATGTTTGAAAAATAAAACGTTCCTATAACTTCTGACTGATACAAAAAAAAACCCACACATTCAGTTCTTCTTCTTCTATGTGCCCTGTCCCTTCAGGACGTAGGCGATCATGGCTTTCCACGTTTCCCTATCCCTGGTGGCTCTGAGCACACCTTCTGTTACACCATGTAATCCTTGTTCCATCATCCACCTGATTAGGTCCTTCAAATATGTTATCCGTTGCTTTCCCGTCTTTTTTTCTCTCTATCTGGCTTGTTAGTATCAGATTCTCCAAGCCCTCCTTCCTCATTGCGTGTTCCAGGAACTTCAGCTATCTCTTTCTGATGCTCAGTATTAATTTCCTTTTTGTTTCCATCATTTCCAAGACCTCATCATTGCTCACATGCTCGATCCATGATATTCGCAGCATCCTTCTGTAGAACCATATTTCATTTGCTTCAAGTTTTTCCTTCATCTTTGATGATATTGTCCAGCATTTACTGCCATATTGAAGGACGGACATCACATAGTAATCCAGTACTCTCTTCCTTGTTTTGAGCAAAATTGTCCTGTTTCTTAATACCTTACTCAACTTCTGGAATGCTTCCTTCGTCATGCCAATTCGTCTTCAGATCTCTGTGTTGCACTTTCCGTCTTCTGTTATAACACTTCCCAGGTATTTAAATTTTTGTACCTGCTTGATTCTAAAATTTAATAATTGTCCTTGATAATGGTTAAAAGAATAGCCAAAAGCACTCAAATATGTGAATCTTTTGGATAGTTTTTACACACTTTATGTCCAGTAAGTAAAACGCTTGTAAAAAAAACAAGGAAAATTAAATAAAAAACTTGTGCCTTATCAGTCATCTCTGAAACTTTTGTAAGTGTGATTGCTGCCCAAATATAGTTTTCTCTGTTTACGTTTTTCTCTTTACTTTAACTGATCTGTTACTTTGTCATTCATATGTGTGGAAGCAAATTTGACTACATGTTTGAACAGTCTCTCTTAAGACAAGGAATTCTCTATTTGTATCTTAGATTTAATTTATGGATTAAAGAAAAGATTTTAAAATTTGTTTTTTGATATGCTTCTATGTGAATAGGCAAATCGACATTCTTTCTCACTAGCTGTTTGACCTCCCAACCTACATGGCCATAGGTTTGGAAGGGTAATGGAATGATAGATGATTCCATTTTTTAATAGCAGCCAACCTACCAAAAATCATTCTTTTTCTTCTTTTCAGGAGACAGTGTGAATTGAACTGTTAAAATCTGAATAAGTATTTAAAATTCATTAAGGAAAGGTGGCTACATAATTAAGTGTTCCTATCTAAATACATGCACTTGAATCACACATGCTTTTAGTTTAACTGTAAACTTTAAATATCTCTGAAATTTTATTTACTTTTTTTATTTTTGCAATAGAAGTATATAAGTTTGCCTATCACTTAGTTTGCATGCCATCTCCATCTTTTGAAAAGGAGTAGTGGTTTATCCCTGGTTTCCTGTTTAGGATTGGGTTTCTCATTCTTTCTCTTAAAGTCTTCTCATTTTCTTTCACTCTCAGTAACCTCTTGCATCTTAGTGGCATTATCACCTTGCTTAAGAAGAAATTATTATTTTTTCAATGTAAGCATAAGTTATCAGTTCAGAAAATGGAGTCAACAAGCTGAGTTCAAATTCTGGCTAAATTTGATGCATTCACTTTGCACGAATTTCTTTGAAATTAAAATAAAAGAAACTAATTTGCTAATTAATAATACTTGCCACAACTTCAGTTAATAAGTTCAGAATAATAAAACTATATAATTCTTTTATATAAATAAGATTCATGTGACAACATCTAATGAGTAGAGTTGCTTAGTTAATTTTTTTAGATGAATATTCGAGCTTTTGTAATCTTTGATATTTTGTTTGAGTTCATTAAGGTTTTAAGTTTACATCATTTAGCCCAGTCTTAACTGTTCAGCTTCAATAGAGTTGAAAAGTTATACTACCTTGTGAGGGATTAACTATTCTCGATGCTGCAAACCTTGTAAATGAAACATTGCTACGCTTTCACTATCATTTCGCTATTACTATGGCAAATGTTCATATATGCTATATTCCTTAGTTCCACTAGCTTGAACTTTTACAGCTAAAACCCATCATTCTACATTCTTCTTGTATTCCTTTGGTAAGGAATAAGTTCTACTTTGATAGCTTCTTTCAAGCAGGTACAGAAATTTAAATACCTGGGAAGTGTTTTAAGATGATGGAAAGTGCAACACTGATATCTGAAGGTATATTGGCATGGCCAAGGACCCATCCTAAAAACTGAGTAGAGTACTGAGAAAGGAAAATTTCATTAGATATAAACAACTGGACATCTGTGATATCTGTTCTCCTATATGGCAGTGAATGCTCAACAATCTCCTGAAAGATGAAGGAAAGACTCGAAGCAACAGAAATGTAGTTCTACAGAAAGAAGTTGAGTATACTATGGTCTGAACATGTGAGCAGCAACAGAATTTTGGATGGAATGAAAGCAAAAAAAGGAAATTTATACTTGACATTAGGAAGAGACAGCTGAAGTTTCTGAGATATATAATGAGGAAGGAGGGCTTGGAGAATCTGATATTCAAGGGTGAATAGAAGGAAAAATAGATAGGGTAAAACAGTGCATGTCATACTTGATTGGCTTGAACAAATGGATGGCAGAGCAGTTATTATGAGCTACAAGGGACTGGAAGATGTGGGGGGGGGGGGGCTATGATCACCTATATCCTGGAGGGAGATGGCACATAAAAAAGGAAGGTTACTACAATTTATTATCATTACAATTTGAAACTCTTCAAATCAAGAATTAGCTAATATCTATCCTATATATCCTCATAATTTGCACATTCTTCTTTTCTCTCCCTTACAATAATCTCACACTGTAACCTTCTACCTTGAGTGATTTTTGGGCATTGTTTGTGGTACAGTGGATATCGACTCGGAACGAGAAACTGGGAAGCCGAGTTCGAATTTCAGTTGAATCCATTGTATTCACTTTCGCGCAAATACCCTTGGGAAAGGTATTAATCCATCTCTTCCTTCCAGTTATGGGTTAAATAGCAGGACAGATTGTGTTCTATAGCCTTGGTCGGCAACCAGTCTACCGCAGAAAGCAATGGCAACCTACTGCGGGATAATCTTCTGTCCAGTCAGTCATGTCTCTTTCGAGACATGATCACCCAAGCGTGTATCACGTATAGCACTTAACTGACTGACTGATTGGGTGAACTATAGTCAAGAAAAAAAATGACAAAATTATCATTATGGTGATTTTATTTAGAGAAAATTTTTTATACATTCATGTTTATTCACTGTAAAAACTTGCTGTTCAATATTTAAAGGCTACTGAAACAACAGTAGATAGCAACTATTTAAAAAAAAATGCTGCATGAAAAATTAGTTTTTTTTTTTTCCTTTTTTTTACTTCATGTCAGGTCAACCAGAATGAAAACAAAGGTGTCATATTTTACGGTCATTATTTCATCGATAAGCAGATAAAAATAGTCTGTCTTTTCTTGGTTGGCAGACATTGTGAACTGAAATATCACGATTAAATATTTAGTTTTACTTTATAATTTGTTTATTTTGTCACAAAGATCGAGCATTTTCAAATTCATTCCTGTTTAAAAATAGGAAATTGTGGAATAGCTATTGGTACAGAAAATGGAATTTGTAAACCAGGTTTGAATTTTAGTTGAAGTTATTTATATTACTTTGTGCTGAATCTCTTTGTAAAATCATGAATTTATGACCCTCTTTGCTTTCTCACATTACCATATATCTTGAGACGTCTTGTCACTGGCATTTCACAGTAATTATCAACGATTAAAGTTTTGTTTGGATTTCTTCCCTGCTACTGGAACTTGCCAAAACTATTTCTGTTTATCACAAGTTGAATAGGATTGGAGTATTGTCAAGTAAACCTTTATCCTGCTCGATAAATGCCATAAAGAACCCAGCACCACACCTCTGATCTTTTTTTTTTACTAATGGCAAAAATTCACTTTATTAAAAGCAGAGTAAAATGTATAATATTAAACTCGTAGTATTTATAAAAATATATAACCTATTTTTAAAACTAAAAGATATTTTTTTCCTTGAATTTTACCACTTGTAATAAGTTGCATTATATTCTTAATTTTATAAGACTGAAACTGATATTAATCAAGTTACTAGCAGTATAGCCCAGTGTTGTTCAGGTGTAATGAAAGCTTTAAAACTAATCCATGGTCCTGGAGCTCAGACTCTTTGGACGTTGGCACGAAAGACTAAAAAGCAATTGTTGTTTCCAATTAAAGCGAAACTGTAGACTGAAAGAAAAATGAATGGATGTAAGTCAAATTTTGATTTCTTGGTATCCATATCAAATAAGGTTTTTTGTTGTAAACTGAATTTTGAAGGCTAAATAAGTCCTCTGAATAAATGGTATCATGGCTGAGACTAAGAACTACAATTATACCTACTTAGAGCCAAACCTGAAGCAAAAACTAAAATAAAAAGGTTTCTGAACAAAAAAAACTAAATAAAAAGGTTTCTGAACTACTCATATGGCACTGAAAGTTGGACAATTTTTCACAGATAAAGAGGACTTTTAGACAACAGATGTTCTACTGTAAGATGTTGAGAGTACCATGAATGAAAAAATACAAGTAGCAAAGAAATTGGAAGAAAAGAGGACACTTGTACTTAAAATGATTGAAATTTCTGGAACAAATAATGAGGAAAGAGAGCTTGGAGAATTTGACACTCATATACTGAAAGTAAGAAGGTTAGATGGAAACAGCAAGATATTCAATGTACCTTAAATGTAAATGAATGGTAGAATATGAACTGGGAGTCATAGTAAGGGAACGAACATTGCTTAGCATTATGGAAGATAGCTGGTTGTGGAGATCACCTACCTCATGAAGGTACATGGCACATAAAAGTAAAAGATCTGTCAGTTAGTTAAGTGCCATATGTGATATACGTTTTGGACGATCATGTCTTGAAAGAGACATGACTGACTGGGCAGAAGATTATCCTGCAGTAGGTTGCCATTGCTTTCTGCAGTAGATTAGTTGCCAGCCAAGGCTATAGAACCTAATCTGTGCTTTCGGAATGACAAATTGGATTGCCGAGTTTGAATTCCAGTCAAATTCCTTGCATTCACTTATGCACAAATACTCTTGGGAAAGGTATTAATGTCTCTTCCCATGGGTTAAATAATAGGACAGATTGGGTTCTATAGCCTTGACTGGCAATCAGTCTACCACAGAAAGTAATTGAGTAATTTATTTTAAAGAACTTTTGAATTTTTATATTTAAAACAGATTGGGAAGCACTATAATACATCATAGAATGTGTTGGTGGTGTAATAGACAATGACTTGGAATAAGAAATCAAAAGCCAAGTTTGAATTCCAGCCATATTTGTTACATCCACTTATGTGCATATACACTTCTCCACTAGCTATGACTAAATAGTAAAAATAAACTGGACTTTTCAGCCTTAGTTGGCAGCTAGAATAAGAGAACAACACTGAATTCTATGCAGCAAATGACTATTATCCTAACTACAGTCAGCCTACTCTATAATAAATCATGGGGTAAACTAGATAACCATATGAAATAATAATGAGGTATTTTCAATAGAAATTATGTCAATAAGTTGAAGTAAATTATATAGAACGAAGTTGTTTAATTTGAAAAGTTATTGACCCATGTAGTTTTCAAAATTTAACCAAATGACTAAACACCAAATTTTTTTTTTATACTCCATTGTTAATCAAGCTTAGAACTTTAAAGCCCTCCTGTCATAGTATATGAAATGTATACAAGTTAGTTCTTGACCAGTGAAGCATAGGCTGAATTACCTAACTAGTATATTTACATATTCAATGCTGCATCATCTACAAGTTGGCATCATTTTCCATAAACCTTTTTTTTCTTATTGCATACCTAAAAGATTTTGTATTATTAGAATCTGACATGGAACTCATTGATTTCCCTATTGAAAATGTTGTTCATTATTCTTCAGTAGAAGTTTGTGTGCATGTCTATGGAGAAAGATATTAAATTCTTAGAGAAATGCTATAACAGTTAAATACCGAATACTGAATCTTCTATATGCCATGTCTCTTCATATTATAGATCTCCACAATTTGCTATCCTTTGTAGGTCTTAGTAAGGTTTGTCTTTTCATTATCTGTTTCACTCTCTGATCTGTTATTCATTTACACAGGCTTGTTAAGGCATATTGAAAGAACAAGTAACCTACCTATATGTGTCAAATTTTCTAAATCCTCTTTCCTCATTATGTGCCATAGAAATTTCAATTAAGTCTTTCTTATTCTAACTATAAGTATCCTTTTTGTTTCCATTTTGTCTAAAGCTTTGTCTTTGCTCATGGTCAGTTCATGGTATTCTTATCATCCTTCTGTAGAACCAAATTGCTGTTGCCCCTTTATCTGTGGTTCAGCATTCACTGCCATATATATATATATATATATTATATTTTAGAACATGTACATAATTTTTTTTATATATCCACTACAAATGGTACATTTGTTTCGACATTGAAACTTCAATGTCTCATCAGGTGGTATGTATAGGAATGGAAAGCCTCTTTTCTTATATTTGGTCAGTTGTGTATGGGATGTTGGTGGGGGTTAGTGATAAGGGAACAAGTCTCGTGTATTGACTGTTAGAATTTTGAAGAAAGTCGTGTGGGTAGTTAAAATGGTTGATTAATGAGAGTCTTTGATTTCTAGACAGATTTAACATCAGCAGCTAGAATGTAAGTTTTTATTATCTTGTGCTTAGACTATATCTTTTGGATTTCTTAGAAGAGCTGGTAAGGGGTGGGATGCTTATTTTGTGCAGAATATCTTTGTATTGAAGCAGAGTCTTTATTATTGATGTAAATTTGTATATTTAATCTTAATTCTGGATTTAGGAAATAGATTTTCCCTAAATATTCACAGCTCTATATATTATATATCGAGCACTGTTTTAAATTAATGTTTTGGACATTGTAAAAATTCTTTCTTCATTATGTATTCACTCGGAGATCTATATATATACACACACATAACAATTCAGTACTCTATTTTTGTTTCTAATGACATTTTCCTCATCAATATTTTTATTGATTTAACCCTCAAGCATTCAACCTGCCCTGTAAATGTTCAACTCATGATAACTGATATCATGCATACTATACCATAATATATGAAAATATCATTGCATGATTTCCTGCATTATTTACAAACTGTGAGACTTTGACCCAAAATGTGAGTTTTTGAGAGCTCAATATTTACAGGGCAGGTTTGAGCAAATTGAATGCTAAATATTTAACTATGCTTTTAAAAATTCTGACCATATATTTCTGTTTACTATCAGCTGACCTTTAAATATTACATTAGACATGTTTTGTTAGTATTAATAATGTTAATTCTAGTTTTTTGTAGGAGTCAGTCACTTTATTCCCTTCTGTACACAGGTCATAGTCGTTAGCAGAAGAATTTTTGCAGCTTTGAAGAAAACTAATGACAAATGATACATGACAATTTTCCACTTGTATGTTCATCTCGGGTTTTTAACCTTTCGGTTAACCCTTGTGTAACCCTTCAAAACACCATAATCCTACATGGAAATCTCCCTGAAAATCATTTTCCATTAATAATCTTTCAAAACCTGTTTAGCATGCAAGATTTATTTGGCTGATATTTTTGGCAGTTAAAATTCCATGTTGACCTGAGATTAATTAATGACAAATCCAACTAAAAGTGATTTCAATTGCTATTTCAATTTTCAATTTTTTGCAGTATTTGCTGAAATTAGCTTTGCATTAAATACCAGACTGATTGATATCAATTTAATTTCCTTTTTACTATTCAAAGATTTTAGAGTTTGGCTTTTATTAGTGTCATACCAACAATATTTTTTAAATAATTTTTTGTTTTTCAGTTAATTCTTTATTTATCTGAGCCAGATTTAAGTATAGTGATGGCTTGTTTACTTATTTTTCATATAAGAGCTATTTTTTAGACATTTTAATTATAAGTTTCTCTGTTAGTTAAAAAGAAAAATGTGCATAAAACATTTTGTTTTTCTGTTCTTTTTTTGCAATTGATATTAACAATATTCTACTAAATGCATTTCTATTAGGCAGTTTATCTGTTTGACTTCTATTTATGAATTTATACAGATTCCTTTCTCAGTATTTATTTATCCTGTTTCTTTTCCAAGCATCAACTAATTCAGGTTACTTTCCCAGCATAGACTTGTCCACATTCTTATTGCAATTGCAGACAGTGCAATTCGAAGTTTCTTTGTTGTCATATACTACCCTTCTTCCTAGGAGGCATTTATAAATTTTGGTTCATTAACAAAAAAAAATTGTGCTTCAACTCTAAATAAAATGTTTTTTCTTTCTTCTTACATTAAAATATATATATATATATATATATATATATATATATATATTCACCTTGTATAATTTTTTGTTGAACACTATCACAAAATTACTCGATATTTATTCTCCGAACTTGGATGACATTTTCTTTCCAAGTTCTTTCTCCATGATCAGTTTTTACTGTTACCATTTATTTTTATGCTATCAGTTTATTAAGTGGCTATATTTTTCTCTTTTCCTCAGCCAATTCAATTGGTTTGATCAACCATGTTGATAGGTTGTACAAGTACACCAGAGAATTTCTTATGTATGTGAATGTATCCTCAAATCGCTCACAGATAGAAATGAATTCTCTGTTTTCTGGAATTCTTTTTTGACATGTGTATTTTCAGTAATATTTTTCTATTTTTATAGTGAAGGAACTATCTGATCAGATTCTAGAATAAAACAACTTTTTTTTCAGAAATAAATACCCTTCTTTCTAGTAGAAAAACATTAATCAAAAACTTAATGAGTGCATGTTGCAGAGGGCATACTCCTTCCAATTATATAGTTCCTTCTAAAATATCTTTTTAACCATGAAAAATAAGCAGCTAGAAGATATTTAGTAAGTTTATTTTTTATCTATATTTTTCTAAACTTATTTGCTCCACTCAGTTTAATCTGGCACAAGGCTACAATTGCTATGCATTCAATAAGGACTATACATACCACACTGTTTGTGAGGTAAACTTGGCAATTATCATTTAGTTATCCTAATCTTAGGTAAGTCTAAATATATAGATATATACATATCTCATTTCGTGAAAAAACAAATTAAATGCCTTACTAATTAAAAAGTTTAAAAACCTTCAACATGATCACTATCAATGATAGAACAAAAAATCAAATCCTTAAAATACGAAGGTTGTCTATGAATTCCCTTCCCCACTTCTATTGAAAAAAGGTTTATCTTATAATGAACCAAACCACATATACATTGATGACACAACTGCTACATTATCATGCTGATTAACATGGCATTTATCAGATAATAATTTAAGTAAATCCCAGATTACCAACATCACAAAAATCTCAAAATATTTACCAATAACACAAAAAAATGACTACTACCATTAAACATCAAAAGCAACCAACCAACCCACCATCAATTAAATCTTATATAATTTATGAGCAAACATGGTAAATATATAAAAAAAAAAAAAAATTGAAGCATAGTAGCCTGAGATAAACTTAGCAGTTATCATTCTATGATAGTCTCTGTCTGTCTGTTTCTCTCTCTTTCTCTTTATATCTATGTCCCTCATGCTAACAACTTCAAACATTTTCTTACAATTGATAGTCCTTTGTTCCTGAGATGAATATTTGGTTTTATATTGATAAGTTTGAAATTGTCTGAATGTCGTAACCCTTCTTTAGTTACATATGGAACTTAGACTGAAGAAAGTGCGATGAAGCCTATTTCTTTTCTTTCTAATCTAATCTAAATTTAATCTGAACTTATTTATGAATGGAACTTTGTGTGTGTATCTGTTACCTATAGACTCTGAAATGGCTGAACCGATTTTCTTGAAAATTTACACAGTTGTACTATAAGCGTCTGCGAGTGTTCTTAGCTAGGTTTTGTGTCGAGGTACCCCCGATAAATATCAAAAATCGATAATCGAAAAAATCGGGTTATAGAAGGAGTGGTCCGATTTTAATCAAATTTGATACACTCATAGACAAAGACATAAGAAATGATATTCAGAAGTTTCAAGGTTGCAGTTCTTACAATAGTGCAGAAAATCAATAATATATATATATATATATAACAGGCAATATTTATGTGTGTGTGTGTGTGTCTGTTTATCTGCCTGTATGTCTGTATTTTTTTCAGCCCTTTTATTTCAGTTTTTGCTTCAGGTTTGGCTCTAAGTAGGTATAATTTTAATTCTTAGTCTCAGTACCATTTATTCTGGTACCATTTATTCAGATGACTTATTTAGCCTTCAAAATTCAGTTTACGATGAGAAAAACTTATTTGATATCGATACCAGGAAATCAAAATTTGACTTGAATCCATTCATTTTTCTTTCAGTCTACGGTTTCGCTTTAACTGGAAACAACTATTGCTTTTTAGTCTTTCGTGCCAACGTCCAAAGAGTCTGAGCTCCAGGACCCTGGATTAGTTTTAAAGCTTTCATTACACCCAAGCAATGCCGGGCTATACTACTAGTGTATAGATATATATATATATATATATATATATATATATATATAATTTGCTATATTTATAGGTGAAAAAGTATTTATCAGAGTTAGTGTTTATAGATGTGGACAATATGGACTTATGAGTTAAAGTTTTTCTTCTTGGTTGCCACCTCAAGCCAAGTGAACACATTCATCCAGCACTGTTATTTAACCTATAGCTGTGGTAGAGAAGAGAGAGAGTTGTATTTTTCCCCAAAGGTATTTGTATGAAAGTAGACACAGTGAGTCTGGCTGAAATCATGTTGATTTCTCTTTCCAGATCACTAAATGTTGTCCTGTCTACACATCTCTATCATATATATAAACATTTTTTTTTCATTACAAGAAAACATTTTATGATACAAGTCATTGTCGATAAATAAAACTGAACTTTACTCGATGACACAGTATTGATAGCATATAAAGAAAATAAACAACAAGAACACTTAGAGAAGGTAGTGATAGAAATTGAGGTGAAATGACTAAAGATCAATTATAAGAAGACATAATACATGGTTGTAAGCAAAATCAATGGATCAACATGTGAATTACAAATTGACAATAAAATTAAACAAATGCAAAAAATTTAAATAGCTAGGAAGGGATTTAACAGAAGATGAAAAAATGCTACAAAAATCTAAAGGTGCATTGTGATAGTGAAAGCTCCTTTCCAAAAGCTAAGCAAATAAGCACAAAAATTTCATTGGAACCAATGAAAAGTGTACTGAATCGTTATATAATTCTGATCCTCCTATATGACAGTGAATGCCGGATAATCTCATAGATGGAGAAAAGACTTGAAGCAACAGAAATGTGGTTCTGCAGAAGGATGCTGAGAATACCATGGACTGAACACATGAGAAACAGCAAAAATAAAAGATGCATTTCACTGGAAAGAGATGATGAAAAAGAACTTTAAAACTTTTACTCACAGGACATGTTAAAGAAAAGAGGGTCAAAAGGAAGCAGCATATAACTTAATAAGTATGTATAAATGATTGACAGACCAGAGGTTAGGAGACAGAGCAAAAAGACAAACCTTACAAAGAGGTATAAAGAACAGAAAGTTGTGGAGAGCCATAAAGGGCTGTAGCACATAGAAGTTTAGATTGGTAGATAGTTTTGCTATTAAAATTGCTAGTTGTAACCATAAGTTTATTGCGAGAAGTTTCTTCTCTTTAACTTCTCACCTTTGGAACTCTAGCTTCTGAAGCTTATGGCCACATAATGATGAAACATTCAGTCAGTTAAGTGCCATACGTGAAACATGCTTGGGCGATCATGTCTCTTTCGATACATGACTGACTGGGCAGAAGATTATCCCACAGTAGGTTGCCAGCCAAGGCTATAGAACCCAATCTGTCTTGTTATTTAACCCATAACTGGAAGGAATAGACAGACTAATACCTTTCCCAAGGATATTTGCACGTAAGTGAATGCAATGAATTCAACTATAATTCGAACTCGGCTCCCGGATTTCTCATTCCGAGCCGATATCCACTGCACCACAACGCACATGAAACATTAGGTTCACTAAAGTTTAGCAATGTCAAGTCTGGTCAGTACCTATTTGGATGACTGCTTGGGAATAACAAGTGCTGTGAGCTTGGATGTGTAGGTGATCGAATTCATAATCCACCTCTTCCCTCTCCAGATATCGGTTAATTAGTAAGACTTGTATGACTAAATCATTATGATCTCAAGAAAATAAAAATTTACAATGTGAAAATATTTTCTGGAATTAAATAATTTAAAAAGAGTTGATAATCATAAATTCAGTCAATTAAGTGTCATACGTGAAACACGCTTGGGCGATGATGTCTCGAAAGAGACATGACTGACTGGGCAGAAGATTATCCCGCTGTACGTTGCCATTGCTTTCTGCAGGAGACTGGTTGCCAGCCAATGCTATAGAACCCAATCTGTCCTGTTAGTTAAGCCATAACTGGAAGGAAGTGAAGGATTAATACCTTTCCAAAGGGTATTTGCGCATAAGTGAATGCAATGAATTCAACTGGAATTCAGACTTGGCTCCCCTAGCTGATATCCACTGCACCACAATGCACATCCAATCACAGATTAATCAATGAATAAAAAACAACCAAAAACAGCTTACTTTCTTGTCAACTGCAGTTCCCCAAAACTTAAATGTAACATGAATTGTCACCTTTTGTTTACTTGACTCCTTTCCTTTTGTTGTCCTTTCTCTTAATTAACTTACTCAGTTTTTTTTTCACTCTTAGTATCACCCTTGTATCTTAATGGTTTTATTGCCTTGCTTGGGTGAAATGATTAAAAAAAAAATGAACAAACTGATATTGGTAACATTTTCAAGATATATTTATATAAGTGATATATCATATGAGTTTAAGCTTATTATATCTATCTTAATTAAAAATGTTGATGATAACTTGTTTTCAGGTTGCTAAGTTTTATTATATTATAATTTTATTATATGACTAGATTAAAAGCCGCACTTAATGCAGACTTTTAAACTAGCCCCTGCCTTGAATTCAGCAAGTAATTTTCTATCCCGGCAAGGTAGCATTTTGGCTCTAAATTAAGTTATAGCAAAACAGTTATTGTAACTTCTGAGTTGCTGGATGAATTTTGCTTCATCTGAATTCCTATCCAGAAGTGATAGCAGTAGCCATGGGGGAACTTGTAGATCAGCTGTGTTTTATCTTTGTTAAAGTAAATCGTATCTGGTCCATCCTTGAATCTGTGAGCTTTACAATGCACACACTGAATAATCATTGTTTCAATGGATATCTTTAAATGATTTGAATAGTCATTGTTACAGTTGTATTGAAAAGCCAGTGTGAACAGGCTCAAAAAAGAAGCTGGACTTCTTTTCAGCATGGTTGTGATTATCACTAACCTGTCAGGTATGTCTTTATCAAGTGTTTTTAAAGATCTTTCACTTGTATCATTTGCAGCAACTGTTTCTTTCTTTGATAAAGTCTGACTGTCATCCTCTGCAACTATTAATCTTATTCCTTGCTGTATCCTCTTGTCTTCCTGATGAAGTTTCACTGACGTCTGCTGCTCTTGACCTTCTCTTCCTTGCACAACTTGCTTTTCTCATTGCTTGCCCCTCTTCTGATGTTTCAGATGCTCTTGACCTATGTTTTTGAAGCATTTGCATGTCTCCTAGTTTGTACATTCTCTGCTGTTTTTCTGCTCTTCTATCTCTTTGCCTGGTCTTTGAATTTTTCCATGTCATTTTGAAGAGATAGCTCTGAATTCCTCAATTCATTCCACAGAACTTCAAAACCTTGCTTTAAGTCTGATTTGGGCTATTTAATTCTGACCAAAAGACTGATTTGGGCTGAAATTTTAACTCAGGCCAAAAACTGAGTTCTTCAAATCACAAACTCTGTGGAACCTCAAAATCTCATGACATGAAACCTCTCATTTCACTTCTGCTTCTAATTTTGAAGTTTTGGAGACATTTTAAATTGAATTTAAAACAAAAGAACTTAAATTCATAGACTTTTGTGTTAATTTAAGCTCAATATAAATTACATACTTAAAATTACTAATTTCTTTTTTTCCAGTTATTTCAAACTTTTTTCTCTTCATTCAGGCACAAATATCAATGTTGGACATTAAAGCACCAAATGAATGGCAGATCTTTAATCCTGGGATCATACTGATTTCAAAAAAGATCTATGTTGAGTTGTTTCAAACACATTGATGGGCAGACAGAATTTGCCATTTATGTATTTAGATAGAAGTATTGCAAAATATTTATTTATAAACAAATACAAAAGCCATAGTAACATATTTGATTAACACAATATTTCATATACTTGAATAAGTTATATAATTATTTAATATGTCCATATAGCTTCTTTGACATCTGCAAGATTAATCAGTTTTTCAACTATTAATATTGAAACTGTAGAAATATTGATATTAACTATTGATATTTCTACAGTTTCAATTTGTACATTACTTTTGACAGTTTTATGACTTTCAAGATATGTCATTGTTTGAATATTGTATTCATTTCCCCTTTATATCTCTTTTCATGATAACTGACAAATTTTTATTGGATTAATATGTGGGAAGTATTTCATTAATTTGATGCATTTGAAACCTTATTTGGTAAGATGATCAACTTTTCAGAATATGAAAATGCGTCATCATGTATAAATATATGTTTTAGATTCTAGTTCCTTATTTGTGACCTGTACTACTGATAAATATCTGGTCCAGGAACTTTAGCTTTTATCTTGATATCATTTTTAACTCTGAAGAGACTGATAATTTTACTCCCTTCAATATTTATACAGAATATTTTTCCACCTCCCAGCAGTTATCTTCTTAGTCATTTCAGTTAATTTTTTCCATGAAGGACTCTAACTCTAATTCAAGCATCAGATTCATCAAATGTCCTTGCTTTTGAATCATTTGCAGTGCCTTCAAACATCTCAAAATTGTTGGGTGATCCACTGTTAATGATTTTGCAAATTCAGATTGCACCGGACATGAGTTTGCCTGAAGTAATGCCATCAATTCTTTGTTTTCAAACTTTTTCGATACTCTAGATTATTTTTTTATTTTCAATTTTTTTTTTTAATCATTTCACCCCAAGCAAGGCATTCCACTGCCACTATTGAGCATGGGGCTACATAGGGGAAGGTAAAGAGAAGGAGTGGTTAGACATAGGGAATGTCAGGAGGAAGGTGACAGATGAGTAAGGATACCAAGGATGAGGGTTGGGCAGATGGGAAGAGTGTTTGATAGAATGGGAGCAGGTTAGTGTGTTAGGAGGTGTCTATTGACCTTACATTTAAACTTCTGGAGATTGTAGCCGTCAGGGAAGCAATCATGTGGAAGGGAATTCCACAGTTGGGAAGTGCGAGGAAAGAAACTGTAGGTGTAGAAGTTGCGGTTGCATTTTATCAGTTTCACTGTAAAAGGGTGGGATCTAGTTGCTAATCTAGTATCTCGTGCAAATTCGTATTTAGGGGGTACCAGTGATCTAAGTTCATCGGAGCAGAAGCCGTGAAAGTATTTATAGAAGAGACATAGGGAAGCCACGTCGTGCCTGTGGGAGAGAGACTGCAGGCGGTCTGCCAAGTCAGTATCTATCACATTACAGACCCTCCTCTGAACCTTATCGAGAAGCCCGAGGAGAATAGCAGGGGCACCCGACCAGATATGGCAGCAGTATTCAATGCATGGGCGGATGGAAGATTTATATATGTGCAGGATAGATTTAGACAGAAAAAACTTCCAGGCCCTACACAGAGAACCAACTTTCATAGCAGCAGATTTAGCAATGGATTCGATATAATCATTCCATTTGAGGTCTGCTGAAAGTGTGAGACCAAGGAGGCGTAGTGTTTTACTCTCTGGGAGGCAAGCCTGGTCCATGCTAATGGGAGGTAGGTGAGATTATCAATGATGGTTAATTGAGAATAGCTTCGTTTTAGAAGCCATTTTACTAGCCATTTCTTACCCCAGTCCACTATGGATTGGAGGTCTTTTTCAATCTCGGCTGCGAGGTTAGCTTTGATGCCTACACCAGATTTTTGTAGGAGGCAAGAGTAAACTGTGGTATCATCAGCGTACAAACCTACTTGGGCTCTTATGGAATCAGGGAGATCATTAATGTATCTCAGGAAGAGTGTAGGACCTAAGATGGAGCCTTGGGGGACACCTGCGTTTGTATGGTAGTTCTGGGAGGCATGTCCGTTTAATACCACCTTCATTGTGCGGTTAGAGAGGAATGACTGGATTAGTTGAAACAAATGTCCAGTTATACCATAGCTGCACAGTTTACATAGAAGGCCAGCATGCCAAATTCTGTCGAACGCCTTAGATATATCCAATGCAATGGTTCAGGCTTCGCCATTCCTGTCAAGTGCCTGGTATATGTACTCGGTGATGGTCGTTAGCATGTCAGCAGTAGACCTGGTGAAGCGGAAACCATATTTCTTGTCCGAGAGGAGCCTGTGCGCTGTGAGATGCTGAACCACCTTGGCATTGATAATGGCTGCGAACACTTTGCCAAAGATCGGAAGAAAGCTGATAGGATGGTGATTTGCAGGGTCCGAGGGTTCTCCAGTGTTTTTAAATATAGGAACTACAGAGGAAGATTTCCAACAGGCAGGAAAGCAAGAAGCAGATAGGCAGAGGTTGTAGAGCTTAGAAAGGACAGAGGAGAGTTCAGGGGCACATTTCTTTAAGACTATGGTTGGGATTCCGCTCCCACCGCTCGCTTTGTGAGGGTCAAGTTTTAAGATTATCTTAGAGACAAGCGAAGGTGTAATATGGACATCATTGAGTTGTGCCTCGGTTCTAGGTGAGAAGTCGGGTGTAAAAACTCCAGATGAGTCCAGACTCAAATTGTTCGAGAATCTGCGGGCAAAGCATTCAGCCTTATCTGCTGGGGAGGTGAGGACCTCAAATTTGTTGATTAGCGGGGGTATTGTGGACTTGCTCTTGTTAAGTACTCTTTTACAGAGTCGCCAGTTGTCTTTGGCGCCAAATTTAGAGCATGCTATGCGTTATCAATATCAAAATAATTATTTTTGAAACATCTGAACCAATTTATGCATGTTGTTTTTGACAGCATGGTTGCCATAAGTCTCAACAAAAATTCTGTGTGCTTCTGCTGCAGATTGCTTTTGAATAAAGTAGTACAGTAAAAATTCCCCACAAATACACCTTCTTTGGCATGAAATCTAACATGTTTAATGCTGTGGAAAACAAACTTTGCAATTTGGTAAAATGACATACACTGAATTTAAAGTTTGCTTATAGTACTTCTGTATAGATGCATGAACCATTTGAAACTACTCACATGCAGTTCTGACAACCCCCTCTGTTGGAAAACAGCAAGAACTTATTCAAGAGAATATAGATGACAGACAAATTACATTTAGACCCAGCAGCTATTTATTCTCCTTATAGAAGGAAGGTTGCTTAGACTCAATATAAATTGTCTCAAGCACTCTAAGATGTTTATCTGAATCTACTTTGCTAACTACTGTGTAAAAATTTCTGGTAAAAGACAAGTTGAATTATATAATAAATGTTTTGGAGTTGCAGAACCAGAAGTATTAACAAGCATATGCGAATTCACATCCACCACTTTACCGTGTGTAATACGTTTTTCCCTTTATCCTTTCTCATCCTCTCCTTTCACTTTATATATTTGTATTTCATGGAGTTTCATTAGCCTTTTACTTAACTGCACCCTACACATATTAATCAAGGGAATTGCAGTCTGGAGTTAGGTGGCCAGATGTAAGGGGTGATGTTTCTGCAGAAATTGGCTGACAGCCATGTCTGGGTTCTCTTGCTTGTGCAGATTCCTGTTGCTAGACATAAAGTCTTCCAACAATGACCCTATTGACTCATCACTAGCTTCACAAGGCACTTGATATTGGTCTGAGGTCTACTAGGAAGCATGAATGAAGGCATAATGTTACCATCACTAGTGATCACTCAAAACACCATTATGTTGACTGGATATATCATACAACTATTTCCAAATCCTCTTCACAGTCCTCAGATTGACACCCAAACACTCTTAAATGTTCATATTGGAGCTTCTGACATGAATGTCAAGCATGTCATTTTTAAATATATAAATTGGGGACAGGTGAAAAGTACAGGGAAGCAATGCAACATGAGGGTGGTGGGCAATTGACTGAAGCCAAACCGCTAGATCAGGATAAAGAATATTGATTCTTCTTTGGATTTTATCAAGGAGTTCAAGGTAAATAGCAAGGACATTGAACCATATGTGGTGGCAATATTCTAAGTATGGATAAATGTAATGGTAGACTTATAAATATGTTGGATAGATTCTGCAGAGAAAAATTGTCTCACTCAACACATAAAACCAACTTTCTTAGCAATGGGTTCAATATCGTCTTTCCACTTCATGTCAGCTGGGAATGTTAGCCCAAGATAGCACAATGAGTCACCTGAAGTTTAGCACCATCCATACTGATGGGAGGCAAAGAGGGGTCACTCAAGTGATTAATGGAGAGAAGTTTAGTTTTGGAAGTGTTAAAAGTGACAGGCCATTTTTTTTACCCCCTAGTTAACAGAATCTTATGCCCCAGAATCTGTTTTAGCTTTAATATCTAGATATGTGCATAGCAGATATTGTTATATGCATGATTTCAATATTACCATAATCTTTAGCGCTGTACATTATTCTTGAGTATTACTTCACTATTTCTTGCATTCTTCTGCAAGGTCCTGCAACAGCAGTTTCTCTTTTTTTACTTTCAATCAATTTCATTTGTTTTTTGTTGCCATAAACAGCACAACTGAGAAAATCAAACACTGTTGTTCACTGATTAGAATCACTTGCATTGGAAAAACAAACTTTTTATTCATTAGAAAAATTGCTTACAAATTCTTAAAGGTTAAGTTTGTATGCAAAATATAAAGGAATTATAAAATATCAGCATAAGATCTGAGATGAAGAGAAAAATAAGAATGTTTATAAAAACAAAAGTTTTTATATTGGTTTATATAGAAAATTTATGACTAGTACTTTATAATTCAAGTAGGTTCTGAAACATTCAAAATATTGCTATTGAAGATTTTGAAAATGTCATTTATGAACATGATAAACTACACTTTAAATTCAACTGTATTTTCCCTCCAACTAGTAGCTTTCAGGTTGAACATGTCAGTATCAACTTTGGAAGCCATATACCAGTCATTGTAAATTGGTAGGGTTTTCAAATTTTTTCTCTCTCAAATCCTGTACACTAATTCTTGGTGCTGCAATTTTATTGCAAGAAGTTTTTTTTTTTTTTTTTTTTTTTTCAGAAAATGAAGTTGCTCAACTCTTGCTCTTGAATTTTGAGTCATCCTTCTCCAAGATTGATTGCCACCCAAAACTGTAAAAACTGTTAACCTGTCTTACTGTTTACCTCATAGTTAGGGTATAAATCCATCTCTTTTCCTTTTACTGAAGGGTATTTACATGAAAGTAAATGCCATGTATTCAAATAGAATTCAAATGAGGCTTGCAAATTTCATGGAGCCACTAACCATTACACCAGCTGCACATTATAATTTTCAAGTAATAAAATATCATGTTGAATGATGGGATACTGTTTGTAGTTCTTTGTAAAGTCTGTTTTAATAATGTAATTAGATTACATTTGAATTAATCTGAGGGGAAATGCCCCTATCTCTTTGAGACTAATGATATCAGAAGAATTATTGTGTCTATGAACAATAAATATGTCTGAAAAGTTTTTTCACTCACACATTTCTAGTGTCAATATTGGGTATTTTGTAATACTTTCAACCTTTTTTCAGTTCATTCTAGAAATGATAATTAAAATCCTTGCTTATTTAAATAAATTATGGCTATAAACAAAAGAAATTTTTTATACTGTAAAAACAAATTTGAATATTAAAATCTTTAATACTGAAAAAATTAATATACAGGCACATCAGATATTTTTTTTGCAACTGATGATCCAACAATTCTTTTAATCTAGACAAAATTACAAGCAAGCATTTGAATTATATGTGTTTACCAAAACTAATTCACTTGTTGGCCACAGGTGGTATTGGGTGTAATGCACAATAACTTCACTGTTTACACTATCATTGATGTTGCAGAGATACAAGAGATGCCTAATTAATGGGTCAGAGGTGTATTATTTAATTGCTGTTATGTGACTTTTTTGTGGTCTAGCAAAACAGATTATTCAGCATGGTTCTGAAATCAAAGATGCTGGCAAAGCAGTGGCATAATTGGATTTAAAGAAAAATCATGTTTAGGATAAACAATTATAAGAAAACAAAAGAAAGCTTTTTTGCATTATATGACCATTATATATCTTCAGTATTCAATAGGTTTTTATTATAGTAAGTTTAATCATGCATTGAGCCATAAATATAAGGCACACAGTGAGTATTAAACTCAACAATGATTTGCAAGATTAGCTTACTAATCTCTACACCGGATTGTTCTACTGTGCAATAATTAAGAATTCAGTTTGAATTGCATAATTCTTATTGAGGATTTAGATGAACCTTTCCTATATGTTAGTGAAATTTTAGATTGTAATGGGCTCCAATTCTGTTAAATAATTTATAAACCAATTAGATGAGTGAGCCTAGTGTCAACATGAAATACTTCATCAAAACTGCAAGTTTTATGTCCCTTTAGGGTGTAGGTGATCATGGCTCTCCACGGTTTCATGTCCTTTGTAGCTCTGAGTAATGTTTGCTTTTTTGCTAGATCTCCTAATCTGCTAACAATTTACTCAAGCACATTAGGTTGATTATGTGCTACTTTCTTCTGTTTCTCTGGCCATCAGTATTTCTTGTGAGGTGTTGGAAAGACTGGAAATGAAAAGGAAATTAATATTAAGCATCAGGAAGAAACAACTGAAGTTCCTGGGACATGCAATGAGGAAGGAGGGCTTGGAGAACCTGATACTAACAGGCCAGATGGAGGGAAAAAGAGACAGAGGAAAGCAGCGGATAACATATTTGAAGGGCCTGAGCAGGTGGATGACAGAATGGGGGTTGTGTGATGTTACAGGAGGAAGCGTGTTAAGAGCCACCAGGGATAGGGAGAGGTGGAAGGCCATGATCACCTACGTCCTGAAAGGACAGGGCACATAGAAGAAGAATAATGAAATTAACTTTATTTAGCTTTTGGAAAGCATCTTTCACCATCCCAATGCACCTTTGGAGTTTGATATTACATTTTTTATCCTCTGTTAAAAAATCTTTTAGATATTTACATTTTTTGGGGGGTGTAATTTTAATCTCTAATTTGTAATTCAGATCTTGGACTATTTCTTTTGCTGATAACTATACATTCTCTCTTTTTATAATCGATCTTTACTCTTTTCTTATTTTCTTTCTGTGTCTGCCATCAACACTGCATATCTCATATTGTTAAGATTGTGGCCACCAGTAACGAATCCTGGTAGTACTTCTAATACTCTCAGGATTGTTTCACAGTATAGGCGGGATAAATCTAGTGAGACAACACATCTTTGTATTGTATCCCTTTCTGCAAGTTGTTTGCTCCCAGTATAAGATATGTATTATTCTAATTTCCTTCATAAACAAATCAGGCTTACCCAGAAATTCTAACAGTTCTTTATGAAAGTTATTAGATATTATCTTTTATATCTATAAAAGTGATGAGGGTAGACGTTATGTAAGTATTTGTTTAATGGATTCAACTTAGCCTCTGCATTTTGTGGTCTAGCTTGATGAGAGTTGCGCTTAGATGTAGATAAAAATTTTAGAATGCAAACAACACCTTGAAATTTTTCAGAAAGCCAAAATTAGGGTAGAAATATATATATTATCACCCCATAAAGTCAGAGATGAGTTTATGTAGTATAATATGGAATCGATCACCCCCACTTTATATTATCTATATTTATGTTGCCCCCCCGACTCCTACCCCAATCCAATAAACACATTCTACATTGTTATTTATATCTATAAAAGTGATGTTGTGTAAGTATTTGCTATGTTAAATCATCATATGTTTTTTTATTCTAATTATTCCTTAAACTGTCTGAGTGAAACTGGACTAAACTACTAGTCATCTATAAAACAAGATTTCACGTATCCTGTTGGCACACGTCTTTTGTCTCATTACTTCTCTTATTCTTCTATGTATATCTCTTTTAATTGTAATGCTCATTCTTTCTATTTCTGCACAATTTTAATTGAGTGCATTTGTTCCTAATTTCTTTGTATAACATCATAGATTCTGTACCATATCATGGCATTTTGCTGTCTCATCAATCATTTTATCTGTCATCTATATCTTTCTTTCTTTGTCAAGTTTATGTTTGATATGATGTTATTTGCTGATATTACTAAAACTTCTTTTAGTATGCACCCCCTCTCTTCTTCTACATGCTATGTCCTTTCAGAACACAAGAGATGGCTCTCCACAATTTCCTGTTCTTGGTAGCTTTTATTAAACTTTGTCTTTTTGTTATCTCTCTTGGAACTTGTTCTACCAACCACACACCAGTTGGGTAGGATATGCACTGCTTTCCTCTGTCCCTCTTGTCTTCAGTATGCTCTGTGAGTATTAAATTTTCTAAACCCTCTTTCCTCATTATGTTCCCTAGAAATTTCAACTCTTTCTTTCTGATACTAAGTGTAAATGCTTTTTTTTTGTCTCACTTACCAAATTTAAATTACAAGTTCATTTTTAAATCTGAGTCAAGTAATTAGCCTTACACATTTTCTTGATCATTCTATTCACAAAGAAAATTTCCAGTTTACTTTTGATTCAGTTGCACAGAGCAAATTCAACCAGCAGCGGAAAAATGTTGACATTTTAACATACCATTTATTTTCAGAAACAGCCAAAAGTCTTCTTCTCTGGTGTGCATCAAGGTATTGGCAATCATGGCTTTCCACAATTTCCTGTCCTTTCCAGCTATTACTAAATTTTATCTTTTTGTTCTCTCTCTTAAACCTTGTTCTGTTATGCATTTTACAAAAGCATAAAAGTAGCTTATGTGTGTAATATAACAATCTGGCCCCACCCGAGGAAGGCTGATGCAAGCGAGGGTGTTTCCGGTCGTTGAAAGGAACGGATGTCGTTTGACCTTATTTCCGGCAGCAGTGGAAATAACTACAGAGGCAAACAGAACAGGTGTCTCTGAGAATTACATGGGCGTGCGTGGGCGAGGCAAAACCGGAAGAAAAAGTCCCGGTTCTGGAAGATTATAAAAAGACCTCGGCACACGGATTCGCCAGTAGAGGAGCAACAGAGATCGGCCGGTGAAGAGAGACACAACAGATAAGACTACACTCCCATCAACCCATTAGAAGCGCGCTCTCTCAATTCTCTGTTCCCTATGCTACATGGTTCATCATCATTAATAAAAATATAACTTTATATTTTTATATATATGCGTGTTTGTTGTTTGTCGATATATAACATGTGTTGTTTTCCTTTGTTCTTAATATGTCCTGTGTGTATCAAATTTTTGAATCCCTCTTCATTATGTGCTCTAGAAATTTTAGACCATGCAAAAATGATGCGACAACTGCTAGTCCCAGTTTTTTTACCATTTGAATCATTTGTTAATACTTCTCTACTTCCTTAGTCACAAGCTTTGTTGAGTTATACCAACATTATGGTCATCTAACTTCCTTTCCTTGGTGGCGGCCAGTGTGCTGTCTCAATAGGGTTGATTCGAGTTTCCCAAGATCTTAGGATATTTGGATATATGACAAAGTCTAATGTGGATCATTCTATATACATTGTATACTGTAGTTAAGAATGGACAATTCCCAACTTACAGCTATGATAACTTCTGTCCTTTTTCATCTATAAACTGAATTGGGAATCAGTGCTGGAATAAAAACTCCTTCAATAAAATGATGTACAAAACTGTTGATAACTCTCACAAGAAAACTGGTGAATAAAATCTCAACTGCAAAATCAAGTTCTCTAATGCCAAATGATCATTTGAAAAATCTAATAGCAAATACTGAAGTAATAATCAGCCAGCTGACTCTCATTCAATTCTTCTGTTCTGCATGTGTCTGTGTTTTTGCTCTGACCAAGTGAAATATGACTTGTGATAATCTCTGGCCACTTTTGTTGTTGGGTCCAATTCCCTGTCTGTGTGTCCCTCACCTTGGTGGGCTCTTATTTATATAGATGACTTCCCCACCAAAATTTGATATTGATATATCTAATTTCTCTACCTCGGCCATCTTAATCTTAGGAGATCTTGTTAATAGCCACATGGAATTTATTTTTAGAATATTTTGTTTTCTCTTTCTGATAAGGTAGGCTTGAAGCAGCAGAAATGTGGTTTACAGAAGGATGCTGAGGATACTATGGACAGAGCACGTATGCAACAATGAGGTGTTGGAAAGGATGCGAACGAGAAGAAAACCGATAATATCAGAAAGAGACAAATGAGGTTCCTGGGACATGTAATGAGGAAGGAGGGCTTGGAGAACTTGATATTCACAGGTTGGATAAATGGAAGAAGAGACATGGAAAGCAGCATGAGACATACTTGTTAGGTCTGAGCAAATGGTTGATAGAGCAGGGCTTGGAAGAGATACCAAGAGAAAAATTACTGAGAGCAACAAGAGACAAAGCCAAGTGGAAGTCCATGATCACCTAAGTCCTGAAGGGACACGGCACATGAAGAAGAAGATTTTAGGTAGACAGCATTAACAAAAATAAATCCCAAGCTTGGGAATTAAACAAAAAATCAGATGCTTTTCTTTGTTCATAAGAAATTGTATTACTTCTTTTTCTAAGAACATACACATTTTGGACAGATAGTATAGTATAAACAAACCCCAGAATTTAATGTCTAAAGACCAAAGAAATTGGGACAATGCATTATTTATGTCTTCTTATCAGTAGGAAGCTGATAGGGTGATGTATCTTGGTTTTGCTCAGTTTTATTGAATCTTGTCTAGTTAATTCCAATTTCAATTCTCCTTAGAACTATTCTTAAATAAGGTTTATTGTTTTAAAACATAATTATTGTCTTGATTCTTTTTTCATTTTTTTCTCAACCATTCAACATGCTTTCCTGAGAATTCTAATAATTATTGTCAAATTATTATCCCTCCAAATCACCATCTTGCAATTTCATGAAGTTAAATGTTTGAACAGGATCAGTGGCCTGTTACACTACAATCTTAACCTCTTCAAGTCTTGGATTAATTGTTATATATCCAACATATCCTCCTGATTGCACTTCCTATCTTATTCTCTTACACTCAAATCACATACCTCTTTCAGTGACCCTCTTCTTGGAGTGGCTCTTGAGCCTAGTATTGGGTAAACAGTAGTAAAATAAAGATATTGACTAAACTCACTTTAAAATAGTACAAGGTAAAATATTAAGTAAGTAGATCATCCATCAGGACACCATTATGCTTCATCATAGGGGTTTTGGTTGTCCATATATTAAGTCACACTAGGCACTACTCTGTATTACCATAATTTCCACTTCCCTTGGAATAGTTAAGTCCCATCTATTGCTCTGTGTAAAGGATCTTTTTTGCATGATATTATTGTAGTGCAATCCCACAAATCTGGTCAATTAGATTCTACCATTGACATCCAGCATTCTGCTGCTGATGTTTTCACTATAACCCCTTCAGGAATAGTTTCTGGGTACAATGCCTTGTCAAAGGGCAACCTGTAATTTGGTCCGCAGGGCCAGATATGGTTTTGAATTCAGAGTTGTCCTGCAAGATTGTTTGCCAACCATCGCTCGAGAACTCAGTTTTTTCAGCTATTTAACCGATAAATGGGAAGGGAAGAAATGAATTCATGCTTTCCCAAAGGTATTTTCATATAAATGAATTTAACAAACTTGACTGAAATTAGACCCTTGCTCTGAGATTTGTTTTTTCAAATGGCTTTCCATTTAACTATCTGCATATCTGCTAACCATGAAATTAAGAGGTCTTCTAAAATGTGGAGTGAATGATGGTGGTTATCTGGAAAGAAAAACATTTGTTTCATAGATGAAAACATGCTCTATCCAATAGATTAAAGAATAGGCCTTGTATCATTTTATTCTAAAAAAATTGTTAATGCAAAAAAGAAAAAGAAAAGAAAACTATTCTTGCAATCCAAAATATGTTTAATCTTTAAATAATTTACAAAGGGCTGATAAACCCTATAAAAACAATCATTTCATAGGTTGAAAGATGTGTAGGGTTACCCATAATGTAACTTGGGATCTGGTGGCTCAGCCTCAGTCAGTGTCTCACTGTCATAATGTTGCCTCTCTGTGTCTTTTCTATAAATACTTTCATGGTAATTGTTTGGATGAGCTCTTTGCTCTGGTACCTAAACTTTTGAATTTAAAGCACAGTACTAGACTGGCATCGAGATCTAATAAATTTACAGTTGAGCTGGCTATATGTAGCTAAAAATTCTATGCTAACAGTTTTTCTTTGACTTCTAACATGTAGAACTCCCTTCTGGCTCCATGCTGTTCTGCCAACTTTCATCTTCAAAAATTTCAATGTAATGTTAGTCATTATCCTCTGTCTTTCTGATTATTCTTTTAGTTCTTGGTTATTAGTAATGTTTCTGTTCCTAATTCTTTGGCACCCTGTGACTCCTTTCATTTTAGTGGCTTGACTACTTTGCGTGAGGTAAAACTGAATCAAAAGAAATATTTTTTTTTGGTTTACCCCATGACTATACTTGTTATTCTGTCAGTAACAGTAACCGGTTTTTGTTTTCAGGTCATTATGCTGACTTTTAAGGCAGGCAAGCTCTCTTAATTCTTTTTCTTTATTTGGTCATAGTCTTTATTTGGTCATATTCAATTATCAGAGAGTTAAATGCCCTATGTTATACACGCTTTGGTAATCATATCTCGAAAGAGACATGAATGACTGGGCAAAACATTTTTCACATAGTTGGTTGCCATTACTTTCTGCGATAAACAGGTTGCAAACCAAGGCTATAGAACCCAATTTGTCCTGTTATTTAATCCATAAATAGAGGGAAGAGACGGATTCATAGCTTTCCCAATGGTATTTGTACATGAGGGAATACAACAAATTCAACTGGAATTCCAACTTGGCTAACTGATTTTTTGTTCCGAGCTGATATCCACTGCACCACAACTAGTTAATATTAATAAAATTAATGTTAAAAGGTATTTTATACTAAATTTTACTCAATACAAGACTTGAGAGCCACTTAAGATAGAGTATAACAGTCATAATGATCAATGATGGGATATGAATGGAAAATATGGTAGAAGGAAGTGAAGATTATGAGGATAAAGTGGCTAGATAATGACTGACACATGACTTTGAAGAGGTCAACTTTGAAGAGTTCAGTGACATTTGGAACATGGGGATTTAATGCTTCATAAGTGGTATGTGTCTTAGTTGTAAATGTTTGAACTTGTAGAACTAAAGAATAGTGCTCATCTGAACATATACCATGGAAATAGTCATGCAGTTGCAACATCCCCAGTCTATATATATTGCAGAAATACTCTATTTTTGACGTAATCTTACTCTTGTCAAAATTCAGCATGACAGAAGGAGTCAGATACATAGTGAAGAGAAAGAGAGAATGTAGTGACCATGGTTGTGCATTATATATTTTTCAACAGCACCAAATGTTGTTCAGATAATAATTAGGATTTTGAATGATTATTTTTTTAAAGGCAGATTGGTCCTCCTCACTTTAAAGATTGATCTTCTGATCTGCCTTTTTCTTTCATTTATCTTGAGCTAAGTTTAAATATCAAGTGTATGTGTTTTCAACATTTGTATTTTGAACAAAGTTTAATTTTTTCTCTTAGAGGCCAAATGTGCAACCATCAATGCAGAAAATGATTATTTCCATGTTAATTGAAAACATTTTCATTAAATGAAACACTGCAAAAGTTGATGAATGTAAACTTTGACGGAGAAATATTAAATTTTAATTGGAATAAATTTCAGTATTTTTTTTAAACTCTTGAAGAAACTTGTAGAAAATGTGTTGCCATATAAACAAGAAAAACTGACGATTTTTAAGAACATCATTAGTAATTTATGGAATTCAATTTAATTTATGTTTTATTATTATAATATTGTAGACACTTGAAAAGGAATGTCATGACATCAGAGACAGATGTTAATATTATTACAGTAGAGGTTGAACTTTCTCAACAGTAGTCCATAATTTTTTCTGATTTGTTGGAGTGTCTTGAAAGTGAAACAAAGATATTATTGAATTCTTCTGTGAAAAAAATATTATCTACTGACATTCAGTGACACTTGACCATTTACAGAGATCAAACAGTGGATATGAAAATAGTAATGTGGTAATCCATTCCATCAATAGTGACGTCAGTGTTTGTGACAAGCAATGTTTGTGTTGATGAAAAATTGAATATGTGGGTTATGTTTTCTTAACAATGACATCACTGTTTTTTTTGTTTTTTTTTTATGTCTGAGAGTTTGCTTTATCCAGAAGTGTTATTGTGCACCCACTTTTCTGTTTTTGTTTCTGAGGTAATAAAATTGGGGTATTATTTTTCGAATGTCTCTTGTAATTTATTTATTTTGAGATTTTTTTATTTTTAATAATTTAATAGGTAGACAACAGTATAATATATATATATATATATATATATATATATATATATATATATATAATACAACTGACAAGGTACTGCAATTCAGTATTTATTCAGTTTTCTTTTTATTATTCTTTATTTATTCAGTTTTCTTATTGATATTTAATATCAATATGCTTTGATCTTTGATGTATTATTGGATTTTTAGCCAAAGCAATACTGGCCTGATTGTCACAGTAAATAGTTATAGGCTCACTTATTATCAGTGTTATAATTGTTTTTATTAGTAATTTAAGAAAAATAGTCTCTTGTGTTGCTTGCGACAATGCAACATATTCCATCTCACATGTTGAAAGTGAAATCATTCCCTGCTTTTTAGAGTTCCAGGTAATTATTGGATTGTCTTTTGCTAATCTGTGATACTTTTATGATCTGGTGAATTTGCCCAATCAGCATCACAAAATCCTTCCAGTTGTAGTAGGCTTTTTGAACTGGTTTTTTATTTATAGGCCCTATCTCATAATTACGCCATACTAGTTCGTGTTCCTCGTGGCTAATGTTCTTTTCTTTGGGATCCTCCACTTGCTCAAAGGAATCTATAAATCTGACACATCTGGTCTTATTATTTTACTTTGTGGGAAATAAATCATATTAGCCGGACTTGTTTTGTCATAGCCAATGAATATGCCTCTTTCACTTTTTGGATCTAGTTTTGCCCTGTGGTTGACATATGTGTAGCAAATTGTGCCAAAAATATGCATACCACTTATGTTGGGTTTGTAGTTTGTATAAGCCTCATAAGGAGTCTTTTTAATGTTACAATTATAGCAACAGTTTCTTATATACATGGATGTATTTAATGCATAGACCCACAGATTTTTGGCTAACTTAGATTCAATTAGCAAACATCTAGCCATTTCAAAAAGAGTCCGCCAACTACGTTCAATGATTCCATTCTGGTGCAGGGAATAAGAACAGGTTTTCTGATGCTAAATTGTTTGATTTAGGAAGTTTTCATAATCATCAGAAGTAAATTCTACACCATTATCTGTTCTAAATATTTTCACTTTTCCATGAGGTGAAATATCAGATAAATACATTCTTGTAGCTTGTAGGGTATCAGATTTGTTTTTCAGAAAATATATCATAATAAGTCCTGAATATTTGTTAACAAAGTTTAATACATATGAATAGGTTTCTATTTCCTTTGGTGAAATGGGACCCTCTAAGTCACAATAAACTCTGAACAAGATGTTTATTGTTTTTGGGATTTGATCCCTATTTCTAAATTTCACTGTTTACCCTTTAATAAATGTGTCACAATGTTGTAAACCCTTGGGAGACGTAATTTTCATTCCAGTGATGTGTTCTTGCAATCTTTTAACATTCGAATTATGACAGTGGCCTAATATTTTATGCCAAGTTGAGGGTGGCTGTTTTTACAAATTTAATACTTTTTAAATAATACAAATGTCCATTTTGTTGTATATTAAATTCAGTTTCGTCTGGGTATATTAACTTTGAATTGTCTCAGTGCAAATTAACTTTAACACCAGTTTTAACAACAGACTGAACCGAGAATATATTTTGCTTAAATTTAGTGATATATAAAGCCCTTTTTAATAAAAATTTACAAATATTTCCTTTAGTATCGTGTAAATAAATGCAGGCATTGCCTCTTTCTAAAACTAAATTATTAGCTCTGGTACCAACCAACTCAACAAGCTCAAAGTTGGAGTTAAAATTAATAAATTTTTTTCATCTGTATTTACATGATTTGTTGCACCTGTGTCAGGTAAGAATTATAACTATTGGGTATAGTATCCAACCCAAATGAAAAAGCATACATTTTTACAAAAATCACTCCTTGTATGAAATTGACATTTCGCCCATACATGTCTGGCTCTTCCACAATGAAAACAGATATTTGATTTTCTATTATTATTGTTCCTGTTGTTATTGTAATATTTGTTTTTAAGCCCTTTGTTTTTAATATCATAATTCCTAGTCTGGTAAGTTTGAGGGACTGGTTTTTTAAATGATGTTTTCAATTGCATTACGTTATTTCCTTGATTTGGAAGATCACACATTTTTTTTTACTTTCTTCATAACTACATAATGCAATTTTGACCTCATTGAAAGTTAATTTTTTATCTTTTTTGAGTTATGGATGTTATAAATGGTTTAAATATTGCTGGTAATCCTTTTAAAACTATGGCTATTAGCAGCCCATCTAAGATGGTCTCACCTGCCATTTTTAAGGCATTTGTGACATTTTCAACTCATATAATATAATCTGTTACATGTTCATTTTCCGGTCTCCTTAATGAAGTTAATTCAGTATATAAAGCAATAATTTTGGGTTTATCTTTTGACAACTAATGACCATGCAATATTCTTAAAGCTTGGCGGCTGTTGTCCCTGGCTTCTCTCATTATTAAAGACAAACTCCTAACATCTAGGCATTGTATTAATTCTCCAAAAAACGGTCACATTTCTTTCCATATAATCATCGTCGTCTTTCTGGTCCTCTTGACAAAGAATGATGTCCTGAAGTTTTCGTATTCTAAGGTAACCTAGGAATTTCACTTCTCACAAGTCGTATTTTGACTTGTCTCCAAAATACAGTTGTATACTAAGCCCATAACCTTTGTTGACCATGTCCACCATAGTTTATGAATATAGAATACAGCGCAGTATGTAATCTGTTCAATGAAATGTCAAAGATTAATACTCACGAGTCAGACACTCATTCTGATTGGTTAACTCTTCTATTGGTAAACTATAAAATGAGTCAGCCCATGGCTGGCTCACCAGTATACAAGGGTACCCAAAAGAAAACTCTAACAGTATCCACATTAGACATTTTGTGACTGCCATCTCAGATTGACAACCTTGAATGCAAGAGAAATTACCAATAGAAAGAATAAGAATTTTTTAATCATCAATGCTTGTTGATATGATATACTTTGTAAAGAGATGTACTTATACAAGATGAATCATAAATTATGATAATTTTAAAAAGAATTTCTGCTGGTTAATTTATTATTAAATAATTTTGTCATTATGCTTTTGATAGTCGTATTAAGATATGAGTTCTTTAATTAGCTAAATTCATTGTATTAATATTGGCTTAGTTCAAGCTCATCTGTAAGCAAACTTTTATAATCACCAGCAGTGTTAGTTGGTAGCATTAACATTTATTTGGTGCACTCAGAAATAATTTATTCTTAAAAGTTCAAAATAGTTAAATTTTAATTAAAAATTAACAAAGAGAGACATAGCAAAAATAAATAAACATCTTAATTTTCAAACAAGATTTAAATGATTCAAGACAACTATGTAATTTAAAAAATTAAGTAGCTTGGCTCAGAAGTTTTTTTTATTTTCAGGCATCAAATTTATCAAATCTTTTGAAATTTTTATTAATCCATTTGCACACACCATAAAATCTTGTATTATAAATGTTAAAATAAAATCTACTATTAATTATAGCTTTCTAAATAAAAAAAATCCTCTGTTATAAATTCCTAAAAAATAAAGGTTTCTAAAAAAAGGTATCATAACATTTTTAACCTTCAGAAATAATAGATGAAATTTACAACAGCAACAGTATTCTGGAGGACCAAAGCAGATCAATTTCAAAATACCTAAAAAGCCATGTACAAAGGATGCGAACTCCACCAGACAATCAGCTTAATGAGCCACATAAAACTTTATCATCCAGATTCTGATAAACAGTGTGTGCAGCAGAATCAACCCAGAGATAGGACAATAACAGTGTGGCTTCATTAAAGCTACTAGAAGAAGTAATGTAATATTCATGCTCAGGATGCCATCTGAAAGAGCAATACAAATGCAGAAGGACCTTTATCTCTGCTTTATAGATTATGCAAAAGTGTTTGATAAAGTATGCCACAGAGATGCTTGACAACCTCAACATTTTTGAAAAAGGAGTTAGGATAATCAAGAATCTATACTGGCAGCAAACCACTTGGGTACAGATAGGAAGTGAATTCAGCAGGTATACAAAAATAGAAAGGGGTGTAAGACAAAGAGAGAAATAAATTCCTTGCCAGGATTTGTCATTGGCAACCACAATCTCAACAATGTAAGATACATGGATGATATGGTGCTGATAGCAGACACAGAAAGGAAAATGCAGGACCTCTTCCAGAACATGGCAAAAGAAAGCGAGAAGAAAGGACTGAGCATAAACTCAGTGAAAACTGAATGTATGGCCATCAGTAAAAAGAAGACCTCAAAATGCCAACTACAGGTCGAAGAAACTAAAATAAAACTAGTAAAGAAATTTAAATACCTGGGAAGTGTTCTGACAGAGGATGGGAAGTGTGACATTGAGATCCAAAGATGCATTGGCATGGTCGAAGACACACTTCAGAAGCTAACCAATGTACTGAGACAGAGGAAAATCTCATTGGAAACAAATAAGTGTACTGGATTGCTTTGTGATATCTGTCCTTCTGTATGGAACGAAATGTTGGGCAATCTCACCAAGGTGAAGGAGAGGCTTGAGGCAATAAAAAATGTGGTTTTACAGAAGGATCCTGAGAATACTATGGACTAAGCATGTGAGCAACCATCAGGAAGAGACAGATGAGATTCCTGGGACATGGAATGAGGAAGGAAAGAAAGTCAGGGGAAAGCAGTGTGAGTCATACTTGATAGGCCTGAGGAAATGGATGACAAAGCAGGGTTTGGGAGAGATATGAAGAGGAAAAATATCGAGAGTGACAAGGGACAGAGCTAAGTGGAAGTCCACGATTGCCTATGTCCTGAAAGGACACAGCACATGAAAAAGAAGTTATAACCATCCCAAAAATAGACATAGAATTCAAGTTATCTGACTTGTTGCCAGAAGACATTTATCTGTTGCTCTTAGTCAACCTGAACAATATTCAGTTGTCTTTTATTCTTTTATTTGTGAAGCTGAGACTGAAATACCAAATTTTAATGCAATTTGATATTTACTCCCTCCACCTTCAAATAAAGAGGAAGTTCCTCTGCAGTGAATTTTCAGTGACTTACAATCCAAACTGGCTTTGTAATCAATCAAGCACAATGTGAGCAGAGCCCGGTTTAGAATGAAGTGATTGACTATCGATCAGCCATGAGATTTTAGGCATTGATGTGAAGGACCTGTTATGTAAGTGTTCAAAGTAGACTATTTCTTTTTTTAAATATTAAATGTGTACATAATTTTTAGACATACCTTAGACACTTTTTTTTTTATAATCATGTCATCCCAAGCAAGTCAGTTTACTGCCACTGTTGAGCAGGGGCTTACATAGGAAGTAAGTTATGAGAAAGAGTGACAGAGTAAGTGAAGGATGAGAATACTGATGAGAGTGGAGTGGACGAAGAAAGGAGCATGAGAGAAAGAGGATGCAAGTTAGTGAGATAGATGACTATTGACTTTACATTTGAATTCTTGAAGATTGTAACTGTCAGGAAAGCAAATAAATGGAAGGGAATTCCACAGGCGGGAAGTGTGAGAGAAGGAGCTGCTGGAGTAGAATTTGCATTTACAATTTATTGGTTTCACAGAAAAAGGGTGGGACCTAGTTGGTAATCTTGTTGCTTGAGCAAATTCATGTATGGGGGTACCAGTGAGCAAAGTTCATCTGAGCAGAAGCCATGAAAGTATTTGTAGAAGAGACACGGGGAAGCCACATTGTGCCGGTAAGAAAGTAACTGTATCCGAGCTGCCAAGTCAGGATTGATAACACTACAGATTCTCCGTTGGATTTTGTCAAGGACCCCTAAGTGGATAGCAGAAGCACCCAAACAGATATGGCAGCAGTGTTCAATGCAAGGGTAGATGGTAGATTTGTATATGTACAGGATTGTTTCAAACGGGAAAAACTTCCTGGCCCTACACAGAGAACAGACTTTCTTAGCAGCGTATTTAGCTATGGACTGTATATAGTCATTCCACTTGAGATCTGTTGTGAGAGTTAACCAGAGGAGGCACAGGGAGTAAAGACTGATCCATGCTAATGGGAGGTAGGAGTGATTGTCGGTAGTGGTTAATAGATAGCAACTTTGTTTTGGAAGCATTGAAATTCACAAGCCATTTCTTACCCCAGTCCACCATGGATTGGAGGTTCTTTTCGAACTCGGGAGTAAGGTTTGCTTTGTCAGCCTCAGCAGACTTTTGATCAAGGCAAGAGTAAAGTGTCGTGTCATAAGTGTATATGCCTACTTGGGATCTTATTTCATTGGGGAGATCATTAATGTAGATAAGGAAAAGGATGGGACCTAGAATAGAGCTTTGAGTGACACCTGCGTTTATGTGATAGCATTGGGAGGCATGTCCATTCAGTACTACCTTCATTGTGCAATCTAAGAGGATTGACTGGATTAGGTCAAATAATTTTTCAGTTATACTATAGCCCAGTAGCTTGCATAAAAGGCCAGCATGCCAGACTCTGTCAAACACTTTGTAGGTGTCAAGGGCAACATTGCGGGCTTCGCCGTTCTTGTCGAGAACTTGGTGTATATACTCAGTGACTTCATTTTGAAATATGGTAATTCTTATGTGATTGTCATATAAGGTATTGTAAAATGATTTTTCAGTGCTGAGTGCAGACACAGAAAGGAAACTACAAGACCTCCTACAAAAGGTAGCAGTGGAGAGCGACAAAAAAAGACAACAAATAAACTTTAAGAAAACTGTATGCATGGTCATCAGCAAAAGGTGTAATCCAAAATGCCAAATACAGGTGGGTGATACCAGAATCAAGCAAGGACAAAAATTTAAATACCTAGGAAGTGTTCTAACAGGAGATGGAAAGTGCGACACAGAGAATCCGAAGGTGAATTGGCATGGCAAAGGATGTGTTCCAGAAGCTGAGTAAAGTACTAACACACAGGAAAATTTCACTAGAAACAAAGAAAAGAGTGCTGGATTGCGATGAGGTATTGGAAAGAATGGCAACAAAAAGGAAATTAATACTGAGCATTAGGAAGAGACAACTGAAGTTCCTAGGACACGCAATGAGGAAGGAGAACCTGATACTGACTGGCCAGATAGAAAGAAAGAGAGACAGAGGAAGGCAGTGGATAACATATTTGCAGGGCCTGATCGGGTGGATGATGGAACAGGGGTTACTGGAGCAAACATACTAAGAGCCACAAGGGATAGGGAGACATGGAGAACCATGATCGCCTATGTCCTGAAGGAACAGGGCACATAGAAGAAGAAGAATAAAATGAGTAACTGTCAATCCCTAGAAGATGTGGAGAATTTGACATACATTGGATATATTGAAAGAAAATTGGCAGAGGGAAATAAAGCAAGTAACCTACCTAACAAGTTTGTGTGAATAGATTACAGAACAGGAAGTAGGTGGGATGACAAGAAAACAAACATTAGTTATACAAATAATAGGAAGTTGTGGAGAGGCATGATAGTTCATATTCTAAAAGGACACTGCAACAGGAAGAAAAGTCAACTAGGATTGCTGTATAAATTATTTAAATATTTTAAAATGCAATTATCGCCTTGAATGTTTCTCTTGATATTATAGTTAACAAGTTCATCTTTTAAATCCATTTGTTGGTATAGTGAGTTTGAGCTTTACCGTATGCTTTATACATGTGGCTTTGTACCAGAATAAGTAAAGGATAGTTTGATTACTTGATGAAATTGGCTATTAATTAGACACACTTCATAATTAACATTTTATTCTTCTTTGAGTTCAAAATCCATCGCTTAAAAATTAAGTTTCTATATGCATCTCTATCTTAGAATGAGTTGAAGGTACAGTAACTTTTGCAAGTACTGTTACATATGTATAGACTTCACGTTTAATAATATAACTGCCTGATATTTTGAAAATTGATTGTACATGTCTTGTTTTTTTTTTTGTTTTTTTTTTTATCAAGTTGAATATAGCATTGGAATATTTAACAGCACATATTTTGGCTTTCAGAACTGAATCTTTAGGTGTTTACTCTTATTGTAGACATTTTGTACCCTGAATCTGAATGCCTGTGGAAATTGTCTATATCAAGCTGATTGGCATAATGGTTATTGCCATTGATAATATATTTATACCCACTACTTAAAGATATAAAAAACATAGAGGAACTTTTACTTAAGTTATATAAATCAATGTGCCACAATTATCATTATTATATATCAGTTATATATGCAGATAGTGTAATGGCTATTGGTTTAGAAAGTGGAATTTGGAAGCAAAGTTAAAATTCCTGCTTAGTCGGTTTTTTGTGTTTGACACAAATACCTTTAAGAAAAAAAATCATGAATCCATCTCTTCTCCCTACTAGCTATGGATTAACAGGAAACCACTCCACTATCTTTCCTAGAAAGTCAGACAATTAACAGATAATAAAGAAATGGAATCTGTGGAGGACCATGATTGCTTACATCTTGAAGGAACCTGGCATTTAAAATATTTTAGTAAAGCATAAATAAATAAACAACATGAATAGTTTTTAGATTGCAATTTAGAGATATTTATATTTATATGTGAAACATTTTCAGAGAAATATATTTTTAAGCTGTTTAATAATATTGAAAATGACATTATGTAATCAAAGTATAGTAAATAAAAAAAATTAAAATATAAGCAGTATAAGCAAAAGTTACTGACATTTAAATAAAATGAAATAAATTTATCATTGCTGTTCTCTATAAAATCTTAAATATGGTGTATGTTTCTCAGTGTTGTTTTGTACTTGACAAGACTAGAGTAGATTATCTTAGCATGGGGCTCCCTTAGGCATGAGAACCCAATTGGGAGCAATCAGTCCACTTGGCTTCAGGTTGACTCTGTGTGCACACACAGATACACATGCATAGTTTTTTTTTTATTATGCAGTAATGTTATCATGACTGCTGAAATTTTTGGCAAAGGAGATTTGACAAGTATATTGAAAAAAAAAAGTCAGTAAATTTTTAGTTACCTCTTATCTGTTTCTTAAACTTGTAAAAGGAAATAATTTTATCACCTTTGCCATTTCTGTGATGATTATGTTCATCTTTGATGTTTTTGACAGCATTTCAATTGATTTAATTTTTTTTTAGCCTTCTTCAGAAATATTTTGCAGGTAGTGGTTCATAAGCAACTTGTGAAGACCAGCATATACACAAGAGTATGGCCAAAGAATAAATCAGTTTAAATGTTGTGTCAAAAAAAAAAACAAAGATAATAATGTGAAAATATATGAAATTTTACAACTAAGTTGTATTGTTTATTTCTGTTTCTCTTTTTTTCATTCTTTGTTGGTTCTGGGTATGATGGTAAACTGCATCCAGCAGCAAGTCGTCTGATTTGGAGGTCATGAGGAGCATGGAACCACCTCTTAATTGCTGCTGTTCCCAAGCTCACCCTGACCCAGAATGATAGTACCTGTTAGGCTCCCAGCTATGGACAAATAGTTAACCCCTATACTGGAGTCAAAGCACTATGAAAGCATAAAAATTGACTTTTATAGAAATATCTACATAAAAATAGACTTTCATAGAAAAATATACATTTTTGAAGAAAAAAATTATTACCATAACACATTTTTGAAAGAAAAAAATAAATTATTGCCATAATACATTTTTGAAGGAAAAAAAATTATTACCAGCAATACATTTTTGAATACAAAATTAAGAGACATCTTCAGTTTTCTAAAAAAAAGAAAAATTTTTAAAAATTTTCATCAAAATCTGACTAAATTAACTTTTTCACTATAACCAAACATTAAAAAAAATCTTAAAATCCTATCTTTTTGGCATTAAATAACACACAGAGGTTGATATACCATTAAACAGAACTCAAACTCATTCTTTATTAATAACTGAATTTCTCTATATTATCATTTACCTACCAACAGGTGTGCAACATTACAAAAAGAAGAACAATATGAAGCTTCTTCCACTTTAAAAGATCAGGGAGTCATCTTTCTTTTATCTCTATCCCTTCTTTTCTTTTTAATTCTCCTCTTCCAATTCTCTTGTGAAAATTAACAGATAGGCAGTTGGTGGCTGTATATGAGGACATGCTGAAAAATCTTTTCAAAAACAGTATTTCAAAAACAAAATCTCAGAATTTAGGAGAACCTTGAAAAGGGATGAGTTATATATTGTCAATGCTTCTATAAGTTGTCTTTTTACAGGTAGGGTTGTTAAGCCTCTCTATTCTCCGGACAAAGTAGACTGGTTGCTAACCAAGACTAGAACCCAATCTGTCCTGCTATTTAACCCATAGCTGGTGGAAAAAGAAATAGATTAATAAATTGGAGTAGATAGACTAAACTATTGCCCAGTTCACACTTCACCCTTGTCTATTGAACAGCTGAAGAGGCATATCCCTTGTTCCCTGCTGAGGATGTGGTTTCTGGTTTTCTCTTTCCCAATCTTCTCACTCTTTTTTTTTTTTTTTCAATTGGAGTAGATAGACTAAACTATCGCCCGGTTCACACTCCACCCTTGTCTATTGAACAGGTGAAGAGGCTCATCCTTTGTTCCCTGCTTAGGATGTGGTCTCCGGTTTTCTCTTTTCCAATCTTTTCAC
The DNA here is from genome assembly GCA_037127315.1 of Ascarosepion bandense. Lineage (NCBI taxonomy): Eukaryota > Metazoa > Mollusca > Cephalopoda > Sepiida > Sepiidae > Ascarosepion > Ascarosepion bandense. Next base: position 507,302 of record JBBBDQ010000365.1, read on the forward strand.
TCTTACGTAGCTCCCTGCTCATCAGTGGTATTATCACCTTGCTCGGGGTGATATGATGAAAAAAAAAAAATACTGTTCCTAAGGGTATTTTTGTGTAAACAAATTCATCTGGAACTTGAACTCAGCTCTTTGATTTTTCATTCCAAGCTGATATCCATTGCACCACAATGCACATTCCCTGTTATGGCCGCCTGCCTTATAAAATGTTGGTCTTTCAACAGCTACAGACTTGATGTCACTTCTAAAGGTTCCTGTGTAATTTGGTGTCCAGATATTAGCATCAAATCTCTTAGAGTAAGTATTCTGAAGTGCAACCCTGTTAGTGCAATACAACCTGCAAGTATCTAATATGATTTATATCTGGTGTATTTGATGACCAGAGTAGCACAATATCGGCTTCATGTTTCTGAAAACATTCTCTTACTACTTGGTCAGTTTTGCAGGGTGCGTTGTCCTACTGAAAGATGCTGCTGCCAAGACTGTTATCATAAGTACATTCACCCAGTCTCTGGTGATGTCTCTTGGTTATAGGTGACAAAGTACCTTCCATATGAATGATAAAATTTGGTATTTTCCAGCTGAATTTTGCCAAAACCTCTCTCTACACTCATGGATATGTTGTTTTCCTATGTCTTACTTCAATTGTTTCCCCTCTGCGAGGCAGTCACATACATATATAAAAAAAAGACTGAAAATAAACAAACCTAGATAAACACTCACCTTTGGATGTAACACCTTTAATAATACAAATAATATATACAACTGTGCTTCTTTTTTTTTTTTCACTTTCTCCTAAGATCACCTTTTCACCATTGCTTGTTGAAAGAGAGCCCTATTGGCATACTTAAGACTACCTAGTTGTGTCCTTTTAAACCTAACGATAGAGCAGTTAATCATATACTAACAAACTCCTTTCTCTTTCTTCCATTCACTATGAATATACATATAAAGGTAATTTCTTCTGTCCACTCTAGTTTGTTGGAGAAGGATTTTAGATAGCAGAGAAAAGTTTGAGATGCCCATCAATTGCAGTTTTAAGAAGCTTTTGTTTGCTAGCTCCTTGCTTTGTTAAAAGATATACTTAGTATTCAATTAAAATTCAGTTGGAAATTAGATATTTTTCAACCATCTATCTCAGTGCCACTATATCAATCAGTTATCTTTTTTCTGCAAGCATATTTGGGACCTTAGTTGAGTCAAATAGGATCTTGTGGTTGACATGAGATAGCAATAATTCATTTAAAAACTTTTTCAACATAAACTGAGAGTCAATTGCTTGTACAGCAACCAATGTTTCTACATTCCACTCTCTTTGCTTTTTTTGAGATCTACATGATAAGTAAGGATTGAATTTGTCACTAAGAAACTTAGTTGAGTCAAATAGAAACTTCTTAGAAACTAAGAAACTTAGTTGAGTCAAATAGGATCTTGTGGTTGACATGAGATAGCAATAATTCATTTAAAAACTTTTTCAACATAAACTGAGAGTCAATTGCTTGTACAGCAACCAATGTTTCTACATTCCACTCTCTTAGCTTTTTTTGAGATCCACATGATAAGTAAGGATTGAATTTGTCACTAAGAAACTTAGAAACTTAGTTGAGTCAAATAGAAACTTCTTAGAAACTTAGTTGAGTCAAACAGGATCTTGTGGTTGACATGAGATAGCAATAATTCATTTAAAAACTTTTTCAACATAAACTGAGAGTCAATTGCTTGTACAGCAACCAATGTTTCTACATTCCACTCTCTTTGCTTTTTTTGAGATCCACATGATAAGTAAGGATTGAATTTGTCACTAAGAAAGATGATGTATTACTAGTATTACTAAAGACCACAAGTCTAATACTCTCAAGATCTAATCTTTTGATTGTCAGCATCATGATTCTTCAATTCTGTAAACACCTTTACTTTAAGAAAATTTTCTGATTTACTCAGGGCAATGCTAAAACCACAGTAGCTAAAACCTGGTGTACTGATATTTGTCGATCATCCAGTTTTATTAAATGCTGTTTCAAATATTTTTATCTCCTCATCTGTTGTCAGTCTGTACTTACCCTTCAATCATTCAGTGTTCATCTTTTGAGTAGATATAGTTATTCAGGGTCATATATATATATATATATATATATATATATATATGTGTGTGTGTGCTTATGGCATATCACATTGAATACACCGGTTCTCATTCGATCAACGAAGTCAAGCAACACGAGCCTGGTCAGTACTTAGATGGGTGACCACTTGGGAATACCAGGCGCTGTAAGCATTCAGTGATAGATGTGCAGTGGATGTCAGCTTGGAAGGAGAAATTGGTGAGTCGAGTTTGAATTCCAGTTGAGTACCCTGCATTCACTTCAGCACTAGTACCCTTGGGAAAGGTATTAATCTGTCACTTTCCTCCAGTTATGGGTTAAATAATGGGATGGTACCTGGAGGCAACCCATCTAGTGTTGGTGTCACAATAAAAAACACCCTTGGTAGCCCTGGCAAAGCATCAAGTATTCAGCTATTTGACAAGATTATGAATTTTGCTACAAATTGTGCCAGGGTTCCAAATGCACAGGGAATACTGGTGGGGTGTAGTGGGTTCTACCTTGGCCAAGGCCACAAGACGATATATAACTTTCTTTTTGCTGCAGGTTAATATCAAAATGTTACTTCCTCCTGACGTCTTCTTTGTAGACCCTGAATTTCATTTTCAAGCAACTGATATCTTTTAAATGATCTCCTTAGAACCAGCATATCGAAAATCACTTATGTGTATCATACCTTCCAATTTTCCTTCAGGTATTTATGGAAATATTGCCTTGTTAGTTTAGGAGATTTTAACTCACTTTGAAGAATTCCTCATATACATTTAAGTACCAACTGAGAGAAGCATCTTCAAGTTCATATAGTATTTTGAGTGCCCAGATAAAACCAGGATTTTTTTTTACTTTTTGTGGGGATTGACAAAAAGATCTCTTCCAATGTCTTTGCTCTCTAGAAAGGCAGCTTTGATGTCCAGTGATTGTAGTTGCCACTTATGACTCACATGATCCTAATGTTTTCTTTCATAGGTGAATCAGATGGCACACCATTCTCATGCTTCTAATATCCTCAAACAACCATCTTGCTATGGTGGTTACCTTACCTTTTGCTTTTGGTAGTAATCCCCATATTGTGGATAGCTTATCCTGCTTTTTGTTTCATACCTCACAGTATGCATTTTCTTAATTCTATTGTATCAGTTTTTTTTTCCTTTGTTGAAATCACATATTTTCCAGTCCAGAAACAAGAGCTTCAGATGTTTGTATTTAAGTCTTTCTTAGTGATGTTTTTCATGCCCTGTTTCAAAATCAATATTAATATCATATTCTTCAACTTCCCTTGTTTTTAACTTCTTAATATTCCACTAATTGTCATATTTTCATGTTACCTTTCCAGTTCTTTTTATTGCCTGTTCTTCTTCCAATTCGCCATCATTCTTTTTAAAGCAGGTTCCCATTCTTTTCTTAATCCTTTTCAGATTGGCATTATTCCTTTCTACTGGATTTAGAGCCTCGTTTTTATGGATTGGTCTGATTGAACTTCTTCCTTAAATTTGTCATTTCCATTCTGCACTGAAAATGTTTTAATCTCATCTTCATTTTTGTCATTATCCAGACTCTGACTAAAACATTTATTTTCTGGGAAAGTCCACTTCTGTCCTTCATCTTGTACAATATAAATCTAATTTCTATCTGGCATAATTTCATAGAAGTATTATATTTTATTACAACATTAGTAGAAACTGTACCAATGACTCTTTCAGTGCTTTTACATTTCATAGTGTCATTCAACTTATTTGTTCTTGGAGTTTGACCTTATATGAAGTCAATGTGCTCACTTGTTTCTCTCTGAGCTCTCAGCCTCTATAAAGGCTCAACAGGCTGTTCTCATACAGACCAAATGGTCAGCAATAATGTCTTTAGTGTATCTCTCTAGAGATTTGTTTCCAGTTGTTATGGTGTAGCCCTCAACATTGGTTTGTACATTTTTTGTATAAATAGTTGAGCATAATTCTGCAGTTTCATGGACATTTATGTTTAGCTTGCAACATCATCTCTGACCATGTTACAGTTCATTACTCCATGATGATTGTGCAATAATATTTAAGACTAATATTCATCTCTTCAAGTAGTTCCAAAAATTTGCATGTGCAAACTTACCATCATTATCTATCAAACATTTCTCAGGTGGCCCAAAAATGAAAATCTAACTTTTCATGATACCAAATATTATTGTGTCTGGCTCCTTTGATTTCAAAATTACATCTGTGGAAAACTTTGATAGCTGCCATATATAATATTATGTTACCATCAAAGAATTTCAAGGCATTACTACAAATTCATCCAAATGAAGCCCATATGTGTTATGTCGACAATCTTCGTCACCACTGTTATGTCGTGAGTAAGAATAAATAACTCAACAACAGGAACAGGTTAATTGTTGTATTCCGTGAAAATAGTATTTACAAAGGTTATTAGTATCCAATGCAAGAATAAAGGCTAATCGTCTCAACCGTCGTAAGACGTAGTATGAGCAATGGGTACTTCCAGGTCGTCACTGGAAGTCTACGACTGACTTGTCGATCGGCTGCTCGGCACACTCTCCTACGTAGATGCCACCATTACTTTGCATAGTAAAGGAATAGTCCATTATAGCTGAATAGGCACAGGCGTCCCAACAATATGTAAACAACTGGTTTACATATGGGCTTCTTAAATTCAAAACATATCTGAAAGACTTTATAAAGTTTGTATATTTCCCTAATTAATTTTTCATTCATTTTCATAGCCAGCTTTTTCAATTGATTCATTTTTCTGTTGTTGGATGTACTAACTGGGAATGTAATTTCCTAGTTATTTTATCATCCATTTAACACTCCTCTCCAATCTTTTGAAAAAGAAGTAGAGGTCTGTCTCTTGTTCACTATTCTAGTTCTTTCTAAAGCCTTGTTATTCTCTTTTATTTTCAGTAGCCTATTGTGTTGTAGTTGTATTACTGCCTTGCTTGAGACAAACTGAGGAAAAGAAAACATTTTATATTTATTATATCTTCAGTGATTAATGTTATATTGATATTTTTTCACTTTTCAATATTATTTAATATTTTTGGTTTGAATTCAATGGAATTACATAATGTTCAGATGAAGCAATTTTTATCATTTGTTTTTGCTCAGACATATCATAATTATTGCATCATCATTAAAAATTAATTTTTGTATTTACTTTCTTAATCGCATCTTTGGGTAGTAGTAGGACACATCAGACATGATAGACATTTTTTTATTTTCAATTGTTGTTGGTAATTTTATCTTATACTGAGAGTTAGATAGTTGTTCACTGTCAAACTTGAATTTTTTGCTTGACCTTTCAAATTTTACTTTCTATGGGTCTGATAGTTCTTCTAGATAATCCTTAATTCAAACCTTTTGGTCACTGTTGCCAATGTGTTGGAATTCATTCTGGTGAAACACTATGACTCTGCAACAAAATTATTAAAGTCTTCTGACAGAATGAGTTTAATTATTTTGTTGCAGAGTCATAATTGGATTTAGTTTTTATAATGAAAGTCTGTTTCACAACATATTAACTCCTTATGAGTCATTTAATGCTGAAATTTAAGTTTCTTGAAGCATTAGTAATTTTCTATATTTAAATGTATTGCTGGTATTTTTTTTTTTAAATGTTTTGCTGGTAAATTCTATATTGTTTTTACAAAAATATATTGCTGGTAATTTATTTTACTATGAAAATGAATTGCTGGTATTTTCACTATAAAATGTATTTGTATACTTTCATAGTGTTTGATCCTAGTTTAACTATTTGCCAATATCTGGGACCCTGACAGGTGTCAAGGTGAACCTAGGAACAAAAGCAATAAGAAGTTGTTATGTGCACTTCAAATCCTCTAATTTCCCAATCAAAGACATTGTTGCTGGATCTAGTTTGCCATCATACTCAGGATGAATAATAAAAGTATGAAGTTATCGTTGTACAGAATTATATCAGTTATAATTTAATCTGTCTTTTGGAATGCCAAAGAAATGTTTTATTGGGTCTCTATGAAACTAGTAATCATAATGAAAAACTTGGCTTTTGAAACACCTTGGCAGAAACTTATAGAAAAAATTGGGAGAATTAAATAAATTTATATCATTATTTATACATTACATTTATTATTATTATTAGTATTTTCGTTATTATAGTGGATGTTTATTTTGAATAATTTCTTTTTGTTATTTCTTATGACACCATTTTTACCAGGTTCATTCTTTGGTCATTTGAAATCATAATATTGTTATTCAGTATTTCAATGGATACTCTTTCTTGTTATTGCATTTCAGATAATTAATTCTTCAGCCATCAAAGTAAGCATGATGAAAACAAAAGTTTTGGACAAAATTCACTCTTCATGTTTTGATAGCTCATCTTTACAGGGACGTTAATTTGTGATTACATTATAAAAGCTTTTGTATGAAGACTCTTTTCTCTTCTTGTCATAATTCTGACACTTCTCTTCCTTTTATTTTTTCTTATTCTCAAAACTACTTTTTTTATTTTAATGTTTTACAGTTTATTTTAACAACTTAAAAATGAATTTGCTAAAACTCTGATAAAAAAAAGTAACATAAATAATGAGATGTCAAAATTAATAAAAAAACTATTTGTAATAAAAATGAATTTATATGCGAGAGATTTAGCACATAAAATGGTGAAAATAACAAAAAAGTAAAATTATAAATGGTTCAAATTTATTAGTGTAAGTGTCCTTGATGATAGTTTACTAAAATAACAAAAAACAAATCATTTTTTTCATTTGTGCAGGAAAATCAAAAGCAGTACATTTGCTTACTAAATTTGATTAAAGTTTATATGTAAGTTTATAGTTATAGATTTAATTTGTATTCTCTCTGAATATAGAATCATTAACCTTTTATTAATTATATTTCTCATAAATCTATTACAGAAAGGGTTAATATCTTTTGATTTCTTTAATTGTAATTTGTCATAAAAGCTGTAAATAAAATCTATATGATTTCATTATTCAAATATTTTCTTTATAACAAATGAGCATTTTTGAGGCAGAATGACATTGAAAAGTTAATATCATGAATGAAATTTATATATATAAATATTCAGCATGATTCTTTATACCAACATTAGTGAAAAAGAATTTGGATTACTAAATAAAAGATCCATTAGTTCTTTAGAAATTTCTTTGTTTGCATTTGGATACAAAACTGAGCATATATGAAATTTTGAGAAAGATTTGCATTTATAAGGTACTATTTGGCTTTGCTCGATTGGTGACAGTGGCTGAGTCAGTCTAGTGTACATCAGATCTAACAAAAGTTTCTCCTGGAAAGGGGGACACAGGTTTGAATCCTGCCATATCTAAGCTTATTTATAAATGGAACTTTGTGTGTGCCTGTGTGTGTGTATCTGTTACCTATAGACTCTGAAACAGCTGAACCGATTTTATTGAAAATTTACACAGTTGTACTATAAGCGTCTGCGAGTGTTCTTAGCTAGGTTTTGTGTTGAGGTACCCCCGATAAATATCGATAATTGAAAAAATCGGGTTATAGAAGGAGTGGTCCAATTTTAATCAAATTTGATACACTCATAGACAAAGACATGAGAAACAATATTCAGAAGTTTCAAGGTTGCAGTTCTTAAAATAGTGCAGATAATTTGATATCGATACCAGGAAATCAAAATTTGACTTACATCCATTCATTTTTCTTTAAGTCTACGGTTTTGCTTTAACTGGAAACAACTATTACTTTCTAGTATTTTGGGCCAACGTCCAAAAAGTCTTAGCTCCAGGACCATGGATTAGTTTTAAAGCTTTCATTACACCCAAGCAATGTCGGGCTTTACTGCTAGCAGTACATATTTTTCTTGAATAAGATTGCTTGAATATTCAGGCTGGTAGATAAAAATGAATAAATATAATGTTAAATAAATGATGCATTTACTGAAATATGAATAACCACTAAAATAACATTAAAGATTTATATATATTACTTTAAATCTTATTTTTAGTGGATACCCACATAAAAAGAGCATTTACAAAAATAGGTATCCAATAAAAATAAGGTTTGAAGTAATAAAAAAATATTCTCTATGAGGGTGATCATAAACTTTACTAAGTTAGTACCAAGAACATTTTTAAAAGTGTGTTTTGTATTGTGAATTAATTTTTATACTACTAATTAAAGTAATAGCCATCCTGTTTATGATGATAAACTGCATCAGGCAGTAAGGCCTCTGATTGGGATGTTTTGAGGAGTGAGAAACCACCTCTTAATTGCTATTGTTCCCAGTTACACTCTGACCGGGGGGTAGTGGCACCTGTTAGGGTTCCAGCTATGAGAAAATAGTTCCCAAACTGGGGTCAAAACACTATGAAAGTATAAAAGTAGATTTTTATAGTAAAAATACCAGCAATACATTTTTGAAAAAAAAAAAATTATCAGTAATACATTTAACTCCTGATAAAAACTTTTACAAAAATAAGTTATTGAAACCTGATCTATAAACTGATTTCTTATACATGCATATTCTATTCATATGATCCTATTCTAAAAATCTTGTCAGCATTAAAAAACCCATATGCCATGAAACCAAATAAACCAAACCAAACTAAAAAGTGGTACCTCATGCAACTGCCTTATCTAAGTTACTCTCTGAAAACAGATAAGCAGGCATGTTTCTTATCTTCAGTAATTATGTATAAATTTTCAGTTGAATTGCTGAAACCAGTTTTGTGTTACCAGCACATGATTATTTTGGGGAAAAAAAATCCCTACTAGGGGAACATGGAAACTGTAAAGAGGGATAAATGGTATGTAATTAGGTCTGTTAATGTCACAACTAGCAAGAGAAACACTGGTTTGATAAGTGATAATTTCAAACTCCAATAGAAAACACCCAGCACCAATATAGACCCTTCACCAGTTTGTACAACACCCAATTGACTCAATGGATCTATAGCTTCATATTATCTCCTGCACATATATATTTAACCATCTGCTCAAAGATTTGTCTGACATGGCTAAACTATACCAGTCTTTCATGATCCAATAGCAATTGTATCTAACCCAGCAGAGGTGCTGTCAAGATAACATTATTGGTTGACAAATATAAAACCTTATAGAATACAGTGTATACCATGCAGTACATTGGCAGATCTGAATCTGTCTTTATACTGTGTCAGGGTGACAACTTTTACTATTGTCCTGAATGACCACAGATACTACACCTTGTCTTGTAAAGAAAGATTTCCATATTATTAGGTAGCTGTCTCTAATTTACAATATTGACATTATTTGGACTGTTTTCCTCATCTTTGTTGTCATATTCACAATGTTTTGGTCATTGTACTCTCCATCCTTCTTTACAGGGACATACAGCCCAGTAGATAAAAATGTTGGTTCAAGTAATTGAAGTACAGAGTTGTAAGTTCACAGCTGGTAAACCTGGCCAGAGGTGAACAAAACTTTGGAGAGTTACTAAAAGGAAATAGCTGAAACTGAGATAACCAGAAAAGTCATGTCACATGGAAGTAGATCAGTCTACCCTGATGGATGAAATAAAGAGTTTGGTTCAAAATTCCAATCACTTGAAGAAGGCTGGTGCATTCAATAACTGAAACATTGTTAATATAACAACAAAAATGAGGACAACAATGTACATAGTTACAGTACCTCATCCCAGAAATATAGACAGATGTTTCAAATTTTTTTGGCTCTTCACTTTATTTAAGTAATGTTGTCATTACACTACTGAAATTAATTATTGCTAAAAATTTTAAGATTATTGACATTATCCAAAATATTTTGATTACTTGAAAAGAAAACAAAAATCTGTATGAAAACTTCAGTAGATTAATTATTTTAAAACAGAAAAAAAACATTGGGTGGCTGTCAATAAAAGTATTTTATTTTCACTTTCAATTGAAAAGTATTGGAAGTTTTGGGATAAATCTATGCCAATTTCTCTGAAGTTGCTATAAATGTGAATGTATTTATTGGTGTGATTAGACACACATTGGCACAAAATGGACAGTATAAAATATGATTTTCTGTAAAGTTGGTAGGAATTCATGTAAATATCTTTTTCATAACTGTAAATAAGCAATTTAGTTTTTTTATTCTTAAAGATCTCTATGGGTAGAGACAAAAAATATAACAGATGACTTATGGGTCAGTCAGAATTGATATATTATTTTACAATAACTGTGATGTCTACTTTATACAGATCAATTTTCTATTAAATAAATGACAAGAGAAAACAAGATTAAGAAGATCAGTGAAGTTCATTAAACACTGAAAAGTAGAAATGTCATGAACACTCATCAGCAAAACATTTTTTCTGTTTTGCTAATGCTTCATTTTGCAAAGTTATTTTGTATGTCTCCTGAAGCACCTATCAATCAGAAGTGGAAACAGAATCCAATTATTTCTGTTTGAATTTTAAATAGGATGTATTCTTATTATTTTCCTCCAGCTATGGGTTAAATAATAGGACAGACTGTGCCCTTCATTTTTTGTTGGCAGTTAATTCTGAATGCAAAACAGCTTAGATATGGGGCTAGCAACTCCATCCCATGAAAAAACTACTTGCCATGGAAACCACAGTATAGCAATAGTTAGGGAATGTTAAAGAGAATGCTTTCTTTCATTAACTTTTGTTTTTATTATTCCTAGTATGAGTATCATACTTTAGAAATGTCACTTCTGTTTTGTTAAGCCAACTAAATGGAGAGACTGAAGACAGGTTTTTAGATATTTTTTGTTTTAAATCATTTCACTCAAAGCAAGGTAATAATGCCACTAAGATGTAAGGGGTTTCTGGGAGTAGAGAGAATGAGAATACTTCAGTGAAAAGAGAATAAAAGAAATGGATTCAGGAAGACAGAAGAAAGCAATTGATGTTACATTTAATTTTTTGAAGATTGTAGATGGCAGGGAAGCAAGAAATCAGAAGGAGAGTTCTACATGTGAGAAGTGCAAGAAAAGAAACTATTAGAATAGAACTTATGGTTATATCTAACTATTTCAACAGGAAATTTCAAACATACGAACCGTAGTGGAGGCGCTAGAGGGTGTCGTCAGTGATGTCTTTGCGTGGATCACTTGGGGATTTCGGGTCTCTCAACATCATACGCCCTCTCACTGCGCCGACCCAACAAGAGATGATCAGTCTCTGGTCCACCCTCAATAAGCGCTTTCAGACACTGGAAAAAATTTATAACTGTTTGGGCCCGGTACAAAATCTTGCAAACGCTTATGATTGGCAACAGTCAGAGCCACTTTCGATTAAGAGGCAAAACGTACATGTTTATGCTATTAAAAAAAAAACAAAAAACTCTCGACTAAGAATTAATCATGATTCGTTTAAAAATAAATAAATATCTACAAATATATAATTTTAAGTCGTTTCTAAAAAAGATATGAGGATAAAAAAAACTCATCTAAGAATTTATCAAAAGAAAAAATAATCCGTTTAAAAAAATACAAGTATCTATAAATACATATAAATTTAAAATCATTCCAAAAAAAATTAGAAAAATAAATATATACAAAAGTACTTTAAAATCTTTTTTAAAACCACATATAAATATATACTAAATTATGTACAAGTAAAAAACCTTAATTACAATTAAATACATTAATTTAAAACTTATTTTTGCATTTTATCTTATTTATGAGTACTAATAAAATAAATAAATAAATAAAAAATAAAAATTAAAAAAATGAAGAGAAATCAGAAATGCAGAATTTCGGGGAATTTTAGCTAACAATATGTTTTGAAATCCAGGAAAATAAGACCTAGTTGGCAATCTAAGAGAATGCTTAAATTCATGCAGTTGAAGCATCAAGAAGTAAAGCTTATTAAAACAACTGCTAGTGAAAAGATAAAGGGAAGCCACGTCACAGGGGTGAGAAAGTGACTGGTCAAGGTGCTATATCAGAGACTGATAATATGACAGAAGCTTTTTTGAATTTTTTGAGAATCTCGAGAAATATAGCTGAAGCTGTAGACAAGATATAGCAGCAATACTCAATGTACAGATGAATGGTAGATTTATAAATGTGCAAGAAGGATACTGACAGGAAAAATTGTCTGACATGACACATTGAACCAACCTTCTTAGCAAACTGACCTAGCAATTGATTCAATATAATTGCTCCACTTCATGTCACTAGAAAATCGGAGACAATGAAAATGAGTGCCTGGAGGTTAGGCTCACCTGATAGATGGCAAAAATGGCTCTGTATGATAATTAAAGGATAGTAGTTAAGATTTTAAATTTGATTTTGATTACTTACTGGAATGTGGTTAGCATATAAGCTGTTGGTCACCATAAAGAATAATTTTCATTTTTTAAGAAAAGTTTTTGTAAAAGCCCTTAATCTATGAAGAGTTAACTGTGACTAAATAGCAATAAAAATAAGTAAGCAAAAAAAAAAGAAGATTTTTATACAGTTCTTTAAAAATTCTTTGTAATATGCATTATAATTTTTTTTTCTTTTGTTGTTTGAATTTTTATGCTTGTGGGAGCAGTCTCTGCCTTCATAGTTTTCTGGAGACAGTATTTCAGTGGTAAAAATCAACTTGTTCTTAAGATGCAGGGAAGACAAATTAAAATTTTTAATTATTCAGAGACTTAAATTCTCATTTTGTTTCTTTAGGTCAAAAATGTTGTTGTTTTGTCTTGGTGATTATCCCCAGGTGATATGGCTCAATGATTGATCTTTAAGAATTAATGATAAATTAGCTTGGTGAAAGACATCAGAATTACTTCTTTGTACTCATTTAGGCCAGTATTGATTCTTGGTGTCGGAAAATATTTTTACCTTTTAAATATTTATCCTTTTATAATATCACAGATTTTGCAAGAATCTGGCAACATTTTCTGAACTGGTACCTTATTTTGACTTAGCAAACTTGAGTAAATGGATAGCAGAGCATGGTATAGGAGAGATAACAAAAGACAAAATTTATTAAAAGCTACAAAGGACAGGAAATGTTTGAGAGCCATGATCACCTACGTTCTGAAGGGACAAGGCACAGTGAAGAAGTAGTAGCAGTTATAGTAGAGATATTCTAGTAACTACTAGTCAAATTAAAGCCAAGATGAACAGAGGAAAATGATGTAAAACTTTGTAATCTTGAATAAATTGGAGTAGATAGACTAAACTATCACCTGGTTCACACTCCACCCATGTCTATTGAACGGGTGAAGAGGCTCATCCCTTGTTTCCTGTTTAAGATGTGGTTTCCAGCTTTCTCTTTTCCAATCTTTTACTCTTATTTATTTTTATTTTTTTTCAATTGGAGTAGATAGACTAAACTATCAACCGGTTCACACTCCACCCACATCTATTGAACGGGTGAAGAGGCTCATCCCTTGTTTCCTGTTTAGAATGTGGTTTCCGGCTTTCTTTCTCTTTTCCAATCTTTTCACTCTTACGTAGCCCCCTGCACATCAGTGGCGTTACTGCCTTGCTCGGGGTGATATGATTAAAAAGAAAATAAATAAATATATCAATTGTTGGTAGAAAATGTTTAAAAGAGATAACAAAAACACAAAATTAAGAGCTATAAAGAATGGGAAATTAGTGAGAGCCATGACCACCTATGCTTTGAACAGATACAACAAATAGAACATGTTTATTTGTCTATTTCTGAGATGAGATATTATTTACATTATTTACTATGTTTGGACTGTTGTCCTCATCTTATTGCCATATTTATGACAATTCAGCCATTGTACATTTTGGCTTTCTTCAGGTGCTAGAAATTTTGACCTATAACACTATTTTCTGCATGTGGAAAAAAAAATGTAACCCTAGTATGACGGAGCAAAAGAAATTATTATTAGTGTTATTAATTCTGCAGATTATTTGTTACCATATGAGTAGAGAGGAAAATAAACTTAATAGATGATAAAATTGTTTATTGTTGGTTGCAATATGAATGCAGCTAAGGAATTGTGAAAAAATATATTGCAAATTTTGAGAATCTTGGAAACTGACTGGAAAGTGTATTGAGAAAAACATTTTGCTGGTGTAAGCAACAGGTCAGATGGGATCATCATATTGTCAACCATTATGTCATAAAGCGGGAGCTTTTGCAGCTGCTGAAACCGAAAAGTAAACTTTATCCAAATATCATTTCGGGATTGTCACAAACTTTTGATGGGGTCAGGTAAGGTTAAATGCTCAAGTCCTGAGAACAGATTTTAAAGTTGGAAAAATAAATGATGTAATCAACAGTAGAAGACGACAAAAAGAAATGATGTCATTAAGAAATATTGTTACTTAATTAGTTTTAAGAGAATGGTGTAGCTCCACCTCAAAGTGCGAAGGCGAGAGTAATTTAATTGGCTGAAGACTTGATTTGCATGGGCACCTTGTGTCCGTCATACCTCCTGCAAGAGAATCTGAGACATGCATAAAAATAGGGCCTCAGAGGGCCTAAATCATTTACTCAGGAGTGGAGTCAGCATGCAGTCGGACAGGCAATTGGAGCTGAGTCTTGGGACCAGTCAAGATATAATGACAAAGGGAGAGATGGTTCCTAACCGGGAGACAGAGACAATCACCTCTGACAGAGTTCCTGACTAAAGATGTAAAGAAACGACCAAAAAGAGTTAGTCAAATAACACACCTCCTATAGAGTCCTGGCTAAAGATATAAAGTAACAGAAAGAGCCGAGAAAGAGTTAAAGCCAAATTCAGAAAGTTGCTGCGCTGAGATAAGGCAGATAAGATGAATTTATCGCCGCCATCATCCACACACACAAAAACCACTCTTTGGCAGTTTCCGTAAAGCTTTGGTGGAAAGATTAAATGAAACATTTTGAATTGTCACATCTTGAAAACTCCAATTTGAGTGATAAATGTTACCAACCAAGAATTTGAATTAATGTTGAGAAGACAAACATTACTCTTAAATGAAAACTTTCGCTCCGTTGTAAAGATAATTGACGACTTATATTCTATTTTTTTTTTTTTTTTTGTATATAAAGACTTTTCCGTAACTCATTCAGGCATCCTTCAATTTACTTTTGGTTCAGTTCTTATTAACCCATTTGTGCACATGCATCCGGTCTGGTTAACATGGTAAAGAGACAGCTAACAAGATTTCAACATGCCTTCCTCAGGATCAAAGTTCACAGCATGAGTGAGGAAGAACATTGTTGTAACAAACGACTTAAAGACCATCTACTGTGTTGAAGCCATCACGACTAGTGCCCCAAGAGCATCGTCACAACTGGTGTTGTGTTGACCAAGATATAGACATAGGTTAGTTCCTGTGCACAGGGAATGAGAATGATATACCTCACTGATCAAAATTGTACACAGGGGCCTTCTTCAAATGCTAGAAATTTTGAACCAAACCCATTTAATACATTTTACTCCTTTCTAACACGTTCAAAACTTTGGTTAAAAATCTTGTATTTTCTTCTTTTTTTTTTTGGCGTCAGTGTGGGACCAGAGTTGACTATGAAAATTTTAGTACATTTTTTCTGGTGAAAAACACATTATTTTGGAAATTCTTACAAAAGCTCAAATAATTGTGGGATTTTAATAAAACTTTCAGAACTTATTCACAAATGAATTAATTTATTTTTGTAATTTTTATTTTTCAAAAATCTTGAAAAAAATTTTTTTTTTACATCAGTTACCGCAACCGCTAATTCATTTTATGATATTTCTAGAAGTTAAATTTTGTCATCAAATGCTTTATCAGTTAAATGGAGGACACCTTGGAAAATGTACATCATCCACTTCTTTTTTCTTTTCATGTAGTTGGCTCTTTCTTGAAAATCTGCCCTGAATAGTAAAATAAATAATGTAATAATGCTCTGACATTATTTAATTAGATAAGCTTTTAATTGCTTTTCTAAATAATATATATTAGAGACATTAAATTCTGAAGAGAAAAATATTTTTGGATGACTGATAAATTTTTTGAATAATTGTTTCCATTTTTTAATTATATAATTTAGAAAATTTAAAACAATTAAAAAAAAATTCTATGAAACTTTGTCTGCATTAGGTTATTAAGTTATTAAATGAAGACTATATTCTTTCATGTACTGTGTCCCTTCAAGCACAGGCTAGGCTATCATGGCCCTCCACATCTTCCTATCTTAGTTCTTAACATATTGTCTCCCAAACCCTGCTCTTCCATCCATTTGCTTAAGCTCATCAAGTATGTCACACATTGTTTTCCCCTCTCCTTCTTACCTTCTATCCCCCTGTGAGTATTAAATTCTCTGAATCATCACCATTGAGTACTCCACTAATATGACCTTGTGCCAGAGAGAGTACCTTATGTCTGAGTTAGCCTTTGCTAAAATGCAGTCAACAACCTTAAGCAGTGTAAAAAAATGATTAAAAAAATCAAATAAAAAAATTAATTTAATTTTTCTTAATTGAAGACATTTTTGACTTGAACTAACTTGATTAATGGGTTTGCAAGTTGAAGTAAATTTTGTAATTTCTCTCTGGTTTTCAGCTTGAGTGAAATGTCAGCAACCTTTTTTTATATTCACTTTTTGACATTGTGTTATGATTGAAAATCTGTTATTAGCAGAACCAAACCTTTTTATTGACAATTCTAGTTCTCTTTTGTTAATAATTA
The DNA here is from genome assembly GCA_037127315.1 of Ascarosepion bandense. Classification (NCBI taxonomy): domain Eukaryota; kingdom Metazoa; phylum Mollusca; class Cephalopoda; order Sepiida; family Sepiidae; genus Ascarosepion; species Ascarosepion bandense. Next base: position 523,998 of record JBBBDQ010000365.1, read on the forward strand.
ATTATAATAGAGGTATTTTGTTAATATAGACATCAGTTTTGTCTGAAGTTTTTAGATGAACAATTATCATTATTATACACGGATTTATTCAAATTGTTGTCCTACTCTTGTTTATCGTCACAAGATTTTGGTTAATGTATTAGGACCTTGAAAATGTTCTTGCTGATTTTTCATGAAAAGTAATGTTTTATTTACAAAAATTAGTAAGAAATATGTCACTTAAAGGATTGTCTGTCACTACTTTTCCCATCTTTCTGGCAGCATTTGAACTCTATGTAAAAAAAAACGATATCTTTTGAAGCTAACTGTGAGTTGACCTATTTTTTTTTGCATCTTCATAAAGATGAAAGTGCTGCTCAGCCAGGCCATGTGCCATTGATTGAAACAACTGATAATTGGATAGGGTAGTGTCTGGTGAATACAGAGGGTGGGACAGGAATTCAGATTTAAACTTAAGTAGGATTTCATTTGTTTTGCAACATGTGACCTAGCATTGTCATGTTGCAAAATCACTTTGTTGTGTTTCTGCTCATATAGTGGCCATTTTTTCCTTCAATGCTCAGTTTAAATGCATTAATTGTAGTTGATGGCATCTCCTGTGATGGTTTCAGTTGGCTTGAGCAGCTCATAATAAATAAGACCAAGCTGATCCCACCAAATGCAGGGCAGAAGCTTTGAACCATGGATATTCAGTTTTAACACCAATAGTGGCACATCTATTTACTTCCTCTAAATATGTTTCCCCTAATTCAGTTAGGCGCAGGCCTTCGAGCCTTTTGATTGCATCAATTCCAAGAAGGAGGTCAAAGTCCAACAATTGTTCATTGACAACCAGCACCTTGATGTCCACAGGTTTGACCTATCCGATATCCAACTTGTTTTTAAAACCCACAACATGTCAGGGTTCTCTCACAAGCTGTTAGTACTCCCACACTCCTCTGCCTTCAATAGCGGCATACATTTTTGCTCACCAGCATCTGTAAGCATCTGGAATCCACCAAAGCCAGGCACTCTTGTCTATTGGTGAGTCAGTTTCTGGTTATGCATTTGTCTGGGAAGAAGACATGCTGGCGTCTTCTTCCCTTAGGCGATTCCCTGGTATTTATCTCAAACATGGTCAGTTTTGTTCCTGCTGTGGTGTAGGCTTGAGGTTACCTGCCTGCCATTTCTTCTGTGCTGTGTGGTGATGGTCTTTCACTACCAAAGCTTCTTCCATATTCTTGAGCAAGATGTCCATAACAGCTGCATTGGAAACATCGGGCTCTGCATTATGACCTCCATGCTTGCTCATTGGATCTTTGTTTGTTCTGGAATACAGTTTCTAGCAACATAGTTGGGACCAGAGCACATGTAACAGATAACTGCCTTGCTGCTTGAATCAGTGTGTGGTGCCGTCAAATGTGTCTGTCAAGTAGACGCCATAACTGATTCCTCATCCCTTACATTACAAATCATGAAGGCCCACGCCCAGTTTATCAGTTCCTTCACTGTCATCGTATCCATCTGTGCCAATGCTCAGAGCTGCTGCATGATGTGCTGTGGCAATCCAGACATGAACGCATCCATTTCTCTGGCAGCATTTCTCCAACTTGTAGAGCAAGTCTCTTAAGTGCTGCCAGGAATTCTCTCTAATACAAAGGCATCGCACTGTGAACTGGTTGAACACTGCAACTAAATCCACAGAGAATGCGGTAATGATGGCACACTTGATTTTCACAAGGTCAGCTTCCTCTTCCTTGCTGAGATGCTGATACGCTGCAAGCGCCCCACCTGGCTCCAAATGGCAACAGCATTCATCAAACACCAGGCGACTGCGGTGACTAAAGGATGTGATGATGAAATCAACAATGCCTCCCTTTGCAGCATGTTGAATGAAACTGTCACCAGAGTACTTGAATCAGGTCCTGTCAGCAGAGTCTGCTGTGTAAACGGCTGTGAGATGAAGATCTGGGTAGATGCGAATTCCATGGCAGCTGGAGTGGTGTTGGAAGTGAATAGGAGCATTGTGGAGGATACCTGTTGGTTGTGCCTGACTAATGGCGCTAACCATATCAACCTGAATGAACTGGATGCAGCAATCAAAAGTATAAATCTAGCCCTTCAATGGTAGGCATCTGTGCTACATTTGGTCACTGATTCGATGTGCATACATCGCTTGATATCAGACACACTGACTGGAAAAGTACACGTAAACTCAAAAGCAGTTGGTGAGGAGGTGTTTAAGAATGCTGAGGGCATTGACTGAATAATATGGAATAAAGATAGATGTAACATTGGTGAAGTCTTGTGTCAATTGTGCCGATTGCCTCACTAGATTGCCGCAAAGATGGTTAAATATATACAAGAAAGGTAGAGAGCTAGAACCAGAGAGTGGTTACCCAGGCATAAAAAGAATGTGGTATTTTGCCAATTCCCATCGGTACCTAAAGAAACCATTAAATTGGTTGTCAAAACTTGCAAACCCTGTAATTTGATTGATTCAGCCCTGGTTCAATTGGAGAAAAGAAAACTAGATATGAAAAATAACTGGAGCAGGCTGGCAATAGATGTAACCCATGATGGCAGTGAGCATTTTTTGACCCTAATAGATTGCAGTCCCTCTTGGTTCATAATACGACAGCCACCACAATGACAAGAAACCCATAGTGTCATCTGTAAACTGGAATTAATTTTTACAAGCAGAGCCCACCAACCAAAATATTGATGGACAATGGCAATGCATTTACCATTCAAGAAATTCATGAGTAGTTGTGATGTGCACTTGAGGTTCCGCACTCATGATACCAGCAGGAAATGGTATTGTGGAATGAAGTCCCCAGCACATCAAAACTGTAGCCAGAAAGAACTTTTCTCTGTTAGAAGTGGTGTACTGGTACAACGTCACACTAAAGGACAGTTTTTCAGCTTCCACCAAACCAGCTGATGGATTGCATAAATATCACATCCAAGTAATAGATATTGATGCTACACCTTCACCTGGGTTTCAGATCAAGAACCAAAGGTATGAAGAAAAAGACATCATCTGGGTTAAAACTCCACAAAGCAGGTGCATGACCAAGTTCAAGAAGGGATGTGTAACTAAGGTGGCTAATCATCAGTCAATATAGATTGACTGGATACCACGCCACGTCAAAAATTTGTGCCCTTTTGTAGGGTCATCTCCATCAGCAAGCAACAAAAGTGAACGATTAGTTTACCTCAGACCAGATTCACCAGATGACTCTCCCAATATTAGCAGTTAACTGGCAGGTGCTAGACTACCTGACAAATCAAAAATGATGGACTCAGAAGAAAGCCCATCAGAGGATGTGGCCTGCACTATCCCCCTTTGATGAAGTACCCATTAAAAGAGAGCTGCACCAGGGGATATTCTTTGTGATCAGGAGATTGATGGGGAGCGTGGTGAACACATACCTCCTAGAAGAAGCAAGAGACTCAGGGTTGTTTGCTTTGTTTGTAATTGCAGAATGTGTGCTAGACATGGCAAGCAACATTGCAGGGTAGCCTGGAATGGCTGTGCATGCACAGGAGTACTGAATAGGAGGTTCACATGTATGCAAAATGTGGTTAGCCCAAGAGAGATAAATGGATCCACAATTTGACATTCAGGCAGATTTGATTTTATGTCTTGAAGGAGATGGATTGTTAGCACATTGAGAAAAAGAATAAACACAAAGAGTTTGTTCCTGCGCATGCCACTCAATAAAAACATTACTACAAATCTTATTATAAGATGTTAACTTTTAGCAGATTTTTATTCAGTGGCTTACTATTCTATTGTTATGACTCTACAGTTGACCTATGTTATTTACTGATCCTTGGTAATGAACTTTAATGGTCATGTTGGGTAAAGTTTGTTACCTTTATATCTAGAAATGTGATAATTGAAGTAGTATGATTTTTTTTATTTACCAAAATAGTCTACTGTAGTTATTTATAATGGTAACTCATAAAAACATAGATGATGCGGGTTCCGAAAATCTAAAGTCATAGTGAACATATACTGTTTTGTACACAGTATGCTTATATTTATGTCTTCAATATTATGATTCTTATTCTCAAATTCAGTTATCGTAAATGACAGATGGATGTTCAAAAATTTAAGATTTGTTAGGATGCCTTACCATTTTCTGGTAGTTAGTAAGTTAGAATTCTTATTTAGCTGCATTCAGTTTTCACAAGATAGATTAACTTGCACATAGTCACTTAGTATTGGACTAGGTTCAGTAGTTACCAAGTCAAACTTATCAAGATTTACAGTTTACTATCACCTGTTTTATGGTGGTAATCTGAAAATATAAAGTCAAGCTAGGTACATTTTATTGAGAAATTGAAAAAGTAATACGTCATGAATTATTAATGACTTGTTCATACACAGCTCAAAAAAATTAGAGGAACACTTTTTAATCATTTAAACTTTTGGGATATTGATCTGGTCAGTTAAGTAGCACAGAGGGCTGTTAATCAGTTTCAGCTGCTTTGTTGTTAATGAAATTAACAACAAGTTCTTCAGAGGGGCAACAATGTGACACCTCCCCAAAACAGGAATGGTTGAGACGACTGATACTTATTTTACCTTCTCATCTCTTTTGGCTGATTTTTTACTGACTACTGCTGTAGTTTTTCATTTGTCTTCAATCAACATCTCTATTGATAGCATGGTGCGGTACCTGGATGCTACAGAGGTTGCACAAGAAGTGCAACTCCTCCAGGATGACACATCAGTACGTGCCGTTGCAAGAAGGTTTACTGTGTCTCCCAGCACAGTCTCAAGAGCATGGAGGAGATTCCAGGAGACAGGTAGTTATTCCAGGAGAGCTGGACAGGGCCGTAGAAGATCCTTAAACCTGCAACAGGATCAGTATCTGCGCCTTTTTGCAAAGAGGAACAAGATGAGCACTGCCAGAGCCCTACAAAATGAACTCCAGCAGGCCACTTTTAATTTTTGGAGTGTCTTTGATTTCCCCTCCTCTATAGGGTGATCATTTTCATTTCTATCAAATTATGTGGCATCATTTTGTTACTAATACATCACCTACTTATTATCAGTAAAGATATTCAAGATCATTTTTCCCCTGTTTAGCTCTGATGTGTTTTTGAAGTGTTCATCTGATTTTTTTGAGCATTGTATATATTTTCTGTATAGATTATTTAAGAGAAGAATTGTTGCCTTTAGTTTTCCACTACTTCAGAGTCAAATGTATTTAATTCTGACCTTCATGTAATTGAATGTCAAAACTTTAATTAGAGTTTTTGTTTATCATTGATAATATGGCATATTTAAAGACAAACTTTGGGGTTTATACTTTCATGCAACATTAGATGAAAAAAATCCACTTTTAAAACTTAACGGGATGTAATGCTATATTTTCCTTCATAAAACATGAAGAAATTGTTTTGAAATGTACTCTGTATTGAAACAGAAAATTAGAGATGGCTAATGTGTTATGTCTGGAATGACAAAATTCATATGAAGTGTTTCACTTCAGTTCTTTAAATTCTTAGATCAGTTTAACTGAATCTTCATACAAATAAGATTTTTAAAAAGATAAGTTAACTTTTACATGAAAAATAAAATACTTAGATGATTTTATCATCTTGATTAATTAAAATTTTATTCATAAAAGATTTCAACATATTAAAATAGATGGGATATATATATATATAGGTTTAATGTAAAGAATTTTTCACTTTAACTGAGCAGGTTCAGGATGACTTTAAAGTTTCATGAGTGCACTGTTATATCACTCATCAGGGCTTGATATTTTTTCCCTTGAGTTTTGGGTGTTTTTTGTTTTGTTTTTATATAGAGCTTATTATAATTTGATATTTTGTGGGAGTGGTCTTATTTGTCATTGGTCAGTTTTTATTTTTATTTTTTTTTAATTTTTATTACGTTGTTTTTTTATTTCTTTTTAATGCTAACCTGAGTGGGTAACAACAACAACAAAAAAATCACTAAGGAGTGATGACATCATAACAGTGTCCTCAAACTTTGAAGTCAACATGAACCGGCTCGCTTAAAGTGACAATTCTTTGCATTAAACCTATTAACACTCTATCTCCATCCCGATATTAAGCACTTTTTGATAAAAAATCTGCTTGCCAAAATATCTTTTATCAGTAAAACTACTAAAACATTATCACAACATGACTCTCTCTTTCTCTCTTTTTATATATATATATATATATATATATAGAGAGAGAGAGAGAGAGAAATTTCTAAGGAATTAATGGATTTTATTTTTAATCTAACATTATTTTTTATTACTTTGTACATGTGTTTGGATAGACAAGTTGTATTTTTTTTATGGTATGAATTACATCTACCAGTCTGTGCATTAAAGAACCTTAAAGAAAATATACCCACCTTTGTAAAGGAAACCACCATCTGATCTGATGTGCTTTAAGCCACTCAGACAGAGATAGCATCACAACCCAGCAAAGCTGAATTACTTTTTTAAGGAATGCACATCATCTTGTTCAGATTTTTTTTGAAAGCCCAAATTTGCTTCATAAATTTTCATATCTGAAGCATAAAGAAAATAATTTCTAAGGAATTTATGAATTTTATTTTCAATTTAACATATTTATATAATGTTAAGCTGTGATGATGCTTAATGCCAAGATTGCTGTTTTTCTTTTCAGTGGTTTACTAAGGCACTTTTGGCAAGCATTTTTTGTCATAAAGTGCTTGATATAGCAATAGAGCATTAATAGAACTAATGTGGAGAAGCTTGTCACTTAACTGAGCAGAGTTATGCTAACTTTGAAGCTTCATGAAATAAAGACATCACAATAATGATTTCATGTAACTTAGAAGTTGGCATTACTCTGCTCAGTTAAATGACAAACTTCTCCACACAAACACACACTATTGAAATGTCTTTCTAAATTATTTTGAAATTTAGGTTTTCATAGTGGGAATAGAATTATATTTCTGTCTTGAATAATAATTTAGATAGTCCCGTTTTTCTGCTGTGAAAGCAGGAAGATGATAATTTAATAATTTACAAATTTAATGAAAATTAAATATGTTGTCTTTATCTATTCCTTGGAGGGTGACAACTTGAAAGTAAAACATTTGCACTTTACTTATTCATTTTCATTAGATTAGTATCAGCCAGAAAATGTTCAAGTAAATGGCTATGCTCTTATTTTTTATAGGAATTGTAATAGATTAGTGCTCTATTTTCTTTAAGAAAAAAACCTCTTTCTTGATCTAAGGTAAACCATGTATACAGTAATTTGGGAAGAACTTACTAACTTCACAAACTTAACTCAGTTTCACCAGAAATAAAATGTATCAACTGTTTACTTTTATTTCTTTGTGTTAAACTAATACTACTTATACATAGTTTTGAATAAAACACATTAACCTACTTAACTTTGTGTAAATGGATGTCAGATCAGGGACTGTGGAAGATTAAAAAATCAAATATTACTAAGTGCTACAAAGAACAGGTAAGTGTAGAGAGCCATGTCCTTAAAGGACACATCACATTCAAGCAAAAAATGTATTAAAAGATAAGGCCAAAAAGATAGTTTAATCTTCCCTAATGATAACTGCACAGGTTTTAATGCAGCAAACAAATTCTTATCTGAAGTTATTTTTATAAGTTATGAGATGAGGGGTTGTTGTTGGTTTCATTTTTTGTGAAAAATCTGTTCCCCAAATTCAGGGACAAACCTTACAGCTGCATTCTGGGATTTTTTCTTAGCCAATAAAAATGGAAAATTTTACACTTACACATTTTTTTCTTTCATGCCTTGTAGTAAAAAGGTTATAACTACTTGATTGTATCCATTTTGCATGTGAACTCCTTGAGTTTGTTAGCGATCATGGCCCTCCATAATTTCCTGTCCTTTGTAACTCTTAATAAACTTTATCTTTTTGTTATGTCTCCTAAACACTATTTCATCATCCATTTACTCAAGTTCAATAGGTAGGTTATGCGTTGTTTTTCTCTGTACATCTTACCATCATCTTGTGCGTATCTGACTATACCTGTCTGAGTCTGTCCATATTTAATCATCTTGGTCTGTCTATATCTATATATCAGTTTTTAAAAACATATTTTAAAAAGCATGAATCGAGACAATTGTCCAAACTGCATAGAAAATAATATTTTACAGCTGGAAAATTCCTTTTATAGACACCACATTTGCAGACTTTTTATATTCACTACAAATTTGTAAAAAAAAAGGTACTTTCTAGTGAAACTTTTACTACAGAATTTAAAAAAAAAATTTTAACAATTATATTTTCTTCTACATCAGTATTAAACAAAAGATAAATTCTTCGTTTAAATTGCCTATCAGAATTCTTCACCTTACTAAAAGTTGTAGACTGTTTCAGCAGCTGGTTTTATCTCACTCCCTAATAATACTTCCTTTAAATTATTGCCTGTCAAACTGTTATTAATCTGTCAACTACAGGTACAACCCAGATATTCCTGAAGCTGATGATTTAGCATTTATTTTAGTCCAGACAAAAGGGTGTTTGGAACTCCTGGACTCATGAGACAGATTTATTTAGCAACACTCATATCAATGGTGAGATCTCATTTTTGTGATATTTTTATTTATTTTGTTTACATTTCATTTTTGCAGATTCTCTTAAAATAGATGCTAAAATAAGTTGTGTTGAGTGTAAACACTAGTCTGTATTGATCCAATAGAACATTGAACTACTTATAAAACTGAGACATAATATTTCAATATGAAAGTTTTGTGTCTTGTCTGATTCATCCACTGTTAATGAACAAAAAAAAGTCATATAAAATACCGAAATTCTGTGTGAAGCAAATGAGAATTTGAAAACTTATAAATGATTGTGAAAATACTCAGCATAATTGAGTGATGACAGAATGATGGATCAAAATGGTGTAAATTAGAATTTACATGTTTAGTTGGGAAACAGTGGACTGCAAATGAAGGAAAATTGATTCTGTCTTTGTTTTTATAATTAATCAGAGTTTGAATTATTTGAAAACAAAATTAATCTGTAGTCTTTCAGACTTGTTTTCTGCTGAAACTAAATTGATGTATGGTTGGGGGTAACAATATGGATCAGATTAAGCATTTTGTTAGAGGTTTTGTGATTCCGATCATCAGAGTATTATTTTGTTTTGAAGATTGTTCTTGGCTTTAAACCATATTCAAGACTACAATTTATTTGGTGGATTTATTGATATAGAAAAGAGTAGTTAATACACATTTGCAGCTATTTTTAGGTCAAATAGGGTTTCTGAGAATTATTTTTTCAAATGTATTTTGAATATTTTGTCTGACTGGATAAGGCACATAGTTCATTATTATTTTATCCATGCTTCTTTAAAATGCCACATGTGAAGGTAGTTTACCTGATGTTGGTTTGGTTGAGTTTTACAGCGTATCAACCTTGGAAGGTTATCTAAATGCCGACAACACTTTACTGGTTAGAAATCAAGTCCAACAAACATCTTTCTTATCAGATACATCACTGCAAAGAGGCTCTCATACCATCTTGCAAAGATAGACTTTGTTAATGTTGTTGGTAATATTTTTTTCCTTCAAAAATGTATTGTTGTTAATATTTCTTTTTCTTTCAAAATACGTATTGTTGATAATATTTTTTCCTTCAAAAAATGTATTGTTAGTAATATTTTTTTCCTTAAAAATGTATTATTGGCAATATTTTTTCCTTCAAAAATTTATTATCGGTAATATTAATTTTTCTTAAAAAATGTACTCCCTGAATTTTTACTATAATAAAGGTTTATTTTTATGTTTTCATAATGTTTTGACCCCAATGTGGGGGTTAACTATTTTTCCATGGCTGGGACCCTAACATGTGCTGCCACCCCAGGGCAGGGTGGACCTGGGAACAACAGCAATTAAGGGGTAGTTCCATACTTCTCACAACCATCAAATCAGAAGCCTTGCTGCGAGATTGTAATACCTAGGAACAATCTGATGTTGGAAAGTCAGTTAAGTGCAATACATGATACACACTTTGGGTGATCATGTCTCGAAAGAGACATGACTGACTGGGCAGAAGATTATCACTGCTTTCTACTGTAGACTGGTTGCTGACCAAGGCTATAGAACCCAATCTGTCCTATTATTTAACCCCTAACTGGAGGGAAGAGGCGGATTAATACCTTTCCCAAGGGTATTTATATGTAAGTGAATGCAAGGAATTCAACTGGAATTCGAACTCGGCTCCCCGATTTGTCGTTCCAAGTCAATATCCACTGCACCACAATGCGCATTTTCCTATTTTCATTATTTCAAGGATACACTGTTAATAAGGTTGGAAAATATTTCCTCTCTCCATTGTGTCAAAGGAATTTTATTAATAGATTTGAAAAGTATTTCCTGTCTCTATTCGTTAAAAGAGACAGTTTTTTGTTAATAGGGCTAAAAAGTATTTTTTTATCTCCATAATAGGGACAATGTTCTTTTATAATAAGGCTGATTTTTGTGTAATAATATTTACAGCATTTAGCGTAATCTGATATTCAGTCAAATGAGAGAAAAAGGCTGAACAGAAAGATGTGTTGCATCACTTTTCCAGTTTAAGTAGACTACTTTCCTTAAAAAATCAATTTTTAGAAACTATAGCCATTACTGGATTTGTGTGTATGGAAGCAAAAATTTGGTTGATTACTCTGTTAGTCTTTTTTCAAAAGAAACCTGTACTAAATCCTTTGATGAGGTCAATAACCATGAACACCCCTATCCTAAAAAGGAATTCTGTAGCATATAAAAGAAGTCTAAAAAACCTGGCTGGAGTCTTTTGAAGATGATCCACAAAACAGAATCTATCCCAGAAAAGTTATTTCTCTATCCCTGCACTCCCTAAAAATGGTAGTTTTTTTTTCTGTGCATGCTTGAAAGGTGTTGCCATTCATCATTCTAACATGAACCCAGTTTCTAACACATCAACCTAGCACCTTTGTTAATTAGTTATGATCCTTATTTTAAAAATTAATTAATTTTACTGATTAATGTGTTTCAAAGTTGATTAACCCTAATTATCTAATAATATTAATGAGCAGGAAACTCCAAAGGTAATATTTGTTAATGAGTAAGAGAGTACAAAATTATTCATTTATATTAATGCTATGGGAGAAAATAAAAGAATCATATTTATACTTGTGTATCCTATTTTTCTATAATGCCCTCTCTGTTCAAATCTATTATTTAGCTGTATCATTTTGCAGTGATCTGTCAAACTAAATAATGCAAAATCTTACACACAGATGTATAGCTAAATATTGGTCTTGACAAATATCTATTTATAAAATTCTGTGACTTCCTTTAGTCTGTCCATCTATCAAGCCCTTTAAAACAGCCATACACTGACTGGTAAAAATTAATCTTTTGGGAGAAATGCAAACAGGTAAGAGGATACAAAGTACAATTGGTTTTACTAGGGTGTGTAAAAACTGCAAAGTTGAGTTTTTGTCAAAGTATTTTTCCAAACAAATCAGCTTATTCAAATTTCATTAATTGGTTTGCAAAATTGAACAAAAAATGTTAGCAATAACTTCAACAATACTAAATACTAAATTTTTGCGACACACATCAGTGTGTTTCAAAAACTTGTAGTATTTAATATTTTCCCCAAGTTTAAAATTCCTTCAGTATTTGTCTATACTTCTGAGATGAGGTAGTATTTACACTATTTATATTGTTTGAACTATTGTCCTCATTTTTACGACCATGTTTGTGACATTTCACCAGCCTTCTTCTTTGGCTAGGAATTTTGAACTGAACCCTTCCTTACAATCACTCTCATTCCAAGTGCAATGATACTTTTGGTAGCCATGTAGTTTTCTCCCTTTAACTTAACTCTCTATTTGTTCACTACTGCTGTAGCCTGGTATTGAACTCAGAACTCTTTGGGTCAAATTACTGGAACTAACAAACATCTTTTACTACCTTGTGCTAGATCGTTTTTTTGTTTTTTCTATCACCTCCTATAGGATGAAGTTGAAATAACAGATAGAGAACATCCCTAGAAACTACATAAACTTAAGGAATCAGTGCATATGCTAAACTACAAAAATCTCTAAAGCCAACCAAGCATAAAAATTAATACAATATGGGAACTAGTGATACAGAATGCCAGAGAAAATCATTAGCATCAAAAATTGCAATATGAACTCTTGTAAAAAAATGATACTGAGACATTAGGTTTATAAGTCCCAGAAATTCACATGCTGTCGTCCTCCAGGATACATGCCCCAGTAGATATAAACATAGGTTAGTTCCAGTGACTTGACCCAAAGTGTTGTGAGTTCAATACCAGGCTACAGCAGTGTTGAATAAATAACATTAGCATAACAGTTTTTAGATGTACCCAAAATCAGTCAGTTAAGTGCCATATGTGAAACACGCTTGGGTGATCATGTCTCGAAAGAGTCATGACTGACTGGGCAGAAGATTATCTCGCAGTAGGTTGCCATTGCTTTCTGCGGTACACTGGTTGCCAGCCAAGGCTACAGAACCCAATCTGTCCTGTTATTTAATCCATAACTGGAAGGAAGAGACAGATTAATACCTTTCCCAAGGGTATTTGCGCATAAGTGAATGCAATGAATTCAACTGGAATTCAAACTCGGCACCCCGATTTCTTATTCCAAGTCGCTATCCACTGCACCACGACGCACATAAGTATGCCATAAATATGTAGGTAATATCAAAATTGTCTGCTAATATATAGATATTGTTTCCATAATCTGTTAATTCTATAGTTTTTGTCAAATTTGTTGTAACAATTTTGATTCAATCTCAAGTGATTTATCTGTTTGCTTTTTATAAGGTGAGTGGAATTGAAACTTCATAAACAAAATATTATGAATCTAAGATAAAATTGTTTAACCTATGCTGTCTCAATCAATTGGGATATATGAATCAAAATTTTATATTTACAAAATGTCTCGTTAGTATCAGCATGAAGAGATCAATAATATTTCAAATTGGTGTTATATTTTTAGTTGAATACACAGAGACTTAACAAAAACATATAGACAGCTAACAAGAGCTTTTATTGAAGAATATGAATAACTTGGAATATTTTGATGCACAAAATAAAGTTTTGTAGATTTTACGGTTGAAATAGGTAAATGTAACTGCCACTTCTACTCCAACTGTTTCTCTCACACTTCCCACCATTGGAACTCTTTTCTGATTACTTGTTTTAGCTACAATCTCCAAAAATTTAAATGCAATGTCAATTGCCATCTTCTATCTTCTCAAATCCTATAAATCTTTTATTATTTCTTCAATACCCTCTGTACTCAGTCTTTTCTCTCACTGTAACCCCTTGCACACTAGTGGCAGTTCAGCTTTCCTTGTGGTGAAATGATTAAAAAAAACAAAACCAAAAAACCTCGTAGTGACTTACACTTCTGGATGCCATGTAGTTATCTCCCTTTTTAACTTAACTCTTCTAAGTCAATTGTTCACCACTGGTGTAGCCAGGTATAGCCTAGTGGATAAAAGGATTCCAGTGATTTGACCCAAAGAGTTGTGAGTTCAATACCAGGCCACAGCAGTGGTGAACAAATAACTTAAAGAATGGAGTTAAAAAGGGAAATAACTACATGGCATCCAGAAGTGGCATTGCACATGGAATGAGAATGATATACCCCAGTGATTGAAATAAAGGGTTCAGTTCAAAATTCCTAGCACCTGAAGAAGGCTGAAACATGCAATTACTGAAACATTGCAAACATGGCAATAAAGATGAGAACAACAGTTCAAACAATGTAAATAATATAGAATCACTTTGCTGACCAACACTTATCTCCATTACATTACCATCCCAAAGGATATCAGTGAAGTCTTTTAACATTTTTTCAACATTTGTTTATCACAGATACATACAACTTTCCTCTCTCCATTGTGTCAAAAGAAGGTTTGGAAAATATTTCTTGTCTCTATTGTTTAAAAGGGACAGTGGTTTGTTAATAGAGTTGTAAAGTATTTCCTCTCTCCATTGTATCAAAAGTATATCTTGTTTTCAGTTACTGCTATCACTTTTTTTCCTGAATTTCAGTCTTTACTACTTGGTCCAGAAATTGAACTCATTTCACTATACTATCAAATTCACAAAGCAGCACTTTAATCATCTAGGTTATTTTACAGTGGGACAATCCTGACTCTAGAACTTCTTATTGCCTTCCTGCTACTTCCTTGTTGTTATGCTTGACTTATTTTACCCGCCACTTCTGTCTTACTACTGTGGCTAAAGCTTTTGCCATCAAGCCTTGCAGTCTCTGATGTCATTTATCTTTGTTTATTCATTAGATCTATCTATCGCCCGGTTCAGACTCCACCCACTTCTATTGAACAGGTTAAGAGGCTCATCCCTTGTTCTCTGTTTAGGATATGGTTTCCGGTTTTCTCTTTTCCAATCTTTTCAATATTACATAGCCCCCTGCACATCAGTGGCATTACCGCCTTGCTCGGGGTGATACGATTAAAAAAAAAATATATAGAATTTACTTTTATTCTAATCCTACTGAGAAAGCCATCATAGCCTAGCACATGCACTGATTCCTTCAAACATCTGATTCTCTAGTGTTCTCTCTTTGTTGAGAGCACAATGACCAAAGCATAATTATAACACCAATAAAGATGAGGATATTAGTCTGACTGTAAATAATGACAACACCTCATTTCCAAAATTCAGACAGAAATATTTAAACTTACTTGAACTAGTCCTCTTATCTTTTATCGGTGTAGAAATTTTGATTATCAACACAGCTCTTTGTGAGTTTATAGAGTATCAGCTGTCAAGTTTCATCTCATGAAATTTTAGTTTTAATATCTTCATGTTCTTTCTCAGGTTATGTTGATCTGTAGTCTCTAATGGAAGAAATTTGAAAAGAATCTCAAAACAGTTTGTTTTATTCAGTGAATATATCTGTAAAGTCCTCTAAACAAACACCTATCAATAGTGTCTGAGAAGTTTTAAATAGCTAGTGAATCTTTAACATGTTTTTGTAGCAAACATATTCTTATTTAAATAATGTTCTATTTACTCATGAAAGCTACCTCAATGCAAAATGTTAACTTATTGGGTTTGTTTTGCAAAAGGGCTTAGTTAAAGAGTATGAAATGGGTGTCAATGTTTCCCCAATTAAATTATTCATATTCCTTAGAATGGACAAAATAAAAGAAAGATTGTTTCAAACCTTTACGTTTAGGAAAAGTGAAATGCTCACTTGATAATGCTGTCACTTTATTAGAAATTACTTAGGAATATTAATTAATTATTAAACATTAATTATCTGTTTAGTCATAGAAAAATTATATTTATCTCATATGTTATGCACTCTAATTACCTTCTTGCAATCACCATTTCTGAAGCATGTGTTGGTTGTTGATTCTCAAAACCATGACCCTAAAAGTGGATCTATCTTACATATTTATTAGTCTACCATTCATTCATGCCTTGAATATTGTTACCACATCTGGTTTGGTGCTTCTGCGTATTTAGAAATTCTTGGTAAAATACAAAGAATAATCTGCAATGTAACTAGTACTGACTTGGCATCCTGTCCTTTTATTTTTTTTTCTCTCCTTAATAATGTTTTCTTTTTCTCATTTTCTTTCACAGTCAGTAATGCTTTAGTGGCTTTATTGCCTTATTGGGGTTGAAATGATTAAAAAAGTCTTTTAAATTACATCTACCATTCAGAACCTTTACACTACCTACTTACACAATTATTTTCTTAGTAGAACTCTTCTCTTGCTTTTCAGTCATGTTTGATCTTAAAAATTTAAATGCAATGTCAGTCTTTATTTTCATTTTCTTAATTCCTGTCCTTTTATTTTTCTCTCTCCTCAATAATGTTTTCTTTTTCTCATATTCTTTCACAGTCAGTAATGCCTTAGTTGCTTTATTGCCTTATTTTGGTTGAAATGATTGAAAAAGATTTTTAAATTACATCTGCAACTCAGAATCTTTATACTTCCCACTTGCAAAATTATTCTATCTTAAATATAAAATTTGAATGCAAAAAATGGTTACTTTTTATTTATGTTATGTGTCTACAGTGAACACTAGAAAGTGTACCTTATGCTGAAATTACAATGTTATGCTATTGAATAGTAGTAGTTCTGTATACCATATCTCTTCAGAATGTTAGTGATCATAGCTCTCCACAATTTTTTATCCTTTGTAGTTCTGATCAATGTTTTTTTACTATGCTTTCCACTTCTTGCTCTGCTATCTATTTTTATGTTTTTCTCTTTGTCCTTTATACCTTCTGCTGTGAGGCTTCACACTTTCCTTTCTTTATTATGTGTCTTAGAAATGTCTAATTTTAAGTATAAATTTTCATTTTGTTTTCATTTTCTTTAAAACTTCCTTATTGCTCACATGCTTCGTCCATGGTATTCTCAGCTTTCTTCTGTAGAACTAAATCTCTGATGCTTGTCTCTTTCTCATTCTAAGTATAAATGTTCTTTTTGTTTCCATTTTCATTAAAACTTCCTTGTTGATAACATAGCGTTTTCAGCACCTTTCTATAGTATTAGATCTTTCTTAGTGCATGAATATGTCAAACTTGTTCTTCATGGCATCTTTATCATAATTGTACTTGACAGTAGCTAGCTTAGGGAAGTCCAAGTCATATACAACTGGTGGTAGTCTAGTGGTGGAAAAAAAGCATACACAAATATTTATTTTTTAATATGTTATTTTTTATTATTTTAACCCCAAGCAAAGCAGGACCACCACTGGTGCACAGGGTTTACAGTGAGAAAAAAAACAAGGTACAGAGGATATCAAAGAAAGGATAAGAAATGGATAGGAATTAATTAGATAGAAGATGGCAAATGACATTGAATTTAAACTTTTAGTGATTGTAGCTATCAGGAAAGCAAGCAGACAGAAGGGAGTTGCACAAATGTGAAGTGTGAGAAAAGAAAATGTTAGAGGAGAAGAGGCAGTTATATTTAACTGTTTCTATGGTAAAAGACCTTGGTGCCATTCTCATTGCATATTTAAATACAAGTGGTTGGGGAACCAGAAGAAAAAAGTTTGTTGGAGCAGTTGCCATGGAAATACTTGAAGAAAAGACAGAGAGAAGCCACATCACATTGGTTAGAAAGTGATTAATCCTTTCTTTTCAGTGCACATAATTCACCATAATATATTAAGTTTAGCTTAGTCAGGTCCCAGGCTATAGTGGAAATGGGACTCACTATGCGAGCAAATTACTCTATGTGATACACTTTTTCACCTTCACTCTAACTCATTTATTTAATAAGTTTATTACAAATCCACAGTAGTGAGTTACTCATGATAGTCATACTGGTATATGAGACAATCTTGTTAATATTAGCTCTATAGTTGGAATCTTTAATACATGTACATGTCTTAATAAATTTAATGTATTTAAAGTATTAGAGATTATAAGAGACAAAATGTCATAAAACCATCATTTGAAAGAAATAACTAAAATGTGCTGTAATTTTAAGTAATGTTATCAAAATTCAGTAAAGCTATTTTTTATCATCAGTGAGTCAATCAATCAAACCTGACTGTTGTAATAATCATTATCTTACATCAGGTTTCATTAAATTTAGAGTAGCAATAATAATAACAATGAAAGAAGGAATGGAATTTTTGTTTATATATATATATATATATATATATATATATATATATATATATATATATATAATTATTTCATCTAACTTTCTTGACTTTCAGTTGAAATTTATTTAGTCATGTCTGACAGAAAACTTATTTCTTATCAAAAAGTATTTTTAATTTAAACTACATATAATGAAGAAAGTCTAGTTCTGCAGACCTTCACTGTCATAACATTACTTTTGGGATAATTTTACAGGCTGTGATGGATTAATTTTTGTTTAAATAACACAAAAATGAAAATAATGCTGACATTTCATTTTAACAGATTTACCAAAATTAAACAAAAATATCTTGAAATACTAAAGAGTAAATTTTTAGATAAAATCACTATTGGCTTCAACCAGAGCCTCTAGATGATTTTAGAATCTCTTGCAACTCTTCTGGATGGTTCCCTTGTGAATGCTGCTATTATCCTTGCCTTCAGTTCATCTTTGGTATTAAAAGGAGTTTTGTTGGTCTCTTGTTCAGCTGTGCTCCACACATAATAATGAAGTGGGGTGCAGTCTTGGAAGTTAGGTGGCCATATGTAAGGGGTGATGTGGTCACAGAAATTGTCTGACAGCCATGACTAGGTTATCCTGCTTGTGTGGCATGGTGCAGAGTTCTATTGCCAGATATAGTCTTCCATCAACCACCCTCTTGACCTAAGGCAGCATTACCTCCTCAAGGCATTTTATGTAGGTCTCCGTGCTGAGTCTGAGGCTCTGTGAGAGATGAGTGGAGACATAATCTCACCATCACTAGTAATCACTCCAAGCATCTTTGTAATCACTATTAGACTTGTCAAACTCTTTCCAAATCCTCTGCATGTCATCAAATTGACAGCCAAACACTGAAATGTTTGTATTGGAGCTTCCAGTGTGAATGCCAAGCAATACAGCATGCTGTTTCCAAATTTCTGGTGAAGTGAATTGTTTCATGGTGTTCTTTTTCTCACAGTCAGTGCCCAACTGACCCTCCTATACTGTGCAGTTGACAAAAATCAAACACATACAATATGCTCTCAAACATGCTCTATTGGGTTATTGTCAGGACTTTGAGCAGTGATTTGACTCTGTTATATCTTCCAGGCCTTTGCTTGTATGATATAGCATTCCATCTCTGCTTGACAGAATACATTTTTATTGGTGAGTGATGGGGGGGGGGGGGCTCCTAAAGAAGGTAGCAAAGGAAAGTGAGAAAAAAGAACTAAACATAAACTACAAGAAAACGGAATGCATGGTCATCAGCAAAAAGGGAAGTCCAAAATGCTGATTACAGGTTGGGGATAATAAAATAAGACAGGTATAGAAACTCAAATATCTGGAAAGTGTTCTAACAGAATACAGAAAGTGCAACACTGAGATCCAAAGGCAAATTGGCATGATCAAAGACATATTCCAAAAGATAAGCAGAATATTGAGAGACAGGAAAATTTTGTTGGAAACAAAGAAAGGAGTACTGGACTGTTAAGTGGTGTCTGTTCTTCTGTATGGCAGTGAGTGCTGAGCAGTCACATCAAAGATGAAAGGAACGCTTGAAGCAACCAAAATATAGTTCTACAGAGGGATGCTGAGGATACCATGGACTGAGCATGTGATCAACAATGATGTTTTGGAGAGAATGGAAACAAAAAGGAAATTTATTCAGTGGAACCTCTACTTACGAAATTAATTCATTCTGGAAGTCATTTCATAACATGAAAATTTCGTAAGTAGAGACGCTTTTTACCCTATAAATGCCCTAATCGGTTCCAAGCCCCTCGAAATTCAGGTATAAATTTTTTATAAATGATAAAAATGCATCAAAACCTGCAAAAAATACATGTTAGAATTAGATTACTGCCCAATAAACATAAAAATGAGATTTGTATATAATATAAAGAATAAAGTAAAGAATAAAAAATACATTTACCTTTGGGGTTGGGCAACTATACGAAGACAATGGTGAGTGGGGTGAGTGAGAGACGAGGAGGCAATGAGGTGGACTCTGGGAGCTGTGAGTAGCAGCGCACATTTTGAAATTTTCGCCTTTCATATCCTGAAATTTCTTTTGCAACATTTTTCTGAAGAGGTGTTTCATAACATGAAAATTTCATATGTATAGCCTTTTGTAAGTAGAGGTTTCACTGTACTTAACATCAGGAAGAGAGTTGAAGTTTATGGGACATATAATGAGGAAGGGCAGCTTGGAGAAACTCAGAGAACAGATAGAGGGAAAGAGAGATGGGGTAAAATGTGTGACATACTTGATGGGCTTAAGCAAGTGGATGGCAGAGCAGGGTTTAAGAGAAAAAACAAGAGAAAAGGTGTTAAGAGCTACAAGGTATAGGGAGATGTGAAGGGCTATGATTGCTCTACATTCTTGAGGGAACATATATAAAAGAAGATATGGAGCAAAAATCCAGATGGAAACACTGCTAACAGAAACTTGGATTAACAGGTTTCAAAACTGGTATTACGTTTGTAGCTGTTTCTTTTTCTTTTCCCTTGATCAATATACTCACAATTCCCTGCCTTTTTCACAAACAAGCATGTCAGTCTTTGCCACAAAATATTAATATTTATTTCTAGAAATATCTACATTGTTGATTCCAATTTGTTTGTAATTATTCATGTTTTAGCATATTGAGCTAAAATATGGAATTAAGAGCTCTTTCATGGTGAAAATCCTGTACCACCAGCAACAATCCGTCCCTGAATAATTTGGTTCAGTTCTGATTTGAATGTTTTTAGCTAATTTGAATCAAACACTGACAGTCAAGTGTTAAGCAGGACTTACTGTAAATAACTGTTTTTCTAGCAAGTCTTGGTAGTTCACTTTTAGCCTGCAAGCAAATCCTTACTGTTGGAAGAAATTAGAGACAAGCTTATTTGACCAATCAGATCAGTCAGTGGTATGGATGTCAATTCTAGATCAACTGTTTGAAACATCATTCTAAAGTAAGTACCATCACTAAATCACTGTAAAAAAAAAAAAACTTATCATGATGAAAAAATGTCCATAACTTGATAAAAAACAGATTTATTATCAAAATTTTTGTTATTTTAAACAAGATATTGACTTGGTAGATTACTCAGGAAGACTTACATTTACCTTCCACCATACAATTACTGATGGACTTACAATTGTATGATGTGTCTATCTCAATTTTCTTCCACTCTCTATTTTAGCATTAGCCTTATCCGAATTTTTTAAAATTTAACTATTGTGGGAATTAATAATATTGCCCATATTGTGTGCACAGGAATAACTAATTTGAAGAGTATTTCTGTTAAAGATTTTATGTCGTGGAAGGGCTTGCTTACTAATTTCAGAAAATATTTCCCTATAATGATTTTAGATAGTCTACAGAATGTGGGTGGAGGTTAAACCATATTACTTTCATTTTTTTCTGTCTATTTCTCACACTAGATAACTCAGAATCGACAACTAATTTTACATGTACTAATCTATTTCTAAAGCCACTTTCCTGGAGGGCATTATTATATATTTTTTTATTTTCATTGAAAATTTTGATGTTGGAAGATTATCAGTTAATTCTAGTGTTAACAATGTTGGGTATTTGCTTTCTAATAGTGTTAGGGTGGTTGGAATTAACATTAATATAGCTAGGGGTATCATTTTCTTTGAGGTAAAGTGTGTAGGAGCTATCATTAAGATTAATGGGGATGTCTAAATAATTGACTACTTTTAGATTGGAGGAAATTTCAATTTTAAAGCCTAGAACTTTAAGGGCCTTCATAATTTTCTTATGTATTTTATTAGTTAAGGGCTTACTTTTTTTTTTTTAATCATATCACCCCAAGCAAGGCAGTAATGCCACTGATGTGCAGGGGTCTACATAAGAGTGAAAAGGCTGGAAAAAAGAAAGCCGGAAACCACATCTTAAACAGGAAACAAGGCTTGAGCCTCTTCACCTGTTCAATAGATGTGGGTGGAGTGTGAACCAGGCGATAATTTAGTCTATCTACTCCAACTGCTACTAGGGATGAACATAAGGCCATCATTATGGTATAATCTAATTTGTTTAGGATCTAAAATTCTACTTAAGTTATCTAATATATAAATACCTACTAGATAAGTAACTTGGGCTGAATCATATACCCCCATAGAGACATCAAAACTATCATAGGGACCTTTGATCCAGGAGGAATGGTCAAAGGTTAGAATCAATTTTCTAGCTGCTAAAACAATTTTAATTTCTCTCAGTGATCTCTACATGATTTTTAGCAAAGTTAATATAACGATCTAGGAGATTCTTGGAGATAAAAGACTACAAATCTACAATATCAAATTGAATAAAGGAAGTTGTAGCTTTTTTCTTTAATCCTGGTGAACCAATTAATAGTATCAGAAGAGTCCTTCCAGAGATTGGGGTAGGGAACAATAATTATTTTAAAATTACTTAGGTTAGGAGTTTATCCCATCTGATCAGCAATATTACTTGAGATTATATATATGTATATATATATATATACACACATTATATCATATTTCCTTTTCATTTTGTCCCATTTTAAATATATTTATCTATGTCAGAAGCATTATATAAGTATTGATGCCATCTTAAATTTAATTTCTTATATTTAATCTAAATTCTAATATTCCTTATAATAATTGTTTTTCTTCTCTTTAGCAATATAATTTACTTATATTATAGATTAACTTCCCAGCTTTTTCTTTCACCCTTTTTCCCACTTTTCTATTCCAGAGGAAAATTTTTAACGTAGATTATTTTGATCTTAATATTATTTAGGCTTTTTTTTTTTTTTTAAGATTGAAACAGAAAAAAAACTGGAAGAATTTAAATGGCCTGGCAAAACTCTATACCCTGCTTTTCTGAATACATTTTATCTTTTCTCAATTTCCCCCACCCCTATTTGCTGGTGTTCTCTCCTGCCTGCCAATCTAACATTTTTTTCTTCCTCTTTCTCTTCCTCTCCTTTTTTTTTGCTTCTTCCTTTTCTTTTTCTTTTCACCACTGCTACTTTCATTGTCTTTACACACAGCACACTCAAACAAATAATTTATCATAATGATTGTGATCGCCAAATATATATATATATATATATACACGAAAAAAATCGCAAGATCGCCAAGACCTACCGCGGTTTCGCACAACGGCTCGTCAGGGCAAAGGCAGACCAAGACATCCCGATCCCTTCTAAAGGCTTGGTCTGCCTTTGCCCTGACGAGCCGTTGTGCGAAACCGCGGTAGGTCTTGGCGATCTTGCGATTTTTTTTGTGTGTTTTTGCTCTGCGTAACTGCCTTTTTGTTAACACTTTTTGGTTAGTTTAGTATCAAGCACTTTTCTTTCCTGGTGGTTCGTTCCGTTCGAGGGTTTTTTTTCTTTACTGTGAAGAACCGTATGTATTGTCGGTCCTACGCAGTTTTCTTTTTTTTCCCCTCTTTGTCCAAAGCTCTATAGCCGAGGACAATAACGGAGTTAGATTCTGCTGGTTATTCGTGGTCTTTAAAAGTTTCTTGTGTAACATTTTAAGATTAGAATACATACAGAGTCGGTTTTATTATTATTATTATTATAAATATATATATATATATATATATATATATATATATATATACATATAATTCTTATTTTAGTAGTGCTTAGTTATTGCTCACCCTGTTTCCTGGAGCAAAGTTTGAATTCACACCCAAATTCACAAACTAATGCTTTAATTTACTAGGTTATTTTCCTGGCTTTTTGCTTTGCAGTCAACTTTGATCTTCGAAATTTAAATGCAATATCAATTATCTTGTTTTCCTAATTCCTATCTTTTATTGTTTTCTTTTTCTCAGGTTCTTTCACATTCAGTAACACTGTGTGTTTTAGTGCCTTTATTGCCTTGCTTGGTGTGAATTGATTAAAAATGATGTATGATAAAGCAACAGATACTTATTTATATGAGTAAAATTTGGATGAGAATCCAGCAGGATGGTAAATATATTAGACAATTTGGAAAAATTATTTTGGCATGTTTTGCTGATGAATTTTTATAACCATGCAAACTGATCAGTGAAACATGTTAGAAATTTTCTACATTGTCTTATATAAGTCAAATATAAATATATGGTAAACATACATAATAAAAATCTATATGTCAACTAGTAGTGGGTAACTAAATGACATATGCAAACTAAATGACATATGCATATTAGGTGTTAATAGGATTTTTTTTTTCATAATTTCCAAATGTTTTTTTTTTTTCATAATTTCCAAATTTTTTTTTTATTTCATAATTTCCAAATGCTTTTTTTATTTCATAATTTCCAAATGCTTTTTTTATTTCATAATTTCCAAATGCTTTTTTTATTTCATAATTTCCAAATGCTTTTTTTATTTCATAATTTCCAAATGTTTTTTTTATTTCATAATTTCCAAATGTTTTTTTTATTTCATAATTTCCAAATGTTTTTTTTTATTTCATAATTTCCAATTTCCTTTTTTTCTTTTTTTATTTCATAATTTCCAAATTTCTTGTGAAGTGAATTGCTTCATGATGTCCTTTTTCTCACAGTCAGTGCCCAACTGACCCTACTATACTGTGCAGTTGACAAAAATCAAACACATAAAACATGCTCCCAAACATGCTCTATTGGGTTACTGTCAGGCATGAATATGAAAAATTGATATGTTGAATGTATGCAGGGCAAGCACATACTAACTCTAACCACCCTGACCAGGGGGGTGGTGGTCCCAATCCTGATTGGGAACCTTTGGCAGTATTTTGTGACTATTGCAATCTTATCAGCATTTGCTTTTTTCTATCTACATTTATATACATTAAAAATTAAACTAAGTACTATTATTAAATGGCTATTATTAAATGGTGAAAATATTTTTCAATTTGATATCATTCTGGAGTCTTTTTTCGTTTTGTGTCCAAATCCATGAATTTGTTTTGCTCATGCTAAGTCTTAAAAAAGCACAATATACAATTCTGTTTTTTATCCATAATGTTGAATCTATTAAAATATTTAGCTTTATAAAAAGAAAAATTTCAAGATGATGCTAAAATTACTACAAAACATTATTGATTTATTTAAGATGGAATGATCTATTATGACATATCTCTAATTTTTTTAAAGATATATTGTATTTATTTAAAATTTTTCTAATTGAATATGATCATTGTAAATAGTTTGGTTACAATGAAATTTGCATTTTATATGAATACTACCTTATAAAAATTGAGATGTAGTATAGTTGTGCAAGGACATATCATATTCAGGGTGGGTGCCCTGAATGCACATTATAGAATAAGAATGTATGAGAGGAAAGAATTAGAATTTTCTCCCTTACATTTGAGAGTTCATTACTCCCTTTTAAATGATGGTATACAGGCTCAGTAGAACTCGTCCTAACTGGTAGATGCAGTACTGTTTTATAGGACATGACAGGTTAAAAACTGGTCTGCTTAAAATATATAAAATATTATTTTACAACTTCTTTATTTTCTTGCTATTAAAACCAAAGTGATATCTTTAATGTAACTTATTGCAATATATTTCACTATTATTAATGATTTGTGATCAGTTTTTTACTTAATAACAACAGAAAGCCTGTTTTACTATTTACCCTATTACATGTACAGAGACTCTAAAAATAGTGGAGAACCAACTTTTAATATACCAAAATAACCATTCTTTTGATACCATCTTTTATTAGGACATATATTGATGTTAGATATGGAAAATATGAACAGTGTGTCCTATTTACATGTTTCATTTTAAACAGTAGAAGCACAGTAGAATGTTTAAATTATACATAGGAAGCAGTGTTGTCTGTTGGTGTTTGCAATTGTCTTGTTATATCCTTGAATATTTCTTGTGTCTTGTGCAAATTTTCTTGCAATCTGGATGTTGAATGTGATGACTTTATTTGTTATCTATGGCTTATTGCAGGCCCATCAGCTTCGAATGTGAATTTTTGATGGTTTTGGCACCTACTGAAGTACAAGGCCCATGAACACTGCAGCACCATCTCTGCACTTGTATCATAGACAGCCACATGCTCCTGCAGTGTCAGGCATTGTGCCATTCTGTCTTATACTTGTCATTCTGAAATAAGAATAGAAGTTTGCAATGAAATTCTGCAACTTTAGAGATCACAATATATTTTCTTTTATGCAAATGCATTGATATTAACAAAAGTTATAAGTAATTTTCAATAGACAGTTTCTTTCCAACCACCACGTATATAAACGTGTACAGTTTGTGTTGGCTTTGTTCTGTTTGCATGTATTTTATCTATTGTTATTTGATGTCCAGCTTGACGAGTTACTGAATATAAAGAAATGGTAAATCTTTGTTTTATACTAACCTTCTCTAACGCTTGGATAAATTTTGACAATCAATTCAGAAAGTAACTCATAAGAAATCAAGAAGAATAAATATTTTTAATAGCTTTTGTTCCTTGTTTTCTATTGTTTCAACACCAACTATTGGTTGTTGCACTCAGAAAAGTAATCTTTTTCAAGTTTCATAAGTGTTAAAAAGATTTCATTTCCGATTTAGCTTCTAGTGCATTCTAGTTTTTTCTTCTAATATTTTATTTATTTTGTTCTTGTGGGATATTTGCTTCCTTTCATAAACATAAACATGGACTCTTTGGCGGCTTACACAAATGAGAATCTGTCTTGCATAGAACTGAAGCTCCATGTGCACTGTATCCATATATTATTATTGGCTTTGAATCAATTTCTTTATTGTAAGAACAAATTATTGCCTCCGTTAATATTTCAAAGAACACTTTATGTTTTCATTTTTGTTTTCAATTATCTATTCACCAAGTGTTTTTTATAGAATTTATAAAGTTCATGGTAGACCAGCTATTTCTGTCTGCTTGCCTAAAACTGTTTTGGTAATTTTTTTTCTTTATTTATTAGATTTTGTGTGACAAATATCCAAACCAATGAATTATGACTCTTTTGATTACTACTTTCATTTAACTTCAGTTGAAAAATCAAAACAGCATTAAAATAACTTGAATCTTTCTGATAGTTTCTTTCATATTAATATAACTTTAATGATGAAAATAATTGCATTTTTAATTTATGGAAAAAATTTTCTCAATTTTATATCCTACAATTATCTTTATTTTTCCCTTCATATTCAATTATTGAGATGCAAGTTCCACTTGAGCAGCTTCTTTCTACTTTAGTGATTAAATGTGTAAGATTTCTTATGGGAACATTTTATTATACATGAAATAATTGTGGTGAAAAGAGAGTACCTGCACAAAATACCAGACCAATTGATTTGCAATACAGTATAACATTTATTAAAACAAAATTAACAAAAGGAGAATTTAAACAAGATTTTCTTTGGTTAGAAATGAATTGTATACATAATGAAATGTTCATGAATATATTCAAATGGGACTTACTGTGTTAATATGTTTTAGTATAAAGTGTTCATATCCTATGTCACACGGTTAGAAAGAGGTAAATCTGGAAGAGAGGGTTACTTTAGGGTTCATGTGTTTTTTATATTCCAGAGCTGCTGCTCATAGAAGGTTTACTAAGGATTGTTACTGGTATTGTGTTTAAGGGCTGGTACTGATATTAAAGGGCTTTATACTAAGAACCACTAATCATTATAATCTTGACCTGTTCAAGTCTAAGGTCATCCATTATCCCCCCCCCCCCGCATATTTCCTTAAACTGTGCCTCGTACTCTGTCACCTTTTATCTCAAGTGACCTTGCACAATGTGAACAACATGGAAAAAATATTAGTAAAATTAATCATTTGTAATTTATAAATTTCTTGTAAATTTTTATAATTTTTTTTGTTATTTTTTAAGATTTTGCATAGGAAACAGATACAAAACAATGTGGCATCTACATGTTTAAACTAAACTGATAGTATTAAGTACAGGATGTTTATAATATCCTTATGTATTTTATTAAAGCGCACTGAAATTTACAAAAATTTCTTTTATAGAAAGAAAGCCCCAAAGATACAAGGTAGCAAGCCTTTTGCTATTAATATCCAGTAACACTAGTTATGACTTACCTTTACAGCCAAGAGCCAACTTGACATGTTCACATGCTTGTATCAGCTCCATCTCCCACATGCTACTTAGAAATGTAGGATGTTCTACTCTAAAAGCTTCTTTCCAAGAGCCACTATGTATGCTTCCCTGAAGGCTGCAATTTTAACTTCTTCAAGTCTAGTGTCAGCAGTTACTTATCTGCCATAACTTCAATATCTTAACTTCTTACTTCCTCCTAAATCTCATTCAGGAACCATCTACTTTGAGTGAATCTTGGGCCTTTTATTAGGTGTACTTTAGTAAAAGAAAATTATTGAATTATAAAAAGCAAGGCACAATATAATCTACTTGAGCAACCAGACTGGCAACAAGGTCTCACCCCTTTACAGTTAAAACAACCAAATGCAGCTACCACTTCTTCAACAGCTTCTTTTCTTGCACTTCCCACCTATGGAATTCCCTTCCAAATGCTTTCTTTCCTGATAGCTACAATCTCCAAGAGTTTAAATGCAATGCCAATTGCCATCTCTTATCTCCTTGACTCCAGTCCTTCTCTTGTCTTTTCCCCAACACCTCCTATATCTTGTTCTCCCTTTTCACTTTACTCACACAACTCTTTTCACACCAGTATTCATATCCTTCTCTTGCCCTTTCTCTGACACCTCCTGTAACAGGTTTTTCTTTCTCTTTGCTCTCTTCTTACATAAATTTTCACTCTCTTCTTATGTAGCCCCTGTAGTATTTTTTTTTTTTTTATCATATCACCCCGAGCAAGGCGATAACGCCACTGATGTGCAGGGGGCTACGTAAGAGTAAAGAGATTGGAAAAGAGAAAGCCGGAAACCACATCCTAAACAGGGAACAAGGGATGAGCCTCTTCACCTGTTCAATAGATGTGGGTGGAGTGTGAACCGGGCAATAGTTTAGTCTATCTACTCCAATTGAAAAAAAAAAAGTAAAGAAAAGAGTGAAAAGATTGGAAAAGAGAAAACCGGAAACTGCATCCTAAACAGGAAACAAGGAATGAGCCTCTTCACCTGTTCAATAGATGTGGGTGGAGTGTGAACCGGGCGATAGTTTAGTCTATCTACTCCAATTAGTTTAGTCTATCTTACAGTAGTGTTAAAAACAAATTAATGGTAGGAAATAAATTTTATAATATAAGCTGATAATTAAAATAAATATTTGATTATTTGTCTCTAATAAATTTTTTTTTTAATATTTTGATTTTTTTAATGTTTATTTTGAAGGTTTTAAAAGAAAATGTTTGATATTTTTGTTAAAAAATGGCCAATTTAATTACATACAAAAATATATATTTATTAAAAAATACTGAAATATAAAAGATGAATGAATTTACTATAAAAAGATAAATAAAATGTTCATTTTAAAATGCTAATGATGATGTTTGGAAAATTTGAAGGGGCAATTTCTCAGTACAGCCAATTACATAAAGAACAGAAGAATACCTTGTAGAAAACCACTCGAAATGATTTTCATGAAAAATCAAATTAATAAAGATTAATTCCTAGCATTTTCATTGTATTTTACATGTACCGCAAAAAAAAGTATGCAAATTAGAAATTAATTGTGAATTAGATGAAAATTTGAGATACAAATTACATCATTTCCTACAAGTGATTATATCTGATTAATGTGTTTTCAGTTAGTGCTGGTCCTGAGCATGACGGTAAACTGCATCCAGCAGCAAGGCCTCTTATTGGGAGGTTGTGAGGAGCATGAAACCACTTCTTAATTGCTGCTGATCCCAGTTCCACTCTGAACCAGAGTGGTAGCACCTGTTAGGGTCCCAGGTATGGGCAAATAACTAAACCCCCAAACTGGGGTCAAAACACTGTGAAAGTATAAAATACACTTTTATACAAATGTATACATAAAAATAGACTTTTATAGAAAAATGTACATTTTTGAAGGAAGGATATTACTAACAATACATTTTTGAAGAAAAAATTATTACCATAACATATTTTTGAAAGAAAAAAAATTATTCTCAGCAGAACATTTTTTTATACAAAACTAGAAGACATTTTCAGTTTTCTAAAATAAAAAAGAATAAAAACAAAAACTTTTCATTAAAATCTGACTGAATCAACCTTTTCACTATAACTGAATATTAAAAAAAGAATACCTTAAAACCCTACCTTTTTGACATTAAATAACCCACAGAGGTGTTGATATGTTGTTAAACAAAACTCAAACTCAATTAGTGCATATCTTTTAATGTACACATTAGTCATACTAACTGAGGGATTCCTATACATTTCACCAAGAAAGATTATTAGGTGCAAGGTAAGTCCATGAAAGGCTGAAGAACAGATCAGCTAAAATACTGTGTGCAAAACAGTGAAAATGATAAAAGCAAACTGAAAAATTAATGGAATAAGTGATCACATTTGTAACCTTGGTAATGGAGACATTCTTAATATGACGATACACTACATTGGAGTAGACAGACTTAACTATTGCCCGGTTCACACTCCACCCACATCTATTGAACAGGTGAAGAGGCTCATCACTTGTTTCCGGTTTTCTCTTTTCTAATCTTACTTTGTTTTTTTTGTTTTTGTTTTTCAATTGGAGTAGATAGACTAACCTATTGCCCGGTTCACACTCCACCCACATCTATTGAACAGGTGAAGAGACTCATTCCTTGTTTCCTGTTTAGGATACGGTTTCCAGTTTTCTCTTTTCTAATCTTCTCCCATTGTTTTTTTTTTTTTTTTTTGAGTAGATAGACTAAACTATCGCCCGGTTCACACTCCACCCACATCTATTGAACAGGTGAAGAGGCTTATCCCTTGTTTCCTGTTTTCTCTTTTCTAATCTTCTCACTCTTATGTAGCCCCCTGCACATCAATGGTGTTATCGCCTTGCTTGGGGTGATATGATTAAAAAAAAAAAAACTACGTCCAGCAACAAAACCTCTGATTGGGAGGTTTTGAGGAGCATGGAACTACCTCTTAATTGCTCTTGTTCCCATGTTCAACCTGATCTGCAGTGGTAGCACCTGTTAGGGTCCCAACTATGGGAAAATAGTGAACCCTACAAACTGGGGTCAAAGCACTATGAAAGTGTAGAAATACATTTTTATAGTGAAAGTGCCAGCAATACATTTTTGCAAGGGAAAAAATATTACCAGCAATTCAGTTTTGTAAAAGAGATTACTAATACTCACAAGAAAATTAAATTTTCGAATTAAATAACCCATAAGGTGTTAAAAGGCCATTATACAAACATATAGAGATACATATATATATATATATATATATATATATATATTCAATGGAAAATCTGCAGCTCGGATACAGTCACTTTCTCACCAGCGCAGTGTGGCTTCTCTGTCTCTCTACTACAAGTACTTTCACGGCTTCTGCTCTGATAAACTAAGCTCACTGGTGCCCCCTACATAAAAATTTACTCGAGCCACAAGATTAGCAACTAGGTCCCACCCTTTAATAAGATGTAAATGCAAATTCTACTCCAGCAGCTTCTTTTCTTACACCTCACGCCCGTGGAATTCCCTTCCATTTACTTTCTTCCCCAACAGCTACAATCCCCAAGAATTTAAAGTCAATAGTCATTTCCTATTTCACTAACTTGCATCCTCTCTCTCATGCTCCCATCTCATTTCTGCAGTATTCTCATCCCTGTCCTACCTGCTTCCTGACACCCACTATATTCTGTCACTTCTTCTCATAACTTCTATGTAACCCTTTACAAAACAGTGGCAGTTTAATGCCTTGCTAGGGCGATGAGATTATAAAAAAAAAATATTGTTTTAAATAGAAATTTTCTCAGAAAGAAGAAACAGAAAGCATTTACTTGAAAAATGCATACTGGTAAAAATTAATTCCATTCATATGGAAAAAAAATGCACTTAATATACAGATCTGAGTTGTCTAACAGCATGTTCTGTTACTAATCATTTTCTTGGCATGTCACAATAGTAGATAGGAAAGAGTAAGAATACTATAAACATTCCCTATAATAACTCCAATACATATATAAGCCCAATCCTTCAAAATGAGGATTAAATATTGTTTGCTAAGAAATAGCTATTCAGCTCATTTCTCAAGAGGTAGTAATTTAATTGCAAAACTTTATTATGCAGTCTTTATGTTAGGATTATTGAAATGCTCAAACCTCTTGTGGAAATTAAAATGAATAAATTATTTAATATTCCAAATTATATTATAAATTGACTGTACCACTACATCTAAAAGTCTGGAAAGATATGAATATAATTTGTATAAATGTATAAATTTTAATATAAATATACTTACAGTTAATATAACTTTGCGTGATTGAAATATTTATGCAAAGAAGAAAACTAAATTTAAATTAAACTGGCAATTAAGAGTACATTTGTAGATTTTAATGGCAATTCATGCTCCACTTGGAGTTCTACACTTCTTTTAATTGAGCCTGATTTGCATTAATTAATACTTTTTGAATAATATTAACAATGATGCTCCTTCTCAACTCTCAATGCTAACCTGTAAAATGATACATCATCATAATCTAGAGTATTTTTTATGACTATATTAGACTCTTACCTTCTGGTGGTTCTGTTCTAAGTTTTCTTTTTTTTTTCTTGACTTACATCATTTGGAATTATCAAATGACCATTCACGGATGAGACTGAACCTTTGATTCACGGCAGAGAAAAAGGTCAGTCAACAAGTTTATTTCGGATTTTAGTAATATTAGAACTTAGTTTAAAATAATATATTTTGTGTAAATCACTGGTGCTTCATCACACACAAATCTAATATATATATTTCAGGTGAAGTTTCAAAAGCATTGTTATATAGATGCTCTAAATGTGTTGAACGCTACTCAGCTTTATGTTGGATGGGGTTTAGTTTCCTCCATTAATCTGCTCAGCTAATGGAACATAGAATAAAAGGCTTTTCATTTTGCTAGCAGATGTAGAAGAAAATAATTTGATCTTTTTTTATTCCAAATTTCTTTTCTTTGTGCGTGGCTTGTGAGTGTAAATAACACAAATACTCTATTGCTTATGTTCAGACATGTATATTTGTATCAACAACTACACATACTCTTTTCTAGAAGTGTATCATTGTTTGACCTCTTTTCATCCCTCCAAATTTATTCTACCAATATTATTTTATCTGCCCACTTTAACTCATCCATTTTCTTTGTTATTTCTTTCTCTACATCTCCACATGCATATGTTGAAAAGTGCTAAGCTTGACCAAGAAGAGCTTCATGAAAAAATTTTAGGTTGTCACCTCCTTGTATGTGTATCACTGAGAAAATATCTCTATCTTGGTTATTTTTACCCTTCACTGTCTCTGTTTATCTTCACATATATTATGTATAGCTTAGTCTGGTACAAAGATCAAATGAGGGAAATTGCTGAACAGAAAATCTGTACCAGTCATTCAAATAAAAATTCTTGACCCAATCAAGACCAGTGTATAAAATAAATTCTGATGGTTAATTATTTTATCAAATTTTGGGAAGAGAGTCAAAAAGGGAATTTTCAGGATCCCCAACTCATACACACACAGACTGAAAATGGACTGTCACCTCAGTGTCAATTTATATATAAATATAATTTGGAAATGAATTATTTCTACAACCTAGGTTTCAACCTCTTGATATCTTCAGGGAATTTATAATAACTGATTTCCCAATGTTTTTCAAACATACAACAGGGATTTTTATGAACATGCAACTGAAATTTTTAAACAACTGAACATTTCCATAAGTAAGGAAGAGCTATTTAAAGATCTTAAAACATTTTCAACCATGTTTGTATAATCCTAATATGTATCTATAGGTGTGATTACATCTGGACATTACTTCTGATCTTTCATTTAGTAATTTTTTTTAAATTCTGGAAACAATATTTTGGCTAACTTTTCTTCTTGGAACAATCTGCAGGCATCACCATTGTTGTAAGGTTTTTTTTTTTTTACTATGCTCCATGTTATATCAGAATTTTTTCCATATTTTTGTTTTAATTTCCACATGTGGCTAAAAATTATTAACAAAAGCCGAAAAAATGCTTTGTTTTTTTTTTTTATGAATTGATCGAGTGTTAATATGGTCTTTTCTTGAGCTGCTACTCTCAAAACCTTTGAAAATAATTTATATATTATCAATATTAATCTGATAAGGCAACAGTTACTCATGTCTTTATTATATTTTTTTAGAAAAGTTCGCTATTCAGAGACTGATTTTGAGGTACATATATTTTCCAAATACTCAAATGTAAACAGCTGTGTTAATCTGCTATAGAATTCTTCTCTTGCATTTTTCTAAAGGTTTGTTGCTATGCCAATCTTTGCCATATGATTTTCAGTGTTTCACATTTTGTGAGTGCCAACATTATTTTATATCTTTCTTTTCTCAGAAACATCACAAGTATCCATTGGAGTGAAACCTCAATTATCCCTACCATCTTATATTGATATTTGTGAATTTCTTAATTTTTATATTTTAGTATAAATAATCGTTAATCTGTGTGGGTATTAGCATGTTTCAAGCTGTTTCCCTTTCTCATAGCTTTTACTGCTCTTTTCCAATTCCTCTTTCTATTTTTTTTTTATGTGCTAATCTTCATTTTCTAGCAATTTTCAGTTTTATATCCTAGTATTTAGTGTTATTAAGAGTAGAAAATATTAAATAAAACAAGAATTAAGAAGATGGTAGATAACAATTGACATTAAATTTAGATATTTGACAATTAAAGTTGACTTGGAAACAAGAGTTTAGAAGAGATTTTCACGAGTAAAAAAATCTGATAGTAGAAAATCTAGCCATTTCAACTTTAAAAACATGAGACCTTATCATCAATCTAGTACTACACTTAAATTTCTAAAGTCTAGGTACCCTAGAGCAAAGTTTATCAGAACATGAAAGTATTTATAGAAAAGTCACAAGAAAGTATATAATGACAGGAGGAAAGTGACTAAAGGTGAGATGCCAGATGAGAACCAGTTACATTGCAGATTTTTTGAATTTTATCAAAAATCTCTAAGTATATAGCAGGAGCATCAGATGAAATGTGACATCAGTATTCAAAGCAAATATGAATCATAACCTTATTAATATGTAAGATAAATTCTGGCAAGAAAAATTGCTTAGCATCTGTTTCCTTAATTCAGTCAGTCAGTTAAGTGCCATATGTGATACACACTTGGGCGATCAGGTCTCGAAAGAGACATGACTGACTGGGCAGAAGATTATCCCACAGTAGGTTGCCATTGCTTTCTACAGTAGACTGGTTGCCAGCCAAGGCTATTGAATCCAATCTGTCCTATTATTTAACCCATAAGAAAAGGTGATGTAGTAGAATTGTTGCCTGCATTTGGTTAATCTAACTGTAAAAAGATGTGACCTTGATGCCAGTCTGGTTACCCGAGTAAATTCTTGTAGAGGGGGCACCAGTGACCTAAATTATTCGGAGCAGAAGCCATGAAAATATTTGTAGAAGAGACAGAGGGAAGCCACATCCCGCCAATGAAAAAGTGGCTGGAGTCAATTTGCCAGGTTGGGACCAATCACATTACAGATTCTCTTTTGGAGCCTGTTAAGATTAGATTCTCATTTTTTCTTGTCCTTAATTTTGTACTGAAGTTGCTTATCACAATAGTATGATTGGTTTTCTATTTATCCGTAATCCTACTGATGTCATAAAACATTTGAATTTATTCATGTAAAATTTTAAAGGTTGGTACATACAATTAGATTACTTTCTAGGGTGTATTTGATTACTGTCCAAGCAATTCTTGTCAGATTTTCTGTTGAATGTTTGTATGTTGTTCACTTTTGACTAAAATTCTATTCCATTAAAGTTATTTTCCTTTCCCTTATAATAAAATAGATAACTAACTAACACATAAGTGGATGAGTAGGTATATACTTGATGTAAGAATGAGGTTACATCATTAATTTTGTAGCCTGACAGCTGAATTTTGATGTAAACCTTCCACTG
This sequence comes from Ascarosepion bandense, assembly GCA_037127315.1. NCBI lineage: Eukaryota > Metazoa > Mollusca > Cephalopoda > Sepiida > Sepiidae > Ascarosepion > Ascarosepion bandense. The sequence continues at coordinate 559,637 of JBBBDQ010000365.1, forward strand.
ATCAATTTTTGTGTCAATTGTATTAAAAAACAATATTATTTTGAAAAATATTATCTAAAAAGGACATGTTGACAAACATGTATATTGAAAGTCTCTTGAGTAAATTGGTTATGTTTTTGATAAATGAAACATCCTATTCATTGGACACTAATTATGGAATATTTCCAAACTAGATTGTATCATTGTTTAATGCTAAAAGACATCTAATTTTATATTACATATGCTCAACTAGAAGCTTCATTTTTCTAGAAAAGATTTTTGCATTGTATTTTTTACTTTCATATGTAGCATCTCTTTACTTTAAGATCTAAAATTATAAACTTTCCACTCTACTGTCCCTAACAACATTCACTTAAGGTGTACATATCTAACATATATTTATCATTAAGCTAATAATAATAATACAACTGAGAAAGTATTTGAAAATTATGGGAATTTTAAGTGCTTTTTTTCAAGTTAGCAAAACTTCTGCTAAAAGTTTTTAATAGACAAGTCATCGAACCAGATAGTCACTTTAAATTTTCTTAATTTATCACCAGTTACAAATATATTGCTTTATGTTTAAGCAACGAATCTAAAAGAAGTGATGAATATCAATTAATTCAATGAACAACTGTAATGTTATTTTTAAAATTTAGAAGAAAAAAATGCTTGAAAAAATTTAATCTTAAGTTGTGAATATTATTCACTTATAAGTGTTGTTTCAAATTCTTAATTTAAGTATTTATATTATTCAGTTAATCATTTGAACTAGTGTCAGAAAACGATATAACAATTTTTATATAACAACAATTTTAGGGAAAAAAAACTATGACAAAATGAAAAAAAGATTTTGTATGATGTGTTTTGTCCTTGAGAAGTAAAATGATCATCACTTTTTATACTTTGTCATAGTTTTTATTTTTCTCCTGAAATTGAACTAGTATCCTACTCTTTGTTGTTTTTATTATCTTTTATATGATGGTAAGAATTGATAAAAAAAAGAAAAAAGTTATCTGTGAAATATACAAGACATTTTGTTCAAACTTCCTTGACAAATAAACCCAGAAGGCCGGAGACAACACAGATACAAACAACAAAGATGATTATCTTTGTTTCAATAATTCAAGAAATAATTGCTTTAAGTTTTATCTCAGCTGAAAACACAATCTCTTGACTCATTGGTCAGGAAAAATAAAATAAGATTTTTCTTTTTTAATGTAAGATAGATTTTCTTTCTATTTTTTTGTGTGAGAATAGCTTGGATCATAATTCTAAAAATATCAGGTAGGTGGATATTTTTGTATGAACAGATTATTGTTTTATAAATTTGATTTTGTTGATGCAATCAGTGCCAGATTTACTATTGTGCCTTGGTGTATGGGGCCCCATTGGCCATACAAGCCTCATCATATTTCAAAACATTTTCAAAATTCTGCTGAAATGCATTAAAATATTACTATTGATTCAGCATAAGATTTTGCATATATCAGTAACCTTAAATCAGGTTCATCTTCTTTCATTTTTCAGATATAACAAATTTAAAAGTTGCTCCATATGCATAACTTGATTACAAATGGTGAAAACAATTGGAGTTTTTAGCAAGAAAAGCTTGTCATTTAATATCAGAAAAAATACAGAACAATTCAGCATTCAATTTTACACACTATAGAACATTAAAAATATTGTTGTATTGTGAAAATCACAAGTTTAGCAGCTATCAGCATTCAATAATAAAAGCCCTCCTCCATGTGTGATGTTTTCTTGTTGGTGGTAGAGGGATACAAAGAGTATGTGTACCTGTGAGCACTTCCAGTTATGTGCCATAGAAAGCAACAGTTTTGAAGGTGTTTTCTCAAATTGTGTATGTCTCTCTCCTCCTCTCTCTTCTTTTGTGTCTATTCTGTTCTGCATGTGTGTGCATGTCCATGTTGGGTCTGTATAAGCACATGGATCTGCCTGTCAGTCAGTTAAAGTGCCATACATGATACACGCTTGGGCGATCATGTCTCAAAATGTGACACAACTGACTGGGCAGAAGATTATCCCACAGTAGGTTGCTATTGCTTTCTGCGGTAGACTGGTTGCCGACCAAGGCTATAGAACCCAATCTGTCCTGCTATTTAACCCATAACTGGAAGGAAGAGATGGATTAATACCTTTCCCAAGGGTATTTGCGCGTAAGTGAATACAATGGATTCAACTGGAATTCGAACTCGGCTCCCCGGTTTCTCGTTCCGAGCCGATATCCACTGTACATAAATGTACATAAATGTGTTATATATAAAAAATTCAAGTAGATTACAATAGTGCAAAATTAGTTGAAAGTGTGTTGAAAAGTTGTGTGTACATTTTATCAGTAGTTGAAAACACTGTTCATGTGACATGAATTGAATAGGACCTCCACTTACATGAGCTATGAATTCCAACAGTATCAGAAAACAAAGATGCAAGAATTGCACTTACATATAATGAGTGTATATATATATATATATATATATATATATATATATATAAGAAAGTGAAAAAGCAGGTAGATTAAAACTCACTGTTCAAGCATTTACTTTTATAAAGAGTGTTCAATACAAAGTAGAGCTTAATATTTTAATTTAATTGGTTTAAAAAAAGCATTATATCACTACACAAAAATTTTCATGTTTCAGAGCAATCCTGTTCTTTTTCAGGTGATATTTTAAAATAAATTGTGAAAATGATTTTTTAGAAAATATAAGATGAATTCATGGTTATTTAGAAACTGAAGGGGTAGTAGTAATAGAAGGGGAAGGTAGAGAATATGCTTGTAGGTGTGTTAATATTTTTCAATCAAAATAAGAATTAGGTAACTGGTTGAAAATTTAGATTGCGAAAAGAATCAGTATGACCTGGTGTCAATTTTGTAGTTTTGTTTGGGTAAGATACATAGTGGGACCATGCATTATTGAAATGGGTAGACAATAATTTTTAACACCAGGTTGGATTTTTTGATTTTTTTAAAATCAAATTTTGTACTACCTCATAAGTAAAGGGGCTGGAATGTTTAGGTTAGAATCAGAATTATAAATAAGTATGGTATACTAAGTTATATTGTAGTTAAGAAAACCAAATAAGTATTGTGTGGGTCATTTATTTTAGTAAAATAATTTTTAATTTCTAAGCTATATTGGAACCTCAGTTATAAATAAAACATTGTAATTAATTAAATTTTAAAGAAAAATATTTTTGATGTTTAAATAAAATGGTCAATTCATCTCTACAATTCAATAGTTCTTTATTTTTAGGGAACCTTAAAATCTGTTGCTTTTCATTCAGGTACAGAGGGCAGATGTCGTAGAATGACTTACAGATTCTTATTTTTTCCAGAAATTTCCATTTTAATCTGATGGTTTTGTTTGTATCCTTTAACTTCCAAAAATATACAGAAAAGGAATGTTTGGTTTCAGTATGTGTTACTTTTAAAAGAAGTTAAATGCAAATACCAACACTGTTTAAAAGTGTTCTTAGGAGATCCCATGTAAACTTTTTTAATAGTTGAATTTTCATTTGATGATATATTACATTGGTACACAATAGAATTTGTTAGACATTTATTTTCCAATGGGCATTGGATTTCAACAATTACATAAATCTGTATTATTGTTATTTTCATTATTTGGATAGTTATTGTTACTTTGGTTTATGAGCTGATTTAAGATTTTATTATTATGATTTTTAGTAACTTTTTCCACATTATTTGTACAACTATAACTTAATTTAAGGGTAATTTTATTAAAAAATTTACTTAGAGGGTTATTATTAGGGAAATGTTTCTTAATTAAATTGAGGAACTTCAGCCCTAACTTGGTGCTAACCATTTGGTTAAAAAGAGGGGTGTACAAAATGTTTCTTCTGTTATAGTGATATTTTTTTATATATTTAATATCATGGTTTTTATAGCCACTATTTTTTAGAGCATTATTATAAAATCCTTTATGTTGATAAAATACTTCTTTATAACACTGCAGTGTGGACTACTGGCACCCTCAAGCCAAATCCTGGTCGAAACAGCACCAGATGTGATGCCTCGGCCTGGCTGGCCGTCTGTCTAATGTGACGCTCGGTCTCGATGACAGTCATGACGATCCCAATGGTGACACTGCCACCCAGTCATACAGTTGGTCTGGTCGCAGTCGCTGGTCGGGACGATCCCATCCAATGATATCTCCACAAAAGCTGGGTTACAGCACATCTTTTGCAACAACAGGCCACTGTTCCACGTTGTGATTAGATCCCAGAGGTCTCGTCTTGCAATCTTAATAGTCGTCCCTTTTAGCCAGTCCAGACACTGGTGTACACTTGTGGGTTAAAAAAAATTAATAAAATAAATGAACAAGCCGAACACGCCTTCTAAAACAGCAAAGTTCTTTCGGGTCCTTATCGGAGTTTAATGGAGTTTGCCGAGGTTGAATGAACGAAGATTCAGAATTTTCGATTTTCCTGTGATAAAAAAAATAACAATAATGTTCTTTCAGGTTTCATGTCGATGGCGCATTATTCCAAATTAACTTCTTTGAGTTAATTTACTGCAAGCTTCATTCAAAATTAACTCTTTAGCCATAAGTTCCATGGTGGGTGACCAGCTGTGGGTCATGGCTCCTCGGTTTGGCCATTTTTCCCCTAGTTGCTACATTTCGACTGATAGCAGCTCTAACTCAAAATCTGTCACCCAACTCGTAAAACTTCCACAGACTGACTTTTTTGTGTCGAGCATCTATTTTTATAACCAATTTTGATCCTCTCTGGGAATCCAGCTGGCTCACAGCCTTTAACCAATGAAAATCGGTCTCCGCCCATTCGATTTGCGGATGTCTTAGCTTGACCAATGAGATCATGCCAACTCACACCGAACCGAATCCAGCTCAGGTCACTTCGGACTGTTGTGCTAAACAGTAGCCTTGGCTTCTGGATGACCTTATCAAATCAATCTGACACTTGTTTTGTCTACGCGTTTTCAGATTGGTGGAATCAACATATCAAATCTAAGAGAAATTTATATGAACATGAAAAGATTCAAAATTTATACAATCATGAAAGATGAGAAATAATTATTTTCCCAAAATAACTTTATTTTATACTCCCGTGTTTTTAGAAGCACTTGATGGTACTAAAATTTTTTTTTTTTCTAAGCTCACATTGTGTGATGCAATAAAACACTAATAATATCACCAATATCAATTTCTCTCTCCACTGTTTTAAACCAACCAAAGGAAAGCATCCCCGTGGGAGATAGTGTCACATCTTTACGAGAAAAGTTTTTGCAAATTCTGTATTCTATGGAGGAGGGTACATGTTTGATTGTACTTGTGGGGTGATTAGGCTTTGGGTGGCTGTATGATGGATATTCATTTGGTTTTATGTATGGCTGATAAGTATCATTTACTAAGTCTAGTGTTACATCAGGGAAGTTTACTACTTTTAAATTAATGTTGATTATTACTTATAAATTTAGACTTTTGAATTCTCTGTGGATTAGTTTTCTAATTTTATCAGTTTTAAAATGTGTGGAATTTTATACTATCATAAGTCCATCATCTCCATATAATCCTGTGTATTAATGTCATAATGTGCAGTGAGGTTGTATAGAGAAAATAAACCAATGAGACAGGAAGGTTTTGCAGAGTCCAACACACCCATTTTTATGTCTATGCATATTTGTATGCAATAAATGTATATTTTATATATATGTCTACCCGTGTGTGTGAGTATGTGTCTATATTATAGTTGTGTATTTACGTTGTTTATCATTTGTGAGTAAAAGCAAAAAGGTGTATGATATCAAAACTATCAAAATACTTTTTATCTGTGTGGATATTTGTATTTGTGATCGTAAGGGTGTATCTATTCCATAGCACTATTGTGTGTGTGTGTGTGTAAAATTTACAGATTGTGCATAACTAAAACAATTAAAGATACAACTAGCTTTTAGAAATACACTGAGCAATGTTTATTCATCACTGCAAAGGCATTTTACTTGTACTTATTATTACATACTTTAGAACTTTCCATACCATAATTTGCCTTTATATAACCCACTAAGGTGCTGATGAGGCATTAAAAAACAACTTTCTGTCCAGAATTGAATCCAGACAATTGATGTTACTGCTCCAGCCATTTAATCCTAACAATGAGCAAATGATCTTAAAGTGGTGCAAGTAAATGAAAACATCAAAAATAATGATATAGTCAAACTTTTAAAGCCAATCACATCATTTGGCTTTGCATATTCAAAACAAACAAGTTCAACAGGAGATGCAGAAGATCCAGATGCATTATTTGGCACCCAGGAACATTTGTCAGTAGCAGCAAGCGACATTTCTTAGGATTAAATATAGATCAAATATTGATTAAAATCCTAGAGAATAAAGAGCAAATAAGAAATATTTATCAATCTAACATGTCTCATTTTTATTAAAGCTTCATCAGAAATGAAGATATGAATATATGAAAATATATATATATAAATGATAGGATGAAGAATTATTTGGTGTTTATTTTTAATTTATTTGTTTAAATGTTATTTTTAATGGATACTTATATTTGAGTAGATGTTCTGTTTTTATTATATTGGCCTGAATATTTAAGAAATCTTGTTAGAAAAATTCAAGCTGATAAATAAATATATATTTTTTTTTTTTAACTGTATCACCCCGAGCAAGGCGGTATCACCACTGATGTGCAGGCGGCTACGTAATAGTGAAAAGATTGGAAAAGAGAAAGCTGGAAACCACATCCTAAACAGGGAACGAGGGATAAGCCTCTTAACCTGTTTCATAGACATGGGTGGAGTGTGAACCGGGTGATACTGTTTAATAATAAAAACAGAGCATTTACTAAAATATGAGTAGCCACTGAAAATAACATTTAAACAAATAAATTAAAACTATTGTAGTTAATACATTACATTTCCTTATATATATATTAATACTTAGTTTTTGGTCATAATAGGGTTAGACCCGTGCACATTTGTATTAAGTGTTCAATACAATTGTATTGTAGAACCTTTGAATATTTTCCATTTTTGAACGTACAATTTTTAAATTAAAACGAATTATGGTGATTTTATCTATGGTTGTAATAAGAGGTATTTCTTAGTGTGGATGCATTTAGTCATAATTTCCATTATTTCATTTAATAGTTCATTTTTTTTTTTGTTTTTTTTGGGAAGAGCATAATTTCTAACTTTTATATGTATTGTATATTTAGGAAGTACTTTTTAAACATGTTGCTTAAAATAAACAAGAAATATCTGTTGTGCTTTTTAGTGAATTTCAATATCAAGTGTAAGATTATAAATAGTAGTGGTAATATCAGACATTTCCTTATAAGGAAACATTCAGGATTCATTGACTGAGCAATCAGTACTACTGTCAGTTGAAATTTATAAAATATTTCTCTTCAAACAATTTTTCAGGAAAATAGCCTTCTCAAAGGAACTTGCCAAAATTATATTTCATATTCTGACTATTTTCCATCAGAATACAGTTTGTTGTTTTCAAGGAAAGAAAGTTAAAAAAAATATCCAGTGTAGCATTTGCATTGTTAAAAAAATATAAATTTTAAAATAGAGCTTTATACCATGTCGTAAAAATGATTTTAAAATAGCAACGCCTAAATTAAAATAATAAAGAATTTACTCAACACCAAACCATGGCTTTAATGACTTTCCCACTCACTTGTACTTGTGGTAGTATTCACCCTGGGCTGGTTAAGCCAGCTCCTTCTCTAGAAGTTTTATCGGATTTTTTGGCTCTACAAGTCGTCCCCAACTGCATGTAATATGAAGATTTTTCCTGCAGTAGGTTGCTAGTTCTTACTGCAGTTCACTGGTTGCCAGCCAAGGCTATAGAACCCAGTTTATCTTGCTATTTACTAATAGTTGGGGGTGGGGGAATATGGATTTGTACCTTTCCCAAGTATATTAGCACCTAAGTGTAGGTAATGAATTTGACTAGAATTTAAACTCGGCTCTCCAATTTCTCAATTGAAGCCACTACCCATTACTCCACCGTGCCTCTTTTCCACTGTCAAAATCTAATTTGCCTGTGTTAATATTACTCATTCTATTTAATAAAACACATTTGTTTTTTTTATTTATATATATATATATATATATATATATATATATATATGTGTGTGTGTGTGTGTATATATATATATATATATATATATATATATATATATATATCTTAGAAGCAGTATACTTTAAATTGCACTGATCATCTTTGTGCTGACAGAAAGAGAAATTTATTCATTTTCTTTTTTTACTGGATGGCATGTGAGTATATTTTTCTTTTTGAACCCACTGAAAATGTTTATTCTGTTTTTGTTTTTTGTTTTTTGGGTTTTTTTTGCCATTTTTCCCTTTTCCTCCTCTTTTTTATATTAAATTATTTCCGCATTTCTACGTAGATTGTTTATTATCCTGCAAGTCTTGTTAACATGATACAAATTCTTCTGATGAGACATTGGCTTAAAAAAAGTTCAATTTTTAAAGGAAAAATATGTAGTTTTGCCTGTTTAAAACTATAAGTTCTGTGGTATCAGACATTTATTTAAATGTGTGTGTATATCTTTGCATGCAACAATTTTCACTAAATGCTCAGACTACAGGGCCCCTCTGTCAGTGAAGAGAAGTAAAACTAAAAGTAATCTAAGGCAAGCTATGCATAAGTATTTTCATAAGTCTTCTCATTTTTAATGTAGATTATGCTATTTTCTGTATAAAATAATAATTTTTCAAATGAGGTTATTTGTTCTATTAAACATTATCTCTGTTTACACTCTCTAGTGTAAATAGTTACAATTCCTCATCTCAGAAATTTCGACAGATGTTATTGTTTCATTTGGGATAAAATGTGCATTTATTTTTGTACCAAATTCTGAGGTAAATGGTTTTCATTATTCTCTTAGTTACACAAAACAGTCTTGTTTTGATCATAACATTTTAGCTGATACAGAATAGTATAACAAAGAATGGGTTTAAGGTTACCAATTCAAGGAACCTTTTGAACACTATTTGTTCTTGTTTTGAAAAATATTTTACTGTTTTTTTCTTTAAAATTGAACTCATTTTGGTAACAATGGTTATTGTATACCTATTAAGCATTTCCTTTTTAAAAATTACTTACAACTGTTATACCTTCCTTTGTCCAAATATGATTTTACAATAGACTGGTATGACTTAAAACATATTAGATATTTTCTTTTGTGGTAATCATTTTTCTTCAATGGAACACTATATTTAAGCAATACAGTCACAAAAGCAAGCAAATAAAAACTTGAACCAATTATAATAATTTTTGTTTCCTGTTTGAGATCAGGGGAAAAGTGCAAAATTAATAAACAGGGTTGTTTTGAAAAGCTTGAAGATAGGAATCAGAAAATTATTTAAAAAATGTCTCTTAGCTTCTCTTAAGCACCTAAGAGTATAAGGTAATTGTAAAGTGTACAGCACTGAAACACAAATAACTGCTACAATGAGCTTGTTTTTTCCTGATTAATTCAGTGCTATTCTTTCTCCTCTCCTCTATATCAAACAATATTGGATAATTTCATTACTGATGAAGAGATTTGAGACAATAGAGACTTCATTCTACAGAAGGATGCTGAAAATACCATAAACAGAACAAGTGAACAATGAGGAAGTTTTAATGACAATGAGGAAAAAAAAAAGGATATATATAATTAGAATAAAAAACAGAATTTCTGAATCCCACAATTCTAAAAGAGGCCTTGGAGAATTTGATACTCACAGGAAATACTGAATGTAGAAAGGACATGATAATAACAAGTAACCTACTTAATTTGCCTGCATAAATGGATAGCAGAACAAGGAATGGGAAGGATAGTATATTGCTAAGAGTTATAAAGGATAGGAAAATGTGAAGAGCCATAGCAGCTAACTTCCTGAAGAGACATGACACACAGTAGTTTAGAAAAAAATATATATATCTCACTGTCCACATTGTTGTTTTTACAAACTTTCCTAGTTTTGTGCTTAACATGATTTGTGTATCCTTATAAAATATTTTGTAATGAATATTTATTATATGCTGTGTATAAAAGGTTTTCTCTTTGTCTCAAACTTTTGTCCATATTTAAAACTCTGGCCAAGGTTTTTACAATTCATGGCAACTACGCTTGATACATTTCTGCTTTTACCAAACACCGAAAATGCTATTATGTTCCTGAAGAAAAAAATCTGCCATGTCAAAACATGACAAAATGAAAAAATCTGCCATTACCTCTGCATTGCAAAACACTTTAGTGAAAACTATTGCCACAGGGCTTATTATTTTATCAGATTATCTTCTTCTTAACCTTTTATATTTTTCTTTTGTTTGGGTTAAAGTTTTGTTCATTACAAAAAATGTGTTTTGCTTTATATTAATATTTGCTTCTGATAATTGTTGTGAAGGTAGCATTGCTAAAAATCTTTCAGTGAATATTTTCCATGCTTCTTTGTTGAAATGGATTTTTAACAAACATTAGAACCTTGAGAACTTATGACAGGATTGCTTTCTTTTTCTTTCCTTCCATTTGAGGGAAAGCTTTTCTTCTTGCATTGGAATAGTTGAGAGGCAAAATTTCCGACACATTGACAAAAATATTATTTTCATAATTCTTTTAATAGGCAGAGTCCTCCATTTTATTCTGCAAGTTGATAAATAAATAAAGCAACTATAAAAAATGCAACTGTGTCACTAAAAGTAACACTTCAGTTGTTTTTTCTCTCTGTTTTTTTTTTTTTTTTAATACTAACAGGTTGAACCATTATCAGATTGTGGTTATTTAATAAGCTTAGTTTGGTACAAGGCCAAAAGAAATCAGTATAAGAAGATTGTATTGCACCAATCTTTCAAGGTAATAAGACATATCTTCTTAGCAAATCAGAATTAACCACAAAGTGTACCAGTAAATTATGTTGTATCTTTCAAATAGACTTTTAGCCTTTCTTTTGATCACCTTTATACTTCTTTTAGAGTAATGTAAAATTTATTATTAACTGCAGCATTTATAGAATCAGCTAAGTGTTGCTGAAAGTCACATGTTAAGAATATCCTCTATTGTTTAAATTCACAAGTGCAGAACCAATTGGAGTGTGATTGAAATAGATTTCCAATATCACTGAAACTGTTTAAATTGTTAATGTCTGATTTATTTTTTGTTACAATAATTTGATTTCTAATAGAATATAGGTTACTATAATGCAGTATAAACAAAACATTGTAGCAAGATTTATGTTAACAAAACACTGTTAAAATAATAAAATGTAATTTCAATTTCTACTCTAACAGCTTCTTTTCTTGCACTTCCCGCCTGTGGAATTCCCTTCCGCATGCTTGCTTCCCCAACAGCTATAACCTCCAGGAGTTTAAATGTAAGGTCAATAGACACCTCCTAACACAATAACCCTCCCATTCTCCTCAACTCTCCCACTATGTACATCCTAACTCATCTATCGCCCTGTGTAACCCCCTGCCCTATAGTGGCAGTGGAATGCCTTGCTTAGTGTGACATGATTTAAAAAAAAAAAAAGAAATTTCAGTGAAATTTGAAATTATAAGTGCCCAGTTATAATAGTCTTATAGTAAATTTCACACTAATGCCATTAAAGAAGGCACACATTCTTCCCTTCTCTCCAGGCTATGGGTTAAATAGCATAATAGACTCAGCTCACTAGTGCAACCATTCTAGGAGAACAACTCTAAATCTAAAAATCACAGAGAAGGCAAAAGGAAACCATCTCAATATCTTTTTCAAGAATTTAAAATCTGATAGTAAAGATCATTTACACCTATTAGATATTTACAAATTGTTTTAATAATACTCATAAATATCTATAGGGTTCGATGGAAGAAATGTTGTTTAATTGAGGCCAAAATTAAAATAACACTGACATCTTATTTTAACAGATAAATTTACCAAAATTACATAAACATAACTTTGCACAGAAACTGGGGGAGTGATGCTATAAGGACCTGATGGCACAATCCTTGAGCTATGGCACACTTACCTACAAGTGTATATCTGCAAGTCACTTTGGCCCTTTCAAACTGTGATCCTCAAGAAGCAGATATTGCTTGACATGAATAAGTTTGAATGTTGCACCAGTCATAATAAATGTCTGTCCAATGGACAACCTCATCGTATATGGTGATATTTATGTTGACAAGAGTCTGATTTCAACAGACCATGTGAAAAAAACACTTGGCTGCTTTTTGTCTGACCTGCAAAGATCTGGAGCAGTTAAAGGACAGCACTCATGTTCTGGGTCTGAATGTCAAAGGGGAGAAAAACTCACTTAATTGGAGGTGTAGAAATGACATTCCATCAGTTCCTGAGGTTATGACATGATGTAATATCTTTTCATGGTGTGGAAAGCTGGTGGGTCACTTTCCTGTGTATGGTTGGCTCTGTGTTGCTGCATCCTCTGTTAAATGCAGAATAGTGTCAATCATGTCTAGCTGGGATAACGACGTGACAGATGCACCCCTAAGAACAGGATTGAGGACATGGCAGCACAAATATGCCAGAAAAATCCAGCACATTGCAAGTGGTGCATAAATGGTTGATCTGAGTTTTCTTGCCACAAAGGTTTTTTTAGAAGTTGGCAAGCATTGTAGAGTATATGTGTTGGCTGCGGCCTGGGAATGACGCACAGCATATGAATTTTAGCAGAATTGGATGCTATCCTGAAGGACATCAATTTAGCACTACAGTGGAACAGAAAGGGACTGCATCTCTTCACGGACTCCACATGTGTACATTGGTGGACATTGAACATGCTCACCGGTAAAGCCAGAATATGAACTAAGGTGACACGTGAGATGCTGACCTAGAGTTGTTCAAAATGCTAGTCCAAGAGTACCAGTTATTGATCACCATAACTTTAGTGAAGTTAAGTTAGAAATGAATGGATAAATTTACAAGAGTACCGTAATGGTGGTATGATGTGGTCAAGAAGTATTATACATTCTGTGACCCACAGAATATAATTTCACTCAGAAGTGTATTTATTTTAAGCAAATATAATTTAATAGTAGGAAAGCAGGCTGGCTAACAAAAAGGGTTTACATTGAAGAAATATTATTTTAGTCAAAAGCAACAGTTTCAAGGTCAGGAAATATAAAACAAAAGTGAATTTACATTAAATAAATATTATTTTGGAAAATCAGAAATGCAGAGACCAGTAATAAACGAAATTGTGTTTGCACCAAGACAGCTGTTCTCAAGGTCAGAAAATATAAAACAATGACAGAGGAATGTAGTCATGTCAAAGGCAGCTGGCTAAAAAAACAATAATAATGTAAAAACGATACACAAATGTACCTGGACAAAAAGTGACACAATTAAACGGATGTCAACCTATTTCAGCTTATATAAGATCGGGTTTTCCCAGAGAGATCAAAGAAAAAAAGGCAAGAGAACTCAAAGAAAATGCAAGGAAAAACAACTCCAGCCAGTCAACTCCATCATATATGTGTGCCTCTCTCTGACTACTACTCTACACACACACACACAACCATCACCGAAAAAAATAAAAAAAGATTATATTTTTATACATCCATTGTTCATGTTTATCATTAATGCCAAGCCGATCATTGGTTTCCAGGTTTTACAACAGAAGGAGGTAATGTCAGCATAGCCTATATTCATTCTCTTTGAAGGTTAATAAAATTTCTCCAGACTACATAAGTGCCATACATTGCCAGAGAGAGCATCCAGGCATCAGACACTTTATTTTGTGAGATGAGTTCACCCTACAACATTCAAGGGGGGTGTCAGGTCAGTGATCAGAAAATGTAAAAAAAATTCCAGTTGACTGACACATCCTCAAGTTGTCGGCCATGAGGCAACTTAAGTATGACTGAAATCTGGACCCACTTTGGAATTGGTATTATCCATTACGAGGGACAACACTGTTACATTGATTGACTGTGACCCCAGTCGATTTGCAATATCGCAATGTCTACTTCATAAAAGCCTCACACATTCATGACATAAGAAGCATTACCTGGCATCTGGAAACTGTTTTTTTGAATGAGGCCCACCATCAGAAATCCTAACTGACAGTGTCATTGTGTTTTGCAGTAAGTCCTTTAAAGATTTCTTGAATGACTGGGGAGTCTAACTTCATTTTCGTTGTGTATATGTTCCTGTAGTAAACAATTTTGAGGAAACATCTTATCTGAGCATGAAGAGAATTGCAGCAAGAAAGCACTGTTCAATAATGGAGACAATGTACTGACATAATATCTGCCTTAAGAATGACGTATTGTCTACCATGGTGTCTGTCAGTATGATTCACCATTATTAACTTAGATTAAAGGGATTTAGTACAACATTACCATTTGATAAGTAAGAATCACTTCATGTACAAAATTGCATACAGTATGGGTGAAAGCTTCCCCTGGCAGTTATACTTTCAGGTATAAAGTGGGTTGTGTGATGGACAAATAATAATGGGCAGCAGGATACCTTGGCATGTAAAAGATCTTTGCCTTTTCATAGACACAAATGAGAAGTGATAAGGTAAGTGAGCTCTATGATGCCGATGGTTCCACAGATGCAGAGGTTCCAGAAACTCTGGTTATACCTGATGACTCCTTAATAGACAACTCTCCAACACATGTAACAGAGATGGTCCCATTATGATGAAGTATCAAGGTAAACAGACATACTCTAGGCTGTCTGATCATGAGTTGGAGGGTCTAGTGAAGAAAATGTTGCATGTATTCTACATTGAAAAAGAAAGAAAGCACATGCATGACTCTTGTTTATATATGAGAATGTCATGAAAAGTTTTGTTTAGGACTTTGTTTAGGTATTATCTTAAACTTTAGACCAGCTCGTATTTAGCCTAATTTCCCAGTATTCTAATTTTCTCTATTGAATGCGAAAAAAAGGTTTTAATTTTTCTTATTTTTATTTTTGAGACTGCTTAAATATGTTTTTGAGTGTAACACAAAAGTTATGTTTTTGTTCATTTTCTTTGGCCTTAAGATTTGTCCCAGCTGTGTATTATAGTGATCTTAGGCAGAGGAGTAGGAAGCAATACTCAGATAATATACAAGGGCACAGGTACTGCATAGGTTCAAGAAGTATCAATGCATATGTAAATGAATCTTCTATTTTTATAGATATTATCTTTATTTACATATTTAACAAAATTACTGAAAAAGTAATAACAACAAATATGTCATGATTTTTTTAAATACATTTACCTTTAAATATATGAAACTATTGCTTGGTGAATAAAATATTGCCTGTAAATATCTACTTCATGATTTTGTCACACTGGATAAAGATTTCTTTGATTTATGACCTTGTTATTCATGTTTAAAAATCTCTTGGAAGAATTCTTGCTTATCATAATTTAAAGTATTTTTCTCATGGACAGGGGCTACACATGACTTATTATGAAACATCTCCTATGATATCATCCTGCCATGATGTTTAGAACATTGTTGAGCGACATACACAAGTAATGTTAATGACCTTCTTGTATTTTTTTTTCTTTTTTTACAATGATGTTTTCTCTGTACCAGGCTCAAGATCCACTCAGTGTATAGGGTTACAGAATAGAAGGAACAGATTATACAGATAGGTGGAGAAGATAGCAACCCTAGGTAAGGTGGTAGTGATTGAGGAGTTGGTTCCTTAAGTAACAGTTTGTGGAAAGAAGATTGTGTGAGTGGAATTTATGTCTGACTAATGAAATACAAAAGGAATGAAGGTAGTGTGCTACAAAGTGTATAACAAGACAGGTTTGAGTTGTGAATGTTAAAACAGATAGAACTAACGAATGTAGTTTTAACAATTTTCATGGAAATAGCAGTAGAACAGTAACAGGCTTGTGACATCTTGTTTGTGAAAAAAGGAGTTGCAGAGAATAAAATATTTTGTCACCCATTATGGCACAGAGATAGTTTTAAACTCTATCAAAACTGGAAAGTGAAGTCTGGGCAAATCCTGCCCATATATTGTAGCAGTGCTCTATTTCTGGCCTTATCTGAATCTTGTAGAGGATAGTAGGAGGAGTCAGGTACTTACTGTATTGGTGCAGGGAACTGATAATTTTTCCAGCATCTTTAGTGATAGAACATATATACATGTTAGACTTGAGATCTGGGTTGTTTCAGTCCCAATAGACACTCAAGGTACATGTCCTCCTTGACAGAACAATCATTTATTGTGTTGGTGATAGTTCTGGTATGTAAGAAATGGGCAGTCAAAACAAACAAAAGCACATGCAAATGTGGACAACTTTGGGCGTTTAAATTCATGACTAAATGATTGAATCATGTCTAGCTTCAAGATAGATTTCCCTAGAATAAAAAAGGGATTGCATATTCAATATTGGTCAAGAGAAACATTTTTTTATCAAGAATTTGGTTTGCTCAAGCTGGAAGATGTCAGTTTCACAGATTATGAAAACAGGGATGTCTCCTCAAATACTTGTCCCCAGTAATTGTTTTTTATTAATCAAATTCATCCCAAGCAAGGCTGTTAAGCCAATAAAATACAATGGGTTACTGGGTGTGAAAGAATTAGAAAATAGAAGCATTATTGAGAAGGAAGAGCAATAGAAGAGTAATCAAGACATTAGATAATGATTGACATTGCATTTAAATTTTTGAAAATCAAACTTGTCGGGGAAATCAAGAAGCCAGAAGTTCTACAAGCAAGAAGTCTGAGAAAAGAAGCTAACGGTATAGAACTTATGGTTACATCTAGCAAATTCAACTGTAACTTGATGAGAACTTGTTTTTAATCTAGTAAGTCAGTTAAGTGATACATGCTTGGACAATCATGTCTCTTTTGATCCATAATTGACTAGGCAGAAAATTTTCCTGCACTAGGTTGCTATTTCTTTCTGCAGTAGACTGGCTGCCAACCAAGGCTATAGAATTCAATCTGTCTTGCTATTTAACCCATAGCTGGAATGAGAAGAGATGGATTAATACGTTTCCCAAGGGTATTTGTGCATAGGTGAATACAATGAATTTAACTGGAATTTGAACTCGGCTCTCCAATTTCTAATTCCAGACTGATACTTATAACACCACAATGCACATCTAGTACTGTGCCTAAATTCATAAAGTTTATGCACCGTTGTGAAGAGCTCTTCTACACATCCTGCACGTATACAAGTCTACCATCTGCCCGTGCATTGAGTATTGCTGCCATATCTGGTCTGGTGCTCCTGCTATCCACTTAGGTGTCCTTGACTGAATCCAACAGAGAATTGGTCATGTGATTGATCCCGACTTGGTAGCTACGATACAGTTGCTCTCTCACCGATGCAGTGTGGCTTCCCTGTGTCTCTTCTACAAATATTTTCATGGCTTCTGCTCCAATTAACTTAGTTCACTGGTACCTCCTATATATGAATTTCCTTGAGCCACAAGATTAGCAACTAGGCCCCATCCTTTTACTGTGAAACCAATAAATTGTAAATGCAAATTCTACTCCAGCAGCTTCTTTTCTCGCACTTCCTGCCTGTGGAATTCTGTTCCACATACTTGCTTTCCTGACAGTTACAATCTCCAAGAATTTAAATTTGAATGAAAAGTCAATAGTCATCTTCTGTCTCACTAACTTACATCCTCTCTCTCATGCTTTTCTACATCCACCCCACTCTCATCAGTACTCTCTTCCTGACACCTCCTGCAACCTTTCACTCCTCATAACATTCCTCCTCATCCACCCCGCTCTCATCAGTAATCTCTTCCCTCTCCTACTCTCTTCCTGACACCCCCTGCAACCTCTCACTCCTCAACATTCCTCCTATGTAACCCTCTGCACAACAGTGGCAGTAAAATGCCTTGCTTGGGGCGACACAATTATAAAAAAAAAATTACCATGTAGGTATTTATAGAAAAGGCACAGGGAATGAACTTTACAGCAGTGGGAAAGTGAGTGAAGCTACAAGGCACTGACTGGGGTGTCCTCAATGGGTTTTAATAACAGGAATAGATAGATTTGTCTATCTCTTTGGTTTTTGAACAGATGTAGAGGTTTATCCTTGGTTTCCTGTTTTGGAGATCCTGAGTATGACCTTAAACTGCATCTGGCTGCAAGGCCTCTGATTTGGAGGTTGTGAGGAGCATGAAAACATCTCTTCATTGCTGTTGTTCCCAGGTCCACCCTGACCCAGAGTGGTAGCACCTGTTAGGGTCCCAGCTATGACAAATAGTTAACCCTGAAACTGAGGTCAAAACACGATGAAAGTATAAAAATAGACTTTTATAGAAAAATATACATTTGTAAATGAAAAAATATGACCAACAATTCATGAAGGAAAATATTACCATAACACATTTTTGAAGGAGAAAAAAATTATTACCAGCAATATATTTTTGAATACAAAATTAGAAGACATTTTCAGTTTCTAAAATAAAAAACATTTTATCAAAATCTGACTAAATCAACCTTCTTACTATAACTGAACATTAAAAAAATGCCTTAAAACGTTACCTTTTTGGCATTAAATAACCCACAGTGGTTGATATGCTGTTAAATGAAACTCAAACTCAAAAACTGTTTTGGATTTGATTTCCAGTTACTTCTAAATTCTATTTCAACTCTATAATTCTGACATTGCCACCTAATCTCTCAAATTATTTATTATTATTGGATTTCCAGTTCATTGTAAAGTATTTTCCTTCTGTTTCACTTCCAGTAGCATCTTGTGTCATAAAGGCATTATCACCTTATTTGGGGTGAATTGATTAAGAAAAAAAAAGAACAAAAAAGCTTGGATCATTAGCGGTTTCAGATCTATAAACATCGGACCTCCTTCGCTAGTAGATCTAATCAAGGCTGATCGGTTTCTGATCCACCTCCTCACAATTTCCATTTTATGCACCTCCATTTCCACTTTGATAGCTTGATTATTAGTTCTGAAATTTTGTTTTAGTGATTTAACTTCCAATGTAGACACAAACACACTCTCTCATATATATATATATATATATATATATGTGTGTGTGTGTGTGTGTGTGCATGCTCAAATTAATCAATATATGCTTCTATGTGTGTATAGTTATAGTCTTTATCATTGCATGTACTAATATTTGAAGTTATTTTAGATTAGTTTGCAAAGATGTTTGAGGAACAAATTTCAGTTCTTTGATGCCAGAGACTAATATTCAGATATAATTCTCAGATGTTTTTTTTGTGGTGCAAAGAGACATAACAAATATCATCCCAAATAACAAAATTGGATAACTGAGTTTGAATTTCATCTGGAACTGTTCATGTTCACTTAGTTCTTTGTGAAAGGCATGAACCCATGTCTCATCACTAGCATGTCATAACAGTTGATGCAAAAGAGTGCAAGTGAGTGAACATTTAGGCATGCAAAACTCCCATAACTATTATACTGAGTGCAGCAGAAATTCTTCCCACATAATGTTAAGACATTAGCAAGATGAAGTCAATATTGCCACTAACTTTTTACCACTATGTTTCAATAATTACTGTATTACCAGGTGCTATTAATAATAGCTGTTATAGTTATTGTCAGTATTGATAATGGTTTGTCAGTACATGCTTTTTGGACAAAATTTAAAATGTTATTTTTACATTATATGGTAATGATAATATTAGCCATTTCACTACAGGAAAACATTTGGCATTCATTGACTGAGCAGCTAGTACAGCTTTTGGTTGAGATTTATAAAATCTTTCTCTTAAAACAATTTTTCAGGAAAATAGGTTTCTCAAGTTCACTGTTATTGCTCTTTCCTGTGTTGATGGAGGCTTCCTTCCTAACGTCTTTCTTGTCTTGGAAGTAATGTGGAATGTCACCATATTTCATTTCTTTCTATTTCAGTTAAATATGCTATCCATTTTAGCTGTTGTTTAAAGTGATGGTGTTTCTCTTAATTTGTATATTTCTTTGAGGTTTGATGGAGAATGATCCCTGCTAAAATATACAAACTTCATTCAATCAAAAGTCAACCATTGACCTGAGAAAGTTCTTTAACCATTGATCTGAGAAAGTTCTTGTCTATGGCTGGCAATTTAGATATTTCTGAACAGGTTTGTTAACATGCATGATCTCCATAAAAAAGGTTTTACTCTATAAGGTTCTGCTAAGACCTACAGCTTCCTTGACTCAAAGCCACCTTTAATCTCTGTTGAAGTGTGATGATCATAAAGAATGGATTCTGTATTTTTTTAATTCATTAAAAGTAAAATATTCCATTTAATGGTAATGTTGTTGTTGTTTAAATTCCTCAAATGATATAGTTTCTCTTATTTGATACACTTTTTAGTGATTCTGTATTGCCAGACTACAATGTCCAAAGAAGGATGTTCTTTGCCAAGACCCTCAGGCTTCACTTGCTCAAAGTAAATTTTAACCATTAATCTTAGAAGGTGGTTGTATTCAGCAGACAGTTATGGTTAACCATTGGTAGGTATTTAATCCTTATTAGCTTCTTGAAAATGTAGTTTCGTAGATTCTTAAAAAGATGTTGGTCTGTTACAGCTAGTATTTCTGCAACTTTTCTTTTTCTTTGTGGGCCCTCAGTTCCCAGATTGATATACAAGTAAAGAATCGGGCTACTAAATTTTTAATTGACTTTTTTCTCATCAGTAATGCAAATAAGTCCAGCTTAAATTTTGGAGAGTAGAAAAGTATCTAGAATTTTTTTATGGAATAAAAGTGGGATCTGTTTATGACTTGGTTTTAAAATAAAAGTGAACCTTCATTTATTATTTGTTTGTTAATCAAATATTGATGATCTCCAACCAGAGTTGAGAAATTACACTACTCGTGGGTTTCATTTGAAAGCTCAGCATTACTAAATTTTGAATTGGCTTTTTTTTAATTGGTCTTGGGCAACCCACCTTATTAAAAAATAGTCCCCAAAAGTGTCAAGTCATGAAATTCAAAACTCACTGCTGATCTTTCTAAAGGTGCCCAATTTAGCTATCTTGAGAAAGTATGTGTGCATAAATATATTTGTCAAACAAGTATGAGCCAGATAAAAATTATCCAAATGAAAAATGGATTAAGGATGATCATAATAAAAATTTAAGATTCTTGATGACAACTTGTAGTTTAAGATTATACTGTATTATTATTACAGTAATCAGTCTTCTTTTTCTCTTCAAGCAAACACATGAAAGTTTTCTAGGAAATATTTACTTTTATCAAAGGCATGAACTCCACTTTTCTTTATGAAAAAGAAATTGTTGCCATCATGATCATGTAGAAGTTACTTTGATACCTGACAGTGTTAAAGCTATACTATACATTCCTCTAAACAATAACTAATCAATTCAGCATTAGGATCTAAACTTATTTATAAATGGAACTTTGTCTCTGTGTGTGTGTGTGTATCCATTACCTATAGACTCCGAAACAGCTGAACCCATTTCCTTGAAAATTTACATAGTTGTACTATAAGTGTCTGCAAGTGTTCTTGGCTAGGTTTTGTGTCGAGGTACCCCCGGTAAATATCGATAATCAAAAAAATCGGGTTATAGAAGGAGTGGTCTGATTTTAATCAAATTTGATACACTCATAGACAAAGACATAAGAAATGATATTCAGATGTTTCAAGGTTGCAGTTCTTACAATAGTGCAGAAAATCAAGATACCGGGTCTGATCAAAATCAGTTTTTCAGCCCTTTTATTTTAGTTTTTGCTTCGGGTAGATATAATTGTAGTTCTTCATCTCAGCCATGATACCATTTACTCAGAGGACTTATTTAGCCTTTAAAATTCAGTTTATGATGAAAAAAAACTTATTTGATATCAATACCAGGAAATCAAAATTTGACTTACATCCATTCATTTTTCTTTCAGTCTATGGTTTTGCTTTAACTGGAAACAACTATTGCTTTTTAGTCTTTCGTGCCAACGTCCAAAGAGTCTGAGCTCCAGGACCATGGATTAGTTTTAAAGCTTTCATTACACCCGAGCAATGCCAGGCTATACTGCTAGTATCTTAATGAAAAGACAATCTGAAAAGATACATGTTATAAGACTGAAGTTAATCTACTCTAATTAGTGAAGTGCTAAAATTGCAATTGGTTTGTAGTTAGTAACATTTTTTTTTTACAGTAAATATACTGTACACAACTCTTTCTGAAATTTTTAAATATGTTGTAAAAAAAATCACTAAAACCTGTATATAATATTCCACTTTTTTGTGATAGGAAATATCAAAGGGAAGCCAGGTGATTTTGAAAAAAACAGTATTCAAGAGCAAAAAATCTGTAATCTAAAGTATTAGCATGAAGTTAATAAAAAATATATATTAAAAAAGCCTGCATATCACCTTCCTTAGAATATTCTAAAAATAATACAAATATGGAATCTTGCAAAAAGATGCATAAGGAGAAAGAGACTGTCTATATGAACCTGAAAAGCAGCTATATAAGTAGAGCCATTAAAAGTAGGTGTTATGAAAAAAAGAAAATGAAATAGAAAATATATTAAGGACCTCCACAAACTGTAAGAATGACATTGCCAGGGTTTTGTGAATAATCTGAAAAATAAGTAGACATGTTGATCTGTTTATACAGTAAAAGTATCTGGATTATTTTCTGTCATACTTGTACATTACTGACTGCTGAAATTTTTGCTATGCATATAATTCTAATTTATCATTCTGCATATCAAATGAATGATGCACATGAGAAATATCAAAAACACTATGCTGAACATATAATGAAAGCAACATTTATGAGAATATTAATTTGACCATCTTATGAAATAATGCCAATACTAGTTTCACCAAGTAATAATGTTAATCCTAGTTTGTCCACCTGAGAGAATAATGAAAATCTCAGTTTGACCAAGTTAGG
The DNA here is from genome assembly GCA_037127315.1 of Ascarosepion bandense. Classification (NCBI taxonomy): domain Eukaryota; kingdom Metazoa; phylum Mollusca; class Cephalopoda; order Sepiida; family Sepiidae; genus Ascarosepion; species Ascarosepion bandense. The sequence goes on from JBBBDQ010000365.1 coordinate 582,485, forward strand.
AAATGACAGTATGAGTTTGACCCACTTAGATAATAATGACAATAATAGTTCGACCAATTTTGGTAATAGCAACACTAATTTGACCAACTTAAATAATAATGACAATATTAGTTTCACCACCTTATGGAGTTATGATAATTCCAGCTTGACCAAGTTAGGGAATAGTAACAAGACCAGTTAGACAAACTTAGTTAATAATGACAATATTTAGTTACTAAATTAAGTAATTCTTTAATCATAGCTTCATCTTGTACAGATACCTACTACAGCGAGCTCAACCACTGCAGGCTGTGATACTGAAAAGTTAAGCCAGAAGGCCTCAAAACTGAAACATTTGTGCAGAGAATAGCTTAAAAAGGCACATGGCACATTATCCAACAGAAAACAAGTATAGAATATTTTTTAATCATTTCATCTCAAGGAAGGAGTTAAACTGAATATGAAAATAATACAAGAAAAGGTAAAACATTAGTAAGTAGTGAGAACAATAAATGAACAAGAATTAATTATACAGATGATAATAATTCATGTTATATTTAAATTTTTGAAGATAAAACTTGAATGAAAAGCAAAAAACTGGAAAAGAATTCCACAAAGAAGAAATCCAAGAAATGAAACTGTTAGTATAGAAACTATGGTTACATTTAGTCATTTCATCTGAAAAATGATGAGACCTTGCTACCAATCTAGTACTGTACTTAAATTCATAAAGTCTAGGTACCATAGAAAATGTTCTTTAGAACAGTTGCCATGAAAATATTTATATAAAAGACAGAGGGAAGCTACATTATGGCAGTAAAAAAGTAACTGAAGCTAAGATGTCAGGTCAGGATCAATAACACTACACATTCTTCTTCAGAGTTTATCAAGGATCTCAAAATATATAGATAGATCACCAGACCATGTGTGGTGTAAGAAATTTAAGCTTCTTGAGTGTATATTATCTGCTTTTCTGAGAGAAAGCAGATACTGCCATGGGCTCATGCTTAATTTTTCGAATTTAAAAAATTGTTTTGGTACATTTTGATTTATGGGAGAACAGCTACATTTGTTTTCCATCCAGAACAAATCAAAAGGATTCCTTCCAAATTTCAAGAAGTGAATTTGGAGCCTACCTGGATGTTATAAATGAGGACTTTGGATTTAATTCAAAGAGTCAACAAACATCTGCTGCTGGAACACAGGCCACTCTGGTCCAGAAAAAGGAATACAGAAGAAATTTTACTTTCACCAGCCAAGAATTGAAGGGAACCTAAAAGTTGCTCCCAAATCAAGGAAAAATTTTTGGTGGTATGATTGTTCTATTCTTCACTATTACCACAAACTTTGCCTTGAAAATTGTACTAATTCTTTGAAAACTATTCAAAGAAGCATTTTCTCTTTTCTACATTTTATATTTAGCTTTTTTTTCTGAGGATCTTATGCAGGATTATGATTTTTATATTGTAAAAGAAAATTTTATTTGCATAGATTATTTTTACATGCACATTATTGGCTATCATTTAGCACACAATTCACTTAATTTGTATAATTCTTTCAATTTTATTTAACAATAAAATAAATTTATCATTTGTTCTTAAATTCATCTCATGTCATCTGTCTTTGTTGTGTAGACATATAAATTAAATGTTACCTCAAACATTTGTTTGAATTATTTTTTTACCAAATAAAACATTTCTTTAGTGGCAGCAGTATTCAAGGCATGGACAAACGGTTGAATTATCAATATTTGGGTGAGAAAAGTGCTTAGCATGACACCGTGAATTAACTTTCATTGCATAAAATCCAGCAATTGATTCAATATAATCTTTCCACTTCATGTCATCAGAAAATATTAGTCTAAGAAAGAGCAATGAGGTTAGCATCAGCCATGCTGATGAAAAGCAGACATGGTTTTCTCTGATAATTAATAGAGAGCAGTTTCATTTTGGAGGCATTAAAGCTAACAAGCCATTTTTTTGCACCTGTTAGGGGTCCCAGCTAGGTGCAAATAACCAGCCAAACTAAAGCAAAGCACTATGAAGATATGAAAATACCAGCAGTAAATTTTCCTACAAATAAAAAAAAAACAATATGAATTATCTGTAGCTGAAGGGCTACAATTCCATCTCTTTGTCTTCACTCTCCTCCTGCCTAAAACTTTAACTCTCTTATGTAGCCCCCTGCATATCAGTGGCAGTACTGCCTTGTTTGGAGTGAAATTATTAAAAAAATTAGCTGCCAATTTTACCTTATCAAACTGATCAGACTTACTATTAAGACAGAGATAAATAGTTGTGCTATTAGGGACATCATTGATGAAAATTAGGAAATATATAAGTCCAAGGTAAAGCCCTGGGGGATACCTGCACGAATGCAAGAAGATCTAGAAGAGTGGCCATTCAAAACCATTTTCATTTCACAATTTGATAAGGAAAACTGAATCAGTTCAAAAATTCATTCAGAAATGCTATAACCTTCTGAAGAAGACAAACATGTCAAACCCTGTCAGTTGACTTTGAGATATCCAAAGCAACAGTCTACGTTTCTCCATTCTTATCTAAAACTTGATAGACTCTTTCAACAATAATCATTAATATATTAAGAGTTGACCTAAAGCAACAAAAGCTATATTACTTATCTGAAAGAAGACCCTGTGAGGTGCGATGCTTAACCAATTCAATGTTCATTAAAGAAGTTAGTATTTTGCCAAAAAGAGGTAGAAGGCTAATATCCTGATAGAAGGATCAGAAACTTAGCTAGAGTGGTTAAAAACTGAAATGACAGAAGATTTAAAAAAGTAGCAAAGCAAGAAGCAGCAAGGCATTTATTGTAGATTTCAGGGAGAACAGGAATCAGTTCAGGAACATATTCCTTAAGAATCATTGCAGGGATATCATCAAGTTTACATAGTTTGTAGAGATTTAGTTTAGAGATGATAACAGAAAACAAGGACAGAGTTATGTACATATCGTTCAATAGAAACTCTGTTCTAAGTTGAAAGTTAGGCAAAGATACTTCAGATGAGTCAAGAGTAGAATTTACAAGCAAAACATTCTACTTTGTCAATAGAAGAGGTTAAACCTTAAATTGAGTGAAAAGAGGAGAAATAGAAAACTCTTATTTGACATTATTACAAAGCTATGAGAACCAAATTTGTTAGAGGCTGTATGGTGTCTCATACTATCAACAAATAAAGAGCCTCTTTGGAATTGATAGTGGATTTTGATTATAAGTTATTTTGTATTGTATGTTTTGTAATATTTTTCTTTCATGTAGTTAGCTCACAACTGTGAAAGCTATGGTTGATCATGGCATCTAAATAAAGCAAGGTTATAGAACAGATATGGAAGAAACTATTTGACAGGTTTTCTGAATATGAAAATAGTACAATACATGCAAGAACTGTTATCTAGTATATTTGGACAAATTAGAAAGTAATAATGGGATTAATGGGTTATATCTCAAAGGGATCATGAGCAAGATGAGGAAATGGTGAAATACATCTACACATAAGACAATTTTTATTCAGCAAATAGTAATTACCTTATTTTCATCATTTGCAGTCTTCATGTTAGTATCACAATGTGTCAGCCATTGTACTCTCTGGCTTTTGTTAGGTGTTTATCGATGTGGATAACCTTCTGGAAATTTCTAACTGAACATAGTCTTCAAGTTTTAAGTGGGTAGATTTTTCTTAACCAGCTGTCCATATTTAAGGCCAGGTTAATTGTTCTGCTATTACAATTCCTGTTTCCATTGAGTTTGAGTATACTTCAACCCAGGGAATGAATTTTGAATTCACAACTACCATGCCACCAAATTCACTAAATCACACTTTAAATGCCTTCTTTTTACAACTCTACTTTTTGTTACTATACCATAGTCTTATTAGTTACTAATATTTATGCCACATCATGATCTTTATTTCTTAATTAAGAATTTGTCATAATATGTAATTTCGGGACATTATTAAACTTCTAGCATATTATGTGTCAGTTTGAGACAGATATGTGACAGTGTAAGAAAAAGATGAATGGCTTTAAGTTTACTGTAAAGATCACTTCAAATTGAATTAATTTGTAACTTCACAGATTCTGTTCACAATCACATTTACTATGAATTAACAGCCACAAAATGTTATTCAGTCATGGTTGATGCAGCACTGGACTCATGTCAGATGGAGAAGACAATTTTCCCTTTCTCAGTCTAACATTTTCACTAACATGAAATGGAATAATTATATTGAATCATTTGCGAGATCTGCTGCTAGGAAAGTTGGTTCACTGTGTTGTGCTGGACAATTTTCTGACTCAATCTATCTTGGAACCTTTATAAGTAACATTTCTATGTACATTGAACAGTGTTGTCATATTTTATCTGGTGCTTTTGCTATGTATCTAGAGATTGTTGACAAAATTTTTAAAAAATTCTGCAATATTATTAGTCCTAACCTTGTATCCCAGCTTCAATCACATCCTACCATTGTAATGTAGCTTCCCTGTGCCCTTTCAAATAAATATCTACATAGTAATTGTTTTTATGAGCTTTCTTCTTTAATAACTCAACTTCATAAATTTAATCATTGTACTAGATTGGTAGCTACTGTTGAAATTTCTAGATGTAACCATAAGTCCTACTATGTTAATATATTTCTTCTGTCAGTTCTTCCTTGTAGAACTCCTCGGGGTTCTTGACAAAATACAACAGAGCATCTGTAATGTGACTGATACAGACTTGGCAGACTGGCTGCAGTCACTCTCTCACCAGCATGATGTGGCTTCCCTGTGCCTCTTCTATAAATACTTTCATGGCTTCTGCTCGGATGAACTTAGTTCACTGGTGCCCCCTAGGTATGAATTTGCATGAGATACTACATTAACAACTAGGTCCCACCCTTTTACAGTGAAACCAATAAAATGTAACCACAATTTCTACTCCAACAGCTTCTTTTCTTGCACTTCCCACCTGTGGAATTCCCTTCCATATACTTCCCTGGCAGCTACAATCTCCAGGAGTTTAAATGTAAGGTCAATAAACACCTCTTAATGCACTAACTCGCATCCATTCTCTCAAACACTCTTCCCATCTACCCAACTCTCATCCTCGGTATCCTTACCCGTCTATCATCCTCCTTCTGACATTTCCTATAACTTACCACTCTTTCTCATCACTTTCCTCTATGTAACCCCCTGTGCAATAGTGGCAGTGGATTACCTTGCTTGGGGTGAAATGATTATAAAAAAAAAAAACTCTTCTGTAGTTTCATTCTTTGTAAATTGTGATCCTCATAAATTTAAATGTATTATTATTCATTGCCACTCTCCTTGTTCTCTCTTATCAATTGTGTTTCTTCAGTATTCTTCACTCTCAGTAACCCCTTTCATTTTAGTGGCTTTTTCACATTGCTTGAGGTAAAATGATTAAAAGAAAAATCCATTATTTTTCTATAAATAATTTCAAATTTAGTTTAAGGACAATTTTTAAGCTTTGTTGATAGTTGTAAGAAGATAGAATATTAATTAGAAATCCTGAAGATGGAGACATATCAGCATTCATAGTTGCATATTGAATGTCGTCAGTGACAGAATTATTATAATGTTACTAACATTTCTGGCAGGCACAGTGACACTCAACGGCCACTACTTATACTTATTCTCACTCTTTCAGCCATTCGGTAAACTTACATGGAATACTTTGTGCAATTATATAAAACAATTATATTTTTTCTTTTCTTAGTAGTACAAATGATTTACAATTTGTTTTCTACCATTCTCAAAGAGCATGAAAGTAAATGCATTCACACTTTATTGGACAGGCTGGATGACAAATGTCACTATTTGCACTTAATTTTATAGGAATACTAGCAGTATAGCCCAGCGTTGCTCGGGTGTAATGAAAGCTTTAAAATTAATCTATGGTCCTGGAGCTCAGACTCTTTGTAGATGGCCTCAAATATCTGAAACTGTGTGTATGAGTAAGTATTATGTTGTTGTTGACAAAAATCTGTCTAATATTACCTACATGGCTATATTTTTCTAAGAATATATATATATATATATATATATATATATATATAAAACACACACACACACACAGTGTGATAGATAAATTGTTGTTTAAATTACACATTAATGAAAATAACACTGATATGTCATTTTAACGGATATGTTTACCAAATTACATAAAAACATCTTGGAATACTAAAGAGTAAATTTATTCAATAAAATTGGCATTGGCTTAAACCATGGCCCCCAGATGAATTTAGGATTTCCTGCATCTCTTCTTGACAGTCTCCATAATTAAATTGAAGACTGTTCCCCTATTCCTTACCTTCAGGTCATCTTTGGTGTAACAAGGAGTTTTGTTGGTTTCTTGCTCAACTGTGCCCCACACATAATAATCAAGAGGGCTGTTGCAGTCTGGAGAGTTAGGTGGCTGGGTGTAAGGGGGTGATGAGATTGAAGAAATTGTCTAAAAGTCATGACTGGGTTCTCCTGCTTATGTGACATGATGCAGAGTCCTGTTGCCTGGCATTTGGTCTTCCACCAGCCATCTTCTTGACCAAGGGCAACACTACCTCCTCAAGACACTTGATATTGAGGCCCAGTTGGAACATGAATCCTCGGCACTGTTCTCAGATTACCACCCAAAACTCTGAAATGTTTGTATTGAAACTTGTGGCATGAATGCCAAGCGGTACGGCATTCTGTTTCCAGATTTTTGGAAGAAGGAATTGTGTCACGGTACTCTTTTTCTCACAGGCAGTGACAAAAGCAAAACAACATGAATGTGGAAGATTAAAAATATGAAATATGGACAATTTACCCATTGCACCTTCTCTCTCTCTCTCTCTCTCTCTATATATATATATATACACACACACACACACACACTCAATTGTCATGTATATATATATACATACACAGAATTGTTATATATATATATATATATATATATATATATATACATACACAGACTAAATTGTCTACCTAAAATCATCTTTCAGTTAGCCTTCCTGTGTGAAAGTTTAACGAAGCATTTTTAATGAATTAAGTTTTGCATACAGAAAATAACATTTCTCTTCATCTTCTATTTTTTTTTTTTTTTTTTTAAATTTTTCATTCCTAGATTTTCTCATACAAGAGTAGACCCAAAAAGTGCAGTGGGAGTTGAGATGAAGTCTTACATATATAAAGAAAATAGGGACATACTTGCTAATGATTAACACTTTGTTTTTATTTAATTTCAGGCTGAAAATACATTCTGTTTCTTAATCTACATGTTTATTGACATAAACAGCTAAAAGTCATCAGGAATTTTTAATGGAATCATTCTTTTGTTTTTTATTTCTTCTTGTTAATGTAACAAATTGTATTTGTATTTAATTTAGTCATCAGCAACTGATAAAATGACAACACAACATTTTGCTGGGAGGAACAAGGCTATTAGCTGATATATAAAGATGTAAACCATGTAGATGGCAGGTTTCTTTGTAGTATTTGCCGTCATTATGTCTGTTATAGAACTAATTTTATAACAAAGCTAGACGACTCTTTTCTTACTCTTCAGATGTTCAAATAATATGTGTCCAGAAGAATGCTTCAGATGAATATTAAATGGTTTCTTTTTCATAAACATTATTTTACAGTAAACAATGTCAAAGACAATATAATAAATGACAACAATAAGGTTCTACTTTTTGTCATGTGATGGTTTAAGGATATTAGCAGGTTCAGCTGACTGCTACTAATCTAACAAAGAACAAATCTAAAATGACTCTCACCACCAAGAAGTGTTACATGAGTAAATTCATGGACAAAAATAAAAATATATATATACGTTAGACAGGATAGATTAACATTTATCAACGCAGAAGAGAGGATCAGCCAACAGAGTAAAATCTGTGGATTGGTAATCACTTTTGTACTAATAACCTTGGGAAAGACATTGATCCATGTTGTCTCTCTCCTGCTATAGGTTAATCAGCAGGATAGACATGGATCTCTTGCTTTGGATGGCAGTCAGTCTAGGAGAAGAATTCAAGACGGCAACAGGAAATCACTCCATCGTATTTCCAAAGATGTCATTGCACTTTAATGGTCTTAAGGAATAGGAATATAGAAAGCCATGGTTGACTGTGTTCAGAAGAGATATGGCACTAAAAAAAGAAATTGTTATTCAACATAATCTCCATCCTTGTCAATGCACTTAATTCAGTAGTAAATATTAATTATATTGAACATTATTTCGTGAAATGTTCAGATGAAATTTCAGCAAACAAATTTATTCATCCATACTTGTAAACAAATTAAGTACACTCATGTCAGAATTTTTTAAGAATCAGCATAAAAGTTGGTGGAAATGTTTTCTTTTTTTTAAGGATTCACTCAGAATTTGATAACTCTATTGTTTTTGGTCCCTTTTTAAGTATATTTCATTTGACAACTTTTAGGTAATTTTGAGTAAAACTTTTAATTTTATCCAATGGATTTGTTTCACTTGCTTTTTTATTCAGATAATTTTCCATCTTTATTCGAATTTGGTATTGTTTCTGTCAATATATTCTTTTTATAATATACTGCTTCTTTGGCAAATTAATGTGTCCTCTAGCCTAGTCTATATGGTTTGAATGTATGGATTTTCAGAATATAGAATTATCATCAAGATCTAATGATTTTAAACAAAGTTATTGGAATGTTAATATTAGCCATTTTACATAAAAGGAAATATTTGGCTTTCATTGATAATTTATAAAATCTTTTTATTAAAACAATTTTTCAAGAAAATAAATTTCTCAAGTACATTATTATTAATATTTCCAGTGTTGATGAAGACTTACTTCCTAATCAGTTATTTAAGATAGTGTAGAAAGTCAGCATCTTGGTTATGTCATTATTTTCTCTTTGAATTACAAGGCAATCCATTTTAGTTTTGTCTGCTGTTGACAGTCTTAAACTGAGATGGTTTCTGTTATTTGGTACAGTTCTTTATGATTCTGGAGTGCCAGTTCACAAGGTTTTATGAAGGCTAGTTAAGACCTACAGACCTTATTCACTTGAAGTCATTTTTAATAAATGATCTGGGAAAGCATTTGTATAGAGCTATGGTTTAGATATTTCTGAACAAGTTTGATTCACTGAAAGTCATTGATGCAAATGTCTTAATCTGACAGGGTTATTTAAGAACATGACTCAAGTTTGACTTGGTGCTAAATAAAACTAGTTACAGTCATTCATATCAGAAAATCACTCAAAAAGACATACATACACATGAATAAATCTCTACCTGATGATTCAAATATTTATTCCTTTCTTGAAGGAAAAAACTAGAAGCAATTGAAATGTGGTTCTACAGAAGGATTTTTTTTTTTAATCGTGTCACCCCAAGCAAGGCATTTTACTGCCACTGTTGTGCAGGGGGTTACATAGGAGGAATGTTACGAAGAGTGAGAGGTTGGAGAGGGAAGAGATTACTGATGAGAGTGGGGTGGACGAGGAGGAATGTTATGAGGAGTGAGAGGTTGCAGGGGGTGTTGGGAAGAGAGTAGGAGAGGGAAGAGAGTACTGATGAGAGTGGGGTGGATGTAGGAAAGCATGAGAGAGAGGATCTAAGTTAGTGAGACAGGTGCTGACTATTGACTTTACATTTAAATTGGAGATTGTCAGGAAAGCAAGTATGCTGAAGAGAATTCTGCAGGTATCATGGATTGAGCATGTGATCAATGATGAGGTTTTGGAAAGGATGGAAATGAAAAGTGAGCATCAGGAAGAGACAGCTAAAGTTCCTGGGACATGCAATGAGAAGAGGGTTTAGAGAACCTGATACTAACAGGCCAGATAGAGGGAAAAAGAGACAAGAGAAAGCAGCAGATATCATATTTGAATGACCTGATCAGGTGGATGACAGAACGAGGGTTGTGTTGTATAACAGGAGAAAGCATGTTAAGAGCCACCAAGGATAGGGAGACATGAAAAGCCATGATTGCCTACATCCTGAAAGGACAGAGCACAAAGAAGAAGAAGAATAGTAAGTCTGAGTGGGTTCAGTAAGATTAAATTAGCAGCTAATCTAAAAAAAAACCTACTTTCTGTTGTTAACTGGGGCAAGGAATGACTTGTTAATTTTAACACCTCCAAAATGAATCTGCTCTTTTTTAATTGTCTGAGTAAACCCTCTTTAAATTTCATCAGCATGGCTGATGCTGGCCTTCAGGAGAGTGACTCATTGTGAATTCTCGGACTAAAGTTTTCCCCTAACATGAAGTTCCACTGATAGGTTCACTATTATGCTAGACAGTTTTTTTACCAGAATTTATCTTACATATTTATAAGTCTTTCATTCGTCCATGCTTTGAATATTGCTTCCATATCTGGTTTAGTGCTATATATTTAAAGATCCTTGATAAAAATCCAAAGAAAAAACTGCAATGTCATTGGTCTTGACCTAACATCTCAGCTTTAATCACATTCCTACTGCCATAATGTAGCTTCCCTTAGCCTTTTCTAGAAATACTTTCATGGGAATTGTTCTGATGAACTTTAGTCTATAGTACTTAGACTTTATGAATTTAAGCACAGTACTAGATTAGCAACAATGTCTCACCATTTTACAGTTGAAATGGCAAGATGTAACCATAAGTTCTATGCTAACAGTTTCTTCTATCACACTTCTTGGTAGTGGAACACTCTTCCATCTTCTTGCTTCTCAGTCAACTTTGATCTTCAGAAATTTATGTGCAAATTTTTATTGCTATCTTCTTAATTTTTGTTCTTCTATTGTCCTTTCTATTTATAGTATTTTTCCTCATATACTCAAGCACTAAGTAAACCATTACATCTTTATAGTGTTATTGCCTTGCTTGGGGGTGAAATAATTCAGAGAAAACACAGAATAAAAAGAAAAACATATTAGATAAGGTAATAAAAGAAAGCAAAAAGATAGGAGTAATCAGTGATGGAAAGTGTAAAACAGAAATCCAAAAGCAAATAGGAATAGTTAAAGATGCAATTTAAAAAATGAAAATATATGAAAATATCCTTTGAAATAAAAAAAAGAACTGAAGCATAATGTCTAATCTTTGTCATGGTAGTGAATCTTTTGAAATCTTCTCACAGATAAAGAAGAGACTTGAAGCAACAAATGTGGTTCTACTGATAAATGATGAACAGAGTACATAACAAGAAAGTTTTAAGGATGGTAAGAACAATAAGAAAACTGTAACACATATTGAAGGCAAGAAAAGTAGAGGGAAAAAGTGAAAACCTACTTGACAAGTTTGAATAAATAGATGACAGAAAAAGAAGATAGCCAAGAGTTACATTTAAAAAGACATGAAGTTGTGGACAACCATGATTGCTCACATCCTGAAAAAAAACATGGTATATGAAAAAAAAATAAGAAAAACATTTGTTTGGTTCAACAGTTATTTATTTTTCAATATAATCAATTCAATTTTAAATATTAATTTAATAGACTGAATACTATACAGTGAACATTCCAGATTAAAATTTATTTAATAATTATATATCAAGTTTTGCATTTATTGATCCATCATAATATACATATATATATGCACACACAAATGTATATATTTATATATATACATATATATATATTACGGAAATTAACGAATTTTAACAAAACTTGGTTATAAACAAACAACAATTTTGAAATGAATTGTTTGAACATTATTTTTTATCGATACTTGTATTTAAGTAGATATTCTGTTTTTTTCTTTTAATTAAACAGTATTATATATTTATATCTACCGGCCTGATTATTTACGATAAATTGTTATTACGAAAATGTGTGCCATTCGACAGGATTCGAACCTGCGACCCCTATTTACATAGGGGAAGCTACCATTTGATCTGGCAGTGTCTTAGACCTCTCAACCATGAATAGCCTCCAGTCTAAACAAGGTTTCAATCAAGCCCATATAACACAATTTTTGATTCATATATTGCTCGGGATGATATGATTAAAAAGAAAAAACACTTTAAAAATAGCAATAAAATTAAGAATTTCCACCCAATATCACCCACTCCCACCTAAAGAAACAAAATGAAAACTGAAGATGATTTCTTGCCTAAAAAAACAAAAAAACAACACCTTCAAAGGAACATTCTGCAGTTGGACAGCATCTTGACCTGAGTTCACACCCTCACTCATCAAAAAGTGGCCTCCCATCTTCAAAAACATCAGACAGGATCAGCTTGCCAATGTCTTTTCCCCAGTAAGTTACAACTCCTCCTCCCTCTTTTTCTGTAAGCCTTTACAACTCTACTTATCTCATTTTTTTTTCAAACAAAAGACATCTACCCTGATTTTTTATTTATTGTATTCTATGTAAATATGATTGTTTATTCCTTTAAATTTTCATTGTTTATATTCCATTCTGCCATGATACACCTAGTAAAGCAAAAACACATGTTCATAATATAACACAGTCTTGAAGGAGGAAAACATCTGAATTCAAAACCAGTCTTAAGAGGGATAGGTTCTACCAGGATATCTTACCTTAGACACATCACTGCTTCTATGACTGCGGTATATGTAGTACTCCTATGGACCCTGCAACTCAAAATAAGATGCAATACATGCATAAAGAACTGCACAATAATGCACATTGTAACCCAAGCATATACATGGGGCATAGAAATATGTTTGTGTTAGTTCTGATCCATGATAACTAAAAAGAAAATTGTATAAAAATCTCTATGAAATATATATATATATATATATATTTATTCTTAAGCTGTATTTTTTTTTCTTAGACAATATTATGAAAACTGTGACTTTATTACTTAATTTTTTTTTATTCTTCACTTTTCTCCCATTAAGATTTGATATCTCTGATGCCAAAACAAAGTAAATTTTAAGCAACAGTCATATTTAAAATAGACAGTGGTATAAATATTTGGTGGGGAACTCAGTATTTAACTGAGATGTGACAGTGAAAATCTACAGTTGTGCCAAGTATTAAATAGATTTTGGTTAATTAGAACAATGAGACTAGAAACATTTAATCCAGTTAAGTGGAAGCTCTGGTAATATGAAGCAACATATCTATATATAGGTAATTTAAAATCATATATATACACAAACACACATACACACACAATTATTTATAATTTGTTTTATTTAAGCAGATATTTGACTTTAGAGAGAAAACTGTGTAGGCAAACATCACATGATCACTTAAGGCAGTGGTTCTCAATTTTTTTATTTTCTTTGGGTTGCATTTTGGGAATGAAAATTTGTCCCACCTCACCAAATTTTATGCCATAAAAAGTACATTTAAAAATTAAAAATAACAGAGTGATGCTTAAAGAGAGATAACTACTGATTCAAAGTAAGAACATTATTATTGAAAACTCTCTCCTCTAAGTTTTTGACTTCAGTTTCTATATTCTTAATACTTGATATAATGCAAAAATATAACAATGATAAAATCAGTCAATAATTGTTTATAACTATTTATAATGAGACTCATTCATGCAATTAAATGTAATCGATAATATTATTTTAAATTTTGAAATTATACTTATTTTTTGCATATTAATTTTTTAAAACTATTTCTAAATCTTTGATTTTCTTTCAATCATTTGGCTTCATTTGCTCTCCTTTTCTGCCATTTTGGAACTACTGACTTAAAGTATGAAAATGACAGTCAAAATGCATGAATATCTGTCTACACAGTCTATCTCTTGCTCTTTCTCTCTATAGATACATATATATATATCCACACACACACTGATACTATTTATCTATCTTTAGATAGATATATTATATATGAGAGAGTGAGAGGACAAATAATCCACACATAAGTTATTAAGGAATTTGGTTATAAAAAAAAACATTCCTGGTCTTAAAAGATAGTTTCTTCTATTTTTCTCAAAATAGTCTATTTGCTTATGTTGATCATGATGTCACAAGGCTAGCAAGTAAAATATATTCAGTTTTCAGACTGCTTTGTGCCTTTTATGTGAGTATTAAAATACAGGCACTGTTACACACAGTTATTTGCAACCAGTAATCAGAATAAAATAAATCATAATAAAAAATGACAATTCGAAATGATTTTTTAAAGAATTGTCTGCAAAAGTGACATTGTCCTGCTGAAGACAGCGATGTTAGCAATTTGCCCTTAATTTTCTATTTTCAATTTCAATTTGGACGATATTTTATTAAAGTTTTTATTAAGCTGAAAATTAATAAAAATATGTTACAGAATTTTCCAAGAAAACTGTTTTATAGAAATAGATTTTTTTTTTCTTTCTGCTAATCCCCATTTATAACCTTTTCCATGGTTTTTTGTTGAATAAATAATTGTTTAACTCATTAATACGGATTCATTTTTTTTTAAGTGAAATCCACATAACCGATATATTTTTAAAAATCAGAAACAAAATTGAAATACTTTTATGATGATTAATATTTTTATTTTTTTCATTAATGGCATTTTAGTTGCACAGCTGCTATTCTTAACAGACCAAAAGTGTTTTGAATATTAGTTAATTTTTTTTTAAAGGTTTAGATGTTTGTTAGTCAGACTTTGATTACAAATAACTGTTTCTGGGAGTTACTTTGTAGTCATAATGAAAGGGAAATCAATGAAGAATGACATCATTAGCATGGCTTGTGAGATCAGAATGTTTACCATTTCTGGGCAGTAAACATCCACACATATACAGGCATATATATATATATATATATATATATATATATATATATATATATACACACACACACACACACACATATATATATATATATATATATATACACACACACACACACACATATATATATATATATACACACGCACACACACATATGTGTGTGTGTGTGTGTATGCAAACATATTACTTTCTGTTTTTTTTTTATAAATATTTAGATGTAAATAATTCTATTTAAGTTTTATCTCTAGCTTTGTAACTTGAACTAAATAATTTTTTTTAAAAATTATGTTTCAAATAGATTGTTGTTTTTTTAAATTTTCTATCTAACACATAAATCTACCATCTACCCATGCTTCTGGTCGGGTACCCCTGCTATTCATCTTGGGCTTCTTGACAAAATCTAACAAAGAATCTGTAATGTAATTCATAGCTCAACTCCAGTAACTTTCTCACCGAAGTAATATGGCTTCTCTGTCTCTTCTACAAATACTTCACGGCTTTTGCTCTGATGAGCTTAGCTCCCTGGTGATCCCTCTGCATGAATTTACTTGCGCTACTAAACTAGCAACTAGCTCCCACCCTTTTACAGTGAAACCAGTTAAGTGTAACTGCAATTCTTACTTTAGCAGCTTCTTTGCTTGCACTTCCCACCTGTGGAATTCCCTTCTGTATATTTGCTACCCTGAAAACTACAATCACCAAGAATTGAAGTGCAAAGTCACTTGCCATCTCTTATCTTCTTGACTCACATCCTTTCCCTGACAAACCTTCTCTCATGTTCTTCTTCATTTCCTTTCTACTCTTATTCAATTCTCTTCACACCTGTATTCTCATCCTTTTCTTACTCATTCTGTAAATAGTTCCTCTTTCTCATCTCACCTCTTCAGTAACCCTCTGCACACCAATTGCAGTTCTGCCTTGCTTGAGGTGAAATGATTAAAAAATCCCCATATAAAATATGGACTGCCTCATCATTGTAATACCTGGATATATTTAACAGAATTTAAATTATGTAACAGTCAGTCTTAATTCAGTAACTAAAGATTGAGTTGTGCATGAAACTCTGAGTTATGTTACCAGTGAGGGGGGGAAAATCTATATCTATTAATATATTGTTTATAGCTCTGTTAAATGGCATTGAGCACTATTTTATTAACCCCAGTAGTCATTGTGTGATATTATATATTCATACAGGGTGTGATGGGTAAATTGTTGCCATTTTATTTTTTTAATTTCACGTATACATGTTGTTTGTTTTTGATTTCATCAACTGTAGTAGTGTGAGTTAGATACCATCCGTGAGAAAAAGAGCACCCTGGTACAAATCACTCTGCCAGAAATTTGGAAACAGTATGCTTGACTGCTAGGCATTTGCACTGGAAGCTTCAGTACAAACATTTCAGAGTGTTTAGGTGTCTATCTGAGAACAGTGCAGAGGAACTGGAAAGAGTTGAATGTGTCTAATTGTGATCGCAAAGGTGTTTGGAGTGATCACTAGTAATGGTGACATTAGGCCTTAATTCATTTTCCCACAGACCTAAGAATCAACACAGATACGTACATCAAGTGCCTTGAGAAAGTAGTGCAACTCCAGGTCAAGAGGGTGGCTGCTGAAGGGCCCTATGGTTGGCAACTGGACTCTGTACTATGACATACGAGCAAAAAAGCATAGCCATGGCGATCAAACAATTTCTGCAACCACATCACCCCTTACATTTGCGACCTAACCTCCCGAGACTGCAACCTCCTTAATTATTATGTATGGGGTGCAGTTGAGCAAGAGATCAACAAAACTCTTTGTAACACCAAAGATAAACTTAAGGTAAGAATCATGGCAGTTTTCACCAGCTTAAACAAGGAGACCATCCAGAAGAGATGTAGGTGATTCCAAAATTGTTTGGAGGTCATAGTTGAAGTCAGTGGTGATTTTTTTATTGAAAAAAATTTCCTTTTTAGTATTTTAAGATATTTTTATGTAATTAAAACGAGATGCTAGTATTATTTTCATTTTTGTGTAATTTAGATAACATTTTATCTGTCCCAATATATATATATATATATATATATATATATATATATATATATTGTCATGCGCAGACATATCTGTTTCGCTGTATCACAGCTCATCAGTACGGTTAGACTCTGATTGCTTTTTAACCCAGGATTGAAACCCGACCGAATTGGCGTCAGTCAGTGATTCTACCTCTGGGCGTTCAGTGGAAGAAGGCAAACTTTTTTAGTGCATATATTATCATTATATGTGCCCAATAGCTAGACTGCTCTAATTCATTTTACTGAATTAGTGATGCATACATCGCTCATTCAGTAAATATATATATAAGCAGCTGTCAAAAGTAGTCCTCAGTCTTTGGAAAGAAAAGGTGCTCAATGCCATATAAAATAGCAGA
Organism: Ascarosepion bandense; assembly: GCA_037127315.1. Taxonomy (NCBI): domain Eukaryota; kingdom Metazoa; phylum Mollusca; class Cephalopoda; order Sepiida; family Sepiidae; genus Ascarosepion; species Ascarosepion bandense. The sequence continues at coordinate 599,559 of JBBBDQ010000365.1, forward strand.
GCTTCTTCAAATTATGAATTAAATTTCAGGTGTATCGTGTCCGACCACTACTATAAGTTTGATACTTTTATGCAATTACTAGCTGCGAGTAGCTGTAGTGTGAAAATGGGAATTTTAATTCCCCCCAGGCAAGCTTGAGATGAAACACACACGCACATATATAAGCTTTTCTGAAAAATATTTTGAAGGATTTTCCATGATTGGAGCACAAACCATAATATTAATAGCTGGTCACTCATTTTTTGAGTGAGTATATCTATCTGCTAAATTAGTGAGCCAATTCCTGTTGGTACACAGAACCCACATTTGGTTTATACTGCAACTGTGCAGACATTAGTTACATTTCTTGGAATGAGCATATCTGGCATGATTAAGAGTTTAAATAAGGACATTTAACTCAAACATTCGGTCACAATAACTTGTGATTTCATGCCAGCACAGCATTGATGAACAGTATTGTCTACCCAATTTCACTCACAAGAATCAAACCATGACATCATTTTTGAGCATTTTCCAATGATGCCACACATGAGATCCTTCCCCAAATTGCTAATATCAAGAAGTCTCCTTTCTAACAAATTAGCCAAAGTGATATTCGAACACAGTTTGCATGGTTGCAAAGCAAATGTTCTAACTGTGCCATACGTAAGGAAAATGTGTTACTGTAACATTTTTGTTTTGACACGAGATTTTTGTTATTGTTAAAAAAGCAATATATATATATATATAGAGGTTTATGTAAAGCATCCCAGTATACTCTATTCTGAAAAATGAAGCCTAAATACAAAGTAGAAAACCATTTTTTTTTTATTTAAAAAGTCTGGAAACTTTTATATGTATCCAATATGCATAAAAAGAGTGACCAGAATATTGTAAAGAAAAAGAAATGCTGAAGGAAAAATAGTCCAAAAATTATTTATAAATTTAGCATTTCTTCCTATGTTATTTGCTTCATAAAGGGTCCCACATTCTGACAGATTTTGTCTTTAAAAAGGTAAATGAAGAAAGTCTTTTTTCAAGTTTAAGATAGACTTATAGAAACAGAAATACAATGCCTATCACAGAAGATGAATAAAAAAAATTATCAACTTATTTTTGTCCAGCTTTGTCTGAAATTTTGTTGATTCTATTAATGGCAGTTAAAGTTGTGTTTTTGTGACTGTCTTGGACTTTTTGTTTGGAAAGAAAAAATCTTTTAAAAGACTGTTGTCTCAACTTGGAAGACTGGTATTTATCCCTTGATTCTTCAATGTTAAAAAAAAAAAGAAGAAAAAAAAAAGTGAGGATTATTGAGGATTCCTTGTGACAGGTTTTTGTAAGGATTAAAAAAATATTCAGTTTTCAAAGACTGACTTGGCACCATTCTTGAGCAGTTCTCTTTTCACACTTCTTCTTCTTATTCTATTTTCTACTTCTGTTCAATATAAAATCAACCTTATCTTTTATATATCCCTGTTCATCTTTAAATGAAGACATTTTGATTACGTAATGATTCTCTCAGACAATTACTTAATCAAGGTATCAATCAGTTTATTCTTTTTGCATTTTTAATATATCTAAGTACTTTACTTGGGTTCTTAATGATTCACAGCTTTCTTATTGTGCACAGTGTTAACAAGATGATTTTGATAACCCCTATACCACAATCAGGCTTTTCCTGCTTAAGATGTTTTGTAACCTCTTTCAAAGATTTTATTACTTCTTAGACTGCTGTCAACCAATCTATGCAGATATAACAAATAAAAAATATCTGCTCACTTGTGATTCAATGTCACTCAATCTTTTTCCTTTTTTTTATGCCATCATAAACACAGTATAACAAAAAGAAAGAAAAGACAGTGACGATCACAAAGCCAAAAAAAATCAAAAACAGTAAGATGCACTATAAGCAGGTGATTCTGATATTGATTCATAGCATTATTGTATAAAATGTATTTAAATGAGAACATGTTCGCTCCTCTGCTGCTCAATTAATAACATGAGGAGCAGTCATTCCCATTTACATGCGTATTTTTATTGACTGTCTCCTTATCTTTGTAATGCTTTATCAGTGCAGAAGGGGTGCGTGTTCAATACTTTTCAATTTGGCTCAGTTTAGCACCATGCAGTTTTTATTGGCATTGAAAGAGTGATACATTCGGAAATGGGGAACATTGTTGCTTAACAATTCACCTGCAATTAAATTACATTCTTTTCAGAAAGATTTCAAACCTAGTCACTATAATTAGGAGCTCTTTTTCACTACTCTGTTGGCATTTAGCTATTTTTCTCATGTCAGAAACTGGAAACTTGTATAAGCTTACAATGTAGTGAGCAAGAGAATATACAATGATTGATATTTTGAATGCTATACAGATATTAGTTTTAATTTATATCAAAAACTGTATCAACAAAGTCACATAAAACTGCTACATGCTATGCTTATGTATAATGATGAAATATTTTACACTTATTATATCTGTAAATGCCAATAGACATAACATTTGATGTAGAATAAAACATACATTCCTTTTGAATATATTGGGTGAAATCATTGTATTATGATCCAGTTTGCAGAAAGTATTTATAAATTTCAATTTTTGTTCAGAAAATTGAACACTTGTATCATAGATATTCTTAGAATGACATTTTCAGGCCAATCTATTCTTCAGCTTTTATATACCTTGAAGTTCCTCAGTTATTAAAAAGATTAAGCAAAGTACTAAGAAACAAAGAAAAGAATACTGAAACGTTATAAAATATATGTGAATACTGGGCATTTTTCTCACATATAAAGAAACTTAAGGCAATGGAGATATTGTTCTACAGAGGTTTGCTGGGAATACCTTGGACTGAAAATGTGAGCAACAACAAAGATTTAGAGAAACTGGAAATAAAAACACTTACACTTAACATCAAAAGTAGATAGTTGGAATTTCTAAGGCACTTTATGAAGAAATAATGCTTAGAAAATTTGATACTCACAGGAAGTATTGAAGGCAAGAAAGATAGAGGAAAGCAGTGCATAATGAGTTTGAGTAAATTAATTGCTGAACAGGGTTTTAGTATCGATAGCAAAAAGACAAAATTTATTAAGAGCGATAAGTGACAGGAAATTGTGGGAAGCATTGACCATAAACATACTGAAGGGACACAACACAAAGAAAAAATCTACAATATATTTTAAATAAAAGAATATAATAATTATGCACTTTTCAAACAAAATATTTTATGTTTAATTAAAAAGTTCCATTTTCTGATTCAGTGTATATTTTTCTATCACTGAAAAAAATTTCACTTGATTTAATTTAGAAACTTTTCTTTATAGAAAAGTAAATATTTTTAGCATCGTACTAATATTTTATAAATTTAAATGGCGATTGATTTGGAGAAAAAAAGTTGTAATTCCACAAACTTTTTTTCCAAAATACTCAAGCAACTTATATTGTTAGAATGAAATGAATAGGATATGATTGTCACTCACTTATGGTCCTTTTTCTATTGCTTCAATACACTGTGTTCCAACCAATATTGTATGAGGAATATTCTAAAAATAATTTCTTACAATTATTTCTATAAAAACTGCAACAGATGCAGTTAGTACAATAATGTGCAAAAAGGTACGTCTATTTGGATTACCAGTCATACCGTCTTTTTACAATCACAATAGATAAGACTACCAAAAAAAAACTCCACAAACAAAAAACAACCACTCAACTCATTGGCCTCTTCTGCTCCTCAGCTGTTTTCGCACTCATGCTCATTTTATCATTGGATGAGGCTCAGAAATTTGCATAAGCCACAAATTTATCTTGTAGATTCTCTGAGGTATGAGATCAGGTTTTTTCGGTTTTTTTTAATTGTAGCTTATAGATCAACTATGTTTTCTTGCAAGTATCTTACATGTAAGACATGTACAAGCACGTTTTGTTCCAGGAGAAAGGAAGTAAGCCATTTTCCTTTCTCCTGTTGAATAAAGCATGTTTCAATGGCAAAACACTTTTTTTATATAGTTATTCACACTGGCTATGCATTTTCAGCAGCAATAAGCAAGAGCCATTATTTCATCGGCTGAGAGATGTTGGGCCAGCTGAAACATGGCTTGTTACACTCATATTGTCACCACTGCTGAAATACTATTAGCTATCTAACTGAGATCGCTTCCACTGTTTGATCTCTATGATCATTCAACAAAGCTTTGGTTTCTGTGAAAGGATTTTTTTTTTTAAGGATTTAATGATTGTTTCATATCCAATGCTGTTTTAACAAATTGCCCCTCAGCTGCTCTCTCCAGCAAAGCAAAATAAAAAATATAGATTACTATGGGTTCTATATTTACTACCATGATAGTGAAACCAACATAATACTATATACTAACCATGTACAATTAATTGGGGTATTTTCTGTGCTATCTGAAACCAAATGGCAAAATATTTCATACCTAGGAATAGACAAATAAAGTTTTATTATGTCTCATAATCATACCATTGAGTAATCTTAATATTTATAATGAATATACCATATTTAAAGAGATATGCAACACTCATCTAGCATACCTATCTCTTTCCCACAGATAATGTGTTGCGATTTTTTGTTGATCTATCACTATTTCTATGGCATGTTCTGATGTACTACATTTCTTAGTCCCACTGCCCTTGACCTTTCCAACTGTGACACGCCATACACAACTGTGAATCATTCCCATTCATTTTATATTCTACTAGCAGTATAGCCCGGCGTTGCTCAGGTGTAATGAAAGCTTTAAAACTAATCCATGGTCCTGACTCAGACTCAGCCTAAAGAATATTTGTGTGAAGTTTGGTGAGAATCAGATAAAAATTGTGGATTTGTATAAAGGATATACAGGCAGATAAACAGAAACACACACACACACACACACACACACACACAAACATCTTGCCTTTTATATATATATATATATATATATATTATTGATTTTCTGCACTATTGTAAGAACTGCAATCTTGAAACTTCTGAGTATTGTTTCTTCTGTCTTTGTCTATGAGTGTATCAAATTTGATTAAAATCGGATCACTCCTTCTATAACCCGATTTTTTCGATTACCGATATTTATTGGGGGTAAATTTTCAAGAAAATTGGTTCAGCCATTTCGGAGTCTATAGGTAACGGATACACACACACACACACACACACACACCAACAAAGTTTCTCATTTATAAATAAGTTTAGATTGGTAAGGAGGAAGTTCCACTCAGACAGCTTCTTTCTGTGAACCACTACTTTGGAAAAACATCCTTTCAGGAGTTTTTTTTTTTTTTCATAAACACAACAATGTTGACCTCTTCAAGTCTAGGTTTAACCATTATCTTTCCCGCATAACATTATGAACTTGACTATTCTTAGGTTCATACATCAACACACATTAACCCTCTACCATGAGTGGCTCTTGGTCCTTAAGGGAACACTAGTATGAAGAAAAATATATCCCTAGTAAATAATAATAATAATAATGATGGCTGCTTTTTTTCAAGTATTCCTGTCTGCTAGGGTGGCTAACCAATTTCTGTTGCAGACACATACTCAGGCAGTCTTAATCATAATTTCTTGGAGAGAGAGTACATAATCTGGCATGCACAGTAGCTAAACAAGGTCATTATACTCAAACCCTCAGTCACTCGTGACTTGTTTTAAGCACAGACATTGATGGTAGATAGTTCTATCAAATCACTTTCACTTACAAGCTTTCAGGCACTTAATCAATGATGCCATATTTTGGGATTGTTTCTGTTAGACAATGTCATCAAGGTGACCTCTTTGACAAGTTGATAGGAGTGAGATTCAAACCCAAATCTCATGAGTAAAGCATTAACATTCTAACCATTTGGCCACATCCAATAAATCCTTACATGACCTCATTATTTTGTAATACATGAGTGTCACAGCTTTTTTTAAAATAGATTTATTCTTTATTGATCTAAACTAGCTATCATGTTTGATTTGTTGATTTCTAAGGTTTTTTTCTTGCTTTTCTATTTTGCTATCACATCTACATATTTATCTCTTTTTAAAAATTTAGCCATTGTATTACTTTCCTTGCTGCTGTATTCAGTTAAATTCTGGAATGAAATAGAAATTTTCATTTGATTTATATTAGAAAATGTTTAATTTTCTGTTTAGCATTCAAAGCAGTGATAAAATGTATTAAAAAAAAATTAACATTAAAATTTGAACTGTTTAAAATAAAGTTATGATGGCAATTTGCCAAAAAAATGAAAAATTGAAGATGCAATCTTTATCAGATACAATGTACATCTGAAGAAGGCATGGAAAACACAGATGAAATGTTAAAAAAAGAGAAAATGCTTGAAAAGAATACTAATCAAAATAATTTAATAGAATAAAATGAAAATATAAAACATATGGTATTCATAACCAGACAAATCTATTTTCATAAAATATTTGCATTGTTTATAGGTTGACTATAGATTTTCTTAAATAATTTTGATTAGAATAAGATGCTGTTTAATATTTTGGGGGATATTTTTAACTTTGTTTAATTCAAGCTCACAGACAGAATAAAAAAAAATGTTAAAAAATTTTTCTTATCAAGTATATTTGTTATGATATATTTGTAAAAATTTAATACATGAATAAAATTTTTATGAAATTATTATATACCTTTTGTTTATAAGCTTATGAAAACAAAAAAATAGCATAATTTAAAAAAAGCAAATTCCTTTATAGTAAACATAAGGAATGATAAACAGCGAACAATCAATTGTTGCAAATGAACTTCATAAAAACATGAAACCCTTTTCTTTTCTTTTCTCTCTTTTTGTTCCCAGTGGTCGCAAAATTTATGAACCTCCAAGATTTATGACTGTTGCTCAAGCTGCTGAACAACTTCTTACCATAATCCAAAGAAAGAAAGAAGGCGGCAAGGAAACTGGTAATTCTTTGACATTTTTTATTCTTTGGATATATTCTTGTCTGACTTAAAAAAATTTACTTACATGTGACTTGAAAATTTAACTCCTTTTTTTTTTTTTGTTTTTATTTACTAATTCATATTTTTAACCAGGTATTTTGCAAAAAGACATATTTAATCCTTTCAATCTGATTTTAAAGAGACAATTATTTTATTTCTTTAATAGTAATGAATTCAGGCTCATGTCACCTTCAATAAGCATTATTCTTTTAATACACTTTCTTTTTAAAGACAAACAAGGTTTTCAGGAGCAAGAAAAAAATGTCCTATTAATATTATACATGGTTGATCACTTCTTTGAGGGCATTTCAATGAATCTAGTAAAATAAGCATCTCATGAAAGGAAAGGGTTATTTGAGAAAAAATTGGCAAGAATCTTGAAATTCTTCTTGATGAATTTGCTGTTCACATTGTTGACTGCTTCAGTACAAAGTCTGAAACACTGATATACCTAAATCAGATGATCTTTATCAAGTTGGGGCATTTTACTAGTCATAGTGCACTTTAGAGATTTATTCTGTTATTGAAGTATTCATTGACATCTCTCTCAACTATGCCAGTAGTTGTCCAATGGATTCAGGTTTGAAGAGCAAAAAGGCCATGTTTGGTGTGGCATTTCTTTTTTTTTTTTTTGTTATGATCATTTCACCCCCCTCCAAAAAAAAAAGGCAGAAATACCACTGATGCACAGAGGGTTAAAAAAAAAAAAAGTTATAGAGGATGTTGAAGAAAAAATTAGTGATGAGAATCAAGTAGATAAAGATGGCAATTGACATTGCATTTTAAACTTTTGGAGGTTGTAGCTATCAGGGAAGCAAGTTAATGAAAGTTAATGAAAGTGAGTTCACAAATGGGAAGAGTGAGAAAAGAACTTGTTAGAGTAGAAGATGTGGTTACTTTAACTATTTCTATGGTAAAAGAGTGAGACTCTAGTAATAGTAGTAAATACACATGGTCAGTAAACCAGGGTAAACAGCTTATCAGAGCAGCTTTCATGCAAAATACTTGTAGAAATGACAAAGGGAAGCCACATCATGTTGATGAGAAAGAGACTGAAGATGGAAGATATTGCAGATCTTCCTTTGGATTTTGTCAAGAACCTCAAGATGAATAGAAGAAGCACCCAACCAGATATAGCAGCAGTATTCAATGCACCGACTAATGGTAGATTTATAAATGTGAAAATTAAATTCTGATGAGCAAACTTCCTGGCCTGATGCAGTGAACCAACCTTCCTAGCAGTAGATGCAGCTATGGATTCAATGTAGTTATTTCATTTGAGGTCATTTCAGAGAGTGAGGCCAAGAGGGTGCAGTGTGTTGCTCTCTAGAAAACTAGCATCATCCATTCTTATGGCAGGCAGGAATGATTCTCTATCGTGATTTTTGTCATATATGCTGGTAAAATCAACTGTGTATGAAATCTCTAGTATGAGATTTACACTGTATGAATTGTCCCCAGACAGATTTAAATATCTAAGCTTTGTTAAAGATTTAATATCAAGCAACGATGCAGAAATAGGCTCTTGAATCCTGACTAAACTTGAACAGGAGTCAAAGTTAATGATACACAATGTTGTGGAAGAGTACCAAAAATTGTCAACTTACAGCACAATACAGTGAAAATCAAACAGAATGGCACATCAGAAATACTAGTCCAAAGAAAGACAGGAAACAAGACAGTGCGATCAAAAGAAAATGTCCAAAAAACAAATAATGCAGAAATCAACCAATGTTATGGCAATGGCATGCTTCATTTCAGAAAGGTCTGTCTATTTAAAACTAACAAGTATTTTAATTGTGAAAAAATAGGTAAAAAAGAAATAAACAAATTAACTTACTGAAAGTAGTACTACAAACTCAACCTGGAAGTTCAAATAATAGAACATTATTAGTTACAATAAAAATGAATAATGTTACAGTGATATTTATATTATGAATGAACAAACCTGAAACCGAATTGGCAAACCTAACTTGCAAAATAAAAAGAGTTGCAAGAAGAATATTGGGAAATATTGAAAAAATTAATTTTTCTTGTGAAAATTATGTGTAACATTGATCTTCCACATTTTTGCATATTAAAAATTCTAACTCAAATTTACTAACCATTGATTGGCTAGAATTATTTAAACTTTGGAATTGACTGATTAATTAATTCTGTGGAAAACTTCATTGTCAGAGGAAAATATTACAGCTAAAGAAACACTGAGTAAGCAAAAAAAAAAATAGTTTCCTGATATTTTGTCAGAAGAGTTGGGAAAATGTGATTCAACAGTTTTTAAGCTGACTGAAAGATACCTTTTGTTGTTGGAGTTGTTTAAAACCAAACTGGATAGGTTAGAAAACTCTAAAGTTATTGAAAAATAAATTTTCTAAATGTGCCACAGCAGCAGTTTATATGAGAAAGAAAATTAAGAAGATTGATTTCTGTGCAGATTTGAATGACTGCCTTCTATCACTTTTTTTCTAAAATTGATCAGTCTGAGGCATATCTTCAAATTGGAGTAGATAAGGGATGCCAGAATTCTTTAACTTTTCATGCGCATATAGGACTTTACAAATTTAAAAGATTATCCTTCAGTGTAAAAGTAGTGCTTGGTATTTTTCAGCAAATAATGGATACTATGTTGGCTTGACTAGATGGTACTGTTGCTTACATAGGTGACATACTTAAGAGTGGTATGAAAATACAGCACTTAAAACTGATTGAACAAGTTTTTCAGAAACTACTTGATTATCGGTTTAAAATCAATTCTTTCTGTAAAAACATCAAATAATTATGTCAGATAATTGATGAAAAAAGAAAGCAACCAGATCTGACTGGAGCAAGTGCCATGAATGAAATACCTCCACCCAAACAAATTTGGTGACCCTACAATCATTTCTTGGATTAGTAAATTATTATAATATTTATGCACCAGATATGTACAAATTGTGAGCACCTCAAAATAATTTACTTAAAAAGAGTACGGAATGGAATTAGTCAGTGGAATGCTGAAAAGCTTTTGAAAAAATTAAAACACGACTGACTTCAGAGTTATCACAGCAACAATAAATAAATAGCATCAGATACAAGTGAATACAGCATAGGAATGGTAATCTAAACTTATTTATAAATGGAACTTTGTGTCTGTGTCCATTACCTATAGACTCCGAAATGGCTGAACCGATTTTCTTGAAAATTTACACAGTTGTACTATAAGCGTCTGCAAGTGTTCTTAGCTAGCTTTTGTGTCAAGGTACCCCCTAATAAATATCGAAAATCGATAATCAAAAAAATCGGGTTATAGAAGGAGTGATCTGATTTTAATCAAATTTGATACACTCATAGACAAAGACAGAAGAAACAATACTCAAAAGTTTCAAGGTTGCATTTCTTACAATAGTGCAGAAAATCGATAATATATATATATAAGGCAAGATGTTTGTGAGTGTGTCTGTTTATCTGCCTGAATGTCTATTTTTTTCAGCCCTTTTATTTTATTTTTGCTTCGAGTTTGGCTCTAAGTAGGTATAATTGTAGTTCTTAGTCTCAACCATGATACCATTTACTCAGAGGATTTATTTAGCCTTCTTGATATCGATACCAGGAAATCAAAATCTGACTTACATCCATTCATTTTTCTTTCAGTCTATGGTTTCGCTTTAACTGGAAACAACTATTGCTTTTTAGTCTTTCGTGCCAATGTCCAAAGAGTCTGAGCTCCAGGACCATGGATTAGTTTTAAAGCTTTAATTACAGCCGAGCAATGCTGGGCTATACTGCTAGTATGCTATAAATTTGAAGACAGCACAGTGAAAGCCGTCAACCAAGCTTCAAGAAGCTTGACAAATATGGAAAAATACTACAGTCAAATTGAAAAGGATGTGCTGGCAATAATTTTGTTATAAAGAAATTTCACAGGATGATATTAGAAAAAGAAAATTTCTATTGCAGATTGATCATCATCTGCTGTAAACTTTATTTGGTTTTAAAAACACTATTCCCACATATACTGCAAACAGACTACAGCATTGAACTATTATTTCAAGATAGAATTTCTATTGTCCAAAAAACTGCAACATGCAGATGGCTTATCCAGATTGATATCAAAATATAAAGAAGATTTTGAAGATACTATGATTGCTTTTCTGAAGGTGAAATAAAAATCCTTGTGTGTAACACTATCAAAGAACTACTGGTCACAATATGATATCAAAATTCATTCTAAAAATTTACATTTATTCAAAAAGTGTGAATGATGTTAAGTCAAAATGGAGTAAAACTAACACAATTATTCAATAAATCCTGGGCCTAACTAATAAAACAACAACTTTTAGGCAAAATTCAACTTTATTCATCAACATAGTCTTCTTCTAGGGTGATATGCTGATTCCAACTCTTCTCTAACAATTTGATGCTTATTTTGTAGAATACGCCTCAGTTTGCAATATCACTTTTTCTTTGGAGCCAAATCTCTTTCCCTGGAGCATTCTTCTGAGGTCTGCAAACAGTAGTCGCTGGGGAGCCAGATCTGGAGAGGGGGGTGCAAAAGTAATTTGAAGTGCAATTCATGTAGTTTTGCCATCATTGCAATTGACTTATAACATGCTGCATTGTCTTAGTGAAACATCACCTTTTTCTTCATTTGTGGCCATTGTTTTAGCGATTTCTTCCTTCAAACACACTAATACTATATAATATTCACTACTAATGGTTCTTTCTTTTTCACTGAACAAAATATCTTGCACATCCCAAAATATGAAAGCCAAAGCCTTGCCTGCTGATGTTTGCATCTTTGGTCGCTTTGGATGGCTTTCACCTGCTGCTGTCTACTCATCTGATTGCTAATTTGACTCCAAAGTGAAGTGGTGGATCCATGTTTCATCCACTGTCATATAATTGTGCAAAAAACTTCTTGTTAAAATGAAACAGTTGCAAACAATGCTCTGAATTGTTGATGTGTTCTTGTTTTTGATCGACTGTGAGCAAATGCAGCACCAACTTTGAACACCGCTTTGTCATTGACAAATGTTCATGCAAAATACACTGATTTCTGATATGTTGAACTTCTCTGCTATTTCATGCAACTTCAATTTGTGATTGGCTAAAACGAGTTTGTGGATTTTTTGGGTGTTTTCTGGGACAACTGCTGATTTGGGGCGACCTGAGCATTCAGCATCATTTGTGTCTGTATGATGTGTCAGCATACCACCTCTTAACTGTTGTTTCTGATGGAGCAGAGTTCAAATGACATTTATCAAGCCATTGCTTTGCTTGAACAGTATTTTTTCCTATCAGAAAGCAATGCTTTATCAATACAAGAAATTCAGATTTTTCTATTGTTTTGAAAATTTGCAACAGTAGCTTCACCTATATAACTGTAATTTGTAAATTAATAATCCTATTGGGCCAAACTTTTGTCACGTGCCATTTGAAGGTTCGTACTTCATAAAAATTATATGGATTTTTTATTAGTGGTGCTATCTGTATGTCAGGCCTGGGACTCATTGAGTGATGTGTTAAAAGTAACTCTGGTAGCAATAATATTGAATTTTCTGTTTATGATGGAGTACCTTTGTACATGGAAAGAGTTGTAATTCTGTTATGACTCTGAAAAAGGATTTTGAAACAATTTTGTGTAGGGCATCCAGGAATAGTGAGGAGGATGTCTATGATGAGAAGTTAGGTTTATCGGCCAAAGTTGAAATATTGAAAATCCAGTTAAAAACTGTGGTGGTTATAATTAAGTAGCAAAATCACTATCTATAAATTATCAGGCATGGCTGATCATTGATGAACTATGCGCTAGACTACATTTGGATTTTGCTGGTCTTCTAAATGGGTCATACTATTTATCATTGACAGTTCCACAAAATGATCTGAAATATTGAATTGTAAGCAACCAACTATGACAGTAGCAGTCAAATTCTTATGCAAACTTTTTGTAAGGTTTGCAGTACCTGAATGTGGAACTCAATTTACTTCTAGTGAGTTTAAAATTCTCTGTAAAAACTATGCAGTTGAACACTTGGCAACTTCAATTTATCATCTGAAAAGAAATGGTCATTCTGAGAGGTTTGTTGACACCCTTTAAAAAGAGATTAAGAAACGGTAAAGGCTTGGAAGTGGAAAATACAGCACCACAATAATTTTTTAGTGTATATAAAATTATGTCAAATGCAAATGTCACCTGCAGAGCTCATGTTTACTCGGAAAGTAAGATTTATTTTTGTCAAATTACTGTCTAAAAATAAGAAGAAAATTCCAAACTTTCAAAGATTGGCAATAAAGTTTTCTTTAAAAGCTTTAAGGCCAGAAAGGAAGATTAGCAGTAAGAAAAAAATAATTTAATGTTTCGGTAGTATGATTTACATTGTTAAAGTTGGATGATTCTATCATAGAAGACATATGAACCAACTAAGGTTTAGATATGCACAGAGTAAACAACCAGTCGAATGTAATTCACAAATGAACATACTTTACAATACTTTTGAAGTACCTATTCCAAAAACAAATATTAATATATAACTCAAGGGTAAGCAAAAGCTTAACCTGACTGAATGTAGACCCATGTTGGTAAAAGTATTGACGAAAGAAAGTGCATATCTAAAAAGGGAATGTTGTGGAGATGTACACACCTCTCCAGAGTGTGACATAGACTTGTCCAAATAATGGTCCTGGGTATGATGGTAAACTGTATCCAGCAGTCAGGCCTCTGATTGGGAGGTTGTGAGAAGCATAGAACCACTTCTTGATTGCTGATGTTCCCAGGTCCACCCTGACCCATAGTGGTAGGATCCTATGGACAAAAGTTAACCCCCCAAACTGAAGTGAAAACACTATGAAAGTATAAAAATAGACTTTTATCAAAATATATACATAAAAATCGACTTTTATGGATAAATATACATTTTTGAAGAAAAAATATGACCAACAATACATTTTTTAAGGAAAAAATTTTTTACCATAACACATTTTTGATGGAAAAAAAAATTATTGCCATTATACATTTTTAAAGGGAAAAAATATTACCAGCAATAAATTTTTGAATAGAAAACTAGAAAACATCTACAGTTTTATAAAATAAAAAAATAAAATAAATTTTTCATCACAATCTGACTACTACTTGACTGAAGAATTTACTACTTTCTGCCCAACAGATTATTTTACTCAGGAAAACTTTTATAATTAGCTTAAAAGCCACACTCAAGGCAAACTTTTAAGCTAATTGTACCTCTGGTTTCCAAACTAAAGAAACCTTTAAGAAACAGCAATGATAATTTTTAAGAAATAACTTTGGATTCCTCAATTCACTCCATGGAATTTCAAAACCTCACTTTAACTCTGATTCAAGCTATAGGTCCAATTCTGTCTAAAAGACTAATTTGGGTTGAAATTCCCATTCATGCTGAAAATTGAGTTCTTCAAATTACAAAGTCTGTGGAATTCTGATTCCTTGCCATTTTGAAGAAATACATTTCCTCAATTCACAAAATTTTGGAGATATTTTAATTTAAACTGAATTTTTTATAAAAAATAGTCCAGTATTAATCTTCTTATCACATTCATTGAGCTTTATCAACCTAATAGGTCTACTTTCTCACAAGTCTGAACATATGGAATTATATTTTTCTTAGATTGAAGATTAATTATAGAGCTTGGGAAATAAAACTAGAAGATAGTTCAATTTTTAAGATTGTTAAAGAAAAAGGACAACATTTGTAAGGAACTAACTCATAATAGTTACTTATATATAAGGTTGTTACAAAAATAATGGCCACTCAAAGTGTTGTATTTTGAAAAACCATTTTAACATTGTATTCACAGTATATATTAGATGAATTTTGGTGTACGTAATAAATAATGTGTGTTCTTTAATAATCTTTAACTTATTTTCAGAGAGAAATATTCTTGAAGCATAAAAGCTCTTAATTATGAACATGACAAAACATGATCTTTGTTTACTTTTCTTGCATGAATTCAAACTTGGGCACAGTGCTTACCAAACTTCTGACAATATCAACAGAGCATGGGCAGAGGGATCCACAAGTGATCCCACAGTACAGAGGTAATTCCAGAAATTCCATACTGATAATGAAAGCCTTGAAGATGAATAAGGTAGAGGATGGTCATGCAGTCTTAACAGCAAACAGTTGCAGGCAGTTGTTGAGCAAAACCCAGATCAAAGTGTCTGAAAAATATCTTAGATGCTTGGCGTCAGTACTGCAATAGTCTCACAGCATTTGCAGAGTATTGGCAAGGAGTAAAAGTTTGATAAATGAGTTCCTCATGATCTCAATGAAAATCAAAAACTGAGGTGTTTTGAAGTGTGCTCCATACCCTTTCTGCATAACAACAATGATTCCTTTCTTAACCAAATAGTCACTTCTGATCATCTTTTATGATAACAGTAAGTTGATCCTTTATGATAACCATAAATGATCAGCTGAATGGCTTGATCGTGAGGAGGCTCCTAAACATTTCATAAAGCCAAAGTTGCATCAGCAAAAGATTATTGTGACTGTCTGATGGTCTGCAATTAGTGTTATCCACTGCAGCTTTCTGGAAGCCAATCGGAGCATTAATTCACAGCTTTATTGCAATCAACTTGCTGAAATGTATGGCGCCTAAAAAAAAAAAAAAAAATGAGACCTGCATTATTGAATCGACATGGTTCAATTCTGCTCTACAGTAATGCATGACCACATGTTGCAAGAATGATGTCGTAAAAACTCACAGACTTTGGACATGATAGTTTACCACATCCTTCATATTCTCCTGATCTTTCACTCACTGATTATAATTTTTTAAGCATTTAAGTACATTTTAAAATGATAAAACTTTTAGGTCCAAACCAAAGGTGGAATCAGCTTTCAATAATTTTGTTGCATCACAGCAAATAACTTTTTATTGAAGAAAAATAAATAATTCTTTTGGTTGATGGCTCATATTATTGACTAATTTCTATATTTCTACTGTTAATCTTTCAAGAATAAAATTATGTTTCTGAAATCAGCTTTTATTTTTGCAACAGCCTAATATATATGTGAGCACTGAGATCAAAACCAAGCAGCCACAGTCTATTTCATGCTTTATCAGAATCTTCACGTCATCAAGAAGCATGAAACTGTCACTGCTTGGTTATTGACTTCAGTGTCCACTTCCATATTTACATACACTCTATTTCTGATATTGAGCACATAACTTACCCATAAATATCAGTCAGTTGTGCCATATATGATACATGTTTGGATGATCATATCTTGAAAGAGACATGATTGGCAGAATATTTTCCCACAGTTGGTTGCCATTACTGTCTGTGACAGACTGGTTGCCAATCAAGGCTATAGAACCCAATCTGTACTGCTATTTAATTCATAGCTGGAATGTATTGGCACATAAGTGAATGCAATGATTTCAACTGGAATTCGAACTTGGCTTTTCGATTTTTCATTCAAATTTTATATCTACAGCACCACAACACACAACCCACCTATAAATATAAAAAAACAAAATAGTTTTAACGTATGCTATATCCATAAATATAGCATACCTTTAAACTACATTTTTAACAGATCAGTCAGTTAAGTGCCATATGTGAAACACGCTTGGGCGATCATGTCTCTAAAGAGACATGATTGACTGGGCAGAAGATTATCTCGCAGTAGGTTGCCATTGCTTTCTGCGGTAGACTGGTTGCCAACCAAGGCTATAGAACCCAATCTGTCCTGTTATTTAACCCATAACTGGAAGGAAGAGACGGATTAATACCTTTCCCAAGGGTATTTGTGCATAAGTGAATGCAATGAATTCAACTGGAATTTGAACTTGGCTCTCCGATTCCAGATACATTTAACAGATACATTGTAAATATATGAAATCCTATCTATTTTTTGCTTTTAAATCTTATTTGTTGATCTTCTTCAAGTAAGATTTTTTTAAAAAGCAAAAATGATCACCCTGTTTTAATGGAAAATGTGTTATATGCTTCTGGGCATGGATTGGTGAAAATTAAGTTTTATTTATTCTTAAATATGCACTTTAAAAAGAAAGTCAATAAACCTGCTGAACTGCAAGGATTTACTGAGAGTAGAAGAAACTGAGAAAACATTATTGAGGAGAAAGGACAGTAAAAGAACAGGATTAAAGGAGTCAGTCAGTTAAATGCCATACGTGATACACGCTTGGACGATCATGTCTCTAAAGAGACATGACTGACTGGGCAGAAGATTATCCCGCAGTAGGTTGCCATTGCTTTCTGCGGTAGACTGGTTGCCGACCAAGGCTATAGAACCCAATCTGTCCTGTTATTTAACCCATAACTGGAAGGAATAGACAGATTAATACCTTTTCCCAAGGGTATTTGCGCGTAAGTGAATGCAATGTATTCAGCTAGAATTCGAACTCGGCTCCCCGATTTCTCGTTCCGAGCCGATATCCAATGCACCACAATGCACATTTAAGGAGACAAGTCGCTAACTGACATCACATTTGAATCTTTGAAAAATGTACTTGAAAAGAAAGCAATGACCAGAAGAGACTTAGATGAATCGTTTTGAGAGAAAAAAAATATTAAAATAGAATTTATGGCAACATTTAACAAGTCCAACAGTAAATTATATATCTATCAAAGTGGAAAGCTAATCTGAACAATTATCATGAAAATATTTATAGTAGATCAAAACAATTATCATAAATGGTAGTCTTACAAAGCTACAATATAGAATCTGGCAAGAAAAATGATCTAGTATTATGACACAATGAACCATCTTTCCTAGTTGAAGATCTAGTAATTGATTCAATATAATCATTCCAATTGATTTCATTGGATAATGTTAGACTGGTAACGTGCAATGAATTGCCTTCCTGGATGATAGAATCAGCTATACTGATGGAAGGTGTAAAAGTTTCTCTATGATAATTAAAAGAGAACAGTTTTAGTTTGGTAGCATGCATGCCCTCTGATTGAAGATTTTAAGGAGCATGTAGCCACCTCTTAGCTGCTGTGGTTTCAAGGTTCACTTTGATCCGGTGTGATAGCACTTGTTAGGGTGCCATGTATGATCAAATTTTGAAACCCCAAGCAAAAATCAACAGTACATTTTGATTTCAAAATGATAATGCAATACTAAAAAAATACATTTTTATAGTAAAATTACCAACATTATTATTTATGATCTACAAATTATATAGCTAAAAAACAAAATCAACCAACCAACTTAGCCCAGTAAACAACAGATTGAAGGTTATATTGTTCGAAAGACATATAAGATAATATATATATTAACCAATGCACTTAGTGAGGATGAAAATCACTACAGCTACCAGCTACAGTAGTCTACAAAAAGTAGCTTTGCTTTGCAAGTGCTACTATGACAAATGCTTTATTTTTTTAAAATTTAGTATGTGTTAGTCCCAACTCCAAAGTCTTGCTATAGAGTTTTTCTTTAAAGATCGATCAATAATTTTAGAGGAATTTTATCCTCTTCTTTCCGCTGCTATACTTCAGTTGTGTTCCGCATCTTTTCCTTATACAAATATAGTTCTCGAACTGAACACCATGTCTTTGACCTTTCTAAGAAAAGTAGACTTTTGGTGCCATTGTCTTGTAAAGGATATAACGATGCAACACAGGTAGTAATAATATTGGAGACAGTAGATTCCTTATCCTGAAGACTCATAATTTTCTAAAGCTGAGGTCATTTTTGTAACAAGAAAATCATCGGCTATTTGAATGTAATTGGAGAATATATGAAATGAGATGTGGTAATTGTAAAGAATAGTGGTAATGCTAATATTAGCTGTTTCTTTATTGCTATAATATGTTAAAACTTTTCAAGTTGCAAATTTTCTGTGAAAAACTAAAAGAAGTTTCAGACTTAAAAGAATATAGATGAAAGAAAACTTATATGGAGATTTTCTTCTTTTTTTTATATATAAACTTTCTTTTCAGCTATTAGTCTTCTTAATTTTAATTCTGAAATATTTTTTAAGCAAATGTAAGAAGATGCATTTGATGCTGAGAGTGTGGTTAGATGTTTTCTATAAAAACACTTTGTTACGATTGGTTCTGTAAGGTCAAAACTTTATATTAAAATAATTTTTATCATGATTCTGTTCTGCAGTATTTGAAGAAACATTGAGCATATAGTTTGAAAATATAACAAAAAATTGTTTATTCAACATTGCATCATTTTAATGTAATAGTGAGCTTGGTAGACTATTGTACATCTACTTTAGTACAATTTAATTTTTTTTTAAAATAATGTATCCATTCAGGATATAGGCAATCATGGCTCCCCACAAATTTCTTTCCTTTTTTTATCTGTTAAGTGCTGTTTTATGGCTATGTCATGTTGAAACCTCCTACAGAAGGTAGCAGTGGAGAGCAACAAAAAAGAACTACAAATAAACTTTAAGAAAACTGAATACATGGTCATCAGCAAAAGGTGCAACCCAAAATGCCAAATACAGGTGGGGGATACCAGAATCAAGCAAGTACAAAAATTTAAATACCTAGGAAGTGTTCTAACAGGAGATGGAAAGTGCGACACAGAGATCCGAAGGCAAATTGGCATGGCAAAGGATGCATTCCAGAAGCTGAGTAAAGTACTAACACACAGGAAAATTTCAATAGAAACAAAGAAAAGAGTGCTGGATTGCTATGTGATGTCAGTTCTTCAATACGGCAGTGAATGCTGGACAATATCATCAAAAATGAGGACAAAACTGGAAGCAGCAGAATTGTGGTTCTACAGAAGGATGCTGCGTATATCATGGACTGAGCATGCAAGCAACGATGAGGTGTTGGAAAGAATGGCAACAAAAAGGAAATTAATACTGAGCATCAGGAAGAGACAACTGAAGTTCCTGGGACACACAATGAGGTAGTCAGTGTATAACATATTTGCAGGGCCTGATCAGGTGGATGACGGAACGGGGGTTGCCAGGAGTAACAGGAGCAAACATACTAAGAGCCACAAGGGATAGGGAGACATGGAAAACCATGATCGCCTACGTCCTGAAGGGAGAGGGCACATAGAAGAAGAAGAAATGTTAAAACAGGTTCTCATATGATCACCAAAATTAAGCAGTATCAAATCTGTTCAGAACTTAAATTTGAATACCAGGTGCAGTAAGCTTAACTCTATGGCTGATATAATGTATAACATCTTTGAATTTGAAATCAGAGAACCAAGTTCCTATTCCAGTTGTTTTTGTTTTTTTTTAATTCACTTACATGCAAATGCTCTTGGGAAAGCTATAAAGTCACCTCTTCTTTCCATAGTTATGATTTAATTATTAAGATTTGTATTGATAAATGATCAATATCTCAAAAAATTTTATGAATGCTTTGAATGTCTGGGTAAAGGTTGATAAGCCATAAAAAATATAAATCAATCTGTGAAGTACCATGGATTGAGGGGAAATAAAGTGGGATGTGCATTGTGGTGCAGTGGATATCGTCTCCAAACGACAAATCAGGGTGCCAAGTTTGATTTCCAGTTGAATTCCTTGTATTCACATATGCGCAAATACCCTTGGGAAAGGTATTGATCACTCTCTTCTCGCCAGTTATAAGTTAAATAACAGGACAGATTGAGTTCTATAGCCTTGGCTGGCAACCAGTCTGCCACAGAAAGCAATGGCAACCTACTGCGGGATAATCTTCTACCCAGTCAGTCATGTCTCTTTCAAGACATGATCGCCCAAGCGTGTATCATTATGGCACTTAACTGACTGACTGAAAGTGGTTTTACATTGCCTTCTTTGAATTTTAAAATTTAAATTAGTCCTCTTCAGCTGAATGCCACTCATGGCTAGAAAGCCTAGCCTACCAAGCTATTTAGTCCATCGTCATGGGATAAAAAAAAAAAATAGATTCTTGCCTTTCCTAAGAGAATATAACTGGCAAAGATTTATCTTGCACTCAACTCACTGAGTCTACTTTCCATACCAATAATCATTGCATTACTTATGAGGAGATGAAGCAGATTAGTTCTTTCAGCATTGCTAGATGAAACCATATTGCCATTGACATATCCAGGTGATTCCAAACCATCTACAGAATATCTATATCCACTTCTCTCTTCATAACTGAAGAGAAGAGTAAATCTACTAGCATATCTAGAATGGTAATATTGGCAGTTTCCTTATAAGGAAATATTTTGCATTTATTGACTGAAAATAGAATATTATAAATGCTCTCTATTAAAACAAATTTTCAGGAAAATAAGTTTCTCAAGTTCAGTAGCTGTTATTGTTTTATCCATTACTGCTTCAAGTACTACTTTGTTTGAAGTAGTGTGGGACATCCACATCTTGATTTTTGTCATTATTTTCTCTTCAAGTGACCTGCCATCCATTTTAATTTTTGCTACTGATGGAAGTTCTCAATTGATGTAATTTCAGGTATTTGGTACTATTCTTTGTGATTCTATAGTGCTAGTCTATAAGATTCGAAGAGAGACAGTTCTCACGAAGACCTATATACTTTGTTTGCTTAATGTCATTTTAATCATTGATCTTAGAAAGCAGTTATGTACAGCTAAAGTTTAGATATTTCAGAATGAGTTTTGTACCATGCATAACATTCATATGAAAGTTTGGATCTGACAAGTCTGTTTAAAAAATGATGCAAGTTTTTTTAGGTTAACATTTTGCTTTTGTGGTAATTTGCTGTGTTGGATGAAACCACCCCATGTTCATTTTCTTATATCTTTGAATAAATTTGTTATAACTGATACATACACCAAGGATTTTTATGTTTGATTCAGGGTTGGAGCCATCACTGCTTTTATTCTAGTTCCAGATCATAGTTTCTGTTTCTTGGAATTCTTGGGAGAGAATGTTGGTTTTTTTTTTATATTCAGGGTCATACGTATTCCAACTATGAATACCTATATTTAGATAATTAACAGAGAGCACCTTTGGAAACTGAAAAAATTGAAAGTTGTCTGCTAGTTACCTAAGTCAAACTAGTATAGATTTCAACACATTTGTTTAGCAAAAATGTTTGAAGTCTACCTTTAGTAAAATCACTGAATTCTTTAAACTTTTCTACTGTACTGCATATTTGGTTCTGTTTTCCATCATCTTTTAAAATGATTTTTGGTAGTTTGCCTGAAAGCCTTTTTTAGTTCCCATCAGAATATTTCCCTTCACATTGCATTGGACATTTAAGGAAAGACAACACTTTCTTTGTCAGAATCCAGATTTGCCATTAACTTAAGTTTTTAAAAAGAAATCAACTTCCATTGTATATTTTTATAGGCTTGATAACCAAATTCTTCAGAAATGTTTAACCTATAATTGTATGGCATCTATTGTATATTATGATTAAGTTAAGAGATAATTAACTTCTAAAATATGAGAAAAAACTATTTTTGCTTTCACTGACATTAGGTATTGATGGAGTTATTCATTATTCTTTCTTGTAATCATCTAAATTGAGATTTATAAAAAATTGATTTGTTTAATAAAAAATGTATGAAATATGTACAACATTAATCATAACTGATAAATGTGTATATGTCGACTGTGGGATGTGTTGCCAGACTTGAGTTTTCACATTGTCATTGAAAAAAAATAATTAAAATATTACAATTTATAGTAGCCGCATTATTAATCTGTTTTTTGCAGTTTTCCAATATTTGCAACTGTTTGTTTAGAATGAGTTATTCAAGAAATAAATCTGCTGCTGAGTGAGATTTAGAAGAATTTATTTTTTATTTCTTGAAAAACAAATTTAATAAGCAAGAAACATTTCAGCAATTGAGCTCATTTGAATTAATAAAATTAATACATTTTTAAATCAAGAATAATTTCTCTATGTAGTCATTTTTTGTGAAGCAAAAGTGAAAAAAAAGTAAAAATTCTACTTGTATTAATTCTAAAAGTGTACCAAACCTTTTTATTATTCTGAGACATCTTTCTAAAAAATATCTCATGTTAGGTTAGATTCTAGGTTTTTAAGCTGAGAACCTTTCAGGGAAATTTTAAATGAGGTAATTCTTTGAAAATCTGATTTCTGTTAAAAAAAAAAAAGCCTTCATGTTTCTAAATCCATATCACATTTTTATAGGAATCTTAATTATGGGGAAACCTTCTTTCTAAGCATATTGATTAAAATTGGAGCTTACTGTTTCTATTTGTTTATCTAAAATGAGTTGACTTGATTTAAACTTTTTCTTGTTCCAGTAAAAAGACCTATAGGTAGTGTAAGTGTTATTAATGAGGAAAGTGAAACAAGCAAGCAGTGTTCAAAGTCTGTGTTCAAAGTTCAAAGATTACATAGGAGGAAAGTTATGAGAAAGTGACAGGTTATAAGGGGTGTCAGGAAGTGGGTAAGAAAAGGATGAGAATACTGATAAGAGTGGAGTGGACAAAGAAGAGAGCATGAGAGAGAATGCAGGTTAGTGAGATAGGAGATGACTATTGACTTTCCATTTAAATTCTTGGAGATTGTAGCTGTTGGGAAAGCAAGTAAATGGAAAGGAATTCCACAGGCGGGAAGTGTGAGAAAAGAAGCTACTGGAGTAGAATTTGAATTTACAATTTATTGGTTTCACAGTAAAGGGTGGGACCTAGTTGCTAATCTTGTGGTTTGAGTAAATTTATATATAGGGGGCACCAGTGAGCTAAGTTCATCAGAGCAGAAGCTATGAAAGTATTTGTAGGAGAAACACAGGAAAGCCACATTGTGCCGATGAGAAAGTGACTGTATCTGAGCTGCCATGTTGGGATCAATCACATTACGGATTCTTCGTTAGATTTTCACAGTAGTTCCTTTATGAAAGGCATGAATTCATTTCTTCCCACTCTAGCTATTAAATAGTAAGGTAGACTGAGCCCTCTAACCTTTGACAACCAGTCCAAGAGAAGGAAAAAATGAATTCGTAACCATATTGAAGATACTTTCTCAACTAGTCATAGTAATTCACAAATGATAAAGAAAAGGACTCTGTGGAGAGCTATAATTTCTTAAAATTTGAAGCAACATGACATTAAAAACAAAGAAAAATTTTTTCATAATCATTCACAATTTTTGGCAATATTTTTTTTATAAAACTTTAAAAACATGCTTGAACAGATATTACCACTTATTTAGAGATTAATAAATTATTAAACAACGATTCATATTCACTAATAGAATTACTTTTAAGAGTGTGTTTTTATTTGTTTATTCATGCATGCTATTAAAAACAATTCTCTTTTGAAATGTTGGTCAGAAAAGCACCAGTCAAAGTCTCTGGGGTCATGCCAACTATTACCAAAATTTTGGCATGGAAATGCTTATTTGTAGAAATAATTTGACAGTGAAGACAAATATGTTTGCATGTGCAATAGATTTTTATCCTATTTTCTTTTTTTTTATTTGGAGAGAAATGGCTGAGTTGACAACTGTCATTTTAACCAGTATTTTTATGCATTTATGAGTAGCATATGATGTTAGCATTTTTTTTTTTAATCTCAAATGATGTGTATATGTAAATTTGACTTTTTGATAGAACAGCAAATGCAGTGCTGTCTTTAAATCTGTTTCCAGTTCTTCTTTGGTACATTTTGATCTCTAAAGAGAAAGCAAAAGATTTCAAGTGCACTATGAACATATGTAATATAAAGCAGAAAAAATTGTTATGATTTTTAATTTCTTTAATTGTACATATTGCTTCTTTTTTTTTTTTTCAGTACTTTTCTTATTTATTTTTATAAACTTGAAAATTAACAATATTGCAATTTTGATCACAATCTCCAACTTCATACCTTTTTTATAAAAATGATTCTTAGAGGTGAGCAGTATTGCAGCACTGCTCCTAATGGGACTAAAAAC
The DNA here is from genome assembly GCA_037127315.1 of Ascarosepion bandense. Taxonomy (NCBI): domain Eukaryota; kingdom Metazoa; phylum Mollusca; class Cephalopoda; order Sepiida; family Sepiidae; genus Ascarosepion; species Ascarosepion bandense. The sequence continues at coordinate 624,323 of JBBBDQ010000365.1, forward strand.
AGTGACAAACAAAATTTTCATATCGTAAATAACAAATTATCATTGTTAGTAAAAATGCAAGGAAATAGAATAAATTTTGACAGAGTGATCAGGGTTGCATAGTGTAACAGAAGAAGGTGTGCTAAGCGCCACCAGGGATAGGGAGACGTGGAAAGCCATGATCGCCATGTCCTGAAGGGACAGGGCACATAGAAGAAGAAATCTTCATATGTTTTTATATAACAAACAAAGGAGAGAAAATATACTAGTATGCTTTAAAAAAAAAATATGATATTGAAATTTAGAAGTGTGTGTAAAAAAAGTTCAGTCCCTAAGTGGAAAGATATCTCCATGACTGGGAACAAGATCTCGTTGGGTGTTGTCACTTTTACACATGCTAAAAAAAAAAAAGAAAAAAAAAGAGACCAAGGGCAGAAAGTATCTCATTTTTATAACTATTTAACAATGTCCTCTAACAGCATTCCTTCATCTTTTTTGTATAACCATATTTTGTTGTAGGGATGACAGTGGAGTGGTTTCCTGTTACTTTTTTCACAGTGTTATTATCTCTGGCCATTATCTCATTTAACTTCTTCCATCCCTTGAGAGGTCATATTGTTAACTAGTCTCCTAGCAACTTACAGAAAGGAGAAGAGGACCATTTTATTTGCTACTACTCATTAAAGCCATAAAATTCACACAATATGAAAGTACACAAAAGAAAGAATTATGTTATTGTTATATACTAATATTATATAGTTATTTGGTGTCTTCATTGACAATAACATTACGCTTACATGGCTTGATACTTTCTGAAATCTGAACAAACGTCATCTTTTGTTTTTGAATTCCTTCTTCAACCTGAAACTTTTCAGCATCCCATGACACTTACTTTTAGACAAATATCTTTATCTTTGTTGTTTCTGGCACAATATTTATGTTGATTAATTCTTTGTGCACTTACTCAGTGTGCATTTCATCTGATGATTTTTAGAAGTTGCTCCAAAGCAAGAAGAGCAGTATTTTAGGACTGAGTGTTAAGGTCCAATGTTAACGGGTGGTCAGGCAGAATGGGTAATTATTAGACAGTTGTTCATTCAAACTAATGTCCTCATGATTTTTTTTTTTTTTTACAAGATGGGAAAACCAAACTATGAAAACATTAGACAATAAAGAAAAAAAGAGCAGAATTTCTTCTTTTTTTTTTTTTTTTTTTTTTTAAGTAAATGTATATACAAACAGATAACAGGTCTGGATTTTATATAATTTTATTTTATTTTTACTTTTTCCATTTCTAATCTAGTGTACCCCTATCTAATAATCATCTCAGGTGTGCAAATCAGGTGTTCTGTTTAGTAGGTGTACTGTTTTGTACTGTTTAGTAGGTTACTGTTTTGTACTGTTTAGTCCTTTAGAATGAGAAACTGGCAAGCTATGTTCAAATTTCAGTCAATTTCATTACATTCACTTTTATATAAATACCCTTGGGAAAAGTATAAACCCATTTCTTTTTCCTTTAGCTATGGGTTAAATAGCAAAAAAAGTCTGGATTTCTAAGCCATAGTTGGCAATCAGTCTAGGAGAAGGAAAATCTGATTTTAACACTCACCTACTCGACACTGTACAAAAGTAGTTAGATATGTATGCAGATAATATATCTGTAATATAAAGTAACATAGATTTCAATAGCTATGGATAATTTTTTGGATCATCTAGAATAGTATATTATTTACATTCTTTAGACTATTGTTCTCACTTTTATTGCCATTTTTATGACATTTTGGCCTTCTTCAGGTGTTAGGTATTTCAAACCAAACCATAACTATACGGCTACTGGAAGTAGCATTGCACAAGGAATGAGAATGATATACCCAGTGATTGTATAGTTATCTTCCTGTAATTTAACTCTAAAAGTTATTTGTTCACCATTGCTGTAGCCTGGTATTGAACTGACAATTCTTTGGATCAAGTCACTGGAACTAACCAATGTCTATATTCACTGGGACATGTGTCCTTGAGAAAATATAGACAAATCTGGAATGGTAGTCATGCCAGTGATAACTGGGCCTAATTAAAGTGTCATGTCTGTCAACCTGAGTCAAGCTAGATCTAGACACTCAGAATGTCATGCATGGTGTCCAACTCATTTACAAATGTTTAAGCAATTACCTGTATACAACCACTTTTCTTTTTTTCAGATAAATCATAAAAATGACTTCAAACAAATGAATCCTGTAGGCCTTAAAGAAGCCTATCCTTCATCAGATCTTACAAACTGATCAAAATAACAAAAATCAAACCACTTGAAGTTATCCAACTGTAAGAAACAACTAAAATGGATAGCACATATAACTTGATGGAAAAATTATGATAAAATCAAGAGATCAACTTTTCATACTACCATAAAAAATAAGGAAATCCCTAGCAATAAAAGAAAGATTGATTGCACTTCTTAAGAGAAAGGTTTTTATAAATTTTAACTGATGGGAACATTAACTTTGGTCAATGAAGCAAAATATTTTTGTATACATTATTCTTGACTTGACATCTCAGCTTCAGTCACATTCTTCTTCTATGTGCCCTGTCCCTTCAGCACGTAGGCGATCATGGCTTTCCATGTTTCCCTATCCCTGGTGGCTCTGAGCATGCCATCTCCTGTTACACCGTGCAATCCTCGTTCTGTCATCCACCTGATTAGGTCTTCAAATATGTTATTCATTGCTTTCCCCTGTCTCTTTTTCCCGCAATCTGGCCTGTTAGTATCAGGTTCTCCAAGCCCTCCTTCCTCATTGCATGTCCCAGGAACTTCAGCTGTCTCTTCCTGATGCTCAGTATTAATTTTCTTTTGTTTCCATCCTTTCCAAGACCTCATCATTGCTCACATGCTTGATCCATGAGGTTTGCAGCATCCTTCTGTAGAACCACATTTCAGTTGCTTCAAGTTTTTCCTTCATCTTTGATTGTATTGTCCAGCATTCACTGCCATATTGAGGATGGACATCACGTAGCAATCCAGTACTCTCTTCCTAGTTTCTGTAGCTTCCCTGTGCTTTTTTTTTATAAATAGTTTCATTGCAATTGTTCTGATGAACTTTCTTCTATGGTATCTAGACTTTATGAATTTAATTACAATACTGGATGGTGGCAAGTTCTTATGATTTTAACAGTTGAAACAGTGAGATATAACCATAATTTTTATGCTAACAGTTTCTTTGATTGAACTTCTCCATTGTGGAATTCTTTTCTGGCTGCTTGCTTTCCAGTCAACTTTGATCTTCAAAAATTTATATCTAATGTCAATTATTATCGCTTGTCTTCTTAATTCATGTTTTTTTAGATGTTCTTACTCCTTAATTGTTTTTTTTTCCTTATATTCTTTAAGACCGAGTAGAACCTTGTATCTTAGTGGCTTTATTGACTTAGTTGGAGTTAAATGATTAAAAAGAAAATAATGAAACAACTAATCTCACCATTTCCATTTCAGTTTGCTCGTTTCCGTATATGTCAGTGTTTCTATTTAATGAGATGCCTATGGTTTTAATTTTATAGTTAGACTTTTCTGTCTTTGAAAATTATGGCTAATGACCCCTTTTCATTAAATCTTGAGATATTACCTTGATTCATGCCTTAGTAAAAATCAAATCTCTGTAGACTTAATTACCTTATCTGCAATTTCTTCCATGTTTTATTCTGAGCACTTGATTTTCATAAAAAATTCTTATTCTCTTATTTCATTGTTAATTTAAATTATTATCAACTATAAAAAAAACAACTTTCTTGCTTTGCTATTCATTAACTTATAGCACTTAATTCATTGTCTAAAGTTGTTTATTCTGAAATGTTCTGCTCTCAGAGAGGAATGCAAAGTTCTTCACAAATAATAGGCAGCATCTTCACACAAAAGAGACTTATGTATAATTTTCCATTGTTTAGAATGCATTGTCTTTATAATGCCTCAGTATTATTGTTTTCAAAATAATACTCTTGTGTAAACATAACATCTTTTGTTCCAATGTAAACAGACATAAGAAAACTCTAAGTTGACATTCACAAGCCAAACACTTATTTTCTATCTTTGTGCCAAGAAAGAAACAAACACTTCACAAAAATACAATTCCCCATTTGGAAATCTGTAACTGTCTTTATGCTCACTATCATTATTTGTCAAATTATTTGTTTAAGCATCTTGACCTTTGTTGCATTGACCCTTATATTTTAGATGATGGGTTTCAAAGCCTTCTTTTGGGAATAATGGATGATTTTGCAATTTGTTTTTCGTTTCAGTCTCTATTTTGTCACTTGACTCAGGAAAATACAAAAATGACTTGGATGATTATAAGCTGTGACATACAAATACATAACAATAAGTCCATAGTATAATGAGGAAAAATGTATTTATTTTACACGAAAATATTTCTCTGAAACTATAGAAACGGACATGTTAAAAGTATATATAAATATTGGGTTATCTGGAGAGTTCATGCTGATTTTTAGACATTTGTGTTCCAACACATTAGAACAGGTCAAAAACAAAAATAATATGCTTACATTTCTGATTAGAGCACCTCTGTGATGCTATTTGGTTGCTGGTAATTAATAACAACTTTTAATTTGAATATAAAATATATATATATATATATATATACACTGATAAGCTTATCATGAAAAAGGTTAAAGGTATAAAGAACAAGAAAATTCATTCTCGGAGATTAAAAATTATAAAAACAAACCCAGTGGCTGGCAACAATATCTTAATGCCCGTTATGAGGCGAAAAGGTTGCCTAAAAAAAACCCAGGTGTCCTGTATCTGACTCTAGATGTAGAGGAAATATTAAGCTGACTAATTTGTTTTGGTGAAAGCAAATTGCAAAATTTTGTTGAATGACTATTGCTGCGAAAAAGACATTCATTGTATTTAAATTTCAAACCAGAAAGACGATCATGGGTATGACAATAAACTGCATCCTCCAGCAAGGTCTCTGATTGGATAGTTAAGAAGAGCATGGAACCACCTCTTAATTGCTGTTGTTTCTAAGTCCAGAGTGGTACCAGCTATGAACAAAAAGTTCATCCCCAAACCGGGGTCAAAACACTATGAAAGCATAAAAATAGACTTTTATAGTAAAATACATTTTTGAAGGAAAATAAAATATTGCCAGCAATTCATTTTTTTCCTAAAAAAAATACATACCAGCAACACATCTGACTTTCAACTAAAACCATTTTAAAAAAATATGTCAAAGAAATCTTGATCTACAAACTTATTTCTTACAAAAAATATATATTCTAATTATACAATCTATTGTAAAAATCTTGTCAGCATTAAATAACCCATTGAGGTGTTGATATGCAGTAAAACAAACCAATCAAACAAAAAGAGAAGAAAAAAAGTGCATGTGAAATATTTTTATTTAAAAAGATAGATTAAGGAAGGAAGGAGCAGTTGCCTGCACCAGCTGAAGAGCAGCAGGCACAGATGACCCACTAAGGAAGGAGAAGAACTCTACTCACTGCTGTGGAGTATTAGTGGGAGATACTAAGAGGAGAGGAAGGAGCTGTGTGTAGAGTAATGCCTATAACCATCACCTGGAAAAAAGTGGGAACTTCTAAATTATGAAATAGTTATTTCTCAGAACTGAAGGCAGTGAAGGTGACAGGTGAGGGAAATACCAATTCTACAACTACCTCATACCCTCACACCAGTTTTAGGCAGACATCAATAAAAATGAATGTGTGAAACAAATTAAGAAAATGAGAGAGAAGACTTTGAAAGATGACATGAAAGATTGAAGATCACCCAAGTCTGCATGTGACTAACTGCTAAAGCATAACTGTGACATCAGCCTTGAGCCAAACTTACTAAATCATTAAACAAATGTCTTTAAATACACAAGCCAACCCCTATATGCTTAAGCAAGTGTCATGTCCTATTTGGGGACAATTTATGTTAACAACCTTGCATGTTAACAGCTAATAACAAACCACTGTATACAATACTCAATATAAAAATAATGATATATTTTTTCTTATATTACTTCAAGTGTTCATTTTTATTACTGTATGTCATCACTCTGTTTAGACAAACTCAGTACAAGAATACTGACAAATAATTGAACCTTGGCCTACTTATGACCAATCTGATCACAACATGGGGTAAGGCAGGTCAAAGAGATCAATCAATCAATTGCTGTACTGAATGTATAAGCTGACAAAAAGGCGTCACAACTTGAAACCATCTTTTGACAAAGTTGTGTCAATTTTGCATCCCTATAAAAATGGAAGATTATAATGTGCATTGTGGACACTTTATGCTTTCTTATTTCCATAAAAGCAAAACTGCCTCAGATGCAACAAAAAAGTGTACGATGAAAGTGCTTCAGCTGACAGAACTGTACTGAAGTGGTCCGCTAAGTTTAGAGTTTGTGATTGTAGCCTTACAAAGATTAAGAATGCTCAGGCAGAGTCCCATCACTACAGGTGACAACCAAATGAAGATAATGATTGAGAATATTCTTCATTACACAATGCAGAAAACACTAAATTTATCTACATTGACCAACCATGAACACTTAGTGAAGCATGGGTACTCAAATAGCTATAGTGTTTGGGTACTGCATGATCTGAGTTAAAAGTATTCTTGTTTCAGAGTGAGGAACCCATCCCCAAATTTCATAATAGTATTTTTCATACACCCTATATATATATATATATATATATATATATATATATATATATATCTTTCTCATATTTGTTTTATTTTTTTTAATCATTTAACTCCAACTAAGTCAATAAAGCCACTAAGATACAAGGTTCTACTCAGTCTTAAAGAATATAAGGAAAAAAAAACACAATTAAGGAGTAAGAACATTTAAAAAAACATGAATTAAGAAGACAAGCGATAATAATTGACATTAGATTTAAATTTTTGAAGATCAAAGTTGACTGGAAAGCAAGCAGCCAGAAAAGAATTCCACAATGGAGAAGTTCAATCAAAGAAACTGTTAGCATAAAAATTATGGTTATATCTCACTGTTTCAACTGTTAAAATCATAAGAACTTGCCACCATCCAATGTGTAAATTTTTGCCAGTTTATATTTTTAATTTTACACATGCATGCTGATGGTTTGACTTTGTTGACTGCACCGTAGATTGAGTTAGGCTTCATCTGTGAGATAAAGAATACCATGACACAATTCATCCTGCCAGAAATTTGGAAATGCTGTTTGGCATTTGTAATAGAAGATCCATTGCAAACATTTCAGAGTGTTTCAGGGTCAATCTAAAGACAGTGCAGAAGCTTCAGAAAGATTTGGATGATATATCCAGTCAACATCAGGGTATTTGGTGTGATCACTAGTCATGCCAATGTTATACCTCCATTCATGTTCCCACAACATGTAAGCCTCTAGTGCCTTGAGGAGGTAATGCTGCTCTGGGTCAAAAGTGTGACTACTGGAAGGCCCTATACCTGGCAACAGGACTCTGTATCATGCCACACAAGCAGGGGAACCCAGTCATGGCTGTTATGCAATTTCTGTGACCACATCACTCATTATAACTAGTTAGTTAACTCCCCAGACTACAATCCCTTTCATTATTAAGTGTGGCAAACAGATGATTGAGAGACCTACAAAACATGTCAGATTTCATGCTAAAGAAAGTGTATTTGCAGGAACTTTTACTGCACTACTTTATTCAAAAGAAGTCTGCAGCTGAAGCACACAGAATTCTTGTTGAGATTTACAGAGACCAACAGAAACAATGTACATAGTTTGGTTTAGATGCTTTAAATACAATAGTTTTGATGTTGAAAATAAAGAATGCTCTTGTACACTGAAAAAGTTTGAAGATGAACAATTAGAAGAATTACTTCATGAAGACTCATGTCAGGAACAAGCCGAACTTGCAGAATCATTAGGAGCAGATCACACAACAGTTTTAAAATGTTTGACTGCATCAGGAATTATTCAAAAGCAAGAGCATTGAATGTCATGAATTGAAGATGAGGGATGTTGAACCATGTCTTGTCACGTGTGAACAGTTGCTTCAACAACAGGAAAGGTTTTTTTGCTTTAGTATTGTGACCCGCAATGAAAAGTGGATACTTTATGATAACCATAAAAGAAGACGATTGTTGGTAAGCCTGGTCATGCATCAACATTAATGAGAGAGTCAAATATCTCTAGGTCAAAGCTTCTGCACTGTATTTGGTGGGATCAATTATGTGTAGTTCATTCTGAGCTGGTCAAAAGAACTGAAACCATCACAGGAGATTAGTATCAATTACAATTGATGTGTTTGAGCTGAGAATTGAAGAAAAACAGAAGCTGTAAAAGCAGAGATATGACAAAGTGATTTTGCAGCATGACAATGCTAGGCCACATGCTTCAGAATGGGCGAAAACCTACTTGAAAATGCTTGAATGGGAAGTCTTACTCTACCCATCATATTCACTAGACATTGCCCCATCTGACTATTGTTCCAACTGATGGCACATGGCTTGGCTGAGCAGCATTTTCATTCTTATGAAGATGCAAAAAAAAATGAGTTAGTGTAAAAAAAAATGTTTTTTTTTTTTTGGAATACCATTAATGCCAGAAAGATAGAAAAGATAATGGCTAGTAAGGGACAGTATATTCAATGATATGCTTTTTACTAATTTTTGTAAATAAAACATTACTTTTCATAAAAAAATCAGTGAGAACTTATTCAAGGTCCTAATGTGTGTGTGTATATATATATATATATATATATAAGCATACGGTGTAGATATAGAAGAATCCAAAGGAGTATCCTGTACATACAGTGGTAGGATAACTCTCTAAGAGAACTCTAAATATATATGTATATAAATACATATAGAGGAAAATTAAGGCAGACACGCTATTTAATGGTAAATCGGAAGTATAGGTCTATTTCAGACGAACCATTATCAGCTTCTGTCTTTATTGCACAAAGGATTTTACATGAATCTTACATGAATTCATGTAAAATCTTACACAAATTTTACACAAATTTGTGTAAAATCCTTTGTACAATAAAGACGGAAGCTGATGATGGTTCGCCTGAAATAGGCCTATACTTCTGATTTACCATTAAATAATGTGTTTGCCTTAATTTTTATATATATATATATATATATAATCTGCATACAGGCCTGTTTTGCTCTGTTTGTGTGTGTATATATATATATATATATATATATATATATATACATAACCTATATCTATCTGTTTTTATCTTTACATATATTAAACAATATGAAACATTTTCTTAGAATTAACTTTACAAAGTTCATTTATTGTACCTATTTGAGTACTTTAAACTGTCACATCAATTGTTATAAAGAAATGCTTGTTATTAGAATTGTGTTTTTATCAATTCTTGATAATGACTATTGTGAGAGTCAAAATACTTGGATGGATACAATAAATGAATTTCAGAAAAATCAATACAATAAATGAACTTTGGAAAGTTTATTCTGACATAAAACAACATAGTCAAAAGTTAGAAATACTAAAATGTTGGACAGATAAACATTTATATATATTTATATTGTTTTGTGTGTGTTCATGTATTTGTTTTTAGTTAATTCTGGCATTCTGAAGCAACAAGGATTAGCTATTTAATTGTTTATTATATTTTTCAACTATTTTAACAGTTAATATTTAATATTCCTCAAAAATGTCATTATCTACCTGATAATACTAGCACTTAGTACCGGCTAATGATTTAGATGGTAGAAAGTACTCAAACTAAAACAAAACCAAAAATTACCTTTGGACAGTTGAGCCATAATTTCTATCTAGATGCGCAATAGCTTATTTGAATATTTTAAAATTCAATGACATATTAAACAGACCTGAATTTCTAATAATGAAAGAACACTATTTTTTGTAGACTTGAAGCTAAATTGGCACTCAACTAACATGGAATATATAAAACCAATTTATCTGTCAAACAATCCACATCACCCAATTTCACATTTCTCAGCCAATTCATTTTACTGACTGAATAAGCATTAAAGAAAGCTGGACAACTTCTATTTATTTTGACCAAATCCTTGTTTCTTACAAATATATCCATGTAAGACAACACTAAATGAGAAATGATGTATGAATAATATGTGCAATCTTTTGGAAATCAGATCCATGCCTGATGTACTCCCTGTGGGATTGGTATACTTCTCCATTACAGATTTTCACCTCTGTTTCTAGACAATTCTTGTTTTCATGAGAAATTACCCACCTTAAAGCTGAGATAAACCAGTGATCCAACATATAAACTTGCTTAATTATCTTAAACCAGCTTGCTCTTTAAAATTATATTATTTACAGTTCATTTCTGGATGCTATTTTGCTTTCCTTTATTTTTTTAAAAGATGTTCTCTAATTTTCAAAAACAAAAAAAGAAATGAGCTAAAACTAAATATAAAAAAGATTTCAGAAATACCATATGTTCTCTTTTGTACAAAGTTCTTTAGGGACATTTCTGAACGTCTTTATTCATATCATAGTGGCATCTTGTGGGGTTGTTATGTATGCCTGATTGCATTACTTCAGTTGTTTCATGTTTGCATTTGTTATATGAAAAATATATGATGAGAAAAGACCAACTTTCTAATGAAAGAAGCAGAAATGATTTAATTTTGGTACTCAGCAAAGATGAAAGTTGAAAACTACTGGAATTTTTTCACTGGTTTAGCAACAAATTAAAATTTGTTTTTTCCTTTTTTATAACAAGAACTAGCATGTAAAATTATACTTTTCACATATTTTCTCATTTGTATTATTATTATTATCATAACAAAAACTCAGTAACGAAACAGTAATGCTTTTTATGCAAGTAAACTGCTAATGTAGATGCTTTTTGTTTCTTATTAAATCCTTCAATATGTTACCATTTGTAATCATTTATATTGTTTAGTTTTGTTGTTTGCGTTAAATTATATTTGAGAATTAAGGAGAATTAAATAAGTGGATAATTCTCAGAGCAATAATAAATTATTAAATAAGTATCAATCTTACAGTTAGATTATGGATATTAAAAGCATATTAAAAAAGGTTTGTAATTTCATATTTAAATGATCTATAGTGATTTTAGCTAGTTCTTTGATCACCACTTTCTAATTCTGAGTTTGCTATCCAGTGATTTTTTTAAAAAACTTTTTGATGTGCCAACTCTGTATCAGACTGAGTTAAACTTAAAAAATAATTATACAGAATAAATTTGTGAAGACTCTTCAGTTAATTTTAACTCCAGTCAACAATATGATAAATAATTAACCATATATACTTGTTACTGCTGTTAGCAAAAGAGCCTACATTACCCTTTAACAATGATTCAAATACAATTTTAAAAGTACCCTTCAGTATTTATGATCCTGCCTGTCCAATTGAGAATATGCTGCTTCTAAAATTTAGTCTTAATAAAACTGAAATAGAAACAGTCAAACGTTTCTGATAATTCCCGGAAAGAAATCAGATCATACCAAAAGACATGAAACTGATAGCTGGACTCATTTTGATCTTCATTCTCAGAACTGATGCCAAGTGATAGAATTTCAATTTCTCATTTAGATTTTCTGAAAAAAACAATTTATAATTAGTGACTCAATCCAAGTACAAACCTGAAATCACAAAATCTATAAACTGAATATTAACCAAATTATGATCTGAAATTTTCACTATATAATGTTTGATAAATTAATATTCACCACTAACTTAAGTGCCCTGAGAAGAAAGATTATTTTGAAAAAAATATATCTTGTTTGAAGTAAATGCTTTTTTTTTTCATAACTAAAGTTAGCAAAATAAACTAATAAATTTAATGAAGTTATGATTTAATGAGTAAAACTTGCTGAAAATATTTGAAAGTTTATTTTCTCTAGAATGATGATTCATCTCTTATGGAAGCAGATTAGTTGCCTATAACAAGAAACAAACACTATTCTGACAGTGATGCATATACATATAATCCCAGTTCAATAAGTCTATAAAAGATTGATTGAATTTTGATCTAAAATTATTACTATATAATATTTGATTTTTGTGATTAATATTCAGTCAAAATAATACATGGATAAAGAAGTTCATATTGAAAAAAAATTGTTTTATAGAAAAACATTCTTGTTTGATCATTAGGCTATGGACTTATTGATGTATTCCTGAACTTATATTATCTAATGATTCTTGCGAGAGAGTTTAATAAACCATTAGTATAGCAAGTGCAATTTTCAAGAACATGCTCTGCCACTAACCTAATGCTAAACAAATCTAAACTTGTTTAATATCTGAATTTATAATGATCTAATATTTGAGATTATTAAGATTAGTAAAGAAAGTTGAAGTAAGTATATTAATGAGGGAGGAGGCAATGCTGGAAAAGTAATTTAGTGTGTAAAATAAATGTTTTTTATCATTTGACTGTAAACATATCACTGTACCTGCATATGTACAAGATTGTTCGCAAAAGTGATACTTAGGTCAACACTAAGCAGCAACAGTCAGGCTTAGATGCAATCTTAATAGCCTAAATTATGCTCAAGCATAAAACAAACAGTATTTGTCTATATTTCTGAGATGAGGTAGTATTTACATTATTTGGACTATTGTCCTCATCTTTCTTGCCATTTGTACAATACTCTTAGGTCAAGTCACAGGAACTAACCAATGTCTATATCCACTAGGCCTATAACTAAGAGTTGTGAGTTCAATGCCAGGTTACAGCAGTAGTGAACAAGTAACTTACAGGTTTAGAGGGAGAAAACTCATGACTTCCAGAAGAGGCATTAGCAAGGAATGCAGTTCATATACCCCAGTGATTGTAATAAAGGGTTTGGTTCGAAATTCCTAGCAACTGAAGAAGGTTGGAGCATACAATGGCTGAAATGTTGTACAAATGATAAGAAATATGAGGACAATAGTCTGAATAATGTAAATGTCAAAAAACAGACAGTTTCTGCTCAATGTTGACCTCAGTATATATAAATATATAAATGTTTTTAAGTTTTTGAGATTTTGAAATTTAAAAACCGCCATAAATGTTCTTCAGGCTAATTGCGAAAATCAAAGTAAATTACCAAGGATGCTAAGTGATTGAATTTAATGCTTAATAATCTATGGTAGATGCTAAATGATGTAATCTAAAGTTATATAAACAATAATTTAATGCCTAATAATTGAGAGTGAGTAAATGTTGTTATTATTGTTGATTTTTTTAATGTAATTATTATTTTATTTTAGTTTGAGAAATTAATTTATGTATTTATTTTAAATAAAAGAAGGTTTTGATTTAAGTGTTTATTCTTAAATTTTTAATATTTTTATGGTCATACATTTTGGCTTGGGAGAGACACGTATCTTTTAGCAAAGGATACGTTTGAAAAAATCTGGAGCACAGATTTACATTTTCGCAAGATCCAATAGCAACACTCTGAAGAACATTTTGTCAGAGTAAATTATTTTCACTTTTAATAAATGTGACATTCTTTATATCAAAGTTGTGATTCATTGGATTTGAGGAGATAGTAAAAAGAAAAACTTTACTAAGGGCTACAAATGACAGAAAACTGTGGAGAAAGTTGATTGTTCACAATCAACTTTCTCCACAGTAGAGACACAATATATAGAAAAAGACACAATATATAGAAAACAGTACACAATATATAGAAAAAGAGACACAATATATAGAAAAAGAAGGTTGACTTGTTTTAATTCTAATCCAGCAACAAATTAAGATAATTCGCATCATATTTTATTATATATAAAACACATTTGATAGATTAGTGAGGAGCATTAAAGTGAACAAAGAAAAATGAAATTGACAAATTCCTGCCTAGTCTGTTGCATTTACTTTTACACAAATGCTCATGAGAAATGCTGGAATACATCAATTTTCTCTCTCTCTCTCTCTCTCTGATCTACACACAATAATAATCAAGAGGATTGCAATCTGGGGGGGGGGTAAGTGGCCAGATGTAAGAGGTGATATGGTTGCAGAAATTGTCTAACAGCCATGAAGTGGTTCTTCTGCCTGTGTAGCATGATGCAGAATCCTGTTGTCAGACATAAGGTCTTCTAGCAACCACCATCTTGACTCAGGGCAGTACTACCACCTCAAGGCACTTGATGTAAGCCTCCATGTAGAGTCTTGAGGCACTGTGGGAAGATGACTAGAGGCATAACATCGCCATTATTAGAGATCACTCCATATGCTTTCATAATTACCATTAGACTCATCCAACTCTAGATATTATCATCCAACTCTTTCTGAATTCTCTGATAGATTGACACCCATACACTCTGAAATGTTCATATTGGAGCTTCTGTTACAAATGTTGCAGGTCAGTATTCATTTCTAAATTTCTGGCTGAATGAATTGCATCATAGTGTGCTTGTTCTCACACACAGTACCCAACTGACTTTACTATACTTTGTAGTTGACAAAATAAAAACAAAAAATGCACATGTGCAAAATTAAAAATATAAAATGACAAAAATTTACCCATTGCACTTTGTATTCTAAGTAGTATAAAATATTTGTTTCTTAAAACTTCAAATCATCCTTGTCATAAATATAGTCCTCCTCTCTTTAATATCAATGCAACTGACAAATTTAATAAATGGATAATAGTTTTTATTAAATTGTATCTTATATGCCAGTATATGTGATAGATCTGTTTTATTTATTTCTATAAAAAATAAAGATATCACAATTATAAATGTCGTTAATATTTTCTTTTGAATTAATAGTCTCCCAATCTTTTTATCATCTTAATAAAGTATTGGCAAAGCTAGAAGCACTCTTCTTGAATACACACTTCACCATTTCAAAAATTAAAATCTGCTTTTAATATATTTCAAATTTCATATAAATCCTCAAAATTAACATTAAAAACTAACAAAAGTTTCTTGCCTTGCCTGGAACAAAAGACTGCAGAGGTAATGTTCGCTGTAGCTCAATCATTAAATGCACATAAATTAACCTGTTTTTCCTCATAGTCAAGGAACATTCATATTAGATTTGAATGAAAGTGGTGTTACTCTTGTGTCTTGAATAGACAGGCCTATGCAGATATTTTAATTTTATTCTAACTATTATTCCAAACCCTTATTTATTTTCAAAATTAGTGAAAAATTTAATCGCATTGGCAGACTGGTTAGGACAAGTATAACTTTTTTCTTACAGCCATTGTGGTAGTTGTATTAAATGTTGGGGAAGTTCTTACTTTAAGACCATTGCCATAGAGATAATTTTGCCCAAATAAATAGCACAATCTGCTACAACTATTATTTTCATCAACATCTTGCAGCTTTTGAGCAAAAAATTAACTGAATGTTGATTTTATGTGCGATTTCATATTAGTTTACAGTTTTAGCTCCTTGCAACAATTTAAAGCAGTATCTGATTTTCTTTACTTTTGTTCATTTTGAAATCACTGAAAGCCTCTGCCAAACATCTTCTGCTAAAACTATTATCATTCTGCCAAGAAAACCATTTGTTACTAGATATCTCTGACAGTGCAATCCAGGGCCTTAACTTCAATTTGGTAAGACATTGATCCCAGATTATCAGCCAATCATTTTAGCATTTCCTCTGCTCTGTTTTGAATGAAACTGTATATTTTATTTAAAAGATAATAATGATAATTATTTCTAAAAATGAAATTAACTTTAAGTTTTCATTAAAAATTTAAAGAAATAATTTAAAAGACAAAAGTACATTTTAACCTTTTAATAACCATCATTCCATTTTTGGGATAGAAGTCAGGAATGAGTTGTAGAAGGAAACCTATTTATTACTGTTTTATGTTCAAATTTGACATTGTTATTTCAAACTATTAATCAGAAAATATTCTTAGATTAAGGTAATGATCTTAAATTATTATTTTTTATAAAATATACTTAGAAAAAAATTTCAGAAGTTGAATTTTTGCAAAATAGTATAATTATTATTATTATACTTAAAAGATTGCAAAAGAAACGATTAGAAATGAATAGCAAAATAGTTTTTTTCTTCTAAAAGTTTGACTTTATTATTATTCTATTATAATTTTTTATATAAAAAAAGCTGAATGTGTAAATTCAGTCACATAAGTTATTTAGCAAAAACTGGTAAACTGATCAAAATATAAGAAGCAGTGTGCTGCTAGATATTAATGATTGGTATTATCAAAAGCCATAATTCAAGGGTCTAAAGTTAATTTTTATGATTCAGTTATAAGGTTAAGGATCTTGTATGATTGTTATGGATTTATTTTTTTAATCGTTTTATTCCAAAGTAATAATTTCACTAAGATTCAAGAGATTACTGGGAGTGAAAGAGAATAAGAAAACTTTAATGAGAAGAAAAGACAATAAAAGTAGACACAAGATGGTGATCATCATTGCATTTAAAGTTTTGAAGTTTATAGAGTGCAAAGAAACAAGAAACGGAAGGGAGTTCCAGAATCAAGAAGTATAAGAAAAGAAATAGAATAGAACATAGGGTTTCATATAGTTCAGTAGTAAAATGGTGAGATGCCATTGCCAATCTAGTAAAATGCTTAAATTCATGCAGATAAAGCACCAATAAGGAAAAGTCATCAGAACTTGAATTAAAATATTTGTAGAAAATACTGAGAGAAGGTACATGATATCAGTGAGAAAGTGACTGAAATCAAGATTAGGATAGACTACTTTACTGATCCATTGATTTTTGTTAAGAATCTTGAAATATATAGCAGTGCAACAAACCAGATATGGCAGCAAGATTTGATGCATGAACAAATGATTTATTTATAAAGGTGCAAGATGTGCATGACACAGTTTACCAATCTTTAAGTTATCCTTATGCTGGTTGCTACCCACAGCTAGAAAGCCCAGCCTATGCTATTTAATCCATAGCTGGTGCAGAAGTGATTGATTAATTAATACCTTTGCCAACAGTATTTACTTGTAAGTGAATGTAATAAACTTGGCTGGAATTCAAATTCTACTTTCCAATTTCTTATTCTAAGTCACCATCTGTTGCACCACCTGCACATCCTATATGTGTATGGGGAAGAGAGATGTCTTATTTTGAACCTAACTTATTCTTAAAGACAATTCTTTGTTTTGACTTACATTTATAAAAATTACATTTTTCTTTCTTAATTACTTTCTTTCAGATATGCATATAATTTATAAATATATAGGGATGCAGAAGTGTTCTTAACTTGATAAAAAAACCTCTTCCTCAGCTCTCCAAAAGAGGATGGTTTGTCATTTGGGCAGAATTTTATTTCAGACTGAGAAATTTTCAGCACTTCCTCATACACTCTTGCACAAATTAACTGAAGTAAAATGAATTATGTCTTCCTAGGATCTTTCACACTTTAGCTGATTACATATAGATCATCTCTTGGCATTGTTTTTCTCTTCTGACCATGTTTTTATTTATGCTTTGGACTGATTAGTCCAATTTGTTTCTTTGCCTTGATGACATGACTGACAGGTGAAAGGCTGGCACCAAAAATCTCTAAAATCTCTATGTAAGGCGTGCCAGTGTGTTTGTGCAGCAGCGTTACAATTTTTGTGCACTTTTTTAGAGTAACGTCCATTGCAGACAATGGGCATCCACATCTATTGAACAGGTGAAGAGGCTCATCCCTTGTTTCCTGTTTAGGATGTGGTTTCTGGCTTTCTCTTTTCCATTCTTTTTACCCTTACGTAGCCCCCTGCGCATCAGTGGCGTTACCGCCTTGCTTGGGGGTGATATGATTAAAAAAAAAAAAAAACTAATCGACAGTCAAGAGAATAATGTCTGAGCATGATAAAAATCTGATACAGTCAAGGATGACACAATATTTTTCAATACCAAACAAATTTCATCATACAACTCAAAAATTGATTTATATTACAGCACACCACTACAAATGACCTGATCTGAGGAAAAAATAGAAATCAATTACACCCTGTCACTCCAGTGGGTCTAAAACTGACCCTATGGTGAAAAAAAGGAAACTAAAGCAATTGTTTCAATTAATTTGCACAAGGGTGCAAACTAAACATTTACTTTATCACCTAAAAGAAAATTATTTACATCTAAATTTGTCAAGTGAAACCTCATAATACGTATTATCTTCTGCAGTCTGGCTCCCTCATTTTTTTACCATCTAACTACCCAGAGGTTGGAATATTAGACTGCATGCTGTTATGGTTATACTTAATTCTCTTTCACCTGAAGCTCAGATTAAACAAAGTTCTATAAAATAGCATATAAAGATCTAATTTTCTTTGATAAAGAAGTAACGTTCTGTCAATGAAGGAATCAAGAGATGGCTTCATGAAGGGTAGCTAATAAATACCTATTTGTCTAATCAAAACAAGATTTTTTATTATAAAATGAATTTTATTCATTCTAATATCAGGGAAATTTAATAATTATATCATTAGAAGCTGTAATAAATTAAAGTTTTGTGCACAATTATCAGACATATAGGAATCTCATTTGATTTCTTTCATTTTTTTATTCTTGATGCTACCATTTTTTATTTTCAACTGTCATCAGGAAAATTTAATCCATAACTCTATCATTAAAGTTAATAAAAAAGAAAATAATTAATAATGAAGAAATGGAATAATTTAGTTAGTTCATTTTCTATTACATCTGTAATGTTCAAATAAAATTTAAACCTTGTGTCATACCACCTGCCAAGAGAAGAAAAAATAAAAATTGCCACCCAATGGCATTTATGATAAGGCATTTCAAGATGGCTGCTCTCAATATATAACTGGATGAAAACAGCCTGGGGTATCTTGATTGTGCTACTTTGCTACATTGCTGAGGCTTTTCAAGATTTAATAAGATTTGTTCAATCTCTTGGCAAGCCTGACCTTTTTTGTGACTTTCACTGGCAATCCACATTATCCAGAAATTCTGCTATCAATTTTTTCTTGTAAGGCACCAGCAAATGGACCTAATATTACTGCAAGAGTGTTTAACATCAAACTAATGGCACTATTGCATGATCTCAGCAAGCATTCTACAAGGAGGGGTTAAGAGATGCTGTGCCATGAAAGTGGATCAAATGTGACATATTTTCCTCATTTTGTGGGAATGAAGACAAGTCATGAGGACAAGATTATGGTTATCAAATTATGTGTTCTGAAATTCTTGGCAAGAACATCAGCCTTGAACTTCATGAAATTATTGCCAAAAACAATATCCATGGTTCAAACTTTGTGCATAATGAGTAATCTAAGATGTGCTTAGACTATACTGTGTTAATGTACAATTCATACTCTATATATCAAAAGAAAACCTATGACAAAAGAGGAAAGATTTTTCTGTTCATTCAGGATGTAGACAACTTAGGCTCTCCATGACTTTCTATCCTTTGTAGCTATTAGTAAGATTTGTCTTTTTACAATCCCTCCCAGTCTCTGTTTTATCATTCATTTACACAAGTTTTTTACTATTTCCCTCTTGATTTTATCATACCCATTGAGTGTCTGTTAGGTTTTCAAATTCCTCTTTCTTTATTAAGTATCTTAGAAATTTCAACTATCTTTCTGATTCTGAATACAGGGTGTGGCAGAAATACCTCTGTATCATACATACACACACACACCCACACATGTATCTTCTTCATGTGCTGTGTCCCTTCAGAATGTAGGCAATCACAGACTTCCATTTGCCATATCCCGTGTCACTCTTAATATTTTTATCTTGGTATTGCTCCCAAAACCCCATTCCGCCATCTATTTTTCCTTCTATACATCCTGTGAGTGTTAGATTCTCCAGGTCCTCTTTCCTCATTACATGTCCCAGGAACCCTAAGTTGTCTCTTTCTGATTTTAAGTTCTCTTCTCTCCAACACCTCATCATTGTTTACATGATCAGTTCATGGTATTCTCAGCATCCTTCTGTAGAACCTTGAAGAGATTATCTAACATTCGCTGCTGTACAGGACAGGTATCACATAGCAGTCCAGCAATCTTTTCTTTGTTTCCAATGAGATTTTCTTGTCTCTTAGTACTCTAGTTAGCTTTAGAAAAGCGTGCTTGGCCATGCCACTGCATCTCAGATTTCAGGGTCCACTTTCTATCCTCTGTCAGAATGCTTCCGAGGTATCTAAAATTCTTCACTTGTTTTATTTTAGTTTCTCTGACCTGTAGCTGGCATTTTGGGTCCTTCCTTTTACTGATGATTATACATTCAGTTTTCTTGAATTTTTTTGCTCAGTCCTTTCTTCTCATTTTCTCTTCTTACAGTATTTGTCTATATTTCTGAGCTGAGGAGTATGTACACTATTTACACTGTCCTCACCTTCATTGCCATTTTCATGATGTTTTGGCTGTTGTACGCTCCAGCCTTCTTCAGGTGCTCGAAATTTTGAACTGAACCCTTCATTATAATCACTGGGGTATATCATTTTCATTTCTTGTGCAAAGCCACTTCTAGTAGTCATGAGTTATCTCCCTTTAATCCCATATTCTAAGTTATTTGTTCACCACTGCTGTAGCTTAGTATTGAACTCACAATTCTTGACACATGGCCCAGTAGATATAGGCATTGGTTAGTTCCAGTGACTTGACCCAAAAAGTTGTGAGTTCCAGGTGATGGATCACTTCTGAAGAAATTTGTCCCCTTATGCCTTTTATGCTAACAGGTGCTGGATGATAGTCCAATGACAGCTGTGGCACATGGCGCTCCTTACCGGGCGAGGAGTCAGTGTCTTAAGGCTTAACCCCTTTCATGCCAATAGGGTTTATAAATTGATTGTATATGTCCATGAATATTCTTTGGAGGGGTGGTGGAGTGGTTTCTTGTTGCCTTCTCCACTGTGTTTTATCAAGACACCACCTCTGTTGACTCCTCAAAAGTTTTCCACCCTTTGTAGGCTTAATTTTGTTCGACTGGGTTGCTAACATCCTGTCAGACCTACAAATATTAAGTGGGAGTAGCTGATATACTAGAAAAAAAAAATATATCTATTTCTTTCAAGTGGGCAGAGCTGGAGTAAGTGTGTTTTTTTTGGGTTTTTTTAAGAATGGTAGCTTTGTAGATTGTTGTATCGTGGAATGAAGAGATACACACAGAAATGTAGATAAATTACAGAGTTGTACAACCAAGATGTATATTCAATATTTACAGTCTGTTGCAGTAATAAGTGTTACTTCCTGAAGTCTATGATAATGACAACCTCTGTGCTAAGTGCACATTGTCTTTTATACATCCGGGTGACTGGATGTCACATGTAATGAGCCATGAAACAATATAGATGATATAGGTAGAATAGTAAAAAAGGATACTTTAATACAACTATTATTTCAAATTTTCAGGACAACTAATATTACTGGTGGATGCAAGAATCAGTGGTCATAGAGAATAAAGTAGGTCTAAAGAGAGGAGTGTATTGTAAAATTAAAATAGAATTGTCCATTTAAGCAAAAAACTATTGTGAAAAATTATATCTAAAAGGGAAAGATTAAAGAAAATGAAAAAAACAAAAAATGGCAATATGTCCCCTATAATAAGACATAAAGCTAGATGAAGATATCATTGCCACTAATGAATTAGTATTATGTGGAAGTATTTCTGGTACACTCTATTTCTTCTTGTTTTAATCCTTCTTAAAATTTCCTTGTAATTCACATGTTCAGCCCATAGTATTCTTACTATATTTTGTAGAACCACGTCTGTGTCACTTCATGTTTCTTATTCACCCTTGAGGAAATTCATCGCCATTCACTACCATAGAAGTAATAAGTTACATCAAGCAACCAGGTCTTTGATCAGGAGATTTGAAATATTGAGGAATATGAAACAATATCTTAATTGCCATCTTTCTCAGGTCCATACTAACCTTGGTTGGTAGCACCTGTTAGGATTTCAACTATAAGCTAATAATGAATCCCCAAACATCAATAATACATTTTTATAATGAAATCAGCAACAATACTTTTTCATAACAAAGTAATTGATATCAGCTCAGAACGAGATTTCGGGGAGCCGAGTTCAAATTCCAGTAGAATTCCTTGCATTCACTTACACACAAATACCCTTGGGCAAGGTAATAATCCATCCCTTCCCTCCAGTTATGCCTGGCAACCAGTCTATCACAGAAAGTAATAGCAACCTACTGCAGGATAATCCTGTTAGTCATGTCTCTTTCGAGACATGATCGCCCAAGTGTTTATCATCTATGGCACTTAACTGACTGACAGTGCAACATGAAAAAAAAAATTATATTAAAATTAGCTAACAAATCAGTTTATGGTCTTTAAAGTATATATCTAAAAAGCATACCTTTAACCTGAAAGCATAAGATTATGTACAAAATGTCTAGTTGAAAGCATAAAACTACATACAAAACATTTAGATTTCAGTATTAAAAAAGCCATAGAGATTAATATGCCACTAAAGATTAACCTGCCAACAATACTTATTAATAATAAAATTATCAAAAGTACCTATTTGTTGTAAAATTACCAACAATACCAATTTATAGTAAACTTATCAACAAAATATATTTAAACCAAAATTACCAACAACACATTTTATCTCCAGTTGAAGGCATACAATAATATTCAAAATATATTTAGTTGAAGCCATAAAATTGCATTCAAAATATTTAGATTTCTGCATTAAATAACCTGTAGAGATTGTTATGCTACTAAACAAAATCAATCAATGAATCAACCAAACTGTTCAGCACCATTTGAGTTAGTCTTCAAATATATAATGGACAGATATCTGTAGTAGCTGAATTCTTTGTAATGTCTTAAATTCCTTTTTGCAAATAGCATTCTTTTTTTATTTTAGTAAGTAGAAGTGACTTGAATATTTCTGAACTATTAGACATTTAGGAAAATTGCAAACAAAACGCACAGTCAATAAAGAGGTACAGAAGTTTCAAAAAGAAACATGAAAACAATTCTAATAATCTAGTTACTACATTCAGTGAGAGATAAAGTTCAAACAGGCTGTTCTTAAATCACTTAGTCAGATCAAGACTTTTTTATCAATGTCATGCATGGCAACAAGCAGAAATATTTAAAATCTCAACTATATACAACTTTCTCAGATCAGTTATTAAAAATGACAGTGAGCAAGTGAAGTCTTAGTCTAAGAGGTTTGACCAAGTGAAATCTGTGGTCTTTGTTTAAGAGGATGGTCTGAAGATTATCCTTCTTTGAACCTCTTAGGCTAACATTATAGTTTAGTCCCAAACCCATTTTCATATAAAAAGAAACGTCATACTTTATTTAGTTTTATTCTGAAAATTACCCCTTAAGAGTATGTTCTGGTTTCTATCGCACATCTACTTAGTAATGATCTTCTGATTAGTCAAATTTTCAATAAATTATAATTGAATAATATTTCAACAATACATCAATATTATAAAGTATTACGTAGTGATAATAACAGCTAAATTTTCATAACAACTGCAAATATCAAAGTCAGCAGTATATATGCAGATAAGCGAGGATTGATTAGCCCATTTTTTGTGTCAAATGCCACATTTATAGATGAGGAAAAAGATTGAGTGACTTTAATAAAAACCAAATTGTTATGGCCAAAAGACTAGTTCAGATTATTTCTTAAATGGTGCATTCATTTGCAGTAAGTACTTATTGGTAATGGTTCAAGGAAACAAATACAACCCACCATTGATAAAGCATAGAGTAGCCAATATTTACTAATGTAAGATGTGAATATTGATGTTTCCCACCGAGTATGAGACAACAGAAGAGTTACTGTGGCAAAAATTACAGATAGTTATAAACAAAGTGTAGGAAAGAATATCAGTATATCATTAAGTGTATAAGGCAGCATAGCTACAGGCCAGTCAGAGTACCAGTGTTAACCTATATACATCAACAAGAGTATCTTCAATGAATATGCGAGTATCAAAATTCAATCTTATATCAAAGGGAGAAGCTCCTCTAGTTTAATAAGTCTTACTTTTTCCTGAATAGTGTAGATGATAACATGTTCAATGTTATCCATGAGAAGCAATGCTGTTAGGATATGCTAGGAAGAAAGAAAAAACAAGTGGATGATTTAAACAATGTTCTGATGTGAAAAAACTGGGTTCTATCATTTATGTGAAAGGTACTTTAGTATTTGCTACTTATTCAACATCATTATAGGTCGGCTACACTTCCTTATAGCAACAGTTTCCTCCAGTAGTAATGGTACCTTTCTAAAGATCAATGTGCTCTTTTATATAACTTTAGTTTTCCAGAAATTGTTTTAGAAAAAGGAGTAAAACTTTACTTTATTGCTCTGGATACCAAACTCTCCATATCTCAACTCCACTGAGCACATATTGAATGTTCTGTAATGAGTTAGTTCTGCTGAATCTCTGTTATCTTGTAGTTAAAGGACTTGCTGTTAACATCCCAGAGGAAAGATCTTCCAGAGTCTGTGGAAGGTTGAAGCAGTGCCAAATTAACCTTGGAAAAACATTCAACTTATTCACAAAGAAAAAAGAAAAGAAAAAAATGCAAAAACAGGTATCGTGCAAATAAAAAAAGTTATAATAAAAAGAGTGTTTAGGGATTTTTATAATTTATTTTTTTTACTTTCTTCTTATGAAGACAATTTTTATATCACAGTAAATAACTATATACTTTAATAGCTTTAATAACTATATACACTTAAAAGCTGAAGCTTTATAAATTAATTATGAGATATTTGTTTTAAATACTGTATAATTTCTATTTTACTCGAAAATTTATAATTTTATTAAATTTTATTTTAAATTGGTATCCACTCAGTAGATATCATAATCTCTTTAAATGAAAAAAAATATTCATACTAAAATTTTGTCTGAAACTAATTAACAGAATATGTT
This sequence comes from Ascarosepion bandense, assembly GCA_037127315.1. Lineage (NCBI taxonomy): Eukaryota > Metazoa > Mollusca > Cephalopoda > Sepiida > Sepiidae > Ascarosepion > Ascarosepion bandense. The sequence goes on from JBBBDQ010000365.1 coordinate 649,132, forward strand.
CTCATCTTGTGTTCACCATAATTTGAATCTGTCTAATTTGTTTGTTTTACAAAATCTTACTTTATATAGATTTTAAAGTTTTTTTCACAAATGCTGCCAGTCTGTACTTGATGAGATAAAAACAATCACATGGAGGATCTTTATTACAATGTTTAGGCTTATGAGTTATAAGCCAACTTTAATCTTTCATTTCTTAGTCTATAAGTTTTAAAAAATAATGGAAAAACAAAGTAATTATTTAAAAGATGATGTTCCTGGAATCTATATGATTATAAATGTTATTTTTAATGAAATAATTGAATTTCTGAAAAGTATTGAACATTCAGAAAAGTAATCTTTAAATTTATGCAGTTTACCTTTAAATATGTTCCATAGTCAAGAATAATACTTTTCCAGCCTGTTCTACTTAAGAGACATTGATTGTCAGCTATTAATTGTCCTCGGAATAGTTACATTAATACTGTTCAATGTAACAAGAATGAATCCAGCATAAAAATATGCACTTAATAATTAATCCATTCAACCTGATATTGCTTGGAGGCACAGATTTTAAACAGTCACTTAATACTGAATACACTTCAAGTTGCTTTTGCTAAAACAGAAATCAATTTTTTCCCCATTGGGCTTCCCTTCACACTACATCTTTGTGTTTATATAAAGATTTCATTCTTTTGCAGCAATATTTTATTTTAAATTGTAAAGCATTTATTTTGGGCACGCAAAGAATTAAAAAAATAATTATATCATTAGAAAGAGCCATCACTGAGAACTTTTATTGACCAGTTGCCTAAAAAATGAAGACAAAAGAATATTTTTTGTTTTCTATCTGAAAGAAACTGATTTTGTTTTCTGGTTAATGTTTGCAGTTTCTTTGCTTCTATTCAGAAAAATTAAAAAAGAAATTTTCAAATAAAAGAATTCAACATAAACAATAAAAATGCAAAATAATATTTTGTAAAAATTCAGAAGTGCAAAATTTCTTGTTTATTTGCCCCATATCATACAACATTTCATTTTGGGCTCAAGAATTTTATTAGTATTTAAAATGTAATTATTGCATCATTTTAGTCTCAAATACTGTTTGATATACAATAGATGAGTTGAATAATAAAATCTCAAGTAGAAAGTAATTTCATGGAAGATTAATGATGAAAAAATTCTTGGGATTGCTATCAGTTAGCCTATTGGTTATTATTTTTTTTTTTTTTACTATCTTTTGATAATATGTGTCGAACAAAATCTATATTCTCATCATAAGTAATCACTGTCATCAAAGATTAATGGACTTCTGTTTGATTTCTAAAAGGTTAAGCAGTGACTTCTGTTTATACACAAATGTCAGAATGTCTTTGAAATGTAGTTCTCATGGTGCACAAGAGGCTGCTATTATAATTGGACAATGGAAAAATCTCTTGGCTACAATAGACATTCTTCAAAGAGAATCATGATATATTCCATAGATTTATATCAAAGGAATATTCCCCTGATGTCAAAGACAGTGAACATGACAAAGCAATTGGAAGTGTACTTTCCCACCATTCCTATTTGTCATGGTGAATATGTTTCATCTTTATTCATGTCTGTTCATGACTACAAAATTGGTACGAAAGACTGCAGATTTTCATGCAAAGAATTGCTAGTGAGCCCTTATCTTTATAGATTTCAAATACCAGTGCTCTGTGAAAATATTTCCAGATAAATAAATTTCTGCTATAAATTTGTTGGAATGTTATTACAGTTACTTCATGGAGAGTCAGTTTTTTGTAAATATGTTTCTTCTTGTGGCATTTCAGTTGTGGGAGCTTTGAAATCTGGCCCTAGGTTTCTGTTTTAAATTTGTAGTTTTGTGTGAATAAATGTTATCAACTCATGCTGGAAAAAGGTTTGCTATCATTTAAGGCTATGGCCAGTGGAATTAGAATGTTTGTAGTTTAATCCATAGCTAACTAAATCTTGATTTCATTCATTTTTGAAAGATCAGAATTTAAATCCTCTATTCTTCAATCCAATATGCTTTCAAAAATATATAAGTGTTTATATAATACTGAAAATTGTCTTTTTGACATGTGTGCGTATATAAATGAGTAGACACTAAAATATTTTCAGCCTGATCTACTCCCTAAAATCTAAGAAATTAATGCAACATCAGATCATATTGTTATTTAAGGAAAGGACTTCTTTACAGTGTGAATGCAGATGCCTCAGCATCTAGCAACATACTGAACCAAGATTTGTTTCTGTGCATGAGGCTTTATGTATTACTTCTGAATTAGATACAAAAACAAAACTAATATCTAAGAGAAAATCTCTTTATCCAAAGAGTCTTGCTTGAGAGAGGGAGTCTAAAGGGACGAAAAAGTCACAAGCTAGTTGCATTTCTAGACACACATCAAACCATGTTGGAAAGAAAGGAATGAACTTAGTTAACTTTGTGAATATAAGTAAGAGCATTAAAATCATGTTAGATATTCACTCTGTAAGGATCTTATGGAACAACCAGCCAGTAATCAACTGGAAAAGAAGTTGATTCTAACTGACCAAAAAAAAACCACCAGGGCAAATTGGTTGGTAGTTTAAATAATAACCTGAGAGATTCCATTCTGTTACAGGCAAGTCTATTCTGTAAGCATTGATTGGCTGATAATTTCAGTGTGTACAGTGAGCTCCATAAATATTGAGCACAATATCCACACTCTTGAATATTCACCTTTATGCAGGGAAACAAAAGAAGACAGCCATATTGAAAGGTAAGTTATTTGAATTCTACATCTCCTTCCTCTCCCCACTGTGGGAGCATAGTGACCGCTGGGGGGGGGGATCGGTTCCTTATCGCCTGATCAATTATATGGGAGTAGTCGGGATAGAGCCCTTGGGATCCTTGTTCGTGATAACTGTGACTGAGTAGGGCCTTGGGATGCCTGATCACTTTGCAAAGTAATGCTGCCATTTCCAGATTTCTCATCAGATTGATGTGGCCTAAATATATCTGTGTCTGTCGCTCCAGGGAACACAGGCCAAGGACTTGGGATAGGGGTCTTGACTGCAGGTGCCTCAAGTTTACTCAGAAATCATAAAAGTTTCTTCATATAAGATTATAATTTTCAACTATAAATTTGGTACAAACAGTAAAACAACTTGAAATAATTTCTTTCTTGTTTTGCCATGTCAGCAAAACATTGAAATAATAATGTGAAAGTATTTTTTAATTTTATAGTTGTTTAAATGCATGATCTGTTGTCCTTTTTATTGTTTTGTTGTCAAACAATACTCTAATGTTATCATTTCATTATCTCTTGTATTATTTATTGTTATTTACCCTGTCTCACATGAAGCAATCAATAAAGTTTTCAAGACAGATAATTCAGAAGTCTTGAAAAGGATCTTTAACAAGTCCCCAACTGTTTAACTGAGATCTTTTTAACATGTCTCATTATATATATATATATATATATATATATATATATATATAGTAATTTTGTTATTTCACAAAAATTTCCATGTTTAAGGTTCATCGGTTGATATTTTAAAAATAAATGATGAAAATGATTTATTTTAGAAAATATAAGATAAATTCATGTTTATTCAGAAAATCAAGGAGGGTTGGTTAGAGGAAGTTAAGCAATATAATTGTATGTATGTCTATATTACTTAATCAAAAGTTAGAATTAGGTTAAACTAAAGAGTTGAAAATTTGGGTCACATGGATGAACATTCCAGCTTAATGTCAAAACATGGCACATTATTTTGTCTGGGTATTATACTGAAGAGACTATTGACAGGAGGCAAAGGAGACAGAAAACTATGCCAAAACATGAAATTGAATACAAGAAACTGCAAAAAGAAATAAGGACCAAGTGCAGACAGGCTGAAGAGGAATGGCTCAACAACAAATGTGCTGAAATAGAGAGATTGAGCAAGACTAATAAAGGAGAAATGCATAATGAAATAGGGGAACTAACAGGACAAAGAACATGCTCCTCACCTGGTGTATAAAATTCAAGGATGGAATGATCATATTGGAGAAAGAGGAAATACGTCAGCGATGGGAAGAACATATAAAAGATCATTTCCACGACAATAGAGAGCTACCGATAATAAACAAAGATGATAAAATACTAAAATCTGAAGTGAAAGCTGCAATGGCCAAACTGAATAGAAACAAAGCAGCTGGACCAAATGGCATTGTAATAGAGATGTTGACAGCCTTAAAAGATTTTGGCATAGAGAAAATTACAGAAATAATAAATGAAATCTACAACAGTCATGTAATACCAGATGATATGAGCAAATCAATTTTCATAGCTCTGCCTAAGAAGCCAGGTGCAAATAAATGTGAACTCCACCAAACAATCAGTTTGATGAGTCATTGTCTGAATCTTGATGAATAGAGTGAGAAGCAGAATCTGACCAGAAATATGACAAGAACAGTGCGGTTTTGTCAAGGACACAGGAACAAGGAATGTGATATTTATGCTTAGGATGCTATCAGAAAGGGTGATACAAATAAAAAAAAAGTTTACCTGTGTTTTGTAGACTATGCCAAGGCATTCGACAAAGCATGCCATAAGGAATTGATAGAAATGCTCTGCAACTTCGTCATATTTGGCAAATACCTCAGAATAATCAGGAACCTCTACTGGCAGCAAACCACCTGCATACGAACAGGAAACGAATTCAGCAGATATACAAAGATAGAAAGAATTGATGATTGTATTGACAAAGTTGGCAAGTCAAAATACGTCAGTAAATTCAATTTGATGAAAGGTTATTGGCAAGTACCTTTAACTGACAACGCTTAAAGAAATCTCAGCTTTCGTGACTCCTGACTATACCAATACAAGGTTATGTTGTTCAGAATGAAAAATGCACCAACAACATTTCAAAGGATGATGCATTCCCATCTACATGACATCCAAGGATGTGATGTCTACATAGATGATGTAATTGTGTACAGTAAGACTTGGAACGAACATTTACACATCCTAAAGCAACTCTTCCTTAAACTAGAAGAGGCAAACCTATTTATGAACCTAAACAAAAGTGAATTTTGTCATGCAAAATTAAATTATTTGGGCCATACTATGGGTCAAGGACAAGTTAAGCCTATCACTACAAATGTGGATGCTATCCTAGAGTATCCTATTCCAACCAACAAAAAACAATTAATGAGATTTCTCAGTATGGCAGGTTTCTACCGAAAATTTTGTAAAAATTTCTCATCAATAGCAAGTTTTCTCATGAATCTCCTTAGAAAGGATGTAAAATACAAATGGAGTGAGACCTGTGATGCAACTTTCAACAAAATTAAAAATACTCTCATGGAGGGCCCAGCTCTTGCAACACCAGATTTCACAAGACAATTCAAATTACAAATTGATGCCAGTGATGTGGGAATGCGTGGTAGCTTAACCCAAGAAGATGATGCAGGTATCAACAGAGCAATTGGATATTTCTCCAAGAAGTTAAACACCCACCAAAAGAATTACTCTACCATTGAAAAGCAGTGTTTATCATTGTTAACAATGCTACAATGCTTTGACTTCTATCTCAGTGTCACTATGTATTCTGTTTTGGTCTTTACTGACCATAATCCACTAACTTTTCTTCAAAGGATGAAAAACAAAAACCAGAGACTGACAAGATGGAGTCTTCTCCTACAAGAATACAACATTATAATAAAACATATTAGAGGAAAGAACAATGTTATTGCAGATGTGTTATCTAGAGTATAATATGACAAATTGTGGTAGTATAATTTTGCTACAAATCGAACTTATTGGTTTACAAAACTTGTGTTAGGACTGATTGCCCAAAAAGAAATATTTTGTGTTACACTTAACTATAAAAGTTTTTCATTTATAATTCAAAACTTTTACTCTAAAGTGGGGAGGGGGTATGTAACAAGGAAGTTAGAAGGGATTTTTTTGCCCCAAAAGCCTTGGGTCATGACTAAAATAGTCACCTTAGTAACAGTAGTAGTAACTGGTCATTCGGTCAGGGTTTTACCACTCCAGAAAGGAGAGTAGTATGAATTAGGTCATTCGGTCAGGTTCTATCCTTCCCAAAAAAGAGATTAAATAGCCTGGTAACTATGGTTACAGTGAAAAGAAGGAAAAGACCAGAGAAAGAGAGGGCCAATGAATATAGGCCCCTGTTTCTATATAAAAGGGAAGAAATAGTAGAAAACCCCAGAGTTGTTGGGCTACTGGCCAGTCATGACCTCTCTCTAGCTATTCATTCAAGACGTCGAAATAACTTTCCATCAAGCAACCAGCTGGAATTCTCCACACCAAAACATTCCTCAACATCCAGGGAATCACAATGTGCTGCCGTGAAAGGTACAGATTGTTTTGTTAATCACTCTGACCAAACCCTAGCTGTATATATATATATATATATATATATATATATATATATATATATATAATCTTTAGCCGAGTTGAATGACCCTTTTCCATTTCATCCAAACTTCCTCCAAATATCTTCCTCGTTAGACTCACCACTTATTTTTCAGTGTGAAACTAGTACAAAGTTGAACCCGTTCTAGTGTCCGGTATATTATAGTTCTGTCACCTTATTCCTGTGTGTTTGCTGAATATTTTTGTGTGTTATAATAAATTTCGTTTCTGTATAAAATTATCTTGCGTTATAGTTTAATTCCCTCCCTTCAGCATTATTCCAACTAAAATTATATTTTTATGTGTTGCTGACACAAACGGGTTCGTAACAATAAATGAAAAACTTGAAGTCACTGAAATGTGGTTCTACAGAAGGATGTTGCAAATATCATGTATCAAGCATGTGAGCAATGATGAAATTTTAGAGGTGTCAAGAATTCTTTGATTCAAAGCTGACTGAATGGTACTTTGACCAGATCTGAAAGCTTGCAGATCGATGGCAGAAAGTCTTGGAAAATGATGGTCTTTATTTTGAGCAATAATTTTTGTTGTTTTTGTGAGTAAAATTTTAATTTTTTGCAAGTGTTTACGAACTTTTTGGACAGCTTAATAAATCATAATTGATATAGCAAAGTGAACTTGAAAACCATTACCTCATATTGTAATGTCCAATACATACACACTCACATATATATATATATATATATATATATATATATATATCAACACTCTATCTATACCTTGATATCAAGCACTTTACAATAAAAACCCTGCTTGCCAAAATAGTTTATATCAGTAAAAATACAGAAAAACAATGACCTTGGTGCTAAACATCATCACAATTAATCTCTCTTTCTCTCTCTCTCTCTCTCTCTCTCTCTATATATATATATATATATACACACACACACACTACAGTTCAAAAGTTTGAGGTCATGTTTGGTAATTTTTTTACATTAGTTCAATAAGTGTAGTTCTATACTTTACATAAGAGAAGATTATTATACATGATTAAAAAAGAGACTTGAGTTTTATTAGATTCTATTATGATAAATAGAAAAGAAAAATTTATTAAATTTTGTTCTTGTCAGAACATCCCTGTTTAGCCTTGATTATGGCAGCACAAATTTTTGGCATTCATTGCAGAAGTTTCTCAAAGTATAAGCTTGATAATTGATTCCATTCTTTTTTCAATAACGCTATGATCTTTTTTTTTTCAATTTTGTCCTATGCTAATTCTGAGGGTGACTTCAAAATTTTGAATTGTAGTGTGTGTGTGTGTGTGTGTGTGTATATATATATATATATATATATATATATATAAAAAGAGAGAGAGAGGGGGGGAGAGTTTAAAACTTTCTATATTTATGGAGGAAGAGTGCTGAATATCAAAGACTGAGCATTTATAAATAGTGACAGTCAGGTACTTCGTGCAACAAAAGACATGAAGTTTTGGAGAGTTTTTGTTGCTTATCTTCTTCAGGAGCATGTCATATGAAAGAAGAAACAAGCTTTATTTAATATTTTAAAAGATAGATAACTACTGCTGTATTGGTATATAGACTACAGAAAAGCTATTCTTTTTTCTGTTAATTCTTAAGTTTTTATATTGGAGTATGTATTTAGGTTACTTGTAAGCTGAACAGTAAAATAATCTGGAGATAAATTTTTATATGTTAAAGATAATAATTCTGATCATTATAAGAGTTACAAACAACAGAACCACTCTTTGGCTGATATATCTGTATTGAGATTTTAATTTTATGAATTTCTGAGATGAATATTCAGACTAATGTCCTCATCTTTATTGTTATTACAACAGTGTTTTTTTTGCTCTTGTGCTCTCCAGGTTTACCTTCAGGGAATTTTGAATGGAAACATTTTCTATGTGGGCAGATTATTTTCATTTCACTGGATATCTCATTTTTGGTTTGGTTTTACAACTTGGTTTTTTTTTCACCCTGTTTCCACTGGTCTGAATCTGTACTACCTTCTCCAGGGATTGAACTCACAATCTCTTTGTTACTTCCACTAGGCTATTTATTGAAGATTACCTGGATCAGCAGATACTTGAAAAAAACTAAAAAGCACATTCACTGAAACATTGTCATAAAACAGATGAGGACATTAGTCTAAATGAAAAAACTGATATTTTATAAGCACACAACTATTTAGTTTACTTGGTGCATGAAAAACTGTATAAAAAATCAAAGAAATCTTAGAAATCAGTAACATTTTATATAAAATTGCTAGTTTTTAAAAAATAGGTTATCTGCTTTAACAAGAACTAGCAGTATAGCCAGGCATTGCTCGGGTGTAATGAAAGCTTTAAAACTAATCCATGGTCCTGGAGCTCAGACTCTTTGGAAGTTGGCATGAAAGACTAAAAAGCAATAGTTGTTTCCAGTTAAAGCGAGACCGTAGACTGAAAGAAAAATGAATGGATGCAAGTCAAATTTTGATTTCCTGTTATCGATATCAAATAAGTTTTTTTTGTTGTAAGCTGAATTTTGAAGGCTAAATAAGTCCTCTGAGTGAATATTATCATGGCTGAGACTAAGAACTACAATTATACCTACTTAGAGCCAAACCTGAAGCAAAACCTAAAATAAAAGGGCTTAAAAAAATACAGACATACAGGCAGATAAACAGACACACACAAACATTTTGCCTTATATATATATATATATATATATATATATATATATATATATATATTATCGATTTTCTGCACTATTGTAAGAACTGCAGCTTTGAAACTTCTGAATATCGTTTCTTATGTCTTTGTCTATGAGTATATCAAATTTGATTAAAATCGAACCACTCTTTCTATAACCTGATTTTTTTTGAGTATTGATTTTCATTATTTATCAGAGGTACCTCAACACAAAACCTAGCTAAGAACACTCGCAGACGCTTAGAGTACAACTGTGTAAATTTCCAAGAAAATCGGTTCAGCCGTTTCGGAGTCTATAGGTAACGGACACACACTCACACACAAAGTTCCATTTATAAATAAGTTTGTGTCTTCTCACTGGACTAATTCAACCTATTCAGTAAGATAATTCTGAGAGAATTAGAAGTCTTACCTGGATTCATTATTGGCAGCCACTATCTTAATAATATAAGTTATGCAGATTGCACAGGGCTGAAAGCAGATATAGGAAGGAAACTCGACCTCCTCCAGAAGCTAATGAAAGAATGCAAGAAAAAAGCAATAAACATCAATTGCAAAAAAACAGAATACATGATTGTTAGCAAAAAATAACATTTTAACATGCAAATTACAAAGTGGAGATACTAAAATTACACAGTACAAGACTTTAAAGTGCTTTAACAGAGGATGGACACTAAACTCCATTGATGCATTGGGGTATCAAAAGATACCTTCAAAAAACTCAGAAAATTACTAAGAAATAGGAAAATTTTGTTAGAAACAATAATTCCTCCTATATAGCAGTGGATACTGGACAATCTCCTCACAAATGAAGAGAATATTTAGGGAAGTGAAATGTGCTTTTATATAAAAATGTTGAGAATATCATGCACTAAACATGTGAGCCACGGAAAAAAAAATTGGGAAAATTGGAAACAAAAAGGAAATAGGGCTTAGAAAATTTGGTACTTACAGGACAGATTGAAGGCAAGAGAGCTAGATGAAAACAATACATAACCTACCCAGCAAGGTTTAGTAGAGATAATAAAGTGACAAATTTTATTAAGAGCTATAAAGAAGAGAAAATTATGGGGAGCTATTTTTACCAGCATTCTGAAGAGACATGGTACATAGAAAAATAAGAATGTTTTATTTCTGACCCTTAAATTCTTTTTTATGAACCACAGCTAGTTCGATCTTTCCACTAGTAGAAGCCAAGATTACCTCTCATATTTTCAGAGTTTAGCAATTATTTCTATATTGTATTTGTTACTAACCTAAGTTCTCTACTAGTCGCTCTTGTAAAGCACTGTGACTATGATTGTGTAAATTGTTTTTAATTATCAAATTTAGGTTTGGTATATTAGGGTTTCGGTTATATGTAGGAATTCTGAGTAAAGACTGGCCATGTTTGTTTGTTTTTGTTTTGTTTCTTTTTGTTTTTTTGTTCTCTCTTCCTCTTTCTCCCTTGCTAACTGGACACATGGCTTTGAGGTTTTCCCCCCTCCCACTTCAATGTATTCTGCCCTCACACTACTCTCTGTTACTGCTTACTTAGAAGCAGCTTAAACTTTCCAGAACTGAATGGAGAAAACAAAATGAAGATAATTTTTGTAATTTTTTTAACTTTTTTCTGCCAGTCAGCCTGCAACTGGTAAGTTTTAGCCAGTCTGATCTTATTTTTCTGTATTTTTTGAATTTTTTTTTTTTATTCCTTTGGTTCTTATATTTCTGTTTAATTTTTGTTCTTGTTTTGTTACTAACCTAAGTTCTCTACTAGTCACTCTTGTAATGCACTGCGACTATGATTGTGTGAATTGTTTTTAATTATCAAATTTAGGTTTGGAGAGTTCTGGGGCACATTTCTTCAGTACTATGACTGGGATTCCGTCACCGCCGCTCGCTTTGTGTAGGTCAAGTTGTGCAATTATCTTGGCGACCAGCGAGGGTGTAATGTGGACGCTATTTAGTTGAGCCTTAGTTCTGGGTGGGAAGTCGTGTGTAGGTATTCCTAACGAGTCCAGTGTCGAATTAGTGGAGATTCTACGGGCAAAGCATTCAGCCTTGTCCACTGGGTAGGTGAGAACTTCAAACTCATTGATTAGTGGGGGTATTGAAGTTTTGTTCTTGTTGAGCACGCTTTTGCAGAGATGCCAGTAATCTTTGGAGCCAAACTTAGAGGATGCTATGTGTTGCATCATTCTGGTAGCAAACGCCCTCTTAGCTTCGTTCAGTACTTTTTTACACTTGTTCCATGCTGAGATGAAAAGGCGCCTGTTTTGGTTCGACGAGCAGCTTTGATACAGCCAGAAGAAATGGTTCCGGTAGGCAATGGTGACCGAGCAAGCGGGTGAGAACCAGGGGGACGAATTTGATTTTAGTTGGAATTTCCTGGCCGGGATAAAAGCATCGATGCCAGCCTTAACCCAAGAGGAGAGCTCGGAGGCACAGTCTTCGACAGGAAGATGGAAGACGTTGTTCCAGGAGACGTCACAGAGGAAGTCTCGGCTCGGAATGAGTCCCAGTCTGCTCTCTGGTAGCAGTATGATATTCTGCTGGTCTGGTTTTCTTGGGTAGAGTTAGCGCGGATTGAGATGTTGACGGAAACTACGGCGTGGTCAGAGTTTCTGAGGGGGCAGAGTTGCCTGGTAGTGCAGGAGTCTGGGATGGAGGTAAAGCAAAGGTCGAGTAAAGAGTCCCTTCCATTAAGGTTATTAGAGAAACGCGTGGGGAAGTCCACCACTTGCGTTAGAGCTTGGGTTATTGAAAAATACATGGTGTGGATCCCAGCAAGGTCGGTGGCTGAGTTTTCAAGCCACTTGGTGTGGTGGGTGTTAAAATCGCCAAACACAAATATATGGGCAGATGGGTGAGAAGAAATGGCCCTGTCGTGGTTGATACTGACTTGGCAGACCAGCTGCAACCACTCTCTCACCGGCGTGATGTGGCTTCCCTGTGCCTCTTCTACAAGTACTTTCATGGCTTCTGCTCCGATGAGCTTAGATCACTGGTGCTGCCTAAGCACGAATTTACATGAGATACTAGATTAGCAACTAGGTCCCACCCTTTTACAGTTAAACAAATAAGATGTAACCATAAATTCTACTCCAACAGCTTCTTTTCTCGCACTTCCCGCCTGTGGAACTCCCTTCCACAAGTCTGCTTTCCCGACAGTTACAATCTCCAGGTGTTTAAATGTAGGGTCAATAGACACCTCCTATCATACTAACTCCCAATTATTCTCAGAACACTCTCATCTACTCAACCCTCATTCTTGGTATCCTTACCCGCCTATCACCCACCCTCTGACATTTCCTATATTTAATCATCCTTTCTCCACTCTATGTAGCCCCCTGCGCAGTAGTGGGAGTGACATGCCTTGCTCGGGGTGAAACGCTTATAAAAAAAAAAATCTATCACCCTCCTGTTGACATTTCCTATAACCACTTTCTCTCTCTCTCTCTTTACCTTCCCCTATGTAGCCCCATGCGCAGTAGTGGCAGTGGAATGCCTTGCTTGGGGTGAAATGATTAAAAAAAAAAAAAATATGACTGAATGAGACGTTGCAAGTTAGACAAGAGATATCTAGTGGATGTAATTGGTAGTAAGTGTTCTCTATGTTAACATGTTGTCTATTGGCTACCATAATTAAAATTATTCTCAAGCTTTTTATATTTACAATAGTGTCCACTTTATTGCCCCTTTTGGTTTTTGCAATTTTAGTTACTTGCGGTCAATCCCAGAAACAAGCAGTTTATAAATTTTACATCATAATAATCACAAAATGTAAGTATAATAAGATGCTGGCTAGTCATTCAGATATGCCATAGAAAACTATAACCTGAAATGGTGGAAGTTTTCAACTTAAAAAGGAAAGGAAACAACATATTCTGATGTTACTAAGATCTACACTAGTAACAGATCTTCTATTCATTATGTAACTTTTGCTATAGTATATTGTAATGAAGTTATTGTTGTTAATCTTTATTGTTATGCCTAATTTATAAATTAAACTTATTGGTAAGTATTTCTGCATAGCCATGAATGATGAATTTGAGAGGAAGTAAAAAGGACACTTAGAATCAGGAAGAAACAATTGAAATTTCTAAGGCACAAAATGAGGAAAGAGGGCTTGGAGAATTTCATACTTGCAGAAAATACTGAAGGCAAGGGAAGCAGTGAATAACCTACCGAATGAGCTTGTAAAGGTATTAAGAAAAACATGAACTTTATTAAGGGTTAAAAAGGACAGGAATTGTGGAGAGGCATGATCACCCATGTTCTGAAGGGACTTGACACATAGAAGAATAATGGATGGCTGTATGTATGTATGCATGTATGTATTTGAAAAAAAAGTATTGTGTGTGTATATATATATATATATATATATGTATGTATATACTAGCAGTATAGCCCGGCATTGCTCGAGTGTAATGAAAGCTTTAAAACTAATCCATGGTCCTGGAACTCAGACTCTTTGGACGTTGGCACGAAAGACTAAAAAGCAATAGTTGTTTCCAGTTAAAGTGAAACTATAGACTGAAAGAAAAATGAATGGATGTAAGTCAAATTTTGATTTCCTGGTATCAATATCGAATAAGTATTTTTTTCGTTGTAAACTGAATTTTGAAGGCTAAATAAGTCCTTTGAGTAAATGGTATCATGGCTGAGACTAAAAACTACAATTATACCTACTTAGAGCCAAACCCGAAGCAAAAAATAAATAAAAAAGCTGAAAAAATAGAGACATACAGGCAGATAAACAGACACACGCACAAACATCTTGCCTTATATATATAATCGATTTTTTGGTGAAGCATCAAGTATTCAGCTATTTGACAAGATTATGAATTTTGCTATAAACTGTGCCAGGGTTCCAAATGCACAGGGAATATTGGATGGGTATAGTGAGTTCTATCTTGGCCAAGGTTGCAGGACAACGAGATATATATATGGGAGAATATGATATATAAATTTGTATATACCAGAACAATGAATAATGTAAAGAACATTACTTTAGTCTGATGAAGTTCTTTTAGAGGATGTTAAATATGATGCATAATCTAGAGCAAGAAGGTCTTTGGACATATTCCCTGTGGATAAGGATATTTTAAACAGTATATTGCTGTTAATCATTTGGTCGCAGCTGACAAGTTATTTTGAGAGAATTTTCCTTGTACGCAGTGACTAGGGAAATATCACCCAAGAAATTTCTTCAGGATTACTCTGACAGTGAATTCATTTGGGATTTAAGATTATTTGTAAATGGTGATAAAAGAAATAATTTTCCTGGGGTTATTCACAAAATTTGGCTTGATTGTTGCTTCTATTCACATATCATTGCTAAAAACAAATCTAAATTGATAGGCAAATCCTACAGAAGCATGCTTGAATTACTTTCTAACCAATAAAAAAAATGGACACTTTTTGGTCTCATTAGTTATATTTTCTTGCTTTGAAGTCAAAATGCTACAATCACTTGACTGTATGCCTTTTGCATGTGAACACAATTCTTTGTGAATTTTCTTTCCTTATTACTGTTGTTTGTCTACTTTTGACTTGTGTTAATATAATAGTATTATTTTGTGCTCTTCTTTTTCTTCCTTTTATTATTTATTGAGAACTTTGTCATTTACACTTAACCATAGCATATTACTGACATTATTCAAAGCATTTCAGTTCTTAGTGGTTAACTTAAGCAGTTGTATAAGTGATAGACGAAGTTATTTTATTATGAATGTTGTCATAAGAAATATAACTGAAGTTTTATTGAAGAGTTACATTTTTGAAATAAATGAAGAAATTGAGGAAATAATTTTGTCAAATGCTTGAGCAATTAAACATTTTGCTGTTTTCTCAAATATGTGAATATTCCTAATAAAAGCAAGCTGTACAACTAGAGGCAATACTGTAAAAAGTTCTCTCTCTGGATGCTAGATCTTAGAGCCATTGAGTGAGAACAAGTCTGTCAAGTATAGGTCTTACCAGTCATCAAAAAAAACTGTGTAAGACATAGAAATGTCTTCCAAAACTTTTCATTCATTAAGCCAAACAGTGATGGTAATGACATCTTAATGAAGTCAAGGATCCCCCAGATTTTATTGTTTGTGCTTTTTATAAAAAAATTAATATGCTTGATAAAGGTATGAAACTATCTGTACCTATATAAATAGATGTTTAAAATATATCCTCACTGACATGCTTGGATGATTGATGGAGAAGAGAAAAGGGCAAGTGAGAAAAATAGAAAAGTCATTCCCCTTTAACTACACCTTCATGCAGTAGCCTAAAAAAGCTGTTAACTTTATGCTCCACCTAGATAGAGGTCAATCTGTGGGCATATATGAGCAATAAGTATGATAGTATGAACTGTTACAAAGCAGAATATGAAATGATTTGTTTGAGCATTATTTTTGATTGATATTTTAATTTAAGTAGACATCCTGTTTATAATCAAACAATATTATATATTTATTTTATTTGTTGACATTATGATACATTTCAGAGCAGAGATGGTTATTACAATGAATTTGAAAAATGTGTTATAGGCTTAATTTGACTTCATTTTGACTGGTCGTCTTTCATGGTCGAGAGGTCTAAGACGCGCCAGATCACATGGTAGCTTTCCCTATGTGGATAGGGGTTGCAGGTTTGAATACTGCCGAATGACACATTTTTGTAACAAAAATTTATCGTAAATAATCAGGCCGGTAGAAAAAATATATAATACTGTTCGATTATAAAAAGAATAGCTACTTAAATATGAGTATTGATAAAAAATAATGTTCAAACAAATCATTTCAAATTGTCTGTTGTTTATAACCAGTTCCGGTTAATCCTATTAATTTTTGTAAAGCAGAATATGTAACAGAGAAATCTACAAATAATGTCAAATACTGTCAGAATCATTAGAAATTTTTAAAATATGAAGAAATATACATTTCACTTTTTAAGCTTTTCTTTGACAATTAAATTCTTTTGTTGTGCTTTTCATTTTGCTACAACCAGATTTTTAAACTTTTTACAGTCTTCTTCAGTCCATAAAGAAAAATAAAAGGTTTCTTTCATGCTATTTTTGTATTGTTGATATTGCTATAACTGTGTTTTCTGAAGCTTTTTTTACTGCTTTCCACAAATATAAATCCATAGAAAAAGATAAACATTTCTTTTCTCCAATATGTGAATATTCCTAATAAAAGCAAGCTGTATAACTAGAGGCAATACTGTAAAAAGTTCTCCCTCTGGATGCTAGATCTTAGAACCATTGAGTGAGAACTAGTCTGTCAAGTATATGCCTTACCAGTCATCAAAAAAACCTGTGTAAGACACAGAAATGTCTTCCATAGCTTTTCATTCATTAAGCCAAACAATGATGGTAATGACATCTTAATGAAGGCCATAACATCAACATGACAAAGAGCTCTAATCAGCATTGAATAGTAATGTTACTTCTCAAAATTATAGACACTACGTATTAATTATATATATTAGGACCTCACTGAAATTTTATGAAAAATAATGTTTTATTTACAAAAATTAGTAAGAAACATATCACTGAAAGTATTGTCCATTACTAGGCACTACTTTTTCCTTTCTTTCTGGTAGCATTTGAATTCCACATCAAAAACATGACACATTTTTTGAGGCTGACCATGAGTCAACTCATTTTTTAGCATCTTCATAGGAATGAAAGTTCTGCTCAGCCAGGCTACATGCCATTGATCAGAACAAGTGATAATCAAATGGAGCAATATCTGGTGAAATACAGCAAATAGGATAGGACTTCTCATTTAATCATTTCCAAATAAGTTTTCACCCATTTTGTGATATGTAGCCTTGAATTATCATGTTGCAAAATTACTTTGTTGTGTCTCTGCTCATATAGCAGCTGCTTTTTTTTAATGTTTGTCTCAAATGCATCAGTTATAGTTGATAGTGATTTCCTTTGATGATTTCAGTTGGTTTGAGCAGCTAATAATAAATTACACTGAGCTGATCCTACCAAATGCAGAAACAGAAGCTTTGAACCATGGATATTTGGCTTTACCACCAATGTTGATGCATGGCTGGGCTTACCTCACAATCTTCTATGCTTAGGGTTATCATAGTGTATCCACTTTTCATCGCCAGTCATGATATGATGCAAAAAACCTTTCCTTTTCTACCATTGAAGCAGCTGCTCACATGTGACAAGACAAAGCTTAACATCTCTGGGCTTCAACTCATATGGCACCCAATATCATTACCTTTGAATCATTCTTAATGCTTAAAAACATTTCAAAACTGTGTAATCAACTCCTAATGGTTTTGCAAGTTCAGCTTGCTCCTGACATGAGTCTTCATGAAGTAATTCATTATTTTTGAAGCGTCTGAACCAATCTCTGCATGTTTTCAGCAGAGCATGGTCGCTGTAAGTCTCAACAACAATTCTTTGCGCTTCAGCTGTAGTTTTCTTTTGAATAAAGTTGTGCAAATTGAATAAAGTCCTTGCAAATACACTTTCTTTGGCATGAGATCTGACATGCTTAACGCTATGAAAAACAAAGTTGTTTACACTTTGGCAAAATGACATAAACTGAATTTCAAGCTTGCTTATAGTACATCCTTATAGATGTGTTATCATCTGAAACTACATGCATGCAGTTCTGTGAACACCATCTGTTCGAAGGTACTAATAATATTTTATAAACTAAATTATTTTTACAATCTTCTGTTGTGAGAATTTTTATAGTTTTATCATTAAAACTCCTTTATTAATATTCATATGTTTATTTAGCAAACTTTTATGGATAAAATTTCATTTTCAAATAAAAAGAAACAACTTGTAGCCATTCTATATATATATATTCATTTTTACACAATATTAAACACATTTTTAGCCAAGTTCATAGTTGAAATTTTGGCTATTAGTAAAGAAAAAATTATAAAATTAAATTTGGATTAACAATTAATACTAAACCATTATTCATTTTTAAATTTAACTCATAATTTCCTTTGATCTTTATTTTTCTATAAATAAAGTAAAATTACAGGAAATATATTTTATGAAATGCATGTAGGTGATCATTGCTCTCCACAAATTCCTTTGCTTTATTATTTACAAATTTCCATCCCTTCTTGAGAAAGATAGTGGAGTAGCTTCCTGTTGTTTTTGTCCATGGTTTAGAATTCAGTGTTTTCCTTACCTTATACTGGTTGCCATTCATACCAAGGTAGTTCAGTCTACTTGGTTTTTTTTTTTAATCCTGGCATGACGAGAAAAGAAAGAGATTTGTGCCTTCAACATTATTTGCGTGAAAATGAATGTCACTAATTAGGCTGGAATTTGATCTCAACATACTAATTTCACATTCTACACTGATAAAAGGCATGCTACCTGTATACCTGCACATTAATACCAAGAAATTTGGTGAAAAAATTATTGATGTTAATTATTTCACCTACAAATCTTGATTCTGTAGGTGCAATGCATGATGCACACTTGGGGGATTATGTCTCTTTTTACTTCCTGATTGACTTGGCAGAATTCCCATCGTAGGCTGCTGTTACTTTCTGGAGTAGACTGGTTGCCGACCAAACTTATAGGACCCAGTCTGTCCTGCTATTTAACCCTTAACTGATGGAAAAGAAATGCATTCATAACTTTCACAAGAGTATCTATATGTCAGTGAATGTAATGAAGTCAGCTTTCCAAGCTGTTTTCTATCCCCCTACCCCACCTTCACAGTGATAAAGACTCTTAATCAGTCAAATATTTCTCAGATGATAGTTATATCAACTTGAAATGACCAAAATCAATTAAAAAAGATTTATTAATCAACTATTATTTGTTAATTAATCTTCAGCATGTGCGTTTGTGGTGCAGTGGATATCGGCTCGTACTGAGAAATCATGGAGCTGAGTTCAAATTCTAGTTGAATTCCTTGCATTCACTTACATGCAAATACCCTTGGGAAAGGTATTAATCCATCTCTTCCCTCCAGTTATTGGGTTAAATAACAGGATAGATTGGGTTCTGTAGCTTTGGCTCACAACCAGTCTACCATAGAAAGTAAGAGCAACCTACTGTGAGATAATCTTCTGCCCAGTCAGTCAGGTATCTATTGAGACATGCTTGCCAAAGCATGTATCGCATATGACACTTAACTGACTAACTGAATCTTCAGCAAGCATTGCAACTTAGGCAATATTTTACAATTTTTTTGAAAATATTTGCCTAATACATTTCAAGCTATTCATATTATCTCTGTTATAGATTTATTTCAAACAAATAGAACTATCTAATATAGCTAAACTTTAAACAGTATTTAGATCTGTAAAGGCCTTGGTGATGCTTTTCAAATTGGTCTTGTGCCAAGCACAACTGAAGTCCCCACAATTTAAAATATCAGAAGGTTGAATGAATGGTTAGAAAATTAAAAATGTGTTGTTTGTGAAATAAGTATAATTTTATTACTGGAACTAAATAACAAATTTGTTAGAAGCAAAATACTCAAATAGAAAATGCATGTAGTTAATTATTTTGTATGAGCAAAATGTTCCAATAGAAAAATGCACATGATTAAATGTTCCAGAAAAATAATAGTACGTAGCTAAGTGTCCAGAATTTATAGTTGATAGCAGCAGAATGTATGTATGTAAAAAGATTAAAACGTCTAATGTTCCATTTCCTTTTTTTGGTAGGTTGGCGACAGGGTGAGAATGTGAAACAAATACGAAATTGCACTGAGTCAGTTGAAGATGTTCTGTTGTTGTTGTTTTCTTTGGCGGTGTGGAGTGCAAATGAAGAAAGGAAAATTGGAAGTAAAGGTAGAATGAATGTATGCAAGCAAGACATGACCTCGGCTTGAAGTTTCTTCCTTACATTGTGATGAGATGCTTCAGATACCACTCCCATTCTGACTGATTTTGACCTGTCAAGAGATGTGGTTTAAGTAGCGGATTTTAGTTATGTGACTGGCCCCAGCAGGCATTTTCATTCTTTAGGTGTGAAAAAAAAATTGACTGGCACCATAGATTAATTTGCTATTTCCTATCCAATCAGGATCCAGAATTCTACTTTTCACACTGACTTGTGAAATTTGCCTTGGTCTGGGTTTTTCCAAAATGTTTTTAGTTTGGATCTGATTTTTGTGGTTGTGCAAACTTTTGCTTTTTTTGTTTGCATTAATTGTTAGATGATATAGCATTTGTATCCTATAAATCTGAAATTCTAGCATGAAGAGTTATTGTTTACAGTTTTCAGATGTCTGTCAATCTTTTCAGGGAATTCTGAACCGAACACTTTAATTTATAGGAGAAGATTGTTCTCATCCCATTTTTCATGTCTAACTCAATTGCTAAAACATTTTGATGATAAAAACAAAAATGAGGATATGAGCCCAACTGTAAATAATGTAGATAATATTTATAAATATTGTAAATCAATTTGCAAAAAACAACCCTCAAACCTTCTGTCTTCATTTGTGATATCTACACCAATTTCTGCAACATAGAATCATTTCTTTTATGTTCTCTTGACTTAATCGCTGTGAACCTAACCTAAACCCTTCAATCTTTACTGCTGAATTCTTTGTTTCTAGCTATCTTCCTCTCTATCAAAAGGATTCTAGTATTCATGTGCATGGCATTGACGTCTATGTTCATCCAAGTGACAAGGGAATTGTCTCTTGAGTGTTTGGATTTTTCTTGTATGTCAGTCAGTCAGTTAAGTGTCATCCATGATACACACTTTGGGCGATCATGTCTCGAAAGAGACTTGACTGACTGGGCAGAAGATTATCCCGCACTAGGCTGCCATTACTTTCTGTGGTAGACTGGTTGCCGACCTAGGCTATAGAACCCGATCTGTCCTATTATTTAACCCATAACTGGAGGGAAGAGACGGATTAATACCTTTCCCAAGGGTATTTGCGCGTAAGTGAATGCAAGGAATTCAAATGGAATTCAAAATCGGCTCTCCGATTTCTCGTTTCAAGCTGATATCCACTTCACCACAACACACATCCTGTAACCACTTCACCACAACGCACATTCTTGTATGTACATTTAACTTTACTATTATCTTAATACTTTATTTTCTTGCACTTCTCAACTCTGGAACTCTCTTCCAGTGTCTTCAATTCCTGCCACTAACAATCTTCAAAAATTTAAATGCAACATTAGTTGCCATCTTCTATTTTCATGAATACTGCTCTTTTAATTCCTTTTCATTCTCTTCCACTCCCAGTAAACCCTTACATCTTATAACCTTGCTTGGAGTGAAATAATTAAAAAAATGTTAGTTTATTTGTAATAGTAATTTGTTTTCAAGTTTTACTTAGATATCTACATGGCTTATACAGAAAAAAACTAGTCTATGCAAACTTATAAACATTTTAAAAATGTTTCTGCATGGATAATAATAAAAAAACACATGATGACCAGAAATTGGCAGCTGATCTCTCATTTGATCTAGCTTTAACATATCAGTGAGTTTAAAATAAAGGCTGGTTACATTCAATTATTTGAAAACCAAACTAGTTATATACCATCATTGTCAATCAGGACCCTGAACTATCACCAGTCAGAATGAATGGATGTCTCCTTGAGGCTCAATGCCTTGAGAGACTATTGTGCTTTAAACCCACCCCTAACATCAAGTGGAATTTGTATTTACAATCCATTGCTAAAGATGCAGGAAAAATGGTCAGTTCCTTGTAAGTACATCATGCTATCCTCTACCTTTACCAGATAAGGCCTAAAATGGAGTACTGCTGTCATATTTGGGTAGGAGCTACCCGATCCTCACTTTCCAGTCTTGATAGAATCCAAAAGCATCCCCGGGTCATGGTTGACAAATTTTTTGTCCACCCTTCAACCCTTCTTTCACAGACCATATGTAGTAAGTCTCACACTGCTCTATCGCTATTTCCATGAAATGTACTCAGACAGACTGCACTCCTTGGTTCCACCAGTTCTACCCTTCATGGCTAGGACCTACTATGACACTCACATTGTAACAAACAACTCTTGACCCCTCTATATTCTATTGATAAGAAGTAAATTCCACTCAAACAGCTCCTTCCAGCAAACCACTGCTCAGTGAAACCCACTCCAGGATAATGTACCAGGTAAACATCACTGAAAAAAAAAATATAGATTCTCAAATAAGCAGCCACAAATCATTATTAACAGTATTATGTTGATATAAATGTTTCCAATAATAATTTTATGAAAATCTTATATGTATTTTTTAAGTATATTCAGCTTTTTATTGCTTATGGATATCATTTACAAGCCTCTGAAAAACTCAACAAATAGGAAATTGTTTAAACATTTGTTTTCTCTTTCTTGGTATAGAAAAGAATATTTGGAGCAAAATAGTCACTTGTGATTAAAATTAGATTAAATTTAAAAATCTGAAATGAAGAAAATTTTAGCTTGACTCAGGTGAACATTTAGTATTTCATCTTAAACATTTACTGGAAGAATAAGTTTTTGTTGTACTTGGTGGGATTGAAAATCCAATTCAGATTTATAAATTGATGAAGCCTAGAGAAACTGCGATGGAGTAATTGACTGAATTCAATGATCTATTGCAAAGAAAAAAGATTTTTTTGAAAAAAGAAATTAATCAATCAATGTGCTGCATGATAACACCCATCCCTTTGGTGTAAACGTGACATAGCAAGCAATTTTGGGACTGGGAAAGGAAGTCCTTTCATATGGTACCTTTTATGAATCTGTCACCTTTGTACAATCACTTGTTTAATTTCATGCTGCATATCCTGTCTAGTCAGGTTTTTCAAATTCAAGATGCCGAAAACTTTCTTCAAAGAATTCAAACCGTAATTATTCTTTTAAGATGTCTAGAGTAATTGGCAAAGATTAAATGTAACTGACAAAAACAAATAGTATTGACAAAATTCCCAATAAACAATAAGAGAATGAACAAAAATAACAGCAAAATAATGCTAAACAAACAACATATATGCAAGTCAAAACTAGACAAAACAACAGTAATAAGGCAAAAAACTTCACAAAGTAATAATTGTGTTCACATGCACAAAGGATACAATCAAGTGATCATATCATTTTGATCTCAAAAACAAAAGTATGATGAATGAGATAAAGAAATCCAAATATGCATCAGTAGGATCTGTCTATAAATTTAGGGAGGGAGATGTTCTTAGTAGACATTCCTATTACCTCAAATGTGGTGTAACTTTGTAGAAAACTAGGAAAAATACTTTAATAGATAATTAATGAGGGTATAAATTTATATGAATTTATTTGATAAAATCATTTTGACAAAAACATGCTTGAAGCTATTACAGTGAGTCATAAGCAATTTCCAGTTCTGATAACCATTTGTAATTGTTGGGGATCACCCCTTTTTGCACATAAGATGAACTCGTCTAAGATGTACATATAATCCTGCCTATACAGAGAGCGAGAGTTAAGTAGTTGTACCGCCGCTAGTTGGTCAGTAAGGATATAGACTCATTACTCGGACATAACAGGTGTTTACTCGTGCAACCAGACTGGCAACTGGGTCCCACCCATTCACAATCAGGTTAGCCAAATGCAGACGACAATTCTACTCCTGCAGCTTCTTCTCTTGCACTTCCCGCCTGTGGAACTCGCTCCCGTATTCTTGCTT
Source organism: Ascarosepion bandense (assembly GCA_037127315.1). NCBI lineage: Eukaryota > Metazoa > Mollusca > Cephalopoda > Sepiida > Sepiidae > Ascarosepion > Ascarosepion bandense. The sequence continues at coordinate 672,830 of JBBBDQ010000365.1, forward strand.
TCCTGATGGCTACAACTTCCAGAAATTTAAATGCAAAGTCAATACTCATCTACTAACCACTGGACTCTAGCTTTCTCCCCATCCCCTTATAACCCTCCCTTTCTCTCCATCTATGTATCTGTCATCGCACCTGCTTTCTCAGCTTTCTATTGTTCCTTTCTTACTAGTTTGTACTCCTCACTCTTTTCTAATTAATCATTTTACATTTATGTAGCCCCCTGCACATCAGTGGCATTTCCGCCTTGCTCGGGGTGAAAGGATTAAAAAAAAAATACTTCTTCACTACAAGATTGTATATATTGATTTCTACTAACAGTATTCCTAGTACACCTCCTTGGCCTTACACTCTCGGCGGACCTCAAATGGAATGACTATATTGAATCCATTGCCAAATCTGCTGCTATGAAAGTCGGCTCTCTGTGCAGGGCCCGGAAATTTTTCCCACCTGAAACTATTCTGCCCATATACAAATCTACCATCCGCCCGTGTATTGAATATTGCTGCCATATCTGGTCGGGTGCCCCTGCTGCTCTCCTTGGGCTTCTTGACAAAATACAAAGGAGGATCTGTAACGTGGTTGATACTGACTTGGCAGACCGGCTGCAGCCGCTCTCACACCGGCGTGATGTAGCTTCCGTGCCTCTTCTACAAGTACTTTCATGGCTTCTGCTCCGATGAGCTTAGATCACTGGTGCCGCCCAAGCACGAATTTACACGAGATACTAGATTAGCAACTAGGTCCCACCCTTTTACAGTTAAACAAATAAGATGTAACCGTAAATTCTACTCCAACAGCTTCTTTTCTCGCGCTTCCCGCCTGTGGAACTCCCTTCCACAAGTCTGCTTTCCCGACAGTTACAATCTCCAGGTGTTTAAATGTAGGGTCAATAGACACCTCCTATCACACTAACTCCCAACTATTCTCACAACACTCTCATCTACCCAACCCTCATTCTCGGTATCCTCACCCGCCTATCACCCACCCTCTGTTATTTCCTATATTTAACCAGCCTTTCTCCACTCTACGTAGCCCCCTGCACAGTAGTGGCAGTGACATGCCTTGCCCAGGGTGAAACGCTTATAAAAAAAAAAAAAAAAAATTCCTGAATTGACTAACCCTTGTCCCAGTTTGTATATCTTTTTTCAATATAACATACATTTTCTATCTTCATATCTGTTTTTGTTATTTATTATTTTGTTTGTTTAACAAGAATCCACACCAGTAATAAAAAAATGTATCATCTTAACTATTAATCATAAGTGCAGTTTATAAACTTGGAGTACACCTTTAATTTTTGTACAGTAGTAATGGCATACATAGTGAATTAAAGAAAGACTGTTGTTACTCTCTATGACAATGCAAAGTTAAATACAGCCAGAATAACCCCATGGTCCTGGATATGACTGTAAGCTGCATCCGGCAGCAAGGCCTCTGATTCGGAGGTTGTGAGGAGCATGGAATCACCTCTTAACTGTTGTTGTTCCCAGGTCGACCCTGACCCGGAGTGGTAGCACCTGTTAGGGTCCCAGCTATGGGTAAATAGCTGACCCCCAAACTGGGGTCAAAATGCTATAAAAGTATTCAACAAAACTTTTTTGAATGAAAAATGTTACCAACAAATATTTTTTTTTGAATGAAAAACATTGCCAACAAATTTATTTTTGAATGAAAAATGTTACCAACAAAACTTTTTTTGAATGAAAATGTTACCAACAAAACTCTTTTTGAATGAAAAACATAACCAACAAAACTTTTTTTTAAAAAAGACAAACAGTCCCCTCCAAAAAATATAAACAAACAAAAACAATAAAACAAATCAGCATTAAATGATCTAATGAAGGTTGATATGCTGGTTAAATAAACCAACCAACCAGAATGACTCTAGAAAAAAGATTGGCAACTCATTTACCTGCCTTATTCACCTTACCTTGCACCAACTATTTATTCAGTAAGTCAGTCAGTTAAGTGCCATTTGTGATACACACTTGGGTGATCATGTCTCAAATAGACCTGACTAACTGAGCAGGTAGACTAGTTGCCAACCAAAGGTATAGAACTAAATCTGTCCTGCCGTTTAACATACAGGGAGAAGAGATGAATTAATACCATTTCCAAAGGTATTAGCACATAAGTGAATGCGACAAATTTAACTGAAATTTGAACATGATTCATTGATTTCTCTCTACTATAACATGTTACTGTTTTTAATATCTGCAAAACACTTTAGTAGAAAAAACCTTTATGTCATAAAAAAACAGATTCAAGTTTCCATTATAAACTTATATTAAAACCTGCAGAATTTTAATCATAATACATTCAAGTGCTGCCTGATAAGTGACAACAAGTCATTGTAAATAATAGTAGATATATAATTGAATAAAATGTAATTGGAATTTTTTTTTTTTTTTAGTGAATAAGGTTAATGAAACAAATTATTTATGACTCAACCTAATGTTACATTAACCTAATAACTTCAACTGTTATTACAGTAATAGACATCTATTGATCAGAAACATATTAAAATGTGTTTCTTGTGAGCTACAATTTAGTATGGTTTTGATGAATATTGCTTTGTTTGAATCAGAAAATGTATTTGCTAAATTTCAGCTTAATCTGTCTAGTTGTCTATAAAGTTTGGACATGTAGATATACATGCATTTAGACATAGAAAGCATATTCTTCATGCACCCAGGCATATAATGATGTTTCATCAAAGAAAACAAATGAAAAATAAAGTGACATTGCATAATCTTGTTAAGCCTGAAAGGCCGAAAACTGAAGTAAACAAATTGCTTTAGAAGAAGGAAAATAAAATGTTATTCTTTTTTTCCTTTTGCATAATGTGCCAAAACACATTCTACTCTTATATAAATCCTTTATAATAAAAAATAATAATTTTTTGATTATTATCAAAGTGCAAGTTAAAGATTTGTCTTTTTACTTAATTTATTTTAGAAACTATACCATGGCAAGTGAATTAGCAAAATATAAATCAATAATGTTGTCTTTAAATTTATGAGTAACTTTTTTTTTTGTGAAAATGATTGTATTAGTGCATGAATAAATGTGACATATGCATTGATGAATATTACAAATTATTTTTTCTTCTTTAAATAGATTTTTTTTTTTTCATAACAAAAAGCATTTGTGAATCACAAAATGTAAAATGCATGACTTTTGACTCATGGTTTTCTTTTCCATAAAAAAATATTTATTTCAGAAAATGTGCTAAAATTAGGTCTCTCTCTATTTCTTTATACTGACTTCTTGAGCTTTTAATTCAACTTTCATGTCAATTTTGTAATGTGAAAATGAAATAGACCTTTTCACAACTGAACTTGAGATGAAAGATAGAAATAATAATCTAATTCTGCTTGTTCCTTGCTTCCTTAGTTGTATAATAAGTGTAAAAGGAAAGAAATAATAATGAATAGGTTTTTAAACATGTATTTGTTTAACATACAAGATATCTTACAGTGTAGTTGGAAAGTTAGTGAAATGTCTATTTCAGTTTCTACTCATCATGAAGATTATAAGGTGTAGGGTAGTGCCAGGAGTTGACTGATTTCTTGGGTTGGCTTGACCATCACAGGATATAGTTATTGCTTGGGTTTGATGCACATGTGGATTGAGATCACAGTGTGGCAGGATGTGTTGGTTCACAAGGGGAGAAAGGATTAGTGTAACTCGTATGACCATGGGGAAATGTCTTACTGCAAGATTATACCAGTCACAGGATATCATCTTTACTTGGGTGTGATGCACGTGATGGGTCAATTTGTAGTAGAGTGCTTTTTTTGCTGAGATGACGTGGGATTGATGTAGCTGGTAAGCTTGTGTTTCTAATAAATGGGGTTATAGTAATGACTGCAAAAGAGTGCTGAGATTACAATGGTGGTGATGAGGTAATAGATGTACCATGGTGGTGTCAATGTTGAGATTTTATCAATCTTGATTGTGTGGCATTGGGAGCCTAGCAGTGTCAGAGCTGGATAGTTAGGCTTGCTGAGGTGACAGCATTGATGATGAGGAAGGCTTGTAGCTGGTGGTGTCAAAGTTGGTTTCTGTGTGGGAAGAGTTGGATGATTACTTAAATCTGAGAGTAGTGATGATCATGGTGAGAGGAGCAACAATAGTGGTAGCACCCTGCATGTCAGCAGGTCGCATGACAGCTGGTTACTGCTAGTGGTTGCTATACAGGTGCTTGCTTTTAAGCAGACATGGCAGTTCCCAGAGATATCTCTTTTTCTGGCTGAAGCATTTACAATTGGTCAGTGTCATTTTCTTGGGTGTGATGCTTGGAGCCTATGCACAGAAAATTACTTTTTCTATTTTGTTTTCTGTCTTCAAGGGGTTCACATCTGGTCAACATAGAAAATGAATCAGAACGAGATCTAATTGCAGCATTAGATAGCACATTTTGTTTTAGATAAAGGAAGGGAAAGAATATGCCATAAGCCAAACCAAACCAAACAAAATACACAGATTTAAATAAAAAAAAACAAAAGATATAAAACAGAGAAAATGAACATAAATAATAATTTTAAATTTAAATTTGGAAGATAATCATAATTGAAGTTTTATTTGTTGGACACCATTTCTGTTGTATAAGTTAAATGTTGTTATTTTTTTTTTTTTGCTTTTATTTTCTAATTATGGCTGATGTTTCACATTCTTCTTCTTCTACTTCTCTTCAGGACATGAGCAAGCATGGCTCTCCACAATTTTCTGTCCTTGTAGCTCTCAGTAAAGTTTACCTTTTACTATCCCTCCTAATCCCTGTTTTTCCAACTATTTACACTAACTTGTAAGGTAGATTATATGCTGATTTCTGCTCTTACTCTTGCCTTCAATATATCCTATGAGTGTCAAATTTGCTAAGCCAAAGAAATTTCAACTATCACATTCTAATCCAAAATATAAGTGTACTTTTTCTTCATATTTTCTCTAAAATTTATCATTGTTCATATGTCCAGTTTATGGTATTTTCAGCATCTTTTAGAATCACATTTCTATTACCTCAAGTCTCTTCATCTATAATGAAACTGTTCAGCATCCACTGCCATATGACAATAACAGTAACAAAATGAGGAAGTTTACATGTTGAATCATTTTAATCTGAAACTTATTTATAAATGGAACTTTGTCTGTGTGTGTCCGTTAACTATAGACTCTGAAATGGCTGAACCAATTTTCTTGAAAATTTACACAGTTGCACTATAAGTGTCTGCGAGTGTTCTTAGCTAGGTTTTGTGTTCAGGTACCCCTGATAAATATCGATAATCGAAAAAATCAGGTTATTGAAGGAGTGGTCCGATTTTAATCAAATTTGATACACTCATAGACAAAGACATAAGAAACGATATTCAGAAGTTTCAAGGTTGCAGTTCTTACAATAGTGCAGAAAATTTGATATCGATACCAAGACATCAAAATTTGACTTACATCCATTTATTTTTCTTTCAGTCTACGGTTTTGCTTTAACTGGAAAAAACTATTGCTTTTTAGTCTTTCGTACCAACGTCCAAAGAGTCTGAGCTCCAGGACCATGGATTAGTTTTAAAGCTTTCATTACACCTGAGCAACGCTGGGCTATACTGCTAGTAATTTATAATAATAATGGTGCCTTGTCCCAGAAAGTATTTTTGTTTATTTTTTACAAAATGTTCACATAATACAAGGTCGTAAGAGCCTTTCAAGAGACAGGATTACTGAATTAGGTTGCTGCATGCATATAAGCGGAGGTAAACATTGTAGTGATTGGAAGAAGCAGTTTGAGTGTAACTTCCTTCTTTTTGATGCTAAGTATAAGTGTCCTTTTTTGTTTCTGATTTTCTTTAGAACCATTTCGATAAAGGTACAGAGTTTGATAAGTAAATCCTTGCTAAATACTTTTTATATTTGATCTAGGAATGAAAACACAAATTAACAGGTTACTAAATGTAAAGTCATTATTTTGAATCAAATTTTTTAAATCTCCTGAGATAAAAGGATTACTACTTAATTTATTACTGTAATGAGTGTAATCAACTTAATAAAAAAAATTTTATCTTGATATGGACCTGGTATGGGACCATAAAATAATAAGTCAACACTGTGGTAGGTCAAGAACATATATTACGTCAACAAGAGATACAAACAGATACAAAGATAATTTTTTCATTTGACTCTGAATTTTTTCCTTCTCTTTTTTTGTTTTAGTAGTTGCAGGCTAGTTTAGATGGGGTATATATTTTTCCTTTCTTGATATTTCATGTTTTTTTGATCGATTATATGTGACGTGGGGGCTATCCCTTTATACTAGAAATCCACCTTCAACCGTTGATGTTTTCGTAATTTCCGTATTTCCGACATTGCTAATTGATATGTGGCGATAGTGGTCAAAGAAAAAAGGTTTTCTTTTCTTGCGTGAATTCTTATATCTTCATCGCATCTCTCGTTGATATATCAACAGTGGTCAAAGAAAAAGGTTTTCCTTCCCTGTGTGAATTCTTATATCTTTGTCGTCAGTTGATATAGACCCGGTATGGGACCATAAAATAATGAGTCAACACGGTGGTAGGTCAAGAACATATATTACATCAACAAGAGATACAAAGAGAAAGAGTTATAATAGCTTGGTTACAAGTGACCGACACACAGACTAGGCCGGTCGTACTGGAAACCAGTGTCTCTGTCTCCCGACTCTGACCTCGAGAGTAATAAACTCTCAGTTGATATAGGCAAAGAAGAGTCCATTATTAAGTGGGTAACTCCCCACAACACATCTTTAAGTAAAATAGTCACTTTTTTTCTTTGATTATTTCACAAAAAGTATTATATTCAGAAAGCCTTATTTTTCATTGAAATAGCAGTTCTCTCTCCTTGACCTTATCAGTTTTCATAGTCCAAGTTTGTAACATTGTTTCTTAAGCTTTTTTGCACAAAGTTGGTATTATAACAAAAAAGAAGTTGCTTAGTTATGTGACATTAGATGACTCTGGTTGTTGGCAGTTTGGATTGAAAGATAAATATATAACATAGTATAAAACCATGCATTTCTAGTGAAACTTTTAACAATATACAAATTTGACTATAATGTGATACCCTGTATGATATATATATGTACTTCTAGAAAGAAGTAATATTGAACATTTACTTAAAGTGACAATATTTATTTTTTGGTTTATTCTGTTGTCAAAGCTAATAAAATGTTTCAAGCTTCAACAGTTTGAATAGAAAGAGATGAAAGAATTGGGATCAGGAAGTATATTCCCATATAAAAGCAAATATCTTGGACAATTACTTTGCACAAATAATTATTCAAAGAACAAATGATATTGGAAAAGATTTAAAATGTACATATTGATCAGTGACAATTGTTCTATGTGCCATATTCCTTAAACACATGGGCAATCATAGCTCTCCACAATTTTCTATCCTTTGTTACTCTTAACAATGTTTGCCTTTTTACTATCTCTTCTACTCTCTTTTCTGCCATCCATTTACACAAGTTTGTTTAATAAGTTACTTGCTTTCTCTCTCTCTCTCACACTTGCCTTCATTATGTCATGTGAGTACTAAATCTTCCAAGTTCTCTTTTCTCTTTATGTGTCCTAGAAATTTCAACTCTTTCTGATTCTAAGTGTTTTTGTTCCCATTTACCTTAAAATATCTATGTTGCTCACATTATGCATCCATGGTATTCTCAGCATACATCTGTAGAAACACATTTCCATTTTTTTTTTCAAGATTTCTTGTCATGTGTGAGAAAATAATCCAACAATCACTGACATATAAGATGACTAGCAGTATAGCCCGACGTTGTTCGGGTGTAATGAAAGCTTTAAAACTAATCCATAGTCCTGGAGCTCAGACTCTTTGGACGTTGGCATGAAAGACTAAAAAGCAATAGTTGTTTCCAGTTAAAGCGAAATCGTACACTGAAAGAAAAATGAATGGATGTAAGTCAAATTTTGATTTCCTAGTATTGATATGAAATTTTCTGCACTACTGTAAGAACTGCAACCTTGAAACTTCTGAATATCGTTTCTTATGTCTTTGTCTATGAGTGTATCAAATTTGATTAAAATCAGACCATTCCTTCTATAACCCGATTTTATCGATTTTCCATATTTATCGGGGGTACCTCGACACAAAACACTCGCAGACACTTATAGTACAGTTGTGTAAATTTTCAAGAAAATCGGTTCATCTGTTTCAGAGTCTATAGGTAATGGATACACACAGACAAAGTTTCATTTATAAATAAGTTTAGATTGATATTATATAACAGTTCAGTGCTCTTTCTTTTGTTTCTAATGAAACTGTCCTGTTTCTTAATACTTTATTTAGCTATCAGAACACATCTTTCATTATTCCAATGTACCTTCAGTTTTCAGGATTGAATTTTCTGTCATCTTTTAAAATACTTCCTAGATATTTAAACTTCTGTACTTGAGAGATTTTAATGTCACCAATAGTAGTTTGTATTTTAAGCTGTTTCTCTTGTTTGTTTGAGCAATACATTCCTTCTTACAATCACTTTTCTTTCACTAACTGGTAAATGTTCGTTTTAGGTTCCGACAGCTTTTCCCTCTTCAAATTTATCCAAAATAACATTATTTCTGTGCAAATGCTGAACTCAAATCAACAATTAGTGAAGAAATTTACCTTTTTTGCTTTGAAAGTCCATAAAAAAACGAACTATATCTCGCACTTTTTCTCTCCCGTAACTCTCACGAAATTATGTAATTAACTGCAGAATGACGTTCTATGTAGGCAGAATTTTTTGTCAAATTTTGGCTGATTTTCTTCCTTTACTGAAACTTCTGGCAATGTACTTCCTGTTATGAGAGTAACAAGCGTAGAATACAATAGCGCATTACTTTAATTTCCGGAAGTACATCGCCGGAAGTATCAGTAAATGAAGAAAAATTGACAAAAAATCTGCCAAAATTCATTCAAATGTGCAGTACGTCATTCTGCAGTTAATTACATGACTTCGTGAGAGTTACAGGAGAGAAAAAGTGCAAGATATAGTTCGTTTTTTTTTTATGGACATTTAGATAAAAAAAGGTAAGTTTCTTCAATAACTAACAGTTGATTTGAGTTCAGCATATACATTTGCACAGAGATAATGCTATTTTGGATAAATTTGAAGAGGAAAAGCATCGGGACTTACAACAAAAATTTACCCACTAACTTGTCTGGGAGTTTGGACAGTTTACTTTCTTGATTTGCCATCATCAGCATATATATATATATATATATAATAAATCCTAATAGGGTTTTTAACACTGATAAGATTGACTTGCCATGCAGGCGAAACGAATCCAGTGAGAAGATACATCCTTATCTTATTTTGTATACTTATTCAATTCATTTTCTATCCTGTATAAGTTCTGGATTACTTGAATATTTTTTCAAATGAATCAAATTTTCCTAGTAGTTCAAATAGATCTCTGTGCTGTATCCTGACAAATTATTTTGTATAGTCTATGAAAGATGGCTTCAAGTTCTTATTTATTTGTATTTCTTTTACTGCTTTTAAATATCACATTTCTTGTAGAAGTGTCTTTAATGAAATCACACTGTTCTTGTTTGATTTCTGGTCTACTTCTGGTATTATGTTTATCAGAATTCAGGTGATAATTTCTTGCTATTAATATTCATTTTTTATTCAGTGTTTATATTGTATAATTTATGCTATGCATGACACCCCACTCATTCAGAAGTTTCTAAACAGACACTTATACAACTGCTTTCACAGATTAATTGTTAAAAATGGCTTCCAGCAAATAAAACCTGAAGTTCTTAGAGGGGATTACCATTCTTCTTTAGACCTTCTCAACTGCCTTTACAGAATCATGAGCAAAGAACTGTACCAAATCACAAGCAACCAGATTGGCAACTAGGTCTCACCCATTCACAGTTAGATCAACCAAATGCAGACGACAATTCTACTCCAGCAGCTTCTTTTCTTGCACTTCCCACCTGTGGAACTCGCATGTTTTTACTTTCCTGATGGCTACAACCTCCAGGAATTTAAATGCAATGTCGATACCCATCTCCTAACCACTTGACTTTAGTTCTTTCTCCACCACCCTGTATATGCTTTCCTTCCTCTCCATCTTTGCGACTGTCATCGCACCTGTATTCCCATCCTTCTCTTGCTCCTTTCTAACTGGTTCGGCTTCCTCTTCACTCTCTTCTACTTAATCTTTCTACTCTTATATAGCCCCCTGCACATCAGTGTGCGTTACCGCCTTGCTCGGAGTGATATGATTAAAAAAAAAAAATCACATCACTTTAGGATTACTAACAGTAGTAACAATTAAAAGGGATAGCACAAGTAATTCAAAAAGAAAAAATAATAGGATAATCAAAATACAAATGTCTTAAGAAGAAAGCTTCATAGATACTAAAAGAGCAATAACAGTCGACTTAAGTAACCTGATTTCTTTAAAAAATGTTTTAATAGAAATGTTTTTATAAATGTCAGCTGCAAAGTCGGACTGGATGCTTACTCAATGAATGCCAAAAATTTCATTATATATTAACCACAAATATTACCATTAGCATCCTAAAGAATCTCGCTTATTTTTTTTATGGTTTATCAACCTTCTTCATGTCATTCAAATCCAGAAAATATTATTAGATTGTAAAAATATTGAGTGAATGATAATGATTTACTGGTATAAGCCCTACTAATTAACCCATAGCTGAGTGAGAAGAGGTGGATTCATGCCTTTTTCCAAGGGTATTTGTGCAGAAAGAGATAATAGCATTACCATACTGGAGATGGAATTGTCAATTAAAACATCATTAGCATAACTTGGTTTCATGTGTACAATATCCTAAATATAATCTTCCATTAAGAAATATTTTTTTCACTTGGTTTAAAACAATACCAACAGATTATAATTTCAGATTCCATGTTTTTATGTAGTTGGTGACTACCTGTTCCCTACATACCTGTTTTAAATCATAAATAAAACTATTACACAAATCTTGTCTCCTTGACTTTTGAATATTATTGGCTGTAGACAGAGAAATTGATATCTGGCTCCAGATACAATGATAGATATTGATAAATTCTGACATCTTGTTTAGAGATTCAAAAGAAGCAGGCTAGAAGGTTGGACATCTCCATGCAACTGTATCATTAAATTATCTTTATATCGATGGAACTTAAAGAAGAGGAGCATTCGTCAAAATTTCTTGCAGGCTTTTAGATTAAGGGCCTTTGAAGCAGGATTATATTTAGTTGTATTAATTCCTTCCTTCTTTTAGGAAAGAGTGATACAAGGTTTACAGAGCTATGGAGTAGCTTTGAATATCCAATTTGATATTTATGCAGACATTCAAGCTTAATATAACATTTCATCATGATAATATTTTCTGAAGAGAAGTAAGTACCCTATTGAAGGATATATAAACTTTGAAGATAATAAAGTTCTCTTCTGCCCAAAAAAGAATCTCCAGTGGTTAAGGAACTTTCAGTTAGTCTTATACAAATCTGACAATTATTAATAATAGTTGCTATATGTCAAAAAGATGCCTTTCAATAGATAGTCAGTGGGATCATAAAATAATTAACGATATCTCACTGGTCCTGTTTCTGATAGCAAAAATCTAAGGCAGTTTGTAAAATATCAATTTCTCATTTTCTCATGGAGAATTTTGTAAGAAAATATAAATTTTCTAAGAGATCTTGGCTGGAGATAGATATATAACTAAGAAAAAACATCAACAAAAAAAACGTAGGTTTATACAGAGACGACAGATTTAAAATTCTAAGAAACTTCAACTAGAGGAAATAGAAGAAAACAAATTATAAAAACCTTCAACACTCTAGGATTTACAATAGACATAAAAACAAATCTAAAAATAGTAAATTTCTTAGATCCAACACTCAACTTAGGCAAGAACATATACAAACTATACAGAAAAGAAAACAAGAACCCCCATATATATATATATATATATATATATATATATATCAACAAAAATTTCAATCACTCTCCAAATATATTCAGACATATACTCATATCTATAAATAAAAAAAAAGCTATCTATGAACTCAAGTAATATGAAAATATTCAAGAAAAACAATGAAACATATAAGTCAACACTAAGAAATAGATACTCAAATAAGCTTGAATGCACAAATGAAAACAGACCAAATAAAAACAATAGAAAAAGAAACATAATCTGGTTCAATACACTTTACAAAACATTATAAAAACAAAAATACAAAGAATATGTTTCAAAATAATAGAAAAACACTTCTTCACACACAATAAACTATCAGAAATCATCAACAAAACACAATCAAAAGCAGATACAGCTGCATTGAAAACAGAGAAAATAATAACCAAAGCAATGTGAAAATACTTAATACATCAAATAACACAAACCAACAACACAATATGAACAAATTCAACTACTAAAAGAAGGATAACTGTCTACTTAATAATAAATGTATATCCAGCAATATAATATACAAACTTACCATAACAAATAACACAAATACAAATGAAAAGATTTACATAGGAGCAACAGAAACATTGTTTAAAGAAAGATTCAATAACCACAAGACATCTCTAAATACATAAAAATACAAAAACAATACAACGCTATGAAAATATATATGGAATCAGAAAGAAGATAACATTACTACTAAAATTAAATGGGAAATGGTAAAAAGAGCACCACCACTCAGCCAGTAATAGCAAAAGTTATATGATATGTATAGATGAGAAGCTAGCAATCATCAGCTTCAAAAATCTAAGTAAAATACGAAACGAAAGAAACAAGATAATGAGAAAATATAGATATGTGAAAATTCCTACTTTGCTACACAAACAACAATAAATAACAACAAAATGAAACAAAAATGAAGCATACAAACAATATAAATATACAATATAAAAAATTAAAAAATTAACATATAAATACAAATATACAAACACTCAATCATAACAAAAAATGGAAAATCATAAACAAAAGATATAAATATAAAATAAAAATGTATATCACAATGAAAAAACAGAAAATAATACAACCACCACCAAACAAAAAACACAAAGACACCCATAAAGCTCACAAACACAAATACACACAAAAACACAAATGCACAACCATGACCCATAAAAAATAAATTGTCATGTAGCAAAACTAACATGGTAAGAAAAAAGGTCAAACCAATAAAAGAGATCAATACAGTAACAAAAGAGGCCAACACAAACTAAAAAAGTAATTAAGCAGACACTTATTCAATATACAGCAATTAAGTGAACACTCACTCACACATACATTAAAAAACAATAAATAATAAAAACAAACAGAAAAAGAAAATCAAACAGTCACAAATAAGACCAGTCCCACAAAAATCACACCATGCTCTATGTAAGCAAGAAAAATACCAAAACCAGCATGATGAGTGAGAACATTATAATGATATCCTTATGAACTTCGAAGTCAGCATCAACCTGCTCAGTTGAAGTGCAGGCTCTCTGTACTTATCAACACTCTGTTTCCACCCCAATATCATGCACTTCATGATAAAAACCTGCTTGCTAAAATACATTTTATCAGTAAAACTACTGAAAAAACAAGAAGTCTGGCACTAAACATTATCACAACTCAGCCCTATATATATATATATATATATATAATATTTTAATCAGTTCATCCCAAAGAAGGTAATAATGTGACTAAGATGTAAGGAATTACTGGGAGAGAAAAAGATGAAAACTTTAGAAGGAACTAGAAATACAATTCTAAACAGGACAGGGAACAAGGGATAAACCTCTACTTCTGTTCAAAAGAATGGTGATGGTGTGAAGTGGACAATAGGTTATATATATATATATATATATATATATATATATATGAGAAGCTGTGAAAGTTTTGTTTAATGTGTAGTTTTATTGTTAGTTTTATTATTAATATTGTTTTTGTATAATACATTCAGTGTCCATAATGGTATTTGTGTCACTACACATGTTTTAAATCCAAAATTGTCTCTCTTCAGGCAAATAAATTTGTAACGTTGCATATCGAGATCCATTTGTCTTTATGACAGCCAAAAAACACTGTGCATAAGTGGTCAGTGAACAGGTAAGAAAGGTCATATGCATGTGTGTTCATTTGTTGCTTTTTGTTCAATCAGAATCCAAAAGTCAGTAAATTTGAAATAATGCCTATCTACCAAAATGCAGATTGTTACATGCTCATGTCACAAAAAAATACAAGCCTTCTCTTAACAAAAGAACATGAAAAAAAACTAACAAGCACACACACAGGCATTAAATGCAAATGCTTTAAACTTAAAAAAAAAAATTTGCAAGCCATTGCAAAAAATAGTAATTCTGGATTTTGATTGGACAAAAAAAACTACAAATAAAACTTGATGATCCATATCATATTTCTTATCACGAAAAAGTAGAATTGAACACATGCAAAATTGGATCAAAATTACTGAAAACAATTTTTTAGAAAAAAGATGAAAGCAAATTTTATGAGTCAGTATAAAAAGAAAATGTTCTGAACAATAAAAAGTGAGCAATTCTCAAAACTGAGAAAAATTTAACAAGCCAATGTGAAAATAGCCAGCAAATGAACACACATTTATATGAACTTTCTAACCTGTTCACTGACCACTTATATACAATGTTTTCAGCTGTCAAAAAGACAACCAGATCTTGATATGTAAAATCACAAATTTATTCTCCTGAAGAGAGTTAACTTTGACTCGAAACAAGTGTAGTGACACAAATACCATGATAGACACTTATTACTTATGCAAAAGATAAATAATATCAATAATAATAACAATAAATTTTTTACACTTTAAACAAAGCACTCACGGCTCCTCACACTCCCCCCCCATACCAAATTCTCTTGTTGAAACAACCCCTATTTCTGTTATCAATATATATATATATGGTGTGATTGGTAAATTGTCACTATTTTGAATTTTTATTTCACGCATATACATTGTTTTTGATTTTGTTGACTGCACAATATAGTACGGTCAGTTGGGCATTGTCTGTAAGAAAAAACCACCATGATGAAATTCACTCCACTCTCTTTACAGTGTGTTAATCATCGTGAATATATCTCATAAATTTCTAGATAATATCACTTATCCTATATTGTAGCGAATACTATACAGTTTTTTCACATGATAAGGATGTACGTTGTGGTGCAGTGGATATCGACTCGGAATGACAAATCTGGGTGCCAAGTTCAAATTCCAGTTGAATTCCTTGCATTCACTTATGCACAAATATCTTTGGGAAAGATATTAATCCAGCTCTTCCCTCCAGTTATGGGTTAAATAATAGGACAGATTAGGTTCTATAGCCTTGGCTGGGAACCAGTCTACCACAGAAAGCAATAGCAACCTACTGCAGGATAATCTTCTATCCAGTCAATCATGTCTCTTTTGAGACATGATCGCCCAAAATGTGTATCATGTATGGCACTTAAGTGACTGACTGAAGGAGACAATAGATATATAGTTATACAGAAAAATGCTAATGATGTTTTGGATGGAACATGTGTGCAATGTGAAAGTTACAAGGAAAATGGAAACAAAAGAGACACTGATACTTAGAAAGAGTTGAAATTTCTAAAACACAGAAATAGGAAAGAGAACTTGGAGAATTTAATACTCACATGGCATAATGAAGACAAGCAGGATTGAGAGAACCTGTGAGTAACCTACCTAGAAAATTCTTGTAAATCGATAGCTGTACAGAGAGTGGAAGAAATAGTAAAGAGGAGAATATTGTGAAGAATTGCAAAGATAATTTCTGTGTGTGGTACCTTTAGAAAGTGCCTGAAAACAAAGCCTTATGAGTGAACTTGTTTAGGTAGAACAGTTTGGAAGTTGTCAATGGTTGTGCTAGCATGAAGTCACATTTCATGATTACCAAGGGTGTGAGTATACTGGCATTGTTTTAACTACTGATCATGACTGATTATTTACTCTCTCTCCTGGAGACAGTAAATGAGATTTGCTCTGCATACCTAAGGTATAAATCACAGGTGAACTCTGTGGGTGTTGAACAAACTAATTTGTCCAAATGGGTGTCTGCAACAGTGATTGGATAAAATGAGAGCAGCTAGCTGCTATATATATATATATATATATATATATATATATATATGCCCATTGATTGAGCACTCTGGAGAAATGGCAGACTTAAAAAAATAGCTACTCACCACTATTTACGCATTGTTCATTCAGTAATCAATTTGAACCCTCTTGGCTACTGGTATGTGCTTACCTTGTCCATATAACACACTAAAATTTGCCTTACTTCACAAATAGCTTGGAGGTAGAACTGCCGACTGATATCAAATTGGTTGAGTTTCAATCCTGGCTGGAAGCAATCGGATGTCTAACCGCACTGATGAGCTGTGATACTGTGAAACTGTCTGCGGACGACTATATATATTGTTGTTGGCAGCCATCTGTCTCAGGAGACAATGTAGTTCTGTGCCTCGGATCAATCTGTTGCTGAGCTACAACATTTGCTGTGACTCTATTGCAGTTGCCACAGGTTTAGGTAGTGCCTGGTTCTGAAAGTACTGATGCAGTCCCCTGCTGTCTGTGTTCTCCTCACCTTTCACTCCTGGTTTCTCCTCTCCTCACTTCTCTTGGAGCTTGCCTTTACAGGTGCAGTCTTCAGCCACCGACTCACAGCCTATTAGGTTGTTGCCACCTGCCCTAATGTCTCACTTGCAGACAACCTTGTAACATAGGATAGGTCTTCCTGCAGGTTGGAAGCCGGTGGCAAGCTCACTGAATAGAACATTGGGGATTCTCTTATCGTCTATTTGCCTGGTGTGGTCAAGCCACCAGTGTCAACTCTGGGGGAGCAAAGCAAACATGCTTGGGATGTACTCCTGATCAAGGACACTCTTAATTGAGATGCAGTCCTGCTAGGTGATTCCAAGAATTCACCTGAGGTTGCACAGGTGAAAAAAGGTTGACCCTGTGCTCTTGGTGAGAGCAGAGGGTCTATGTTTTGCTGCAGCATGCTCAGTATGCAGGCTTGGTACACCATCATGTTGGTGTTAGTGGTCAGCATCTTGTTGTCCTAGATGCTCTTTACCAAGTGAGCCATGGCTATTACCGCCTTGCCAATATGTTGTAGAGTTCAGCATCCAGGGAGAGGTTGCTTGAGATGGTGTAGCTGAGGTATACGATTGTTAAAGAAGATAAACAACAACCAGTTGTAAGTATAATAAGTGGGATATTTATTTGACCAAATGCCGTGTGCAACTGGTCTCTAAGAGAATATAATCCAGAATGTCCCTCATGGCCATCTCCTCTTCCTCATGTCCCCCTGGTGGCCCCTCTCAGGTTCATGGGAAGACAATCAGTCTTCCAAACTTGTGGGATAGACTGTATTAGATGTTAACACTTTCCCTCTCTTCTTTCTTGTGCTGAGGATATATTTTTTGTTTTGGTGGGAGCATCCTGATGCTATCTATTGGAAAAAAAATGAAAGAAAAAGATGAACAAAATTACATGTCTGGAAACTCAGAAATTAATTAGAGGATCTTTTAGGTTCAGTTTTGAATCCAAGAATTTTGAAGGAAGGAACCCCTTTTTAGTTAAGGCATCTGCAATTTGTTTTTCAGTATGTATCCATGAGATATCTGCAATTTCTCCTCTGTCAACCATTTCTCTGAGGATAACCATCTCAATTCGAAGTCTTTTATTGAGAATTTGTGTAGTGGAATGCACTGCATCATACAAACAGGAATTGTCTGTTTTGCATGTTATTTTTATTTTGGTAGGATGGTCTTCCAGCTGCAACAAATCTAATATTAATTTTCTGTAATATAAGCAGGCCTCAGTCAGATCAACCATGGCCAGGGTTTCTGCACCGAGAGTGCTCTTAACAATTCTTTTTATCCGTTTAGATTGCCAGGCTATGGGCATGTATTGGTTATTGTCACCTACCAAAAAAATTATATAGCCCCCTTGTGATCCACCATCAGTTAGGTTAGCAAAGGATGCATTACTAAATCCTATAATTTGCAGAAGATTAGGGTTACCTAGGTCTGGAATGTGAATTTGCAATTTCTCTTTTTTTGCTTTTTTTACAGTTCGATTGAATTGTTTTATGCAGTCAACATTTTCTTGTTTGAGTATTGAACTTAGTGTGCTGACATCGAAGCTGAGGTCGGGTCTTGTTTGGGTGGCCAGCCAATTAAGCTGGCCTATTAGCTGTCTAACCTCAGTGATCTCAGTTGGCGATATCTTATCTTCCAGTTTTCTGCCATTTTGAAGGGGGATATATCCAAGTTTCTTTACATATTCATCCTGCCCAATCCTGATGTTTTTATATGATTGTTTTATTTCTAGTCCAATGTATTGGAACTTAGCGAATTCTTCAGATTTAACTTTAAAGAGTGTGCAAAGATTGCTAATAACTTGTTTCTCAAAGGCCTCTGATCCAGCAAAACAGAAATCATCAACATGTGTAGCAATTGTGCCATGTAGCTTGTTCTTAAAGTGCCATGTTAAGATGGCTTGGTCATACTTTGAAGGTATAGCCCCTAGATTGATCTGTTCCTCCCTAAGTGTTAAGTACCAGGATTGGGAGGCATCAGTTAGACCATAAACACATTTGGATAATTTCCAGATGTAACCAGGAGCCACATTGGCTTTCTTAGGGGGAAGAAGAAAGATTGGACGATCTAACTGCTTGCTCTGTAAAAATGTAGTTTTGATGTCCATGGACCTGCATATCCCGCCAAATGATGCCATGATTCCTAAGATCATTCATAGACTTTCTTTGGAACATGTTGGGGAATCATTTCTAATACTGCAAGTGTCCTTATCTTGGAAGCCTTTTGTGACAAGTCTGGCCTTGGAAATTTGCTCACCATTGATTTCTTTGTGTAGACCCACCATGTGCATATTTTTGGTTAGACCTTGTCTAGCACTTGTGTGTAGACTTGATGTTCAGCCCAACTTTGGAGTTCTCTCTTCCTTGCTTGGTCAAGATTGTCATTAGAGGAGACAGTCATCACATCTGCTTCATTAGTTGGGTTTTGGACTTCTTTATTTGTTTCCCATTCCAAGACACCATGAATGGATCCCCTTCCTCCATGGCAAAATTCATCAAATATTTATTTTTTCCAGTGGCTTTTCCAGTTCTACTGATCACATTTAAGTTCCTCCATTCCTGGTCTTCTTCATTTGTCAATTTGCATTTTTGATGGTTTGTCACTGGTATCAGCTCAAGTCTGCTCAGGATGGTCATCGGTGTCACTCTTATTATATACTAGGACAAGCCCTTTTGTGACTTCATTATGCTGATTCTGTGGCTTTGTTACTTCATTTGTGTCATAGTTTTCTGAAGTGTTTTCAGGTGTTTTAGGATAGAAAATGAGGCATGAGGTATGTGCCTCCATGTTTCACTTGCACTTGCATGTGTTCCCAGCCTATAACAGCACGAGGACCAAGCCAGCTATCAGATTCATTTCTTTTATAAAGGACAAGATCACCATTTTTGTTTGAATCTAGTATGCTAGTCCTAGCCTGATGACGAAGGGCACATCTTAATTTTTCAGAGGCTTCACACTCTATGAACCCTTTTCTTGCAGTATGCATGGCATTGAGGTTGTCTGCAATGATTTCGCTTGTACTGATGCCTTCTAGTGCAAGAAGTTGATTATTCAAAAGGGAAGGCAGGTTAGGATTTCTTCCAAAAACCAGCTGGTTAGGGCTGTAACCATGTGAGTTGTGAAGTGTATTTTTTGCATTGACAGCCCATGATAGTGCTATTTCAAAATTGCACTTAGCATCTTCTAATGTTTTCTTTACCATTTCTCCCAGAACACCATTATGCCTTTCATTTAATCCATTGCTCCAAGAAGATTGGGCAGTAGTGGTGCATACTATAATGTTCAGATTTTGGGCCATGTCCCAAAAAAATTAGTTGTCAAATTCACTGCCATTATCGGTAAGAAAAGTTCCATGAGCACAAAAATATACAACCCAGTGTTTAAAAATGGCAGTTAGGATATCAGAGCTTTCCTTACTAGGTAGCCTGATACCAACACTATATCTGGTGGCATGATCGACCAAGTGTAGTACTTTGTGACCATTGATTTCTTTTATGCCCATAGCTACAGTCTGGTTGAAATGGGTCCCTAAAGAAAATCCAACAACAGGTGGGGGTGCAGTTTTTTTTATATCAAATACAGGTCTGACAAGCAAGGGGAATTTCCGTTAAAATGTCCATAAACTCAGTGTCCTTTAAACCAGAACTTTTAACGAGGTTACATAATTTTTTTGCACTAGGTTTGACACATGTGATTTGATTTCTGTGATGTAATTCAGCAACCATCTTAGATCTTAGATGTTTTACAAAAATAAAATGTTGGAATAAAAATTAAAAATTAAAGGCCCCTTTTTTTTAATAAAAAAATATTTTAGTCATGTTTGATTTGATTTCTGTGATGTAATCTAGCAACCATCTTAGATCTTAGATGTTTTACAGAGCAAATGTAAACAATCTGCACCATTGGCTAAAAAGTGTGAAAGGGAAAATTGCTGAACTTAAACTCAAAAAGTATGTGTCGACCTGGCTTCCCTGTAGATATATGTCCCTAGAAAGTTTGAATGGCATAGCTTAAAAAATGTAGGCGTGCATAGGGAACAGTCACACACAGACTCATAGATTGCCTTTTATATATATATATATATATATATATATATATATATATATTCTATTACAATAAAGATCATTGTATATTTGTGTATGTGTGTGTGTGTGTGTGTGTGTATGTATATATATATATATATAAATCACTCCTGTCATTCTCAGGGATTTGGATCACAATAGTAGGTACACCAATATATATGTTGCTGTCATTTTAAATGGCATATCAATATGAATATTTTGCCAGCATTTTTGACAGCACAAGCCCACTCATTATATATATAATTTTGTATATATCCTTATATATATGTATTTAAAAGAAAATATATTTTTGTATGATTAATTTTTTTTTTTATCACATTTTTCCAGTTTATATTTAATTTTCTGCATATTTAAATCAAATTTATGAAGAAACTATACAGAATCCACTGAAATTTTGTTTGGGGATTTTCAGTTATCCTTATCATCAATATTAGTATTATCATTTACATTAGAGAAAAGTGTTATTAATTTCATACTGGTATTTTTTTAGAGATGTTATCAGCCAAGTTTTAATACATATACATAAAATGCAAGTGAACAGTTTGCAGTTATTATTATATACGAGATACACATTTTAAATTTAAAAACAAATTTTATTTGAATGGAATTTGACAGAACCAAAATATGAAGATATTGTTTTATTCAATTTTTAAACATTTTAAAATAAAAGATCTATTATTCTTTTGTGAAAAATAACTTAAAGTATTTTGTGATAATTATATACAAATTTTTGTCTTACTTTCTTAAGAAATGTAGATGAATATATATATAAAATGTGCCTCCAGTTTTGATAAGTGGTAAAATAACCTACAAGAATGTGTGCTGGTTGTGTGACAAATATAACAATTTTTTTTTTTTTTTACTTATTAGCATTGGAGATGCAGTTTTCCAAATAGTACAAAAATCCATAACATCATAACATTGTTTTTACATAAGGGTGGTTCTTGATGTTCTCTGTTGTTTATGGATATGTGTTTAAAATTTTGAGTATACTTATAAATCAAAAAGACAAAAATTTATGCTTATGATCCACATACTGTGTATTTACACCTTCCTCATTGGCCAATTCTACATGATTTCATTGATGACTGCCTTTACAATCATAGACACATACATCACAGTGTTTTTCGTTTTTGGTAATCTCAAAGCAAGATGGGTCCTGTCTGAGAGAGCATTTGTTATAATGATTTAGGACAAGGTTTTATAAAGCTAGATGCTTTTTTGACACCCAATGCAGACACTCACAATAGTCCAAGTAAACCAAGGGATTATTTAAAGATGTCATTTCTAGGAAGGTTATTATTCAAGGATTAAGACCCCACCCTATCCTAACCTTATATATAGTGTCATTTGCAGACAGAACTTTTTTTCTGTTTCACAGCTTATCAGTACAGTTAGACATCTGATTGCTTTTTACTCAGGACTGAAACCCAACTGAATTGGCATCAGTCCGCAATTCTACCTCTGAGCTGTATGCACTCGGTAGAAGGAGGCAGACTTTTAGCGTGTGATATATCATGTATTCATACGCCAGTAGTGAGAGTTTTCTAATTCATTACTGAATGAACAATGCATAAATGCTAGAGTAGCTACTGTTTTTTTCAAAGTCTACCATTCTTTCAGAGTGCTCAATCAGGGTGTGAGAGCATAAATAGTCATTCACAGACAGATTTGTTTTGCTGTATCACAGCTCATCAGTACGGTTAGACATCCGATTACTTTTTACCCAGGATTGAAGCCCAAACCGAATTGGCGTCAGTCCGCAATTCTACCTCTGAGCTGTATGCACTCGGTAGAAGGAGGCAGACTTTTAGCGTGTGATATATCATGTATTCATACGCCAGTAGTGAGAGTGTTCTAATTCATTACTGAATGAACAATGCATGTTCTAATTCATTACTGAATGAACGATATATATATATATATATGTTGGCTTTTATAAGAAGCTCAATCACCTTTTGACAGGTCTTGTTTTTTCTCATCCTCCAGCACAAAAGCTAGTGGAGGAGCTGGTTTAGATGTCGACCATCTGACCATGTAATATGTTGTACTTGGTTATATGTTAGCAATAGCAGTACTAAGCCTGATTTGACCCACCAGATACAATATTTTCTTGGGATGCAGACGAGCTTTTACAGTGGTTAATGGTGGTTCATTTCATTTTTTCCTAGGGCTTTTTTCACACAAACAATCCATTTTTCATTGGCTCTGATTATTGTTTTCAAAAATAGGTTGTTTTTGAGTATTAACTTTTTTTATTAAACTATGAAATATTGTAGTAATTTATGTATCCAAATGTTTTCAAATGTCTTACAATGCTTATGTATGTAGAAAATTGTATAAAACTATCACTAGTAGAAACGGTGAAGTACATATCTGAAAATTATGTGTGCACCCAACCAGATATGACAACAGTATTCAATGCCTGGTTGATGGTTGGTTTGTATATATGCAGGATAGACTCAGTTAAGAAAAATTTCCTGGCCCAACACAGTAACCCAGACTTGCTAGCAGTAGATTTAGCTATTGATTCAATGTAGTCGTTCAACTTGAGGTCAGCTGAGAAGGCGAGACCAAGGAGGAACAGTGCATTGCTTTTGGGGAGACTAGCTTGATCCATGTTGACAGCGAGCAGGAAGAACTGTCTATGGTGGTTGGTGGATAGCAGCTTTGTTTTGAAAGCATTAAAGTTTACAAGCCATTTCTTACCCCAGTCAGCCACGGATTGCAGGTCTTTCTCAAGATCAGCAGCGAGGCTATCTTTGTTTGCCTTGGCAGATTTCTTACTGAAGTGGGAGTAAATGGTAATGTCATCAGTGTAAATGCCTACTTTGGATTTGATCACATCAGGGAGATCATCAAAGTCAGGAATTCATAATATAATAATATAAATATTATAATTCTACTTTCTCTCTCATCACTCTTGTATTTATACATCTTTGGTTTATGGTTTTAAGCAAATGATATTTCTGGGAGCTGAAGCATCTCTAAAAACAAAATTGATACTTTTACTAGCTGATTGAAGTGATAACAAGATGTGAAACTTTAGAAGGCTTTAATTGACTAACAAGATGGCTACATTTTATTTTGAAGAGTCAATGACAAAGTGAGGTTAATATTAGTAAGACAAAAAGGAGATTACTAAGAGAATGTCTGTTCCTGAGAGGAGACAGGCAAGTGTTCATAATACCATACTGATAAATTTAAGTCTTCTGATAAAGTACACTCCTTTGTTATTAGTAATAATTTTATGCAATTCTTTTGATATAAAATTCATTTCTTTTATTCTTTTTTATGATCATTTCATCCCAAGCAAGGCATTCCACTGCCACTATTGCACAGGGGATTACATAGGGGGGAAAGTGATGAGAAAGGATAGTTAGATATAGGAAATGTCAGAAGGAGGGTGATAGATGTGTAAGGATACCGAGAATGAGGTTTGGTTAAATGGTGAGAGTGTTGGGAGAATAGATGCAAGTTAGTGTGATAGAAGGTGTCTATTGACCTTACATTTAAACTCCTGGAGATTGTAGGTGTTGGGAAAGCAGGAATGTGGAAGGGAATTCCACAGGTGGGAAGTGCGAGTAAAGAAGCTGTTGGAGTAGAAATTACGGTTACATTTTATCTGTTCCACTGTAAAAGGGTTGGACCTAGTTGCTAATTTAGTATCTCACATAAATTCATACCTAGGTGGCACCAATGATCTAAGTTCATCGGAGCAGAAGCGATGAAAGTATTTATAGAAGAGGCACAGGGAAGCCACATCACACTGGTGAGAGAGTGGTTGCAGCCGGTCTGCCAAATCAGTATCAATCACATTACAGATTCTCCGTTGTATTTTCTCAAGTAGCCCGAGAAGAGTAGCAGGGGCACCTGACCAGATGTGGCAGCATTATTCAATACACGGGCAGATGGTAGATTTATATATGTGCAGGATAGATTCAGATGGGAAAAACTTCCGGGCTCTGCACAGAAAACCGACTTTCATAGCAGTGGATTTAGCAATGGATTCGATATAGTCATTCCATTTGAGGTCTGCTGAGAGTGTTTTACTCTCTGGGAGGCAAGCCTGTTCCATGCTAATGGGAGGCAGGTGCAATTGTCTCTGGTGGTTAATTGAAAGCAGCTTCGTTTTGGAAGCATTGAAATTTACGAGCCATTTCCTACCCCAGTCCACTATGGATTCATTTTCCCTTTCTTTTATTTTTCATGAAAATATCAATGACTTAAGTTTGAAAATAAAATTTATTATGGCTCTGGTTTCCATCATTTTCACTTTATGAAAAATAATCATTTGTAATTTTGTGACTCACTATCAAACATTCAAACAATGAAGTAAACTTTTATATTGTGTTTGGTTAGTTGTTTTGTTTTTATGGCAAATCAACCTCAGCGGGTGATTTATTGCCAACTAATCTTTACTTATTTATTGCTGGTAATACCTTTTTCTTTCAACAATTTTATTGTTGTTTATATAAGGTTTTGTGTCTAGTAATACATTTTTCTTTTTCAAGCATCGAGATTCATTGCGATTTTTTTGTTTTTAAGGGCAGGGTCCCCAAGCCCTACCCTTGTTATTTAACCCATAACTGGAGGAAAGGGACAGATTAATACCTTTCCCAAGGGTACCAGTGCTGAAGTGAATGCAGGGTATTCAACTGGAATTCGAACTTGGCTCACTGATTTCTCTTTCTGAGCCGATATCCACTGCACCACAACGCACATCTGTCACTATATGCTTACAGCACCTGGTATTACCAAGTGGTCACCCATCTAAGTACTGACCAGGCTCAGTGTTGCTTAACTTCGGTGATCGAGTGAGAACTGGTGTATTCAACGTGATAGGCCGTAAGCCTTATATTGTGGTGAGCCCAGGTAAAAAAATAGAATATGAAAATACAGTATATAAAAGAAAAAAAAAATTAAAATTAAAATAAAGCATTTGCTTTCCTTTAAAGCCCATATCTTTTATTTTTCTCACTCACTCTAACTTTCTCTTATAATAATGAGAAGAAATTTTAAATAGAAATGAAGAAGAAAGACTAAGCATAGCTGCAAAATAACAGAAATTTGCTGGTCCATTGGTCTAGCCATTGTGACTAGAAATCTACCAGAATAAGAAAGGCTTTACACATGTAAAAAAATAATGAAAAAGAAAGGAATGCTGGAAAATAAAAGTAGTTTGGCTTAGTAAAAAAAACATTAATACTTCTGATGTTAGCTGAAACCAAGCTTCATGCCAGTAGTCTGGAGTCCTTTCTTAAGGGATATATACAGACAGGCAAGAGGCATAGACAGAGAGAAGGGACTGCCAGAGATACCAGCCAAGCATGTCCCATGACAAAACCAAGCAGTCATCTGCTTTTTTTTCTTCTGAGGGCTGAGAATGCACTGCAAATTGACACTGTACCTATTTTCAATGTAATCTCACTTTCAACAGCAGCCAAGATGATGACTATTCCCGGTCTGACCTGCAAACTATCAACTACTGAGCCAAACACACTTTTACCAACCCAAATTACAAAACGACTCACTTCAATCAAAGTCAAATAAATAAACATATTTGTTTATATTTTTTCATTTTGTTCATTTATCCTAAAGTTTCTGCAAAATATCACTAAAAACCTCTGGTGCTTTGCAGCATCAAAAGTATCTTATTAATCATTGCCAAATAAAAAAGATTAACTATAAAAATAACAGAAATGTATTAGTTTTAAAATATCTGCCAAAGCTATTCTCTAAATTTATGAACTATGGTGAACATTGAATTTTTTCTCACTCATCTTGTCTGTGTAAATGCAAAATTACTGAGAGCAGTGTGAAAAATTCTTATATAAACTTCTAGGCATTGATTTTAAAATGATTTCATTTTGACTTTCTAAGAAGCTTTTATTTTTCAACAATAATATGGTTCTGGGTTCATTGTAAAAAGAATGAAATTTGATTAAATAACTCTTTACTTAAACATTTTGCATGGTTTGTATTTTGCTTACATTACTGACAAATATGAGAGCTGAAATCTTTACCGAAACATTTTGTCATATTGTATTTTGCTTACATTACTGACAAATATGAGAGCTGAAATCTTCACCTAAACATTTTGTCATGGTATTGTATTTTGCTTACATTACTGACAAATATGAGAGCTGAAATCTTGACATATGCACTTTATCACTGTATTGTGTTTTGCATACATTATATTAAAATATTACTTCTGAATTTTTTATCTTTTGATTAAAATATAATTAATTTTTTTCTCTTAACATACAAAGCTGATTAAATTTATTTTCTATATATGTTTAACATAAACCGTTCCTGATTTTTCATAGATGCTGACTGTTCAGATTTGTATATGTTCATTATTTTATTAAATTTCAATTATCTAGTGCAAAAATGCAATTCCTAAAATATTTGGTTTTTTGCTTAATTATTTTACTCCAGTTTTCATTATCACTTTTATTGGAAAGAAATGAGTAAAATGTTTTATTTTTTTATATGGTGTGAATTTGTAATATTTTTAAATTGAATTCTTCAGATATTTCATTTTCCACTTTGAAAAATAATTGTTATCCCTCCTTCCTGTTTATATGATTATATTTCTTAAAACTTTGATAAAACTTTTCCCTCTTCAGAAGTTATTTGTTTCACTCCTATTTTTTCTGCTTGGCATTCTAGTGTCTGATCCCAGTCCCAAAAAATGTTACCAAAGTAGAAGTTGATATAAAGTAATATAAAAGACCACATTAGTCATTCAATTTTTACCTCCTTTTCCTTCTTCTTAATTGCAATATATTTCATTGTCAGAGAAAAATATTACAAACATATTTCTGCTGTGCTGTTGTTTTTTTCTCATATTTAGAAAGCAGTTGAAAATAAGATATTTTAAGTGAGAATGGAAAAACATTGAGAAAAAAATTATGGAAAAAGAATACCATATAATATTCAAGAAAAATTTTCATTAGTGGAAAAAGCTTACATTTTTATACTACTTGCGCCAACAGCAAGTAAGCCTGTGGAATTGGTTTCTGCTAACAATTTTCCATTGATGGATTGCTTATGACTATATATATATATATATATATATATATAATGCCGGTGTAAACTTAGAACTTTGATGGCAGTATTGTGCAAAATATCTTTTTCTTAACAAAATGGCAAAAATTTTCTTGGTTGATGAATTATTTTTTTTATATGAATGCAGCAAAGAGTGGAAACTAGAGATTGAAGACAATTGTACAAAACAAGAGTGTGCAGCCATTTTCATTTTTACTTATTTGTTTCCATTTTTTCTTTCCATATTTGTATCCTACATAGTGTCACTGAAAAGTTCTCAGCTCAACCATGAAGAGATTCCCTTCCCTACCAAATAAAAATAAAATTCTGTTGTTTGATCATTTGGTCAGATTTTTGGAAGTGGGTTAAGTTGAGAACTTTTCAGAATTCCTCTTGTCTCTTTTTCCTCCTTTTTTACTGTTACTGGAGTGATTGGTAAGTATGCTTATATAAAATAATGTTCATTTTTTAAATTTTTTTTTATTTGTCTTCAAATATTTTTAATGCAAATACTTCTGGCTGATGCCTGGATTTTAAGCTTCCTTGTTCTACAATCTAAGTACCTGCCAAACAAAAAGTGTTAGGTTGAATTTCTATTTTGAATAGAGATATTTTTAATTGTTTTTCATGTTTCAAATTCCTATATTTTTATGCATGTACATAAATATTGACCAAGGTAGAACTTGTATTATGCAAACATTGAACTAGTACTGTGTTTCTTTTCATTGGTTATTTTATCAGTCAATGTAAAAGTCTCTTACCTTCTCACAAAATAGAAAAGAAAAGTCATTTTATTTTGACTATGTTTGGATCTGAATTTATGAAAGATAATTTCAGTTGTTCTCATCTAAATGAAAGAAATGAATTCTGTAACAGAGATTATAGTGATAGGTTGTTTTCAGCTATCAAAATATTATAAATTCCAGTTAAAAACTGGAAGAAAAAAGAAAACATATCTGCACTTGTTTAACATTAGCAGATTTTTGTCTCTGCAGATGCAACTGCAGTTGTTCATTTCTGCTGGATTCTCTGTTTATATTTGTATATAAGTTGCAACAGTCATCTTCATTCATTTTTCATTGAAATTTTTTCAGCTTCTTCTGTTTTCCTTTCCTGTATTCATCTAGATACAGAGATTCGCAAATGTGTTTGTGTGTCCATGAACGCACACATATGTACCAAGAGAGACAGATTGACAAATATAAATTAGATGCTTTGATCTGAAAGTAATACCTTCTATATATTAGTTTGAGTCATAAATAATTTCCATTCTGGAGAACTAACTGTAATGGTAAATATATCAATCTAACTGCTAATTATACATGACAGTTAAAAAATAAATTTGAAGTACACTGACAATGTTCAACAAAAGAAAATCATGGACTGACAAGGATAAATCTCCATAACCACTCCCAAAAGCTGAGCTCCATAGAAAAGAGATAATATTGTATGATATTTGAATCATCAAGATATTCATATCAAGTTCTTAAAATACACTGAAACAATAAATACACATTTATACATCCAGCAGCTGCAACATGTTTAGAAAGGTTTGGTCAAAAAGTGCCCTGCGTGTATGAGTAAAATAAAGTGTCATTCTCTGTGCCAGTACAAGGTTACATATAGCAAGAACAATGCTGGAAAATATTAGTGGCCTGTTGTACCCCATCCACCATATTCACCTTACCTTGTACCAAACATTTATTACCTGTTTTTTCATCAGTGCAAAGCATTTTGATGGAAAAAACTTTCTCCAATGATGTTATGTCGTGAGTAAGAATAAATAACTCAACAACAGGAATAGGTTAATTGTTGTATTCCGTGAAAATAATATTTACAAAGGTTATTAGTATCCAATACAAGAATAAAGGTTAATCGTCTCAGCCGTCGTAAGACGTAGTATGAGCAATGGGTACTTCCAGGTCGACACCGGAAGTCTACGACTGACTTGTCGATCGGCACACTCCCCTACGTAGATGCCACCATTACTTTACATAGTAATGGAATAGTCCATTATAGCCGAATAGGCGCGGGCATCCCAACAAATGAAAACCAAGATTTCATCTAAATCTTTTTTACATCAAAGCCTATGGAATTTTATTCAACTAGTATTGAAAAGCTGCCTGATAAGTGGTAACATGTTATTGCAAGTAGTGAAGAATATATATTTGAATAAAATATAATTGTACTTTATTTTTTAAGAATAAAGTTGATAAACAAAAACAGAAACTATTTATGACTCACTTAAATAAATCTATGAAGAACACAACAAATGCAGGATAAGTTGGATAGAGATAGTTTAAGTATAAAAATAGAAACATATACCTATGAATTTATTTCAAAATTTTGTTGCCATTAAATGCCTCACTGAGGTTGATATGCCATTAAACAAAACAACCAACCGACTAAACTTACTGAGAAAAAAATAATAGTATTGAAGCGCTCAAACAAGATTGAAGTCTCTAAATTTTGCAATGATCTGCAAGATAAATTTGGTCCATAACAAAATATAGATCAGCATAGTCATAGGGTAATTGTTGAATGTCTAATTCAGTGCATGTGTGAAGTGGTATGAAAGATAACTTTACTAAGAATTACACTGTAACAAGCAACACACACACATAACATATTCTCCAGTGAAGTGTATCTGTAGAAGAGATGAAATAAATAAAAAAATGACAAGAGGAAAAAAACTGTATTGAGATGACATGTTTTATCCTTTGAGGGACTTTATCCAAGCAATGTAGGATTCCTTATGTTGTATGTGTTTACATACACAGATGTGAAGATGATATTGTTTTATCAAGGTTTGTAAATTAAAGAACATTCATGAATTTTTATAAGGTAATTGAAAGGTCAGTCAAAGCATGAGGAGGGCACAATGTGTCTTAATTCAAATCTGGGGAAAAGTAAAGTGATTAATCAAATACATACATATATATATATATATATATATATATATATTTAATATTGTGTGGATTGGTATTATATGGACATTTGTGCTGTACATCTTCAAAGGCTGAAGTGATGGATTTAATCATTTTCTTTTGATTTTTCAACATATTTGTGGTTGTGTATGTTGGCTTGAGAAAGTACTAATTCATTCAGGGAACGTGAGAGTAGAAAAAACCTAGATTGATATTTTGATAATGTTCGATGGCAGCACTCTCAAGGATTCTGAGTAAATTAATTCCTCTTTTCATGACTGTGGCATTTTTCTGATCAAAATTGTGGTAAAAATTATTTCTGTGTATATACTTTTCAGTACCATATTATATATATATATATATATATATATATATATATATATATATTGGTGTGACCGACAGACAACTTGTAAGAAGACCTTACATCTTAGACAAGAAAATATCTAAAACAATGACATAAAAATGAAAGAAGGACTGAAAGGCAAATACATCATAACTCATTAATTGTTCAATGCCCAGATTATCAAAAACTGTGGTTCTCAACCCTCAACCTTTTTCTACTCATGAACCAATTCTACCCTCTTTGTTTTTTAAAATCATTTCACCACAAGCAAAGCAGTACTGCCACTGGTGCACAAGGGGTTATAGTGAGAGAAAAAACAAGTTACAGGGGATGTTGAAGAAAGGATAAAGGATGGAATTCAAAGAGATATAAGATGGCAATTGACATTGCATTTAAACATTTGGAGATTGTATCTATCAGGGTGTGCATTGTAGAGCAGTTGATATTGGCTCAGAACAAGAAATTGAAGAGTCCAAATTCCACTAAAATACATTGCATTTACATGCATGTAAATACCCCTGGGAAAGGTATGAATCTGTCCATTCTCCCTCTAGCTATGGGTTAAATAGCAGGACAGATTGGGTTCTATAGCCTTGAATGGCAACCATTCTACTGCAGACAGTAATGGCAACTTACTGCAGGAAAAGCTTTTTCCCAGTCAGTCATGTCTTTTTGAGACATGATCACCCAAGCATGTATCACGTATGGCACTTAACTGACTGACTGATCTATCAGGGAAGTAATCACTAGCAGAAAGTGCAAGAAAAAGTTTTAAAGTAGAAGAGGAAGTTTCATTTAACTATTTCAACAGTAAAATCTACTGGCATGTGTAAATACATTGAGTCAGGAAACCAGGAAAAAAGCCCATCATAGCAGTTGCCATCAAAATACTTTTAGAAAAGATAGAGGGAAGCCACACCACATTGGTGAGAAAGTGACTGAAATGTACTATTTACATTGTTTGAATAATTGTCCTCATCTTAACTTCTTTTGATTGTGTAGCACCAGTCTGCAAGGTTCACTTGAAACCATTTTTCACCACTGAGTTAGGAAAGAAGTTGTATACAGTTGTCAGTGTAGGTATTTTTGAACAAGTTTGACTCCTTGCATTACATCCATATTGTTGTGAAGATAAATACACCACTCCAGAATATGACTTGGACTCAACCAAGTAGCATAAAAACTGATGCAAAAATTATAAAAGGAAGTAGAAATAGAGTTAGTGAGAGTGAGCCATAAGTGAGCTTTATATCCTGACTACAGAATTCAGCAAGACTATGTCAATTTCATGTGACATTATATTTCTTGATTTTGCTATCTTTGTTCAATGCAACAAAGACATAACATATGAAAGTATCAATCTGATGAGGCTATTTAAGAAGATGACACAAGTTTTTAGGTTAATGTTTTGGTAAATGGGCTATTAAAATTGCCAAATATATTTTTGATTCTCTTATGATTTCTTGCATAGTGACTTAGTAAATTCTGGTAGTAGGAAACAAATGAATAACCATGTTTGTATTTTTGCATGAACAGACTTGATATCTTTGTCTCAGTATTAAGCATAACTTTAAATTACTCCAAGGGGCAATTTCTTTTGCTTGGCTTCCAGACAATCTATAGAATGTAAAAAAAAAAAAAAAAAAAAAAGAAAGTGTTTAGCAATAAATATTAAATTTATTTGACTGCTAACCATAGTCCAAGCCTTTTATATCTTTAATGTGGACAAAGAAATTGAAGTGAGGTAAAGTAATGAAAGTGAGAATTCTCTAACTTTGCTGTTAGGCTATAAAAAAATCAACTTGAAGCCATGTAATTTAAAGCTGCAATCCGTATTACCATATTGAATGCTAAATAGTCATCAAATTTGAGAAGTCTAGGTAGGGTATTTCTCTCCAACAGTTTACATTATCTGGTTGAGCTAACTCTTCCTTTATGAATAACTATGCCATTTTTATTTCTTTACTTAATATTCCAGTATTGTTTCTTATCTATAACATATCCTCCATGAATATTGTATACGTTATATAGCTTGTGGCAATGGTCAACAAAAAGAATTTGGAAGGCAGATATTACTGCTGTTTATTATTCGGTTATTACTTACATGTTAATGCAAATCTTTTGATCAAATAAAATACTAATTTATCTTTACTCTGTTAGTACCATGGTTATTATTTGAATAGTTCATAAAATGCTGTTCCTTAACATTTAGCAAGCAGCGAGTCAGATGTTCATGATTAGTCAAGTAGCTTTCAGAATATCTCTGCCAAGTAACAAAAAGGAGTTCCTAGTTTTAGTCATAACTAGCAGTATAGCTTGGCGTTGCTTGGGTGTAATGAAAGCTTTAAAACTAATCCATGGTCCTGGAGCTTAGACACAGCCTAGAGAATATTTGTGTGAAGTTTGGTGAGAATCGGATAAAAATTGTGGATTTGTATAAAGGACATACAGACAAACAGACACTCACACAAACATCTTGCCTTTTATAGATGTACATTATCGATTTTCTGCACTATTGTAAGAACTGCAACCTTGAAACTTCTGAATATCGTTTTTTATGTCTTTGTCTATTATCGATTTTCGATATTTATTGGAGGTACCTTGACACAAAACCTAGCTAAGAACACTCGCAGATGCTTATAGTACAACTGCATAATTTTTCAAGAAAATCGGTTCAGCCATTTCAGAGTCTATAGGTAACGGACACACACACACACACACACAGACAAAGTTCCATTTATAAATAAGTTTAGATTTAGATTAGATATTTGTGAGAATTATAAGAACATGAACAGAAATAAATATATGCAAAGATTCATATCACCTTCATTGCTTGTTGAAGAAAAGAAATGTTGGTCAGATTCATTATAAGTAAATTATTATTTTCAAAGCTCATTCAGAAAATAAATTATAACCTTGATTGCATTTTTAAAATATTTAAAATTGCAAATTCATTCTTTTAATATTAGACTTTTCATTTGACTTTTTAAAATCAAACATTTTTCATCATTTTATAAAGACCTAAAAGAATATCTGAGACAATATAAAAAAAAGTGGTACTGATACTGTGACAATGTTCTACAGTACCAACATTGGGTTAATTTCAATATTACTAAGAACCCTTCTGATTATGGATTAACTTGCAGAATAGAGGTAGCTCTTTAGCTGTGGCTTCCAACTAGTCTAGCAGAAAGAAAGGTCTGAATTCAAAAACAGCCCTGGTGAAGCATGTCCTATGTAGCTGTCGAAAGAATTATGGAGTTAACAATAACTCTCCAGCTGTAGTCAATAATGTGGGGAAAACAACATTGCATTTGAGTTGTAAAGAATCCTCAATCTATGACAATGAATCTTCTATTTTTGAGTAATGATCAATAATCACTTTTAATATTATAAAATACAAAATGTTTCTACAGTTACTTACTAAGTTTAGGTCTTTGTCTGGAACAAGGCCTCAGTAGTAGAGTAAATATTGAGAAAAATTACACAATGGAATAATCATGCTACTGTAGGTAACCATTGTTTTGTACAAAACTAGATTTTGTTTTTAACTTAAAACACCAAAAAAAAATTTTCCCCCTACACTAAATGTTTGAAACCTTATATATCATACAAATCTGTTAATAATTTATATTCACTTTAGATTTGGAAGTTTTTGTTTCCCTAGCCATTTCTGAAAATGTTTATCATTTTTGGATATGTTTGTTTATTTTTAATGCCATAATTAAAGCTTAAAAATGGGCATAAAATTACATTTCAAAATGTTCTAATCAGGTAATTAACTTTCTTGGAATTTGATGTACTGAATAGGTAAGGAATATGCATACACCTTGGTTCCTCCTCACTGGAATGTGATTGGCTGGTGTCAGCCATAAATATACACTAAGGCAAAGATGCCCAAAGATCTACCACTAGAGGTCTATTGGTCTTCCCCTAGAGATCTACCACTACTACTTACTAGATTGTTCTACTTGGTTACATTTGCTTCAACCACTTAACTATCTCGAATGAGATATATATATATATATATCCCTTTCCAGAAAATATCAGAATTAAATACTGAATAAGTTTTTTCTTAATTCTTTTGTATTTACTTAAGTCAACATAAAAGTCAGATTAGATTGTAAATAAATGGTAAATTTATTTTGCTGGTTATTTTTTCTTTGTTTCTTTCTTCAAGTAAATTGTCAAATTATGTAAAAACAAAACAAACAAAAACAACAAAATAACAAAAGGTTTGGAAGAAAACCCCTGTCACTACTAGAAAGAGTGAAAACAATGTACTTTAAAAGCTTCAGAAAAAGATTTTATAAATATTATCTTAATATAATCATAAGATCTTCAGTAAAATGAATGCTGAATGTTTCCTTATAATGAAAAAATTAATTTTACCATTATCATTACATGTAATTTTAGATTTGGCATGGTGATTTTAAAAGATATGAAAGTTTAATTTATTATTATTGTTATATACTAACCTATATGTGGGAATGGAATATTCCTATCCTCCTAAAGACATGGACACTATTGGAAAGAGGAGAGTGATTATACTGATTAGCAGTGTATCTATTTCATATAGCTTGCAAGTCTTGTACTTGTTGATATACTATTATTCCCATTCTCCATTTTGGTGATTATTCATGCTGTAACTTTTTAGGGTTACAACAAATATAAATTTCCTTAAGGAAAAAAGCAAATTGAAAGGTTATTCTGAAAAAATTAACTCCTAACACCAAAAATGAACTTTCTCAAGTTAATGGTGATTGACAAGTCAAAAAGTATCACAGCTGATAATTTAAAATTGAATTTAAAAAAATAAAAATATATATTTTATATATTTTTTTATTTCTGAATCTCTTAAGAGCTATCATTATATACAAATATAACATTTTATCTGTTTCTAGAAAAACATAAATATAATTTCTATCAAATAAATTAATTGAAATGTTTAATACTTAAAAAACTTTGTAAATATTATATTTACTAAGTTTATATACACATTATATACTTTCCTAAATAAGTAATTGATTAATTCATTTTCTATGACATATCAAGCCTTTGCAGGTTATTTAAAACCAGAAAATATTTTTACATCACAAGAATTTTTTGAGATAATAATGGTTTTAGCGATACAAGTTTTACTAATAAACCCATAGCTGGGAGAGAGAGAGGCAGATTTATACTATCTCCAAATGAATACAACAAACCCAACATGAATTAGAACTTGGCTCTCTTAATAACAATTCTGAGCCATTATCCATTAGATCACCTGCATATAAGCTTAGATTGGCTGATATTCACAAGTAGACACCCATCAATGTACTGACCAGGCTCAACATTGCTTAACTTTAGCAATCATTCAAGAACTGTTGTTAGAACATGATGTGACTGTAAGCTCTACGAAACAGGTGGTAATAATAGACAAATATACAACCTCATTTGAGAAAAAAAAAAAAAAAGCAAGGCAAAGTAAACAATTTGAATTTAGCTCAATTTTTACTTTTACCAAAGCAATGATGGACACAAGTAGGACTTTATAAGACAGTTACAAAATAATCATTAGTCTAATTGGGGAATATGAAATGTTAGGATTTAAATAGTCAAGTCTAAAAGGAGTAGCAAAAAGATACCAAAATGAAAAAAATAAATTCAACCACGTTGTACAGGGATGGTTATGAATCCAGATAAAATATACAACAAAGTTATAACTTAAGAATGCATACAACTAATACGAGTGCAACATGATAAATGAATATTTTCTCATTTTCATTTTCCCAATTATTGGCATTATAATATTCATGATATAATAACACATTAATACATAACTGAAAGGAAAGAATGAAAAGCATTCTTTATTCTCAGAGAAAGTTTTATACTGCTAGTTTGTAGATTAAATTATATGCTTATTTTTAATTTTGTGTGTGTGTGGGTATATATATATATATATATAAGCATGCAGTGTGGGCATAGAAGAATCCAAAGGAGTATCCTTTACATATAGTGGCAGGATAACTCTCTAAGAGAGCTCTAAACATATATGCATATAAATACATATAGAGCAAATATAAGAAAAATTAAGACAGACACGTTATTTGATGGTGAATCGGAAGTATAGGCCTATTTCAGGCGAGTCATCGTCAGCTTCCGTCTTTATTTAATGAAGGATTCTACATGAATGAGCCATAGGGTTTAAATTTTATATAAGATCATGAAATGATGTATTGTAATCATGTGCCTGTTCACATATAACAACGAAAACTTTGATTTCTACTATGGACCGTTTATTCTTCTTTTTTAAAAACTGGAGGGAAACAAAGTTCTCAGGGTCTCTTAGGTTTGTCAGTTTTCTTTTTCTGATCCAGAACACATGGCCCAGTAGATAAAAGCATTGATTGAATCCATTGACTTGACCTAGAGAGTTTTGAGTTCAATACCTGGCTACAGCAAAGATGAACAAAAAAACTTTCAGAATTGAGTTCAAGGGAGATAATTGATATTAAGACATCTGGAAGAAGCATGGCTTGTGGAGCTAGAACAGACTACCTCGATGAACAAAAAGAAGAGTTCAGTTTGAAATTCCAATCACCTGAAGAAGGCCAAAGTGTACAACAGCTGGAACGTTGTGAATATGACAACAAAGATGAGGACAATAGTCCAAACAATGTAAATAATAAATATATCTGTAAAAACAATATGTATAAAAGAAAAACTTTCATGCCACCATGTTTAATTCATTAAGAAACTTTATTTGACATTTGCCTTAATAAAGTGTCTCTTAGAATGAAATGTGTTGTTATAAAATGTTTTCCACTTTTCTTTTCTACACACACATATATATATTTAGTGTATTGAGGCAGCAGATCATTTTCTAAACATATATTGTTAAATATAACAGACAATGAGTGCTATTATGTTTAATCATGAGCCATTCTAAACATCGTATTTTGGCTTTAATTTCAGGTGAAAATAAAGACAAAAATTGTCCAATATTTGGAAATTTTTTTATTATGCTGGGTTTAAGCTTTCAGCTATTATAAGTCGTCTTCTATTGAAATGTCTTGGTGTTGGAATCGTTTAATGCTGCATGAACAGCCTGTTATTATTCTATCATTGTTTCTATGGTTTCAGATGAGCTCCATTGTTTAGTTCTGTCAATTCAGACCATTAGAGCTAAGATCCACCATACTAAATCCATGGAGCTAAACTAACCTCATTCCTTACATATTCCAGTTCTAAAGAAGTTCCACTCAAATTTTTCATGAGAACAGCTTCTTTATAGAACAGATTCCTGTGTGGTTGCTTCCCTGAGTACTATAATCTGAATCTCTTAAAGTGAAGAGTCAATTGTTACCTTTTTTTCATATTCTCATAATCTTCACTTCCTACTTTCACATTCATATCACACACCTCATTCAATAACCTCCTACTGTGAGTGGCTCTTAAGCCTTGTATTAGAGGAACATAATAATACTTCCCTCTTATATTTTTATTTTGGATTAAACATGTCATTTGAGTCATTGTACATTTGTAGCTTTAAACCGGAAACAATTCACTTTTTTCTATATATTATAATAATTAGTATTCATTTTAACTTAAAGTGGGACTTTTCCTCATAACTATGTATCACAACAGAGTTCTTGCAATCAGATACTTTTTTTTTATCACAGTGTTTTGACTAGACATTTATGTAACTAAAACAATGATAAAAACAACCCAGATAAGAATGCAAATCCCAAATATTCATTTTATAGTAATAGCACATTAATAGAATAATTAAGAAATTGACAATTTTATCTGTATTCCTCTTGTGCAGTATTTTGCACTACAAAATGCATTATACTAAGTTACTTATTTTCCCTAAACTTGATTATACCAAAGTATTGTTAATTGTAATTAACCATTTGTTTATCTATAAAGTAAAAGTACTGATCTTTAACCACTCATCTTCAATTCAAGCTGATAAAATGCCATTTAAAATGTTTACATGGTAGGGTGTCTGATTGAACAGTTTATAAGTAAAATCAATAGATATAATTATCTTTGTCTTTGAATATTTTACTTCTGTACGGTGTCAACAACATAACTTTGAGTGGGCCATTTATTGTCCATTTTTTCTTCTTTTCAGATCAAGTTAAATCCTTTTGTGTAGAAAGTTAATAGTTGACCAGTCATTGATCCAATGTCAATGATCTGCTCTTAGGATACTGTGAACTTAAGGAAAGTCAGAGCACAAACTGAAAAACTTCTTTGATCTGACTTAAAGTCATGGTTTAAGTTAACCTATGAGAGGAAACACAGAGGATCTTTTAGCCTGTACTCTTGTGATCTAACATTTGTATTAAGCTACCATGTGATAAAGTTAAGTGGATTGAATAGGGTTGAATCTTCAGAAGGCAATTTCTAGGGGTGCGGCTACAATTGAGGGAAAGGACTGTGGATAAAAATGCTACAGATGTCACCCATTTTTTTATTTTGTTTGTAATGACAAAGCAAATACAATGTTGAGAAAAACCTGTTTTATATATTATTTTGGCCAAGAGAGGCCTCCATGTTTTTTAAACACAAAATTATCCTTGGAAAAAAATAAAATGTTGATAACATAGCTTCTCATATACTTGAATTTTCTCTTGTATTTAATGATAAAATAATGAGATATAGTTTTGAAATATTTCGTGCTATTTTATAAAACAATGAAAATCAAATTTTCAGCCTCTCTGTATCTTTGTATCATTCTTTGTATTTTTGACTCAGGAATGGTTTACTGAAATAAACAGCATTTCTTTCTTCTATCAATCTTAATATTAGCTTCCCATTGATCAAGAGCCACAGTGAAAAGACAGCCTTGACTATTATTTTATTTATTCAGTTGTTGCCTTATTTTGTAATTATTAATTCTTGCACTGCACAATATTTTTTACAGATATTTACCTCGCCTCTGGTTATACAGTGTATGTTCGCTCAGAATGAGAAATTGGGGAGCCAAGTTTTTCAGTTAAATTCATTGTATTCACTTATGTGCAAATACCCTTGGGAAAGGTATTAATTTGTCTCTTCCCTCCAGTTATGGATTAAATAACAGGACAGATTGGGTTCTATAGCCCTGGTCAGCCACCAGTCTACCACAGAAAGTAATGGCAACCTAATGCAGGAAAATCTCCTGCCCAGTCAGTCATGTCTTGAAAGGGACATGATTGCCCAAGCATGTGTCATGTATGGCATATAACTAACTGACTGACCTCATCTTCCCACTGAGACATGATGTGACACAAGGTTGAGTTTTTTGTGGGGAACCTGATCACATACACTTAAACCAGGGCTAAAAATTGCCCATCCTGCCATTAATGTTGGTTGCATTGTCTTCAATGGCAAATAATGATCTACCCCTATAGTGCAATGGGGTGGTTCAGCCTCAGGCATCTGTTCCCTGGGATCAAGTACTTTTCAGTGTTTATTTTTCTCAGAAGCATCTCTGTCCTCGGACATAGACGCAGCTGAACCACACTCTGCCTGAGAGCAGAGATGCAATTCAGAGATGATGATTCCTACCTGGTAGGAGACCTGCATCAGGTATGTATTTTTTATAGGCATCTGTACTGAAACTTGAGTAAATCTTATACAACTACTAAATATAGTGTCATAAGCAGCTAAAAATAATGTCAAGAAAAAGATAAAATTAAAGAAAAAGAATTGGTAAAGATGTTATTTTTATATTCTATTCATGAATTCTTACAATTACAATAATTATATTGAAATATCTTTATTTTCTATTATTAGAACCAAACATAAGAAATTTAAACAATCATTTAAGTAGCTTGGGTACTTGTAGAAAGTTTAAGAGGTAGAACTTAAGTATCATTTCTTTCTGCAAAGAAAACGGAAAAGAAAACAAGAAAGTGGATAAAGTTTAAGTCCAAATTTTTTTAATTTCAGAAATAGTTGAGGTAATTTACAAAGGTTGTTCTTCATTTTTTTCTTAATCTCGGAATTTTTTATGAAGATAGATTTCATATAACAAGACAGAAAGATTTCTTAATGGCTCCTCTTACTACTTCAACTCACACTGTTGCATCCAACTTCTACTCAAACTGACTCAATTTCTTGATTGGTTGTTCTTTTATTTATACATGGTGCATAGATGTAGTAGTAAACACAAGATGCATGCAAACATTGTATATAAGTATCTGATTTTAAATGCTGTATAATTTTTATTTTTTTGTATAAGTTGTTGAGATAATTAAATTTTAAGTTGGTATTCACTAAATTGGGTTATCTTATTTCATTAATAATTTTTCAGTAAAAGATATTTTTATTTTTTCCTGCAACTGATTAATATTCTAATAATGATTTTGTTATAATTTGAGTATATCTAATTTTTTTTTACTAAATCTTAATTTATACAGATTTTTAAATTTTTACTTCAAAACCTATATATTATTTCTTGGGTAAAAATAAAGCAAGCTGAGACAAAATCCTAGTGTAAGTTGACTATTCCTCTTCTCTTCAATCAGTTTGAGGTGTTAACATCTGCTGATAAAGCTGAATGTCTCACTAGTAAATTCTCCTTAATCTCTACACTTGAGTTCTGGAGTATCCCTGCCTAACTTTCCAACTACAACTAAGTCCCTGTTGATTGATATGCATATAATTCTTTCTGTGGTTTCTGCTATCATCTCTAACCTAGATCCCCACAAAGCAGGTGGATTTGATGGTATCTCTGTAATAGTCATTAAGAAGTGTGCTTCCTAACTGGCTCATGTTCTCTATAAACTGCATAATAAGTGCTTTGGCACCTCTTGCTTCCTTGCCTGCTGGAAGACGACTGCTGTTCCAGTTTTTCAAACTCTGGTAAATCATCTGCTCCCTTCAATTATCAGTCTATTAGCCTTCTACCACTTTTTGGGAAACTGCTAGAGGCCCAAGATAATACTTAATTGGTTAAGCGTCTCACATCACAGTGTCTTTTTTTAAACAATATAGCTTTCTTTTCTCCGAGTCAACTGCTGATATACTGGTGATAATTGTAGAAAGAATCTATCAAGCCCTAGATAAGAATGGTGAAGCCCAGGCTGTAACTTTGGATGTCTCAAAAGCTTTTGACAGAGTTTGGTATACAGAATTTCTCTACAAGTAACAGTGTCTCTGGAAAAAAATTTTTTGAACTGATTTAATCTTTTTTATCAAATTGTGACTGAATGGCCACTGTTTCAGTTACTTTTGTACTAATGCAGGTGCCCCAGGGCTTCACTCTTTGTCATACTTTTTGATTTTCATTAATGACCTTCTCGATAGCATCAGCTCTCAACTTGGTATCTATGCTAATGACACAACCATTAACTCTTGTCTTGATAGTTAGAATGATCAGTTTGATAGGGTCAAAATGATACCTGATATTCAAAGCAATCTTCAATCTGTAGTTAACTGGGGCAAAGGATGGCTTGTTAGTTTTAATATCTCCAGAATTAAACTAATCTCTATTAATCCTCTGAGAGACCTCTTTCTGCCTTTCATCAGCATGGCTAATGCTGATCTCTAGGATTTTGACTTGTTGCACTTTCTCAGGCTAATGTTCTTGGCTGACATGAATTTTAAAGACTATGTTGAATCTGTTGCTAGATCAGCTGCTACAAAGGTTGATTCACTGTATTGTACTATATTCGGGAAATAAAAATTGTCTTTCTCACATATCTGTAAGTCACTCATTAGTCCATGCTTAGAATATTGCTGCTGCATATGAACTTGTCCTCCTGCTATATATCAAGAGATAGATAAAATTCAAAGAAGAATCAGGAATATTATTGGTCCTGATTTGGCATCTCAGTTTCAGTTACTTTTCAACTTCTGAGAGATTGCCTTCCATTGGCTTCTCTATAAATACTTTCATGGTAATTGTTCAAATGAGCTCTTTATCACGATGAATAAACTCTTTGAATGTAAGAGCAGTACTAGACTAGTGACAAGGTTTCATCAATTTACAGCTGAACTGGATAAATGTAACCATAAATTCTATGCTGACAGCCTCTTTTTTTCACACTTCCTGCTTGTGAAACTCTCTTTTGACTCCATGTTTTCCAGCCAACTTTAATCTGTTGTTTACTGGGACAAGGAATAACTTGTTAATTTTAGTATCTAAAATTAATCTGATTTTTTTAATCATATGTTAGAGCCATTTTTACCTTCCATCGGCATAGCTGATGCCAACCTTCATGAAAATAACTCATTGCGCCTTCTCAACTTGTTTTCCACTGACTTGAATTGGGATAGTTATATTGAATCAATTAAGTCTTCTCCTAGGAAAGCTAATTCACTCTGTCTTGCTAGACAATTTTTCTTGACAAAATTTAACTTGCACCATTTTAAAACTAACATTCATCTGTGCATTGAATGTTGCTGCTTTATCTGGTCTGATAATTCTACTGTGTATCTAGAGATTCTTGACAGAACCCAAAGAAGAATCTGCAATATCATTGGTCATAGCTTGGTGATACTGCTTCTGTCAATTTCCCACCATGATAATGTAGCTTCCTGATAACATTTTCTAAATACTTTCATGGTAATTGTTCTGATGAGCTATTTCTTTAACCCAATTTTATGAATTTAAATGCAGTATGAGATGGACAACTTGGTCACATCATTTTACTATTGAAATTGCTAAGTGTAATTGTAAGTTCTCTGCTAATAGTTTCTTCTCGCTCACTTCTTGCATGTGGAACTCTCTTCTGGCTTCTTGCTTTCCTAAACCCAATCTTCAAACATTTAGACGCAATATCAATTATTGTCTTCTGTGTACTTGAATTCTGGCCTTTTAATGTCCTTTCTCTCTCTTAACTCCTTGCATTTTAATGGCTTTATCTCCTTGCTTGGAGTGA
The DNA here is from genome assembly GCA_037127315.1 of Ascarosepion bandense. NCBI lineage: Eukaryota > Metazoa > Mollusca > Cephalopoda > Sepiida > Sepiidae > Ascarosepion > Ascarosepion bandense. The sequence goes on from JBBBDQ010000365.1 coordinate 716,746, forward strand.
AATAAAAATTAAGAAAAAAACTTTCTTCGATGTATACAATTTTCTAGACATACTTTTGCAACTTAGAAATCTGTTGAAAATAGCAGTGAAGCTTAAATCAGGTTTTTATTGTTTTATAAAATAGAATAGTTTCATAAAATATTTGAAAAGTATATCTCATTATTTTGTCAGCAAAGAAAGGGGAACTTGTGATATATATGAAAAGTTTTGGCAGTGAAGCATAATACATTGGTAATAACTTATGAATACTGTGCTATCAGGGTAAAATGATGCCGAGAATTTAAGAAAAATTATAAACAAAAAAAATTTTAAAAAATAAAGTCTGTTTTTTTTTATTTTTATGAGCCAGCCTTTTGCAAACTTTATTGACTTAATTTTAGGTTGATGCTTTTTTTTTTCTGTCACTGTTGAATAATTCATCTTTTCGCATGTTTTAGTTGGCAATTACAGAATATTTTCAGGTTTTGTATTTGGAGGAAAATAACAGAAAAAATTTGAAGAATTAAACCGGAAGAAATGTAATGATAAAATCACTTTAATGAAAAAAACATATATATATATATATATATATATATATATGAATGCACTCTTGCTTCAATAGTTTTTTTAATGATATATCTTCAAGTATCATAGCATACTGTTTTCTAGCATCTAGTTTTCCACATAAAATATTTATAATATTTAATCTTCTTTTTTGGCAATTTTGGAATATTTTTTAAAATGTAAAAGAAAATACTTTTTATAGTTATAGAAGTATATTTTCACCTGTGATAAATGAATATATAAAGTATACATTTTAAACCTAATTAAAAAAGGAAAAAAATTCTTAACCTGGAAAAAGACATTTATTTTTATCTAAGTTGCTGTGTGGATTAAGATTTTATTTCATATAATTTTATATCTTTCCATTCATTGTCATTTTTTCTATCTAAACATGGCATTGTTTTATCAGTGAAAAAATTTCATTTGTTGTATGGAAATATGCTCGTGGCTTCCCTGTGCCTCTTCTATAAATACTTTCACGGCTTCTGCTCCGATGAACTTAGATCATTGGTGCCCCCTAGGTACAAATTTGCACAAGATACTAGATTAGCAACTAGATCCCACACTTTTACAGTGAAACTGATAAAATGTAACCGCAATTTCTACTCCAACAGCTTCTTTTCTCGCACTTCCCGCCTGTGGAATTCCCTTTCACATACTTGCTTCCCTGACAGCTACAATCTCCAGGAGTTTAAATGTAAGGTCAATAGACACCTTCTATCACACTAACTTGCATCCACTCTCTCAAACACTCTTCCCATCTACATCCTTTCCCGTCTATCACCCTCCTTCTGACATTTCCTATATCTAACCACTCTTTCTCACCACCTTCCTCTGTGTAACCCCCTGCACAATAGTTGCTTGGGGTAAAATGATTTTAAAAAAATCCTTATATTATGAAGACAAACTTAAAATATTTTAAAAACAGCATCAGCTTAACATTCAGAAATCATCTTTCTTCAGGTCAAATATGTTGATCTAATCTGATATAACTTCATCAGGCAAATTGATTTTATATATCTCCAGTGAAAACCATGAATTTATATAGAACTCAAAGAGGAGAACTTATTTCAACTACAGGGGGAACTGGTCAAATTATTAAAGCACAAGTTTACAGTAGCTGCAAACTATCACTTCAATACTTGTGATGGGTGGTAAATATGCATTTGAGCTATTTAACAACCTAACAATCTTATATATAATCTCTGTTTCCTTCTTTTTAAAAGCTTATTAGTAATTGTTTTTTTTTGTTTTGTTTTTTTGCATACTGATTATGTTAGAATACAGTTCTATGGAAATATGGTAGATAGGAATTGGTCATACAAAAACCTCTTTTCAAATAGGATAATATAATTTGTCCACAAACACCATGTTTTGTCATAATATTTGCTATTTGTTTATAATATTTGCTATTTGTTTATAATATTTGCTATTTGTTTTGCTATAAGAATCCAATCAATTGCTGTAACTTCATTCAAACATTTCCTTTAGGATATTAATCTCCACTCCTAGACTCCATTAAGCTACTTTTCATTTTTCATAGCTTCATATACATCTTTATTATCCACAAAACATTTAATAGGGACACCTTTTTGATTATCACCATTTTAAATTAATTCATTGTATAAGCTGGTCAAACAATTAATGATCAACTCAATGATCAATCATGATCAACTCTCTTAATCAGAGCCAGAGTTTCATTGGCTAATGTACATCTCACCAATCTTCTTATTTTCTTTGACTGATTAGTGAGGGGGTTAATTCTACCATCTATTCCCTTCACAATTATAGCGAATTCCCCTTGATATCAAAGCAGCATCAGAACAGGTTTGTGGAGTAAGCCAGAGCAACTGACCAATTTTTGATCTTATAGATTTTTTTGTGGAAGATGAAGGTGAATATCTCATTCTATGCATATCTATAGTTATTGGTTCCAATGTGCATTCATAATCCTTCTGGTTTGAAGTGATAGATTCACCATCCTGTAATAAACATAAACCTAAATATTTAAAGGAATCACAAGACTCTTTTCCAACATGAAGAATTTTTCTCAATTGGGCGATAACATTTTTCTCAAAGGTCACTGTCCCTACCACAAGAAAGTGATCCACATGTACAACTAAAATTCTTATTAAATCTTGTGAATCATGCCAGAAAAATACAACTGGATCTACTGTAGATACATTCCCTGCTTCTTCATTCAGCGGGGATTATTTCTTCTTTCTCTCTGTTTTTTCTTCTGTCTTTGACAGACGTATATAACCCAAAATTCCTATGCATTTTTGCTTTATCAGGTTGTTGCTTAATTGATGTCATCTATGGCCAGATACATCTGTTAATCATCTTTGCAGGGTATCGCCTTTCAAGCTGGTTGTTTTCTGCCTTTGATGTCAATCATATCTTTGTTGGCTATCCCCTGTGTTTCTGTTTTTGATGTCATACCTCACCACCATCATCTATGGCTAGATATTTTTGTCAGTCATATCTTTGTTGACTATCACCTTTCAAGCCATTGTTATTACACTCCACTGTCACCATCCATTGCTAGAATATGTTTGTCAATCATATCTTTACCATTCAACCGAGGCAATTGTACAAAAATGTATACAAATAAGAACATATCAAAAAAAATTTTCTTTTTTTTTAAATTTTCAAAAATATGTCCTTTGCATCTCCCTCCTTCTGGATACTACACTGCACAAGCATAAAAATATCAATAAATAATGCAGAACAGTACATGCAAACAAAAGTAATACAAAAATTATCAATATCAAAGGTGACACTCTCCCCACCTTTCTACTTCCTGCAATTGTGAGTCTGTTTCTTTCTTATTAATTTCATGCAATGTAAACTCTAAGTTAGTCTCATAAGTTAGGCATATTAATGAATCAAGCCAGAACACAATTTGGATAGAATTTTTTTTATTTAACTTTCACTGAGTATATTGTCTCTCTACACATTCTGAAATGTGTTGTGCTCTTCAACATGGCACAGTTTAGTGAGTTGTGAGTTAAATCCTCACTAGGAGTTCCATAATTTTAGCCCTATGGCACATCTAAGCTGCACTTAGAACATTGCCATTACTGGACATGTGATTACATACCTTATAACCACAAGAAAATTTATCTCATGCATATTTTTGTCAACTTCCAAAGTTTTCTGCATGTCTCAGACTCTGATCATATTCATAACTAACTTATAGCATCTTTTGCTATGGTGATACCCCCACCTTTTCAGTTTGACATTAGCTCTATTTTATATCTTTCCCTTTTGTTCCTTTATTCTTTTGTTATTCTTTTCATTTGTTTATTCCTTCATTCGAGCACTAACTCAGTCCACTCTGGGCTTAATACTTGCTGTCACTCCTGCCAACTGAAAGACTGATTTGCTTCAGATATCCTTTGCTTTTTAGTAAGTGATCAACTTTGTGACATCAGCCACCTCCTTTGTGATACTCTGAAGACAGTCTTTAAACAAAAAAGTAATGTACAATGCAATGGAACAGAAAAGTGAGAGAGCACCTACCTATTATTTGTTATTATTTTTATGTTCTCTGTTCTATCAGTTCCTTACTGATTATGTTCTTTTTTTTATTTGATTTTTCTTTTTCTCTTTTTTTAAAGGACACACACACATCAGAAGAACGTTTTTAGTGTACAAAAACTCATTTTTTTCTTCATCTTGTATGATACCAGGAGGCATCTCAATGTATCACAATATCATTATAGGTAGTAAGCACACCCCAATTTACAAACATACATTGGGCAAATAACCTTGATTAACACTATGCGTGCCTCTGCTTGAGTTCAAAATCACACATGTAATTTCCTTAATTTCAACCATACTATGTTTGAACACAGAAATCTACCATTATCTGCAGTACATGTCATTCAAAGTCTGACTGAGAAAGCAGCAACAATAAACAAAAAAAGTAAAAATTACCTAAAGGCCTGATTCTATCTGTTGATGATGGGCATGCAGCTTGCTTGGAAGATAAGTCATATCACCTACAGTTTTTAACTCTCAACTAAATTAATCTAATAAAAAAGTGAACACTAAATACTATTTAACTTAGTCTTTCACATGGACTGCAACTTCCGCTTGCATTATTAGAAGGAAGCTAATCTAATTCTCTATCTCAAGTACTTCTCGTTCCAATTGCAGTTTTCTTCTCTAACATCATTTACAGCTTATTTGCCAGCACATATCCAACTTCCCTTTCTTATGCTGGTTCTTATAATACTCCAAATCACTAACCTCAAGCTCTACCTCTTTAGTCTTACTAAGAGACTTATCTATCATGGCTTTCTGCACTTTTTTTGTTATTCTAACAAAGCAGAGATAGTATGAGGTCATTCCAATAATAGCCCTTACAAGCATAGATTGGAATCAAAACTGATCCCACAACTCTGACCATATCAAAATCTGGCTGTATTCACTAATTTTGAAAACCAAGTAAAAGAACTCACACTTAGCTGCTTTCAACTTGAGATTATGCTCATGCAAACTACTCAAGACTCTGTGCATTAAGTGGTCTTCTACCATATTCAAAATTATCAAAATATTCAATAACTGGAAGAGGTCGAATATACTTACTTGCTTTGCAATGACTTTATTTCCCCTGTCAACTTCATTTCTTTTGCCAGCACTCACACACGTGCTCTGCTAGGTGTACTACCCTACTTAATGTGTTCAAACAAGTTACATTTCTTAACTCCACAGTCAGACTCTGCATGAAATCAGCAAAAGTATGCTGTTGTATCTTAATTTTTTTTAAAGTAGTAACTTCTTTATAATAAGCACATGAGCAGAGTACATCCAGATAAAACAATAAAGTCACCTACATTTCCTAGATATCATCTGTTACTGTGATTGTCTAGTGAGTTCGTAGATGTTAATCAGATTCATTATTAATCTGATTTTAAACAAAAAAATCCATTGTGAGTGATTGTGTACCATATTGTGTATGTTGTATTATTCCACTGTTGGAAAACAACAATTGTATTGACAGACAACAAGGAACAAGAACACGTACAAATAAAAATATAACTTATGTTTTTATTCTTCATCTGTGACAGCTGTGTGGATTAGGGGGATAATCAAAGAGAGATCACACATATGCAGGAGTTGTCAGGGAATTGTAAGCCAGTCTTTGCTTCTTTGGCCAGCAGGGATCTCTCTTCTTTCCTTCTGTTATCTCTTCTGTCTTGGACAAGAAATTGCAGACTTATATAACCCAAAATTCTTATGCATTTTAACTTTTTCAGGTTGTCACTTAATTGACATTATCTACGGCTATTTTTGTCAATCTTATCTTTGTTGGCTATTGCCTTTGTTGTTACACTCCACTGCCACCATCCATAGCCAGAATATATTTGTCAATCATATCTTTATAATTCAAGGTAATATATTAAACTATTCATGATCAGGTTCTCCTCATGAATGCAATCTTTCCGATCAAAATAGCTACTATTAGTGCCATCTCTAATATTTATACAATCGTGTCCAGTTGATATGAAATGAACATCAATTTTTGTAGATATATAATGACACTATCATTGCTTGAATCCATAATAGCTTTTTCACTTCTTTCAATAAATATTCAACACTGTTGTCATTATTCAAAACTTAAGGGTCAAAATGGCCAAATCTCAAGGTTTTGCATTAATTGAGAGCAATAACACCATTGCCTTCTTCTTTTTGCCTAGGTCAGTTTCTAAGTGCCGTATAATTTGACTTTTGTTTTTAAATGATTGTAAAATTTCTCTTCATCAAAAGTTGGTAAATTTTTATAATTTAGTGATATCAGTTTTTTTTTCTTGCTCAGAACTTGTGATTCGATATTAAGTTAGATTAACCAGTTTACTTTATAACCTGCCAATATGAATATACTGCACACGTTTACCTATTTAAAGGCAAGCACACAAATTTGTGAGAAAAGCAAAAACAGTATATTCTTCTTACGTTCAGAAAATACTAACAATGAATAATTAAAATTATCTTGATTAAAATAAGTTCTATTTATACACAATTAAATTAAAGTAAGCATATCATTCACAGAATCAAAGTAATGAATAAATCATTCTTACATTCATTTATTATTTCTTAACATATCAGCATAATAAGAATAACAAAAGAACTATAGATAATCAATTTATGCAGATATCTATAGTTTCTATGATATACAAAGAGAAACAGTTCAAGGTGGATGCATTTGGTTGAAGGAGTTTTGTCTATTTCTTAATATATCCAATACAAAAATGCAATTTTGCAATACTTTTCATATTTCTCAGAATACTAGCTTAAATATCTCTTATAACAAACACTCTATCAAAACTCTCTCAGAACTCATTTTGAGTTCTTTTTATTAAGGAGTCTTGCCTAGTTCATTTGTGTTACTAGGGTTGTCTTATTTACTCCACAACATCCCCCCCATTTGAGACATTTTAATTTTTTAAATATTTTATTTCTTAGTATTCACCCTCTTCGTTTTCTGGTGAGTTCACTACATACTGAACTTTGTATTTCTTTTGTTTTGAGTCAACCACTAGTGTTTGTTTTTTTTTTCATCTTTCCTTTTTCTGGTACTTATACTTGTAAGTTCAACAAATTTTTGAGGTGTTGGTACATCCAAGATATTATACAGAACTTGCATAGATACTTCTTGTGGGCTTTTCTTCGGTAAACCTTTTCTTTAGCTGATTCCAATGCCTTTTGTGTTTTTATTTTTGCTTTCACCATATTTCTTTCCATCTTTCTCTCTTTCTTCTTTTACATTCTTCTTCAACCTGTATTTGCCAATATGCCTCAGTAAAATCTAGCTATGAAAAAATTTTCCATCATTCAATTTTGTAAAAAGTTTCTTCTGTACTTGGCAATAGGCAATTGTATGATTCTAACCATTTTTTTTTAATGAGTCAAAAAATCAAAACCAACCTTTTTTTTTTTTTTTTACATACACTTGCTGATGCTGCCTATTTTTGAATAGTCAATCTTTTCCCATTACACCCATTTTTTTCAAGTCTGTCTAATTCTTTCTTGACTTGATCCAATGCTGAGTATGGTAGACTATGTTTTGATTTAAATACAGCATTAACCCTTTTTTCACTTGAAATTTTGCTTGGACTTTAGAACATCAACCAACTCATCCAATAGAACATCTGGGAAAAGTTGTTTTTTTTTTCCTTTAAATTTTCACATTGTTTTTTAAACTGGCCACATGTTAACTTACATTTTTGCAATAAATAATTATAGATAAATCCCATATCTTACAAATAATAATTCTATCCAGTCAGTACTGAATATGTTTGGAGCATTTTTAAACAAATAATCATTAGCTTTTACATACTTGTTATGAAATAAAATGTTGGAAGTCATTTTACTGATAAAAAATAATTTATCACCCAATACACCATGCAGAACTTTGGAAACCTTTTTTCAGTTTGCTTTCCATCTGGCTTTATTGATTGTGATATCACTAATAGTATCTAGTTGCATTTTTACATCAACATTATTTATTTTTATATGCACAAATTTTCTTAGGTTTTTTGTAATGATCTTTTCTTGCTTTAATTTTACAGTGTGATGTTTTATGTCCTACACTTTTAGCAATTTAAATTTTTAAAGTCGCAATCATCTCCGAGATGTAACCTTCCACATCTGAAACTGTAGTAGTAATGCAACAAATAAACTTACCTCAAAAAGACAGAAGGTATGCTCTCTCTGCTACTAGCACGTCTTGGAGTAGACGGACTAAACTATCGCCCGGTTCACACTCCACCCACTTCTTTTGAACAGGTGAAGAGGCTCATCTCTTGTTCCCTGTTTAGGATGTGGTTTCCGGCTTTCTATTTTCCAATCTTCTTACTCTTTTACTATCGCCCGGTTCACACTCCACCCACGTCTTTTGAACAGGTGAAGAGGCTCATCCCTTGTTCCCTGTTTAGGATGTGGTTTCCGGCTTTCTCTTTTCCAATCTTTTCACTCTTATGTAGCCTCCTGCGCATCAGTGGCATTACCGCCTTGCTTGGAGTGATATGATTAAAAAAAAAAAAAGAAAGAACAGGACACAAGTGTAACTAGTTTTATAGAGGAGAGTGTGGTAGTCCTGCGTGAGGTGGCAAGACTTGATACGTATAAGAGGGACCAAAATTGAGGTGGGCAAGCAGTATGGTTTTTCTTTGTGTTTCTACATGGGAAGCATACATTTGCATATGTGCAGATTACCCACTGTAACATTAGCGAACAGAAACATAAATTAATTTTTCTTTCTCCACATTTTTTTTGGCTTGCATATATATGCATTCTTTTTCTTCAATTTCCTCTAAATTGTGTCTTAGATTTATGATACTCTGACATTCAGCTAATATTTTTTGTAGTGTTAGTTTTTGTTTATCTCCCTGATGTAATAAGATCTCAAGTGGGCATATATACTGAAGATACTACAGTTTACTCTCGTCTCAATCAAAAATCTACCAAGGCTGAAAAAGCAAACCTCACTGCTGAGCTTGAAAAGGACCTGCAATCCGTGGTGGACTGGGGCAAGAAATGGCTCATAAATTTTCATGCTTCCAAAATGAAGCTGCTATCTAAAAACCACCATAGACAATCGTTCATCCCGCCCATTAATATGGATCAGGCTTCTCTCCCTAAAGTAAAACACTGTGCCTCCTTGGGTTAACTCTCACACCAGACCTCAAGTGGAGTAACTATATAGAATCCATAGCTAAATTCACTGCTAAGAAAGTCGGTTCTCTGTGTAGGGCCAGGAAGTTTTTCCTATCCCATACAATCCTGCACATATACAAGTCTATCATCCGCCCGTGCATTGAGTATTGCTGCCATATCTGATCTGGTGCTCCTGCTATCCACTTAGGTGTCCTTGACCGAATTCAACTGAGAATCTGTAATGTGATCGATTCCAACTTGACAGCTACGATATAGTCACTTTCTCACCGACGCAGTGTGGCTTCCCTGTGTCTCTTCTACAAATAATTTCCCGGCTTCTGCTCCGATGAACTTAGCTCACTGGTACCCCCTATATACGAATTTCCTCGAGCCACAAGATTAGCAACTAGGTCCCATCCTTTTACTGTGAAACTAATAAATTGTAAATGCAAATTCTACTCGATCAGCTTCTTTTCTTGCACTTCCCGCCTGTGGAATTCTCTTCTGCATACTTACTTTCCTGACGGTTACAATCTCCAAGAATTGGAGTAGGTAGACTAAACTATCGCCTGGTTCACACTCCACCCACATCTATTGAACAGGTGAAGAGGCTCATCCCTTGTTTCCTGTTTAGGATGTGGTTTCTGGTTTTTCTCTTTTCCAATCTTTTCACTCTTACGTAGCCCCCTGTGCATCAGTGGCATTTTCGCTTTGCTTGGGGTGATATGATTGAACAAAAAAAACGTAAAGTCAATAGTCATTTCCTGTCTCACTAACTTACATCCTCTCTCTAATGCTTTTCTACATCCACCCCACTCTCATCAGTACTCTCTTCCCTCTCTTACTCTCTTCCTGACACCCCCTGCAACCTCTCACTCCTCAACATTCCTCCTATGTAACCCCTGCACAACAGTGGCAGTAAAATGCCTTGCTTGGGGCGACATGATTCTAAAAAAAAAAAAAAATTAGTAATCTAGCATGTATTCCTTTGTCTTTTTTCACTGTTAACCATTGAACAGATATTAATCATTTAAACATATCCAGAGTCAGCTTATTTGATTTGAATCATTCATACTTGTTATTAACTATTCCAGCATGTGTCTCTTTTATCATTGGATTCTTACACTTTCAACGAGTATTGAATAACAAACTTTTCTTGCCGAAAGTTTTAATCAGAATATTTACTGTTTCTTCAAAGCAAATTTCTCCTGATTTTCTTGGTAGTACAAAATTAGAGTATTTTTCATGTTCTATTGGTGCTAACAAAAAGGTTTTTTTTCTCTCATCTTTCAAATCACTGCATTCTTTTCTGTAAAGTTTCTCATGTCTTCTAAAATAAGCAGAAAAAGTAATTCTATAATATGAATTGTACATGAATTCAGTTTCTTTCAGTTGGAAGTGAAAGAAATTGGAGAATTTCCCATTTCATTCAGAATTATTTAAATTAACATTTGTTGTTGTTTCTGGAGTTCCAGCAACAATTGCTGTTGTTGTATTTTTACTATTTGGGCTAATAATTCTTCCATATTTTTAAGAATATTTGTTTTTTTCTTGATGCACAGCAAAGAAAAAAATGACACTAATGTGGTTCTAATTTCTTATCAGTGTTATTATGTGTTCTGCACCAAAAATGGTATTTTTTCCTATTATACTCTGTATAAGTTTCAATTCCATGCTGCCACTGTTATAACTCACTACTAACAGTTATAATATTATGTCTTGACTGACTCCAATTGTTCTCAAATGAATATTCAATCGGAACTTTCTTGGAACACTGACTCTGAACTCTGTTTTACAAATATAGACAGTTTTGCATGATTGAAGTTTAAAAGCAGCTATGTTTTGAGAGAGAGATAAAGAGATAAAAGTTCTGCACATTTCATTGGCTGAAATATAATTTTATTCTCTCCCCATTGGCTGAAATATAATCTTTTTCTCTCACACAAAAATATATCAAAACTTGTTGATAGCAGATACAAAGTTTAAAGAGGTAACAGAACTTCTATAACAACTTTTCTTTGTCGTTAAGGTGAGTATTTGTCTAGTTATAAAAAATATTGATAATAACTAGAAGATTTTGGCCAGAGAAAGACATATTTGATCACCATAATATTTCATTTACCTGTATACATTATTTTATTACAGTTTAATATGGTCTTCATAAAACTCTATAACCTTATTCAGTTTTCATTCATTGATTTTACCAACTTTTCTACACTCTCAACTTTATTACAGCATTTCTTATTACTTCCAAGAGATTTTCTTTATTTGAATATTGTTTTCTATTTTCTACTTTTATAATGATGCACTATAAATGCTCTATTGGATGAATATCTGAAAAGGCTGGAAGACATTATGTTGACTATTTGTCTTTGTAAACATTTTTTGACAAGGTGGGCAATAGTAAACTTTACATAATTTGAAAGAGTATTCTCTTGTATAAATATATTTTTAGCTTAAAGCTTTTTGGTATTGACTTGTACCATTCAGAAAACAACTTTTCCAAGAACATACCATAATTTCCCTTTTCCCTGCCAAAGTCAGTATACTGATGATGCTAACATCATTAATATTTATATTTTGGATAAGAATGATCTTGAATCAACATCCTTTATCAAGTTGAAGGGATATGTCATAATTTTCCTTAGTGAAGGAATATATCTTATTCTTATTCCCTTGTGATTTAGTAAATAATATTAAGACAGGTCAGCATGTAACAGTAAGGTGGAACGGAAATGAATGAATGAATGAATGCTGAGTTTAAAAGAGACTTTAATATTATGACATACACAAATAATACATATATACAAACAAATGTCCACATGTGGAGAAATAGATATATATTATGTCTAATGCAAAGCAAAGTATCAGAAGGAACAAAAGAAAAAGTCTTACATATAAATTAAAGATACCTCTGTATGGCCATTGTCATAACTCCAGATTTGGAGGGACCAAATTCATCTCTATCCCAAAAAGATACATCAAGCTTCATCTATGTCCTCACAAGATGGCAGCAATTTTATGTCCCAGCAGAACATGACAGTAGGTTGATTCTGCCTATGCCAAAGGTCTAGGCAGAAGGGGATAACCTTCTTCCTCAGTTGTTGTTAACCAAAAGAGCATGACTAGGGCTTGGGTCACTATCAGGAGTAACATCACAAGTGGTTTTCACGTGACTTTATCTAGACCAAAGGGAGATTAGCACCTATTCTATCCTTATAAAGTATTCTCAGAAATAGGACTCAAAAAGCTTTCCAAAATGGAAAGTATGATCTGGAATTGGAATGAAAGCTGTGGCACAATGTACCCAGAATCCACAATAAAAATTGGAACTGAGAAACTTATTTTCCTGAAAAATTGTTTTAATAGAAAATAACTGTTTATAAAATCTTTTTATCAAAACAATTTATGAGGAAAATAAGTTTCTCAAGTTCAGTAACCTTTATTGCTATTTCCAGTATTGGGCTTTTTTTCCTAGCTCTTTGATTGAAGTTGTATGGAATATCAACATTTTGATTATGTTATTTTCTCTTCGAAAATCTGTTATCCATTTTATCTGTTGTTGCTGTTGAAATTCAACTGTAGTTTCTTTTATTATGGGCAGTTCTTGATTTGTGATTAGTTCATGCACTTTGAAAAAAGTTTAATTCACTCAAAACTACTTTTAATTGTTTATCTGAGAAAGCAGTTGTATACAGCTGACTTTCTCAAAAGAATGCCAATTGCATGTTTATAAATTCGCTATTCATTCATTCATTCATTGTTGCTGCAATATTTGGTCTGGTGCTTCTGCCGCATATCTTGATATTCTTGACAAAATCCAATGATTCTGCAATTTTAATGGTCCTGACCTGGAATCTTGGTTTCTTTTATTTTCTCACTCATGTAATCAATGCCTTTTCTATAAATATTTTCATTATTGTTATAAGTTTTCTAATTTAGTACCTTGAACTCATGAATTTAATGGCATGTAGGTTTCATTGTTTTCCTGTTGAATTGCCTTCTTGATATAACTGTAAGTTCTATTTTAATAGTTTCTTCTGTCACACTTCTCTCATGCGGAACTCTCTTCCTACCTCTTGCTTTTCTGTCAACTACGATCTTCAAAAATTGAAATGCAGCATCAATCTCATGAACTCTGTCTTTCTGAATCTTGTACTTTTAGATTGTGGGTATGACGATAAACTGCATCCAGCAGCAAGGCCTCTGATTGTGAGGTTTAGGGGAGCAGGGATCAACCTCTTAATTGCTGTTGTCTCCAGGTCCACCTTGACTTGGAGTGGTATCACTTGTTAGGGTTCCAGCTATGGAAAAATGGTCGACTCCCAAACTGGGGTCAAAATACTATAAAGTAAAGAAATAGATTTTTATAATAAAAATTCCAGCAATATTTTTGGAGAAGAAAATATTACCAGCAATACATTCTTAGAGGAAAAAAAAATATAACCAGCAATTCATTCTTAAAGAAAAAATATATTACAGGTAATACTTTTTTGAAAAGAAAATCAAAGAAAAAAATTATTACCAGCAATACATTTAAAATTATATATATATATATAATTATGAATTAAAAGTACATTCTGACACAGAAATTTCAAAGTTTTCAGATAGAATCTCATCATCAGGCAATGTTGGTTGTGAAACTGATTTACATTTAAATACAAAAAGTCATTGATTTGCTATTTATGTTTGTGAGAAGATTATATTATGCTCTACAATATTTATTGTATAAAAAAATAAATGCCAGGGAACTCAAAATCATAAAACCTTGGGTCCTCTTTACCTAGATTTTTTAACTCTTGACAAAACCCTCTTCACAAAAATATGTCAATGAAACCTAACCTACAAATTGGATTCTTACAAAGAATACATATTCTACTTATATGAATCTATTGTAAAAATTTTGTTGGCATTAAATAACTCATGACGTAAAACAAACCAAACCTATTCTTTTATTGCCCTTTCTCCTCGCCAACATTTATCTTGTTTGGTATAAAAGGATTATATATATATATATATATATATATATATGCACACAACATTAAAAGGGGTAGTGGTTAGATCAGTAGAGAGTTGTTTAAAAAGTGCACAATTCAAAGAACTGAGTATGCAGAGCTAACAATATATTGAAAAACAAAATATTCACCACTCATGTGCAACCCAGGTTTCAACCATATAAGTCTCATCAAGGTGTAAGAAGACCTATATGGCTGAAACCTGGGTAGCAAGTGAGTGGTGAATATTTTGAATATGTTTTATATATATATATATATATATATATATATATATATATATATATATATAGAAAGCTTTTTGACTGGGCTCACTTCTCTGAATCTAAGTGGCCAACCATCAGAATACTTTTTAGTGCTATATGTGAGAGTGAGACAAAAACAATGAAAGCTACTGTTGTCATCTTATCAAAAATATATATATATATATATATATATATATATTTGTGAATGTTTTTCACATTTATTGTGTGCAAATTTTTTACTTACTTCACTTTCCTGATTAATCTCTTGTGCCTAAAGAACACCTTAAGTAAAATAATTAGTTTTTATTTCATTATAGTTCAATTACTGAAGATTTTAATTAATTAATCTGCTTTATTTCACTTGGTTGATATGTGATAATCATCATCAAAGAAATCTTTTGTTTTTATATGATGATTTTATTTCTAATTGAGAGATGAGACAGTTTTTTTTTTCTCGTGGATGATTTATTCACTGCTTACAAGACAAGAAAAATATACTGTATCTGTCCAAGCTAAAACAAGTATTGCAAAAATACCGAGTTCTAAGTCAATTTGACATTTGTTTTCTTGCTAGCACATTATATTATAATGCTGTTTGTTTCTTATTACATTACATATGTCGTAAGAAGTTTTTTATTTGAAAGGATTTATTTTTCTTGTTTTAATTTGATTTTTATTACTTTTGCCTTGTTCTGTATTTTGCCGCTTCTCCCTCGTGTTCTTGGATTGACCTTCTGCCTGCACCCACCTCTTATGTCGATCCAGGATGTTTTTTCCACCTGAATCCATCCTGCATATATACAAGTCAACCATCCGTCCGTGCATAGAGTACTGCTGCCATTTATGGTCAGGTGCCCCTGCCGTTCTCCTCAGTGTTCTTGACAGGCTCCAAAGGAGAGTCTGTAATGTGATAGGTACTGATCTGGCAACTCGACTGCAGCCACTTCCCCATCGTCGAAATATGGCCTCCCTTTGTCTCTTCTATAAATACTTTCATGGCTTCTGCTCGAACAAACTTAAGTCACTGGTGCCTCCTCAACAGGTTTTTACTCGTGCAACCAGACTGGCAACTGGGTCCCACCCATTCACAGTCAGGTTAGCCAAATGCAGACGACAATTCTACTCCTGCAGCTTCTTCTCTCGCACTTCCCGCCTGTAGAACTCGCTCCCGTATTCTTGCTTTCCTGATGGCTACAACCTCCAGAAATTTAAATGCAAAGTCAATACTCATCTACTAACCACTGGACTCTAGCTCTCTCCCCACCCCTGTATAACCCTCCCTTTCTCTCCACCTATGTATCTGTCATCGCACCTGCTTTCTCAGCTTTCTATTGTTCCTTTCTAACTAGTTTGTACTCCTCACTCTTTTCTAATTAATCTTTTTACATTTATGTAACCCCCTGCACATCAGTGGCGTTTCTGCCTTGCTCGGGGTGAAATGATTAAAAAAAAAAAAAAATAGATTTTATTTTAATTCAGCTCAATTGGTTTGCTGACTTGAATTGCCAAAAAAAGTAAATATTTTTTGAAGATTTGAATTAATTTATTTTACTTGGTAGTGTTATTTAATAATTTTGAGCTGATTTGGATGTTTTTCTTTGTTTTATTTTTTAGAGGTACTTTTCTGCTGGTTTTAATCCTTTACTGAATCAGTAATGGATTTCCTGACTTATACTGAGTTAAAATTTAGTAAATTTTATTTAGTTATTTTTTTTTAATAGGAGTAGATAGGCCTCCTAATGCCCGGTTCACACACCTCCACCTGAACAAGACTAGAAAATCATCCCTTGCTTCCTGTATAGGAAGAGGTTCACGGTCCTTTTCCTCTCCTCAGCTCTTAATAGTATGGTTTTCATGATTTTTTTCTGATGTGTATGGATAGTGGCAAACTTTTGGATTGGTGATTCTCTGGTTGATGCTTCTAACTAGTAATTAAAAACATAAACTCTTGCATAGCATCTAGAGAGGCTGCTCTAATCAACAGTTGCATAATATCAATGTTCATGCAGTGCCATGTCACATATGGATAGGTGTCTTTGCAAGTGCCTCTAGTGGGCAACCCTGAGACCAGACCATGTTGCCAGATGTGCCAGTTCTTTTCCCACATATTGCATTTGACAACCAAGAGCTACTGCTACTCTAGGCCTTTCCTTATGTAAATTCACATCATGACCATAAACAAACAAATTAAACTAAACCAGCTAAACAAAAGGCACCTAAACCTCTCAACACTTCTTTCTTCAACATCCATGCTATTTGTATCAACTTTTCCAGGATGGAAATTTTCCTCTATGAAAGGTCCCCAGATATCTTCTCAATTCCTACTTACTTCCCTCACTTTAAGAAGGACTCTAATGTCAACGCATGGCTTGGGAGTTTATGTTTGTGAACATCTACCTTTAGGGTTATCAGCCATTTTGATCTAGTCATGACGACCTCGTTGATCTTTTTAAATACAGTATTTTTGTTACGTTCACAGGCACGTACTGTCAAAATCATCATCAGCACCATCAGTGGTCCTCTCTTGTCCATATCTGCAATGAGCTAAAGATGAGGGTCCTTGCTGTCATTTTTCGTATAGTTATTGAACTGTGTAATTACTTGAAAAAGTGATTTGGTCCACAGCCAGCAGTGCCACACATGCATGGGAGCTCTTCTGCATGCATCTTATCAATCTTCTTATTTTCTCTATTCTGAGGCCCTAAGTTCTCACTACCTCCTCTCAGTCGTAACTTTATAGGTAATTCTACTTCCTTGGATGTTCTTTCGGTTTCTAACCGTTCTTTGAACTGGGCTAATGGAATCTCATCCTTTTCTTCCCAATTATCCAACACTTCACTACGCATCTTTAGTGCACTATCTGCTTCATTACTTTCCTCAAGGGATCTAACTCCATGATTGTTGATACCCTTTATTCTTTCCAAACTCTCTTGGGTAATCATAATTTCCTCCTCTTCTTCGCTATCAGTCTCTAATTCTGTGGGTTCAACAAAGGTTGTTCTCTTCAGTCCTCTTTTCGCTCTCCTCTCCTTTGCTCTTTTCCATTCATCTATCTAAGCTAATTTTATGTCGTTAGCATGTACGTTTTACTTTTCCTGCTACTTTATCCCAAATTATGTAAGTAACATGTCCCATCTATTCCACTATTCTATAAAAAAAGAATTCATCTCTGATCCAGTTTACCTTCCCTCAGGTCTACTTTGTAATATACTGAATCATTCACTTGAAAGTTAACTTCCTTCCTGTTTTTATTTATTCTGTCATTATGCCTCTTCTGAGCTCTCCTGATTTTCCTTCTCACCTGAGTAAAAAGCCTTATGTTGCTGTTCCAAGATCAATTTATGGTGATCTTCTCCCATATATTTCCTTCTGGGTCTTAGCAACTTATCTATCGGTAAGACCAAATCTCTGCCAAAGAGCATGTAATAAGGGGAAAATTTCACGATTTCATTCACAGAAAATTGCATGGCAGTCAGCGCCTGAGTTAAATACTCATTCCAGCTGTCCGTATTATCTCCTGCCAACTTTGCTGGTACATCAGCTACGGTCTAGTGGAATCTTTTTACCTTTACATTGCTCTGGGGATGGTATGGTGAGGTAGTAATATGTATAGAGTATCTTAGAGTCGCCTTCATAATCTGATTTACATTCTCTGGTCCATTGTCAGTGACTACTCAGGGGCTCCACGTCTAGGAAATATCTTCTGAAGTATTTGATACTGTTTGTACTTTTTTATCAGGTATTGCAAAAGCCTGTGGCCAATTCATCAGCCAGTCTATCAAGCTTACTATATACGAATTTCCATGAGGAATTTCTCCATACTGCCCTGAAATATCCATGCTCACTTTCTGAAATGGGTAATTTGGAAAATCTGTCTTCCTCGCCGGGGTGACTTTATATTATCTTTTGTTTTTTTGTTAATCATTTAACCCCATGCAAGGTGGTAATGCCACTGATGCACAGGGGGCTACATAAGAGTAAAAGATTAGATAAAAGGAGAGTAAAGAGAAAGACAAAACAGTTACAGGGGGTGTCATAGAAAGGAGCAAGAGAAGGATGAGAATACAGGTGTGATGACAGTTGCAAAGGTAGAGAGAAAGAAAAAGATATACAGGGTAATGTAGAAAGAACTAGAGTCAAGTGGTTAAAAGATGGGTATTGCCATTGCATTTAAATTCCTGGAAGTTGTAGCCCTCAGGAAAGCAAGAATATGGAAGAGTGTTCCACAGGTGAGAAGTGCGAGAAAAGAAGCTGATGAAGTAGAATTGTCATCTGCATTTGGTTGATCTAATTGTGAATGGGTGGGACCCAGTTGCCAGCTTGGTTGCATGAGTAAACTCCTGTATCAGAGGTACCACTGACGAGTTTGTTTGAGCAGAATCCATGAAAATATCTATAGAACAGACAGGGAATTCACATCCTGTCAGTGAGAGTGGCTGGAGTCGAGCTGCCAAGTCAGTGCCTATCACATTACTGATTCTCTTTTGGAGCCTGTCAAGAACACTATGATGAACAGCAGGGTGCCTGACCATATATGACAGTAGGATTCCATGCACAGATGGATGGTTGATTTGTATGATTGACATGTTATGCACTTGTTCAAATAATCCAATACATTATCATACAGTTTAGGCTGAAAATAACTCCTGACTATTAATTCATAGGTTCTGTCAGTCCCCATGTGTTCTACCCTTTCATGACACTGAGCTGGCATTTCTTGTCTTAATAATTTTGGTACTATTATTTTTAGACTTCTTTCTTCTTCTCGTCTCGAAATGTAGTTCAACAATCCATCGTGTATCACATATTTAGAGGTAGTCTCTGCTTCTAGATTATTCCTCAGAGAAGTAATTTCACTATTGTTCTGACTCTTATCTATGATGGCTTCTTAATGAGGGTTTATAATAACTCCTTCTTTCTCATCTTCTACTTTCCAAACTGGATGTTTACTTAAGGTGTGAGAATTTATCACATTCACTTGATAAACTCTGTCATCCACACTTGGTTCTAACCTAATGGATTCAGATTCTAATTTTTCTGGAATTCTTGATCACAGATTTGCACAGGTGCTATCCTTTCCAACTAGATTCTCTATTTTACACTGACAGCCACTAAGCTTCAATGCTAGATCTTCTTATTCATTCATTTTGCCTCCAAATAAATGTTTGAGGGGCTTATGGTCAGTTTTAATGGTAAACACAGCTCTACTTAGGTAATAGTCTAATTTTTGCACTGTGTATAAAATAACAAACTCTTCTTTTTCTATCACCAGCCATCTCTGCTGGTTTTCTGATAGTCTATGTGATAGAAAATATATAGGTACTTTCTCAGGTATACCTGGTACTGGTCCATCCTTATCAT
The DNA here is from genome assembly GCA_037127315.1 of Ascarosepion bandense. Classification (NCBI taxonomy): domain Eukaryota; kingdom Metazoa; phylum Mollusca; class Cephalopoda; order Sepiida; family Sepiidae; genus Ascarosepion; species Ascarosepion bandense. The sequence goes on from JBBBDQ010000365.1 coordinate 736,574, forward strand.
GATAAGGCTGGGTAAATGCCACACTGATACATTTGTCACTGGCATCTGTGTACAGCACCACTGGCTTGCTCATGTCTGGGTAAGTCAGCAAGGGTACTGCTGTCAATTAGTTCTTGGGGGTATCAAAGACTCACTGACAGTCATCCATCCATTTAAAAACTAGCATACTTCTTAGTCAAGGCTTTCAAATGTTTTGCTAATCTACTAAATGCAGGTACAAAGTGCCTGTAATATCCAGTGGCTCCTATAAAGCCACAAACCTCTCTTACTGTCTTGGGCTCCAGCATAGCTCTTATCACTTCTGCCTTATCTAAATCAGGTTTTATTTTTTTTTTGTTTATAATACTTGGTTTCATTTTTCACAAACTGACATTAGGCAATTTTAACTTCAACTAATGCTCTCTCAACCTATCAAACACCTTCTGTAAGTGTCTAAAATGCTCCTCAGATGTCTTGGAAAATATCATGATATCATTCAGGTAAGCCATAGCAAAATCCTTCACACCTCCTAACACTATGGACATCAACTGAGTAAATACACCTGGGGCATGAGATAACCAAAACAGCATCTCACAAAAATTGAATAGACCCACATGACAAGTGAAGCTGTCTTCTGGTCTTTTTTATTCAAGGCGACCTGCCAATAACCTGACCTTAGATCAAAAGTAGAAAAACAGGTTGACTTTCCCAAAAGTGCCAAAATATCATTGATCAAGGGTAAAGGTACCACTAACAGTTTTGTAATGGCATTTAACTGTCTAAAATTCACACAAATTCTATGTTCTTCATCCTTCTTTTCCACAATAACTATTGAAAAACTCCATGAAGACCTCTATCTCTCTATTACTCCTGAGTCCAGCATCTTTTTTACTGCCTCACCCACTAGCTTTCTTTTATGGATTGGGGTCGTGTAAGGCCTCAGTCTGATGGGTGGGATGTCACCAGTATCTATTTGCATTTGCACTGTCCCAGTCTCTCCTAACTCCTTGTCAGTATTAGCTATCACATCTCGATTAGCTTTTAGCAATCTTTTTATCTCATCCTTATACTTTTCGGGCACTATCAAATTTTTATAGCTAGTACTTATGCCATTTACAGACAGCTGCAAAATATCCAGTCAAACCACAGGACCAGCTCTTCAGGGGTCTTGTTTTTATTGGGACCACCCTGCTTCTTACTTTTTTATGGAGGCCCCACTGTCATTTTCCAAACACTTATTCTTTTCCTCAGGAGGTACTAGGAGGTTTATTAGCTTAATCCCGAGTCTCCCATCCCCTAAATCTGTGCACAATCTATAGCTGAGCAGTTCTAAAAACAAAGAAGATTGTCTGTGAAATGAGAACAATCTATCCCCATAGGTTAAATAAAAGGTCCAATTCAAAATTCACTGAAGATTACTCAGATTGACAAGCGCTTAATAAATCATAGAGGACACAACATCTGAAATATTATGGCAATAACAATGCTAATAACAACACCTAAATAATGCCATGATGCTTAGCCTACTTGTAGATAATGATTTGTCAGCACCAGAAACTTTGAAAAATATTTAATACCTTTTTTTACTGTTTATCAGGCTTCAATTAAATCTTCTAAAATCGTATCACTACCTCAGAATAGTTTTTAGATATAAGCACCAGAGTTCCTTTTAATATATTATCAAAACATAAGATATATATATATATATATATATATATATATATATATATATATATACTGGGTGCGGTAGATTAATTTTCATCTAAATTATACAAAAATAAAAATAACATTGATATCTCACCTTAACAGATATAGTTACCATAACTACACAAAAATATCTTGAAATACAAAGAGTAAATTTACTTAATAAAATCACCATTAGCTTCAGCCACAACCTTCAGATGACTTCTGAATCTTCTCCAACTATTCTGAAGTCTTTTTGTTTAAGTTGGTGAATGCTGCCATAATCCTTGATTTCAGGTCATAATTTTTTGTTGGAAATTTTATTGGCCTCTGGCTCAATTGTGCCTCACACATAATAATCAAACTCTCCAAACTGTTGCAGTTTGGAGAGTTATTTGGCCAGATGTATAAGGGAAATTGTCTGACAGCCATGACTGGGTTCTCCTGCTTGTGTAGCATGGTGCTGAGTCCTGTTGACAGACATGGTCTTCTAACAGCACCCCTCTTGATCCAGGGTGGCACTTCCTCCTCAAGCCACTTGATGTAGACCTCCATGTGGAAAGATGAATGAAAGCATAACATCGTCATCAACTAGTGATTACTCTAAACACCATGATGTTGACTTGATATATCATATAACTCATTCCAATTTTTCTGCACATCCAAACAAATGTTCCTATTAGAGCTTCTGCTGCAAATGCCATTTTCAAATTTCTGGCAAGGCAAATGGCAACATGATGCTCTTTTTCTCACAGATGGTGCCCAGCTGACTCTACTATACTGTGCAGTCAACAAAATCAAAAACAAACAACACACATGTGGAATTAAAAATATAAAATGGCGACAATTTAGCCATAGCACCCTGTAGATATAGACAATGATTAATACTTCAAGTTTAAATGATACCTAAAGAATACCAGTGTATCACCTGAAATGTTATGCTTAAAAGAACAAAGGTTGGAATCCTAATCTAAAAAATAAATTTAGGACAATTTCTCATCTTAAAAACATCTAACCCTAACAACTACAAGGGTCATTCAAGTGCAGTGCATGTTGACTCAGAATGAGAAATCAGAGAACCGAGCTCAAATTCCAGTTGAATTTATTGCATTTACTTAAATGCAAATACCCTTGGGAAAGGTATTAATCTGTATCTTCTCCCTCCAGCTATGGGTTAAATAGAATAATGGATTGAATTCTATGGCTTTTGTTGGCAACCAGTGTACCTCACCTGGAAGATAAAGGGATTTGCATAACACCCCTAAGTTACAGAAGTATCAATAATCCCCTCAGCAATGGTAAGAAAAATAAGCGGGAAAATCTTCTGCCCAGTCAAACATATCCCTTTTGAGACATGATTGTCCAACCGTGTATCATGTATGGTACTTAACTGACTGATACATATACATTGCTTTGAAATGTTTAAAACAAATATGTCTTGACTTTAAATTGCACAGAACTTCTCATGTTTGTTTACTTAAAACAAAATAAACATTTGTGTTTTTACTGATACTTTCTCTGTATCATACTTTTGTTTTACTGGGTTTGTCACACAGTTTTATTTATTTAGTGCAATAGTTTAAATTCAGTAATTGTGGAAAAAGTTTTTCCTTCACTCAATCGTTGGCTTTCAATCTGATTGGAGTGATTCGAAAACTTGTGTGTTCTAATTAGACTTTATTATCACCTGAGGCTACATGATTATTTGTGTGAAACCAATTATTGTGCAAGTGCTTCATCACCGGCACAAAATGTATAGAGGTAAATCACTGTTGAACAGAGTGCAAAGTGGTAGAATTTTTTTTTAATTTATTCAAGAGATGTTTGAAGATTGATCTAAAACTGAAAAAGCCACTTACAAAATTTGTGTTGGTAAGTCAAATGATGAAAGAAGAATTTTATGAAATGAATATTTTACAGTATAATCACTTCATTATCAGTGTATAATATACAGTGTTAAAAATGAATTATGTAGATTTCTTTTTTTTAACTCAGATGAGGGCCGAAAAATGCATTGGAGCGTGTTAATAACAATAAATATTGAAAGAGATTTGAGCATCAGAACAATGTTGCATATGTTAATGACCCACTTACTAGATATTCATTACTGAAAAATAGATGGTAGTGTGCATTATATATATATATATATATTTTAGCAGCATCTTTTCTTTTAAACATGTATTAAATGATAGAGACAAGGCACTACGTATCAGAAGTAATAAATCTCTTATCAATCGCACAGCTTACCAAGTTCCTGGTCCCATTCTTCAATGTGTTTAGATAGTATATTTGAAATATAATTAAGGTAAATAATTCTTACTTCTGCTTAATTAGATAACTCATATAATTACTTCCCTTGAATTTTTAAATTCTCTAAGGTATTTCTATGGTCTTTTAAAATTTTTTTGCTACTCTAAATATTTCATATTATCAGATAATTCATGCCTCCACATGATCACATATTTTCACACTTGCATGTGATCACATTATTACTTCCCTTGAATTTTTAAAAATTTTCTTAACATTTTAGTTCTTCAAAATGTCATAACACGTTTTCTGCTACAAGACAATTGTTGATGTTTAAAATTGCAAAACCGTAAAATTTGACCCTGATGATGAACTATGACTTTCGAAAGTACTCGGTTAACCTATGGACAATATCTGCATAAATATAATTTCGAAATAAAAAGCTTCATTAGAAAATATGAGAAAATACAAAAGAAAATCTACAAGACTGAGTTGTCTCTATCGTTTAATATATATATATATATATATATATATATATACAGACAGTCCTGTTTTGCTATACTGTATCACAGCTCATCAGCACAGACAACTGATCACATCTAGCCAAGATTGAAACTTGACCAAATCACATCAGTTGGCAATTCTACCTCTAAACTATGGGTGCTTGGTAAGGGAAGGCAGATTTTAGCACATTATTTACAAAAGTCAATACACACCAATAGCCGAGGGTGTTTACTGAATGAACAATAAATGCATTAGTAGATACTGTTTTCAAAGTCTACCATTTCTCCATAGTGCTCAATTGGTGGGTGAGAACATAGTCATCTGCAGACAGTCCTGTTTTGCTGTATCACAGCTCATCAGTATGGTTCAACAACTGATTGCTTCTAGCTAGGATTGAAACCCAACTGACTTGGCATCAGTTGGCGATTCTACCTCTAAACTGTAATTATTACTAAAGATAAAAGATATTTTGTGTTGATTAATTTTGTGCTATTCTTTTGAGATAAAATTTCAACTATTTTTGACAGAATTTTCTTGTCTGCAAAGGAGTATTTGTAATTTAGAAAATTGATTGACACAAAATATCTGTCTTTAATAATAGTTGCCTTAAAGAATATTTGCTTCTTAAATTATATATATATAATATTTAAAATTTATAACATACTTACATTAAAAATTTTAATTAAATATTATTTGCTTTACTCTTTTAAGAATAGTGCTTTTTTTTTGGATATTGTAATTTTATTCCATCCATACCAACACTATACTTGTGTGTGTGTGTGTATATATATATATATATGTATATATACATATATAAAGTATTGTATATTTTTCTTTAGATATTATATATATATATATATATATATATATATATATATATATAATCCAAAGAAAAATTTACAATAATATTGGTCCTGATCTGGCATCTCAGCTTCAGTCACTTTCCCACTGTTGTAATGTAGCTTCTCTGTGCCAGTTCAATAAATACTTTCATGGTAATTGTTTTGATGAACTTTCTGCTATAACACCTTAACTTAATGAATTCAAGCACAGTACTAGATTGTTAACAAGTTATCATCAATTTACAGTTGAACTGCCGAGATGCAACAGTAAGTTTCTTCTTTCAAATTTCTTACTTCTTCCAGCTCTACGATTTTCAACCAACTTTGATCTTCTAAAGTTTAAATGCAATGTCTTTTTGATTCCTTTTGTTTGTTTTCATTCCTTAGAATGCTTCTCTTTTTTCTTATTCTCATTTCTTAATGGATTAACTGTCTTTCTCAGGGTGAATTGATTCATATATATATATATATATATATATATATATATAGTGTGCCAAAAATACTTTTATAAAATTTGGGACTTCTTCTTCTATGTGCCCTGTACCTTCAGAACGTAGGCGATCATGGTTCTCCATGTCTCTTTATTCCTTGTGACTCTTAGGATGTTTAAAAAAAAATTTGAACCGACAAAGGGCGGAAGTTAAACTAATTAGAGGCAGTGTCTCAATAAATCACTGTGGAGAAGGCAACAGGATACCACTCCACTATCTACCCATCGCTTAATCATGGTTATTCACGACAAATTTGGGGACATGTCCTCAAACCAAACAAGGACACACATTCATATAAATAAATGTTTGCAAATAGTTTGCTTTTAAGCTATTAAGTTTAAGGATAGTTTATAGTAGATGGTGCTGTGATGCCATGTAGACGAGGTTACATATGCCATTTGTGGCTAGTCTGTCTTCAATGTTTCCTGTGTGTAGTAGTGAGTTAACTGAAAAGTGTTCCGTTTAACAACTGCATGATATTCATATTGTGAGCAGACAGATGTGATTTTTACTGTGTGAATGGTAATGAATTGCAAGGCTGTGTCAGATTGCATTTCCAAACTGGAGGAAACCAAGTCATCCAACATTTGCTGCTATTTATTGTCATATTGCTTGTTTTTCTGCCAGGGATTTTGTAAAAGTATTTTTTGATTATATCTTGGATTGTATACTGTAAACTTAAAACTTAACTCCAAAATGAAGAATTTGTGGCCATATGTTTATATTGACTTTTGTCACTGTTTTGGTATGAGGAACTCAGTCCTAAAGTTTTTAAAAGTAATTTTTGATGCACCATATATATATATATATATATATATAAAAGACTGAACATTAAAGTCAATACTCAGGGGTGACAGACTGTTTCATGCTAAGCACAATCATCAGGCCTGATGATTGCGCTTAGCATGAAACAGTCTGTCGCCCCTGATTGTTGATTTCAGTGTTTACTTTTTTATATTTACATACGCTCTATCTCTGATATTGAGCACTTTATCCTATAAATGTAGCACACCTTAAAAATACATTTATTCATATATATATATATATATATATATATATATATATATATATATATACTCTTGAGTGTGTGTGTGTGGATCTATCTGCACATGTTTCATTGAATGCAATGGAGAAGGAAAATTTAGTTTTTTTTATTCAGTTACTCTAGTATCATTATGAATTTCCTTTCATGAGGTCTAAGAATATATAAAACAGTTTTTAGTGATTATTATTTTGATCACTTTCACCCAACAGATAGAGAACACTACTGGAAACTACGTAAACTTAAGGAATCAGCACATATGCTAGGCTTCAAAAATGTCCTAAGCCAACCAAGCATAGAGATAAACATAATATAGAAACCTGTAATATGGAGTGCCAGAGAAAATCATTAGTGTCAGAAATTGCAATATGTGCTCTAGTAAAAAATACTAGAGAAAACTATTAACATCAAAAATACTATAGAAAATCATTAACATCAAAAAAAAGTTGCAGTATGAACTCTGGTAAAAAAGGTTTACTGGACATTAGGTTTATAAGTCCCAAAAATTAGGTTGTTCTTGTCCTTAAGGACTCATGACCCAGTGAATATAGATGTTGGTTAATTCCAGTGACTTGACCCAAAGAGTTGTGAGGCTACAGCAGTGGTGAATGAGTAACTTGCAGGGTTAGAGGGAGATAACTCATGACTTCCAAAAGAGCCATTACCAATCAAGGGATGAGAATGATGTACCCCCGTGATTGTAATAAAGGGTTTGGTTCGAAATTCCGAGCATCTGAAGAAGGCTAAAGCATACAATAGCTGAAACGTCATATAAATGGCAACAAAGATGACGACAATAGTCTGAATAATGTAAATACTGTAAGATATAGTTAGAAAATAAGAAAAAAAAGGAAATTTATAAAAGAGAAAGACTGAACAAGTAAGATATAATAAAGAAGTTAAAAATTGGAGGAAGAGAAAGGAAAGTATAAGACGAGCCAATATGATAAAGCAGTTTATTTATTTTATTTTTTAATATATATATATATATATATATATATATATATATGCTGTTAAATATACGAGACAATGAATGTCTATTATGTTTAATCATGAGCCGTTCTAAACGTCGTAGTTTGGCTTTAATTTCAGTTGGAAATAAAGACAAAAATTCTCTAACATTTGGATAATTTTTTATTAATTTGCTTCTAAGATTTTGGCTCACATGAGCCATCTTCAGAGAGGTTATTTTGACTGTAATACGATAACATCCACCATCACCGACGATTTTATTTTGTGTTGACATACAGGGACCCGACAATATTTTTCGGACACTTTAGTATTCGACTTTCCGAGTACCATAGAGTGGCGAAATTCCTTCAATAGAATAGCATAAACATATAAAGACAATACCTGTAATAAAAATGGAAGAAAATCGATTAGGTAAGGAAAATATTTATTTTTCATCATTGTTTACAAAACACATGCGACATTATTTTTCGGACATTGTTGAAAAACTGTTAATAGTCTGTAATATCACCTTTCTTCTCAATAACTTTTATCAATCTCTCTTCATAATGATCAAACATATGCACAATAACATCTCTACGTGTTTCTAGTAGTTGTCTTTTGACATCTAGTATCCATTCCCATAGTTGAGCCTCTTTCGTTATTTCAGGTCCATCATAGACAAGTTGCGCAAGCATTTCCCAAACATTTTCTATTAAATTTAGATCTGGGCTTTTTGCAGGCCATTCCAAAGTAGTCATATTCACTTGAGCCATCCATTCTTTCATGAGTTTTGACACATGGATGCTGCAATTGTCTTGCTGTAGAACGAAATCATTCCCTATCTCTCTTCTTATCCTTGGTAGGGCTTTCTCGTCCAGCAACTGTTTGTCGCTTTCGCTGTTCTGTCGTCCTTTCAGCCACTCCAACCATATATTTCCATTAGCAAAGATCATACTCCAAACCATAACTCCTCCTCCTCCCATCTGTTTGTTCAGTACAGCAGGCTCATCCCTTCTCGACCAAGTACACCATCCATCAGGCCCATCAAACTTGAAACGCTTCTCATCAGTAAATATAACCTTCTTAAAGTCAACATGCTTTGTTAACCACCTTTTAGCACACTCCAGTCTTGCTCCTTTGTGTTTCTTTGTTAGTGTAATTTTTTTCTTAGCCTTTGCAAACTTCAAACCAATCCTATGCATCGTTCTTTGTACTGTTCGGACGTTTACATCCAATTCACATTTCTCCTTCACTTTTCTTGATGTAACTTTTCTTCAGATGTCAAAAGCCGTGTCACAGTCCTCTTCATTCTCCTTTCAGTCCTTTTGCCAATTGATCTTTTCCGTCCTCTCTTCTTTTTCGCTCGGAGTTTGTCTTTAGCATGTATTCGACCGTTGATTTTGACAGCTTCAAATCCATGGCGATCCTTCTGATACTGAGGCCATCATCCTGCTTCTTCCGTGCCAAACAAACGACTTCTTTTGAATGCATTTTACCTCATTAAACTTAATTGTTTTGCCAGTAAAATAGAACAGATAATTGATTATAATGATGACAGCTAAGTGTACAAGCAGAAAATTTGCATACAGTAACATATACATGAACTTAGCTCTTAATAAAATAGGATTTTTTGTCATGTCCGAAAAATAGTGTCGCACAAGTTTTCACAAAAATCACAAAAAACTAAAATTATCAAAGCCAAACTATAAAAATGATTACGCTAGTAGTGGATTTTCACTCCTCAACTACGTACTTACAATCTCAAAAGTTTTTGGCACTAGTAACCACCTTGAAGTACTTTTTTCAAAGTGTCCAAAAAATATTGTCGGGCACCTGTAAAACTTTGCTTGGCAACGGCAATAGTTACCAAAAATAATAAACGCAGTTCTCAAATTTGCAATGCGGTTTTATGACGTCACACCGCGTGATAGCATGAAATGACAACAAAACCATGTATTCAAATTCAATGTAATGTGTTATGTCTGGATTTAAATGTGATTTTATTGAGTATTGGTTGTTGAGATTTGATGTACATGGCCTCCAATATCTGAAGGTTCCTCTTCCTCTGTGTATGAGTAAGGATCACCGTATTGTTGACCAAAATCTGTTTATTACCTACATGTTTATATTTGTAGAGTTATTACAGACTATGAGGTCAGTTGTTTTGAATTTTTTATAATAATCAAATTAAACTCATTATATATTATAAAAAATTCAAAACAATTGACCTCATAGTCTCTAATAAACCGACAAGCACTAAACTAAATTCTCTACAAAAAAACCAATGTAGTGTACCAATTTACATGCCCATTCAGAGATTGCATATCTGATACTAATAAAAAACCCAGTAAATATATTGGTTTTATTACAACCATGCTCTCCCGTAGACTTACATGTCATCTTTCTGATCAGAGTACAATTAAACAACATTTCTCTGAAAAACATAAACATGTAGGTAATATCAGACATATTTTTGGTAACTATTGCCATTGCCAAGTGGAGTCTTGTGTCAACACAAAATAAAATCGTCGGTGATGGTGGATGTTATTGTATTACAGTCAAAATAACCTCTCTGAAGATGGCTCATGTGAGCTGAAAGCTTCAAAGCAAATTAATAAAAAAGTATCCAAATGTTGGAGAATTTTTGTCTTTATTTTCAACTGAAATTAAAGCCAAACTACGACATTTAGAATAGCTCATGATTAAACATAATAGACATTCATTGTCTCTTATATTTAACAGCATATGTTTAGAAAATTATTTGCTACCTCGATACACGAAATATATATATATTTATTGGTTCATTTTCTTCTCTTCAAAAAGACACCCCGTCTTGGCCGTATGTCAGATGATCATTACAACCAAGAATACCCAATCTATAACATCAAATAGCCTAAGTGAAGTCTTGATTAATTACCTTTTCTGGGGAACTTATATAATGCACGTCCTAAAGCTAGTAGCAGTTTTTTTTTTTTCTGGGTGCGAGCCGAATACTGATCATATTCGGTTCAGTCGCCTGTCAAAGAAGTCTGTTGTTTATTGAGACCCGAAACTTCTAATGACATGGGAGCAACCACACTGACGACACACCTGGATTCGGCACTTTAAGGTGTATTTTAATAACTGTAAGGATTTAGTAGTTTGGTTGTAGGGTTATTAGAGACTATGAGGTCAATTGTTTTACATTTTTTATAATATAAGATGAGTTTAATTTGTTATTATTATTAATTGGTTTAACATTTCTGTCTATTATTTTTCATCATGTTTGAAATTATTATGCTTTTGGTCGCAATAGTTTAAGTTAATAGTGTTATGTTTATTTTGATATACACTATTATAATTAATATTATAAATTTTCTTAGAGATATTATTCTATTTATATACCTTTTAGTTTGTTCATCAGTGACAGATTTAGGAAATCTACTGTTTAAATTCATTTGTAGAATTAATACAATTATTTACTTGGGAGGTAGGGGGTAATTTGTTAAGAGCTTTGGAAAGGTTATATACTGGTGTGGGTATTTGTGAAATGATAGGTCGAAGTGATAGGGATTTTCACATTTCCATAAAGGTAGCTGGGAATGTTGAAAAAGGGTTTTATAAACTTCAAAATATTGTAGGTGACTATCAGCCCAGCTACTTTATGAAAATGTAAAAATCTATAAAAAGATCATCCCCTTCAACTTATCATTTATACAAATTCTCCATTTTGTAAAACCAAATAATCGCATCTTTGGATGTACAAAATTTATTCACTAATGTTCCCATCCATGAAACAATTGATATCATTTTCTGTGATGTATACAATCATATTACTTTCCCACCAATCAATATTAAATCCACTATTGTAAAAATGTTAAGTTAATCAGTGGATTGAACCAGAAGTAAAAACCAAAATAGTATAAATATTTTTTAAACTGATTAACACTTTGTAAAAAGCTCAGAATTAAACAAAATTTTTAGTAGGAATAAAATCAAACTGAGTTTTAGCTGTACTAGTAATTTAGAAAATTACATAAAAAAACGAAATGCCAGAAACTTAAATAGCAACATACAAAACAAAATCATTAATAAAGAATGCAATTGTAGGGACAAAAATAAATGCCCACTTCAAGGACTTGGTAATACAAAAGTTGTTGTTTTTAAAACAAAAGTACATGACTTAAATGGTGAAAACAAAACATATTTGGGATCAACCAAAGAAACTTTTAAAACTAGATGGAATAATCATTGGTTTAAATTTAAATTAGAAAACTTTAAAAAATTGTACAAAATTGGCTAGCCACTTGTGGAAATTGAAATTAAAATATGGAAAAGACCCAGACATAATGTGAAGCCAAGCCTTAGAATACTGCTGTCATATCTGGTTGGGCATCCCTCTGTCTCTTTTACAAATACTTTCACGGAGTTTGCACTAACAAGCTTAGCGCCTTGGTCCCCCCCCAACCACCACCACCACCACCACTACATAAATTTACTCAAGCTACTAGACTGGCAACAAACTCCCACCCTTTTACTGTAAAAACAATCAAGTGTAACACAACTTCTATTCTATCAGCTTCTTTTCTCACACTTCCCGCCTGTGGAACTATTTTTTTTGTATTCTTGTTTCCCTGATAGCTACAATCTCCAAGAGTTTAAATGCAAATGAACTGCCATCTCTTACCCCTTGATTCCCATCCCCCTCCTCACTTTACACTTTGTTCTCATGCGGCTCTCTTCACACCAATGTTCTCATTCTTCTCTTCTCTTATTCTCTGACACCTACAGTGACCTGTTCTCCTCTCTCTTTACTCTCCTATTATTTAAACCCCTGTGCACCAGTGCCAGTACTGGCTTACTTGGAGTGAGATGATTATTAAAAAAAAACAAATTATTCTTTTGTTGGTTGTTATTTTATATTTACTTCTGTTTATGTGTGTGTTTGTTGTTTATTATTTACTTAGCTTTGGATTAATTTAAATCAGTCAGTCAATTAAGTGCTGTACGTGATACATGCTTGGACAATCATGTCTCAAAAGAGACATAATTGACTTGTCAGAATATTATCCTGCAGTAGGTTGCCATTACTTTCGGCAATAGACTGGTTGTCAAACAAGGCTATAGAACCCAATTTGTCCTGTTATTTAACCCATAACTGGAGGGAAGAGATGAATTAATACCTTTCCTTAGGCTCTTTGCATGTAAGTGAATGCAAGGAATTCAACTGGAATTTGAACTCATCTCCCTGATTTCTCATTCCAAGCCAATATTCACTGCACCACAACACACATCCTTGGATTAATTTACTTAACTTATTTTTAATATATTAACTTTATTTTTTTGCTTATTCTTTTTTCTTTTAGTGTTTGATTTTTTTTGTATCTGCATTTCGAAATGAGATCTGATCATTTATTTAGTAGTTTGTGTTAGTCTGTTAAAGAATTTCAACTATTTTCAGTTTACAGTTTATATCAGATGTATTGTTGTAGGCTGAATCTGTTTTTTTTTATTTCCAGTGCTATTTTTAGTGTGACTTCATTTTTGTTTGTGATCTCCCAGATATGTTTAGAAAGCATTGCTTAACTGTAACTAGTTGAGTAAAAACACAACACACATGACAATATATGGGTGTTGACTTCAATGTCCAATTTACATATGCTCTGTACCTGATATTTATCATACACACACGCACATATATATACAAAACAATAACTACTCTTGCATCTATGCATCGTTCATTCAGTGGTGAATTAGAACACTCTCACTACTGGCATAGGAATACACGGTATATCACACGCTAAAATCTGCCTCCTTCTACCAAGCACCCATAGCTCAGAGGCAGGATCGCTGACTGATGCCAATTTGGTCGGGTTTCAATCCTGGGTTAAAAGCAATCAAATGTCTAATCATAATGATGAGCTGTGATATAGTGAAATAGATCTGTCTGTGGATGACTATATATATATATAATTGATATTATTCCTCCAAGTATTTTCTATGACTTTGGTCATCTTTTGGCAGTAAAGTTGTTTTCAATTAGAGAAGGTGTTTGATTTCTCCAGCATGTAGTTTTTATATAGGTTTAAACATTATATTTTGAATTCATGTTCTTTTTATATTATATCATTTTTTTTGTAACATTATATTTTGAGTTTGAATAGTTTAACAATGGTGATAATTACATATGTGCATCTATGTGAGTGCATGCTTGCAGACATATACAGATGGAGAAAAACAAGATGGATGATAGTAAATTTGCACATTTTTTTTTTACATTTGATGAAAACAAACTATTTAATATATTTAACAAAGCTGGATATCAAATGCAGATTTTACAAGAATATGAATGTATTCACTTCAAGAAATACAAGGAAAAACATAAAGTAAGCATTACATTTTCTTTGCTTAAGAATATCTTCTTTTTTTTTTTCAATCTCAAAATTAAAATCTCTAGGCCCTACCACTGAGATATCCATAAACATTCTATTTCTACAATTCGTATTTTTCTCTATGTATCAAGAATTATCTTTGACCTTTTCAGATTTATTCAGAAATTATTAGTAACAAATCAACTTGTTTTGTTGCTCTTTTCCTTTTTCCTGTTAGCTGTGTGCCTTGCAGGATGGTCTTTATAATATGTGACACGATTGCACACTCCAACTTCCATTTCATGACTATTGTCAGGAAGTGTTGCTGGATTCTGCTGAGAAAGTTGCAGTTATGTTTCTTTTGTTAAATGTCCGTGATCTCATGGTAAATCTTCCATCAGCACATGATGGAACCATTGAAATATACAACAATGAAATATTTATATATGAAGTGCATACATGTGTGTAACTAAACTTCTCTGTAATATGCGGAGGTGTATATGTATTTGATAATGTATGGATGTATGAGGGGGATGCTAAAAAGTTTTCAGCCATATCCATTTCCCAAAATATAACCAAGTATGAGAATTTTTTATAAAGTGCTTTTGTAAAAACATTTCCCAACACCTTCTCTTGAGCGCGCACACACACACACATATATCTTCATTTACTTATGTATATAAAAGTGCTCTATTTTAAAATTTTTTTAAAAAGTTTTTTAATACAAATAAGTGTTATATTTTTATGTGTATATATGTATGCACACACACACACATATATATATATATATATATATATAGTCATCCACAGACAGATCTGTTTTGTTGTATCACAGCTCATCAGTACAGTTAGACTCGGATTGCTTTTAACCTAGGATTGAAACCCGACTGAATTGGCATCAGTTGGTGATTCTACCTCTGGGCTATGGGCACTCGGTAGAAGAAGGTAGACTTTTTAGTGTGTATATTATCGTTACACATGCCCAATAGCCAGAGTGCTCTAATTCATTACTGAATGAGCGATATATATATATATATATATATATATATATATATATATATATATATTAATTCAGATACTTCAATCCAAGGGAAAAAAGCAGGAAGGTAAATTCCAAAAAACCCGATCCTAATTAATATTAAAAATTTATTTTAATATTAAAAAATGATACAGGAAGAGAGCTCCATGTAATAAAATATTACAGAGCAAATATATATTTTTGGGGAAATTAGGTTTTTGAATTTGTCCAGTGTCTGTAATATTTAAAAAATTTTTTTTCTTTAGTTTCTTTCTTTTTCCCTCCCTTCCTTCTTTTATCTCTCTTACCACCTTTTTTCCGTGTTGCTTAAACTTATGTCGATTTAACACGGCTGTCTGTTAATTTTTAGTTACATTCTCCCTTTTTTTTGCGAACCCAGACGATGTCAATTTTTCTTTCTTTTCTTATTTATTTGATTTTATTCTATCTTTTTCTTTTTCGTTTTCTTTTTCTTTTTCTTTCCCTTTATTTTTATTTTTATTTTATTTTATTTTATTTTATTATTTAATTTCTTTGCAATCTATTTAAAAAGAAAAAGTAGACTAATTTTTCTCCAGTTTCTGAAAATTTTTTTCTGTTGCTGAGGTGATGTGTCGTCCCCCGTGGAGATCTTCATATCAAAATGGCCATTCAACATCTTTGAATTAATCCTTTTTTAATATATATATATATATATATATAGATATATATATATATGCACACAGTACAATCAAGCTACTCTAAGAAGAGATTGAAGCAACTTCATAAATTAATTTCCTATATATCGATAGATTTATTAATGAAATTTAATGGGAGTAGATATGTTTGCCCATTGCCTGATTTACCCTCCACTCTGTTTTTTGAACAGGAGTAGAGGTTTATCTCCTGCTTTCTGTTTAAGATTCGGTTTCCAGTTCTTTCTAATAACTTTTTTATTCTCTTTACTTCCAGTACTCTCTTGCATCTTAGTGGCATCATCACCTTGCTTAGAGTGAACTGATTAAAAAAAAAAAGATGATTACTAAAGCTCATCAATTATATAAAAAAAAATTGAGTTCTGCTACTATCTAAACTTATTTATAAATGGAACTTTGTCTGTGTGTGCGTGTGTCCATTACCTATAGACTCCAAAATGGCAGAACCAATTTTCTTGAAAATTTATACAGTTGTACTATAAGCGTCTGCGAGTGTTCTTAGCTAGGTTTTTTGTCAAGGTACCCCCGATAAATATCAAAAATTGATAATTGAAAAAATCGGGTTATAGGAGT
Organism: Ascarosepion bandense; assembly: GCA_037127315.1. Taxonomy (NCBI): domain Eukaryota; kingdom Metazoa; phylum Mollusca; class Cephalopoda; order Sepiida; family Sepiidae; genus Ascarosepion; species Ascarosepion bandense. The sequence continues at coordinate 752,949 of JBBBDQ010000365.1, forward strand.
GATCCGATTTTAATCAAATTTGATACACCCATAAACAAAGACATAGGAAATGATATTCAGAAGTTTTAAGGTTGCAGTTCTTACAATAGTGCAGAAAATTGATAATATATATATATATATATATATATATATATATATATAAGGCAAGATGTGTGTGTGTGTGTGTGTGTGTGTCTGGTTATCTATCTGTATGTCCTTTATACAAATCCACAATTTTTATCTGATTCTCACCAAACTTCACACAAATATTCTTTAGGCTGAGTCTGAGCTCCAGGACCATGGATTAGTTTTAAAGCTTTCATTACACCTGAGCAATGCCAGGCTATACTGTTAGTTATATTAAATTGCAACCTGAATACAATCTCAGAAATTAGTGCAATGGTTAAATGCAAAATCCTGAAATATATTGGACAATCCCTCCTTGATAGGAACTTCAAGAGTATTGATGATATGTGGAGGGTAAAAGTTTTAAAATCCACTGCACAATACAGTACACAGTATGATTTAGTGCATTTAAGTTCAGGTTGGAAATGTGTCAGTAATCTCCCTGGCAAAAAATGAAACTCATCTTTGTAGATCTTACATAATTTTGCTGTGTGGTTGGGAGTACTATTGGCTTATAACATTGTTGCTTTTTTGGGCTGTTGAATTTGAGCAATGGTGAAACATGGTACCTCACTAGGCATTGGCACCTCTCTTTTGTTCAGTTTTGTAAAAGAATTGGCTATTGGGTCCTTTTTTATATCAGAGTCCTTGACACCCAATACCATGATATTGGCTGGATGTCTGACCCTGAAGTTTTTTTAACTTTAACTGCTGATTCTCTAAGGTACCTATATTTCCAGTAGTTTTAATTCAATATCTATGAGGAAGGTTTTTAATCAGAGAATATTTTAAATGCTTCCATCATTTGTGAAGTACCTGAGAGCATTCTTGCATTTATTTAGCAGCTTGGTTTTCATGATCTCTGAAAAGGTGCCTTATAGAAAGTGGAATACTAGACCTAGAAAATCATCCATGGCCATTTTGATGTTTTTGGGGTTCACTTATTGCTCGGTAGCTCTTTGACATCTATGTTGTTGGATTTGGTTTTGTGGGTGATAAGGAAGTCCCTATTTCACTTCTTATTGACCCTGTGACTTATGTCTATTATCTTCTTGACACAGCAGACAATACACAATGAACAGAAAAACAATTTTGTAGATACTTTAGGATTAATCTGTAAACAAAGCAAATACAAATCTCTTTACTGTTTGTTCTTCTGGGAAGCATTCTCCATTATAGTCCTGAAAAATAGGTGTGTATTTAAAGCTGACAGTTTACACTTTATTTTACATTAGGTTTTATATGATTTGATAGAGTAGTATTTGGAAAGATTTTTCTTATAATTTTACTTTTCGTTTCTCACACTATATTTAAAAGATTTAGTGTATCTAAATCTAAACTTATTTATAAATGGAACTTTGTCTCTCTCTGTGTGTGTATGTGTGTTCATTACCTATAGACTCCGAAATGGCTGAACCGATTTTCTTGAAAATTTACACAGTTGTACTATAAGCATCTGCAAGTGTTCTTAGCTAGGTTTTGTGTTGAGGTACCCCCAATAAATATTGATAATTGAAAAAATTGGTTTATAGAAGGAGTGGTTCGATTTTCATCAAATTTGATACACTCATAGACAAAGACATACGAAACTATATTCAGAAGTTTCATAGTTGCAAAGTAATAATAACAAAAGAACCATTCTATTTTCATTTGGCAATAAATACTAAAAATAGTATGAAATACATCATTTCTTTTAAAAGACTGGGGTGGCCTATTAATTATGGCCGGTAGTGTATATATAAATATCTACTCCCAAATATTTCAAATTTAATGATTCTTAAGCAACCTTGCATATTTTTCTCATGTCTTCAGCAAGCTTCCATGTTTTTTCATACTCTAAGTGTTACTCAGTTGTAAAACAAAGGTTTCCAAACTATTGTTAAACCTAAATATGTTGCTTGATTAATAACTTGTAATTCTTCACACAGCAATAAGTCTTGTATAAGGGATATCTGAAAAGTAAGTGACCAACATTTAGTTTGCTAACATGTTTATTATTATAAAAATAAGAAAAAAAGTATGACTTTCAACTTAGAACTGAGTTTCTGTAGATTGGTATTTGTATAACTCCTTCCGTGGTTTCTGCCATCCTTTGTTGATTTGATGGTAAGAAATATACTCCTAAACTGGCTCCTGTTCTCTTTGAACTGTACAATCCCAAGATATTTAAAGTATTTTTAGTATTTACAAAATCTACATCCTGAATTTTTATGATAGATTCTTCTTTCATTCTAATTCCAGACCATATTTTCTGTTTTGGACAGGTTTATTTTTATCCTTATTTCTTGAAATACTTGCTAAAGAATGTTGGTTTTCTGTTCAAGGTCATTAAATTAGAACAAAAAAAGAAAAGTGTTTAGAAAATCAGGAAGATAGAGTAAAATTTCTGGAAGTGTTTTGTTTTATGAAAAAGAATTGAGCATCTGAGAATATAGTCCACATTTAAATAGCATCATCCATCTTGTAGTTTAGTAGTTGAATAACTTTATTATTTAGGTTAAATTAATCAGAATATTATTTTAATAATTTTTACTTTTGATGAGTTACATAAAAATAACACTAATTTAATTGTGTGGTAATGAAGAAAAAAACAAAATCATTCTTATAAATAGAAAGTGTGTTTACTGTGCACTCTATTGAAGAAAATCAGAATTGAGATCAAGTTGTTTCCAGTAGACCTTAAAATATGGGAATTGTTTGCGCATTCTTACCAATCTGAATCACAATCTCTTTTACCCTTATAAAAAAAATGCTGCATGCTACTTTGGTTCACAAGAGAGACTCTTGGCTCTTCTTGGGTGAAAGAAGATTGCAGATTGTGAATTTAGATTTTTGACTATTTTAATCTATGTCGCCCCATTTTCTGTTGTTGAACTTGCAAGACAAATTTATGATGACCCTTGTAATTGCAACCACGTACTCCTGATTTTGGTGTTTGAACCTCTCCATTGCTATTTTATACAAATTCCACTTGTGTCAAAATTAAATATCAGTAAAAAATATCAATTTTTATGGGAAAACTTTACAGAGATACTAGCTTCTATCTTTTTCTTTTTCTTTTCAAGTGTAAACAAGATTTTCAACAATCCTGAAAAAAAAAACAATCCCTGTGAATCTGAATGACCAGGATTGAACATTTATTATAGAACTTTATTCTATTATTTGATTTTACTTTTTGTGTGTCATTTATCAAGATGATAATTTTCTTAGATAAATTTCAGTTCTGAGATTGAAATAAAATTATGGCTACATATCTATCACAGCATTATGAGTTCAATTTTAATTACAGTGTTTTAAACTTTGTGTTATATTGAAACTTTGCACTTCTGATAGAAATCTTAAGACCAGATACAAAAGAGTTAAGAAAGTATAAAATGTTGTGACTTTAATTGAAGTATATTTGCAAAACATTGACATTTAATGAGAAAATGTAGTTCATCAAAAAACCAGTGTAAATTTTAAACCTTTACTTGATTAATTTAAACAAATGCTGAAAAAGTACTTTTTGGTTGGTCATAAAGATAAGACCATGTGTACAAAAAAAAATAAATAAATAAAAATAAACTACTGGACAAATATTTTAGAACTAGTCCATGTGCTCATAGCTTCAGGTGTGCAAACATCTACTTAGCTCATTTCCAGCAGAAAATTTCAGATTTTAAAATAGCTAAGAGTAAAATTTTAACAAAGCTCAGATAGGGCAGGATTGTTGAACTTCAAAGACGTGCTCTTTTGCAACAAGCCATTGCAAATGAAATCGGCCACAGTAGAACTATCATTGTTAACTTCATTAAAAATTTGAATGTGTATGCTTCTAGAAAATCAAGCAGTTACCCTAATAAAATCTCACCATTTCTAGACAGATGCATCAGATGAGAAGTAAAGAGAGATTCAAGCCTAACATCAAATGAGATAAAAGGGAATACAAATGCTGAATGCAGCTCTTTGATAATTTGATGACATTTAAATAAGAAAGGGTTTAAGAATGTGAAATAGCTGCAGAGGCCTCATCTTCTTAGCAGAAAACCTCCTGTTTGCAATTTGCTTCCAATTATCAAACTTGGGGTGTGGATAAACAGAAGAAAGTGTTGTTTTCAGAGAAGAAAAAAATTCAACCTTGATGGCCCAGTTTGTTTTCAGCAATATTGAAATGCAAAAGATGTCCCAAAATAAATTTTCTCAACACAATACGGTAGAAATCGATCAGTTATTGTGTTTTGTAAAGTAAAACTCTTGAGTTACAGGAGGTAAAAGATCATCAAATAGCTGCTAGTTACATTAGCATTTTAAGAAAGGCATCGCTAATTACTGAAGGCTCTCATCTGTGTAGAGAAAACTGAATTTTCCAGCAGGACAATACTGCAATCCATAATGCTCAAAGGTCAAAAGAGTTTTATAGAAAAAACATTCAGCTTTTGAGCCATCCACTGTGCTCTCCAGATCTAAATCTAATTGAGAATGTTTGGAGATGAATGACAAAGGATGTTTATAAACATGGCTTGCAATTTGAAACTGTGTATACTCTTCGTGATGCAGTTTATGCATCCTGGGTGAGTATCCCAAGCACCCTCATGCAGAAGTTAATAATAAGTATGTCAAAGCAAATTTTCAAATAATTTGCAAAAAGGAGAATCTGCTGAATATTAATTTGTTGTTGTGACTGATTTGTTCTGAAATTTCTGTTTTTATTAACATGGTCTTATGACCTACCAAAAAATACATTTTCAATGTTTGTTTAAATTAATCAATTAAAAGCTGCAAATTTTCATTTGTTTGTTGATAAACTACATTTTCTAATTAAATGTAAATGTTTTGCAAATATACTTGCATTAAAGTAACAGTATTTTATATTTATTTGACACTTTTTGTATCTGATGTTAAGATTTTGATCAGGTGTGTATCTATATTTACAATGATAAATTTGGTTCCTGTATATATCTATGCATCATGGTAAATATGATATCTCTATGTCACTGTGTACACTGGTAAACATGGTAAATATATATTGTTAAAAAAACATGTAAATTGTGTGTGTGTGTGTATGTATGTATATATATATATATATATATATATATGGTAATTATAATAATAATAGCATACTGTAACTCAATACCTATAAAGTTTTGGTCTCAAAACACCATCATCCATGATGTTTTTTTTTGTTGTTAAATACAGTTATGGATGATTGTGTTTTAACACCAAAACTTTATAGCTATTGAGTTGCAATATGCTATTATTATTATTATTATTATTATTATTATTATTATTATTACCATATATTTAAGCCCTACTTTTTTATTGAGCACTTTTTAAAAGTAAATATATAACCATGGAATGTACTTCCATTAGTAACTATTACTTTTATTATTTTATATATATATATATATATATATATATATATATATATATATAATATTAAAAACAGAAATAGGTGTTGTTCCAACAAGAAAAATTGGTATAGAAGAAAAAAGTGTGCACTTTTTCTTATAATTTTTTTCATTAAAAATGACAGACAAGGAGCTGTAGATAAGTTTTTATATAATTTTTTATATGATCTTAATTTTTTTCTTTTCAGTAAATTATGTAAAAAATGTCAAAATGTTTCACTTATCCATGCTTTCAGCTGTACGTTTAGCTGTTGAATTTTATTTTACTTTTAACTGAATATCATCTAATATACCAGACATAAAATTTCAGTTTAGTAACATTTTTAAAAATTTTGTTCTCCACATGAATTTCAGTCTAAGAGAACATACCCATTTACTTATATCTTCTTTGTACATACACATTTAACATTATATACTTAGATAATGTGATAATATCCAATTGTGTATTGAATGACATAGATAATGTGGCCATATGACATTGCAGAGTGCAAATGGATAAGATGAGGAGGCTAAAGAAGCCTAGCAGAGCACTGACCATGTGTGAACTTTCACGGCAAGTTGAATAAAAGAAAAAAGGTTTTTCCTGATCATCAGGATTAAAGGAGATGTTATAGAGATCTGGTGAAGAGAAAATGGTAATGCTCCATCAGGAAAGATATCATGGTTACCCTCCAGTAAAAGAAAATGTTTGTGAATTTTTCCCCTTTTAATGTTTGCCAACTCAATTTGAAGAAAAAGAAAAATGATACAAATTATTTTTTCATGTTCATTTGAGCTGCTATTCTTCAGCTGAAGCTAAAGAACATTGAGATCTTATAAGGGGAGAGAAAATAAGTAAAGACAAAAGATGGTGTAATCATGTTGGAGTGATGAAGAGGAAAAAGATCTTATTTAGCTTCAAAATTTCACTTGATGAGGAAAAACCCATCCACCCAAAGAAGATTATTGTTAAAATCAACAAAAAAAATGAAAAAATTTTTAATAAATTCTTTTTTCCAGTTAGATGTGCATTGTGGTGCAGTGGATATTGGCTCAGAACGAGAAATCTGGGAGCCAAGTTCGAATCCCAGTTGAATTTCTTGCATTCACTTAGTGCAAATATCCTTGGGAAAGGTATTAATCTGTCTCTTTCCTCCAGTTATGGGTTAAATAACAGGACAGATTGGGTTCTATAACCTTGGCTGGCAACCAGTCTACCACAGAAAGTAATAACAATCTACTGCAGGATAATCTCCTGCCCAATCACTCAAGTCTTTTTCAAGACATGATCACCCAAGCGTATATCACATATGGCACTGGACTGACTGATACAACCAAGTATCACTCAAACTGATGGATATTTTATTTAGCAGTTTCCATACAGGAAACATCTGACATTCATTGACTAAACAATTAATGTTACTTTCAGTTGATACTTACATAATCTTTTTATTAAGACTGTTGTTCAGGAAATTAGACTTAAGTCTACTGTTATCACACTTTTTAATACTGATAGGAATTTACTTTTAGATAATGTGGAATGTTAATATCTTAATTATATGATTATTTTCCTTTCTAGTTACATGTGCTATCCATTTTATTTGTAGCTGGTTTTTTTGGAAGTGTTCAACTGATATGGTTTTTGGTGTATTTTTACAGTTCTTTGTGATTCTATAGCAATAATCATTAATATCTGATAATGGCTTGTCTTTTTTAAGACCTAGAGATATTGAGTTGAAACATCCTGCTGAGCATGCCAATAAGCTACATCCACCAGCAAAACCAGAAGGTTTTGAGGAGCATAGTATCACCTTTTTATTCCTCCTGTTTCTAACCTGGGGTGGTAGCACCTGTTAGGGTTCCAGCTATGAGCAAATAGTGAAATTAGGGTTAAAAAAAAGTAGTTTTATAGGGGGGAAAAATGTACAGATTTAAAGAAAAAAACTACAAGAAATAGATTTTTGTAAACAGAAAAAATTACTCAAGCTCAAAAGAAAATAAAATTTTTGCATCTAGTGACCCATAAGGAGTTGATATGCCATTAAACAAACAAACTGAACCATCTTGCTGAAAAGACATATGCTTGCTATATTAGCTTAGATAAAATAAGCTATCAGAACTAAGCACCTGTAAGCATGTTTGAATTGTATGCATGTTAAAATAATATAATCATGAATTCCAAGATACTATATTAAGTACACATTTCAGAATGGTAGTTTGGGTCTCATGTAGTGTTCCTCTTTCTCCAGACATCTCTCTGTTTCCAGAAAGGTGTTCCAGTTTAGTCTCCTCAGACTGTTTTGTTTCAGCTTCTTAAGATAAGGATGACCAACTGTAGATGAGCATTCATGACTTTGGTCGTCTGCAGAGGGATTTTTGTAAGAGTCCAAGAATGCAGTTCTACACAGTAGAGTGTCTAACTAATTCTATTCTTACTCACTTTTGTGCCTGTTCTCAGCAGATCTTTCTGAAATTCTCATTGGGTTATGAATAGCTTCAGCAGGACTTTATAACTAATGGATTTGCAGCTTATTCATTTATTTTATGAGAATCTACTTTGTAAAATATAATGATAATCAAGCAATCATTTTTCCATTTTCATATGATAATTATAGGCATAATAATAGATATCTTGAAATATCTTATTCCATGATTATGATGGTCAGTTAGCAATTCATCAGATTTTTTAGGAGATTTCCCTCCACTTGTTTTCCTCCTTTTTGTATGTGCTAGCCACATCTTAAATGATTTTTGAAGGTACAATTAGATGTTTTAAGTTGTTTTTTTTTATGGTGATGCTTTGAGTGATCAGTGAGAATTTTCAAATTAATGATGTGAACAGAAGTTAATCACAAACTATTATTTTATTCCCCTAAAAGTGGGGAGACTGTTCTGATTCCACTATGTTAATGCATGCACATTCAAGGGGCTAACTAAAAGATCTGTGAATATGAATATAGAGTCCAAATGATGATATAAATGGTATACAGCTAATCTAACGATATGACATTGCAACATATTTTATTAACAATTTGAAAACTTAATGGTAATAGTAAGATTAGCTGTATACGGAAACACTCAGTATTCATTAATCAAACGGTTGGCATAATGTTGTCAATTGAAATTTATAAATTTTTTTATTAAACAATTTTTTCAGAAAACAGTTTTCTCAAGTTCACTGTCATATTTCTTTCCATTATTAATGGCAACTGGGAGCCCTTCCCAACCTTTTGCTCAAAATGGCATGTTATAAATTGCAATGTCTTTCAAAAGGTAAACAAAGTACTAAGAAACAGAAAAATTTTATTGGAAACAAAGAAAAGAGTACTGAACTGTTATTTAATATCAGTACTCCTTCGAATTTCAGTTGAATTCCTTGCAATCACTTATGCGCAAATACCCTTGGGAAAGGTATTAATCCATCTATTCCTTCCGGTTATGGGTTAAATAACAGGACAGATTGGGTTCTATAGCCTTGGTTGGCAACCAGTCTACCACAAAAAGCAATGGCAACCTACTGCGGGATAATCTTCTGCCCAGTCAGTCATGTCTCTTTAGAGACATGATCACCCAAAGTGTGTATCACATATTGCACTTAACTGACTGACTGAATATAATAGTTGAAAACATGATTAAGGCTTGTACTGGTCATAAAGTGGGGGATCAGTTTTATATTGTTATGAAGTAATAAAATGATCCCCCATTAATTACTACTTCATAATATAATACATTTCTTCCCCCTCTAGCTATGAGTCAAATAAGAGGACAGATTGGGTTCTGTAGCCTTGGTCGGCAACGAGTCTACCGCAGAAAGCAATGGCAACCTACTGCAGGATAATCTTCTGCCCAGTCAGTCATGTCTCTTTCATGACATGATCGCCCAAAGTGTGTATCACATATGGCACTTAACTGACTGACTGACTCCTATGTGGCAGCAAATGGTGGAGCATCTCATCACTGATAGAGAAAAAACATGGAGTAACAGAAATATTGGAATACAATGAACTGAGCACATGAGTAATGATAAAGTTTTAGAAAAAATAGAAACAAAAGGGAATAGAAGATATAACAAAAAGACAAATTTTTGCAAGGGCTACAAAGAACAGAAAGTTGCTGAGAACCATGATCACCCATATCCTGAAAAGTCATGGTACGTAAAAGAAGTGTGGAAAGTCAACATCTTGACTATGTTATTATTTTCTCTTCATTAAATGAGTTATTTGTTTTAGTTAATGCTGTTTTTAAAAGTCTTCAAGTGATGTGATTTCTGTTATCTGTACCTTCAACCCTCAAAATCAATGAAGGATAGTCCTTTCTAAGACCTACACATTTAATTTGCTTGAAGTCATTCTTAATCATTGATCTGAAAAAATAGTCGTATTCATCTGATAGTTTAGATAGTTCCAAACGAGTTGAATACCATGCATGATATCCATATGAGAATCTAGATTTGATGAGACTGTTTAAAAATGGACATAAGTTAGATTAATATTTAGATTTTGTTGAACAAAACTGTCCCTAATTCATCCTTCTGTTTGATGTATTTATTAATTCCATCTTCTGAAGTTTATGATGGACTTTAGATAAGTGCCGTCACTGCTTCCATTCCATTTGGAGATAATAAAATTATTACATCATTAAATTATAAAATAAATATCTACAGAAATTGTCTTACATTGATTTTAAACAATAACATGCAAGTAAAATCTAATAAAAAAGAATTCAAATGACCTCTGCAGTTTGCCTAATCAAATAGATGTCTTGATTGTCAGGCCTTTACAGATGAGTAATATGAGTTCAAATCTCATTGAAAGCTTATTCTTTATAACCAATCTATGCTGTTTATTTTATAGCCTGAATAAATGTAAAACAGAGACTTTATCATTGTCATAAAAAGTAATAAAATAAAATGCAGATGAATCATTATTGAATAATAGTGAATAATAAAATATTTATGACTTTTGTAAATTTTATAGCACTATAAAGATAACTGCTATTAACAAATAGTACATACATATTTAGGGAACATCTTGTATATGCAAATCAATGTGTGTGTGTATATATATATATATATATATATATATACACACACACACACACATATAACATATATACATATAATGGTAAGACATTAGTGGCAATGGTGTCTTCATTTAATTTCTTACAATGATGTAGGAAGTATTTTTGTTGCACACTGTATGCACAAAATATTCTTGTCAATTCCAAGGATATAACCTTAAAGATGTACAGATTATATATATATATATATATATATATATATATCATTGTAAGAAATTAGATGAAGACACCATTGCCACTAATGTCTTACCATTATGTAGGAAGTATTTCTGTTGCATCCTGTATTTTAAAAATGCATCTATTTTATTTTTAAAAAGACAAAATAGCAAATGAATGAGGATTGACTGAAAATTTCATAAGCATCTCTAGAGATTGCCTAATTAAGAATATTGTTTCATCCACATACAGTTCACTGTTCATATTTTTTATTTAGAGTTTGAGGAGCTATTATCAGGGTTTCTTGTAATGTCACATGGGTGGGTGTCCCTGCAAGTGCCTCTGGTGTGCAAATATGAGGCCACATTATGCTGTGGTCTGTGCTGGTTTCTTTCCTACACATGTTACATTTGACGAAGAGCTGATACTACTCCAAAAAGTCTCTAATTATTACACCACACAAAGTAAGAATTAAAACTAAACAAAAATCACCTAAACCTGTTAACATCTCTTTTTTAAACATTTGTGGTATCCATACTATATTTTGCTGCATTGAATCCTTCCTTAGCTCTCTGTGAAACTAACCTTGACCCTTTTATTCTTTCCTCTGATTTATATATCCCTGTTTACTGTCCCCTCTTTAAGAAGGACTAGAATATCCATATGTTGTTTATGTCAGAAAACATCTCCCTCTAGCTAGGGGGATTTCTCTTGAATCTCCAGATTATTGCTACATGTGTCTCCATCTTTCTGTACTAAGCTCAGTTAGCTATCTTTTCTTTCTCTACCACTTCCCTTCATCTCCTGACTGTTTCATACTTGACAGCATCTTGAACAATATAGATAAGACCATTTCTTCTTGACCGTTTGCTCATATATTTGTGTTTGGAAACTTTAATGCCCACCACTCCAAGTGGCTGGAAAACTCTGTCACAGATCTTGCTAGTGTCCATACCATGAACTTTTCAATCACTCAATCTCTTAACATAAGTGATGGATTTCCCCACACATTTCTCTAATTACCCTAATGGACCTGACTCACTGCTAGATGTCTCTGTCTCCCTTCTATTCCTGACTCTTGTCGTGTCATGCAGCTTTGCCCTCTTGGAATCTGACCTTGTCTGACCATAATAGGTGCCTTTTTGCCTCTGCTTGTAATGAGTGCAAATGATACTAAGCTGTTGTTTGCTGACAGAATGAAGCAGCATACAGCACTCTGCAGGTTCGACTTTAAAGACTACTACGGCTCTAAAAATGTGTTACACATCAGCAAGCCCTCAATCTCTGCTTTAATCAATAAATTGGAGGTCCTCACATCTTCAGTGGACAAGACCGAGTGCTTTGCTTGCAGATTCTCTCCCAACTCAACATTTGATTTATCTGGGGTATCTGTATCTGACTTCCCACCTATAACTGAGGCTCAACTGAGTGACATTCACATTATCCCCTCACAAGTATCTAATATAATTTCAAAGTTTGACTCCCATAAGGCAAGCAGGGGTGACAGAATACTAATCATTGTCCTGAAGAAATGTGCCTCTGTACTCTCCTCTGCCCACTGCAAACTCTACAACTACTGTCTCTCTGCTTCTTGCTTTCCTGCCTGCTGGAAGTCCTCTTCTGTGGTTTCATATATAAATCTACCATCCGCCCATGCATTGAATACTGCTGTCACATTTGATCGGGTACTCCTGCTATTCATTTTGGGGTCTTGACAAAATCCAATGGAGAATCTTCAATGTAATCCATCCTTACCTTGTAGCTCAACTCCAGTCACTTTCTCACTGACGTAATATGGCTTCTCGCTATCTCTTCTACAAATACTTTCACAGTGTCTTCTCCAATGGGCTTAGCTCCCTGCTGCCCACTCTTCATGAATTTACTAAAGCTACTAGACTAGCAACTTACAGTGAAACCAATTGAATGTAACCGCAATTTCTAGTCTCACACTTCCTGCCTGTAGAATTCCCTTTTGAATACTTGCTTCCCTGACAGCTACAATATCTAAGAATTTAAATGCAATGTCAATTGCCGTGTCTTATCTTCTTGACACATCCTTTCCCTGACAACCCTTGTATCATGTTATTTTCCCCTTTCCCTCTGTTTTCATGCAGTTCTTTTCATACCAGTGTTCTCATCCTCCTCTTATCCATTCTCTGATACCCCCCCCCAGTAACTTGTTCGTTTTTCTCTTCCCTATCCTCTTATATTACCAACTACACCCCTTGCTTGGGGTGAAATGATTATAAAAAAACAAACAAAAAAATTACTCACACGAATTTTTGGATGATTCTTCACAATCTAAAGGTTGGCATCAAATATTTTGCCAAAACTCAGCCATACAGAAGAAAAGACAAAATATTAATTCATCCAAAAAGTGTCTCTTTTGAACAAATAATTTTTTAATATATATATTTTTTTTTGTCTATGCCATTTTGAATTGGGGAATAACAAAAAATGCTTAGGAAATTTACAAAAAGATTTCATTGAGGTAATGAATACAACTTTATTTTTATTATTCACAAGAGGTGAAACATGATTTGATAAAATTGAGAAGTAGAAAGAAAATAAAATCTAAACCAATCTTGCTTTGTTTGACATTTACCACAAAGATGTTTAGCATTAAAACAATTTAATTTTGCATTTGTATGCTAGATTCTAAATTATATAAGTTTTGAAAACAGGTAAATAATTATGTTTAACATGTGTCTAAAATATACTTGCCATTATTATTATTATTCTTGAGAGTTTTTAATTTCTGCATCACTTTTAAATTATAAACCTAATTTGCAAAATTATTTCATGTTAGACAAGCTAATTATAAGAACTTGTTAATTAGACTTTGTTAATATTAATAAAGTCTTTTACTCTGTTTGAATGGTTATCTCTCATGAGAGTATGAAATGGTAATTGTAATATTTAGCCATTTCTTATAAGCAGAAATTCAGCATTCAATGACTGAGCCACCAGTGCTACTGTTGGTTGAAATTTAATAGAATCTTTCTATAGAAACAATTGTTCATTAACTCTTATTGCAATTGCCAGTATTGATAGGAGCTTTCTTGCTCAGTGAATTATAAAAAAATTGAAAAATACAGAACTCATTAATATTTTTGCCAAATTTTGGTTTTAAAAGGAACTTGAAAATAAGTATCAAAGTTGAGTTTTATATTAAATCAATGCATTTTTTTAAATAATTCAATTATAACATTTTATTGTTATCATCCTAAAGAAATGGGTCTCTGAGATAGTTCCAGTTGTCTCCAAACTTTATAACTATTGCTTCACTTCTTCCTGCTTTCCTGCTTCTTGGAAGTCCTCCTCTGTAGTTCCTGTTTTTAAGAACTCTGGGGAAACCTCTGACTCCTCTAATTTTGCGCAATTATCCTCTTACATCTTTTTGGTAAGGTATTCAAGACTATTATCAATGCTTAAATAGTTAGGTATCTCAGATTTTACAACTTCTGGGACAAACAATATGGCTTCCGTTTCACCAGATCTCCTGCTGATGTGCTAATGACTATCACTGGATATATATGCCACGATCTTGATAAGAATATCAAAGCTAGAGCTGTTGCTCATGATATCTTAAAAGCATTGACAGGGTTTGGTATACTGGCCTTCTGTGCAAGTTCAGGAGCTACAGTATTTCTGAATGATTGTTTGATTTAATCCAATCATTCCTATCACATTATAAAATGATGGTTGTTTTGAATGGGCAAGGTTTCGGATCTCTTTATACAAATGCAAGTCTCTATTCTAGGTCCTATGCTTTTTCTGATTTTCATCAATGATTTTCCTGATGTAATCATTTTCCAAGTAGGCATCTATGCAGATGATACCATCATTTACACTTGTCTCAATAAGAAATCTATCCAGGCTAACAAAGTAAACCTGGCTGCTACTCTTCTAAAGAACTGCTAATCTGTGTGGATGGGGTAGGAAATGGCTTGTAAGTTTTAATGCCTCCAAAATGAAGCTGCTCTCTTTTAACCACAATAGAGGAACATTCCTGCTTACCATCAGAATGGATGATGCTTGTCTCCTAGAGAGCAACACACTGTGCCTTCTTGGCCTCACTCTCACAAATGACCGCAAAGGGAATGGCTACATTTAATCCATAGCCACATCTACTGCTAGGAAGGTTAGTTCACTGTCAAGCCAGGAAGTTTTTCTCATCAGAATCCAATTTGCACATTTGTAAATCTACCATTTATCCATGCATTGAATACCTTTGCCATATTTGGTCAGGTGCTCCTTGTTGGTAACGTCCGTCATAGTTTATGGTTATAGAGCACAGCACGTAATCTGTTCAATGAGACAACATCAAAGATTAACACTTCTGAATCAGACACTCTACTGAACTGGACCAGGTTGGCAATACTCGGAAAAAATATGTCTGCCTTTTATAGACATAACATTGAATATTCTGAGTTTCCTGATTGGTTAAGCCTTCTATTGGTGAACTATAAAATGGGTTAGCCCATGGCTGTCTGCCCAGTATACATATGTACACAAAAAGTCCAACACTCCTACTATTTATCTTGAGGTTCCTGACAAAATCCACGGGAGGATCTGCAATGTAATTGATCCTAATTTTGCAGTCCACTTTCAGTCACTTTCTCACTGATGTGATGTCGCTTCCCTCTGACTTTTCTACAAATATTTTCATGGTAAATGCGCTGATGAGCTGTATTTTGTTACCTCAACCATATATTTACTTGTGCTACTAGATTGGTATTAAGGCCCCACCCTTTTTTTTTGTTGAACTAGTTAAACCTACTCTTCTACTCTAATAGTTTCTTTTCTCACAGTTCCCATTTGTTAAACTCACATTCATTTGTATGCTTCCCTGATAGTAACAATTTCCAAAAGTTTAAATGCAGCGTCAATTGCCCTCTTTTATCTACTTGATTCCTATCCATCTCTTAGATTATCTTCAACATCCCTTGTACCTTTTTTATTCTTTCACTGTAACCTCTGCACACCAGTAGCATTTCTACCTTGCTTGGGGTGAAATGATTATTAAAAAAATCTGATTATTAGATTAATAACTTCAATATCAAATCTGAACATCTTCAAGGTTATATCCTTGGAATTGACAAGCATATTTTATACAGACAGTGTGCAACAGAAATACCTCCCACATATATCATAAGACATTAGCTAGATTAAAACAATATTGTCACTAATATCTTAGCATTATGCTTGAGGTATTTCTGCTGCATCCTGTATTTTAAAAATGTATTTATTTTATTTTCATAGCATTATCTGGCATAATCTTGAATTTTATTTTAAAAAAAATGAAATGGCAAAGGAATGAAGATTGACTGAAAATTTCCAACATGGAATTTGACCAAATGAGGTTAATTTTTCAACATGGTCTCCCTTGCAGTTCCCACGCTTCTTCCATAAGTGTTGCAGCACTTGAATCCCATTGGTGAAAAAGATTGCATCCTGTTGCTCAAAAAGATCATCAACTGCAAATATGGCATCTTCTTCACAGTGATACTGGTTTTCAGCCAAATATTTTTCATATTGGGGAAGAGATGATAGTCAGATGAAAACAAATCAGGATAATAGGGATTTTGCATAGTCTATAAAGCACGGAGATGAGATTGAGTATATTGGTGATCTCTTCCACAACAAGAGAGGGCAACCAACAATATGGACTAGAAATATTAAAAACTGAAGTGGAATCGACAATGACCAAATTGAATAGAAACAAAACAGCAGGACCCAATGGGATTGTAATCGAGATGTTCATGTCCTTAGAAGTCTTTGGACTCACAGATAGACTCACAGAAATAATAAATGAAATAATAAACTGCCCAATTTAAAGCCACACTCATGTACAAAAGCCATCAAAACCAAGGACTTGTCTGCTAGAGTATTGTCATTATGAAATAAGTCTGCATTCATTAGTTTTCCTGGGTGTTTGGTCTTGATAGTCTTTTATAACTGCCTCTGCAAGTTGATATAGTACTCTCTATTGATACTATGAACATAGTCAATAAACAGTGCCTTTTGCATCTCAAAAAAAACTGAGGCCATAAATTTCCTTGCACATGAAATGATCTTGTTTTTCTTTGGAGCAGGTGAGGAGGACTTTTCCCACTGCATGAATAATCTCTTTCTTTCTGGCTCAAAGCAATGAACCCAACATTTATTCTGGTTTAGAAAACATTCAAGAAAACCATCTGGATTAGCTTCAAATGATGTTAAATTTTCTGGTGATGTAATCAGCCTGAAATACTTTTAAGTTTAAGATGATGTAATACTCACCGAGCAGAAACCTTCATCATATCAAGTCCTTTGAACATAATATTCTCAGCTCTCTCATTGGGTCTGCTAATGATATTCCCTGTTTGATTTATAGTCAATTGCTTGACATCTATCCGTATGTTGTGAACACAATGTTTACCTTGGCTGTACGAGTTGCAGGATGTTCAGACCTTGGGTCATCTTCAGACTCTCCCTTCCCCTCCTATATTCAGCTCCCCACTTTTCCACTGTTGATAATTTAGCAATCATGTCAACATGAATATCCTTGGGAGCTAAACCCTTTTTCTGAAAGTACTTGAAAACACCATGATGATAAATTTTATGTCTTTTCGAAAGAAGTTGCTGTTAGTTGCTTTTGAAGTCTTTGAACTATCAGATGTCTGTTTACATTGCAGTTATTAATAGAAATAATTGAAATGAATGCATGCAAGATTTCACAGCTCTAGTATTACTCTTTCATATTTAACCTATGAAATTTTCAGCCCACCCTTGTATATTTTGAATGTGTATTGTGGTACAGTAGCTATCGACTCGGAACAACAAATCACGGAGCCATGTTCGAATTTCATTTGAATTTCTTGCATTCACTTATGCACAAATACCTTGGAAAAGGTATTAATCTGTCTCTTCTCTCCAGTTATGGGTTAAATAATAGGACGGATTGGGTTCTGTAGCCTTAGCTGGCAACCAATCTACCGCAATGGCAATCTACTGTGAGATAATCTTCTGCTCAGTCAGTCATGTCTCTTTCGAGACATGATCGCCCAAAGCGTTTATCACATATAGCACTTAACTGACTGACTGAATATAATAGTTGAAAACATGATTAAGGCTTATACTGGTCATAAAGTGGGGGATCAGTTTTATATTGTTATGAAATAATAAAATGATCCCCCACTAATTACTACTTCATAATATAATACATATCTTCCACCTCTAGCTATGAGTCAAATAAGAGGACAGATTGTGTTCTGTAGCCTATGCACAAATACCTTGGGAAAAGATATTAATCTGTCTCTTCTCTCCAGTTATGGGTTAAATAATAGGACGGATTGGGTTCTGTAGCCTTAGCTGGCAACCAATCTACCGCAATGGCAATCTACTGTGAGATAATCTTCTGCCCAGTCAGTCATGTCTCTTTCGAGACATGATCGCCCAAAGCGTGTATCATGTATGGTACTTAACTGACTGATTTGTATATTTTAAATGAACTAACATTTTGGAAAAATTAAGACAAATACTAAGCAGGATTATTACATGGATTATTTTGCTTCCTTTATATGCTCTGTCCTTTCAGGACATAGGCGATCATTGCTTTCCACATCTCCCTATCCCTGGTGGCTCTTAGCACGCTTTCTCCTGTTACACCACGCAACCCTCGTTCCATCATTCATCTGATCAGGTCCTTCAAATATGTTATCCACTGCTTTCTCCTGTCTCTTTTTCCTTCTATCTGGCCTGTTAGTATCAGGTTCTCCAAGTCCTCCTTTCTCATTGCATATCCCAGGAAGATTAACTGTCTCTTCCTGATGCTCAGTATTAATTTCCTTTTTTGTTTCCATCCTTTCCAAAACCTCATCATTGCTCACATGCTCGATCCATGATATTCGCAGCATCCTTCTGTATAACCACATTTCAACTGCTTCAAGTTTTTCCTTCATCTTTGACAGTCTTTACTTAATGACCCACTATTGTACTTTTCTGCCAGACAAAACTAAGTTCAAGATTCATTTATAAAGTCTTTATACAACTTCAACATAATGAGAAAGAGACCCTCTAAAATGTGTGATTAGAGTTATTCAGTGCTAAAAGCATTTTATAAAAACAGTCTATGCAGCCCATTAGTATTCACTTTAAAGAAGTATATTTGTGACAATCATTCACTTTAAATTTTTGCTTAATTACATATGACTGGCTTAAAAAAATATCCATATGTCAACTTTATAAAATATTTTGAATGCACCACTTCTCAAATACCCAGTATTTTGTTTCTTGCTATGATTTGATAAGAAATTGTGATCACTATATAACAGAAAAGTCAGCTGTGCAGTCTGGTATAATGGATATCAGCTCAGAATGAGAAATTGAAGAGTCGAGTTCAAATTTTGAACAAATTTGTTTCATTCACTTATGCACAAATGCCTTTAAAAGGTCTTAAGCCATCTCTCTTCCCTTCAGCTATAGACTGAATAGCAGTACAGATTGACAAGAAACTGCACAAGGAAATAAGGAGCAAATTAAGACAGGCTAAAGAAAGACAGCTCAATGAGAAATGCACTAAAAAAGAAAGACTGAGCAAGACCAATAATCATGATATGCATAAAAAATAAAGGAACTAACAGGACAAAAGATCTGCTCAGCAACAGGATGTATAAAAACGAAGGAAACAAACTCATTCTAAAAAAAGAAAGTATACTTAAAAAATGAGATTGTGTATATTGGTGATTTCTTCTTTGACCATAGAGAACAAACCAATTGTACCCTAAAATACAGATGGACCAGAAATATTAAAAACCAAAGTGTAATTGGCAATGGTTAAATTGAACAGAAACAAAGCAACAGGACCTGACAGGATTGTAATAAAGATATAAATGTCCTTAGAAAGCTTTGGTGTATATCATCCTCATCATCATTTATCCATCACACCCAGATGGTACATAGGGCAGCAACTTTTTTGTTGCTGTTTCTGTAACAAACTGTTTTTATGGGACAGGGTTGTTAGCCCTGCACCCAACCCCCAAGCCTGGAGGACTGCTGAACCATTCTTGGTCCTTATGCTTACAGCACCTGGTATTCCAAATAGTCACCCATTTAAGTACTGACCAGGCTCAATGTTGCTTAACTTTAGTGATCGAATGGGAACCGGTGTATTCAACATGATATAGCCGTAGACTTTTATGTATATAGGCTCACAAAAATAATAAACGAAATCAACACAATATACCAGAGGACTTAAACAGATCAATTTTCATAGCACTACCTAAGAAGCCAGGTGCAAACAAATGTGAACTTCACTGAACAAGCAGCTTAATAAGCCACATAAAAAAAACTCATCATTCAGCTTCTGATGAACAGAGTATGCAGCAAAATCAGCCCAGAGGTAGGACAAGAATAGTGTGGCTTTATTAAAGACACCAGAATGAGAAATGCGATATTAATGCTCAGAATGCTATCTGAAAGAGCAATATAAATGCAGAAGGACCTTCATCGATGCTTTATAGACTATGCAAAAGCATTTGACAAAATGCACCACAAAAAACTTGATAGAGATGCTCGACAATCTCAAGATTTTTTGAAAAGATGTTAGAATAATCAAGAATCTATAGTGGCAGCAAACTGCTTGCATACAGATAGGAAGTGAATTTAGTAGATATACAAAAATAGAAAGGGGTGTAAGACAAGTATATGTTTTCTCACTGGATCTATTCAGCCTACACAGCGAAAAAATTCTGAGGGCAATAAAATCCTTGTCAGGATTCATCATTGGTGGCTATAATCATAAAAATGTAAGATAGGCGGATAACATGGTACTGATAAGACATGGAAAGGAAAATGCAGGATCTTCTACAGAAGGTAGTAAAAGAAAGTGAGAAGAAAGGATTGAGCATAAACTTGAAGAAAACTGAATATATGGTCATCAGCAAAAAAACACACCTCAAAATGCCAACTACACATCGGAGAAACTAAAATAAATCAAGTAAAGAAATTTAAATACCTGGCAAGTATTCTGATAGAGGTTGGAAAGTGTGACATTGAGATCCAAAGACATATTGGCATGGCCAAGGAAGCATTTCAAAAACTAACCAGAGTACTGAGAGACAGAAAAATCTCATTTGAAATAAAGGGTGCTGGATTGTTATGGGATATCAAGCTTTCTGTATGGAAGTGAATGTTGTATGATCTCATTAAGGATAAAGGAGAGGCTTGAGGCAGCAGAAATGCGGTTTTACAAAAAAGATGTTGAGGATACCATGGACTGAGCATTTGAGCAGTGTTGAGGTGTTGGTGAGGATGCAAACAAGAAGAAAATTTCTACTTAACATCAGGAAGAGACAGATGAGTTTCCTGGGACACATAATGAGGAAGGGGGCCTGGAGAATTTAATGCTCACAGGATGGATAGAGGCAAAGAAAGAAAGACAGGGGAAAGCAGCATAAGTTCTACTTGATAGGCCTGAGCAAATGGATGTTGGAGTGGGGTTATGTTAGAGGTACCAGGAGGAAAAATATTGAGAGTGACAAGAGACAAGTTGAAGTCCATGATCGCCTATGTCCACGTTTCTCTGACCTGTAGTTGGCATTTTGAGGTGTGTTTTTTTGCTGATGACCATACATTTCGTTTTTTTCAAGTTTATGTTCAGTCCTTTCTTCTCACTTTCTTTTGCTACCTTCTGTAGGAGGTCCTACATTTTCCTTTCCATGTCTGTTATCAGCACCATGTTATCCACCTATCTTACATATTTATGATTGTAGCCACCAATGACAAGTCCTGGCAAGGATTTTATTGCCCTCAGAAATTTTTCGCTGTATAGGCTGTTATATTCATTACTGCTTATTTGTTAGATGTGTGAAAAATGTTTTTCTTTTAAATAAGAATTTAGTGCAATCCTAATTTACATATTGCCCACTTGATTGTAATAGAACCCAACTTTATTTTTTAGATTCTACTCAATGAATATTTCAGTGAACAAGACAATTCAGTAAGAAATCAGCAATATATATATATATATATATATATAGTCATGTCAGCCATGATGTTTGTAATTCTACATTGAATAACTGTGTCATTACAATACAGAAAGGAGCATAGTAAATAATTAAAAAAAAGCATGTACTAGCTTCAGCTTTATTCATCCTGTAGTTTTGTCATCTGGAAAGATGTACATTGATACATGAAATCTTTTTAACAGATTTAAACTGAAATTTTCTGACTCTACAATTCATTCTTAGTGTTTGGGCTTCAAGCAAAACAATTCATATTAAATATCTATAAACTCTGATTGATTTTCAATTGATCGAATCAACCATAATTAGCAGTGTAAATTTTGATACCTCAAATATTGTTTACATTACCAGGAACATTTAATATTCACAAGAGAATTTTAATTATAATCTCTGATTAGATTACAAAACTTGAATCAGTATCAACAATGATAACTTGCAAACAGCTAGGTATTAACAAAGCTTCAAACAAGAAAAGTCATTGTTATCATTGTCTTAAGACTTAAAATCATGTTGACATTTTTTTATGTTATATAGTGATTTATGATATCCTGGGTTTAATCTAGCCATTATAAAAAATAAAAGATGAATTAGCTATATTACTAAAACCTCACCCTGCCCTGACTGAGCGAGCCATGTTTTAATATTGTGGTGCTTAAGATCTGCATAGTTGTTATTATGATTAAAGGGCTACTTAAGGTACCACACCCAACATTGGAACTTGTTACAGTAATCAACATTGTCAGTTATAGTTCTCAAGATCTCTATAATCAACAAAGGCTTGCATTATTACTATCACTGCCCAGAATCACATCCAGCCAGAAGCTTTACTGATAGCTATATATATATATATATATATATATATATATATGTGTGTGTGTCATTTATATATTTTTTATTTTGTAGCAGCAATGATTGATTGTCTGCTACTATTAACTAATAGCTTTTTGTTGTAACTTTTAATATTATTATTAACATTGGGGTTTATCAAAAGTCTGCCTGGTACTCATTTTTCTGTCTTGATAGAGTTCAAAAGTCTCTCTGAGTTTTTGTTGGGGAAGAATGATTTTCTACCCTTCAACCTCTCTCTCACAGATGGGATGTGGCTAGTCTCTCACTGCTTTATTGCTACTTCCATGGAATGTGCTAAGACAAATTACATTCTTTGGTTTTACCATATCATAGCTAGGACCTGTCTTGCCACTTACAATGTAGCAAACCAAGCACATTACCTTCATATTCTATTGATCAGATGTAAGTTTGATTTGAACAGCTTCTTCCTCTTGTCTACTTTCCTGTGAAACAGATACTTAAGAGAATGTTTCCCCAATCACTACGATCTTAATCTGTTCAAATCTAGAGTTAACTATTATCTTCCCATCCTATCCATATAAGCTACCACAACATAACCCTCTACCTGAAGTGGCTCCCGGGTCTTGTACAGGGTGAACCATACTGTAAAAACAAAAAAGTTCATTGACATTTTTGTTTTAACATAATTACTGCTCCCAAAATGCCAAATACAGGTGAAGGATACTAGAATCAAGCAAGTACAAAAATTTATATACCTAGGAAATGTTCTAACAGGAGATGGAAAGTTCGACACAGAGATCCGAAGGTGAGTTGGTATGGCAAAGGATACATTCCAGAAGCTGAGTGAAGTACTAAGTGTTGTGAATGTAGTTTTTGCACTGAAGGTTATAATCGTACTTTGTCAGTTGCTAATCGACTTAATGTTCCCAAAATGTTAGGAACTTGGTAATCTTCCACTGAAAGCTGATTCCTTAGTATTCGGCTAACTGTCAACTAATATCAACTGCCTAGTAGTTCTACTGAACTCAAATAGAAGTCTAAAGAACTCTCTAGAACTTCTCCTGTTAACTTCCTGTTAACTCTTATTAATATAGGAGGGAGAGTCCATTATCTGAGCAATAGGTGTGTTTCCCCATAACACTAAGACACAGGAAAATTTTGCTAGAAACAAAGAGGAGTGCTAGATTGCTCTGTGATGTCAGTTATTCAATACGGCAGTGAATGCTGGACAATATCATCAAGATGAAGGAAAAACTTGAAGCAGTGGAAACGTGGTTCCACAGAAGGATGCTGCAGATATCATTGACCGAACATGTGAGCAATGATGAGGTTTTGGAAAGAATTGCAAAGAAATGAAAATTAACAGTGAGCATCAGGAAGAGACAACTGAAGTTCCTGGGACATGCAATGAGGAAGGAGGGCTTGGAGAACCTGATACTGACAGGCCAGATAGAAGAGAAAAGAAACAGAGGAAGCCAGAGGATAACATATTTGAAGGGTCTGAACATGTGGATGACAGAATGGGAGTTGTGTGGTGTAACAGGAGAAAACATACTAAGAGCCACCAGAGATAGGGAGACATGGAAAGCCATAATTGCCTATGTCCTGAAAGGACAGGGTACATAGAAGAAGAAAAACCTTTTAAAAAGTTTACAAGTATTGGTGATTGAGTTCTCCACTTGAATTTTAAAGTATTATCATCATTGCCTGATGGTCATAATTGATGAGGTTTATTTCAAGGAACAACTCTGCATTCTATCCTCTTGCAATTATCTTTAGTCTGTTGTTCTTTTCTTTCATTACCTTCTCTAGGAGTTCTTGTAGTTTCTTTTGTGTCTACTATCAACACTATGTCATCTGCATATCTTCTATTGTTAAATTTGTTGCTGCCAATAAAGAATCCCTGTAGGACTTGTAATCTCAGAATGGCTTTGCTGTATAGATTAAAAGATATAATGAGAAGATACATCTTTGTCTTGCACCTATTTTTATTTTTGTATATTTAGTTAATTCATTTCTTATCCATGTGCAGGTCGTTTGTTGCCACTATAGGTACCGAATTGTTCTAATATCTTTCCTATATATGTCAAGATTACTGAGCAGATCCAGCAGTTATTTGTGACACACTTTATCTAGCACTTTTGCAAAATCTATAAAAGATAGGTATACACACTTTTTACATTCGTATTGCTCTTTCTGATATTATTCTGAGTATAAATATTTCTTTCCTTGTTTAAATTTTTTTAATGAACCCACACTTGTCTTGTTCTATTTCTGGCTTGATTCTGCTAGTGCTCTATTCATAAAGATTTGGATTAATTTTCGTACATGACTTATTTAGCTGTTAGTCCAATCGAGTTTGCATTTGTTTGTACCTGGATTCTTAGGCAAGTGCTATGTATATAGAGTTACTTAGGTTGTTCAGTATATTACTACTATTGTATATTTAATTTATGTCTAATCTTGTCAATGCCAAAATTGTCTGATATGATTCCTTCTGGTGCTGCCGTTTTGTTTCTGTTTAATTTTTCCATTGCTGATTCCACTTCAGATTTCAATATTTCTAGTCCTTTGATATTTCTGTATATTGTTAGTTGTTTTCTTCTGTTATGGAAGAGTTATCCAATATATTTGTTCTATCACAGAAATGTTTTTCTTTGTTTAATATTGGTAGCCTGTCTTTGGAATTTGTACATCCTGCCGATAAACATCTTTTTTGTCCTATTAGTTCTTTTATTATTTTTATGCATATCTGCTGTATCTGTGATAGTTATGCTTTCTATTTCTGCAAAATTTTGTTGTGTCATTCCTTTTTAGCTTGACTGCATTTGTTCCTAATTTCTTTGTGTAAAGTCCTATATTCTGTGCTGTGTCTTGACATTGTTTTTTGCTTCCTTTTCATCATGTTTAGAATTTCATCTGTCATTCATTCTTTTTTAGTTTGTCCAATGTATATCACCTGAAAAAAGTTGAAGTGTATAATGGCCAAGCTGATGTGAATATTAAAGGTTAGAACAATCGTCTAAATGAAGTAAATAATCTAAATATGCAACACAATTTTTTTCTAAATTATGAAGTAGAAGAGCAGAGAAAGGAAAAATAAACAAATTTTACTTAGCACTTTGTAATAAAGAGATAAATTAAAAACATATATTAAAACATCACTCAATAAGTCCCGGGCCTGACATATAGCTGGCATCACTCATAAAAAAATCCATATGATTTTCATGAAATGACACATAACAAAATTTGGGCCCAATCGGATTATTAGTTTACAAATTAGAGTTATTTAAGTAAAACTATTGTTGCAAATTTTTAAAACAATGGAAAAATCTGAATTTCGCGTGTTGATAAAGTATTGCATTCTGATGAAAAAGAAATACTGTTCAAGAAAAGCAATGGCTTGATAAGTGTTATTCAAACTCTGATTCATTGAAAACAATGGTTTAAAGGTGGTATGCTGACTTTAAATGTGGTCATACAGATGCAAATGTTGCTGAACACTCAGGTCGCACAGAATTGGCTGTTTTCCCAGAAAACACAAACAATACACAGATTTGTTTTGGCGGATCATAAATTGAAGTTGCAGGAGATAGCAGATGAGTTGAATATATCAGAAGGCAGTGTATTCACCATTTTTCATGAATATATGTCAATGAGAAAGCTGTGTTCACTGTGGATGCCACATTTGTTCACAGTTGATCAAAAACAACATGATGTTGATGATTCAGAGCATTGTTTGCAACTGTTTCAACACAACAAGAAATAATTTTTGCATAAATATGTGACAATGGATGAAACATGGATCGACTACTTTACTTCAGAGTCAAATCAACAGTCAACTGAGTGGACAGCAGCAGGTGAAAGCCATCTAAAGTGACCAAATATGCAAACATCAGCAGGCAAGGTTTTGGCCTCCATATTTTGAAATGCACAAAGTATTTTGTTCATCAGTTACCTTAAGAAAAGAAGAACCACCAATAGAAAATATTTTATAGCATTATTGGTGCATTTTGAAATAAGAAATTGCTAAAAATAGCCACAAATGAAGAAGTAAAAAGTGATCATTCATGAAGATATCACACCATGACACAAGTCGATCACAACAATAGCAAAACTACATGAATTGTACTTAGAATTGCTTCTGCATCCACCCTATTCTCTGGATTTGGCCCCAAGAGGATCCTGGCTGTTTGCAGACCTCAAAAGAATGCTCAGGGAAAAAAAGATTTGGTTTCAATGAAGAAGTGATATCAGAAACTGAGGCATATTTTGAGGCCAAAGACAAATTGTTCCACAAAAACGGCATTGAATTGTTAGAGAAGCGTTGGAGTCAGTGTATCACCCTAGAAGGAGACTATGTTGATGAATAAAGTCAAATTTTGCCTAAAAGTTGTTGTTTTATTACTTGCGCCTGGGATTTATTGAGTGATGTGTTATGCTATTATTTTTATTTGTAGAATTGTAAGAATATTAACATGATTTGAAACTTTGAAGAAAGCATTCTATGTTGGAAGTAGACATTTATATGGCTCTGAGATGTAAGTGCACCCTGCTCACCAAAAATATACAAATCGTGTTTTATAGCATGTAAAACTCTTTTGTTTTCCTTTTTTAAAGAATAAGTGGCAACAAAGTATTACCTGGGTCTTATACATTTTTCGTAGATTAATTTACTTTGATACCATATACTACCAGTCTTTTTGCCGAACCAAACTTCATTATACTGCAATAGAAATATTAAGAGGATTTTATATATTATCAAATTAGTTCAATATTAATTAGGTAACTAGTTAAAAATCTGCTTCTATTGTGACATTTTATAGTGATACATAATTTGAAATATACATGTACTGAGATTTGAATAAGAAATTTTCATTTGTCTGTTAGCTTTTTTTAATATCATATTTACAAGAATAAAGTTATTAGTTATAAAGTATAATAGGCAGATTAATCTTGAAAAAGTTTCTTATATTCTTATATTATGTTCTCTGCTCCTTCAAGATATGGGCATTGCTCCCCACACTTTCCTGTCTTTTGTTACTGCAAGTAATTTTTTACCATTTTTTTGTCCCTTTTTTACAATCCATTCACAGAAACTCATTAAATAAGTAACTTGCAGTTTTCCTCTGCTTTTCTTTCTTTTAGTGTCTTGTGAGCGCTTTATTAAAGAAAGAAGTATTTGAAATTGCTTTTACTTGTCCTATTATTCATACAAATTTTTTCTTGTTATGAGACTTAAACCAGACACCCGCATAATTGCATCACCTACCCATTCATGAGTAAAATCAACATTTTCCATGTTTTAAAACATAACTTTATTGCTTTCAGAACTTTTATTTATACAAAGAGAGCCTTTAAGTCAGATTCAGCAACTTCATTTTATTAATATCATCAAGATATTTCTCTCCACAAATTTTTAAAAAATTTTAATTTAGAGAACCAGGAGAACATACCTTCATCAGACTCATGACCAGATGTGGTTGTAGGTTTACTGAACAGCTGAAAATCTGATCAGCTTTTCCCACTGTATTGAAAGCCAGAGTATTCCTTCATGTATAGCATATTTTCAGATAAAAAGTCCTGGCAGAGCTCAACAACTGATGTCTTTCAACTTAAAAGCTAACCTTGGTCAGAGAAGAAGCTCTCCACTCTAACACTGCTATGTCATCACTATACTTGCTGCATACAAGGCTATGGAAACCAGTTTACCCAATTGTGCTGTATGGCCATTGACTATTCAAGGAGGTTTATCTGTCCTTTAGCTGATTTTGTTTTTAAACCTACTGGATGTCATAACCAGAAAAGCCTGGTGAAGGAAACAATTTAGTTGCCAATGACCTGACCATGGCACAGGTAGTACTAGGTTAGATGATATCAGTATAACTTATACAGTTACCAGACTTGTTAAATAAATTTTTTCAGAATTTCTGCAAATTAGCTTGAGTAACAAAGGTTTAAACTGGCAAGTGTTGTTTTATAAGATAACCCAAGTGCTTTATAAAATACAGATACAGGAAATCTTAGCTTTAATTTTAAGTTTTTGATGCCAGGTGAATCTAAATGCATAACCTCATTGCTCTCATCCATTTTTATCACAATTTCTTCCTTTTAATGATAGCAATTGTAGAAAATATACTCAAGGCCTAAGACTCTATAGTTTTAAATGCTAATATTGTAATACTAAGAAAAGCTTATTTTTGTTTGTTACTTCTATTCACTTTATACAAATCCCAAGAACTGCTCAATGTAAAGATTTACTTAAGGCACTTGCATTAGCGGTAAGAGTAAGAGCACAATTTATACAGATGTATAGGAAAGGTAACAATTAACACTAAACTTGGCAAGGTTAAGATTTTAGTGGCCAGAAAAGCATCCTGCTAAGATTCCTGTCTACAAAGCAACAATTCTTGGGAAGCTGTCTGAGCAGAACTTACTCCTTATTAAAGAAATGCAAAGGGAATGAGGTTGGTTTGCCTCAATGTATGCTGCATGATGGGTTTTAACTGGGAGGGTTAGAATTATTGGAACTAAGGATGTAGCTCATCTGAACATTTTCCATGGAAATAACAGTAGAGTAGTGAGAGGCTTGCAACATTTAATCTGTGGGGTAAGTCGATGTAAGGGAGAAAACAGTTTGCAAGGCTATATAAACACTTCTGAACTTGGCAGCTCTGTTTTCAGCCCGATTTGGCTCTTGTAAAGGTAGACGATAATATGAGGAATCAGGTACTTACTGAAGTGGTAATGGTAACTGACCATGTTTTTCAGTGATTGATTATGTACATGAGTTTTGCTACGTCTGGGGTGAGCTTAAGTCCCAGTAGATATGTTCTTGATAGAATACCTGCTCAATGCAATTGATTAAAATACATGAGCGGCTCAGTTAGGATGGAATATAACATTCACATGGTACATAGAAAGTAAGAAAGAAACAAGACATTTAATTGATAAAAGATAGAGAAACAAGTCTTACAAAGATGGTGGAGCTCATAAATGATTAAGTATTGCTGAGAACAAAATGATGGCTATAGAGAGTCATGACTATCATTGAACTAAGACACATAGAAATAGGCAGGAACTGAGATGGTATCGGATGGTCTAATTATAAAATTATATTGTTGCTAAAAATTATTAAACTTAATTCTTTAATGCCCACTATAAAATCCAGTATTAATCTAAAACTGTTAAAAGAAATTTCTAAAAAAAAGTTTAGCATTAATTATAGGTTCATAAAAACTCAGTATTAGCAATAGGTTTTTACTGATGACCTATTGGGCAGGGTTAGCAATCACATTGTGTAAAATCCTTCTTGCTATGAAAAATTCTGCAGTAGCATATAGAGTATTGAAACTGTGGCCTTATAATCTACAGGGGAAGTCAACAGAGTTAACAATCTACAGGGTGTTGCAGCAAAATCTGACACTTGACAAAAAGAAAACGAAATAGGCAATAAAAACAAAAGTTGTATATGCAGAGACCTGACAATTTATTTAGCAACAGAGTTACATACTACATTATTTTTCAATGCAACTGCCAACAGTGGTGGTGACAACTATCTCAAGGTGGGCACAAAATAAGTCACGCACTTTGGTGACAATGTTTTTGTCCATAGCGGTGAATGCCTACACAATGACAGCTTTCAGAGAGTCAACTGTGTTTGTGGTGTGCTTGTTGGTCTTGGCCTCGATCATGCCTTTAGAAGAAATTGTCAAGTGGGTTGCAGTTGGGTGAGGAGGGTGGCCAATAGCCCAGCAACCAGTGGTGAGGAACATTGTTGAGCAGCCACACCTGAGTCGTCTTGGTCTTGTGTGCAAGAGCAGAGCCCTGTTGGAAGATGTAGGGGCATCCAGCAGAGATCTCGTCTATCCAGAGCTTCACTACGCTCCTCAGAACCTCCTGGTAGATCTCAGTCATAGATCTCAAACCTTTGTGAAAGAAGAATGATGGAAGCATGACGTCTCTCTTGCTGGAGATGATGCCAAGGACCATGATGAAGGAAGGAAACGATGGGAACCTCTTCAATGACTTTGCAGATCCACCTGTCATTTTTCCTGTTGCTTGTCTGGTCCTGAATGAAATTCTTTTCATCAGAGAAGAATTTCAGCATTCTTTCAAAAGGGCCTGTCAGTCACTGCTGAGATCTACCAGGAGGTTCTGAGGAATGTGGTGAAACCCTGGATGGATGAGATCGCCACTGGATGCATTCAGCACAAGGCCTAGACGACCCAGGTGTAGCTGCTCAACAATGTTCCTCACCTCTGGTTGCTGGACTTATGGCCACCCTCCTCACCCAACTGCAACCCCCTTGACTCTTACTTCTGTGGGTGTGATTGAGGCCAAGAACAACAATCACACCCGCAACACGGTCGATTCTCTGAAAGCTGCCATTGTGCATGCGTTCACCACTATGGACAAGGATATGGTCGCCAAAGCGTGTGACTCATTTTGTGCCCACCTTGGGATGGTTGTCACCACTGCTGTTGGCAGCTGCATTGAAAAATAATGTAGTATGTAACTCTAACTGTTGCTATATAAACTGTCAGTCCTCTGCAAATACAACTTTTGTTTTTATTGCCTATTTCATTTTCTTTTTGTCAAATGTCGGATTTTGCTGCAACACCCTATATAACTAACTAATGCAAGCCATCCCAAAAATGGAATGGCGGGGATTAAAGGGATAAAGAATGTGTAAATTTTTTTTTTCTTCAAATAAATATTGTACAGAACCATTTTAAGGGAATCTTATTTCATATCAGGAATGTTTACTGTAAAGTATTTTTTCCTTTCTTTCTTTCTAAACGTAAGATGAAAATAAATATATTTTCACACTTCGTTGAAATATGATACAGGTATGTAAAGCCTTGATTTGAAAAGATTTAGAATACCAGTAAAAATATAAATGTAAAAACTGGTGTTTATTACTTATACATTTGTGGGGTAATTTTGTTCATTTTATTTTTTTTTTTTTGAAACTACAGTTTTGACATGTAAATCTAGAAATTTCCAAATATGTTTTATATATTGCTATTTGTTTTTAAAATGCAATTTCTTGTATAATGGCGAACATTCATCAGTAAATTGAAGAAGACATTAAACAGAAAAGTAGAAATGGGAATAAAAAAAAATCTGAAATTTTTCATATAGTGCATTTTATCAAATCTGGCAACTGGTGAAATAACAAAAAATGATTGCTATAAAAATGTAATGAAGAAAATATTTCTTTTATTGCCATGTCCCTTAAAGCACTTACAATTCTATGTACAGGGTGTGATGGATGAATTGTTATCTAAATTATGCAAAAATAAAAATAATACTGACATCTCATTTTAACAGATATATTTCCCATAATTGCACAAAATATCTTGAAATACTAAACAGTAAATCTATTCAATAAAATCACCATTGACTTCAACCACGGCTGTCAGATGACTTCAGAATCTCCTGCAATTCTTCTGGATGTTCTTGTTTAAGTTGGTGAATGCTGAAATAATCTTTGCCATCAGTTCTTCTTTGGTATTAGGAATTTTGCTCCACACATAAAAATCAAGGGGGTTGCAGTCTGAAAAGTGAGGGGTGCTAAATGTAAGGGGTGATGTAGTCGCAGAAAATTGTCTGGCAGCCATGACTTGGTTCTCCTGTATATGTGGCATAGTGCAGAGTCCTGTTATCTAACAGTCTTCCAGCAGCAAAAATCTTGACAATAAGCAGCACTACCTCCTCAAAGCACTTGATGTAAGCCTCCATGTTTAGTCTGAGGCTCTGTGGGAAGATGAATAGAGGCATAATACCACCATCACTAGTGATCACTTTAAAGACCTTTGTAATCTCATCCAACTCTTTCTGAATCATCTACACTGTCCACAGATTGACACCCAAACACTCTGAATTGTTTGTATTGGAGCTTCTAGCACAAATGTCAAGCACTACAGCATGCCATTTCCAAATTTCTGGTGGAATAAATAAATTGCATCATGGTGCTCTTTTTCACAAATTGACCCCTACTGCATTGTGTAGTTGACAAGATCAAAACAATCAACATTCATGCACAAAACTAAAAATACAAAATGGCAACAATGCTTTTCTTGTATATTTGAAACTTGCCATGACTAAAGTTTCAAAATCAGAGTTTGCCTTCTTTGAGATGGATTGACCAAACAAGGCAAGGGATCCAAGTATACCCTACTATTTACACACAGAAAAATGGAAAAGAGAAGAATTTAAAACTTTTTCCATATCCATTAGTTTTTTTTAACTCAGCCTTCAATGTACATTTTCTTTGATGATAATTTGTATGCCATTTGTATATTCATGAACGAAATATAAGAAAGAAAGAAAGATCAAAATTCATCAAAACTTTATGAAGTGTTCCTGCAGAGTAAGTATGATGAAAAACCCCAGGTGAAAATATAGGTTAAGGAAGATCTGAATCCTCAGTCATTAAATTTTATAATAGTTTAACCACTTTGAAATCAATATATCTCAAAAGAAATTCAATTGTCTGGGAACAGCTGGGGATTTATAATGTAATAAATTTATTTTAAAGCACCAGAAAAGATATATTGCAATAATTTTTTATGGAATGCATAATGAGATCTCTCACTTATGATATAACACATTGCAGTTGACTGTACATTTTTCTGTTTACCTCTGTTCCTCTTGCCTTCAATATGTCCTGTGAGTGTAAGTTTTTCCAAGTTCTCTTAACTCATTATATACCCTAGAAATTTCAACTATCTCTTTCTAATGTTGAGTATAAGTGTGCTTTTTTTTTTTCATTTTCTCTAAAACTCAGTTCTTGCTCTCATATTCAGTCTATGGTGGTCTCAACATCCTTCTGTAGAACTATTGGTTCAAATCTCTTTTTTATCTATGAGAACATTGTCCAGCATTCACTTATAGTCACCTCAAAAGAAGAAAGTGATATTTTTTAATATAATATCACTAATATTTGTTTATATTTCTGAGATGAGATATTGTAATTATTTACATTACAAGGACACATGGCCTAGTGCATAAAAGCTTTAGTTAGATCCAGTGACTTGAACCAAAAGGTTGTGAGTTCAATAACTGGCTGCAGGAGAGGTAAACAAATAACTTTAGTTTATTTAAAGGGAAGTAACTGATACTGAAAAATCTGGAAAAGGCTTGACTCATGGTACTAAAACAATCTACCCTAGTGAAAGAAATAAAGGGTTCATTTCAAAATTCTAATTACCTGAAGAAGGTCAGAGACGAAAACAGCTGAAACTTTGTGAATATGGCAACAAAAATGGGGACAACAGTTTAAACAATGTAAATAGTAAAAATATCACCAAATTCTATCTAAAGGCAAAATGAATGAAAAGAATAAAATATGCCTCAGTCTTCTTTTGTATATCATCTCTGTCCTTGTTATGGGTTATCATGTTTCTCCACAACTTTTGTATTCCTTGGAACTTTCAGTGGTATTTGTCTTTTTACTATCCCTGCCATTTCCTGTTCAGTATCTATTTACACAAACCTTTTTGGTAGTTTACTCCCTCTGTCTCACTTGCCTTCAATATTGACTGTGAGTTTCAAATTTTCCAAGTCCTCTTTCCTCATTATGTATCCTAGAAACTTCAACTATTTCTGCTTTTAATTATAATCATCCTATTTGTTTCAATTTACATAACAAGTTTCACATTGCTTACATGGTTCATGGTATTCTCAGGATTTTTCTGTAAAACCATATCTCTATTACCTCAAGTCTTCACTTTATCTGTAAATAAATTGTCCAGTATTCATTGCTATATAGTAGGATTGATATTACATATCAGTTAAGCACTTTTTTCTTTTTTCTTTTATGTAATTATCCTGTTTCTTAATACTTTCCATATGTTGAAAAGATATTTAGTGTGATCTTATATTTTTTCTTTTCTCTTCTTTTACACTTACATTTTTTTCTTTTTTGGTTTTTTACACATTTTAGTTTTTTTTTTTTTTTTTTTTTTTTAGCCATATTTTTTCAGACAGTGGCACTTCTCAGATTTACATAAATTCGTTTACTTTAAGCTGATACTAATTGGAAGTCAGTTACCCACTCTACCCAGAAGCCTTGAAGATCAGTTGAACATAGTTTACAATTTAATTTTCTATTTTCTGATTAATCAGGTTTATTGAAATCATTGAGAACAATAAATTTCTTTGTAAGCATCAAATTTATTTGCAGTTCAATTCAAATTGCTTGCACTTGCAAACTTGCTTGTTAATTCATTTAATTCCTTCTATGTTTTCTTCATAATCTTTCTTTTCTATTCTTCCTTGGGTTCATAACAGATACATTTTCCTCCGTGTGAAAGTAGAATGCTTTGATGAAAGCTTTCATAAGCCAGAGTGGCATAAAGAATTGCTTTAATTTTAATTGTTTTTTTTTTACATCAAACAATTACTATGAATTTAGATGGAGAACATTTTTGCATGTTCAGAAACAAAAGTATTAACCTTGCATAATAACTTTGCTACAATTAACAGTGCTGAAATGATTGTAGAAATAAATACTCTATTTTGAAAAGGCATATAGGTTTAGAAGAGGATATTTTGATTTACTACAAAGGTATAACAGATGAATATAAGAAGCTGAGTAGTCAAGTCAGTCAGTTAAGTGCCATACATGATACATGCTTGGGCGATCATGTCTCGAAAGAGACATGACTGACTGGGCAGAAGATTATCCTGCAGTAAGTTGCCATTGCTTTTTGCGGTAGACTGGTTGCCGACCAAGGCTATAGAACCCAATCTGTCCTACTATTTAACCCATAACTAGAAGGAAGAGACTGATTAATACCTTTCCCAAGGGTATTTGCACATAAGTGAATACAATGGATTCAACTGGAATTCGAACTCGGCTCTCCGGCTTCTCGTTCCGAACCGATATCCACTGTACCACAATGCAGTCAAGTATCTTGTTGTATTTCAAGCGACTTTAATCACAAGAGATAACAGACCTTGATCTTCAACAAGAATGCCACTGACCATTGAAAATTGCTTTTAGGTGTTGGAGTGCTCAAAAGTTTTATCCATATAAATTAGTAGTAACTGCTGTTTCACTTGATGCTATTTTGGCTTAAGAGTATTTTAACATTGTAATTTTAGATGACAGGGAAGATTCAATCACCAATTTTGTAATATATGATTTGGGAGTCATCATGAATTATAAGTCCCACTATAATTGCTTGAATAATCAAATTATTTACTTCTTTTTCTATGTGCCTTGTTCTTTCATTATGTAGTCAATCATGGCCTTCCCCGTCTCTCTGTCCCTGGTGGCACTTAGCGAGCTTTCTCCTGTAACATCTTGCAACCCCCTGTTCTGCCATCCACCTGATCAGGCCCTTCAAATATGTTATCCACTGCTTTCCTTTATCTCTTTTTCTCTCCATCTCGCCTATTAGTATCAGGTTCTCCAAGCCCTCCTTCCTCATTGCATGTCCCAGAAACTTCATTTGTCTCTTCCTGATGCTCAATATTAATTTCCTTTTCATTTCCATTCTTTCCAACACCTCATCATTGCTCACATGCTTGGTCCATGATATCCACAGCATCCTTCTGTAGAAGCACATTTCAGCTGCTTCAAGTTTTTCCTTCATCTTTGTCCAACATTCACTGTGATATTGAAGAACTGACATTACATAGCAATCTAGTACTCTCTTCTTTGTTTCTCGTGAAAGTTTCCTGTGTCTTATACTAAAAATATATACAACCAGCCCTTTCTCCTATATTTATATAAATTAGATAATATCAGGAATTTACTAACACCCTGCCTTAAAAATAATGTACTTATTGCCAACAAAAACATTGGGTCTAAATCTCCAAATTCTAGATTCAGGGTTGTCCCACAGGGTAATAGCCTAGTGATTAAAGCATTGGTTTGTGAACTTGGTGTAGTAACTGTGAGTTCAATTTTCTGGGTCAAGTATTACAAATTCAAACTCAGGAGAAATGGAATTAGCAACAACAAGATATTCCTAGACATGGACAATGGAATAAGACCAATCTACTCCCATTAATTACTGAAAGAGTTTTGTTTAAAAATCCCTAAAGAATACCTGAATCATTACATCATAAGATGGTTGGAAAGTGCAACAAAATGTTGTGATGTTCCAGTGAGGAAGATATTAGGCTGAATGTTAATAACTCCTCAACCCAGAAATTCAGAAAAAATTCTCTCTACTTGTCTTAGTTTATCTACCTAGCTATCTCAATCAATTTTATCTTTTACTGATATTTTTTTTTAATCGTATCACCCCAAGCAAGGCGGTAATGC
Source organism: Ascarosepion bandense (assembly GCA_037127315.1). Classification (NCBI taxonomy): domain Eukaryota; kingdom Metazoa; phylum Mollusca; class Cephalopoda; order Sepiida; family Sepiidae; genus Ascarosepion; species Ascarosepion bandense. Next base: position 789,761 of record JBBBDQ010000365.1, read on the forward strand.
CACTAATGTGCAGGGGGCTACATAAGAGTAAAAACATTAAGTAGAAGAGAGTGAAGAGGAAGACAAACCAGTTGGAAAGGAGCAAGAGAAGGATGGGAATACAGGTGTGATGACAGTTGCAAAGGTGGAGAGAAAGGAAAGGATATACGGGTGGTGAAAGAACTAGTCAAGTGATTAATAGATGAGTATTGACATTGCATTTAAATTCCTGGAGGTTGTAGGTATAAGGAAAGCAAGAATATGGAAGCGAGTTCCACAGGTAGGAAGTGCGAAAGAAGAAGCTGCAGGAGTAGAATTGTCGTCTGCATTTGGTTAATCTAACTGTGAATGAGTGGGACCCAGTTGCCAATCTGTTTGCACAAGTAAACACCTGTTGCAGAGGCACCAGTGACTTAAGTTCGTTGGAGCAGAAGCCATTTATAGAACAGACAAAAGGAGACCACATCTCATCGGTGGAGAAATGGCTGTAGTCGAGTCGCCAAGTCGGCACTTATCACATTATTGATCCTCCTTTGGAGTCTGTCGAGAACACTGAGATGAACAGCAGGAGTGTCTGACCATATATGGCAGCAGTATTCCATGCATGGATGAATGGTTGATTTGTATATATGCAGGATGGATTCAGGCAGGAAAAACATCCTGGCCTGACACAGTGACCCAACCTTCTTAGCAGTGGATTTAGCTATGGTCTCAATGTAGTGGTTCCATTTGAGATCAGAAGAGAGGGTAACCCAATACAATTCCCATTAGCCACTCAAGCTAGAGATTACAGAATGAGATGTGTAATATGATTGTCAGAGGAAGAATTAGGAAAAATTATGAAAATATAGAGGATTTATAATGACTGAAGATTTTAAAGTTGTAGTGTTTTGGGGAAACATTGACATGAAAATTTGTTCCACAAACTAGTGGTTCTTGAGAGAATGCTATCTCACTTGAAGATACTTAACAATGGAATATGTAAGTAATGAGGGTGATTCAACCCTATGGACATAGCAAGGTTGGTCTTGGATATAAAGGTCTGAACTAGTGGCACTAAATAATGGATTTTGTCTGAACATGTACCAAAGAAATAGCATTCGAGTAGTGATAAGTTTGTGATATTGCCTTTGTGGGAAAGATGCAGGAGGGTGGAAAATAAATTACTACCCGTGTAAATGATTTTGAGGGGCTGAAAAATGAGGTTTGGCCAGATCCAGCCTAAGTATGGCAGCAAAAGAATTTTGAATTCTGTCAGTGCTGGAAAGATAGGTATGGGCAGTTCAACTCCAGATATAGCAGTAATACTCCATCTATCTCAGTCTATTAATCCCTATATCAGTCATATCAACCAGCCTAGATCACTGTTTAAAAAAAAATAATAAACAGGGATGTGAATGCAAACACTTGTACCCATCTAAACTTATTTATAAATGGAACTTTGTCTGTGTGTGTCTATCCATTACCTATAGGCTCCGAAATGGCTGAACCAATTTTCTTGAAAATTTACACATTTGTACTATGAGCATCTGCGAGTGTTCTTAGCAAGGTTTTGTGTTGAGGTACCCTCGATAAATATAGAAAATTGATAATAAAAAAAAATCGGTTTATAGAAGGAGTGGTCCGATTTTGATCAAATTTGATACACTCATAGACAAAGACATAAGAAACGATATTCAGAAGTTTCAAGGCTGCAGTTCTTATAATAGTGCAGAAAATCGATAATATATATATGTATAAATCAATACCAGGAAATCAAAATTTGACTTACATCCATTTATTTTTCTTTCAGTCTACGGTTTCGCTTTAACTGGAAACAACTATTGCTTTTTAGTCTTTCGTGCCAACGTCCAAAGAGTCTGAGCTCCAGAACCATGGATTAGTTTTAAAGCTTTCATTACACCTGAGCAACGCCAGGCTATACTGCTAGTTAAAAATAACTTTTATAATAAGAATGTTGGATTAAAAAAATTATTTAAACATTACTAAATTTGATCATTTTTATCTGTTAATCACTCTATCAAAATGCCTGTATGTGTCGGCTAACTTTAATAAAATCTGAGGTAGGATGAATCTATTATTAGCTTCATACATTATTCCATGTCCCTTTTCTTTCATATGTTAGTTTAGAACCTTTCCTAATTTTTATTTCTGTCAGATTTGTAAATATTATAATTTGTGGAATGAAATAACTGAAATATGTTCCTTTTTGTTCATATCTAATCTCTCAGTTCTTGGACTACCAATGGCTACAGAAGTAGATTAATACCTGCAAATGTTTATAACAATCAGAATTCTAAATCACTTTATTGTATTTACTATGTAAGTCTCTCAAGCTTTTGTGGTGTAAGTAAATGGTAGGTTAAGCAATCTTTATTTCTGTGACCCCAAAATATCTGTTTCTGTCTGTAAATTATCTGGATCATTGACTTATTTTAGAAAGGCAAGCTATTAACCACTTCAGTTATTTCTGCTCTCCAAATTTAATGGATGGGTTCAAGCAGTAGCAGGCTTATCTCCCTTCTTTCAAACTTACATTTACCTAATGAACCAAATATCAGCTGTTTTAAATTTGTCTTTCTCACTTTTAACTTCTGATGCCTGAGGAACCTCTGCTACTTTAACTCCTGATATCTGGAGAATCTATTCCATTTCAATTTCTGCAGATTAATTAATTTTTACTGGACTTTTTATTGATCACAAACAACTGACTTTTGTCTCCCCATGCTCTTTACTGTTATTTTATTGATTAATAAAATAATAGAAATCATATTTAATTTAAATATCTAAGCAGTGTTTTAACAGAGTATGGAAAATGCAACTCCAAAATCCTGGGATAGTGAAAAATGCCTTTCAGAAGTTAAGCAAATTACTAAGAAACAGGAAAATTTAATTGGAAACAAAGAAAAGAGTAATGAACTGTTTTATAATATTGGCCCTTCTATATGGCAATGAATGCTGGACAATTTCCTTATAGATGAAGAGGAAACTTGAGTCAATAGAAATATGGTCTACAGAAGAATGCAGAGACTACTCGTGAATTGAGCATGTGAACGACAGCAATGTTTTAGAGAAAATGGAAACAAAAAGGACGTTTACACATAGCATCAGAAAGAGTCTGTTGAAATCTCTAAAGTTCATAATGAGGAAAGAGAGCTTGTAAACATTGACACTCACAGGATATATTGGAGGCAAAGCAACTGAGGAAAGCATCACATAATCTTTCTTTCTTTGTGAGAGAAAAGACTGGGTACAGAGGGTATTGAAGAAAGGATAAAAGATGAATGGGATTCAAGAAGATAGAAGAGTTTATGTAAAGACTGGGTACAGAGGGTATTGAAGAAAGGATAAAAGATGAATGGGATTCAAGAAGATAGAAGAGTTTATGTAAAGACTGGGTACAGAGGGTATTGAAGAAAGGATAAAAGATGAATGGGATTCAAGAAGATAGAAGAGTTTATGTAAAGACTGGGTACAGAGGGTATTGAAGAAAGGATAAAAGATGAATGGGATTCAAGAAGATAGAAGAGTTTATGTAAATATTTGGCCAAACAGGGATTAAAAGATATTGCAAAAAGAAAGAATTTAGTAAGATCTACAAAGGACAGAAAGTTGGAGAGAGCCATGTTCATTACATAGAAGAAAAAGGAGAAGTCCAGCAATTGATTTTTTTTCAGGAATTTCTATATAAATTTGAATGTGTCATATCTAACATAATGTCTGTTCTTATAATTATTCTGGTTCCCATGATAATATCTTTTACAAAATATGATTTCATGACAACTTTGAAAATTTATCTCTTTCTCTTTTATGAACATACATGCACACAAACCAGTAAGATTACCTGATAGGAATTAGCAAAGAAAAAAGGAAAAGTCTTTTTCTGTATACTACTAAATTATATTTTCTCATATATTTGTGTTTCTATAATTTCCTCAGACTAATTATTTGTAATTTTGTTCCTACAGAATTAGCTTATCCATACTGTTTAATATAAAAACTCTTCACTAGTTTTCTAGTTCAATGTGTATATTTCTTTTGCTTGTAACACATCTTCTCTAATATTTTGAATACTTGTTCATTCCTAACCTGCCTACAATCAGATCAGACTAGAAACACCAGCTCCCATTCAACAACCAAAATTAAGCAGCATTGAACCAGATCATTATATAGATGGGGTACTGTTTGAAAACACGAGGTATGATAAGCAACCTTTAGCATTTGAAATTAAAAACAACTGCTTTATATCTTACATAATACTTTTTCAAATTCTTTTTTTTGAAGAAAAATATTCACTAATTAAGGTTTTAATCTTTAATGAATTACTTTTACTCAGTTAGAAAAAAGTTAGTTTTTTTGGTCCTGAGTTGTCCCACATCCACATATATTAGTTTGTTTTTATTTTTAAAACAAAAAGACAGACACTCTCTTGAGTCTGGACATTGGATGTGATAAGGTAATCCAATTTAATGTGTGGTCCCCAGTTATCCTCAGAGTTCCCAACCCATTTTCCCTCACATATAGTTTTGTCTTTCTTTCATTTTAACCTGAGGAAGCCAAAGAGAGCAAACTCTCTTTGCAAAATACAGTTATAAATTTTCTACTTTTTCTAATCATTTTTAATAATTACTACATATATATATATATATATATATATATATATACTCACATGTGAAAACCTTTTAGTAATATTAAAGACTTTAAAAAATATATTATCACTTTTACAGTATGGGTAAACTAAATTTAAAATAAAGTACTTCAAATTAATCAAAACTTAAATAAAAATCTAAAATATTTGTGAATGAATTTGAAAAGTAGTACATTGTAATTATTCTAGTCTTTTAGGAAGTTTTATAAACTTTTATGTTTTAATGACAATCATCTTGCTTAAATGATTTTTCATTATTTTATACAAATTACATGTTCAATTTCAACCTAAAGTGAATGAAACAGAGAGCAAAAGATGATTTTCACGTATTCAGTAGATTCAAATATGAATGTATTTCAAATTAAATTAGTAATTGATTATTGAAAAATTTTAATAAATTTATCTAATTATTTTTAAAGAATAATTAATTCTGATAGATGCTAGAAAAAAGACATGTGTGTTAAAAGCAAAGAGTTGCTCTTAAAATTCAAATGCATTTATGAGCTGCAAATAAATTCTCATTTTAATTGAGAAGTTAAAATCAATTCTTGGCTTGATTGCCACTCTGTGTCTATGAAATTCTGTGGATATAAAATAAAAAAGAAACAATTTACTTTCATTAACATTCAAATATTTTCTGAGAGATAGCTATACATTGAATCTAATGAATCTTTGATTTACTATTTTGAAATGATGTTCTGAATCTAACAATCATTTAAATTTTGTCAAGAAGTCAACACCTGAGGAAAAAAATCCATACTTATATAAACGCCATTAGAACATTTAGAATCTTATTATCACCTTATTAAATTCAGACTTCAAAGATGATGCCACAGATGTCATTCAAGATAACCCAGATGTTCTAGATTTGTAGGTTTCACAATTTCATTGTTGAAATTGCTTGTTCTATACTGTTATTTTTTTTCTCTGACACTTCTTACTAGTGAAACTCTTTTCTAGCTTCTTGCTTTCTTGCCCTTTTCAATCTTCAAAGATTTAAATGCATTGTCGATCATCATCATCTGTCTCTATGAACCTGTTCTTTTATTGTCCCCTTTTTTTCTTTCAGTCTCAGTAACTCCTTGCATCCTAGTGGATTTATTGCCTTGCATGTGATGAAATGATTACAAAAATCAGTTTTAACTCCGGGTAAAAATAAATATGTATTTTTTATTGTCATAAAAAAAAACTGATATACCTTTCCAAAGCAGAAACTTTAATCTGGAATTGGAACAAAAGCAGTAATGACACATATCCTGGATCCATCATAAAATTTAAGTTTTGGAATTGGTAAATACTAAACACTTCAAAGATGTTGGTGTATGGCTCACATATAGGAAATTTATCATAGGAGATAAGAAAATTGAAAATAGGATATATTGCACTAAGGGTAGTTTCCCACAATACTACAAACTGCTACAATTTCAAAATGTTAACCTAAAATACTTGATTCATGTTCTTAAACAGTTTCATCAAATCAATACTTTCTTATGGGTGCCAAGCATGGTACCAAACACATTCTGAAATATCTAAACTGTCAGCTATATTTAACTGCTTTCTAAGATTGATTATTAAAAATGGCTTTCAGCAAATTAAACCTGTAGGTCTTTTCAGTTAATGAAAGCTATTAATAATTGCTTTAATAGAATTATATAAATGTCAACAGAAATTAGCAATGGGTATTCAGTCAATAAATTCTGAAAGTTTCCTTATAAAGAAACAGCTAATATTACCATTACTATTTGTGCTGCTATATCAAATGATAAAAACTTGAAATGTACCTAAGAGAAAGCAAATCAAGTCAGCTGCAATAAAATATTCTTTGCCTTCTCTCCAAGAGATAAATATCATCAGCAAACAATAAAGGCAGCCTGCCAAATATTCTGTATCCTTCTTACGGATTGCTGTTGCTGATAGTCACATCTTTTGTGAGGCAAGTGTGTTGCTGAGTAATTTGGTCAATGGTCTTGGTAAATATTTTTTTCCAGACTCTTCATTGGAGACGTAAATCAAAATGCGGAAAACCTGCATCAATGTTGTTCATTAGCATTAACAGCAAGGTATATATTCAGGTAAGACAAGTTACTGATTCTCATGACAAGTCAGAGTTGTCTTCAGATAAAACACTAAAATGTTGAGTCTCTCTCTCAAGTTTTGTTTTCTTTACTTGAACAAGGAAAATGCTGGATAAAGTGTAAGGATTTGTGTTTGTGAAAAAAAACCTGTTAAACAAAGAAACACTTATGCTTCAGTTGCTTTTCATGCTGAGAAAAGTTTAATCACTTGGCTTCTATAGACAAGATCTTTTATCTTTATAATAAAATGTACCTTGTACAAGGCCAAAGAGCCATTTGAGGTAGAGGGGTACAGAGTAAGAAGTTCAGTTTATGGGAATATGTAGAGAAAATAATGGTTACTCCTAGACTTGTACCAGTTATGATAGTAATAATCAGAGAAGCATCCTGTAGTGATATGTAAATGTGTAGTGTTATTTTAGTTATGCTTATTTAAAAGTTTCCTGAAGACATGATTGTGATGTCTTTACTCTTTAAGGATTTTGGTTTTTTTCTTTAATCCTGAAGAGCGAAACATCACAACAATGCCTTCACAAAATTTCAAAGTCAACATGACTGAAATAACACTGCTCAACTAAGTGACAAACTTCTTCACATTAATTCTATTAATGCCCTATCTCTATCTTGATATAAAGTACTTAAAAAAAACCTGCTTGCCTAAAATGCCTTTTTACCAGCAAACTACTGAAAGAAACATCAATTTTAACCTTAAGTATCATTACAGTTTCGTTTTTAACATTTTTCTCATGCTTCTAGTTTGTCTATTCAATAAATATTATTGTTCTTCTTCTATGTGCCTTGTCCCTTCAGGACGTAGGCAATCATGGCCTTCCACTTTTCCTGGTGGCTCTAAGCACACCTTCTCCTGTTACACCATGCAATACTCATTCCATCATCCACCTCATTAGGTCCTTCAAATATGTTATCCATTGCTTTCCCCTGTCTCTTTTTCCCTCTATCTAGCCTGTTAGTATCAGATTCTCCAAGCCCTCCTTCCTCATTGTGTGTCCCAGGAACTTCAGCTGTCTCTTCCTGTTGCTCAGTATTAATTTCCTTTATGTTTCCATCATTTCCAAGACCTCATCATTGCTCACATGCTCAATCCATGATATTTGCAGCATCCTTCTCTAGAACCACATTTCAGCTGTTTCAAGTTTTTCCTTCATCTTTGATGGTATTGTCCAGCATTCACTGCCATATTGAAGGACAAACAGCACATAGCAATCCAGTACTCTCTTCTTAGTTTCTAGCAAAATTTTCCTGTTTCTTAATACTTTACTCAACTTCGGGAATGCTTCCTTCGCCATGCTAAATCGCCTTTGGATCTATGTGTCGTACTTTCCATCTTCTGTTATAACGCTTCTCAGGTATTTAAATTTTTGTACCTGCTTGAATTCTGGTATCCCCAACCTGTATTTCGCATTTTGGGCTGCCCTTTTTACTGATGATCATGCATTCGGTTTTCGTGCAGTCCTTTCTTGTTACATTCTTCTGCTACCTTCTGTAGGAGGTCTTGTAGTTTCCTTTCTGTGTCTGCTATCAGCACTGTATCATTGGCGTACCTTAGGTTGTTTAAACTGTGGCCTCTAATTAAGAATACAGGCATAACTTCTAGGGTCCTCAAAATATTCTCGCTGTACAAGTTGAACGTATGCAAGCGATTTGCTGCCAGTAAAGATTCTTTATTACTCTCAAGTCTTTCCCAAATATGTCCGGGCTGCCAAACATCTCCATCAATTCTTTGTGGCATATTTTGTCAAATGCCTTTGCATAATCAATAAAGTACAGGTATAAGTCCTTCTTCATTTGTATTGCCCTTTCAGAGAGCATCCTAATCATAAATATGGCTTTCCTTGTTCCCGTGTTTTTAACAAAACCACACTGTTCTTGTCCTATCCCTGGCCTGATTATGCTTCTCGCTCTGTTCATCAGGATTTGGACGATCAGTTTCGTTATATGGCTCATTAAACTGATGGTTCTGTGGAGTTCGCACTCGTTTGCTTCTCACTTCTTAGGTAGTGCTATGAAGATACACTTGCTGAGATCATCTGGTATAACCCCACTATTATAAATTTTATTTATTATTTCAGTAATTTTTTCTATACCAAATTTTTCCAGGGCTATTAGCAGCTCTATGACTATGCCGTCTGGTCCTGCTGCTTTGTTTCTATTCAGTTTGGCTACTGCAGATTCCACTTCAGACTTTAATATTTCTGGTCCATCCTCATCACTGTATTATTAGTAGTTCTTTCTTGTCATGGAAAAGATCTTTTATATATTCTTCCCATCATTGGAGTATTTCCTTTTTCTACAAAATGATTGTTCCATCCTTAGATTTTAGACATCCTGTTGAAGAGCAGGTTTTTTGTCCTGTCAGTTCTTTTATTTCCTTATGCATTTCTGCTTTATTATTCCTGCTCAATCTCTCTACTTCTGCACATTTGTCATTGAGCCAGTTCTCTTTAGCTTGTCTACATTTTCTTCTTATTTCCTTGTGTGGTTTCCTGTACTCCATTCCATGCCTTGATATCATTTTCTACCTCCTTTGCATCATTTCCAGAGTGTCTTCCGTCATCCACTTGTTTTTCTTTCTGCGCCTATTTTCCTTTGGGGCAATGTTGTTTGCTGATGTCAGTATTGCTTCCTTTAGCAAGTCCCATTTTGATTGTCCTTTCCTAGTTTGTTCTTCATATGTGGTTTTCATGCTGTTAGTGTATTCTTTCTGTAGTTTGAGGTCATCCACAAGTGCGTTGTAGGTTTTTTTTTCTTTATCCTACCAGGTTGCTAACATCTCGTATATATATTTAAAAAAAAAAAATGGAGGGGTGGAAGAAAGAACAAATATTAAAATATTAAGTATATACTTAGTATAAGTTCAAAGAAGTAATCTTGTCAAAAAAAAAAAAACGTCAATTCTCCTAGTTCCCCAGCAACAACTCACTAAATCTGAAAGGAAAAATATTAAAACAAAGTAAAGAATATGGCGAAGAAACAGAGATCATTTTTTTTTTCGCCTTATTTCAAAATTAGTCTAACAGGGCAACTAGTGGTGCCAAAGCTACAGATTAACATTACCCGTAAACAGAAGATTGAAATTTCTTTGAATTTTCTGATCTTCTCAAAGTCTGGACTTTCGTTTCTATGTTACTTCTTTAAATTTTTCTCTTTAGCCTACAGTAGCTACACCCACACACACATGTAAAGCATGCAATGGATGAATTGTCATCTAACTTATGCAGAAATGAAAATAACATTAATGTCTTATTTTAACAGATATATTTACCAAAATTACACAAAAAATACCTTGAAATACTAATAGTAAATTTATTAAATAAAATTGACATTAGCTTCAACCACAGCAAAGAGAAAGCAAAGAGAAAGCCGGAAACCACATCCTAAACAGGAAACAAGGGATGAGCCTCTTCACCTGTTCAATAGACGTTGGTGGAGTGTGAACCAGGCGATAGTTTAGTCTATCTACTCCAATTGAAAAAGAAAAAAAAGAGTAAAAAGATTGGAAAAGAGAAAGCCGGAAAACACATTCTAAACAGGAAATAAGGGATGAGCCTCTTCACCTGTTCAATAGACGTGGGTGGAGTGTGAACCGGGCGATACTTTAGTCTATCTACTCCGATGCTCTTTTTCTCCCAGACAGTGCCCAACTGACCCTACTATACTGTGCAGTCAATGAAACAATGCACACAATGTGAAAATGAAAATAAATGGTGACAATTTACTTATCACTCTGTGTGTGTGTGTGTGTATATATATATATATAGAGAGAGAGAGAGAGAATTTTATCAAACATTTAGATATTCAGAGATAATGAAGCATTGATGTAATTAAGAAATTTTAAAAAAATGTCACTGATTTCCACAATCAATTTTAAAATGAACTTTATGATGATTTTTTTAAATTTTTTTTTTTAATCATTTCACCCCAAGCAAGGCATTCCATTGCCACTATTGCGCATGAGGCTATATAGGGGAAGGTAAAGAGAAGCAGTGGTTAAGTGTAGGAAATGTCAGAAGGAAGGTGATAGATGGGTAAGGATACCGAGGATGAGGGTTGGGCAGATGGGAAGAGTGTTTGAAAGAATGGGAGTGAGTTAGTTTGTTAGGAGGTGTCTATTGACTTTTCATTTAAACTCCTGGAGATTGTAGCCATCGGGAAGCAATCATGTGGAAGGGAATTCCACAGTCGGGAAGTGCAAGAAAAGAAACTGTTGGAGTAGAAGTTGCAGTTGCAGTTGCATTTTATCGGTTTCACTGTAAAAGGGTGGGATCTAGTTGCTAATCTAGTTTCTCATGCAAATTCATATCTAGGGGGCAGCAGTGATCTAAGTTCATTAAAGCAGAAGCCGTGAAAGTATTTATAGAAGAGACACAGCGAAGCCACGTCGCGCCGGTGAGAGAGAGACTGCAGGCAGTCTGCCAAGTTGATATTGATCACATTACAGACCCTCTGCTGTACCTTGTCGAGAAGCCCGAGGAGAATAGCAGGAGCACCCGACCAGATATGGCAGCAGTATTCAATGCACGGGCGGATGGTAGATTTATAAATGTGCAAGATAGATTCAGACGGAAAAAAACTTCCGGACCCTGCACAGCGAACCAACTTTCATAGCAGCGGATTTAGCAATGGATTCAATATAGTCATTCCATTTGAGGTCTGCTGTAAGAGTGAGACCAAGGAGGCATAGTGTTTTACTCTCTGGGAGGCAAGCCTGGTCCATGTTAATGGGAGGTAGGTGTGACTATCTATGATGGCTAATTATCATCATCATTATTATTATTATTATTATTATTATTAATAATATAATATTAATTAATAATTATTATTATTAATAATAATAATAATTTCAATTATATCTAGGTATATATGAGGGGTGGAGCAATAAATTATCATTACTACTTAAGGATAGATCAGTTAGTATGCTATCACTGTTGGAAGCTTTATCAGGATTGTAAATTTTAACTGTATACTGTTCAATCTATTTGATTGACAATAAAGCAGATTATGCCAAAAAATGTTTGTTGTTTCCATCATTACAGGTTCATTAGCATACCTGCATGAAATATTACATATAGTATACACCTGGGCAGCCAGAATTCATTCAGACATATGTTATTGAATTTAACTTACAAGGTTTGTTTATATAATTTTTTTAATAAATTTTCATGTCAACATACAAGTTTCCATACCATTGGATCAAGTTTATGAAGAAACTCACTAAACGGATTAATTTCATCCTGGCAATTCTGAAAGACATAATTAAATTTTTAAATGTGCATTTTATCATATGTAATTATTGTCAGCACTCACATGCATTTGAGCATTAGGAACCATCATCCTTTCTTTCTTCTCTCTGGTGGTGGTGATGAAGATGGTTGTGAAGGCTAAGCCTACTCTTCAGAGTTGTGAACAGGAGTCACAGAGGAGTCTACTTGGATGGTCCTATGCCAGGAAGGCTGATTTGTAGCAATGGTTTCCCAGATCTCAGGGTTGATATTAGCTCTTGTCAGGAAGGTTTTTAACTGATTTTTGAAGCATTGTTTTGTGCATCCATGTAGTCTTTTGTCACTGGTGAGTTCTCCAAATGAAATGGGATTTGAGTGGGACAAATTCTGGAAAAGTCATCTACGCAGCAAAGACAATGTTAAATATGTAATTGAGATCATAAGTGTATAAATAAGGCATATGAATTTCAAAAATTTAAATAAATTAGTTTGTCTATGGAACCCATGAATTGATGGCACCTGAGGACTAAAATATAATTTTTTTTACGTTTTAAGCAAATTTTAAAATGTTTTCTTCTATAGCAAAAGATACATGCGTTTTATGTGGGTTGTTGGCTTTTTTTTATAATGATAATAATAATAGCTTTGAATATTTAAGTTTTTTTTTTACAATTGGTTATCAGCAAGAGGGGCTGCTTAAGAAGCTATGAACTCTGAGACAAGCAGGTATAAAAAAAATTAACTTTCTGCATAGTCTTCTAACAGTGTTTGAAAAAATGCCTTCCAGAGAATAAAGTATTAAGACTTAGGAATTTTTTTTTATTTAGAAACAGAAGTGCACTCAACAGATCCCTAATATCTCTCCTAATATCAGGCAGTAAATGCAGGACAATCTACTCACAAATGAAGAGAGAAAAGAGACAGAGATGTGGTTCTACAGAAAGATGCTGAGAATATAATGGACTAAATATGTGAGCAAAATGGAAGTTTTCAGGAAAATGTGAATGAAAAGTGCACAGAATCATAAAGAGACATTTAAAATTTCTGGTACACAGAAACAGGAAAGCAGAATTGGAGAATTTAACAGTTACAGGGTATATTAAAGGCAAAAAGGGGCTGAACTAAACAGAATATAATCTAACTAACAAGTTTATTATGTAAATAGATGGTCAGTGAATTAAGTGCCATATGTGATACATGCTTGGGCAATCATGTCTCAAAAAAGACATAACTGACTGGGCAGAAAGTTTTCCTGCAGTAGTTTCCTATTACTTTCTGTGGTACATTAGTTGTCAACCAAGGCTATAGAACCCAATCTGTCCTGTTATTTAACACATAGCTGGAGGGAGAAATGACAGATTCATACTTTTTCCAAAATTATTTGCATGGAAACGAATGCAACAAAATCAACTAGAATTTGAACTTTGCTCTCTGATTTCTCATTCTGAGCCTATTCAACTGCACCACAATGTACATTCAACACAAATAGATGGTAATTGGATAAATAATGCTGAGTGTTACAAGGGATAGGCAGCTGTAGAGAGCTATGATTGTCCATATCCAGAAGGCCGAGAGCATATTAAAGAAGTTTCTTTTTTTTTTTTTTTTAAATCATATCACTCCAAGCAAGGTGGTAAGGCCACTGGTTTGCAGGGGGTTACGTAAGAGTGAATAGATTGGAAAAGAGAAAGCTGGAAACCACATCCTAAACAGGGAACAAGGGATGAGCCTCTCCACCTGTTCAATAGCTGTGGGTGGAGTGTGAAACTGGCGATAGTTTCGTCTATCTACTCCAATTGAGAAAAAAATAAAAAAATAAGCAAAAAAGAAAAGTGAAAAGATTGGAAAAGAGAAAGCCAGAAACCACATCCTAAACAGGGAACAAGGGATGAGCCTCTACACCTGTTATTTCATATTTTGGTATTATCTATTAGTACTTGTTTATACCAGCTTAAAAAATTCATGAAAGAATTTAAATTAAACTAACTAGTTAAATAAAGCAGTCTTGGAAATGATGGAAACAAAAAGGAAATTAATACTGAGCATCAGGAAGAGACAGCTGAAGTTCCTGGGACATGCAATGAGGAAGGAGGGTGTGGAGAATCTGATAATAACAGGCCAGATAGAGGGAAAAAGAGACAGGGAAAGCAATGGATAACATATTTGAAGGACCTAATCAGGTGGCTGACAGAACAAGGATTGCATGGTGTAACAGAAAGCGTGCTCAGAGCCACCAGGGATAGGGAAACATGGAAAGCCATGATCGCCTATGTCCTGAAGGGACTGGGCACATAGAAGAAGACGTTAAATAAAATAAAATATACTTGAAAAAAAAAAAAATATATATATATATATATATATATGTATATATATATATATGTATTGATTCTTTAATTACTTAGTTTTTTGGTCATAATAAAATTAGACTGGTGCACAATTGTATTAAAGTGTTCAATACAATTATATTGTAGAACTGTTGAATACTCTTCCATTTTAAACGAGTTATTATGCAACCTAGGTTTCTACCATGTGGTGTCTTCAGGCGATTTGCAATCACTAAGAAGTGTGTGTGTGTGTGTGTGTGTGTGTGTATATATATATATATATATATATATACACACACACACACTTCTTATGAAGGTTATATGGACATATGACTGAGTGGTTAGAACATTAGCTTTCTGACCATGAAGCCCAGGTTTGAATCTCACCATTGTCAATTTTGGCAGGAAAGTAAATTCTTGATATTATCAGTCTTGGAGGAGGTGATCTCTGCATACAGCATCTTTAGAGAGTGCCTGTAAACCATATCACGGGTTGACCCAAGCCTTGTGAGTGAAACTGGGTAGATTGCTCCCTTTGAAGGGCCATTGATGGCTGTGCTAGTGCAAAACATTGTGACCAAGGATTTGAGTGTCCTGGATTTGTTGAGACTGTTGTTAACACTAAATAACACATTCTCCCCATAAGCTGAAACTAAGGTCTCAGCATAGTTGCAGTATATATCTATATAGGGGAAGCTACCATTTGATCTGGTAACGTCTTAGATATTTATAGATAGGGGTCGCAGGTTTGAATCCTGCCAAATGGCACACATTTTCGTAATAAATATTTGTCATAAATAATCAGGCCGGTAGAAAGAAATATATAATACTGTTTCATTAAAAACAGAATATCTACTTAAATATGAGTATCGATAAAAAATAATGTTCAAACAATTCATTTCAAATTGTCGGTTGCTTATAACCAAGTTTCGTTAAACTTTGTTGATTTCCATAATATATATATATATATATATATATATATATATATATATATATATACTGATTGTTTAATACTTAGTTTTTGGTCCTAATAAAGTTAGACCAGTACACATTTGTATTAAAAAGTGTTCTATACAATTATATTGTAGAACTTTTGAATATTTTTCATTTTTAAACGAGTTATTTCGCTACCTTGGTTTCTGTTATGAGTGGTGTCTTCAGGTGATTTTTAATAAAATTTTATTAAAAATCGCCTGAAGACACCACTCATAATAGAAACCAAGGTAGCGAAATAACTCATTTAAAAATGAAAAATATATATATGAGGAAGTCTCCCATCATATTTGATATATGAGGGTCCAGCAGTCGGGTTTCTTAAAAAAAACTGTCAGACTACTTGCACATATGATTTTAATATTGTAGTGAAAGTTTATACAGAACCACCACATTTTTTCAGAAGAACTGAATACACAGTGTGCCAAAAGTTCATTCAACAACCCTCCTGTAGTTAGGAAGTCACATCTGGCCTTTACCTAGATTATTTGACAACTAAGGCTAAGGTGCCCATTTCCTCCAGTTAATTAACCCATAGCTAGATAGAGATGAAAAGATGAATTCATAAGTTTTCCAAGGCTATATGTGCAACTCTGCAATTTCTTATTTTTAAACTGTTAACCATTACACTTTCTACACATTCATCTGTTTATATATCAGTCAGTTAAGTGCCATACGTGAAACACACTTGGGCGATCATGTCTCGAAAGAGGCATGACTCACTTGGCAGAAGATTATCCCGCAGTAGGTTTCCATTGCTTTCTGTGGTAGACTGGTTGCCAGCCAAGGCTATAGAACCCAATCTGTCCTGTTATTTAACCCATAGCTGTTTCCAGTTAAAGCGAAACCGTAGACTGAAAGAAAAATGAATGGATGTAAGTCAAATTTTGATTTCCTGGTATCGATATCAAATAAGTTTTTTTCGTCATAAAATGAATTTTGAAGTCTAAATAAGTCCTCTGAGTAAATGGTATCATGGCTGAGACTAAGAACTACAATTATACTGACTTAAAGCCAAACCCGAAGCAAAAACTAAAATAAAAGGGCTGCAAAAATACAGACATACAGGCAGATAAACAGACACACAAACAAACATCTTGCCTTTTATATATATATATTCTTGATTTTCTGCACTATTGTAAGAACTGCAACCTTGAGACTTCTGAATATCGTTTCTTTTGTCTTTGTCTATGAGTGTATCAAATTTGATTAAAATAGGACCACTCCTTCTATCACCCAATTTTTTCAATTATCGATTTTCGATATTTATCAGGGTACCTAGACACAAAATCTAGCTAAGAACACTCGCAGACACTTATGGTACAACTGTGTAAATTTTCAAGAAAATCGGTTCAGCCGTTTCAGAGTCTATAGGTAATGGATACACACACACACACACACACACACAAAGTTCCATTTATAAATAAGTTTAGATCAACCTTGGTGGGTCATTTATTGCCAACTAAATTTTATTTATTTATTGCTGGTAATACCTTTTGCTTTTCAACAATTTATTGTTGTTTTTATATAAGTGTTGTGTCTAGTAATACGTTTTTTCTTTTTTTCGATTTTCAAGATTCATTGGGATTTGTTTTTAAGGGCAGGGACCCAAGTCCTACTCTTGTTATTTAACCCATAACTGGAGGGAAGGGATGGATTAATACCTTTCTCAAGGGTACCAATGCTTAAGTGAATGCAGGGTATTCCCCTGGAATTCTAACTCGGCTCACCGATTTCTCTTTTCGAAACGATATCCACTGCACCACAACACACATCTGTCACTAAACGCTTACAGCACCTGGTATTCCCAAACGGTCAACCATCTAAGTACTGACCAGGCTCAACATTGCTTAACTTCGGTGATCGAGCGAGAATCAGTGTATTCAATGTGATAGGCTGTAAGCCTACAAATTAATGGAATGCTAAAATCAATTTATTGAATCAAATATGTCTTGATATCAGTTTTTAATAAAATGACTGTTGAATTAATTACCTGAAATGAGAGCATAGAAATGAATCAATGATAATACAGTGCACATTTTATAAATTTAATGAATATAATTTTGATCTAACTTCAATGAGGCGAGTTTGTTAACAAAGCATTTAAAGGTTCTTTTCTTTATTTTAAAATAATGTTAGAATTATTTAAGTTGGCTGAATAGTTAGAACTAATATTTTTTGGAATGGTTTTTGAGCTCAGGAAAAAATCTTAAGTATCTTCATAGGAAAAAATTGGAACCATTGATACTAACTGCATTGTTTTTTTTAGTTTCAACCCTTGCATAATTTGTGAGTTAAATTAATTTGAATAGGAATGTAAGCAGCCATTTTATGGCTGCAGGAATCAGACGAACTACAATAACCTCTAATTTTAAAGAAATAGCAAGGTGAGAATTGAAAACAGACAAGCGGCACTCTAAAAATGAATTGAATAACATTGAGATTGTTATCTGAATGAAAAATAAGACAAAATCAAACAAAAAACAAGCTTGTTAAACAATCTATTCGTGGTAGTTTATATTTTGGCAAATCTTTGTTCTATGTGTAATAGTCATTATTATTTTATGAATACATTCAGTATCTTCTAACAAAAGGTTTTTGTCTGTAAAATATATCCAATATAAGACAAACTAACACTTGATGTAAACATTTCAAGCTTTGTTTGAACAAATGAGTTCATTTTTAATCTTTTAAACATTTCCCTCAAGAAAGGCAACAAAGCCACTAAGGCACATATGGTTACTTAGTGTGAAAGAATATGAGAAAAAGAAAACTTTATAAAGGAGAGAAACCATTAAATGAATAGGAATTAAAAAGACAGAAGATAATGATTGACAATGAATTTCAAAGTTGACAGGAAAGCAAGAAGCCAGAAGAGTGTTTTAGAAATGAGAAATGTGAGAGAAGAAGCTTTTAGCATAGAACCTACAATTAAATGTAACCATATCAACTTTTAAATGATGAGACTTAGCTGCCAATCTCGTATTGCACTAAAATTTGTAAAGTCTAGATACCAAAGAGAAAAGGTCATCAGGAAATTTGCCACAAACATATTTATAGATCTGCTCTTTTCAGCAGCCTTATTTAGTCATATAATTTCTAAGATGTAGGCTAAATGAACAACTACATTTATGAACCAATGTAAAATGATCAACAAGGAATTTAATTGTTTGAAAAAGTTTTAAATGTTAATGATTCTTCTCAAATTCATACAACATACAACATATGAAAGACAATATTCTTAATGTAAACCTGAGCACAGGCAGAAATTATTATTATAATTAATAAAATGTTGCTTTTTATTTCTGCAGGCTAATGAAAATATAGTAGTTCAACATTTATGTATACATATATTTATTGTATTTTTATTGAATTTCAATTTTTTTTTTTTTTTTACTGGGAAAATTTTTCTTTACTATTTTCAATATGTATATGGATGGTTAATGAGGAAATAAAGTTATGTTTTATGAAATATACAATATACTAAAATATTTTTATCTGAATTTCTGGGATGAGAAGTTACATTATTTCCACTATTTATATTCAGACTATCATAAAGCTTCATGGTAGATAGAAAAAGAAGAATTGTTTTGGTAGTGTAGCAGTTTTGAGCAGGACAATTTGAAAGGATGAGTTAATTTCAAATTCAGGTTCAGTTTGTTGTGTTCACTTAAGCACTAATATTTTTGGGGAAAGGTGTAAACCTTTCTCTACTCCATTGCACATATATGTTAAATGTTGACTAGGCTTTCTAGCCTTGGTGGTAGCTAGTCTAGGGAAAGACTGAATTAAAAACTATGGAGGAAGACTATTCCAAAATCTTTTCCAAGAAATCATTGCACTTCACTGCAATAAAGATAATAATCAGTGAAGAGCCATAGTTGATTGCGTTCTGAAAGGACATGGCATTATAAAAAGAAAAAATCACTTAAGAACGGTCAAGTTGTTTCATTTCTTATCTTTTAAACTAGATATTTACATTTTCAGATATATTTTAAACATTGAATTTCAAATGCAATATTTGTAGTCAATCATAAGTTGTGTTAGCCATGAGGCTTTTAAGTGCACCACACATACAATAGCCATAGCAGCAGTAGGTGTGTTTAATGAAAGACGGAGACCATTCTTCTTCAGGCTGGTTTTGAATTCAGTTTTTCCTCTACCAGACTGGTTATCATCCAAGACTAGAGAACCCAGTTTACTGTTCTATTTTGCCCATAATTGAGGGTAGAGAAGAGGAGACATATTTATGCTTTTTTCAAATATTTTTTGCAAGAGTAAATGCAACAGGCTAACCTAATATAAAGCAAAAATAGTCTGGTAGCTTACTTTTAGCAGTGAGCATATGACATTAATTCTTTTTTATTTGACAGAAGAATTTTTAAAAAGGAGCCACCTGCTTGTACAAATATCTGTAAAAGAGATTCTTGGAAAAAATGGTTAAGAACCACTTAACTATGTTCTTTTTTTTTTTTTTTTTGTGAATTTTTTAGCTGTTCATTCATATGTGTATGGCCCCAGTAACTTTTGGAAGAATGACTATAAATCGTCTTAGATATTTTGTTATTTTTCTCATAACAAAAGATCTTTAACAAAAGAGTTAGTGTTTCTTTAATATCAGATCATTGTTATGTCTTTTATTATTACTGCACAACAGTCAATTTTCTAGACAGATCCTTTAGTTTGTGGTTATTTTCAATTTGATGTATTTATTAATAACATCCAAATAGATTTCTGTATTTGATAAAAGGAAAAATTAAACCCTTTCTAGAGAGACCAACCAAACATAGTTTTTATTTTTTTTTTTTAAATAGCTAATAATACTTACTGACCACACATTTGACACAACCAAGGCAACATAGCAGTTTCTATTTAGTGGTAATGTGCTTAAAAAGTAGCAATTTATTTTGTGATTTTTCATCCAAAGTTAATTGATTTTGGATATGATAACAATTGGGCATAAAATTTTGAATAACCAGGAAGATTTTCAGGCTATTCTTGGTTTTGATGATGAATTTGAAGCAATGAGAATAGATTAATCTCATTCTGATGATAGCTCAGAATCTGACAGCACCAATACCAGATCACTTGCACAATATATTTTGCATTTTTCAGCAATTTCATTATATTTAATTTCCATAAAAAT
The DNA here is from genome assembly GCA_037127315.1 of Ascarosepion bandense. Taxonomy (NCBI): domain Eukaryota; kingdom Metazoa; phylum Mollusca; class Cephalopoda; order Sepiida; family Sepiidae; genus Ascarosepion; species Ascarosepion bandense. The sequence goes on from JBBBDQ010000365.1 coordinate 810,166, forward strand.
GATCCAAACCATCAGTGAAAATTATTCTGCAGTCTGAACATAATCTTTCCTGAATCTGCAGGATATGCAAGTTATTTACAAATACATCTTTAGTAAACTATAAATGGAAAATGATAAAAAATAACGCTATCTGTGTATGTCAAATTTTAATGTTCTTATTTACCATTCAGATATATTGATAATATTAACATGGTAGATTCCAGTGTTACAGGAACTAAAAATGCATATGATGCTTATAGAATTAACTACCAACAACACCAACTTGTAGAAAGCAAACTTTTTGTAAATGCACAGATGAAATGACATATGATACTGCACACAGAGTTCTCATTATAAATGGTTTTTCGAAAACTGAGAAATGCAGAGAAGGCCATATAATGAAATTTCATCTTGCAAGTTTCCAGGATTAGTGTCACTACCTATATAAATATGTTGGACACAGTAGTCAAGCTGTAGTTTGAAGTGATATCTGTACATGTTCTTGGAGGACTCTGGCTCTTTCTCACATGACACATGTGATCTAAGAGTTGCTAACCAAGAACTGTCATGATTAAATCCCAACCCCAACATAGATCCATTTAGATTTTCAGATTTAAATACCTTTGTCTATACATTATAGTATCTTAATAGCTCTTATAAAAAAATTATTTAAAAAAAAGGTGTCATTCAAATGAAGACAATCTAGCAACCTCAAAATAGCAAGAGTTCATTGAAGATAGATATAATGAGCATGCCTGCCAACAAAAATGAAAATCACATGAAGAAGAGATTTGAAGTAACATGGAAATTGTTTTACAGATAGGCACAGAGGATACCATGGACAAAACATATGAGCAACAAGGAAGTCTTACAGAAAATGGGAACTAGAAAGACACACAATTAAAATCTAAAACATTAAGAAGAGAGAAGGTTTGGAGAATTCAAGACTCACAGAAATTATTTAAGGAAAGATGGGCAAATGGAAATAGCAATGAATTTGGGTGAATGAATAGCAGAGAAAGAAGAAACAGTGATATTTATGACAACCATTGTTTAGAGCATTTACAAGGAAAAGGAAGTTATGGAGAGCCATGACTGTCCACATCCTAAATGCACATAGCATATAAAAAAAGTAATGCTTATATCAGATTAGTGATTTAGTGATACAAAGAAAACTGTAAATTAAATTATTTTATTCTTTCTTTTAGTTACACACAGACACATAAAATATGATGAATGCATTTTGAAAATAATACTTTTCCCTCATAAATATAGCAGTGTCATAACTGAGAATGTCTTGCCTTTATTAATATTTAATTTGTATCAATAATTTTTTATTAAGTTCCTTTTCAGTTATAGGTTAAATGTAGGTATAGGGTAAACTGTTGAACTGGTTGCTTTTAGATGTAATAGCAGAAAGGTAAAAATTTTGATCATGAAAAAAATAACTTTCTGTAATATAAAGCACATAATGAGGAAAGAGTACTTAGAGAATTTGACACTCACAGAATGCAAGAGTTACTGAAAAGAAGTGAATAACTTACCGAACTAGCTTTTGTAAATGATTAGCAGAACAAGGATTAGGAGAGATAGCAAAAAGACAAACTTTACTAAGAGCTACAAAGAACAGGAAGTTGTTGAAAGCCATGAGAGTCCACATACAGAAGAGGAGTGTCACATAGATGATCTTCAGTTATGAACCAAAGGACACCAAAATGAATTTTTGTATTTGATGGTAGTTCCTTCTTTTAGTCAATGTAAACACAAAAATTTAAAAATATTACAAAGAGCTACAAAGGACAAGAAATTGTGGAGAAGCAAGGTCTGCAAAGTCCTGAGAAAATATAATATATACAAGAAGAAACAGTTTAATCGCTTAGAAAGTCATTTATTACTGCACTTTCTACTCTCTATGCCCAACACAAATTAGTTCTCTCTGGCATTATCTAGTCAGGAAAGATTGCTACTATACGAGGAGTAATAGTGTTTGTCAGTGAAGTTAGAATTTATTGCCCAGAATGCCTGCTACAGTACTTTAGCAGTAGAAACATCAAAAAATGTATATAACTCAATTGACACCAGAGAAAAAATAATCATTTAGAAAGCAATGCTTATGAATATGTATTAAATGAATGATCTATAATCTTGGTCAAGTATCTTTCAAATGATCTATTTCGATGTCAGTGTTTAAAACTGGTTAAACACAGATGTGAATGATTTTTATAATGAATTATCTTTTTGATATGAATTACAATTTATTATTATTTCATGATCTTAAACATTTAATAAAACAGTTTTTAACTAAATTAGTTACAAATGGTACTTCTCAAAAGTCCTACATAAAATAAATAGGAATGACTTTTGTTTGCTCTTTTTAAGCAGTTATTCTCTTGAGGTTATTCCACCTTGCATTCCTCCACCTGTGTTTATAGGATCACAATGATTATGCAAGGTAACAAACGGTTTCCTTCTGTTTGTTCTCAAGATATGGATAAGTGTTAAGGGTTTATTTTGATACATCAAAGATTATTCAAGCTTTAAATTTCTATTATCTTACCTTTTTATTACATATTTCTCACCTATAAATAAATTGTGATTTGAGTTATTACTTCAGGTAATTCTTTCAGGTAAATGTCAATACTGAATGAAATATTCCTGAGGAAATTTAAGTTTCTCAGTAAAATTGGATGATTTAACATTGAATTGGCATCATGAACAGATTCTTTAGAACTCATAGAATTTTTTTTTTGAACTCTGAATGAATCCAAATTTTTAAATTACCAATTAATTTTTCATATTTTTTTCATTTTTGATTATAAGGTAACAAAAAAAATCTTTGCTGTTTATAAATTATAAGAAAAAAAAATACAGCAAATTTGACATATCTTTAGTTCTGAAAATAATCCCTATTGGCATCCAGAAACTTTTGCTAATGTGCCTCTAGCTGTGTAATGTCCTGGCAGTCTAAATTTCAGGTATCTTGGATACAAAGAGGTTTGCCTGATTTGTAAAGGATATTTTTTTTTAATCATATCACCCCGAGCAAGGCGGTAATGCCACTGAGGTGCAGGGGGGTACATAAGAGTAAAAAGATTAAGTAGAAGAGAGTGAAGAGGAAGACGAACCAGTTAGAAAGGAGTAAGAGAAGGATGGGAATACAGGTGTGATGACAGTTGCAAAGGTGGAGAGAAAGGAAAGGATATACGGTGTGGTGAAAGAACTAGTCAAGTGGTTAATAGATGAGTATTGACATTGCATTTAAATTGCTGGAAGTTGTAGCCTTCAGGAAAGCAAGAATATGGAAGCAAGTTCCACAGGCAGGAACTGCGAGAGAAGAAGCTGCAGGAGTAGAATTGTCGTCTACATTTGGTTAATCTGTGAATGGGTGGGACCCAGTTGCCAATCTGGTTTCCCATGAAAGTAGTTTTTCATGGAAGAGAAGAAAGTGCAAGTTCTAGGGAGTAAGGTGGATAGCTCAGTGTCTCCCAGCCAAGTTACTGTATGATATCCTTGGCTACCTGTGTCATATGAGGACTGGCATTGTTTTGTGATTAACTAATGCTGGTTCCTCTGCTACAGTGGCTGTGCCACACATTCTAACTGCTGCAAGTATAGGTCGGCAGTGATGGTTTGCCTCGTTAGTAACAGCTTATAGTCCATCATATACAAAGCATGATCTTGCATTGGTGTAGAGGTGGCCCTGTACTGTGAGTCACAGGGTCATATAGTAACAACCAATGTCTGCTACACCTGGGAGTGTCATACAGAACCCACTTTTCATCTCTGGTGAGCACTCAAATTTGGATATGCTTCAGTACCAATAAAGCAATGAGAAACAGACTGTCACTTGTTGTTGCTTGTCGGTTTCTGACAGTGTATGGAGTACTCACTAACTCAAATTATACACTTCCCTTATGCAGTGTAGGAGAACTCTGTTTCATCAGAAACCTTGAAACATTTGGCAAGATCACCACAGGTTTGGCTGTTATCCTCTTCTATGGCTGCCTTCAGGTCCTCATCATCCAGTACTTGTTACTGGCCACTGCAGGGTTCATCACAAAAAGACAGATCCCTTGAATTGAACTTTTGGAACCAATGTCTGATTTATTTTATTTATTATTTCATTTAATATTTTTTTGTATATTTTTTTGTAGTATTTTTAATTTTGCTATTTGATATAAAGTTTATTGTATTTAGGCCATGAAAATATATAAATACTTAAAATAATATATTTAAGATAAGAAAATCAGAAAATCAAAGGTCATGGTTATATTAGCTATTTCCTTATAATGAAACATTTTAGGTATGGTTATAAATATTATCCAAACATTTGAAATCCATCACTTTCATTTATACTCATGGTTATTGTCACAATCAGAAGCCTAATTTGAATATTAGATCTAAAATATTTGAAAAATACTTCCATTCATTGAATCTAGACATATGTTCTCTTGTACCTAAGCAAAATCTTAACATGGCAAGTCTCTAAACAAACATTTTCAGCTTTTACATTTGCAGTGGAAATTTTAGGGTAACATTATTCAAAATGAAACAAAAATCATTTACTTAAGACACAATGTGAAATTTATTTATTTCATAGAGATGTATCTGGGCAGAAGATTAGAAAGAACTTTGATATCTATTAAGATGCATTTTGGTTAACAATCTGATTCCTTGAATTATCACCCTATTAGTCTTTTACTAACTACCCTAACCAACTCTGGATTGGTTAAGCATATCACTGCACATGATAAACAATATGGCTTTTATTTCTCTAGGCCAGCTAGAAATGTGTTAACTGTTTTCACTGAATTTGTCTATCATGTTTGAGATAAGAATGGTGAGAGTCAGGTTGAGGCTTTCTTCTTCATGGGCCATGTTCCTTCAGGACGTAGGCAGTCATGGACATCTATTGGCTCCTATTTCATGTCATTCTTAACATTTCTCCTCTTGATATCTATCAAAAACCCCATTTCTTCATACACTTGCTCAAGCCCATCAAGTATGTCATGCACTGCTTTCCCCTCTTTCTGTTTCCCTCTATCCCACCTGTGTATATTAGTATCCAAGCCCGCCTTCCTCATTACATGTCCCAGAAACTTCAACTATCTCTTCCTGATGTTAAGTATGTTTCATTTTCATTTGCATCCTCTCTAAAACTTTGTCATTGCTCATGTTTGGTCAATGGCATCCTCAGTATTTTTCTGTAGAACCACATTTCTGTTGCTTTGAATGTCTCCTTCATCCTTAAGGAGATTGTCCAACATTCACTGCCACAAAAGAGGACAGATATTGCATAACAGTCCAGTAAAATGTAACCACAATTTCTACTCCAACAGCTTCTTTTCTCGCACTTCCCGCCTGTGGAACTCCCTTCCGAATACTTGCTTCTCTGACAGCTACAATCTCCAGGAGTTTAAATGTGAGGTCAATAGACACCTCCTAACACACTAACTCGCACACATTCTCTCAAACACTCTTCCTATGTACCTCCTTACTCATCTATCACCCTCCTTCTGACATTTCCTATATCTAATCACTCTCTCACCACCTTCCTCTATGTAACCCCCTGCACTATAGTGGCAGTGGAATGCCTTGTTTGGGGTGAAATGATTAAAAAAAAAAGTACTCTTTATATTTCAAATTATATTTGACAGTATTCTGTACAAGCTCAAGAGCTATGGTGACTCCAGACAGATATCTGACTTAATTCAATTTTTCTTCTTAAATCAAGTAATGAAGGTTGTGTTGATCCGCCACCTACCTTGTTTCTTACGTTTATCAACAACCTTCCTGATGTAATGTTCTCAACTAGGTATTTATGCTCATGACATCTATTTACTACTGTCTTAATGGTCATTCCAATATGTTCCAGAAAGTAAGACCTACAGCTGTACTCAACAATGATCGTCAACCAGTTGTTAACTGGGGTATAAAGTGTTTTGTAAGTTTTAATGTTTCCAAAATGAAACTGCTATCTATTGACCATCATAAAGAACCATTTTTGCTCTCCATCAGCATGTCTGATGATAATATCCAGGAGGGCAGCTCATTGTGTTTTCTTGGTCTTCTATTTCCTACTGATGTGAAGTTGAGCAATTATATTGAATCAAATATTGAAATGTTTAACCACCACAGAGAAACTTTTTTTTCAGCCATCAGCATGGCTGATGCGAGTCTCCTTGAAAACAATAGACTGCACCCCCTTGGCCTCATTTTTTTAAATGACCTGAAGTGGAACAAATATATTGGATCTATAGCTGCATCTACTGCTAGGAAGGTTGGGTCTCTGTGTTGGGCCAAAAAGGTTTTCTTGTTAGAATCCATCTTGCACATTTATAAATCTACCATTTGTCCATGCATTGAATATTTCCGCCATATCTGATTTGGTGTTGAGCAGTATGCACATTATGGGAGCAGGCATTATCTTACTGCAACAACATATGCCCTTCTTGTTGCAAGAATGGAAGCGAGAATTATAACTTCATGCACTCTACATCATTTCTATAAGTTGGACTTGTGTGTGTGTTTTTTTTATTATTCCTTTATTTTAATCATTGACTACAGCTGCCATAATTTGGCTAGTGTTTCTGCTATATATCTCAAGATTCTCAACAAAATCCAAAGAAAGTTTTTTAATGTTATCAGCCATTACCTGGTATTTTGACATTAGTTACTTTTCCACCATCTTGACTTGGTTTCCGTTTGTCTTTTCCATAAATATTTTCATGGCAGCTGTTTTCCCAAGATCACTTCCTAGGTACCACAACCACATCAATTTAAGTGTTCTACTATATTGTATCATCATTTTAATGCTGAAATAGCTAACTGTAACTATAAGTTTTATTTTGATAGCTTCTTTTCTCACACTTCTCACCTCTGGGACTCACTTCCAGTTTTTTTTTTTACTTTCCTGCTAGCTACAATCTTAAAAAATATTGATGAAATGTCAATTGCCATCTTCTGTCTTCCTGAATCCTATTCCTTTATTGTTCTTTCTTCTCACTAAAATTTTCTCATTCTCTTTCACTCCCAGTAACCCCTTACATCTTAGTGGCATTATATCCTTGCTTGGAATGAACATTTTTTTTTTAAGTATAGATGATTAATTTCTATTAAATAGTTAATACAATATTTGATTAGTTCTTTAATTAGCATGTCTTTTATGATAGATGATTAAATATTTATCTTTAAGGTTTTTTTAGCATTCTTTATTTTGTTTTTCTTAAGAGCTTGGCATCATACAATGAGGCTGCTTTAATTTGAGTTAACTACTTATTGGAGGATTACAATGAAATTATCGACTGTTATGTCTGATGGTATAAGACGTAATATTTTGTCTCTCTCTCTATATATATATATATATTTAATCAAGGTGTCGTTTTAGTTATTAAACTCTAATTGTGATATCTGATATAATTTTTAAGAATTTTTTGCCTTAAATTCTATTCCAGTATTATGATATCTAAAAGAAAAAATTATAGAAATAAGTATTTTTTTGGTTTATAATTTGCATATTGGTTCTCATGGAATATTAAATAGAGAAGATAGAGCTTTCAAGTAAAATTTTGGAAGACATATTTTTTATAAATGAAATATTTTATTATATCTATATCATTTATTTATTCTTATGAATTCTTGATCAAGTTATCTGAGATGCAAAATGTGAATTGTTTTAATTAAAACCAGTATATGGGTAAGAAAATATTGGTAGATTCTCTCATCATAAGTGAAATTCTAAAGTAAATCAAGTATAAAGTTTAAGAGAAACAGAAGTTTTTTGCTGAAATTATTAAAAAAACTAACAACATCAGTAGGAATTTCAGTCATCCTGATTTTTATATTAAAATTTTGAATACCCGGATTTCAAACAAAAATAAAATGAAAATAAACAAAATGTGTTTATGCCTGTTAAATACAAACAGACGCAAATGAATTCAAAGAGTTGAAAAATATTAAGGATAGTTTTTAGTTAAATTATTTGGTTAGTTGGTTCACAGTTATTAACAGAAGACACAATTGTTAAATAGTTCTCCATAAAAAACTGTTTGAGAAAAGGCTTTTATCATTAGTAAAAATTCACTGACCATCTTTGCTGTTGGAAATGAGTTAGTCATTTGAAACTGCAGACTGGCCGATCATACTGCCTTTGGTGAAGATGATTCATTTGAAGTCACTGACATATGTTTCTTTTAGCATGTGTTATAGGGAGACAGTCATATATCACTTGTGTTCAAAAGGCCCAGAGACTGGCACATATCTCTCATCTTTGAAAGTCTAAATCTTTCGTGTTTCATAAGAATTTTTTCTCCCAAAGTTCGCTCCAGAAAAATGTTTTTAGTTTTCACTGATTGGTCAAGTATTTCACATGGTAATATTAATTTTTAACCAATAAACACTTTGAGTTAAATGAGGTTTGTTGTATTTTGGCATGTTTGAAATATTGTCTGTTATTATTTAGAAAATAAAGTATGGGCCTGTTTTATTATAGTGATTATAATTATGTTATATATATATTATGTTATGTTATATTATATATTATTATGTGAGTATGTAATTGTGTTGGAGATAGGTTTTATTTCTTATACCTCTCTCAATTATTTCATTTTGAGATAATATTTTCATGGTAGTTTTAGAAGAACAGTTTCTATTAATGAGGATTAATAATTGTATAGCACAAATGAGATCATATCAAAAAAGAGAAACAATTAGTATTTAATTTGTTGTACAGCATTGTTCTTCTAAAATCTAAAATATGCAGGCAACAAATTAAAAAAGAACAGCATGAAAGCAACAGTAGAATTTATTGACAATCTGATTTGGGGGAAGGGGGCTTTTTTACCTGCTAACTTTCCCTAATTTTACAAAAGAAAAAAATTTAAAAACTTGTGTACTTGGATGTGATAACTTGTCATAAACTGATTATTTCAAAAAATCATATATAACAGCAAATCAAAATAAATTTGTATGAAGCAACAGCCAGCAAACCTATTTTGAAAATCATTCTCTGATTAGTTTGTTCCACACTGTATAAATGTACAGTAACCCTCTCTCAGCTTTTAACTAACCAGATATATAACACCCCCCCCCCATTGCATCTATATTCTTGTTCAGATAGATATGCTCAAGAACTGAGAAAAACCTATTGTATATTCACTAGGAAACAAAAGTTGGAAATAAATACCATTGCAATGAATAAAAATAAAAAACACATTCAGTTTACACAGTCTAAGTGGTGGATAGGTAGGTGACTCTTGGCACAACTTCTGCCTTGTCACTCTAACAGATCAGCTTTCCCCTTCAACCAGCAAGAATTCTAAATCTCTGTCTGTTTCTATTAATTACAGTTGACAACTTGTAACGGACAGTATTGAAACAATTGCAAGAGAGTCTATCCCTGCCAACAAGTGCCTCAAAACTGTAACTGTTAATATAAGCCCACAACCAATGTCCAGTTTGTTGATACTTGTTCCCAAAGGTTTTAATTTATTTACCTATGATTGTATTCCTTTTTGTCAAGGGTGGTCACTTTTGAAAATCAAATTTCATGAACTTTACTGTCTTTAAAACAGAAAACATTGAGATAGAATCATTTACATCCTCTTCTATATGGATATCCCAATCACAGTCTCACAACTAGATGCTCCATATTTTTGTCATTGTGCCAGACTAAACTAAACTTGATAAATATCAATTAGTTAGGCTCTGTAAACCTCAACAAACCTAATATTTACTGAGCCGAGCATAGGGCCACGTGTGTTCAGGGTCTATGAGGATGAAATTCAATATAGTTAAGATTTACTTGTGAATCATTGGTAAACACTGAGTCTAACAAGATAATATTTACTAAACTTGGCTAAATTTAGTAAAAATAAACACTTGAATGTGGGATTCCCACTGATGTCTAAACAGCTGAAAGTCATGATGATTTGAAAAAATTACTTGCTAAGTATTGTTTTATGACAAGTTACTCAATAAGTTCAACATTAATTGTATTTTATGAGATTCCCAAGGTGGATAATTAGAATAAATATTTAAAATTTAATTCCTGTAGCTCTGAAAACTAAAGATAATGGTTTTTTTTTATTATTTAGAGATTTAGGCTCTCATCAGAAACAATAATTAACAAATAAGACTAGTTTCAAGAGAGAGAGAGATATGAGTTTATTATTTTCTTGTTATGTTCAGAGTAGATTTGTTTAAAACTTAGACATTTGTTTCTTTTAATCGTGTCACCCCAAGCAAGGCATTCCACTGCTACTATAGTGCAGGGGGTTACATAGAGCTATTGGATATAGGAAATGTCAGAAGGAGGGTGATAGATGAGTAAGGAGGTACATAGGAAGAGTGTTTGAGAGAATGTGTGCGAGTTAGTGTGTTAGGAGGTGTCTATTGACCTTACATTTAAATTCCTGGAGATTGTAGCTGTCAGAGAAGCAAGTATTTGGAAGGGAGTTCCACAGGCGGGAAGTGCGAGGAAAGAAGCTGTTGGAGTAGAAATTGTGGTTACGTTTCATCGGTTTCACTGTAAAAGGGTGGGACCTAGTTGCCAATCTAGTATCTCGTGCAAATTCACATCTAGGGGGCAGCAGTGATTTAAGTTCATCTTTTAATTTATTTCTTAATATGTTCATTTTTATGTTATTTCCTTATATATTTTTATTTATGATATTCTATCATCTTCAGAAGTTAGATAAAACAAGGAATAATAGTTGGCTTCTACAATCTGATTCTTTCCCAACATACAGTATGTTGGGATCATTAAAAATAAATAAAAATTAATTATACTATCACAAATAATTGTAGTTAAATAATTATAACAATTATAATTATCATAAATATGATGCACCCTTTATAAAACAATGAAAACCAACCTCATTCTTCTCCTCTACCATACAAACACATGACACACACACTATCAAACAAGTAGTCAACATAAGGGTTGACTAAAATTTCAGCTGCCTTTCTTTTTAGACCACACTCATAACAATTGTTCCTTCTTAACATTTATAACTGACATTCGAGGTATGAAAACTCCAGACATTTTTTTTTCATCTCTAACTAAATTATCTGGACACTCACTTCATACATTATGAAAAAGTCATATAAGAAAGACTATATACAATTTACTCAGTATTACCTTCTCCCTCGTGTCTCTAACACCACATGACAACCACTATCAACCAGATAATAAATAATACTTGTTTTGTTGTTTTCACATTTTGCTCTATCTAATTTTGTACAACTAGTTCTTGTATAAATGTTAATTTAATTTCTTTGAAAAATTTACCAGTTTTAAAGTAATTTGAATTTAAAGACAATTTCTGAGTTATTTACACAAGTTAAGCTTTCTATACTCTGGTAGAACTATGTTCAGGCTAGTGGGAAGTGACATTTTCAATGAGAATCTGATTATGTTAATTTCTATGGCAATTCAAGTAATAAAACTATTAATAAAGTACAATATAATTTAGATAAAGCTATATATAATATAAATTATATAACATGCAAATATTACAGTCATATATAAAGCTTTATATAATATGAATTATATAACAGTCATATATAAAGCTGTATAAAATATGAATTATATAACATGCAAATATTACAGTCATATATAATATATATTCTTCAGGTTATCACCTGCTTTTACTAAACTACTATTGAAATAATGTGGAATATTGACAAATGAATATATAAACAAAACTGAGTAGGAATTAGTAAGATCTATGATACAAGTTGAATGAAAAAAAATTCAGCTGGTTAACATGTCATCTCATTCTGTTTTTCCTATGTAGGTTTGGTTGGAATAAAATCTATTTTTCTCAAGACACTGTTAATTCAGCAAAAGATGTGAAAATATGAGCTTTCTATATTGTTTTATATATTTACTATTTCATTCGATCTCATCCAAATTTAAATCATTTATTGCCAACAGAAATACAGGCATTTGGCATGCTACCAGTGCCATTGAAGTTTGCATCATCATCAAAACCAAAAATGGTATGAAAGAGCTACTGTGCATTAATAGTTCTAGGCCTTGTCATGTGATCAAAATTCAGTCATGTATTGAAAAAAATTAAAAAATAAATTGCTAATTTATAAGCATATTGCTGTTACATAAATGGTTTCTTGGGATGATTTAATAGCATATACCTCTCTTTGGTATAGTTAGATTCAGTTGTAATCTGGTTCATTTAATAGCATATACCTCTTTTTGGTATAGCTAGATTCAGTTGTCATCTGGTTCATTTAATAGCATATACCTCTTTTTGGTATAGTTAGATTCAGTTGTAATCTGGTTCATTTAATAGCATATACCTCTTTTTGGTATAGCTAGATTCAGTTGTAATCTGGTTCATTTAATAGCATATACCTCTTTTTGGTATAGCTAGATTCAGTTGTAATCTGGTTCATTTAATAGCATATACCTCTTTTTGTTATAGCTAGATTCAGTTGTAATCTGGTTCATTTAATAGCATATACCTCTTTTTGGTATAGTTAGATTCAGTTGTAATCTGGTTCATTGGGAAACTGGTTAATACATAGGATTGAACTTAAGATCATAAGTTTCTCAATTTTTTTTTCCTTCTGTAACTTTGAATTTACTCAGTGGAAACTTGAATTTTGTTTTGTAAAAATATATTCATCCATAGTTGCACTGATGTCATTTGATAAAATGAAAATATTATAGAATAAAAATAATGTAATTTTGTTTATCCCTCTGGGTGTATATTTACTCTTCTCGTCACACTTTTCAACCTCAGATATTGCAGATCATCTCTTCCTGTTAGATTTCTTTCAGTCAATTTTTGTATCATCGCTAAAATGAAAATAATTTTCCCATGTGTTTATTTTTTTTTCCTAATGTTTCTCCAGTTTAAGGAGAATGTTGTCTTTTTTATATGTGGGATGATATTAGTGAAAGTAATTTAAATTAAATACTATTTTTAATTCATATAATTTCTTTGGGAAAGTTATACTTTATTATTTTTATTTACAGGAATGTGAAGTCAAATGATATTTCTAAAAGAAAAAATGTTTTGTATTTCAAATTTCTTGAAAAGAAATATTTTTTTTATTCAAAACAGAATTTAGTATGAAGAATATATGAATATACATCTGACAGTGGTTCTTTTAAAAATATATTCTGTTATAATTTAAGTAAAAAATCAACATTAGTCAAGAATTGTTAGTATCCATAAATACTAAGCACTTCAAATACCTTGTTGTATGGTTCAATTACATAAGAATTAGTATAGGAGATAAGGAAATTGAATGTATTATAGGCTGTGCTAGAGGTAGTTTCACCCAACACAAGTTGCTACTAAACCAAAACATTAGCCTAAAGACTCAAGTTATGTACTTAAATAGCCTTAGCTGATGAAGACTTCCAGATAGCAGTCATACATGTTGTCCAACCTATTCAGAAATTTCTAAACTGTCAAGTGAATACAACTGCTTTCTCAAATAAATGATTAAAAATGGCTTCAAGCAAATGAAACCTATTGGTCTTAGAGATCTTGTAAACTGTTACTACATACTTCAAACCTTGTAAACTGGTACTACATACCCACAAAGAACTGTATCAAATTGTGATACAATGTGACGCTGGGTGCTTAATGTTAAATATAAGCTGGAAAAGCCAATAAAGGGTTAAGACTAATTAATGTGAAGTATTAGCCAGAAGATAGAGAGATGTTAGAAGATATTTTCCTAATCATGGAAATTGAAGAAGGAGGGCCATCTTGATAATTTTGTCCTTTTAAAAGGGACAAGGTACTGAAAAGTTTGTTTTTTCTATAGAAAAATAATTTTATTTCTTCTTTGAGAAATTAAGAAAACAAATAATGTTAATGAGGAGAGAGATAGGTCTGGGTTATATTTTCACTAGCAAAAGCAAATTTGGAAATTTGAATGAGTACAAACTTCTCTTAGGGTCAAATGTACAATAAGATGGAAGTTACAAAAACAAATCTTGTCAATGGCAGGCAGGAGAAGTGATCTGGTTTATATTTCACTGGACAAAGATAATTCCAGACAAAATGAATTGAAAAATTAAAATGAAGAACAAACTCTTCTTAACGGTTAAATCTACAGTAAGATGAAAGTTTGGAAAACTAGTCCTGTCTTTGATGGGCGAGATAGTAGTGTGGTTTATATTTTTGTTGGACAGAAATAAGTCCTAGTAAATAGAAATTAATCAAAAAGATTAAAATTAACAAATAGAATAAACCACGGCCCTTTTCCCTGCACACTTTCAGAATTAGATTTGTCACAAAGACAGTTGTGCCTGCCCTAGGAAGTAGGCTGAGGCTGAATGTTGAGAGAGTAGAAAAAAAGAGGGAGAATTTAGCACCACCTGTATGGAGTGATGGTATGATATGTAAAGTGAGGTCAATTGGAGTTAAGGGAAGGAGCAATCACTGTGACTACTCCCAAGGAAGGTGGATAATTCTCTAAATTTGGGAAGTTGATTAAGAAAGCAAGAAATGGAATAAAGAATCCCTGTTGGGATTAATGCAAAAATTAGAAAATCACTGAATCCTCAGAACCTGTCGGGATCCACACCAGTTTTGAGCCAAAGTGCACGAGGACTTGTGCAGTGAATTCCCACATCAGTGCCTCTGGTCTCCTCACCAGGTGCAGTGAATTCCCACATCAGTGCCTCTGATTTCCTCACTAGGTGCCATCAGATATCCTGACTTAAAAGAACTCTGAACCCAGCTCCAGAATTTTTAATGAGGCTCAGTGTCACCATAGAGATTAATGCAGGAAGTGTTAATTTTTGTTGTGCCATGAACTACATTGACCAATTGATGACTAACTCAGTGAATGTTTTCTTTTTTATTTTTCATTTGCAAAGATGTTTCTTCCTATATATAGCTTCGATTTCACCATGGCTCAGTCTAGCGTTTTGATGACTGCAACATTTGATCTTCCACTGCTCTGAGATCAAGAACCCAACATAAGCAGAGTGGGTATGGATCAAAGTGGCCAGCAACCAACAGCCAGCTTGCACCAGTGTCAGTATTGACCAGTGCAGGGTTAGCACTGTGGTTAAAACCTTCTCCAAAGACCCTAAAGACAGGACTACTTTCAAAAGCAGAAGCAGGGGATAGCAAAATTGGATAGCACCTGTAGCTCAAAGAAAAATAATCACATAATTAAGATGTTAATGTTCCATACTACTTCAAACAAAAAGTTAGGAAGAAAAACCTCTGTCAATACTAGAAAAAGTGATAACAGTTACTGGACTTGAGTGACCTGTTTTCCTAAAAAATTGTTTTAAGGAAACGATTTTATAAATTTCAACCAAAATATTTCCATGTCAGGAATTTACCATATGGAATTTAAAAGAGTACTAAACTGCCATGCAATATGAGTCCTCTGATATGGCAGTGCATGTTGGAAAATCCCATCACAGATGAAGAAGGGACTTGAGACAACAGAAATGCCATTCTACAAAAGGATGTTCAGAATATTATGAAAACTAAAAGGACACATACTTAACATCAGAAAGAAAATTTTGAAATTTCTAGGGCACATAATAAAGAAAGAAGGTTTGAAAAGTTTGATGCTCACAATATATATTAAAGACAAGAGTGACTGGGGAAAGCTGTACATAACCTACCTAATGAGCTTGTTGTGAACTGTGATTAGAAGAAATAACAAAAACATAAAGTTTATTAAGAGCTACAAAGAACAGGAAATTGTGGTGAGCCATGATCACCCATGTCATGAAGTAACATGGTTCATAGAAGAAGAAATGTGATAAACTCTGTAAATATGTTACAGAATTCTGTACAAAAAACTTAATTTCAGGATGATAGAAAATACTTATCTGTTATCAGTACATTCAGATGCTAGTAAAATGTTAAAAAATAATCAATGTGTTGACAGACATAAACATTTATACTTCTGCTTCATCATCTGTTCCAACTTACTCTCCTTGAAAGAAGAGTTAAGTATTCCCATTACGATTGTTGAGCAATCTCCTAGAAATTTGTAGACATGTTGTTGTTGATGATTCTCAGCTTATTTGATTGGCCTTTTTCCAACTTATTTCAAGATAGTCATGAAGTTTGGTTTTGGTTCTCTCAGTTGACCATTTCATAAAGGTTATCTGCAATCTCAAATCAATGACTGATTGATCAGGTTATCAGGCTAGCAATTTATCTGCAGCACATAAATATTATAATCTTATAATAGCTTATCTAGCTCACAGTAATCTCCCTTGCTGCTTGATAGGAAAATATCAAAAAAGAAGGATTAATTGTGATTCTTCTTGTATTTGACACTGTAGAAAGAATTGGATTGAAGATATATTCAAAATTAATCCTGTTTTATGCCTCAAATTGGATGTATGAATGATATGATGATTAGTGACTTGGAACAAGAAATTAGCAAGCCAAGTTTGAATTTCAAATGATTTGGGGTTAAATCTATGATCCATTTTTTTTTATATTTTTAAATCATTTCACCCCAAGCAAAGCAACAGAGCCACTTATATGCAGGGGGTTACTGACTCTGAAAGAATATTAGAACAATCATTATCAAGGAGCAAGAACAATAAAAGAAAAGAATTTAAGTGGACAGAAGTTAATGATTGACATTACATTTAAATTTTTGAAGAACAGGCTTGACTAAAGCAAAAAGCTGGAAAAGAGTTCCACAAATGAGTGCAAGAAAAGAAACTGTTAGCATAGAACTTATAGTTGCATCTAACCATTTCAACGTTAAAATGATGAAATCTTGCCTCCAATCTAGTAATGTGCTTAAATTTATAGAGTCTGGGTACTATAAAGGGGAGTTCATCTGAACACTTATCATGAAAGTATTTATAGAAAAGATATAATTAAGTCTTTCCAATGAAATAGTAAGATAAACTGGGCTTTTCAGCCTTCATGAATAACCAGTCTAGGAGAACATGACGAAATTCAAAATTGGTTCAACACGGGATTAGCAACTCCATCATATAAAAAAAATATACCCAGTATAGAAACTACAGTAGACTACACTAAATATTTCTCACACACACAGACACCATAGTATCTATTACAGAGCATGGGGTCATTGCTCTGAAGACACTCAGCATTGAGTGTCTTCAGAGCAATGACCCCATGCTCTGTAGTAGATACTATGGTGTCTGTGTGTGTGTGAGCAATATTTTTCTACAGGGAAATAAATGCTTAATTTTCAATGAAAGAAAACACAGCATAATTTTCTTTTCAATAATAGTTTGTTTTGTGTTAATTTTATTAGAGCAATCAAAGCTGACATATTAAAAAGCACATTCAACACTTCAAAAATAACACTTGTAATGTTCCATCATCATCCCGCAGACTCTGAAATTTCATCTATCATGAGAACAGATGTCCACTTAGGGAGGCCCCATGCCTTAAGTGCAACACAGACCTCAAGTGCAACTTGTACATATGATCTATCACTAAAGATAACGAAAAAATATTGGTTTCCTTTTATTGCTCCAATAAGTATCTGACTCCTCCTACCATTCTCTACCTTTACAAGAGCCAGATCAGGCTGAAAATGAAGTACTTCTGCTCAGTTTTCATTTTCCAGTCCAAAAGCTTCTCCACATCTCTGACGAGGATGAATTATTTTTCACCATTCAATCCCTTTTCCAAATATGAAATATGGCAACCCTCTCACTACTTTGTCACTATTTCCATGGATAGTGTTCAGATGAACTACATTCCTTTTTTTCTACCTACCATGCTACACACATTGTAGCAAACCACATTCATTTCTTTTGTATTTCATTAGCGAGAATCAAATTCTACTTGAAGAGCTTCTTCTCACTGACTGCGACTTTGTAGATCTGAGTCCCAAATGAATGCTTCCTTTATATTTACTATGTTAACCTGTTCAGATCAAGGGTTAACCATTACCTTCCCATATAAATCCTTATAAACTGTGTTTCTTACATCTTATGCTAAAACTCTCAATATTGAGGGACTCTTCTACAGGGTGAATATTATTGTAAAACAAAATTCATTACAAATATATAGGTTTAGTTTTTGTATCTATCATATCTGATATAAATTTTATTTTTATGGTAGTTGTTTCAAATTCAAAATAAATGTCTTTCTGAACAACCACTAAGATCTTAGAATTAAGCTTTTGCACTCAGTAAAGTCTTGCAAAACTGTAGGTTCTAAGTGTTGTTGGTTCTATCTTTATTAACAAATAAATTGTGCTTAAAAATCACTTAAAATGGCTTTATAGCATTTCAAGTCTTTTAAATCTGTTTATCCACTTGATTTATTTTTTGAAATAGAAACGTTTGCTCAGTCTTTAACAGCATGAAATCTTTGACATTTGAGTTTACTTTTCTCCTTTTTAACTTTCCTAAAGTAATAAAATTTTACAAAGTATTTTATTAGGAATTTGTGATTGTTTCTACTGAGAGCAATGTATAATAATCAAAAGGTCAAATATTCAATTACCAAAGTTGTTCATTTCATGACTCAGAAAAGAAATCATATATTTTTTTTTTTTAGATGTAAAGGATTGGCTCATTTTATGTGAAATCATGATACCATATTTAACTTTTCCTCAGTTTTTGTGCCTGTTGGAGAGTTGAATAAAGACAACTCTTACTGCTATTGTGATGTCACTTCTGACCAGATATGCAATTGACTAACATTAAGTAGGTTTGATTTTCAGGGTCAAATGAAAATCATTGTCAGTGGAAGCCAAGAATGGTTCATGTGGACAAGATTTTTTTATAAAAATTTCAATTGGATAAAACTAGTAATTAAAATGACTAAATATTTCCTCAATATAATTCTATTCTTCAGTTGGATATTCTGGGCTACGTATTCTAACAGTCCTGATATAGAATCCTATGACTAATCTTGCTTTTAATTTTTGTTTCTGGTGGGAATAGAAATTCATTAAATTGCTTTTACTTATGCGGTTTATAATAAACTTCAAAATCTAATTTGTTAATGTTACATATTAAAAGGATATTGAGGAAATGTAGATATTTCTTTATTATGAATTCCTGTGTGAATGTGATGGTAGGTTCAACCTTCTTACATTTCTTTAATATATTTAACAGATTTATATTGTTAAGGATATACTAAAAGGATGTCATCTATGTATCTTAGGCAAGTAGTTTTTAGACATATGTTTAAATAGACTGAACCTAAAATTTCTAGGAAAAGACATAAAAGTACATGACTAATAGGTGTTCCCATAAGTAATCCAAATTTTTGCTTAGAGAAAAACGTGTATATAAACAAATGAAAAATCAATCAAAAACAAAGTTGATAAATTAAATTTGTCTATTCTTCAATGATACAATCATCATAACATACCCAGAGATGAAATACTACCTTTACA
Source organism: Ascarosepion bandense (assembly GCA_037127315.1). Classification (NCBI taxonomy): domain Eukaryota; kingdom Metazoa; phylum Mollusca; class Cephalopoda; order Sepiida; family Sepiidae; genus Ascarosepion; species Ascarosepion bandense. Next base: position 829,516 of record JBBBDQ010000365.1, read on the forward strand.
CAACTAGCTGATGATTTTAAACAGCTAAATAAGATTAAAGACTAAGATACCTTCTATCACCATGTGGTCAAGTAGCTGCTACTACATTTGGAGACATATGTATATTTACTTCCTCCCAGATTTTTTTTCTCTATCTCTCAGATTCAGCAAGACAGTTACACTTGAAATTTCAATTTTCACCATCATTCAGTCAGTCAAGTGCCATACATGATACATGTTTAGGCGACCATGTCTTGAAAGAGACATGACTGACTGGGTAGAAGACTTTGCCACAGTAGGTTACCGTTACTTTCTGTGGTAGACTGGTTGCCAAACAGGGCTATGAAACCCAGTCTGTCCTGCTATTTAACTCATAGCTGGAAGGAGAAGAGATGGATGAGTACCTTTCCCAAGGGTATTTGCACGTAAGTGAATGCAACAAATTCAACTGGAATTTGAACTCGGCTCTCTGATTTCTCATTCCAAGTTTATATCCACTGCACCACAATGCACATTTTCACCATATCCTTCTGTATTATTACATAAAGATTTATTTAGTATTTTTCAACACTTTGTGTATTTTCTTTTCACCATTACACAAGGCCAATATACACACAAATCAAATATACCTTATCATGATAAAGGTAATTGGCATTTTCAGAAGATAACTCATTTATGACAGATCACATACTAATTTTCAAGGTAAAAAAATAAAAATGTTGTGGCTGCCACTAGAGCCATTAAATAAAGGAATGTGAGAATAGATAATTTTAGTTTATGCATAATGATTGCTGTACACATGAATCTTTGAATAACATGGAATGATGAGAAATAACTATGTAATTATTATATATACTGGAGTCATTTAAGAGAAAAACAAAAAGTTAGGATTGGTTTGAGTCTTTTGCTTGGGATAACATCTAAAAGAAGGAAATCTCTGATATAAAAACCTCTACACCTACTCTTTGTAGAATAGTGTAGGCAAAACACTTTAACCTTAGTAGGTAATCTTCCTAGAGATGGTGTTTCAACAAAATCACTGAGTTTCCAGTCTCCTAAACTGGTTGGTGTTAGTAAGGGCATACAGCTGTAAAACTTGCTTGAATATTTCATGATGGTTCAATGACAGAGCTATCAAGAAAACTCTGTCCAATTCATGTTAGCATGAAAATGGAAATTAAATGATGATGATGACACACACACACACTCTTAAGAATCAGCCACTTGCTTCTATTTTGATAATTTTCTAAATGTTTAATTAAATAAAATTCTTGTTCCATTAAGACAGATCAAAGTTAGCAGTAGATAAAACAGTGTTGTTAATGAAATTTTATTGATTTTCCTATTGGATCATGTTATTTGAGTCATGACAACTGTGGGTGAAAAATAATATTGCTCAAATGTTTGCCAATTCTTTGAGGGCACACCTCCACTTGATGGTCAAAATTTTTGACAATGTCTCTGCATAGTTGCTCCTTGGTCTCACGAATATGCCTTGTTATCTTATCCTTCAGCTGTTGAATTCTTGTTGGCATGGACTTTATTTTTGAGATGATTTCAGAGGAAGAAATCTAAAGACATTAATTGGCATGATTGTGTTGACCAATTGTCATTACTCTTTTGAGAGATGATGCAACCTAGGAATTTCTCTTGTTTAAATGTTCATTTTCATAATAAGCTTCAATAACTCTAACATGTTGCTCAATTGTTAATCTTTCCATTGTTGAAATTGCCAAAGACTGAAGTTGTTAAATCTTAGAAAAATTGAAAAAAATCATTAGATGCTTAAACTTAATGCACATTTAAAATCAGTCCAAGTTATTTGAACACCCTATATTAGGACAAATTTTTCAAGTTTTCTAGTTTGCCTTGAAAATCAGCATTTGAAATCCTGGCTCTTTACTTTGGTTTAAACACTAAAATTTGGTATAATCCAGAACAAAATGTTCAATTTTGTCAACTCTGTAATATCTTCTTTAGTGGCATTGAGGATTAAAGTTATGATTTCAAATCTTGATCTATAAACTGAGTGACAGCATTTTAACAGACAACAGAAACATTCACTCTGAAGAGAACTTTCAGTAAACTTTAATAATGCCTAAAGTTTAAATCCACTGTGGCAAGTAGAGTGACAAGCCTGCTACTGCCACTGCTTAGAACAAATCCATTGAGCTGAAGAGCAGGCGTCTAAGATCTCCAGAAATTTTTTTTTATCAAGAATGGTCAGTTCAATCCTTGGTAGTATCACAAGAGTCAGCATATTTAATATTTTTTAGTGATTTACTTTTTGGCAAATGGATTTTTTTAACATTCTGGAAATTTTTCTGTTATTTGAAGATTTCAGACTAGGTACCATATTTCTCTGAATGAGAAACCGGGGAGCCGAGTTTGAATTCCTGTTGAATCCATTGTATTCACTTACGCGCAAATACCCTTGGGAAAGGTATTAATCCATCTCTTCCTTCCAGTTATGGGTTAAATAGCAGGACAGATTGGGTTCTATAGCCTTGGTCGGCAACCAGTCTACCGCAGAAAGCAATGGCAACCTACTGCGGGATAATCTTCTGCCCAGTCAGTCATGTCTCTTTTGTATGGCACTTAACTGACTGACCATATTTCTCACTAGATGAAGATAACTTAAAAAAAAGAACAACTCCCATATCCTTACAAAACGCCCTGCATCTTAAACTCTAAAGGTTGATCTACTGGAATACAGTTAACACTCTCATGTAAGTTACCAATCTCATCATGACTCCTGAATGAAGTAGATATGATTATGAATAAATAAAAACATTAAGATATAAAACTCTAATAAGGAGGAAATAATCATAATTTAAAGATTATTAGTTTCTTTCCTAAATATTTCTCATAGATTACAGGGCATTTTCAGACAGATTTTGATTTTTATCTAATTTCATTATTTTTTCATTATAACATTTTTAGCCACCCAAACAAGAGATTAAAATAATGGGAATTTAGAAATGGTTTAAGAGAGTCTTTGTATTGTGCAATATGGCAGCTTAACATATCATTTTGACAGCACTTTTCACAGATTTTGACAACTAAAGTCAGGAATAACTAGAATTCTTTATAATTATATTTATGTCCTACCATTACTCTGATTTTATGCTGTATTAGTTTTTATGAAATATCAAACCTTGTTAGAATAATCTGTGTCAAGATAGGTTTTTTCTTTATTGTGATATATAAGTAAACATTGTACATGTTTATATTTGAATCTACTATTGGTAAATATTGGTCATGTTTATAATTGAGTTTGCAAAGAGCCCCCAGAAGGTGGCATCTTTTTGTGCAATTGCCTCTCTACAGATGTCAATGTATTTTACATCCTGCCAACAGGACGGATATTGTAGTGGTGACCCCCTCTCAAATCGTAGTACTAGTAGTAATGGGATAATTTATTTTCATATTCTACGATATAAGATATTTCATTCTATATTTTAATTTATTCGGTTTTCTTAATTTTTTGTTACTATTATATCCATTCTATTCAATTTATTTTTAATTTTAAATTTAATTTTTTAAAATTTACTTTTTAATAAAAGCATTACAAAGATATAGAAATTTGTTAAAAATGGTGCTGAAAAATTTTCTTTAAATGTATGTTTGTTTTCTTTTAAGAATACAATCTTATGGAATATTTTAATGTTTATTTAATTACAATTGGAAACATTGTTGAATTTTTATGTGTATCTTTGTTTCATAATCATTTTCAATTATAGTTATGCACAAATGTGTTATTGATAACTAATGGAATTACATAAGATATTTTTTAAATCAAGGTAAAGATTATATGTAGAAATGTTCAGTTTCAAGTTTTTAATACAAGCATGATTTTTCTTAAACATTCAATATTTTTCATTCAGTAAAGCTTAACTACCTATAAGCCCATCATTCTTTTTTTAAAACTTGATATATACTTGGAACTGGCTTAATTTTTTCCTCTATTTGAAATTAATCCTTTCTTCATTACTTCCCTTTATTTATGATTAATTTTTTTTTTTTTTTTTTTGTGAAAGAATAACCTTGAAAACATTCATCTGCCTTTTCAATGAGGATTTTTTTTTTTTTTTTTTTTACTTATTTCTCTTTCATAGAAATTTATGTGAAGGTGAAGCCAGTTCAATTCTTAATACTATAAATAGGCCAATGTACAACGCAGAGATACTTAAAGATTATTTTAATCTCAGCAGGATAACAATCATGCCACGACTGGTTAAAATGCTTGTTCTTTAAACATTTACATTTTACCTCAATTCTTTAACAGATATTTACACTTCAGTACGTATGTCCATTCTTTTATCTACTGTCTCTCTTGAGGATGTCAGTTAAGCGTGTCATACGTTATACATGTTTTGAGCGATCATGTTTCGAAAGAGACATGACTGACTGGGCAGAAGATTATCCCGCAGTAGGTTGACATTGCTTTCTGCAGTAGACTGGTTGCCGTCCAGGGCTATAGAACCCAATCTGTCCTGTTATTTAACCCATAACGGAAGGGAAGAGATGGATTAATAGCTTTCCCCAGGTATTTGTGCGTAAGTGAATGCAAAGAATTCAACTGGAATTTGAATTTGGCACCCTGATTTGTCATTCCGAGTCAATCCACTGCACTAAAAAGGACTATCAATACAAATATGAATAAATGTGAATTTTAAATAATGCTCCACAAGTTCAAATTAAGTGTTTACACTGTCAAAGCCTCCTGAAATTGCTTGTGTGCTGGAGTCAGATTCAGAATTAAATATACATCATTGGTTTTCAAAAGTTTAGTTTTGGTGATTTGAATTTCCAAGATAAGCTTATTAGTTGACAATGATAATTTGAGGACTGCTGTGTAGGCTCAACCAAAGGCAAACACTCAGAAGGCATTAAGGACAAAACTAACAATGTGTCACCCTTACAACAGTCAAAAGACATCTGGCATAAATTGATAAAATGAAGAAACTGCATAAGTGGGTGTCCTATGATTTGTCTGATGATTAGAAGCTTGCATGGTTTGAGTCTTGCTGCGGTTCGTATGTTTGCTTTAAAAATTATGCTTTGTAGCTCTGTTTGTCTTTTTACTATCCCTCTGTCTTTTTTCTGCCCATTCATTTGACCAAAATCTTTAGGTAAGATTACTCACTGTTTCCATCTGCCCATTTTGCTTTACATACACCTTATGAGTGTCCAATTCTCCAACTGTTTTTCCTCATTATATATATACCTGAAATTTCTTTCTGATTCTAACTTAGTTTTCTTTTCATTTTCTTTAAAATTTCCTCATTGCTCACATAATATGTCTATAGTATTCTGAGTATGCTTCTTTAAAACCACATCTTTGTTACCTCAAGTCTCCTCTTCATCTGTGAGAAAACTATCCAGTATTACTTGCAAATAAGCCATTAAAGTAGAAATTAATTCTAGTGAAAACTTTAAGACTAAAGAGTTGAAATTAACTCACGGGTGTATTAGGGTGTATCAAAATATCTTTATTTTTTACAAGCTTTTCTCCAAAGCCTATTTAATGTAGACATTTGAAACCACACAAACACACACACACACACACACACACATATATATATATATATATATATATATATATATATATAGCCAAAGTAACACTCTTTTTATCTATTAACTTTTGTTGAACAAAAATAAATCACGGTATTTTAAGAAAGTATATAAATACTGTCACATCGAAACAACATTTATTATGGTTAACAATTAAAGATGTTCAGAGTAACAGTGAACCTTATCAACAACACTTCTATAAACAATTTGACACATTTCAACATTAATTTCAGAAAATTCATAAGAAATTGCTTGTTTTAATCCAGGAATTATCTTAAAATCTCTCAGTACACCCTGCATGAAACGATCTGGTCATGTGAGATCTTTTGATTATGATGAGCACTTAAATGCTCCATATTGTCCTATCTACCTCAGCCTAAAAATGCTGGACAATCTTTTAAATGATGAAGAAGAGACTTGAAACAACAGGAATATGCTTCAACAGAAGGATAGTGTTAATATGATGGACTGAACATGTCAGTAATAAGGAAGGTTTTTTAAAAATTGGAAAAAAGATGACCCTCTGCTTAGATTCGGAAAGCTGAAATTCCTAGCATACATAATGAGGAAAGAGGGCTTAGAAAATTTGACAATTACAGAACATATTGATTGCAGGGAAGGCAGAGGAAAGCAGCAAGTAACCTACCTAACTAGCTTCTCTAAGTGGCTGGCAGAACAAGGAATAAGAGAAAAAATGTATACTTAACATCAGGAAAAGGCAGATAAATTTCTGGGACATGTAATGAGGAAGGAAGTCTTGGAAAATTTGATACTCACAGGGTGGATAAAGGGAAAGAAGGACAGGAGAAAGCAGTATGTGACATGCTTAATGGGCTTGAGAAAATTGATCACAGAACAATTTGGAAGAAATAGCAAAAACAAAACTTATTAAGAGCTACAAGAGACAGGAAGATGTGGAAGGCTATGATCAACTATTCTCTGAATAGACATAGCACATAAAAGAATGCTGTCTTTTTAAATAAATCTCAGAGGTAGATACTTTAAAATAGAAGAGAACCCAATCACCAACACTCAAAAAACTTTTAAAAGTGTTATTAAAAGATAGCTAATGCAGGATATTTCCTAAGGCTTAAGAAATATGCAGGACAGAACTGTTACATGATATCTGCCTTCCTGTATGACAGTGTATGCTTATACTAGACTATATCCTTAAAGATGAAGAAGATACTCAAAGCAATAAAAATGTGGTTCTACAGAAGGATGCTGAGGATACCATGTACCAAATATGTGAACAACAATGAGCTTTTGAAGAAAATGGAAACAAAAAAACTTACACAAAACCTCATGAAAAAAACATTTAAAGTTTCTGGGACATGTAATGAGGAAGGAAAACTTGGAGAATCTAAGTCTTACAGGATAGATAGAAGGAAAGAGGGACAGGGAAATTGTATGTGACATACTAGATAGGCTTGTGCAAATGGATGGCAGAACAGGGTTTGGAAGAAATATCAAGACAAAATTTACTATTAGCTAAAAGGGATGGGAAGATGTGGTGGGCCATGATCACCTATGTCTTGAAGTGACATGACACATACCAGAAGAAAACAGAAGCTCTTGACAACTTCCCCATTGATTAAAAAATAAAAATATTTTGACACCTTAATTCCATTTTTTTATAGTAATAGTATATAGGAACATTGGTAACATTTCAATTCTTCTTCAATGTACCATACGCCTTCATAACGTCTGTGATCATGGCTTGCTACAAGTTTCTATCATTTTTATTTACAGTAAGGTTCACCCTTTACAAGACCTGGGAGCCACTCAAAGTAGTGGGTTATATGAGGAGGAAATTTGTTTGGATGGGAGTGAAAGATAATGGTTGACCCTAACCTTGAACAGAGTAAAATTGTAGTGATCAGGAAAACATCCTCTTGGTAGTTGATTCCACAAAACAGTGGTTTATGGGAAGAAGCTATTCAAGTGGAACGTACTTCCCAAGAATGGAATCCATAGGGGATGTGAGTGGTTTGCTACTATGGAAGTTGCATGGTACATACTTTCTGTAAAGGTTAAACTTGGTAGAACCAAGAAATGTAGATGGTCCAAGCACTTTCTGTGGTAGTAGTAATAGAGCAGCAAGAAGCTTGCCACATCCTGCGTGTGGAAGAGGTTGGAAGGTAGAGAATATCTCTCATCAATGTTTGTCTTTTTATTATTACTCCTAACACATAACTCAATAAGTCCCAGGCCTGACTAATGAAACAATAACTTTTAGGCAAAATCTGACTTTATTCATCAACATAGTCTCCTTCTAGGGTGATACACTGATTCCAATGCTTCTCTAACAGTTCAATGCCTTTTTTGTAGAAAGATTTGTCTTTGGTCTCAAAATATGCCTGTTTCTGATATCACTTCTTCATTGGAGCCAAATCTTTTTCTCTGGAGCATTCTTTTGAGGTCTGCAAACAGCCAGTAGTCACTGGGGGCCAGATCTGGAGAATAGGGTGGATGCTGAAGCAATTCGAAGTGCAATTCATATAGTTTTGCCATTATTGTGATTGACTGCTGATTTTGGGCGACCTGAGCATTCAGCATCATTTGTGACTGTGTGACCACATTTAAAGTCAGTATACCACTTCTTAAACATTGTTTCTGACAGAGCAGAGTCCAAATAACACTTATCAAGCTATTGCTTTACTTGAACAATATTTTTCCATCTGAAAGCAATGCTTTATCAACACACAAAATTTAGATTTTTCCATGTTTTAAAAATTTGCAATAGTAGCTTCACTTAATTGTAATTTGTAAACTAATAATCCAAATCAACCGAAATTTTGTCACATGCCATTTAAAGGTTAGTACTTCATAAAAATCATATGAACTTTTTATTAGTGGCGCCATCTATATGTCAGGCCCGGGAGTTATTAAGTAATGTGTTTCATACTCAATTTTGCCATCCATTTACACAAGTACATTAGGTAGGTTACTCACTGTTTTTCTCTGTTCCTCTTACATTTTAATGTCCTGTGAGTATCAAATTTTTCAAACCTTTTTCCATTTTCCACAAATTTCTTTTTATCTGTGAATTTTCCTTTTGGTGACAGCTATACGTTTTGTCTTCATACATTTGGTAGTTAGCCCTTTTTTTCTTGCTTTTCTTTACTACCTCTTCTTCAAACTCCTACAGTTTTCTTTCTTTGTCTGCTATCATCACTATGCCATCTGTGTATCTTATGATAGGATTGTCCCCACTGACATTAAATCCTGGTTGTGCCTCCAACTGCCTTATGATAGTTTTGCTACAGATGTTGAATACATCTTGTGAGAAGACACATCCTTGACATAGACTCTTTCTATTTTCGTGTAATTGCTTTATTCATCTTCTCTCCATAGGCAGGCAGTTCATTTTGGTTAACTGTATTCTATTCCAATACAGAGTGAAGCCAAAAGATTTTATGACCTAATCATTTTGTATATCATTAAAGTTAGATGCTATATTAGTAAAGTATTTTCTGTTCTGTGAAATCAAAGTAAAATTTGGTTTTAATATGAAGGAAAGGCATCTCCTTAAGTTGTAAATTTTAGACATGTAACTTCTTCAGCATCCACCAACAATAACTATTCCCAATATAAAAGAAAATTTGATTTATATACACTTGACATGACAAAATAAATGTTTTCCTAAATGAAGGCTTCATATAATGTGCATACATATGGTCACTTTAGTGCAAAAAGTTCTCATTCCGAAAGCAATCATTTTTCATTCTTATTCAGCAAAGTAGAACAAATTTACCTTGTTATTTTTTCCAGAAGAAAAAACATAACAAAAAATTTCCTTCAATACCTCAAACAAAATGAAATGTCTTTATACATTTAAAGGTTAGTTTACCCACAATTCTTCATTGGCTGTTAGTGGCAGCTATCAATCTATTTAAACTCAGGAGGAGGAAACTGTTGTAATGCTATCTTTAAATAATTACTTTTTCTTTTTACTGAACCAGTTATCATTCAATCAATTTGTGATTATTCAAGATTTCTTTTTATTACTCTATGATATTACTTAGCTTCCATCTTTGTCAGCTTGGATCTTGGGTATATTAAAAAGATTAGACATATCTACAGCAATTTTTTTTCTTTTTATTCTGTTGGACAAATAATCATGAAGTAAATGTGTTTTTCTTTCTATGTAATTACTTAATGTAAAAAAAAAAAACTGTGTGTAATTCTATAAATGCTTTATGCTTTTGGGTCTTTGCAAACAATATGATCCAATTTTCAGCAAAAATATCTACAGTCTACAAACATATAATCACTCATGTGGCACTTATCAAATCTGAATTTTCAGATAAATTCTTTTAACACTTTACATACAAAATAAGTCAAATAAGAATACATACCAAATAAGAACATAAGAAAACTTTGAATCTTTCAGGTAAATTTTTCACCCTCAATGTATATTTATTGTATAAAAAGATGTATGATTTCTAAAGTCTGAAAAAAGTTAATAACTTGATTAAATTAGCTAAATTTTCTGTCATGATATTGAGGGATACATTTCTATGTTGAGCACAATCAGGTTCAAGTAATTCATTTGAGAATAGACAACAAATAGACTTTTGCTATATTGCCAATTTATCAGATAATTATTTTCCTGCTTCTTTAGTAACTTCCAATTTCCCCAGCTTGAAAACAATTACCAGTTTCTCATTAAATAAAAATTCTTTGCAAATATTTCTCGGTGAATTGTTAAAGAACATTTTAACTGCTCAAAATCATGTGGTAGATATTATGCTGGCTGTAAGATTGTCTTTGATTGAAATTCTTCTTGAATTTTAAAGAATAAAGTTTATTCTGTCAAAAAAAGTCTGAGAGTATAGTTTGAATGAGGAGGAGAGGAAATAGACTGTTGCTTCTCTAGTGGTGAGGGAGAAGAAGCAGCAGTAATAGGTGGCAATTTCTTTTACTAGAATATATTGTAGAAAAAGAAAAGGATTATATGAAGAAAGAAAAGCAATAAAGTCAGTGAATTTTGTTTGTTTTTTTACATGAAAGATTGCAACAGAAGAAGGAGATTTAAGAGTAAGGAAGGATGACAGAGATCCTTAGTGAAGTTTTATTTTTATTTTTTGAATAACAAGCTACTTTATTAGTGATATAATGTCTAGAATGGTGAAATTGGGTAGGGACATGATACCACCATTTAGTGGAGAAGGTGATATAGTCCCATAGATAAATGAAAGAAGAACTGGTTGTCAAGCTTTAAAAAGTACCAGACCTTGTTAGTTTTCTTTGACTTTTTCTGTAAGAGATGCACTTGCCCTCTACTTTGAAATAAGTGATGAGAGCCTGTTAGACAAGGGCATGATAGACCAAATTGAAGAAATTGTTCACTGATAAGTCCTTTGAAGTTTATGAAAAGCTCAAGAGAGTGAAATGAATTGGGTAATTAGTGGACATCTATGCCAATAATATCAAAAGATTGTGACTGGCAGGATATCTGGGGAGAGGACTCATATCTGTGGCACTGCAGAAGTGCCTGGTGTAGAAAATATTCAAAGCTTGGTCAGCAAAAGACTTTGGGAACACAGAACAGTGGCAGTTATTACACAAAGCATGGGACCAAAAGAAAAAGGTTGTGTTGAATCGTCAAACATTAGGTGATACAGATGTTGAGGATCGCACCTAATTAGAAATTGCAAGGGACCACCAAGATTGAAAGTGATGTGCTACAATTGTGAGAATTTGGGACAGGTATTATCCTCAGGATAAGAGAAACAAGCAAGGGAGGGCTTCTGTACCAGTACCTACCCATCAACAGAACAAAGGTGCAAGCTACAAAAGAAAAAGTTAGGCCAGTATTAGATTTTCAAGAGTTAAACTGTTATGCCATAGTGGGAGCAAATTAAATCTATGTGTGAGATGAAAAGATGAGAAAGTAGAAGCAGTTGGCAGGAGGAACTACAATCATGTTTGTGACTTTTCCAAATGATGCTTGAAAAGTGGAAAAATCAAAAGATACTATAAAGCGACATACAGGCAAGGGGAAAATGAAATAGTTGAATAAGTCAGCCTACCTGTAGTTACACATCACAGAGAAACTATGGCAGTATGAGCTGGTTCACTATAAGGTCCTAGGTATGATGATAAACTGCATCTGGCAGCAAGGCCTCTGATTGGGAGTTTGTGAGGAATATGGAATCACCTCTTAATTGCTGTTGTTCCCAGGTCCACCCAGAGTCATAGCATCTCTTAGGGTCCTAGCTATGGGCAAGTAGTCAATCCCCAAACTAGGGTCAAAGCACTATGAAAGTATAAAAATAGACATCTTTTGAAGGAAAATTCTTTTACCAGCAATACATTTTTTAATACAAAACTAGAAGACATCTTTAGTTTCTAAAATAAAAATTTAAAAAATTTCATCAAAATCTGATTAAATCAACCTTCTCACTATAATTGAACATTAAAAAAAATACCTCAAAACACTACCTTTTTGGTATTAAATAACCCTGAGAGGTTAATATGCTGTTAAACAAAACTCAAACTCACTATAAGGTGTGAAAATTTACTGCTTGACTTGTTTTGGGTTTGGACACAAGGCCACACCAAAAACTATGGCAGCAGTTCTAAAAACTGTACTAATGAATGGAGATAAGACAAAAGAAGCTACTGATTTGTACAATAATGACATTATGATAGATGTAATGAAAGTATTGATAGAGTAGGTGGTGGTGGATCATCTGAAGAAATTCAAATTGAGAGCAATGTCACCAGAATCTTGGATGGATAATGCTGGGTCTTAAGCTGAAGAGGGGAAAAGTGGATGGACAACAATTGGAGGAGGTTAGCTGTTGAGATAACACATTATCATAGGAGTGCATACTTGATGATTGACTGTGGACCTTGGTAAATGGCAATATGGAGAGAATTGCATTCAGAAATGGCAGCTGAGGTGGCAGAAGAACTGGAGAAGTTGTTTCTTGAATGAGGTCTAGTAGAGGATAATGGTATAGTTTTCTACTTGGGACTTCTTCGAACGATGCTTGAAAAGTGGAAAATCAAAAGGTACTATAAAGCAGCATACAGGCCAGGGGAAAATGAAATAGTTGAATGAGACCACCACACTGTGAAAATAATAGATGAAAGAGAAAGACCATCACCTGTAGAAGCAACATTTTAGTAGAACATGGCACCTAAGATTAAACAGAGAAAGGAAACAGTACCGCAAAGGTCAATTTTAACATATGAGTGGAGTTACATGAAAGATATATCACCAAATACTAATGAGGAAGTGCCAACCAGAATCCAAATAGGTGAAGAGGTTTGTACACAACAAATGTAGAGTGCACAATGCAGTGGGGGAGAAGAGTGATGACTGGAGAGCAATCACTTAACAACCTGGCTGTTGATGGTATGCCATGCATATCTTGGATTTAAGGCAAGTAGTTTTTGCAGATGATAATGGAAATACTGAATATGGAGGAACAACAAATGTACAGTGCACAATGCAGTGGGGGAGAAGAGTGATGACTGGAGAGCAATCACTTAACAACCTGGCTGTTGATGCTATGCCATGGCATATCTTGGATTTAAGGCAAGTAGTTTTTGCAGATGATAATGGAAATGCTGAATATGGAGGAGACAGAAATGAAATAGCACTAACCACAAGACTATATTGTATGAAATGTTCTTTTAGGCTTATGGCGGACTGTAGTTTGAACGAAGAAGAGAACATGGAATGTAACTAACATCATGGTGTGGGAGAATAAGAAGCAGTGACAGCTGGTGATTTCTTTTATAGAAAGATATTATGAAAAGAGAAAAATTATGAGAAGAAAGAAAAGTAATACAGCTCAACTAAAAATATGAGTTGGGATTGTTGGTTATTCGTTTCGTACATGAAAGATTGTGAGAGAAGAAAGAGATTTAAGAGTAAGAATGGATGATAGAAATCCGGGTTGAAGTTTTTTATTTTTTGAACAACACTTAGCATAAAAATTTATCTCAGAGCAAAACTTTTATCTAGAAACTTCTAAATATACCAATATTAAGTTTTTATTTCATTATTCCATTAAAAATGGACATACTAAAACAGTACAATAGATAAATGTTTCCCTATTGTTTTTAGTATGCGTAATTGAATGATAAAATGAAAAAATCCTATGTAATATATTTTGTCCATCAGAAGAACTTCTTCAGACTAAATAATGTTTTTATTGATGGAATCATATATATAAGTTGAGAGAATGAAAATATAAATAAATATTGGCTATAATTGAACATAAAAAGAAATACTGAAGATGCATGTATACTTAATTTCAAATTTCTAATAACTGATGTGTACAATCTAAGAATACCATTCAGTTTCATATAATTTTCGTTTTAGTTTTATTACTGTTGTTTTTAAATATTCCCTATTGTAATAGTAGTGGTTTTATTGAAAAAGATGAAATGCTGTTTGAATGTAGACATAAACATACACTAGATGACTCAGAAATCAGTGCTCTTTCTATACAATTTTTAAATCAAATCCCCCCAAAACAAAGTAAAGCCACTAAGATACAAAGGATTACTCATTATGAAATAATTTTCTTTTTATAATCATATCGCCCCCAAGCAAGGCGTTTTACTGCCACTGTTTTGCAAGGGGTTACATAAAAGGAAAGTTATGAGAAAGAGTGACAAGTTGTAGGGGGTATCAGAAAGTGGGTAAGAGAAGGATGAGAATACTGATGAGAGTGAAGTGGATGGAAAAAGAAACCTTAGAGAGAGGTTAGTGAGATAGAAGATGGCTATTGAATTTACATTTAAATTCTTGGAGATTGTAGCAGACGGGAAAGCAAGTAAATGGAAGGGAATTCCACAGGTAGGAAGTGCAAGAAAAGAAGCTGCTGGAGTAGAATTTGCATTTACAATTTATTGTTTTCACAGTAGAAGGGTGGGACCTAGTTGTTAATCTTGTTGCTCAAGTAAATTTATATATAGGGAACATCAGTGAGCTAAGTTCATTGGAGCAGAAGCTGTGAAAGTATTTGTATTAGGAATAGAAACATTACTAATGTGCAGGAAGAGAAAAGTGTGACCAGTAACCAGGAGAACAGTAGATTGCGATTAACATTGCATTTAAATTGTTGCAGATTAAAGTTAGCTAGAAAAATGTGGAGCCAGAAGGGAAATCCACAAGTGAGAAGTGTGAGAGAAGAAAATGTTAGCATAGAATTTATGACTCCATTTAGCCAGCTCAACTGTAAATTTATTAGCTCTCAATGCCAATCTAGTACTGCGCTTAAATTCAAAAAGTCTAGATACCATAGCAAAGAGCTCATCCAAAAGTATTTATAAAAAAGGCACAGGGAAGCAACCTGATGACAGTGAGAAATTTACTGAAGCTGAGGTTCAATAATATTGCAGTTTCTTTGGATTTTATCATGGAGCTCAAGTTAAATAACAGATCCACTAGACCATGTGTGGCAGCAAAGAGTCTAAGCATGGATACTTATAGATAAGTATTTCTTAGTAGCTAACCTAGTAATTGATAAAATACACTCTTTCCACTTCATGTCAGTTGAGAATGAGTCACTTTTCTGGAGATTAGCATCAGCCATGCTTTGCCTTCATAAATTATTTTCTTCTTTAATTAAAACTAGATTAATGCATTAAGATGGCCATTAATTCATGAATTATTTGAATTAATATTCTCATTGAACTATTACATTGGAGTAGATAGATCTATCTATCGCCCAGTTCACACTCCACCCACGTCTATTGAACAGGTTAAGAGGCTCTTCTCTTGTTCCCTGTTTAGGATGTGGTTTCTGGCTTTCTCTTTTCCAGTCTTTTCACTCTTTTCTTTTTTTTTTCAATTGGAGTGGATAGACTAAACTATCGCCCGGTTCACACTCCACCCACGTCTATTGAACAGGTTAAGAGGCTCATCCCTTATTCCCTGTTTAGGATGTGGTTTCTGGCTTTCTCTTTTCCAATCTTCTCACTTTGTTTTGTTTTTTTCAATTGGAGTAGATAGATCTATCTATCGCCCGGTTCACACTCCATCCACGTCTATTGAACAGGTTAAGAGGCTCATCCCTTGTTCCCTGTTTAGGATGTGGTTTCTGGCTTTCTCTTTTCCAATCTTCTCACTTTGTTTTTTTTTTTCAATTGGAGTAGATAGATCTATCTATCGCCCGGTTCACACTCCACCCACGTCTATTGAACAGGTTAAGAGGCTCATCCCTTGTTCCCTGTTTAGGATGTGGTTTCTGGCTTTCTCACTTCTAATCTTCTCTCTTTCTAATCTTTCTCTCTTCTAATCTTTTCACTCTTACGTAACCCCCTGCACATCAGTGGCGTCACCGCCTTGCCTGGGGTGATATGATTAAAAAAAACATATCAACCAAATTGTTGCATATTAAATATGTGATACTGTATTTTTAGTATTGCTGTTTTGTTTATATGATTTTGTTCCATGAACTGATTTAATGCTTATAATTCTAAATAGATGTTATATGAACATGTGAAATTATTTAAATTACTTTACTGTTACAAGTGATAATGATTGCTATATGTTATGTTTTTAAAAATTTGTCATAACCAAAGAGTGTTATGGATAGTGTGACCAAAGGATGCATTTGTTGTATTTGGTAGCATGATGTAATTAAATGAAGATGACATATGAGTATGCATTCATTGCTGAACATATAACTAATCATATTTCATCAGATTATGAGGTGTATTTGGCTAAAAAAAACTTGTATGCAGTACTTTTTAAAAAGTCTTTCTTCATTTGAAACTATTATAAATTTCTAAAAGAAATCAATATTTTCTACAGATTAAATATTGGCATCATTTCTATAAATAAGTATTGAAATTTGTAGCAGTGATTCTGAATAAGAGTGGAAAATATGTGATAAAACTCCAAAAAGAGCTGTTCAGGCATTTTTGTTAACTCCACATCAACCAAGTCAGATACAGTCTTTTAAAATTGAAAGTGTCCACAATGAAAATTGATGTCATAATTTTTAATTTTAAGAAGTTACCATACATTGTTAACATTCTGTGTGATTTCTTTTAATTTGAGTAATTACCTCAATGTGTCTGAGAAGAGATGCTTACAAATCCTTAAAGTGAACTTATGAAAAAAAACCCTTCCTGCACTTTTCCATTGATGGTAATCATGAAAAAAAAAGAAAAAAAAATTTCTAAGTATTTGTGGGTGCTAAAAAGTTCTCAGCCTAATGAAGTAAAATGACCTTGGGTCATGAAACATACTTTCTATTTCACTTATTAATCCCATAGTACAATATTGTAAGGCCAGCTGATCAGATTCTCTCCTATCTTTTCTTTATTTTAAAAGCCAAGTAAACAACCTTAAATAGGCTTAAATCAATTTGGACAATATGGTTAGAAATCTTTCATTTCCTTTCAATTTCAGAATGTAGTGAACAACTTCAGCATTTTTATAAGTACCTCAACATTTTGAGGCCCAATTTAAATAAGTACCTCAACATTTTGAGGCCCAATTTAAATAAGTACCTCAACATTTTGAGGCCCAATTTAAATAAGTACCTCAACATTTTGAGGCCCAATTTAAATAAGTACCTCAACATTTTGAGGCCCAATTTAAATAAGTATCTCAAAAGAAATACTTTTTTCCTTATTATTTGTCAATTACAATGACATGTAATCTTCTCCAGTTTCATCCTGTTACCTTTTCCAGTGTTTTGCTTCACTTAGACTGCTTGCCACCCAAGGCTAAAGAGCTAATTCTACTTATGTATTTAACTAGATGTGTATTGTGGTGCAGTGGATATTGGCTCGGAACAAGAAATTGGCAAGCCAAGTTGAATTCCTTGTATTCACTTTCATTCAAATACCCTTGGGAAAGGTATTAATCCATTTTTCCTTCCAGTTATGGATTAAATAACAGGACAGATTGGTTGCAAGCCAAGACTATAAAATCTAGTCTACCACAGAAAATAATGGCAACCTACTGCAGGATGATCTTCTGCCCAGTCAGTTATGTTTCTTTCGAGACATGATTGCCTAAGTTTGTATCATGCATGGCACTTAACTGACTGATTTAATTCGAGCTAGAGTGAGAAAAGGGTATAAATATAAATGTGAACAAACAAAACTAGACCCTGCACTTGATTCACCAAATCCAATTTTCTATACTTATCCCACATGCATATTCTACATGTAACACACACACACATATATATATATATATATATATATAAACAGAGAGAGAGGAATTTTGTATGAATAAACACACACACACACATATATATATAGAGAGAGAGAGAGAGGAATTTTGTATGACTAAACACACACACACACACACACACACACACATATATATTTTTAAAAAACTTTAATCCAAAAGGAAAAGCAGGAAGGTAAATCTCAAAGACCCAATTCTAATCAAGGTGGAGGGCTCAATGTAATTAATATTTAAATTACAGAGCCAATTATAAAATAAGATAAATTTTGAAGTTCAAAACTGTTGTATGATCATTTCTACATGTTTTATTTAGTGGAAATAAGAAGTCACAAGTCATCATAACTGAAAGGTTTGATCATGCCAGATAATGTGGTCTCATCCAGAAACTGTAACTAAGGTCTGCTTAGCATAGTTGCAGTATAAATCATAGGTTGGCTCTGTGGGTGTTGAAGAGATACAAATGTGACTGATCAGGTGTCAGTAACAAGAGTTATCAGGTCATCCTAGTAGACAGTTGTAATCAGATATGAGCAGCCAGCCATTATATATAATGGAAATATTGGATCACCAATCTACAAGGTTAAAAGAAGAATAGTGCATGCTCAGCTATGGTCTTCATTTCATTGAAGATATTTTTAACCATTGATCTGAGTAAAATAAGAAGTTTCAAAAATAAAAAGTTTTCATATAAAAATATGTAATAAAATACATTTTATGAAATAGAAATATTATTTCACACATATTATTTTATACAACATTTAGAATTTATTTTTCGTTTTTTCTTGTTCTAATGTTGATATCATTTTCTTTACAACTAACATAAAAATCTGCTCATTATTATCAGTGTGATCATATATACAGGCATTATACTATTATCAACTGTAAATTGGACTGCACATTGTTTTATTTTTAAAGTTTTAACAATATTGCCCTTACAGAAATCAATTTATGATACATAGCCTTTTCAGTATTATCATAATATATACGCTCACAAACACAAATTGGATCATTATAACCATGGCCAAGTCTGTTGCATTTTAAGAAGTTCACTTATTTTTCTCTCTAAAGGTTTTTAGATTTTTTCTTTTTGTTATTACATACTATTTTCACATTAGTATCCTCTTTTTATTGTTTTTATCATGACATTTCAACAGCTTTTTCAGGTGTCTGTTGCATTCAGTAATCTTTTAGCCAGAATTGTTTACGAAATCCAATTGGAAAAAAATTTCCCATCTTTTGTCATCCAGCTTCCTTCTGAGGAACCTCTGATTTTTATCAATGCCAGTTCTTTTTTTCCACTTTATCTTTATCAAATCTACAATAGCATAAAATGGACATTTATTTTAATATAATTTTTTCTCTTATATATTGTTTACTAACTTCAAAATTTGTATAA
This sequence comes from Ascarosepion bandense, assembly GCA_037127315.1. Classification (NCBI taxonomy): domain Eukaryota; kingdom Metazoa; phylum Mollusca; class Cephalopoda; order Sepiida; family Sepiidae; genus Ascarosepion; species Ascarosepion bandense. Next base: position 848,652 of record JBBBDQ010000365.1, read on the forward strand.
CGAATGAACCCAGGTGTAAAATTTAAGTTAGAAAATCAATACAGAAATAACAGAAGAAGCAAAAACAATTGTCACTTACTTATCTTGATTTTTCAGTTACTTTGAATATACTAACCTGATAGTAAAGGCTTTCCTATATCTAAAGGTTTTACAATGAAACAGTTGCCAAAGCAAGTTCTTCTCCAAGCAGATTGGTATTTTCATGATACTACTGAATTCTGATACAGCCAAAGTTGCATTTCTTTCCAAAAAGAACCATGTGATTATCTTGACATCCAACCTGGTTTCTAGAGATCAAACATTATTCATACCATTTCTCAAGAGGTAGAGAAATCTGAAAAACATTACATTCTTCCAATGTTTTCTGTAATTGTGAACAAAGTCAGTAACATTCAGATAAGAAAAGAGGAAGTTGAGCTTTTAAGAGCTTCCTGGTTCTCACGTACACTTAGTATAGATTCCATTAATAAAAGCACTCATGCATACAAATGTATATACATTGATATCTTTACTATGTACTTAAAAGTGTGCATATGTTATATATATATATATAAAACTATATAATCTTGCAAAAGTGATATATTAATGTATATTTAATTACATGCTAACATATATATTGTTTTACTTCAAATGTTGTTTTTAGTAGAAATCCATATTTGAAAAGACACTCTATTCATTTTAAACAGTATTTATTTTGTCTACTGCCCTATCTACTAAAAAAAAAACTAATAAAGAAATGTACCCTCTTGAAATTGAACCTGTGTCTCCATTCAATTTCTAAAGAATTAATGGATCTTGTTTGTTTTTTAATCTGACATTTTTATTTCTTCAAACATTACTTTTTAGTGGATATCTATATTTGAGTAGATGCTCCAATTATTTTAAACAGTATTTATTTTGTCTACTGCCCTATCTACTAAAAAAAAAACTAATAAAGAAATGTACCCTCTTGAAATTGAACCTGTGTCTCCATTCAATTTCTAAAGAATTAATGGATCTTGTTTGTTTTTTAATCTGACATTTTTATTTCTTCAAACATTACTTTTTAGTGGATATCTATATTTGAGTAGATGCTCCAATTATTTTAAACAGTATTTATTTTGTCTACTGCCCTATCTACTAAAAAAAAAACTAATAAAGAAATGTACCCTCTTGAAATTGAACCTGTGTCTCCATTCAATTTCTAAAGAATTAATGGATCTTGTTTGTTTTTTAATCTGACATTTTTATTTCTTCAAACATTACTTTTTAGTGGATATCTATATTTGAGTAGATGCTCCAATTATTTTAAACAGTATTTATTTTGTCTACTGCCCTATCTACTAAAAAAAAACTAATAAAGAAATGTACCCTCTTGAAATTGAACCTGTGTCTCCATTCAATTTCTAAAGAATTAATGGATCTTGTTTGTTTTTTAATCTGACATTTTTATTTCTTCAAACATTACTTTTTAGTGGATATCTATATTTGAGTAGATGCTCCAATTATTTTAAACAGTATTTATTTTGTCTACTGCCCTATCTACTCAGAAAAACCTAATAAAATATACATGCCCTCCATCAGGATTTGAACCTATGTTCCCCTTTGCAAGAGGAATTACTGTCTGATCTTATATGCTTTTGCTGCTTGACTACAAATGGTATGACAATAAAGCAAAGTTCTATTTTGCCTTTAAAGCACATTGACTCATCTAGATTTTCCAAAATACATACCTGCTCATTTTTTTTATCTAAAACATAAACAAGGTAATTTCTAAAGAATTAGATTTATTTTTTAATCCTAAATATTTTTTAGATAAACATGCAATGATACATCAAATGAATATTGTATATAACTTGTACAGAAACATGTATGTATGTGTGTTTTGAGCAAAAGAGAAAGGAGCATTTCAACAAAAAGCTTGTCATTCGGAAGGGAGAAATAGAATCTGTCATAAAGCTATTAGGATATCAATAAACTTGCAGTATTTGTGGAAAAGTCACCTTCTTGGCATCTGGTTTAGCCAGTCACAGGAGATCATTCCAGAGAGGCCAGGTGCAAACTTCTGTGAAGGCAACCCTGCCAGAATGACCTGCAGGTTACCTGTAGGGGTTTTGTGACAATGTTTGTAAGTCTGTTACAGGATTCAAACATCACATGATTGTACACAGGGAGAGGCAAGTTTTTAACTTAGATAACCAACAAAAATATTGTTTGCCATGTGTATAAGAGTGAAGCCGGATTTAAGATGTATCAATCATCATGTGTGTGTGTGCGTGTATATATATATATATATATATATATATATACACACACACAAGATCTAGTACAGGACATGGTGCAATAGTGGAGTGTGAATTTCAGAGTGCAGACAACTGACCACTTTAACCAATTCAAAGATGTGTCATTCATCATGATGATGTGTGTATATATATATATATCAAGCATTCTTTATAAAAGTAAATGCATGAACAGCAGGTTAAAAAACCTACGACTTCCACAACTTTGATACAATATATATATATATATATATATACAAAATCTAGTACAGTACATGGTGCAATGGTGGAGTGTGAATTTCAGAGAACAGACAATTGACCACTTTAATCAATTCACTTGTGCAGGTTGTTCGGTAAAGCTGTAAAAGTCTTATAATGATTTCAAATCCCATACTGATGATGGGATTCCAAATGAGGCAGATGGGGGATGTAACTTGGTGTCTCTTGTATTAATTTTGCCTAAAGGTGGTAACCACACCTCTGAGCAATTCTTAAATTCATGCCCCCCCCCACTTTATAACAAACCCTTCATTTGGGCATTAGGTTCAGATAAGTGGTCATCACTCCCTCACACTCACAACAAAATGTACAAAGCTTCATGGAATGTACAAATATAACAGGATGCAATGCAAAGTCCTGAGCTCAGAACAATTAATCATAGTACATATCTTATCTCAACAAAATATTAGCAATGCTGTTCTTAAAAAAACTAGACTTCCTGGTAGTGATCAACTAGAGGGCATAAGAAGTGATTATACTTTTTACTGGATATATAAGTTACCAGAAGAAAATCAAGAGTCCAGTGTTTTCTCTGCTATCCCTGAATTACTTCCTGTAGGGATCAGTGACACATTCATGTCACTTCATCTGAAAGTTTCTTAAAATCATTGTTGCACTATTTCTGCCATTATTCTTCAGCTCTTAACGCCTTACATTGCATTAAGAAATGCTTTTATTCATATTCTTGTGGAGAGCTCAAAAAAGTGCTAGCTGGTGATAAACTTTTCTTATTGGGGGATTTCAATGCCCCTTATGGGAAATGAGATGTTGTCATGACATAATGTTATAGACAGTCGGTGTTGGAATGATATATTCAAACAGCCTTTTATTACTCTCTCTTATATAAAATTTAACATCTTTATAATTAATACAGTCTTTCAGCAGTCAAATTCTTTAAAAACTGGAAACCTTAAAGATCAGGTCACAACCATTTGATTGACTTGATAATCACACTAGCGGTATAGCCCGGCGTTGCTCGGGTGTAATGAAAGCTTTAAAATTAATCCATGGCCCTGAAGCTCATTGCCATGAAAGACTAAAAAGCAATCGTTGTTTGCAGTTAAAGCAAAACCATAGACTGAAAGAAAAATGAATGGATGGAAGTCAAATTTTGATTTCCTGATATCACTATCAAATTTTTTTGTTGTAAACTGAATTTTGAAGGCTAAATAAGTCCTCTGAGTAAATGGTATCATGGCTGAGACTAAGAACTACAATTATACCTACTTAGAATCAAACCCAAAGCAAAAACTAAAATAAAAGGGCTGAAAAAAATAGAGACATATAGGCAGATAAAAAGACACACACACAAACATCTTGCCTTTTATTTATATATATATATATATATATATATATATATATATATATACACCGAGTGGGTACAGTGGGTTTTTACCTCCCGAAGAAACGTTGGGCACCCAACGTTGAAACAAACATATGATTGTCGAGGACATATATTAAAAAATAATGTTCTAAAACATAATTTATAATACATATATATATATATATATATATATATATATTATCGATTTTCTGCACTATTGAAAGAATTGCAACCTTGAAACTTCTGGATATCATTTCTTATGTCTTTGTCTATGAGTGTATCAAATTTGATTAAAATCGCACCACTCCTTCTATAACCCGATTTTTTTCAATTATCGATTTTCGATATTTATCGGGGGTACTTCGACACAAAACCTAGCTAAGAACACTCGCAGTTGCTCATAGTACAACTGTGTAAATTTTCAAGAAAATTGGTTCGGCGTTTCAGAGTCTATAGGTAATGGACGGACACACATACACAAAGTTTCATTTATAAATAAGTTTAAATGAAACTCAAATAAAAAGGATATAAACTTAACTTATGCTGATCATAAATTAATTCTCTCATTGTAAACATGAGAATGTGAAAGCACATTCAACATTCAAGCATGATGTTGTTCTCCGCTCAAAAGACTAAACATGAGTAAACATTTAGAAGAAGAAATCAAGCAATCATTTCATGCATCATTTGAAAGAAAAGCTTCTTTGATTGTTTTCAGTGGAATGTTGAGTCTTATTAGGTAAACTACATGTGTCTGCAGAAGAAAACCTTAGATTATATCCATTATAAATACCATGATTGGTTCAATGATAATTATCTATAAATGTCTTCCCTACTTGATCAAATGCAAAATGCTCATCAAGCTTGGGTGTTTGTTGAAAAATCAAACTCATGCTTTGAACCAGGTAAAAAAAAAAATCAGGTTCAGATTAAATTTTTTGAAATGAAGGAAAATTGGTGGAAAGAGAAAGCAAGTGTACAACTGACAAGGTAGACTTAAAATCCTTTTATCAAAATTTTTAAAATATTTTTGGCCATGTCTCAAATAGTTTATCTTCCATTCATTCTTCAGAAAATGAACTAATAACAAAATTATCACTGTAAAAAGATGGCTGGAACACTAATCTTGTGTTCAAAACACAGTTTGAAATGTTGACATGAATTTCATCAATATTATTCCTCAGCAACCTGTTTAGCATGATTTTTCATTAAATTCTCCTCTCCACATACTCAGAAAGGCTATAAATCAGACATGATTTGATATGTCAAATGAGACAAAGCAAATCTGTTTTTTTTTTTTTGCTGCTGTATTAGAGTATGCCTTTAAGATTCTAGACAGAGTTACTTTTGAGTTTTACACAACAGCTGGACTTTACAACTAACAGAAATTTATAGCCAGAAGCAAAATTAACATCCAAATAGCCAGAGATCTTTTTTTTTTTGATGATGGTTTTGCTCATATAGCTCACAGCCAAGCAGACATGCAAAATGTACTAAATGATTTCTCAGGTGCATGCAAAAGTTTTCAACTTATGTTCAGAATTTCAAAAACACAACTTTAATACCCGTTAATGGCAAGCAGCTGAAAACTGTTGTAAATTTTACATATCTTGATTTAATGATCCCAGGTCACTATAAGATGGATGAAAAAATAAAAAAAGATTCACATTGCAAAATCAAGTGCAACATTTTTAAAATTGTATGATAGGATTCAAGTGATATCTCTCTCAAGGTAAATATTGATGTGTATAGAGTTGTGCTAACTACTCTTCTCTGTGTTGCTGAGATCTGGACTTTACACCATAAACATATCATGTAGTTAAATATCTTTCACATGAGCTGTTTATGTCACATTAAGTGGTGTGATAGAATAAAAGATAGTGATATCCTTAACCACTGTAACATATCAGATATTAAAGCAATCTTGATCATAACAGAATTGTGCTGGGCTGGATATCTTATCAAGAGGACTGTCACTTATCTAAGCAGGTTTTTTTTTTTTGGGGGGGGGGTTTTAAGAACACGCTGATATAAAAAGTATTGAGTTGTTAATACTCTCCTTCATTTTATGAACAAACTAAAAGACAACATAAAAAGTTGTGTAATACATGAGTACATCAGATTACAAAATGAGAAGTCTGATCAGGAGAGATAAAAAATCATTAAAAATAAAATGCATTGAGAGTACACTGATCTTATAATTCTTAAAAAGGAACCTATGACCAGGCTCATACATCATAGCAAAAACCTATGTATGTGTATACTATAGGGGTCTGATAATTACTTCAGGTGTAAAACTGTCAGCTGTATAAATAAACACACACACATATATATATATATATATATATATATATATATATATATATATATATAACATAGTACACTTGGTATGTAATCCGGGTAAATTCCAAAAGAGATGAACTCGAGAGAACTCAATGTTAAATTCATTTATTTAATTTAACAGAGTAATATTTTATAATGGATTAGTTTTAAAGCTTTCATTACACCCGAGCAACACCGGGCTATACTGCTAGTATATATTTTATAAAGGATTTTTGATTATTAGCTTGGATGATACATATTTCACCACTTTGATGTTCTTAACGCGGCTCATCAGATCCAAATGGTACAACAGTAGGCAATCGAAATATCACCCCCGCCAAAAAAAAAATTCTCCTCTTATTTGATTCTCCGTAGATGCCTACATGTCCATATTAGGATGGACATTTGTGACGTTTATATACGAAAAGGTTCCCATTCATTCAAAAAGTTTTTTTTGGTGGGGGTGATATTTCAATTGCCTACTGTTGTACCATTTGGATCTGATGAGCCGCGTTAAGAACATCAAAGTGGTGAAATATGTATCATCCAAGCTAATAATCAAAAATCCTTTATTAAATATTATATACTAGCAGTATAGCCCGGCGTTGCTCGGGTGTAATGAAAGCTTTAAAACTAATCCATGGTCCTGGAGCTCAGACACAGCCTAAAGAATATTTATGTGAAGTTTGGTGAGAATCAGATAAAAATTGTGGATAAAGGATATACAGACAGATAAACAGATACACACACAAACATCTTAACTTTTATATATATATATATATATATATATATTATCGATTTTCTGCACTATTGTAAGAACTGCAACCTTGAAACTTCTTAATATTGTTTCTTATGTCTTTGTCTATGAGTGTATCAAATTTGATTAAAATCGCACCACTCCTTCTATAACCCGATTTTTTTTGATTATCGATTTTCAATATTTATTGGGGGTATGTCCAACATAAAACCTAGCTAAGAATACTCGCCGACGCTTATAGCACAAATGTGTAAATTTTTAAGAAAATCGGTTCAGCCGTTTCGGAGTCTATAGGTAACGGATAAACACACACACAGACAGTTCCATTTATAAATAAGTTTAGATATAGATATATATAGTTTTAAGGTATGCAGTATTTAAAGGTAACAATGGTCAATATCAGCGATAGAGCATATGTAAATATAAAGGTGGTCACTGAAATCAAAACCCAAGGAGATTTCCTGCCGTCTGCTGCCATTTCTTTCTGCTGTAGACTGGTTGCCAAACAAACTGGAATGGTGGGAGAAGAGATGGATTTATACCTTTCCCAAGAGTTTTTGAATGTAAGTCAATATAACAAACTTCACTTTGAATTTGTCATTCCAATTTCTCATTGTAAGCCATTATCCATTACATGATAACAGTATATCAAAAGTACTTGAGAAAAATTAAACAATCACCTAAACTAATAATAGAATTATTAAATATACATTGGAACCTTTTGAAGTTTATTTCTGCTAATTTTATTTTTTTAACTGAAATGTAACCAAAAGTTTAAAACATTTAATAGATTTCTTTTAATTGACATGTTTTTTTTATCATTATAAACACTATATTTAGTGGGATCATGACTAAACATGCTTGATTTTATAAAATTGTGAAATTAGTGTTTACCCACCTACAGATCAATTGTATTATAAAGAAAATGTGCCTCTTGACACACAAACATGCACACATACATACACACACACACACACATAGTTTTAGTGCAAAGGATTTGTCACTTCAACTATGTAGGTTTGCACTGACTGTAAAGTTTCATAAAGACACCATTATGATGTTTTCACTCATCGTGGCTGTTTTTTCTTCCAGAAAAATAACTCCAGCCCTGATCAGTGAGGCCATCATAACAGTGACTTCACAAAACTTCAAAGTTGGCATGAACCTGCTCAGTTAAAGTGACAAATTTTTGCATTTAAGCTATAAATGCTCTATTTCCACCCCATATTGAGCACTTTTCTATAAAAAAAACCTGCATCCCAAAGTGTCTTTTATCAATAAAACTACTGAAAAAGCAAAATCTTAGTGCCAAAAACTATCACAACTCAACACTTATATATATAAACAATGATTAGTATAATTTGGATATTGTAAATGGTGTGTTTACTCTGAATGCCTTATTATTTGAAAGTGTCGCTAGTTTTAATGTGAATAAGAATTCATTCATGAAGTTAAATTTAGCTAATATGAAGAGAAATATTTTTTAGTCAAAATCCTTGGGTGTCTTCAACCCTATTTGTGTCTATTTGTTTATAATATAACTTTTTTTTTATTGTGCATTCTTGGGCTAATGTTTCCTGCTGACAAAAATTGGAAACATTATGTTGAATCAATTGCTAGGTCTGCTGCTAGGTAACATCTGTTCACTATGTTCTGCTAGATAATTTTTCTTATCAGAATCTATCTTATGCATTTATGAGTCACCTGTTTGTCCATACATTGAATATTGCTGCCACATCTGGTCTCGTGCTTCTGTTATGTATTTAGAGATTCTTGATAAAATAGAAGAAACTGCAATGTCATTCGTTCTGACTTGGCATCACAGCTACAGTAAGTTCCCATTGCTTTAACATATCATCCCTGTGTCTTTTCTATAAGTATTTACATGATAATTGTTCTGATCAGCTTTCCTCCTTGCTGCATAGACTTCATGAATTTAAGTGCAATACTCTTGTCTCTTCCACTTATCGCTAATGGAACTCTCTTCTAGCCTCTTGCTTTCCAGTTTTTTGATCTTTACAAAATTAAATGCAATATCAATCATTATCATTTTTTCTTTTTAATTCCTGTTCTTTTATTGTTCTCTATTCTTTGTTTTCTTTTGTTCCATATTCTTTAACATGCCTTAATCCCTTATATCTTAGTGTCTTTATTGCCTTACTTAGAGTGAAATGATTTGAAAAAAAACAAACATTAGTTAAGTATTTGATTTGCTTAAAACTAAAATGTAGCTGACTTGTCATCTAGGTTTTAGTCAATACTAGTATCTATATTAGATTATCGCACTTCTTTACATTTGTTTTTTTAGTCCAAAATACAGGAAGGTTTCATCATAAACCTATTCTTTTGTTATCTCTGTTTATTGTATTAAACAGCTCACTTACTCGTTAACCATTACCTCTCTAAAGTAATCTTTCTGCTGTGGATTTGATGCTACTCACTACTCAGCTTCACCAACAGACCCATGTGGTCTGTGCTAGATTATGAACTGTTTCATATCTCTTCCATGAATAATGAATGCCATATGGTTGGCATGACATACATTTCCATCATGTCACTCTGCTGGGGTTTTCTGCTAGATATTCCTTTTTGTTATCACTGAAGCCAAAAAGCTTTCCCACACTGGAAGTAACTATCTTTGTCGATGCCATTGTGAAAATAAAGGAAAGAATATTTGTTAAGTAATGTGACTTAGCTGATAAGAATGCTATTTTGATAAAATGGATGTTTGAATTGGATTCAGTCTCTGAGGACCTGGCTTTTCTAATAAAAATAATCTTTCTTCTAATAATGGTAATGACATTATAACACAGTTCTTTATGGCTGTACTACTCTTAGAAGCTGATGCAAGAATAGATATCAGTTTTTTTTTTTTAATGATTAAAATGAAAAGGGGGGGGGGAAAGGTTTCAGATAAGATAAAGAAACTAATTCAAACCTGATGTCTTCTTTATTGAACTTTTGTATATGTATATAAAGTACTGTCTTTTTACTAGTTAGAAAGTTGTAAAATATTCTTCATTATATTTTGATTATTATTAGATTATTTTTGTTTCATTTTTCAGCATTTGATGGAAGCACCATATGTGTGGGTTTGGCTAGAGTGGGGTCAGAAAGCCAAAAGATTGCTGCAGCAACCTTGCAACAGCTGGTGGACACAGAGATGGGTGGCCCTTTGCACTGCCTGGTTATTCCTGGAAAGATGCATCCTCTTGAGGCTGCTATGTTAAGGACCTTTGTCTTTGATGAGGAAGTTGACCGTTTATTGAAGGCAATGGAAGAAACTGTATAAAAATGCTATGAGTGTTTTTAATTAAAATTATCTTCTTAACCAGAGAAATTGTATACAAATTAATATGCAGAGTAAATAAACTCTCATATAGATACGTTTGTTTTTATTTTTTTTGAAGTTCAATTACAAAACAGTTATTGATGCAATAGTTGTAAAAGTAAACAATATCTCTGTCCATCACATAATGCTTATCGAAAATGCATTGTTTTTCAAGATTCATATAGGTGTCAGTGTACAATAACACTTTGGTAAGAACATAAGATATGCAGAATACATTGTGTTGAAAGCAAATTTAGAAACTGTAACAACTTCTAGACAAGACAGTAAAAAAAAAAAAGGGAGAAGAAAATCCTAACTATTAACCCTTTTTAGCATATTGGTTACAATTATAACCAACATGCAACAAAGGTTAGAGAAAGGTTACAATTGTAACCAATATGCAACAAAGGATTAAACATAAAAAGACACTGAGAGACAGGTGAAAGTGTGAGCGATGAACTGGAGACACCAGAATCTAGGTACTGACATAACAGAAAATATAATGATCTGAGGGGACATTCAAATAGCAAAATATGCTCTCCGAATGCTAAAAAATTTGATAGAAAAATTTCATAGAAATGTAGAAAAGTGAACTTAACTGTTATGCTATATCTATCTTTCTATATAGTAGGGAATGCTGGACAATTTCCAGAAAATACCTAAAAAAACACTAGGTTCACCCTGGCCCAGGATGATAACACCTATTATGAAAGGATAAAAATACCAGGAATACATTTTTATATTGTAGAATGACCAGCAATACATTGCATAGTAAAATTACCAACAACATATATCAAAATGACTAACAATAATACATTTTATTTGTAAATGAAGACATACAATTGTGTTCAAAATATATTTAGATGAAGCCATAAAATTGTGTTCAAGCACCTGGTCCACCCCTCTGCTGCAATGGAGTGGCACAGTTGTGGGACACTGTTCTCCGGGACCGGGCATCTGTTCAGTGGAACTTTTCTCAGTTGCAACCCTGCCCTCGCAGACAGAGCTACAACTGAGCTGCACTGTCATCGAGGACAGAGACGCAACTGAAAGATGATTCGGTACCCACCCGACACAAAAATGTGGCAGGTAAATATTAAATTAAGAAGAATATTGTTACATGGGATTAATTTTTTTTTTCAGAATCGTTTCACCCCAAGCAAGGCAGTACTGCCTCTGTTGTGTAGTGGGTTACAGTGAGAGGAGAGAAAAGACAGAAAAGAAAAAAAACAGTGCAGTGCACTGGATGTTGAAGAAAGTGTAAGAGAGAGTTGGGAGTCAGGGAGATAGAAAATGGCAATTGTTGTTGCATTTAAACCATTGGGGGGTTGTAGTTATCAGGGAAGTAAGCATGGGGAAGGGAGTTACACAGGTAGGAAGTGCAAGGAATGAAACTGCTAAAGATGAATTAGGGGTTACTGTCATATTCTTACTTAAATGTCCAATTACCTCCCTTTCAACAATCTCCACATGAATTCTTAATTTCAGTATATTTATCTGCCCTTGTCCCAGAACTCTTCAGTAGAAGATTAACTGGTCTTTGTTTGTTGTTCATCAAACCCTTACGTCTTCAGGTAACTTTGTCTCTACTCCTTTCAGTTTAATGAACAACACTCATTAGGAGGAGGAGATTATAGATAAATATCTTCAAGAATTACTTCCATTAGCAAAAGAATGTAATTTCCAAGCTGTTGATGCAGTGCAAAACCAAGACAATAGTGTTAGGGATGAATTTATTACTGGACTACACTCAAACACTATCAGACAGTGGTCATTTGAAAATAGAACCCTCAATTTAAATGCCGCCATTGACCAAGCAAGAGCTCTCTATTCTGCACAGAAAAACTCGGAATCTTTTTCATTACATTTTCAACCAGTTGGTGCTGCTACCGTAGAAAATAGTAACACATCAGGGATGGAAAACTGTGCTGCAGTACTTACAAAATCACGATGTTATTTTTGTAATGGACAACGTCACAATCGTCAGAATTTCCCAACACATACTTCCGCCTTCTTCATGTACTTCAACTGAAACTGCTAGACTCACTACTATCAAAAATAATTGTATACTTTTACCCAGAACAGTAACTTTTAGCATTACAGCGTCTTCTTCTTCAGAAATTTTTGCATTGGTCGAGAAATATGAAGCTACTACCTTGATGGATACTGGTAGTTCTGGATCCTTCAATTCCTATGACCATGCGAAAACAGTATAATTTAAAAATAAACCCTGTCTCAGAGACTATTTCTATGGCCTCTTCATTGCTGAATGCTTTGGTAAAAGAGCGATGCTCTGTCAACATCAAATTATGAGGTGAGTCCTGTCCAAATACTCAACTTTCTGTGTTGCCAGGTCTTTGCTGTGATGTTATTTTGGGTCAAGATTTTATGAACAAACATTCAAGAGTATCCTTTGCTTTCAGTGGGCCTAGAAAAAGTATTGTCATCTCTAACTTTACAGTCTGCAGTGTACTATCTGCATCAGTAGACAGCCCCTCACTCTTCTCAAACCTTGAAAAAGAAGCTTGTGCCATTGTTGAAGTCATTAAAAAGTGGCCCCACTACTTGTCTGCTCAATGGTTCACCATAATCACTGACCAACAAGCAGTACACTACATGTTTCACTCTAAGAAACTGGGGAAAATTAGGGACAATAAGGTTCAAAGATGGAAAATGGAACTGGGGTGCTATGATTATGACATAATATATCAACCAGTTAAAAATAACATTCCTGCTGATGCACTATTAAGGACACATTGTGGAGCTATGGTCAGCAAAGAAAAACTATATGAGCTACATATCAGTGTCTGTTATCCAGGCATCACCAGATTGGCTCACTTCATGAAAATCAGTAATCTTCCATATTCTGTAGAAGAAGAGAAGAGAATATGTACTGAGTGTCCTGTATGTGCTCGATGAAAACCTCGGTTCCACTCACCAGATTCAGTGGGCCTAGTCAAGGCCACACAACCTATGGAACAGCTTAGTATGGACTTTAAAGAACTGTTACTTGTTAGCCATGGTAGACAAATATTCACACTTTCCTTTCACCTTGCATGTCCAAATATGACTACAGATGTGGTGATCAGATGTCTGAGGCAGCTATTTGCGATGTTCATTTTCAAGGAGCTTCATTCATATCCAAGGAGCTTCAGGAACACCTTACCAGCTTAGGCATAGCTACCAGTTGAATGACTCCATATAATCTTCAGGGAAATGGCCAATGTGAACGCTATAATGGCATTGTCTGAAAACATGTAAGACGAGCTCTTCTAGAAACCTTCCAGAAACTCAATGGTAAACTCTACTTCCTGAAGCACTACACTCAATCAGATCTCTACTTTGTACTGCAACTAATGCAACCCCTCATGAGAGACTATTTTCATACCAGTGATAGTCACCTAGTGGTCACTCTATACCCACCTAGTTAACTGTGTGAACTGATGTTCGCCACCTGGTCAGTGATGGCTTCGATTTAGCAGCTGGTCTTCAAGTCGACTATTACAATGATGTTCTTCCCCACACACATTGTGAATTTTAGTCTTGTTATGGTTTATAAAATGGTGAGTGTTCTAAAAATAGAAAAAGATAGACACACTGACGCCAAGAATTCAAAATTGGGTGGCAAAATAAGGAACCGTTTCTTTTGGTAGGAGTAAGAGTAGGAGTAAGAAGTAGGAGTTAAGGACAGTAGTTTTGTGTAGGAGATTTGAAAAAAGGAAAGACACTAGAGTTGACCACTAGAGTCCAGAATGGATAGGTTCGTTTACTACTAGCATCCCACAGTGAAGAGAATTTAGATAGTCTGCTCCTGTATCCACACAAAATTTAAAGGTTGTAACTTGATGTTAAAACCTAAAGTTTTATACCAAAAATAAACATCATTAATTCAAGTTTGTGTTATCTTCTAATTATACCAAGAATGAGGTAACACAACAGTGGTGACCATGACATGCAAACAGAAAGCAACCTCATATACAAAATATATATATACACATATAAAAGGATAAATGGAGCAGACAGGAGAGGAAACGACTCATCAAGTCAATATCAAGGCACTGGAATTCATGGAAACTGCTGTAAATGGATGGTTTATGATATTAGGAGCCCAGTTTCACTTGCGAAATATGGCAGCGTCGAAAACAAATTTTATACAGTAATATCGTCGTAACCAGCTGAAGAAGTGGGTAAACTACCAAATGCTACCCTCGCATCACAGGACTACGTGGAATTAAAACGGACTCTGATAGAAGCTCACGAACAAACAAAACTGGAGCTTCTAGAAAAATTAATGTCGGCTACGACTATTTCAGGACGACCGTCAACATATTTGCACGAAATGCTATCCGTAGCTAAACAGACATTAGCGACAACATTGTGAGACACAAATTCCTGCAGGCATTACCGTCACAAAAAGATTTAAACCATACCCAACTTGGCAGGTTAGCAGATGAACTGATGCCATTATTGAATAACGATAAGGCATTTGTTGTTCAGCGACACTTATCTACTAAGAATAACTCACAAACAAATTATAAAGGAAAATACATCCAAGACACTTCAGTGCCACTAAATGTCAGGCCGTATCGGAATAACTAATGGACAAAAATTTGCAGAGCACATATTTATTTCGCCAATGAAGCAAGAACATGTAAACCTTGGTGTAAATGGCCCAAAAAGAACAATCTACAAATGTTGTCTAGTTCCCGACCAGCAACACCTACGGGAAGAAGTGATTCAGAAAACTAATAGGGTGAACAAGTTCAGTCCCACGAGGTTTGCTGCTATTAGAAATTACCGCAAAATTAGGGGCTACCAAATTAAAATTTATTGTAGATACTGGTGCAAGTATCTCAATATTACCAACTTCTGCAGTAAATGGTATTAAAATCGATTCCCATATCACTATCCACTGCAAATGGGGAGAAAATAAAATGCTACAGACAAGTGAGTTTGGAAATTGGAATACCCAGTTTAAGGAGATCTTTTACTTGGACATTTGTGATCGCTGATATCACCAACCCACTCCTTGGACTGGATTTCCTCAACAAGTTTGGTCTAATAGTAGACTGCAGTAACAAGACCATTTACAATCCTACAACAACCCAGAGAAAGAGTTTAAAAATATATGCATCAGCAGTGAATCTAGTCATAAATGAAACGGAGCTCCCGTTATTCATACGGAACATGATTAAAGAAAAATATCTGAACCTAATCACACCACATAAGAACAGTAACAAAAAACACTGCAGCATCTACCACAAAATTGACACAGGAAGCCATACGCCAGTATTTGCAAAACCCAGGCAGTTTAATGTAGAAACACTGCAAGTTGCGCGTAGTGAATTGAAAATCCTACAAAAAGACAAAGTGATCTCCCTTTCCAAAAGTGAGTGGTCTAGCCCACTACATATAGTATCTAAATGAAGCGGAGGATTTAGATGTTGTGGAGACTATCATTCTCTCAATAGCATAACCCAGACTGACAGGTACCCTATACCAAATATAAACTCTTTTTCAGCAAAACTTGGGAACAAACGACGATTCTCCAAAATCGATTTGATTTCAGTCTACCACCAAATTAAAATGCATCCAGATGATGTAGCAAAAACTTCTCTTACCCCACCATTTGGTCTTTATGAATATAATTATATGCTGTTTGGATTAAAAAATGTGTCAGCTACATTTCAATGGTATATGGACAAAATTTTTGAAGACATTGATTGTGTTTTTATATATATTAATGACATTTTAATTTTCAGTAATGATGAGATTTCTCATAAAAAAGACATTGAAACTGTTTTTAATATTTTAAATGAACACAGTTTAAAAATTTCAGCCACAAAATCTGTTTTTAATGTGATTTCCCTAGATTTCTTAGGCTTTCATATTAGCATAGATGGCATTAAACCTACAACTAGTAAAATAGAAGAATTAAAATCTTTTCCTTACCCTAAGGATGCAAAAGGGCTATACAGATTTCTTGGAATGGTAGGATTTTATAGAAAATTATTACCAAAATTTTCAGAGATAGTCTTACCCCTATCTGAGAGAATGAGGTTATCCCCTAAAGGCTCGTTCACATTAGATGAATCTGAACGACAATCTTTCAATTCTGTAATTAAGGAACTTAATGATACATCATCATTAGCTCACTCTGAACCTAACTGTACAAGTTATCACTTAGTCACTGAAAGTAGTAATTATGCTGTCGGTGTGGCATTGCACCAAATGGTGGAAGGAAATCCAATACCGATCGGATTTTTCTCTAAAAATTAACACAAACACAAATGAGATATTCTACATTCCATCGCGAACTTTTAGCAGCTTATTTGTCAGTGCTGCACTTCCGTCACCTCGTAGAAGGTCGCCAAGTGCTACTTTTAACTAACCATAAGCCATTGTGTGGTGCATTTTATAGTTTAAACCCTGCTAAATCAGACAGACAACAACAACAATTAGCTATCCTGATGGAATTTATTTCAGATATTGAACATGTAAAAGGTAGTCAGAATATAGTTGCTGATTGTCTATCCCGACCAACTCTTGCTGTACAAATAGATGTGTGTGATTTACCTGCACTTGTAGAAGCACAGGCATCTGATACAGAAATTCAATCTTTTCAGGACTTTAAAAAAATTGACCATACCTGGAGATAACCAATTTATATGGTGTGACTTATCAACATCTTATCTCAGACCTTTTGTTCCATCTAAATTGCGTGAGTCTATATTCTATAGTATCCATTCCATAAATCACCCTGGCATTAAATCATACATTAAGATGATTAAAGCTAGATATTACTGGCCAAACATGGATAAATCAATCAAAGACTTCTGTGCATCATGCACAGCCTGCCAACAAGCAAAGGTCTACAAACATACAAAATCACCTATACAGACATTAGAAATACCATCAGCTAGATTTCACACAGTCCACATAGATATAGTAGGACCACTCCCAGCAGCAAAAAGCCCAAATAGCAGTTACATCAGCCCGTATAGATATATCCTCACATGTATTGACCACACAACTCATTGGATAGACACACAACCCATCAGCGAAATCACTGCAGCTAGTGTAGCTGAGGCTTTTATAAACACATGGGTCACATGTTGGGGTGTCCCACTGCATGTTATGACCGACAGAGGCCGACAATTTGAAAGTGAGTTGTTTAGTGAAGTAGCAAAAATAATTGCTTTTTATAGACTATGTATGACAGCTTATCATCCTCAATGTAATGGTTTGATTGAGAGAATGTACAGGACAATTAAAACTGCTATTATAGCACGAAAAGAGTCCTAGCTCTCAGCTCTTCCAATAGTACTTCTTGGGATTCGCAGTATGCTCAATAGCTCTGATTTTTCTTTTTTTTATGCTGTTACAGGCACACAATGTTTGCTACCACAGCTACTAATAGATAGCACAAGCGAGGAGGTTATAACTCAAAAGTTCACAAGAGATTTACATAAAACCATGTCACAAATTGATGTGAGAGACTTCACCAAAAGAGTTAAGAAGTCCGCAAAATGTTATGTCCCAGAAGAACTTCAAACTTGTGATAAAGTTTGGATTAGAGTGGATCATGTTTGAAGACCATTGGAGGCACCCTATTCAGGTCCCTACACAGTCCTTCAGCAAACACCTAAATATTTTCTGGTTAAGATAAATAATGATATGGATACTCAAGTTTCTGTGGACAGGTTGAAACCATAGATAGAAGTACAAAAACAAATAGTAGAGAAACAAGTAGAAGAAAAGATGAATAAAAACAAAACACTTAGTGATTCAGAACAAGAAATAAATACAAGAAATAAAAAAGAAGATTCTCCCATGATAAATACAAAATCTCGTTCAGGATGAAAAGTTTCCTGGAAGAAATATAACAAGTACTATTATTATTATTAGGACACTCCGTTCTAAAGGGGGAACTTCTATTATGCTTTATAAAATGGCGAGTGTTCTAAAAATAGAAAAAGATAGACACACTGACACCAAGAATTCAAAATTGGGTGGCAAAATAAGGAACCATTTCTTTTGGTAGGAGTAGGAGTAAGAAGTAGGAGTTAAGGACAGTAGTTTTGTGTAGGAGATTTGAAAAAAAGGAAAGATGCTAGAGTTGACCACTAGAGTCCAGAAGGGATAGGCTCATTTACTACTAGCATCCCACAGTGAAGAGAATTCAACCTTTAAATTTTGTGTGGATACAGGAGCGAACTACCGCTCATGTATCCACACAAAATTTAAAGGTTGAAACTTGATGTAAAAGCCTAAAGTTTTATACCAAAAATAAACATCATTAATTCAAGTTTGTGTTATCTTCTAATTATACCAAAAACGAAGCAATACAAGAGTCTCAAGGAAGTCATGCTGAAATCTTGCTGACTCTTCACAAATTTGAACTAGATTAGACATGTACACATTTGACTTAATGAAAATGGCACCAAAAATAAATAGAATGATGCCTGAATAAGTTGCAGTAGAAGTCTTTATATACAAACAAAAATACATTCATGCTTGTCCCAAATTCATTGGTGGGAGGATGATGAATATGCATAATCTCTGGCGAATGAAATCACTCTTGCCACCCTTCTCTCTGTTCTCTTTCTCTGGTTCAACCAATGAAGCAGCTTTTCGGTTGGTGACATCATTTTTTCGGCTTTTTCTTTTAATGCTGAAAAAAATAATTTAGTTTTTATGTGTAAAATTCTTTTCCAACTAAATTTAAATTCTATTTTATTCTCATGGAATTTAACCTTTTGTTCTCATCAAATATTTCCTTTTATTTGGGACAATTCTTTCTGAATTCAAAATTGTTTTTAAAAAAAGAATTTCTTTTATCTGTGGTGTAACTCAGGTTCCAATGGTATTTCTCATAGTCAAACTATTTCCAATTGTCAACAATAATCTCCTTTGACTCGACTGTTTATCAGATAACACACCCGCAAAATATAACTTCGTTCATATCTCTTGGCTTTGGGTTTTGCGACCCCTTACCTTCCTCTGCCCATAATAAATTTTATTACCGGCATTCATATCAAAACAAACAACTTTTTTTAGTTGGTTCTTTCCAATTTATAAAAATAAATAATACAGACTAACACAATTTCTTCCATCTTATTGCAACAAATAATAATACCTTTAATTACTTCTGTTCAGCCAGGCTAAAATAATGTTATAAACTGTATCAAGTCCGGTATTATTGTGATGTCACACTAGTACCAGCAAATATGAACCTCTAGTTGAAGAAGTGCAATTAGTGGAGGCCATCCCGCAGTATGCCTATGTGTGTTTTGCTGACGAATGAGAATTGACAGTTTCTGTACGTGACTTAGCTCTGATAGCAACAACTGACAGCAACACTACAGAGGATAGGGAGAAAATCACTACATCAACTAAAGGACAACATACAATAACTGAAGAACAGCACATAGCTCACGAAAACAAAATCACGGAAATAGTTAATAATGACCTCACAGAAACTGAGAACCATCTTCTTCAATAAATTGTAGTCAGGAGAAAGAACAGTACAAGTAATACAAGGACTACATCAGGGCCTGAAGATCAGTAATATCTTTCCTAGCCAATTAGAAAAGTTGGTTGTTGATCAAGTAAAATGTTAACCTGTTTGCATAGACATTCTTTAAACCACTAGTGTAGTAGGCAATGAAATGCTATTACAAGCATCATATGCAGAATTTTTCCTCTACGACCATGTACTATCTTTGTCTTGCCCTGTTTGCGGAATAGCGTAATGTTCTCATGTTGCTCTAATCATCTAACACATCACTCAATAAGTCCCGAGCCTGATGTATAGATGGCGTCACTAATAAAAAATCTATATGGTTTTTATGAAGTTTCTAACCTTTAAATGGCACATGACAAAATTTGCACCCATTTAGATTATTAGTTTACAAATTAAAGTTATTTAAGAGAAACTACTGTTGCAAATTTTCAAAACAACAGAAAAATCTGAATTTTGTGTATTGATAAAGCATTTCTTTCTGATGAAAAAAATACTGTTCAAGCAAAGTAATCATAAGTGTTAATTGCACTCTGCTTTGTCAGAAACAACAGTTAATAGGTGACATGCAGTTGTACAGACACAAATGATGCTGAATGCTTAGGTCACCCTAAATGGGCAGTTATCTCAGAAAACACCAAACAAATTTACAAACTCGTTTTGGCTGATTGTAAATTGAAGTTGTGTGAGATAGCAGAAAAGTTGAACATATCAGAAGGCAGTGTATTCACTATTTTGCATGAACATTTGTCAAAGAGAAAGCTGTGTTCAAAGTTGATCAAAAACAATGTGTTGATGATTCAGTATATTGTTTGCAACTGTTTTAACACAACCAGAAGAAGTTTTTGCATGAATATGTGACAATAGATAAAACATGAATCAACCACTTCACTTTGGAGTCAGACTGGCAGTCAGCTGAGTTGACAGCAGCAGGTGAAAGCAGTTTAAAGTGACCAAAGATGCAAACATCAGCAGACAAGGTTTTGGCTTCTGTATTTTGTTCATCAATTATCTTGAGAAAGGAAGACCCATCAGTAGCAAATATTATATAGCATTATTGGTGTGTTTGAAGGAAGAAATTATCAAAAAACAGCCACAAATGAAGAAGAAAAAGGAATCTTTCACCAAAAAAATGCACCAGTTCACAAGTCGATTGCAACAATGGCAAAACTACATGAATTGCACTATATGGTTGCTTCCACATCCACCCTATTTTCCAGATTTGGCCCCCAGTGACTACTGGCTGTTTGCAGACCTCAAAAGAATGCTCTAGGGAAAGAGATTTGGCTCCACTGAAGAAACTGAGGCCAAAGACAAATCATTCTACAAAAAAAAGGCATTGAATTGTTATAGAAACATTGTAATCAGTGTATCACCCTAGAAGGAGATTATGTTGATGAATAAAGTCAAATTTTGCCTAAAAGTTGTTGTTTTATTAGTTAGACCCGTGATTTATTGAGTGATGTGTTATAAGTAAAGATATACACAATGAGAGGAACCAGTCAATTTTGAGAAGACAGTCTGCAATAACAACAATGTAAAAACAAAGCAAAACTATTCAACACGGGTTGAAAACGAAGCTGTCAGTTTTATGCCTCTCAATATATGATAGCAGAAGTATTAACATTTATGCATGCAAATTGCAGACAGTATGAACTAAGTGTAAAGTGCATATTCTTTGCTTAATTTTGCCAGTATTCATTTCCAAACGCTTACATTTTATAATGTTAAACTAAACTAAGATATTTGATAGTTCCATCAGTCAGTTAAGTGCCACACCTGATACAGAGAAAGAGATATGGCTGACTGGACAGAACATTGATCAACAGTAGGTTGCCATTTCTTCCTGTGGTAGACTGGTTGCCAACCAAGGCTATAGAACCCAATCTGTCCTGCTGTTTAACCCACAACTGGAGGAAGAAGAGACAGGTTAATACCTTTCCCAAGTGTATTTGAGCATAAGTGAATGCAATGAATTCAACTGGAATTTGAACTCGGCTCTCCGATTTCTCATTTCGAGCTGATATCCATTGCACCACAAAACACGTCCTGTTCCATTTACATTGTTGTAATTAGATTAAAATGAAGATGCTTTAAAGACAAAATAGTTTCAGTTTTTTTGGTTGTTATCCATTGCAAATGACTTTATTTATGTACAATTTAACTGGAAGGAAGAGATGGATTAATACCTTTCCCAAGGGTATTTGCATGTAAGTGAATGCAATGAATTCAACTGGAATTCGAACTTGGCTGTGAATTCATTGCATTCACTTCTGCGCAAATACCCTTGGGAAAGGTATTAATCCGTTTCTTCCCCCCAGTTATGGGTTAAATAATAGGACAGATTGGGTTCTGTAGCCTTGGCTGGCAAACAATCTACTGCAGAAAGCAATGGCAACCTACTGCGAGATAATCTTCTACCCAGTCAGTCATGTCTCTTTCGAGACATGATTGCCCAATCGTGTTTCATGTATGGCACTTAACTGACTGAATAATGTGATCCCTTATTTCTGTTTGTAAAATTCATGAATATATTTTATATTCATGCATAATGCATTCTTCATTTTACCATGCATAGAAATTGTGAAAAAGATTTCAGTTTACTCTTAGCTGAGTTTTAGAAGTATATGTAAATCTTAGATTTTGAATAACTTTTGACAACTTAGGTAGGAGTAAAATTTTCTGTCATGAAAATGCATTCACTCAAAATATACAGATTCTTCAAGTAGTAGAAAATAATCAAAACATCAGATATACTTTTCAGTTAAATTAATGTTACTCCTTGTATCAATTCACAAAATTATAGGAATCTTCTGTTTGAAGACACTTTAAAAATAGATAAATATATTTTGTAAAATGTTGTGATAAAAAGAACAAATATTAGTTCCAAATACTTAATGATATAATCTTGCATAGATTTTAGAAATGAATGATTCATACAAGATCTTTTCTGGAATGATAACTATTTAAAGTGAAGAAGAAGAGAAAAAATTGATAGGGTAATGATTAAAAGACTGACTTCAAAAAAAGAATAATTATTTGTAGTGACTAGGGATTTTTAAAATTGTTACAAATAAAAACAGCATAAATATTTATTGAATACAAAGCATTACTTATTTAAGAAAATTGGAAAAACTAGGATAAAATGGCTAGAATTTCAACAATTTTAAAAACAACTAATATTGAGAGTAGATTCATACACATCAAAAATCTTTCTTTATGAATGGAACATTTCTCAGAACATTTTATCAGTCATCTTTTGTCCGCACGTCATAAATTCAGGTATTTAATTAAACTTTTGAGTCTACTGGTTAAAGATCTGTTTACTTTTATCAGGTGACTACATGCTAAGAAAAATGTTGGTTTTCAGCTAATTTTGTATTCATCTCTTTTTTTTTTTTTTTTTTTTTTTTTTTGTACATTTGAAGTTTTTGTTTGTCTTTTATTTTTTTATTTATGATGTGCATAAATTTTTCATTTTTTTTTTCACACATTTCTTCAGGATGTATTTAATTGAATGTCATACGGAAAAGAATTTTTTTGAATATGATGGCAAGCAAACATCTAGTGAATAACTTGGAGGTATAAAATTCTAATTTCTACTTATTATTTACCAAGCATATTCTGCAATTTTTAATATTTCACTCAGTATCTGTACTTGATGAAATTCTAGCTTTTGTTTTGTTAATTCTTGTAATTCTCACCTCATTTTCCAATGCAAATTTTCAATTTCTTATGTCTGATATAGTGTGAACAGAATACATTCTTCTTAACCTTTGAAGTAATAAATTTAAAATTGATTTCAAAGCTTCTGTTCCTTAAAATATTACTTGGTAAATAAGTTGACAACTGCAATCCATCAGTTATATCTTTCCTGTTTATAAACATTTAATAATGTGATATATTTTCACAATTTCTAAGTAAATATTAGTGTATTATATTTTTACTCTTCATTAGCATATAAGAGTGTGGTATGTTCTTGCTCATTTTTAGTATATATTAGTATGGATAGCATGTGTATGGTTACTTAATGAAGATTTTATTATAATACAAAAGTAATGTTAAATTCTGATTCAACTGCTTTGCTCAAGAACATGTTGTGGACTTGAATTTGTTAATGTTCCTTATTTGTTGTTGTTTGTTAAGAGAAATGTAAAAAGAAATGTGAGAAAAAAGAAACCAGAGAGAAAGTGAAGAGAAAAGTGTAAGTGTCATGTACCTTGGTGAGGAAGACAGGTGAATGAGTAAGGGAATCTGTTTGAAGCTGCTATTATGCATTGTTGCCGTTCCTTACTAGCTTGTTTGGTCTATAAACTTTGCTTATATACTTTTCAAAGGGATCATAAAGCATGTTTTTTATTGTCTAGGTATGTGATCCTTTGGCTGAAAAATGTAAAATGTTTATTTACAAATAATTTATTCATTAACTGGATGGATGCACAAAAACTCTGAATCAGAAACCATTTTGTCATTTGGTGTTTAACTGCTTGGTGTTTATTTCTGTCTTCACTTCACAAATCTTTTCATATAAAAGGTGATCCATGGCATGTGCTCTCATATACTCCTATTATTTGTTTCTCATCAACATGGCAAAACATCTTTACATATAATTTTTTCAGATGTCTGTATGTGCCTTATAGAGTAATGGATATTGGCTTGGAATATGAATTTAGATAGTTGAGTTTGAATTCAAATTGAATTCATTCCATTCACTTGACAACCTGCTGCAGAAAAATCTTCTACCTAGTCAGTCATGTCTCAAAAGAGACATGATCACTTAAGTGTATGTTATGCATGGCAATTAACTGACTGATTGATTGTATGAATTGTAGGTGAAATTAATTACTTAGCTACTTTTTTATTGTGTTTATTTAGCATTTAAAATATCGGAAAATCTTTTCTTTTGGGGCAATTTTTCCATCTTAATTTTTGATAAGAAACATAGATTTTTTGTGTTACAAAATCTCAGGTTTAATATGAATTGATTCCCCCAAAATGATATAACTGGAGTGACTAACAAAGGAAAATTGATTTAAGCTCTCTGTAGGAGTGATTTGAATTTCTTGTCTATATTTCTGCTTACCTAATTCCTCAAATATTTTTTAATGCTTTTACAGATTTTTAAAAAACCTTATGAATGCTTTTTTTATACAAATTTTTAAAGCCGTTTTACAAATTTTTATGCATTTTAATGGTTTTATTTAAATGCTTTAAACAGGCTTAAAAATAACTTTTTAATGCCTTTTACAAAATGTTTTAATTCATTTGTAAATCCTTTTACAGTTTTAAGAAAAAATTCACCTATCCATTCCTTTTCAAATTTAATTACTCAATTATTTCATCATGATGCTACAGGATTGTATCATTATAAGAAATAATAACAGCTACAGCTGCCATCATCACCAGCAACATGAAATAATTAAAGACAAAAAAAGTTAATTTCTATAAAATTTAAAATTAGATTTATCATATATTGGTGTTTTCCTAAGTCATTGCTTTATTGCAAAACTCATGCATCATTCAACACATGTTTTTTATGATAATCCAACAATAAATTATGTTGACACATTTTATAGCAGATGAAACACTTTTCATGATTGGGAGAAGAAAGCCACTTATTGCCCCACCGATTTAAAGCAGTGACAATTATCATATTAGAAAAGTATGCTTCAATTACTGAGTGTCAGGTGTTCAGTAATGTGAGGTAAGATACTTTTGATTTCTTTTGAAATGCTTGGACTCGCAATTCAAAAGAATGAGTCAGGCATAATTAAGCGTTTGATCTTATCCAAAAACTTAGATATCTATTGGGAATAATAAGAAAGCAAACCAAAGACCCTGCAAAGGGCAGCTTTATATTTAGGAATAGGTAATTCTTTAAATGGGCATAGTCAGTCAGCAGTCAGGTTTAAATATCCCATGAGATATGATGTAGCCAAGAAAATTAATAGTAGTGGCTGATAGGGAGGAGTGTTTTTTTTCATCGGAATTAAGATTATATAGTTTGGCCATCTCAAGAAATTTAGAGAAATTTTTATTTTGCTCCTCTTCAGCATATTACCAGCTACAAATATGGTATCTACATAAGCACACAGGATGCGATGGGTAAATTGTTGCCATTTTATATTTAAAATTTTGCACATGTGCATTGTTCGGTTTGAATTTTGTCAACTTATGTAGTTGACTAAAACAAAAACAAACAACACCCATGCACAATATTAAAAATATAATATGTCAACAATTTACTCATTGCACTCTCTGTATCAGGGTCAGTTGGGTACTGTCTGTGAGAAAAAGGATACCATGAAGCAATTCTCTTTGTCAGAGACTTGAAAATGGTATGCTCTACTGCTTGGCATTTCAGATTGTTTTGGAGTCTGAGGACAGAGCAGAAGATTCAGAAAGAGTTTGATAATATATCCAGTCAACATCATGGTGTTTAAAGTGATCACTAGTGATAGAGATGTTATACCTCCATTCATCTTCCCAGAGAGCCTCCCAACATGCCCTACATCAAGTGATTTAAGGAATTAGTAGTGCCCCCTTTGGTTAAGATGGTGGCTGTTGAAAGGACCATATGTCTAACAACAGGGCACTGGACCATGCCACTCATGTAGAAGATCCCAGTCATTGTTGTCAGACAATTTCTGCAACAACATCACCCCTTACATCTGCCCATCTAACTTCCCTGACTGCAACCTCTTGATTATTATGTGTGGAGTGTAGTTGAGCCAGAGACAAACAAAACTTTTTGTAACACTGAAGGTGAACTGAAGGCAAGGATTCTGGCAGCATTAAACAACTTAAACAAGGAAACCCCCCAGAAGAGATGCGGAGATTCTAAAGTCACCTGGAGGCCATGGTTGAAGCCAATGGCGATTTTATTGAATATATTTACTCTTTAGTATTTCAAGATATTTTTGTGTAATTTTGGTAAATATATGGTAAAATGAGATGTCAGTAAATCAGACGACAATTTATCCACCCTACCCTGTAGGTTCCATGAAAGTTAATCCTTGTAATAATCTTGTTCATTATGCATTAGAAGCAAGATGCCTCATGTGTGACCACAAATAGAATACGACAAAACTACTATAATTTGCTGTTAGTTTCAAATGCAGTGTACAGTTGGTCTTCCTCTCAAATAGGTACTTGATGATATGTGCTCTTCAAACCCAAAGAAGAATAGATTTTATATTTGGAGATTTTCTAAGCCAGATTGTCCACTTGTGATAAAGGTAAGGGTTGACTCAAGTGAATCTATTAATTGTTCTACTATAATCTACAACTTATCTCTTTTTATACCTTTGGTTATCAACAATTAAGATTTGAGCTTGTGAAGGAGACATGCGTTCCTCAATTATTCTATCTCTTAGCATTTTATTAACTTCAGTTTTAATAAAGTGTTTATCAGTCAGTTAAGTGCCATACATGATACATACTTGGGTTATCATGTGTCGAAAGAGACATGACTGACTGAGCAGAAGATTATTCCACAAAGGTTGCCATTACTTTCTGCAGTAGATTGGTTGCTAGCTAAGGCTCTAGAACCCAGTCTGTCCTGTTATTCAACCCATAACTGGAGGAAAGAGACAGATTAATACCTTTCCCAAGGGTATTTGCACATAAGTGAATGCAGGGTATTCAACTGGAATTCAAACTTGGCTCCCCGATTTCTTGTTCCAAGCTGATATCCACTGCACCACAGTGCACATCAGCAGTCCTAAATCACCTGGATTTCATAAAAATAGTTTTGCAGTTTAGATCATGATCTGAAAACAATGGAAGTATATCTACCATCAGAAATGGTAGGCTACAAGTTGAACTGAAAGTCAATAGGCTTTTCTTAGGACTACCAAATGCAAAAGATAGATGGTTCATGAAGTTTTCTCTGTGAATTATATTACTACAAAGATTTGGATAGAAACAAAGTGTAATATTCAAATACCACTCACCTAATAAATTTAAAATTATGGTACACTGCTCTTTTATTAAAGTGTTAAGGTAAAACAAAGCCCTTAACACATTCCCTACTGCAAGTTTTATTTTTATCTGTTGTCTTTTTACATAGTCAAGCAGATCCAGAACTACCAGTGTCCATGAGGGCAATAGCCTCATTTTTGTCAATGAATACAGACACCATAGCCTGTTTTAATAAACTAGGTAGTGTAGTGGTTGCCACAGTATAAGATTGAATAAATGAGGTGGTCAAAGTACCAACAGCTCATATTTGCAATCCCTGAACATACTCTTCATTATCTTTATCTTCTCTTTGTCCATGCATTACAAAAACATGTCTGGTGAAGATTTCATTTGTGGGTTTCATGTATAATTCTTTGAGGTGATTTACAACAGATTTGAAAGTAACACACTTAGCGATATGTTCTGAGACATCCTAGGAAATGCTATTAAGATATCTAATTTGTCTTGTTCCTCATGTAAGGTATCATCTGTAGTTTTTCATAGGAAGAAGGTGAAGGTCTGATACCAATGATTGAAGATTTTAGTCACAGACGGTGTGTTAGAATATATGTCTAATCTCTCGAGTTTCAAAAGTTAGTCCATTTTTCAATGCACTTTGTTTATTAAATTGTAATAAGGAGCCAAACTAATGTACCTTGACAAAAGCTTTAATAAACAGTGGCCAATAATGAGGCTAAGCGCAAATAAGAATAC
Organism: Ascarosepion bandense; assembly: GCA_037127315.1. NCBI lineage: Eukaryota > Metazoa > Mollusca > Cephalopoda > Sepiida > Sepiidae > Ascarosepion > Ascarosepion bandense. Next base: position 877,122 of record JBBBDQ010000365.1, read on the forward strand.
AAAGAATACAATTAAAAAAGGACATATATACATGTATATATATTTAGTATATCGAGGCAGCAAGTAATTTTCTAAACATATGCTGTTAAATATAAGAGACAATGAATGTCTATTATGTTTAATCATGAGCCGTTCTAAACGTCGTATTTTTGCTTTAATTTCAGTTGAAAATGTCATTTTGTGCTATCCCGCGGTGTGATGTCATAAAACTGCATTGCAAACTTAAGAACTGCGTTTATTATTTTTGCTAACTATTGCTGTTGCCAAGCAGAGTTTTATGTCAACACAAAATAATATCGTTGGTGATGGTGGATTTTATAATATTTCAGTTTAAACAACCTCTCTGAAGATGGCTCATGTGAGCCGAAAGCTTAGAAGAAAACCAATAAATAATTATCCAAATGTTGGAGAATTTTTGTCTTTATTTTCAACTGAAATTAAAGCAAAAATATGACGTTTAGAACGGCTCATGATTAAACATAATAGACATTCATTGTCTCTTATATTTAACAGTGTATGTATATATATATATATATATATCACAACAAAAGGTAAAGGAATTTTTATTTGGTAAACAAATAAATGTTTGAGCTTATATTTAATTTATATATGCCTACAACAAAAACCAGGGACATAAGCCGAATTTAAGAACAAACAATAAATTTATTGTTAACACAAAATAATGAATGAATTACATAAATTATGTATATTGTGTGCCTAATTCTGGCCAATAACAAGTAAAAATAATCAATCCAAATCAAATATGCCTTTTTACAATAAAAATCATAATGTTGTATAAGATCTTCAGAATAGAAAACTAAATCTAAAATATTGAAAAGGAGAAAGAAATTTCTCTGAATAGAATTGTTACAATTTTCAAAGCAAAGTTCTTGATAACAGCGAAGACTAGAAAAATCACACCAGTTGAAAACCTTTCTTTGACATGGCAGTGACTTTGATGTTTCTTTCAATTCTTGTCTGCTAGCTGTCAAATTCCTTCTGTATTGGTTTTTTTTTCCGGACCAAGGCGACCTGGGTTCCAGCAGCAGATGTTCATTGACTCCTCAAATTTACTCCTGGACACTGTTTTATTACCAACATGTAGGCTCCAAATTCACTTCTCAGGATATGGAGGGAAAATATTTGGATTGATTCTGAATGAAAAAAAAAAGTGCAAATCAAAATCTATCAAAAATATTTTTGAAATTCAAGAATTAAACAAGAGCCCAATGCTAAGTCTACTTTCTCTCAGAAAAGCTGATGATACTCACGCAGCTTAATTATAATTCTGAAAGAGTCCAAATCATAGGAAATTAATGCTTATGACAGTACCTAAATTTGGTGAATTTAAGTGTTGTATCAGGATTGGCTTCCATGTTTCATACTTTTACTGTTGAAATTGCTATATGTAAGTTCTATTGCAATACTTGCAGATTCTTGCTTTCCTGTTAGCTATGATCTTCAAAAATTTGAATGCAATGTCAATCATAATCATGTCTGTTTTTGAATCCTGTTCTTTTATTGCTTTTAATAGCATTTTCTCAGGATCTTTCACTTTCAGTAACCCCTTTGCATCTTGGTGGCTTTATTTCCTTAGAAGTAAATGATTAAAACAATTTTGATGCTTTACCATTTGTTTGCTCAAATAGGTTATTTGGTGTTTTCTTTGTTTTTCTTTTAATATGTTATCTGGGTATTTAATTCTCCAGAGTTTTTTTTCCTCATTATGTGTAATAGAAGTTTCAACCATCTCTTTTTTCATTTCATGTTTATTTTGGTGTAGTTCATATTTTTTTAAGCATTCAATGTTTTTCACGTTCTGTTTTTGGTATTCTTTGATGAACCACAGCTATATTACTTAAAGTCATCTGTGAGAAGACTTTTCAGGATTCTTTCTCATATAGGAAACTAGATATTATATAGCATTTCAGCAATTCTTTTTTGTTTCACATAAAATTTTCCTATTTTTGATACTTTGCTTAGTTTCTCAAAGAAAAATTATTATTATCCTGATGCAATTTCTAGTTCATTTAAATTAGTGCTGTTGGAAATCATATCTACACATTTGTTTACCTTTTAAAATCTATATAGAACGAATAATTAGGATGCTCATTAGCGAGCAAGAAACAAAAATCTTGTGCATCTCTCATATGCCCTTGATAGTAAATGGGATGATTTATTGTCTGTATTTTATATCTATGAAAGCATGCTGAAAAGTTTTTAGCTTGACTGAAAAGATCTTTAAAAAATATTTGATGCTTGGTCATTTGGTAAGATATTTGGAAGTGGGCCATATATTTATCAAATAATTCTATTATTACATGCTAAATTAGGCACCAATATATTTCTCACTCTGGCTTCTTATCATTGATTAATAATTATATAAGGGCAATTTTTATAGCTTAGCTTACACTGGCCCAAGACTGCAGACTGGGGCAAAAGCTCAATGAAGTTCAAATTTCTTTTACAAAACGTATATCCATGATACAATTTTCCTACTTCAGTATTTACCCATTATAGATATTATGCCCATAACTGCTATGAGACTGACACTTAGTGAGGGCTGACATGGTTACTGGATTATGTACTTAACTCACAGATACCTTTGTAATTCACCTTGTCTGAAACAAGATGACAATAGTTAGACATGCAATGAAGCATGAATGTGTTGTTTGCTAATTGTTTTATAGTTAAGCTTAGAAGCAAGCTTATTTGGAGAAATGAAATATTTACATGCATTGTATTCATGTCCAGATGCATGTTTCTAAGTATGCTTTTTGCTAGTGTTATCAGCTAATACCTGTTGCAGACATTGCAGATTTATGTTTCTTTAATAACCCAAAGAACCAACCTGTGTGTTATACAGCAACTATGCTGAGCAGACCTTTGTTACAGTTTTGAGGGGGAACACAGTTGGACAAGGGCCAGTAGACTTGAACCCACAATCATGATTAGTTTTAAGCTTAACTATAAAACAATTAGCAAACAACACATTCATGCTTCATTGGGTGTCCAACTATTGTCATCTTGTTTCAGAAAGTCATCCTAGCACAATATTTGATGGCTTTCAAACAGTTTTGTCTATCCAAATTCACTCAGAAGGTTTGGGTCAACTCATGGTATGGTTTTCAGGCACTTCTTAACAGCACCACATACAGGACTTATCATCCCAGAAGTCACCTCCTTGATAAATCTACAATAATGAGATTCAGACTTGAGTCTCAGGCTTAGAACACTAAAATTCTAACCACTCATCTACTATTTGCATCATTTATGCTCAAACTATTGTCCATGTTTTTTTTTTATCACATCATTTAGACTGTTGAAACCTTTGACCTTCTTCAGGTGCTTGTCAATTTCCATAACCTTCAGGAAATTTTAAACCAAACAATTTACTTAATCTACAACACAATAATTGACATGACAATAGCAGAGTAGATTAAACATTGATTTCTAATTTAGATGACATAATAATTGTGAATTTAATCCTTTAGCCAGATAGTGATGACTTAGACTCAGTGGAAACAGGATGGTTAGTCAATGAACACTACTAAATAAGAATAGGACAAGATATCCTTAAACATAGACAACCGAATAAGAACAATTGATCCTCATAAATTAAATAAAAGGTTCAGTTTAAAATTTTCAAGCTATAAGCAACAGATAAAGGTAGTATAATAACCTGCAAACAAATATTGAATGTTAGAAGACAACAATAAACAAAAAGAGTAAAGTAAAAAATATATTGCCAAATTTATTTCTGTACATCAACAAGAATAAAGTTGCATTTCACTCAGCAAAAGATTTTTTCTGCATGTTCATGTAGATGGTGAAGAGCATTGTCCCAAAAAACAGTTTTGTACTCGCTGAGGAAGATTGTTAATGCTTTTTGAGCTTTGAGGTTATTTTATATTAGGAATCAGTTTTCAAACAATTGTTAGTTAAGTGTTTTCTTTTAGTTGTTTTTAAAAAATACAGGAGTGTCAACAGGATATGACACAACTGCCAAAAGATTATGATAATAACAGCAAAGATGAGGATAACAGTCTAAAAGTAAATGATATAAATAACTCTTCGTTCCACAAATTCAAACACAAAACACTCACTGTACTCAAATAACTTGATGAATTGCTGTAAATAGTTTTATAAATACGTATATAGAAAATTTCAAAAATCTAAACTTTCAGTTATGCCTAATAATCCAAGAAATCTCTGTTTATTTCTTTTTATTTTTTTTATAATACCCAAGTAAAATTTATCTTGGGAAGATTCATCTCATTTCTACAGCTTGAAAGATTGAAGCTTAGAGAAGTCAATTTGATTTGCTTGTATATTTAGTATACTAAATCGTATCATCAGCAGTTTGGTTCTTGTCATCACTTCCTTGATAAGTACATTTCAGTCATTCTGCTTTTGGAGTTGTTGACAAATGAATGGTAAATATTGGAAAAGCTGTAAATTAGAATAGTCTGTATTTAATCCAAACATTACCCATCCCCATTCCATCATTCTGACTGTCAAATAAATTTGTTTTATTATTGAAAAGAAATGAGTTTTTCTTGTTTATTATCGACAACATGTTTACTATGATTAGATTTATCAATATTAATTTATGAGAGATATTTTTTTATTCCCTCTGTATTTTGTATCTTACTCAATGATTAATCATTGCTGGTTTGATTAAAGTCATAAACGTAATTCTAAAGTGTGAACCTTAAGTTCATTATTCATTAGCCATAATATTGGACTTTTCTGGTAAAAACTAAATTTTATAACCAATGTTTAAGAAAGAACCATGTCTATTTTGCAATTTCTTTTTCTTAAAATGTTAAGAATGTATCAATAATTTCAAGTATAGTGCTCAAGGATGTAACGTCAAGAGGTTTTCATAAATCCATTAAGATGGCTTCAAGCAATTTGATCCTGTGGACTGACTTTCGTCAGATCTCAAAGACTGACACTAGAGATTTACAAATAAAGAACATTACCAAGTCATAGAAACCATGTCGTCTGAAGACTTTTAACAACAGCAACAACTAAATTAGCATTTGTAACTCAAAAGAATAATAATAACCTTATTGAGAGGCTGATTTTCTATACTACAGGGTACCCAATATTAAACATAACTAAGAGACTTGATCTGAAAAAGTACTGTTTGGGGAAAAAATAGAAAATATTTTATACTTAATCTGCACCATTTTTTATATATATATTATATTTTGGTAACATTAAGTTTAATTATATATAATTATATATATATATATTATATTATATATATAATTATATATATATATATTATATTTTGGTAACATTAAGTTTAATTATACATGCAAACTAAATGCAACATAATTTTTATTTAATAATAACTTCTGGTATATGGCATATTGTATTTATTAAATATGCTTTTATAAAATATATTTAATTAACAAATTATTCCATGTACCTAAATCAATTAATATTCTATTATTTTTTCCTCTTAATATGAACTTCTTGACATTCTATAACAATTGTAATTCTTTCATGGATCAATTTTGTTAATCTTTACTTTTTCAACTTGTGGTAGTTTTGCTTCTTAAGAATTTTTGTGGTAGTTTTGCTTCTTAAGAATTTTTGTGGTAGTTTTGCTTCTTAAGAATCTTTGCTTTATTTGAACATTGTTTTCCATTCTTTTAAAGAATTTTCTATTGGATTAATAGTTTCAGAGGGTAAAAGCCATTCTATCAATTTTGTTTCTTGGAAAACTTTCTTGGTTAACTTTTTTGTGGACAATAGTCAGACTTGTAAAATATGAAGGAAAATTAGCTTGTATGAACATATTGTTTAGCTTACAGCTTCCCAGATATGACCTGTATAACTTAAGAAACACTTTGCCACAGAACTTAAAATCTCTATATTTATCTTCACACTTTGTCTAAAATATTATTCCACCTTCTTGACTGTCTTCTAAGTTGTGTAAATTGATGGACTAAATCTCTAGTGCAGTCATCAGCTCTAAATTCAACACTAAAATTTACAATTGAGAAATCAATTTTAATGGATTTCTTAGCCCATTTACACATTTCTCTTTGCAGTTTTTACTTAATACATGGTGGTTGGTTATTCTCAGAAGTCCTTTGCTGATTTTATTAAAATTCTATATCTTTTCCATCTGTTTACATTTAAGAGACCAGTGTCTTCAAATATACTCTTGCAGGTCAATCAATTTTTCTTCTTTATTGCCCTTTCAATTTTTTTCTCAGTTCTCTTTTTGTAGCATTTTTAAAGTCAGTTATTTTTCTTACTCTTATCTTGCCAATGTTTTCAGTTTTGTTTTTATCTTTCATCTCTATTGAACCTTTTGCAATCTTCAAAGTTTTGTTCCCATCACTGAATAACTTTATATCTTTTTTTCTTCTTTGAGGTTATATCTTATAAACTGCAACAGTCTTTATATATCTGAAATGAAAAATTTATTTGTGATCTGATGAACAGCCATCAGGTTGCATTACATTACCAAATAAGATAGTATAGAAAGAAGTATTATAAATTGAACATTTGTTATATGAATAACTGGTTAATAATAATTTTATTGTGGAAATATTAACTTGTACAATAAGATTTGAAATAGTGTAATGATTTTTTTGACTTGACTGAAAGTGTCATAGAAAGATGTTTCTGATCTGCTTTGAAATTAAAAAATGCTGTTGATTTAATTTTTATTAATGGAAGTTATTTAAAAAGATCAAATGAACAAATTGATCTCTTTGCATTGGAGGTGAAATATTGTATTAAATTTCCAATTGAAATATTATTACTAGAGCTGTTCTACATTGCTTATAAAATTTTTTGTGATATTGAAAAACAGTTTACAAATGTTTTCCTGCTGAATTTGTACACAACATATGAAAACAAAGTAGAAAAATCTGTTTTATTTTTTTTAATCTGTAAGCAGTATTTATTAAGCTTATCTTTATCTGACATGAGGTGATAGATATCCCAGTGAGGATCAAACTCACTATGCTACTAAATTAACCTCTCAATGTGTTTGCTGACCATCATTATAGGATAAGTACCCAATCAGACACTGTTTAGAGGTTCTTGTTAAAATTAGCTTCATCTGGTACTAGGTGATTTTTTTTTTTTATAAGTGTTTCACCCCGAGCAAGGCATGTCACTGCCACTACTGCGCAGGGGGCTACGTAGAGTGGAGAAAGGCTGATTAAATATAGGAAATGTCAGAGGGTGGGTGATAGGCGGGTAAGGATACTGAGAATGAGGGTTGGGTAGATGAGAGTGTTCTGAGAATAGTTGGGAGTTAGTGTGATAGGAGGTGTCTATTAACCCTACATTTAAACACCTGAAGATTGTAACTGTCGGGAAAGCAGACTTGTGGAAGGGAGTTCCACAGGTGGGAAGCGCAAGAAAAGAAGCTGTTGGAGTAGAATTTACGGTTACATCTTATTTGTTTAACTGTAAAAGGGTGGGACCTAGTTGCTAATCTAGTATCTCGTGTAAATTCGTGCTTAGGCGGCACCAGTGATCTAAGCTCATTGGAGCAGAAGCCATGAAAGGTGATAGAGAACTCTTCTTCTTCTTCTATGTGCTCTGTTCCTTCCATGTCCCCCTGTCCCTGGTGGCTCTTAGCACGCCCTCTCCTTTTACACCATGCAACCCTTGTTTCATCATCCACCTGATTAGGTCTTTCAAATATGTTATCCGTTACTTTCCCCTGTCTCTTTTTCCCTCTATCTGGCCTATTAATAATAGGTTCTCCCAGCCCTCCTTCCTCATTGCATGTCCCAGGAAATTTTTGGAATGCTTCCTTTGCCATGCCAATTTGCCTTCGGATCTCTGTGTCGCACTTTTGGTCTTTTGTTAAAACACTTCCCAGGTATTTAAATTTTTATACCTGCTTGATTCTAGTATCCCCGACCTGTATTTGGCATACTGGGCTGCCCTTTTTACTGATGACCATGTATTCGGTTTTCTAGAGAAATCAATAAGGTTAAAATTCACTTCTTTTTCTCCTATATGCCATGTTCTGTTAGAACTTAAACAGTCATGCCTCCTTGTTAGCTCTTATTAATGTTTGTCCCTTTGCCAAGCCTCCAGCTTCTGTTACACCTTTTTTGTCTTCATGTGCCATGTCCCTTCAAGACATAGGTGATCATGGACTTCCAATTGGCTCTGTCTCTTGTCACACTCAACATTCTTCCTCTTGATATCTCTCCCAAGCTCCACTCTGCCATCCATTTGCTCAGGCCTATCAAGAAGGTTTCTTTGTTCTCTCTTTCCCTCTGTCCATCTTGTGAGTATTAATTTTTTCACGCTCTCCTTTTTCATTACATGTCCCAGAAACCTCATTTGTCTTTTTCTTTGATTAAGTATGAGTTTCCTCCTCGTTTCTATCCTTTCCAACACATCGTTGTTAGTCACATGCTCAGTCCATGGTATCCTCAGTATCCTTCTGTAAAACCACATTTTTGCTGTTTCAAGCCTCTTTCATCCTTGAGTCGATTGTTCAACATTTACTTTCATACAGAAGGACAGATATCACATAGCAATCCAACACTCTTTTCTTTTTCTCCAATGAGATTTTTCTGCCTTTCAGTATTCTGGTTAGCTTTTGAAATGTGTCCTTGGCCATGCCAATGCATCTTTGTATCTCAAAACCACGCTTTCCATCCTCTGTCAGCATACTTCCCAGGTCTTTAAATTTCTTTATTTGTTTTATTTTAGTTTCTCCGACCTCTAGTTGGCATTTTGGGGTCTTCTTTTTACTAATGACCATAAATTCAGTTTTCTTGAAGTTTATACTTAGTCCATTCTCCTGGCTTTTTGTTGCTTTTTCTGTAGAAGGTCTGGCATTTTTCTTTTCATGTCTGCTATCAACACTGTGTCATCTGAATATCTTACATTGTTGAGATTGTGGCCACCATTGATGAATCCTTACAAAGGTTGTATTTCTTTCAGAATTGTTTCGCTGTAAAAGTTGAATAGATCTGGTGAGAAGACGCATCCTTGTCTTACGCCCATTTTTATTCTTGTATGCTTGCTGAATTCACTTCCTATCCACATGCAAACAGTTTGCTGCCAGTAGATATTCTTGATTATCCTAACATCTTTTCTGAAAATGTCGAGCATCTCTATCAAGTCTTTGTGCTGTACTTTATCAAATGCCTTTGCGTAGTCTATAAAGCACAGGTATAGTCTCTTTTGCATTTGTATTGCTCTTTCAAATAGCATTCTGAGCATGAATATCACATTCCTTGTTTTGATATCTTTAACAAAGCCATACTGTTCATGTCCTATTTCTGGGCCAATTCTGCTGCATGCTCTGTTCATCAGAATTTGGATAATGAGTTTTGTTATGTGGCTCATTAAGCTGATTGTTCAGTGAAGTTGAAGTTCACATTCTTTTTCACCTGGCTTCTTAGATAGTGTTATGAAAATTGATCTGCTTAGATCCTCCGTTATATTGCCACTGTTGTAGATTTTGTTTATTATTTCTGTGAGTCTATGCCAAAGTTTTCTAAGGATGTAAACATCTTCATTACAGTTTCATTGGGTCCTGCTGCTTTATTTTTTTTCAATTTGGCTATTGTCACGTCCATTTTGGTTTTTAATATTTTTGGTCCATCTGTATTTTTGTGTATTGTTGGTTGCTCTCTCTTGTCATGGAAGAGATCAGTTATATATTCATCCCATCTCTGAAGTATTTTTTCTTTTTCTAGTATGTGTACTGTCCTTTACTTTTATACATCTTGTTGCAGAGCAGGTCATTCATCCTGTCAGTTCCTTTATTTTTTTATGCATATCACCATTATTTGTCATGCTCAGTCTCTCTATTTTAGCACATTTGTCATTTAGCCATCTTTTTTTTAACCTCTCTGTATTTTCTCCTTACGTCTTTGTGTATTTCTTAGTCTTCTGTTTTATATCTTGGCATTGGTTTTTGTTTCTTTTGCATTAGGTCAAGAATATTGTCAGTGATCCACTAATTTTTCTTCCTAGGCACTTTTTTGCTTTAGGATGATGTTGTTCATTGATGTCCCTATAGCCAATCTTAGTATGTGCCATTTTGAGCTTTCATTTCCAATTTGTCCTTCCTATTTCATTTTCACACTGTCTATATACATATGCTGTAGGTTCAGGTTATTCACATATCTATTGTACTGGAGTTTTAGGTCTGTGTTAGGTTTCTTTAATCACCTTAGTTTTATTCTTAGTTTGCATAAAACTGGTATGTGGTCACTTCTGCAGTCAGCAATTGGGTAGGCTTTGCAGTAAAGAACTGCATTTCTGAGTCTGTTGATGATAGTAACAAAATCATTTTGGTTCTTAATTTTTTCCTCCTGGACTCCTCCATGTCCATCATTATCTTGGGTGCTCTTGGAACCAAGTGTTATTATCTGGTCATTCACTGTGCACCATTGAACCCATTTATCATCATGTTCATTGTGGTATCCTAGTTCAAAATTGCCGACTGTTTCACCTTCTCTCCCTTGGCCAACTTTGGCATTGAGATCTTCCATGATGATTCTGATGTCTTGTGATTTGCATTGTGCCTTGGCATAATCAAGCCTGGAGCAGAAAGACTCAATTTCTTCTTCTGTACCTGTGTGATGTCAGTGCATATACCATTATTAACTAATGTATTGAGAGGCTTCCCTTTCAGTTTAACTACTAAAATTCTTTTAGATATCTGGCAGTATCCCATTTTGCATTTCCTTGTGTCTTTATCTAGTACTAGCAGTATAGACCAGTGTTGCTCGGGTGTAATGAAAGCTTTAAAACTAATCCATGGTCCTGGAGCTCAGACTCTTTTGACGTTTGCATGAAAGATTAAAAAGCAATAGTTGTTTCCAGTTAAAGTGAAACTGTAGACTGAAAGTAAAATGAATAGATGTAAGTCAAATTTTGATTTTCTAGTATTGATATTTTCATCGTAAAATGAATTTTGAAGGCTAAATAAGTCCTCTGAGTAAATGGTATCATGGCTGAGACTAAGAACTACAATTATACCTACTTAGAGCCAAACCCAAAGCAAAAACTAAAATAAAAGGGCTGAAAAAATACAGACATACAGGCAGATAAACAGACACACACACACAAACATCTTGCCTTTTATATATATATATATATATTATCAATTTTCTGCACTATTGTAAGAACTGCAACCTTGAAACTTCTGAATATCGTTTCTTTTTTTTTGTCTATGAGTGTATCAAATTTGATTAAAATCAGACCACTCCTATAACCTGATTTTTTCAATTATCGATTTTCGATATTCATCAGGGGTACCTCGACACAAAACCTATCTAAGAACTCTTGCAGACGCTTATAGTACAACTGTGTAAATTTTCAAGAAAATTGGTTCAGCCATTTTAGAGTCTATAGGCAACGGACACACACACACACACACACACACACACACGCATACAAAGTTTCATTTATAAATAAGTTTAGATTAGATTAAATAATACTGACTCCTTTTTTGTTATTTTCAGCTCCTGCGTATATAATTCTGTGGTCATCACTGATGAAGTCTCTATTGTTTGGCCATCTCATTTCACACATGCCTAAAATGTTTTATCTAGTCATCTCTTGCTTCATGTTTTACAGTTGTCCACAGTTGTTCATGGTTCTGACATTCCACATCCCAAGAGTTAATTTTTGTTTGTTGGGAACAGTTGCAAGATAACAGTCTGATGATGTTTCTCCATTCTGGGGAGGAATAAATACTGAGGAAATTTGTCCCCTTCACACTGTTTATTGATTCATAAAAGCTCATCAGGTAGGTGACCTACTGCCTTCCCCTGTTCCTTCTGCCTTTAATCTATTTTGTGAGTGTTAAATAATCCAAGCTTTTCTTTCTCATTATGTCAAAGAAGTTTCAGCTCTCTCTTGCTGATTCTGAATACTAGCCAACTCTTGTTTCTATTTTCCTTAAGAATTCATCATTACTTAAATGCTCCATCCATGGTATTCTCAGCAGTTTTTAATAGAATCATATTTCTGCTATCTCCAGTATTTACTTAATTTGTGAGAAAATTGTTCAGAATTCACTGCCACATAGGAGGATTGACATCATATAACATCACACTCTGTTTCTAACAAAATTGTTTGTTCATACTTTGCTTAGCTTTTGGAAATCATCTTTTACTATTTCAGTGTGTGTTCAATTTTGGTGTTGCATTATCTATCCTCTGTTAAAACATTTTCCAGATATTTAATCTTCTGTATTTTTTAGCTGTTGACATCTCTAATTCATAGTTCACGTATTTGGAAACATCTAATCTAGATATGTCAAGAGGTGTTCATTAAGTTTACCTCTGTGAGTACAAAGCCAAATTAGAAGTCACCCAGTGAGGATTAACTGCACTATAAGATAAATTGGTTTTTGAGAAGATTTTTTAACAATTGCGTTATGGAAGTCTCCTCTTTTTAAGTGTTTAATAACTGGGCAGAAGAATTATATTCAAAGATTTTGTTTTGCAACAAAGAAGTCAATAGAATAACTTCCTTTCTCTTTCCATGTTCTGATCCTATTACTGTCTCTGTACATTAATTTGCAATAAACTTAATATTTAAGAAGATGAGTCCTGAAAATCATGGCTGATCAGTGCTGTCAACAGACAAAAAGTTTGTTTTCTAAAAGTAATCCAGGTGACATAATAAAAAACGTATTATTGTTTTTGTCACAAAATTGCTTAAAGTACCACCTTTTAATATTTTCTTTATCAGAACATTCATTCCCTGAGATATCTTTTTTAGTATTTCCTTTCCGATTCTTTCCTAACATCAAGTTTCTCCTATTCAGTGGTTTGATATTTATTAACCTATTGTTACAAAGAGGTTATGACATTAGCGTACACAAAGAAATGTGATTTTTAGGCAGGGTTCTATCTGAAATAGAAGACATCAGATGATGACCTTCAAGAATAATGAACTATTCTGATATTCTTTGCATTAACTAATACTACAAAATGAATTATTTTGCTTTGTTTTGATTTTACATTTTCTTGTGAATGCAGTTGCCAGTTGCGATGGTGTTGCATTGCGGCTCAGACCAGATATCAGGTTCCTTGACAGGATGCAGGCTTAGTATGGCACTGTAGCAGTGACTTGCCTTGGTGACCCAAATGGGCCAGAGTTGGGTGTATGTTTTGTAAAGGAGTGTGGCGACAGCGAATTGGCAAGTGTTTGTCAGATGGAGAATCAGACAGCACTTCATGGTAAACAGAATTAGTGTCACTTGCAGCCGTTTATATTTACTGTGCTGAGTGTTCATTGGCTGAGTGGTAGCCAGGTCAAGTGAATAAAATGTGGTATGCTCATTTTGAGGAGAGTCATTGCTATTCAAGCCGTCGTTTGCATGAAAATAGCGTTTCGAAGATTAAGACAATACATGTGAATTTGGCATGCCTGTTTGGAATACTTTCCTGTGGTTGCTTTTTACCAACACATAATTTTTTTCCTCTTTTTGCAACAGGCACAAGGTCAAACACGAGAAAAATGAGGGTAGAAATTTTTCTAAGAGAAGGCTTGTTTACCAAAAAGTTTGGTTTTTAATTGAGCTTGAACACAAACATCTGACATTAGTGAAAAATAAGTGTCAACTATAAGTTAAACATTAGTACTAAGCTTAGTATAGGACTAATTAGATATTTCCTAAGATGTCAACTATGAATTAGAGATGACAACATTTAACAAGTATAGAAAGTTAAATATCTCAAAAGTGTTTTAAGAGAGGAAGATAATGGGACACCAACATCTAAACACACAGAGTAATAACAAAGGATGAATTTCAAAAGCTAAGCAAACTACAAAGGAATAAAATAGTTGTTTTTAGAAGTCAGTCAGTTAAGTGCCATATGTGATACATGCTTGGGCGATCATGTCTCGAAAGAGACTTGACTGACTGGGCAGAAGATTCTCCCACAGTAGGTTGCCATTGCTTTTTGCGGTAGACTTGTTGCCAGCCAAGGCTATAAAACCCAATCTGCACTATTATTTGACCCATAGCTGGAAGGAAGAAATGGATTAATACCTTTCCAAAGGGTATTTGCGTGTATATGATTGCAACAAATTCAACTGGAATTCGAACTTGGCTCTCCGATTTCTCATTCCGAGTCGATATCCACTGGAACACAACACACATCCATGTTTTTAGAAACAAGGTGTAATTTTATATAATATCAATCCTCCATTCTGTTGCAAGTATAGTGTACTAAGTAAAGAATGATCTTGCTATTGATACCTGTGAGATAGATTTTTCATCGTTGCTTCATGTTAAAAGGTCCCTTCTTTCTGTTTCAGTATCTTTTCTTTTTTTTTAAATTTTTCTAATTTTCTTATAATTTTTTTTCTCTATTACATTTTTGTAATTTTACTTGTCTTTCCTTCTCCTCCTTTTATATAATCTTTGTTTATTGTTGTATACTACCTAGATACAGGAACGGAATGTTTCTATCCCCTTAAATAAGTGGATACCATTGGGAGTAGAAGGGAGTCATTATACTGACTATCAGCTTACTAGCAGTGTATCTACTTCACACAGTGTGCAAGACCTGTATTTGTTGATATACTATTATTCCCAACCTTTATTTTAGTGATTACTCATACAGTAACCTTCTAGGTTTACAACATTTTCAATGAAGATTGTGCCATTGACCAAAATAGAATCTTTTACTGACGAAGATTGTGCTGTTGACCAAAATAGAACATTTTGGCATCAAAGATTGTGCTGTTGGCAAAATACAATATTTTAGTGTTAAATATTATGGCTTTGGTCAAATACAACATTTTGGTAATGAAGATTGTAGCATTCACCAATACAACATTTTGTTGACGAGTATTTTGGCCAATCTTAAGAAAAAAGATCACCAACACAGTATTTTTGTGATGAAGATTTCGGGCTGAAATTTGACTTAACATTCACGGATTTTAACGTTCTACAAACAAAACGCAGAGAAAAGAAGTTACTAAGTCAACTTTTGTGAACAAAGTTTTCACATAAAAATTTACCAAGGAATATTGGTAAAGGAAGATAAAAAAAGTACCAAAAATATAAGCATTTTTGTTTTTGGCAACAAGGATTTTCAAGGATTACCTGATATCAACCAGTCGTACAAAACACAACACTCACTGAAAAAAAAAACACACAATATTATTCTGACAAAAACGTAAGAAAAATGTACATGGAACTGAAAATTAATTTATAAAAAATGTAACATCATGAGGATTTCTTAAGATAAAAGTGTTACGTGGAAGTATTTAAAAGTGTTTTTTGATTGAGAGATTTGGAAAAAAATATATAAATATATAAACTTTTGGAAAACAAAAATGGAGGCATTTAAAAAAGCTGTTGGAAATTTTAAAGCAACAGCATGAACAACAAAAACACCTTGAATAAAGGCTTGAAGAATTTGAAGAATTGTTTTTGAAACATTAGAAATTGTTTACATGCAACATTAATGACCATTCAAATTTTTTTTCTTTGGAAGCTATCATGAATGTGATAACTGATTATAACTACAGGCCTGAGGAAGACATAACATTTGCATTATACTTCCACAGTTAGGAAGACATTTACAAGACAGACTGCATAAATTTGTCTAATCAGAAAAAGGTTTACAAAAATTAAGCAATGTTAAACAGCTACATTACTTTGCAGCCTGAAAACATCATTATTCCAGAAAAGATGGAAGTATATGAATTTACTGAACAATGACAAGGATAATT
The DNA here is from genome assembly GCA_037127315.1 of Ascarosepion bandense. Classification (NCBI taxonomy): domain Eukaryota; kingdom Metazoa; phylum Mollusca; class Cephalopoda; order Sepiida; family Sepiidae; genus Ascarosepion; species Ascarosepion bandense. The sequence continues at coordinate 892,848 of JBBBDQ010000365.1, forward strand.
TCACTACATTTAGTAGCATTGTGAATAATCAGGAATTCAAATTGGCAGAACTATATCCTGACAATTTCAAATGCGTAATATTTGTGCAAGGTTTAGTCTCAGTTAAAGACAAAATCAGGAGGGGGGTTCTGAATAAACATGAAAATGAACCCAAATTAACTCTGAAAAACCTGGCAGAAGATTGTCAGAGATGTATAAATGTTTATCAGGATGCTAAGAATATTGAAATAAGCAGTGTGTGGCATATCAAAAAGGTGTTTCATTAAAATAAAACCATGAAAAAAAAAGACATTACACTTAATCCTTGCTCTGCTTGTGGAGGACAACATTTATATAATGTTTGTCCATTTAAAAGCAAGGAATACTTTCATTGTGGCAAAAAAGGACACAAAAAATCTCACTGCAAGATGAAAATTAAAAAGCGAGTTAAAAGTTTTATTAGAGAGACTTACGCTAATGAATCTTCAAGTCAGAATACAAGAAAATTTGTACAGGTGAAAATCTTGAACAAAAATATCAAATTACAACTAGACAGTAGTTCTGATTTAAGTATAATAAATGCTTATATTTGGAAGAAAATAGGAAAACCAATTTTACTGGTTTCAAAAAAAAATAGCTTGTAAAGTCATAGGTGAGAAAATTAAATTCATAGGTGAATTTATTGCGAATGCAACAGTAAACAAAAAAAAATGTTAAAATTAAAAATATTAGTAATGAAAAACACAGTCTTGTTGGTACAGATTAGATAGAAAAATTAAAATTGTGGGACTTCCCAATCAGTTTATTCTGTCAAAAATTGAGTTCTACCAATGAAACAGAAGCTCTAAAAAGAGAATTAAAAAAGTTCCCAGAGGTATTTTCTAGTGGGCTTGGCAGGTATACCAAGTTAAAAGTTGAAATTTGAACAGAAAGGTGTACTATCAGTTTTCAAAAAGAAAAGAAATGTATTCTTTGCACTGATTAAACAAATACTGCTGTAACATTTGGTCAGTCGACCCTGCTATTCATATTAGTGTTCTTGACAAAATCTAATGGAGAATCTGCAATGTAATCGATCTTGACCTGATAGCTCAACTTTTTCAGTCACTTTTACCCCAACATAATGTGGTTTCCCTCTGTCTCTTCTACAAATACTTTCACAGCTTTTGCTACTCCCTGGTACACCATTTGCATGAATTTACTCACACGACTAGACTAGTGACTAGGTCCCACCGTTTTACAGTGAAACTGTAATATACCACTTTCTTGGGTATATTATTCTTATGGGAAGCACCTCTGTTTGCTTGGACCCCATATTGTCTGGATAAATCAATGATGACTAGACAAATGTTGCAAGCATAGGGATGAAAATTAAATTTAATAAATTCTATATCCTTCACTGTGTCCGCTAAGGTGATTATTCTTTTTTTTTTTTTTTAATCATTTCACCCCGAGCAAGGCAGAAATGCCATTGATGTGCAGGGGGCTACATAACTGTAAAAAAATTAGAAAAGAGTGAGGAGTACAAACTAGTTAGAAAGGAGCAATAGAAAGCTGAGAATGCAGGTGTGATGACAGATACATAGGTGGAGAGAAAGGGAAGGTTATACGGGGGTGGGGAGAGAGCAAGAGTCCAGTGGTTAGTAGATGAGTATTGACTTTGCATTTAAATTTCTGGAGGTTGTAGCCGTCAGGAAAGCAAGAATATGGGAGCAAGTTCCACAGGCGGGAAGTGCGAGAGAAGAAGCTGCAGGAGTAGAATTGTCATCTACATTTGGCTAACCTGACTGTGAATGGGTGGGACCCAGTTGCCAGTCTGGTTGCACGAGTAAAAACCTGTTGAGGAGGCACCAGTGACTTAAGTTCATCCGAGCAGAAGCCATGAAAGTATTTATAGAACAGACAAAGGGAGGCCACATTTTGACGGTGGGGAAGTGGCTGTAGTCGAGCCACCAAGTCAGCACCTATCACGTTACTGACTCTCCTTTGGAGCCTGTCAAGAACACTGAGGTGAATGGCAGGGGCGCCTGACCATAAATGGCAGCAGTACTCCATGCACGGACGGATGGTTGACTTGTATATATGCAGGATGGATTCAGGCAGAAAAAATATCCTGGATCAACATAGTGACCCAATTTTCTTAGCAGTAGATTTTGCTATGGATTCAATATAGTGATTCCATTTGAGGTCTGAGGACAGGGTAAGGCCGAGGAGGCATAGTGTATTGCTCTCAGGGTGAATCACTTGGTCCATGGTTATGGGAGGCAGGAGAGGTTGCCTGTAATGTTTGACAGACAACAGCTTGGTCTTGGACAACAGCTCCATGCTACTGACAGCTATCCTCCAGTATAAACTTGAATGTGGAACATAAACCTCTAACCTCGGTAGACAAAATAAAAATCACAATTCGAAAATATTTTCCCTTTTGTGCACATGGCTGACGTTTTTCAACAAAACACACTTCACTCAAACTTCAAAATATCTGTCACCAAGCGCAAATACACTTCATTGTGAAAAATTTTATCTTGCTCAAAAATATCATCTAATGTAACTGCAACTTCTACTCCCTCAGCTTCTTTTCTCACACTTCTCACCTGTGAAATGCCCATGTAAAACAACCTTCATTATGTGGTTTAATAGGAATGATTGGATCAAACCAAGCAAGCGTCCAGCAATACCATAGCTCTGTAGTTTGTTATCAAACTTGTAGTTTGTTGCACTGGTGATATTCATGGTAGAAGCTTGAGCTTTGCCGTTCTTATCGAGGGCCTGGTATATATACTCAGTGATAGTTGTTTGGATATCAGCAGTAGACCTGGCAAAGCAGAAGCCATCCTGTCTGTTCGAGAATAGTTTATGGGCGGTGAGATATTGAACTATTTCAACATTGATGATAGCTTTGAACACTTTGCAGAAAATTGGTAAATGGCTGATAGGGTTATAATTAGAGGGGTCTGAGAGAATGTCAGCGGACTTTTCGTGGAGGAAAGACTCCACATGTGCAAAAGTTAGTACGTATACTACAGATGTTTATGAAGGAAATGTTGAGTGGTTTAAGTGATTTTGGTTTATCTGGTTTAGATTTGTTGAGTTGCAGGTGTTCATTTTCATGTTGTTGGTGAAGAGAGACCTCAAGCAGACGATTGTTGACTGCAACATGTGCAGGAAGGGAGCTGGTATTGACTGCAGCTTAGTGTGGCCTTGGGGTTGCCCACTGTAAGTGCTTGCAGGGACACCTATCCATGCGCAAAGTGGCACTGCAAGAACCCCGATATTATGCAACTGTTGATTAGAGCAGCTGTTTGTGACACTACGCAAGAGTTAAAGATCCTAACTACCAGTCAGAAACAGCAAACAGTGAACTGCTAATGCGGTTTGCTCACAATGAACAGTCATTGCTACCGACTACACACATCACAGAAAATTGCAGAAGCACCAATACTGAGGTCTTAGGAGAGGAAGAAAACTTGGAACTACTTCCTAAACAGGGAACAAGGGATGAGCTTCTACTCCTGTTCAATAGAAGTGGAAACTGGTTGGTAGAAATGGTTTGTAGAAGTGGAAACTGGTTGGTAGAAATGGTTCATAGTAGTAGAAACTGGTTGGTAGAAATGGAAACTGGTTGGTAGAAATGTGAACTAGGCAATAGTAGGATCTATCTACTCCAATTTGAAGAAAGAAAAAGAAAAAAAATTAAATTTACTAAGTTTTAACTTAGTAAAAGTTAAAAGATCACTTACTAAAGAGAAAAGAAAGAAAAAATAATGGAATTTAGTCCCTAATGTAAGAGAAATATCTAACAAGTCAAAAAAAATATCCACATGATGGCAAACATTCATTAAAGAATAACAAAGACATGGGACATATTATTGACAAGAATGAGAACAAATTCAGCATGAGTTAGTGCTATTAAAGACATGCCTGCTCCAGAAAATACCAGCTCCCTCTTAAGTTTCCTGGGATTTGTGAGCCATTATAGTTACAAACATGGATTGTTCAAGAGTGCTGTTAAATAAACTTTTGAAGAAAGACTCAAAATAGACACTGAAGTGCTAGAAAGCATTTCAAAAATTCAAAAGTATATAAACATCAGATTTATTTTTGGCACATTATGATCCTATAAAAGAATTGACTGTGGCAAGTGATACGAGTGCTTATGTTATCAAAGCTTGTATTATGCATAAATTTTATGACGGCTCCATTAAACTGATTGCACATACATCCAGGATACCGCTACCAGCAGAAAAAAATGCTCAGTAACTGAAAAGAAAAAATTAAGGATTATCTTTGCCCTTAAAAATTCCATAGATTAAATCACAGAAGAAAATTTACATTGCAGATGGCTCATAAACCGTTGTTAACAATACATAGGTAAAAGCAAGGATTACCGACTCCTGTGGCGAACAGATTGCAATGATGGAGAACCATTTTTCTAAATTATGACTTTAGAATGGAATTCTTTCTATTAAGTAAACTAAGTTATACAGATTGATTGTTTAGACTGATTCCAAGGAATAATGAGCCCTTCAAAGACACAGTCATTGCTGCTCTACAATCAGAGGTAGAGATTAAAAATATTTTGTGCAGTACTGTGCAAGAGCTACCTGTAACATTAGAAGAAAGCACTGGATGACAAATCTATTATTGAAATGAAAAATAAGACATAAAAATAAAACAGACTTGATATGTGATGACGTAGTCATGTACAGTGAAAAATTAGTGGTATCTTTAGCACTACAAAAAAGAATCCTGAAGGAATTCTGTGCAGGACACAGTATGAAGAGTGTAATGAGAAACTGTTTACTGATATGGCATAGATAAAGACATTGAAATATTGATAAAGTTGTGCAAAAGCTGTGCTTTGGCAGCTAAGGCACCACTAATTAAGTTTAATTCATAGCCAGAAACTGACCATTGTAGGGGCCTCAGTGATGCTTGGTTAATTGGACTTGTGTCAAACACAACTGAAGTCCCCACAGTTTAAATTACAGAAGGTTGAAAGGTAGGATGTTGAAATGTGGAAGGATAAAATATTTCATGTCTACATTAAAACAAAAATTTTATTAACAGAGTGAAATTTTGTTAACTGAATACTATAACATATTTGTGAAAAGAAAAATGTTTGGAGAGAAAATGCATGTAGTTTTGTAGTTAAAATTGTTCAAAGAGAAATGCAAGTATTTAAAATGTTCCACAGTAATTTAGAGTTCATGTTTGATAGTAGCAGAATGTAAAGTTTTATGCTTGTTTTCCTTTTTTGGTTGGTTGGCAACGGGGTGAGAAAGAAGGTGAAACAATTAAGGAAAATTGTACTTAGAGTGTCCTGTTGTTGTTGTTGTTTTCTTTGGCAGCATAGAGTGAAAACGAAAAAAAGGAAATTGAAAGTAAAGGCAAGTGTGATTGTGTCCGAGTCAGCTCGAATTTTTTTCCTTACATTGTGAGATGCTATCAGATACTGCTCCCATTCTCACTGTGTTTTTGATTGGTCAGGGGACATCCCAAAGTAGTGAATCTTATCATGTGACTGGTTCCAGCGGGCATCTTCATTTTTAGGTGTGAAAAGAATTTGACTGACATCATATATCAATTTTCAATTTTCTATCCAATCAGGATTCAGAATTTTACTTTTCACACTGACTTGTGAAATTTTCCTTGGTCTGGGTTTTTCCAAAATGTTTTTAGTTGTTTGAATCTGATTTTGTGGGTGTGCATTTTACTTTGTGTGTTTTAGTTTGTTGATAAATGATATATGATTTGTATCCTGTACTGTCCATGGTCACGTCTTCATATTGGTTTTGCGAGTCCAATGAATGAATCATACAATCCTTGTATTGTCATAGACAGCTTTTTGAAATGGTTAAAGATTTTCAGATGTAAGAGAACAACCATACAAGTAGTAATACAGTTTTTACACGAACTATTCACAAGGTTTGGAGTTTCAGACTTGATTGTTTCTGATAATTGTACACAATTTACATCAAGAGAGTCCAAGGAATTTTGCTAGATGTTTGTGTTAAGTCACATTACAATTGTTCCTTACCATCCTAAAAGCAATGGTCAGTCAAAATGTTTTGTGGGTATGTTTAAAAGAGCTTTAAAAAACAACAGTGGATCCACAGATGCAGCAATACAATGATTTTAGCAGATGTATATAGACTAACACTGAATAAAACACTCCTTCAGCCATGTCGCCAGCAGAGGTTACCTTTGCACATAAGATACAATCAGTGTTTGATAAACTGATTCCAAATAGAGAAACCTATGAGCATACAGGAAAGAAAACTAGGAAGGACTTTTACAATATTGGTCAAAAAGTTTTTACCACATATATTGGGTGAATAAGATGTATTGAGAAGTAGGAACTATTGCCCAAAGAATCAGAAAAATGGTATATCTGGTTAAGGGACCAGAATTAATGCATAAAAGGCACTACAAATAAATAAGAAAGAGGCATGCAGTTCAAGAGAACAATTCTTCAGATGTGGTCAAACCTAGGGAGGTTCTCTTTGATACCTTGATGTTCCCATCCCACAAAAAGCTCTTGCAATAGAGGTCAGGAAAAGGTGTAGTAAGAAGAAGAGAAAAGATATGAAAAGGATTGATAGTGACCCTAAAAAGAAATATTGACAATGGAAAAAGCCAGTCTAAAAAGTGGGGTGTTGTATAACTACCCATATACAGGACTGGAATATTCCGATTCTCCTAAATACGTGAACTCTATTGGGAGTTAAGAAGGGTGATTATACTGACTAGCAGTTAACTAGCAGTGTATCTATTTCATATAGAGTGCAAATCATGTACTTGTTGATATACTATTATTCCCAATCTCCATTTTGATGATTACTCACACAATAACATTTCAGGGTTACAACAGTTTATATTTTTCTTCAATGTATAATGATTTATAAACATGTTTTTATTATTTTATCTTTCTTTTTAACTGTACTTTCCTTCTCTTTCTCAATGAAATATTTTCTTCTGTACTTCGAATTTTATTTTATATTTTTCCTGCTAAAAATTTTTTATATATAATCCAGATTTGAAAATTTTCATATATCTCTTTCCTTCAAGTGGCACATTTCTCCTCTAGATAACCCCATCCTGTCAATTTATTTTTTCAGTCTCTTTTAATGTTTGATTCCTATTTCATTTGATCTTCTATTTTATTTTCATACTGATCTTATTTTCCCCTATCCTCTTTTAACGTATTTAACCTGTAATACTCTCCATCTCTTAAAATATATTCTTGTTCTCTTTATCTCTTTTCTTTGATGTTTTTATTTTACTTTAATCTGGATGGACTTATCATTTCTTACCTGTCATCTTTGTTTTCCCTGTCATGTTTCTTTTACTATTTCTTTCACTTACAAATACTTTCATCATTTTTCAACTACTTTATCTCTATCTCTCTTTCTCCTCTTCTCTTTTATTTATCTTTTTCTTTTCATCTATTTCTTTCACTTATAAATACTTTCATCATTTTTCAACTACTTTATCTCTATCTCTCTTTCTCTTCTTTTATTTATCTTTTTCTTTTCATCTATTTCTTTCACTTATAAATACTTTCATCATTTTTCAACTACTTTATCTCTATCTCTCTTTCTCCTCCTTCTCTTTTATTTATCTTTTTCTTTTCATCTATTTCTTTCACTTACAAATACTTTCATCATTTTTCAACTACTTTATCTCTATCTCTCTTTCTCCTTTTCTCTTTAGTTTATCTTTTTTCATATCTTCTCTTCTATTTATCCTTTTTCATGTCTTTTCATCTTTTTTGTTCTATTCACTTATCAATCTATACTTCTTTTTCTTTCCTAATTTCTTTTGCACGTTTAATCTTACTGTTTCACTTCTCTTTCACCAACGTCTTAATACTTCTGTCCAACATGTATCCTCCCCATAATTTTTGCCAGATTTCTGTCAACAAGAAACACTGATTGCATTTCTCTTGTAAAAATAGACACCATTACAAACATCCTCTCATCTTTTTGGCTGCATGTTCTTTATTACCTGCAGCCAACATGCTTTTCATGGGTTCTTGTCTTCCTGCAGGAAGGCTCATCCCAGATCTGGATTCTACAAAAAGAAACATTCATTACTTAGGCGATGTAAAAATATTTACACAGCAACAAATAAACAAATTTACTTTTCCAAAACATATGCATCATATGGATGACTATTTTTTCTGTAGCCTTAGCTTTTTTATTCATTCTCCGTGTCTTTTCTAAAAACTGACACAGCCTAGAGAATATGCAGCTTGTTTAACTGTCAAAATACATGATAATTTAGTAAGCATTAACCTTCACAAAAATGTTAAAACATGTTGAGTTGTGATAACTTCTGTAACTTTAAAATTAGTTTTTATCATTCCAATAGATCAGTCAGTTAAGTGCCATATGTGAAACACGCTTGGGCGATCATGTCTCAAAAGAAACATGACTGGGCAGAAGATTATCCCGCAGCAGGTTGCCATTGCTTTCTACGATAGACTGGTTGCAACCAAAGCTATAGAACCCAATCTGTCCTGTTATTTAATCCATAAGTGGAAGGAAGAGATGGATTAATACCTTTCCTAAGGGTATTTGCACGTAAGTGAATGCAACGAATTAAACTGGAATTTGAACTGAAATTTCCAATAGATACTTGGATGATTGATGTCATTCTTCCTTTTTTCTTTTTACATTTGTTAGCATTAAAATACTTAAGTTGATCTATTTTAACACTTTTCTCAAGTGAACAATCCATACTCTGACCACACTGAGAACATATACAACCTGAAGATGAATATAGGCATATGGTCACTACCACTTTTGTAATCAGTGCTTGATTGAGTTCTTCCATAACAGTATGTGGGATACTGTGCAGTTCAGCAGTAAGAGCAACAATATAAATTGTGTAAATAATTACAAAACCTCATCTCAGATATAGATTCATCTGATTCTTTTATAAACCACTAGCATTATAGCCCAGCATTGCTCAGGTGTAATGAAAGCTTTAAAGCTAATCCATAGTCCTGGAGCTCAGACTCAGCCGAAAGAATATTTGTGTGAAGTTTGGTGAGAATCGGATAAAAATTGTGGATTTGTATAAAGGACATACAGGCAGATAAACAGACACACACACAAATATCTTGCCTTTTATATATATATATTATCAATTTTCTGCACTATTGTAAGAACTGCAGCCTTGAAACTTCTGAATATCGTTTCTTATGTCTTTGTCTCTGAGTGTATTAAATTTGATTAAAATCAGACCACTCCTTCTATAACCCGATTTTTTAGATTATTGATTTTTGATATTTATCTGGTGTACCTCGACACAAAACCTAGCTAAGAACACTTGCAGATGCTTATAGTACAACTGTGTAAATTTTCAAGAAAATCGGTTCAGCCGTTTCGGAATCTATAGGTAATAGACACACACACACACACACACCAACAAAGTTCCATTTATAAATAAGTTCAGATTAGACCATCAGATGCATCCAACTTTTTCTGAATCCTATGCACTGTCCTAAGATTTACATCCAAACACTCTGAAATGTTTGTATTGGAGCTTCAGATGCAGTTAAGCAGTACAGCATGAAGTTTCCAAATTTCTGGCCAAGAGAATTGCATTATGGTGCTCTTTTTCTCACAAACAGTACCCTACTATACTGCACAAATCTTAAACGAACAACAAACATGTGCAAAATTAAAAATATTGATAGAAACAATTTAGTTATTGCACCTTGTATAATTGAAATATACATATTTACAACAGAGTAAAAGCTTTTCATTCTCATCTCGTTAAGAGGAAATATATTAAAAGACTAACAGTAAAAATCTGTTCATGCATCTCTAATTATCTGTCTCTTAAATTAATTCCAGTTTAGCCAAAGAGTTATTTATTTTTTTTCTATTGATGCATGTAAGTATATTTATTGAATAAAACTGTAAGACAAGTGGAGACAACTTGTAAATTTTTTGTGCTTTTATCTCTTTTATATTTCTTATAAACTAGACGAAAAGGTTTTCTTTTATTTTTTACACTCTCACACCCTGATTGAGCACTCTGGAAAAATAGTAGACTTTGATAAACAGTAGATACTCTGGTGTGTACGCATCGCTCATTCAGTGAAATGAATTAGAGCGCTCTAGCTATTGGGCACGTATAATGATATGCGCTAAAAAGTCTGCCTACTTCCACCGAACGCCCATAGCCCAGGGGTAGAGTCACTGACTGACGCCATTTTGGTTGGGTTTCAATCCTGGGTAAAAAAGTGATCGGAGTCTAACCGTACTGATGAGCTGTGATACGGCGAAACAGATCTGTCTGCGGATGACAATATATATATATATATATATATATATATATATATATATATATTTCACTTATCTGAGGGAATCCGAATCCTTCCTTCCCTCATTCCAAGTTTGAAAATAAGCCAAAGCTGTGAATAATCTCAGAACTATTGTTTTCTTTGTAGGACAGAATTGAAATGATTAAATGCCAGTTACATGCAGGTGATGTAATGATTATTTGTACTAAAAATGAAATCAGCAGATTGAGTTCCAATTCCAGCTGACAGTATTGTGTCCTCTTTGCAATGATATCCTTGGGAAAGGTATGAATCCATAGCTTCTTCCCATCCAACCGTGATTGAAATTATAGAATAGACTTATTTCTCTAGCCTGGACAGAGAAACTAGTCTAGGACAACTGTAAATTTAAAACCCCTATAAATACTTTCTGAATTAACATGACAGTCAGTTTCCTTTTTCTTTAAGTTTGATAGACCCTGAAGAAGGTCTAAATCTGAACGCAACCACTTGAGGTCTTTCCACTACCACTTTATGTAGTGATAGGAATAGGCCATTATTAGAACAAAGGTGGAGAGCGCCCTAACAGATACTAAAGTTAGCACTCTGTGATATTGGTGCACATGGTGTAGACAGTACATACCATTCACTCACTAATTCACCAACAGTGTAAGTTCAAATTTTCCTTCATTAATTAAAGAGACTCTTAAAAATTTCCTTGAAATTTTCTCTACACAAAAGATTTTCCCCAATAGAATAATTTTTTTTTCACCACTCTTTTGGCAATCTCTTTTCTCAATACTTTCCATCCTATTTTAGAACACTTCCCAGATTTTTAAATTTCTGTACCTGCCTGATTTTACTATTTCCTACCTGTAACTGACATTTTGGGCATTGCTTTTTTGCTGATAACCATACATTTAATTTGCTTGTATTTTATGTTTTTTCTCTTTACTTTGTTACATTCTGTTAGATGTTTTGTAGTTTCCTTTCTATTTTTGCTATCAACACTGTACCATTTGTGCATCTCATATTGTTAAGGTTGTAGCCATCAATCATGAATCCTGGCAGGATGTCTAGTTCTCTAAGAATTGCCTCACTGAATAAATCTTGTGGAAAAACTCATTGTTATTTTATACTTCTTTCTATTTTTGTATATCTGCTGAACTCATTTTCTGTTCATATGTGAGTGCTTTTCTGCCAGAATAAGTTCTTGATTATTCTAATGTCTATCACAAATATGTCAAGGTTGCTGAGCAGCTCAAGTAAATCTTTGTGATGTTTATTGACAAACATCTCTTGCGTAGTCTATAAAACACAGATATATCTCCTTCTGCATTTCTATTACCCTTTCTGATAACATTTTGAGCATAAATATTGTGTTCCTTGTTTCAGTGTACTTGACGAACCCACACCGTTCTTGTCCTATTTCTGGCCTGATTCTGCTGTGCATTCTCTTCATCAGAATCCGGATGATGTTTTGTCATGTTGCTCATTAAACTGATTTTTTAGTGGAGCTCCTATTCATTTTCACCTGGTTTATTAGGTAGTGCTATGAAAATCAATCTACTTAGGTTTTCCAGTATATTGCAACTGTTATAAATTTCATTTATTATTATTGCTGTAATCTTTTCTATGCTGAAATCATCTAAGACTGTCAGCATCTCTATTATAATACTGTCTGGTCCTGCTACTTTGTTTCTGTTTAGTTTGACCAGTGCAGCTTCCACTTCAGTTTTTAATATTTCTGGCCTATCGGTATTTCTGTGTACTGCCAGTTGTTCTCTTTCATCATGGAAGATATTTTCTGATATAATCACATAGCTGAAGTATTTTTCTTTCTCTAAGGATGCTATGGATATCGTGGACTGAGCATACAAGCAACGACGAAGTGTTAGAAAGAATGGCAACAAAAAGGAAATTGATGCTGAGCATCAGGAAGAGACAACTGAAGTTCCTGGGACATGCAATGAGGAAGGAGAGCCTGGAGAACCTGATACTGACTGGATAGGTAGAAGGAAGGAGAGACAGAGGAAGGCAGCGGATAACATATTTACAGGGTCTGATCAGGTGGATGACGGAACGGGGGTTGCCAGGAGTAACAGGAGCAAACATACTAAGAGCCACAAGTGATAGGGAGACGTGGAGATCCATGATCGCCTACGTCCTGAAGGGACAGGGCACATAGAAGAAGAAGAATATGAGCTTGGATTTTATATATGCTGCTGAAGGACATGTCTTTTGTCCTGTTCTTTCATTTGTGATACTTAATCTCTCTATTTCTGCACATTTGTCATTGAGCTATTCTTTTTTAGCCTATCTGCACTTGTTCCTTAATTCCTGGTATAGTTTCCTATATTTCATTCCATATCTCTATTTGTTTTAATAGTGTAATTGTATACAATATTTTTAAGAAGCATCATGTTCAGAATTAATTTTTTGTAAAAAAGAAACAAGAATAATGTACTAAGAAGTTTAAGGTTTGATAAAACAATTAAAATATACATAAATTAAAATTCTTTCAGTGAAAATTCTTTCTTTGTTAGATTTTAAAAATTGTTTTATTTATTCAAACAAAATTTACTTCTCAGCTCTTTTTCAATTAAAATAATTATTACTAAAAATACTAATGCAAATATCACAGTTTCGAATTTTTTGATGAATTCTAATTCTTAACTTAATGACTGCAAATTACACAATGATAAAATACATATGGACATTTTATTTTATTGTTTAATATTCAAGTTTACCAACTTTAATAAAATATTGCAATAACAATCATAAATATGAATGTAGGTCATTTTTAAAGAAGGAAGAGGATACAAATGAATTGAAATTGACACGATTTTCTATTTTACTAAAGCAGACATTAAATGCATGTGAGTCTTATCACCTCACCTTTTATTTCCTTCTCTCTCTCTCTCTCTGAAACTTAACAGCTTCTCTGACAGTTTTTTTCCATCAGTCCTCACAATTAAAATTCATGAGGTATTGGCAGGGTATAATGCATGTACTAATTAACAAACAAGCAAAATTTTTATGATTGCAATTCTACATTTTATGGAAATATTATAATTCAAATTTGGTGCAAACAATAAAGTTTTATGAATTCTGTTTGGTTAGATGTATTAAGTTCATTTAGACTATCATGATAACTATTCACCATCCATAATGCATAATGAAACATTTTATGAAGATTGAACTCCGTGCCATGATTGATAAGACCAGTTCACTGACTGCATAAGCACAATGGGATCATGATGCTTTAGCTAAATGTACGATAGTTGGCTCAGAGTAATTGCAGGAAAAAAAGTAAGAGAGTGCAATGTCTAAAATGAATGAAAAATCCATTTGCAACAAATAACTGAACTCTTTGGTGATATGCACTAATTCTGTCATTGTCTGGCAAGTTTGATTGAAGGGGTGGCTTACAGGCTTTAAAGAAATCTTCAGTAGACATTTGAGTAAAAGATTACTCATGATTATATTTTTGATAGCATTTGCAGCCATAGAAATTATTAATTCTCTTTTTGTTCTATTTATAGCCAATCTGGCTGTATCTGTGAACATGCAAAATTCATTCTTAAAACGACAAAAGCAAGGAATTAACACTGCCAACTACAGCAGCTAAGATATATTCCAAAAGGTTATCCTGAAATAAATTGCACCAAAAAATATAATCGCTTCTGGTTGATTAATCTTATTTGAAGATTTCAAACTTTGATTTTACCAAATTTTATAACTTTTGGCTATCAGGGTCCAAGAAGCTATCTCCAAATATGATTTTATCAGAAAAAGCATTTCAGTATACAAGTGCTTCTCCCCTTATGTTTTAATGTACACACATGTAAACATTTTCAAATTTGTTTGATGTTGTTCTATCACACATACACTTGTGTACAATGACACATTATACACATAATTCAATTTGATATTTTTTAATGTTTGATAATCTTCAATCTTGGTGGATGTGCGTTGTAGTGCATTGGATATCGGCTCGGAACGAGAAATCGGGGAGCCGAGTTCGAATTCCAGCTGAATTCGTTGCATTCACTTACATGCAAATACCCTTGGGAAAAGGTATTAATCCGTCTATTCCTTCCAGCTATGGGTTAAATAACAGGACAGATTGGGTTCTAAAGCCTTGGTTGGCAACCAGTCTACCGCAGAAAGCAATGGCAACCTACTGCGGGATAATCTTCTGCCCAGTCAGTCATGTCTCTTTCGAGACATGATCACCCAAGTGTGTATCATATATGGCACTTAACTGACTGAATCTTCAATAAAATGTTGAGGTTATGTGAATATGTCTGCTATCATGTATATATACACACAAATATTATGCCAGTTCAGAACTTTACTGCTAGAACATACCATGTTACTCCCACAGAATCAAATCACCCTCATTTCCTTTATATTCCAAATGTAAGTAAAAAAGGAATAAAAAAGTAATAGAAGTGGGTGAATGGCAAAAATAGGAGTGAGATTGATATAGAGCAAGAAGGGAAGATAGCAAGGTGATTGATTGGTGCCAAGTGGGTATCAAACATAGAAAAAATAGATATGCAATGAATGGATGAAATACATTTATTTGTAAAACATGGTTATCATAGGTTTTTTGGAAAGCCTTTTATCTTGTAGTACACAATGACTGATATATATATATATAGCACGTGAACATCAGTCGAAGTACGTAGCTCAAAGAAAAAACCAGAGACGAGTAATCTATAACAATATATATATAATGGGACTCTCCGTGTTGATTTCGACGTATGGGCGTCTAACACAGAAAACCAACCACAAAGAATTGTTTAAAGTGGTGAAGGCTTGTGTAGCACCACCCACACTTTTTGGAACTGCTGATAAAAAACAATCGGTGCAGACGTCTGCCACAGATCGCATGAACAACAGACCTCAGTTATTTAACCTATAACTGGAGAGAAAGGAAGGATTAATACCTTTCCCAAGGGTAAGAGTGTGTAAGTGAATGCAAAGTGTTTGACTGGAATTGGAACTCGGCTCACCGATTTCCCCCCTCCGAGCCGACATCCACTGCACCACAACGCATATCTGTCAATAACGCTTACAGCACCTGGTATTCCCAAGCGGTCACCTATCTAAGTACTGACCAGGCTCAACATTGCTTAACTTCGATGATTGAACGAGAACCGGTGTATTCAATGTGATATGACCGTAAGCACAGATGATTATATATATATATATATATAATCATCTGCAGACAAGCCTGTTGCACAGTATTACAGCTCTTCAATGCAACTAAATTAACTGTTTGCTTCAAGCCAGGATCAAATTCCGACTGATTTGTCATCAGAAAGATATCTCTCCACTGTGCTATCACCATATGGCAGAGAAAGGCAGCTTTCATAGCAGATTATTGACAGGATGTAAACCAATCCCCATAACTGAGAGTGTTCAATTTGATAGCTGAACCAAACTGCATTTAATTCATTAACCAAAAAATGTAGCATAAAGCTACAAATAGTTACTGTTTTATCATGAAATATTCCCCTCTCTATAGTGCTCTATTGACTAGCAAGAGCATATATATATGCCCAGTGATGTCCCCATTCAACGTAATATTTTTATGATATTTTTTCCTTTCCTTTCTTCTTTTTTCTTTCTTACAATTTTTGTTCCCTATCCTCTTATTTAAGTTTCAGTATAAACCCAACTAAATTTTACTTTACTTTAATAAATTATTATATTAACATATTTATATCTAAGAACAACTTTAACTTTAGCAATGCTAATACCTAAATTAATAATTCAAATAAAAAACTGTCTGTTTATGCCTACATGGTATATGTAGATATATACGTGTATGTGTGGATATATATGTACATATTTATTTATTTTGCTTCACTCTCCATTTTTTATTTCTTTTTAAATCATTTTCTTCTTACATTTATTTTCTTATATTTTGAATTCTAATTTTTTTTATTAGTTTTTATTTTTTTATTCATTAAAAAAATACCCTTATAAACATTTTCTTCCCAGTGTAAACAAACTAGTGACATCCCCTTTAATGTGAGATTAATAATATCAGACCCTGAAATATAATATTTTTTTCTCCCATGATTTTAGGGTTTTGGTATTGGTTGAACTAAATTATAACTAAATTAAATTATAACTAAATTATAACTAAATAAAAATATTTGCACACCTGATTTATAATTTATAATGATCTTGACTTAAAGAATGCTATTACCTAAAATAATAATTAAAAGGTAGAATTGCTGACTGATGTCAATTTGGATTGGTTTCAATCCTGGCTAGAAGTAATCAGATGTCTAACTGTACTGATGAGCTGTGATACAGCAAAACAGGACTGTCTGCAGATGACTATATATAGGGTGCACTGTTAAGAAGTGCCTAAAACTATACTAAGAGTTGGCCCAAACTTTGTGAGTGAAACATTGGTAGCAGAAAATTATTTGTTTTACAAATCATCATTAGCAAAGATTTTTGCATACTGGTCTTGTTCAGTTACTGATCTTGCTGTTTTATGGATTATGCACTTCTCAAAACTGTAGCTGAGGTCTCCTCAGTGTTGTTGTAGCATAAACCATGTTCACTTTGTAGGTTTTGTAAGTAACACAAATGTACCTGAGCAGGCATCTGCAACTAGTACACGTGTCTGTTTAGGTTGCTAGCTAAGCAATCTGAGCAGTCAGATGTGTGGTGATACCAGAGATTGGATGTTTGCCCTCAGGGGTCCAGATAGCAAATGACCAAAACTGGTCTTTATGCATTTGGGCTCCATGCAGAAGTTCCGGTGGAGAACCAAAAATAAATAAATATCAAATTCCTTTTACGGACCTTTTTCTGGAGCCGATGTGAATTTTGAAGCCCAGAATTAAATCCAGGTGTGAATTCCCAAATGACTTTTCTGGAGCCCCGAAGACGAAATAAAAGTCTGACACAAGAAGCATCACCAGTTTAGAAAACATAAGCATAATTAACTCGTCCCTTGACCACGTCAAGCAATCGCATTAGGCTTGCCTCTCCTTTCTCTCTCATCTTCTTCTTCACTGTTCACTGAGCCACTTACCTGAATGTACTGAGTGGAGACTTCAAAGACTCTCCTAACAAACGAACGCTCACACATACATATGCACAAACTCTTTTCGGCATTTATTGCTATGAACATTTTTAACAACCTTTGTACCAAACAGAAGACATTACTTTTATTTGTAAAAAAAAAACCTTAATTGATAGAAATATATATATATATATATATATATATATATATATATATATATATATAGATATATAAATGTTGTTTCTACACACAATTTGATTTTCTTGTTTTATACGCCTTTTATAGTGGGCTATCTACTAACAAGGCCAAATTCAGTTAATCTGTTTCAACACACAAATACACTTCACTATAACGGATAACCCACTATAGGTGTACTTAGAAATAAGCAGCTTACCATTATTTCATCTGTATGCACTTCACAGATATTTTAATGAGGAACTTTAAACAAAGCATTTCTTGGCTCTGAAATAGAAGATGTTTTATAATAGATCTTATGAGGTAATATTATTCAAAGGAGATAATGAAAACTTTCTTATTGTGAAGCATTGTGTTAAAATGATTCTAAATTAGAATTTATAACTCACACTTGTGACTAGAAAAAAAGTTTAGCAAAAAAATGAACTCTGTTTTTAGAAACATTCAATAATAGTGATAATTTTACATATACTAGTAGCACTAAATTAAACCAAATTATAACCGTAGTAATAATAGTCCTAACTGATAAAAGCACAAACAAAAATAAAACAAAAGAAGTTATGACTTGTTACTTACAACAAAAGCATGATTAATAGTCACGATTGTAAGCTAATTACTAATATTGATAACATTGATGATAATATATCAGTCAATATAAGAGATACATGTAAATGAAGCTGTATTATTTGGATAATAATGTTACCAAAGAAAAATATTAAGGGAGAAATTATAGAATAGCATCATCAGCAGCAATAATAGTAAGACAAAAAAGAACAGAAGGAAAAGCAAAACCATTAAATGATTAAGGAATATTTTTATGGAGGCCCAAAATGGTAAAAATAAAAGACAAAGAAAAAGATGTAACAAAGAGTAATGCTTTTGCTTCAGATCACATTAATTGATCAGGATTAATTAAGTGATTTTATAATTTGATTTAATTGACAGCTCTAGACTGACTAATACTTGGACAGCAGATGGAAATTGGCAGATGAAAATCTTGGTTCTGATCATTATCAAAGATTTCAGAAGAAAGCTAAAGAGAAAAAGAGAGTAGGACAATTGATTCGATTTTGCTTGTTTGTGGAGAATAATCCATTTTTAATTATTGTGAGAAATTTTGGAAAAACTAGTAAGAAACTCACTTGGAGTGTCTGTGTCTCGTCTATACTGTTATGATGACTTTTAAATGCTGCAAATTTTTACAACTTTAATCAGACATAAACTCTACTGCATTGTGGGTCATCTTATTACCTAAAAATTATATTTTTGTGGATACACATGTTTGAGTAGAAAACAACCTGTTTTTTAAACAGTATGAATTACATCAACCAGCCTGTATATTTGAGAATCTTAAAGTAAATATGTGTTTAACAGGGATTCAGAGCTGTATCCATTTTTGGAGGGAAAACCACTAATTTCATGTGCTTTAAGAACATTTGGGCACAACACATGCTGGACCAGACAGTATCTACTCAAACAGAAATAATGTTAGATTAAAAATAAAAGTCCATTAATTCCTTAGAAATTGCATTGTGGTCATTGAAACTTAAACAGTATCATCGTTTTATGGGTTCTATTGATCTTGTGGAATGAAAAATCAAAGAAAGCACAGTGTTCCACATGTTAAGAAAAAGAGCTAAAGTTTTATTCACCCTATTTACTCTAATAGTCTATAATAATAATATCAACACATATTCTTTTAGAACAATTATAAATTATATGCAGACTGTATCAGATGATGTATCTGGAAGTGTCCTGATGACTGGATGTTTTGCATAATTATTCATAATAAATATTTGTTGCCTCTGAGCTCAGATATGTCAAAACAGAGTATCTTTTTTAGGATTTATTAGAATATCCTTATGCATTGAATGGTAGATTATTTTTGGTTACATATGATACATGCTCTTCTCAAGTTTCTGATGTTGTCTGTATTCCAGACTAAAATAGTGATTCTTCAGTAATTAGTATGCACTTAGTTTCTCTTTGGTATTGATGATATTTAGAACTGAGCCTCTGAATATTTTAGTGGCCACAGATCTGTCACTCTTGAAGACTACCCCATCTTTAATTACAAAACTACACCTAAATATCAAGTATTTCCAAATTACATGAGGGAATTCTGTATTCTTTCTATCCATTTTTGATTGTGTCTTTCCATTGGTTCAATCATAGCTTCTTCCTTGAAATTTCCAGTATAGATAAAATGTGTATTGGCTCTTAAAAAATGGGAATTGGCCTGTTTACAGGATACGCTCTATTTACTTATAAAGCAGACTCTCAAAAGAATATCTACAACTGAGATTAGACATAGCTAAATTACTTTGAAGTGCCAATTCTTATGTGTTCACCAAAGTTAAGCAATGTAGAGTCTGGTCAATACCTTGATGAGTAACTGCTTGGGAAAATCAAGTGCAGTAAGCATGAATGTGTGGTTGGTGTATTGGATAATGGCTCGGAATTAGAACTTGAAGAGCTGAGTTTGAATACCAGTTGGATTTCTTAAATTCCCTTGTGAAAGGTATGAATCCACCTCTTTCCCTCCAACTATGGGTTAATTAATAGGACATGTATCATTAAATAATTATTATCTCTCAAAAATTCTTATAATCTAAATATTTTCTGATTTTAAATAACTGTAAATAACCCATAAAAAATTAAAAAACAAACAAACAAATGAGATTTTTGTCCTGGTTTATATTTGATTATATTAAATTTGTATGTCAAGTTTCAGACAACTCAAGACAAATTGAAGCCTCAAAATAGTGTCAACAAGAATTTTCTAGACATTTTGTTCTATTAGTAAATGGTCAGTTTTTTAGGAGGCAATATATAAAGGTCAAAGAAAACTGCTAGACATTCTCTTTCAATGCTAGAGTATTTAAATTCTACATTGAAGACCCAGTGGATATAGATGCTGGTTAGTTCCAGTCACTTGACCAAAAGAGTTGTGAGTTTGATACCTTGTTATAGTCATGGTGAACAAATAATTTAGAGAGTTGAGTTAAAAAGAGATAACTGTATGTCATCTAGAAATGGCATTGCACATGGAATGAGAAATATATATCTCAGTGATCGGAATAAGGGTTTCAGTTCAAAATTCCTAGTTCCTGAAGAAGGCCCGAGTGTACAACAGCCAAAACATTGTAAGCATGGTAAAGATAAGGGCAACAGTTCAAACAATATAAATTATTTAAATTCTAATTGAATGAAATGCCTTACAGCCATTCCAAATAGTTTTTCATTCCCCAATTATCAATTTGTCTGAACTATGTGAATATACCTATGATGTTGGCAGCACACTGAATGATCGTTTGTATCTGGATCATAGGTAGTAATGATTTGATATTTGCACAGCTATATCTTTATTTGACTTAGAGATTCTTTCATCTGAAGTGTTCATTCTTCTAAATTAACTTCAAC
The DNA here is from genome assembly GCA_037127315.1 of Ascarosepion bandense. Classification (NCBI taxonomy): domain Eukaryota; kingdom Metazoa; phylum Mollusca; class Cephalopoda; order Sepiida; family Sepiidae; genus Ascarosepion; species Ascarosepion bandense. The sequence goes on from JBBBDQ010000365.1 coordinate 913,808, forward strand.
CAACTGAAGTTGTGGATGTATCGATCATGCATAAAAGGCTATGAAGTCTTTTTACATTTTTTGGATGCTGGATATCCTTTATTGCTTGCTGGTAATAGGTTATGTTCCATGATAGTGTGTTCATATAATTGACTTTTATCCTTCTTGACCTTGTAGCTTCTAAGAATTGAATCTGACATTATTGTTACTTGTAGTTTCCATAATTTGAGTGAAGGCTCTGTCATATGCTTCTGCTGTAGATCTAAATATGATATAGTCTACTATGCAAAGATACATTTAGGATTCCCAAGAAAATTACATTCAATATGCATTGAAACATGTCCTGAAATATTGCCAATTCAAAGAACAAGCACTTAAGTCTGTACCTGGCAAATGATGTGTTGAAGGTAAAGAGTGGGTTTGGTTCATGATACAGTTCTTTATATTTGTATAATGTTTTAATGCTGACAGTAGTGAAGTACTTTTTCCCATCTAATAATGGTCATAAGTCATTTACTCTTTTTGTCAGGTAGTATTTTATACTAAATACAAGTGCTTTTAGAATAGTCATTCCAGTAGGAATGTTTTAACTTAAAAAATAAGGATAAATTTTTCAGAACATGAACGTGAAGAAAATTATTTGAAAAAAATGTATGTATACTAAATAAGCATATTTTAGGGGAAAATTAAATGAAATGGTTTAATTATGTCACCACTTGTATTTAATACACAAGTATATTCTGTGTTTTTTTTTATTTTTCTATTTAATTTCAGTGGATCCATGCAGGGTTTTATTTTGCGTGTTCCCTGTTTGGATGTGGTTATTTTAGATGTAACAGAGTTTACTCTGCCAGTTGGTCATTCCTGACATTCTCTTCTTTTTTATTTCATCCAAGTTGACCAAGATGAACCTTTATTCCTGTGATTGTATATATCAAAAAACAGAGGAGGAAAACTGGTGGAATATTCACAATATCAAATCTTAATATTGGCTGGCATGTGTTGATTAATCCTGCTTCCAAACTTTGATTCAATTCACCTATGTAGAACTAAGTGTGACTGTATCAAAACTTGCCTTTATGTATCAATTCATTTTTTTTTCTTCTTTTTTTGGCATGATTCCCTTTTCTGATGTCACTAATGTTTTTCATAGTGTGTCCCACTGCAAGTTTCTATTTTCATTTTATGTCTTGTATCTTCTTTTCACACAGTGCTTATACAATTTTTCTTCAGTTTTAGGTAAGGAGTTTATTGTATTGCAATTCGAGTGCTGTGTTACGTTTCTTTAGTTTCTGTAATTTCATTTTTAATTTATATATAACAGAAGTGATCACTTCCAATCAGCACTTGGATAGGTTTTGAAGTGATCAACTGTATTCCTGAATCTCTTGTAGAATATGATATTTGATGCCACAGAGTTTGGTTTGAATTCATCTCCTGGTCAAGACTCAGCACCCACAACCATGGTAGAGGGGTGGGGTGTTGACCAGATTGAAGATGCTTCTCTTTCTATTTTTTTCTTGTTGGTTTTACTTTTTACATTTTTTTCTTTAAAAAACATTTAAAAAGAAAAATACCCACACTTTGTAACTGTGTTTTCATATTTCTAGTTACTCTTAAAAAATGTCTTTCAATGACCCCAATTAATTAACATTACATTAATAAACACATTATTACTGCATATATATATAGATATATATGGTGGAAGTCCACTTGTGGCCGAGCATGACTACTTTGAATTTGATATAAAGATTCTTATGGATTATGATTCACTTGTTGGTATCATCTAAGATGATTCAAGTTTGTTTTTTACAATTAGTCTTGGCATTTATTTAGATTGAACCCACAGATAGTACATGTCAATCTATTGGATACCACTGGTCAATCTTTGTGTTTTGATTTAAAATGCTAAGTCAAATCACTCACATTCTTACACAGCTTCCCACAGACATTATAAAAGTCTTCTACTATCATGAGATCTCATATGACTAGACAGACATGCCTTTGACAGACAGATTTGGCTGCAAATTTTACAGGTCAAATCTTTTGATCCTCTTGCTTGGATTGGTGTCACGTCTTCCATTTACTTAGCAGCACTCTTAACTTCAATGTAACATATCCTTTCTTCTTCAGACTTCTTCACTGCTTATATAACCATTTTTCTCCATTCATCTCTGCTCTTCGCTTTCTTTTTCCAAGTTTTTTCATCAATGTTCATCCTCTTCAAGGTGACTTTTATATATATATATATATATGGTGGAAGTCCACTTGTGGCTGAGCATGGCTACTTTGACTATGTTATAAAGATTTTTATGGATTATGATTCTCTTGTTGGTTTTGTCTAAGGTGACATTCTTTTTTTTCAATTAGTCCTGGCATTGATTTACACTTGAATCCACAGAGTGTTGATGTTAATCTACTGGATAACACTGATCAATCCTTCTGTTTTGATTTAAATTTAATTTAAATTCAAGTTAGACAACTCACATTCTTACACAGCTTCCCACAGACATTACAAGAGAAGTCATTTGTTGTAGTATTAAGTTTCTTACTGTCATGAGATCTCATATGACTGGACAGACCTTCCTTTTGACGAATAGGTAGTTTGACGTTGTCAGCGACAAATGTCCAGATGAAGCCCAGAAAGAGACTTGAGACTATTTATTGCAGAATAAGTCAGTCCATTGCCCAGAGTGGGGCAATCCATTTGCTGGCCTGTCATTGGCTAAATTTGCTGGCCTGCCATTGGCTAGATGTTTGATAACAGAGGTTATCCAGGTCTAACTTTTACCAACATGAGGAGGCCATGACACCCACTATTGTGAGGAGGCCATGATGTTCCCAGTAAGTTACCTTGACTTCTACACCTTTGACAGACAGACATTTGGCTGCAAATTTTACAGGTCAAATCTTCTTTTGATCCACTTGCTTGGATTGGTGTCACATCTTCCATATACTTAGCAGTAATCTTAACTTCAATGTAACATATCCTTTCTTCTTCAAATAGTCCTTGTATCCTTTTTTTGGTGCTTGCGGGCAGGTCATTTTCTATCCTTTAGAACTTTGTACATAGCTTGCTTTGGCATATGACAGTCTTCTTGTCTGAAAATATGTCTACTCTGCCTGAGCATGTGTTGCATGATCATGGACTCACTGCTAGGAAAACTTAGTCTTTAAAGGAGAACTGTATCTGGAACATAGGTGTGCCAAGAGATTTTTAAGATGAAGTGAAGACATTCTTGATGAAAGTGTTTTAAGTGCTTGATATGCTTTTTGTAAGTTGTCCAGGTCTCACATCCCATCCTTATAGTAAAGTAGTCAATACACAACCCCTGTACACCATCAACTTTCTTGTCATGGAGGTTTCTATGTGTATATATATATATATATATATTTGTATATGTAAAAATATACTCAGTTATGGTCTGAGATTAAGGACAGGATGCTTAAATAAAATAAAAACAATGCGTTTCTGGCCTGTGATGCACTTTATCAAGGCAAAAAGACGAAATGAGCTTTATTCTAAATTACGTATTTATAAACAAACAGTGTTGGCAACCACAAAGATGCTCACAAATCATTTCAAAAGATTAACAGAATATTTTAGTTTTTAGAATTTCTTCCTGTGTAGTGCAAAGTCACAAGATATGAAAATGAAGGGAATTCAACTGTTTTCTTTGAAACTTTTTATTATGTATGTTGGTCTGTTTTAGTATAATTTCCATAAGTAAAGGTGAGATTGATAAAAATCCGGGGCGCAAATTGATATTTTGGTAGTACTGGATGGCGGCACTCTCGAGAACTTTTCCTCTGAATAAATTGTTTACTCTTTCTATTAGTGTGGCATTTTTAAAATCGAAATTGTGGTTGAATTTATTTTTGTGAATCACTAATGTATTTGTTAGATTCTTTATTAGTGATGTCTCTTTTGTGTTCATATATACATTTTTTCGATTTCTACTTGTTTCTCCGATATGGAGGAACAATCCCAGCAATTTATACACCTGCCTGTTCATCATTTTGATTTCAGTTATTTTTAGATCTGATAATGTCCATAATAGTTTTCGAGGTAGTTGTTACTATGTGATACAACAAAACAGATCTGTCTGTGGATGACTATATATATATATATATGTATATATATATATACTGAAAAAGATACTGAAAATTTATTGATCCAATAATAATAATAAACTCAGTGTTTTCCAGCAGATATTATCCAAACCATCATATTTTCTTCACAAGCTTTTGTTGTTTCAAATGTATAATGGCACAAAAATACTCTGCTGTTTACCAGTTTTAAGAAAAAGTGAGTGTCTTCAAACCAAGTGATGTTCTTCCATTCATGCAAAGTCCAGTTCTAATGCTAACAAGGTTGTTAAAATATTCATTATCAGAAAGAGAGTTTTTACATATATAGAAAGTGTGGACATAGTTCCTATCTCAAAATTGTATATTTCTCTGTAAACAGCAAGAATGTTTGTTGGGGCTTGCTATCATTGGCCTTTAGTACTTCTTTCCTTCTCATATTTCTTTTTTCCATAATTCATTGGATAATTTATTTTAGTCCTATCTAAAAGATATTCCATTGAGGTCTGAAGAGTGGGAGCCAAACCGGTTGCTTCATTTCTAAAATGTTCAGTGATATTCAGTAACACAATTTTATTTTATATATATATATATATATATAGACTGGGCAGAAGATTATCCCGCAGTGCTTTCTGTGGTAGACTGGTTGCCAGCCAAGGCTATAGAACCCAATCTGTCCTATTATTTAACCCATAATTGGAGGGAAGAGATGGATTAATACCTTTCCCAAGGATATTTGTGCGTAAGTGAATGCAAGGAATTCAACTGGTATTCCAACTTGGCTCCCCGATTTGTCATTCCGAGCAAATATCCATTGCACCACAATGTACATCTATTAAGGCTGGTAGATAAATATAGATCAATATACTGTTTAATAAATGGTGTGCCTTCCTAAATATGTTTATCCACTAAAAATAACATTTAAAGTGATAAAATCTGTTGGATTAATAATTGAAGAATCCATCTGTTCTCTGCTTGAATAAATCTTCAGGCCTGAAGATTGCATTCATGCATGAAAGACTGTCTCTGCATGGTGATGACCTCAATATCTACTTTTATATTTATATACATTCTATCCCTGATCCTGATCACTTTATTCTATAAATATAGCAGAGATGAAAAATATAATTTTATCAGATACACACATGTGCGTTGTGGCACAGTGGATATCAGCTCGGAACGAGAAATCGAGGAACCGAGTTCGAATTCCAGTTGAATTCCTTGCATTCACTTACGCACAAATACCCTTGAGAAAGGTATTAATCCATCTCTTCCCTCCAGTTATGGGTTAAATAATAGGACAGATTGGGTTCTATAGCCTTGGTCGGCAACCAGTCTACCGCAGAAAGCAATTGCAACCTACTGCGGGATAATCTTCTGCCCAGTTAGTCATGTCACTTTCGAGACTTGATCGCCCAAAGCGTGTATCGCGCATGGCACTTAACTGACTGACATGTTATTATTGTAATATTTTCATTATAAGTGTTTACAAAAAAACATTTTATAATGCTACACAAAAAATTTCATGTTTCAGTATTATGAATTGTACTTTATCAAGTGATGGTTTCTAGCTCACTAGTTACAAACCATTGTCTTGCAAAGTACAATTTAGAGTACTGAGACATGAAATTTTTTGTGTAGCTTTATAAAATGTTTTTATTATAACCACTTATAATGAAAATATTAATATATTGCTCTACTTTCTATTGAGCACTTTTAAAAAGTAAATGCGACAACCTGTGGAATTTTATTTTATTTGTTCTTACTTTAAGATAATATCTATATATCTAATCTTAACTTATTTATAAATGGAACTTTGTCTGTGTGTGTGTGTGTGTGTATCCATTACCTATAGACTCCAAAATGGCTGAACCGATTTTCTTGAAAATTTACACAGTTGTACTGTAAGTGTCTACGAGTGTTTTTAGCTAGGTTTTGTGTCAAGGTACCCTCGATAAATATTGAAAATTGATAATCGAAAAAATTGGGTTGTGGAAGGAATGGTCCAATTTTAATCAAATTTGATACACTCGTAGAAAAAGTCATAAGAAACGATATTCAGAAGTTTCAAGGTTGCAGTTCTTACATTAGTGCAGAAAATCGATAATAAATATATATATATAAAAGGCAAGATGTTTGTGTGTGTGTGTCTGTTGTCTGTATGTCCTTTATACAAATCACGTTGAGCCTGGTCAGTACTTAGATGGGTGACCACTTGAGAATACCAGGTGCTGTAAGCTTATAGTGACGGATGTGCATTGTGGTGCAGTGGACATCGGCTTGGAAAGAGAAATCGGTGAGCCGAGTTCGAATTCCAGTTGAATACCCTGCATTCACTTAAGCACTGGTACCCTTGGGAAAGGTATTAATCCGTCCATTCCCTCCAGTTAGGTGTTAAATAACAAGGGTAGGACTTGGGGATCCTGCTCTTAAAAACAAATCACAATGAATCGTGAAAAGAAAAACGTTGTAAAAATAAAATAACCTTACCCAAAATCACTGGTTATGACCTTAAAATGATCCCATAATGATTGATAGGTTGTTAAGCCTCAAAAACAAACAAACATTTATACAAATCCACAATTTTTATCCAATTCTCACCAAACTTCACACAGATATTCTTTTGGCTGAGTCTGAGCTTCCAGGAACCATGGATTAGTTTTAAATCTTTCATTCCACCTGAGCAACACTGGGCTATACTGCTAGTATATATAAAAGGCAAACTTCATACAAATATTCTTTAGGTTTCCGGTCAGGTCATGGACTACTTATTTTTTCTGAGTTTTTCCCGATTCTGGAAATTGATACATCCAATATCCAATCAGATCTGATCAAGATCAGGATTTAAGACCTTTTATCGTGGTTCTTGCTGCAAAATTTGCTCTAACTTGGTAAAATTATAGTTTTTAGTCTCAAACATTTGTAGATCTTCTTAGACACCTCATTTTCTCCAATATCAGAAATTGATACCTTCGATATTCTATCAAATCTGATCAAAAACTGATATTCAGCCATCATATGGCTCATTTTCTCCAATTTTACTCCCGATGGGTATGATAAGTTTTCATGGACTTACTTGGGTTAGTTTATTCTTGGAAGGACTTATTTCACTTCGCTATTAAAAATCAATACCTCAATATCCTATCGGGTTTGATCAAAATCAGGTTTTCAGCCCTTTTATTTTGGTCTTTGCTTTGGGTCTTGCTCTAAGTAGGTATAATTGTAGTTTTTAGTCTCAGCCATGATACCATTTACTCAAAGGACATATTTAGCCTTCAAAATTCAGTTTGCGATGGAAAAACTTATTTGACATTGATACCAGAAATCAAAATTTGACTCATTTATTCTCATTCTTCTCTTACCCACTTCCTGACACCCCCTATAATCTGTCACTCTTTTTCATACCGTTCCTCCTATGTAACCCCATGCTAAACAGTTGCAGTAAAATGCCTTGCTTGGGGCGATATGATTATAAAAAAATATTTAAAAAATATCATCAATCTCTTGCCAATATAGAGCAGCACACCTATGAAAAAAAGTTGTAAAAATGTTCAAACAAATCTTTTAACTTGTTTTATTATTTTTTATGACCAAAACCTAAATATTTCAGAAATGAGAGCACAAATTTGCCATGTTTTCAAATTAAGCAATTAAAAAATGTTAACATTGTTTACTTTTCTTTATCAGTCAGTCAGTTAAGTATCATACATGATACACACTATGACGATCATGTCTCTTTTGAAACATAACTGACTGGGCAGAAGATTTTCACACAGTAAGGTTGCCATTACTTTCTTTGGTAAATTGGCTGGCAACCAAGGCTATAAAATCCAATCTATTCTGCTATTTAACCCATAGCCGAGGAAAAGAAATGAATTAATACCTTTCCCAAAGGTATTTGTGTGTAAGTGAATGCAGTGAATTTAACTGAAATTCAAACTCGGCTGAATTTCAGTTGAATTTGTTGCATTCACTTATGCCTTGCTTAATTCTATTTACTTTAAATTTACTGTGTTCTAGATGTTAATGTGGTTACCATTTTCAGAAAAGAAAATTACTTGAAGAACTAAACAGTTTAATTTTAATAGTCATCAACAAAACAACTGAAAAAAGAACAGATCGGCAATGAAAATGGAAGCAGTTATTTTTTAGAGAATTGTATTTTTAAAGCTGAATAGGCTTAGACATCTCCATTAAGCAAGAACCATTAAGTTGGGCAAGATATAAGAAATATGCTGGTAAAAGAAAACAATAAAATCACATTTGATGTCATGATTTCTGTTGATTCTAATCATTGTATGAAATAATTGCTAAGACATCTCTCTTTAAAAAAATAAATAAATGGCAAAATTAAAAAAAACAGAAAATGTTGATTAAAAAGAAATATAAAAAAAAGAAATGACAAACATAAAAAATGCCAGATAAAAAATATAAAAAAAATATTTTTTATTAATAATAAAAAAATAATTACATTTTTTGTTTTGAAATATTCAAAGTTTGAAAAAAGATTCAAAAGCAATTGTATATATTTATATGTAATCTTATTTGCATTTATTGATGCCATAGAATCCCTCACTTGACATCGATTCCAGAAATCAAAATTTGACTCATTCATTCTCATTCTTCTTTTACCCACTTCCTGACACCCCCTATAATCTGTCACTCTTTCTCATAACTTTCCTTCTTTGTAATCCCCTGCACAACAGTGGCAGTAAAATTTCTTGCTTGGGGCAATATGATTATAAAAAAAATATTAAAAAAATATCATCAATCTCTTGCCAATATAGAGCAGCACATCTATGAAAAAAGTTATAAAAATGTTCAAACAAATCTTATGACCGAAACCTAAATAAATTTATTGATGCCATAGAATCCCCCACTGATAAAGGGAGGTAAATAATGAGCGCACATGTCAATAAAATGTTCATTTCAGTTCTTCTATAGTCAGTCAGTTTGGGGTGATCATGTCTCTTTTGAGACATGACTGACTGGGCAGAAGATTATTCTGTAGTAGGTTGTCATTACTTTCTGCAGTAGACTGGTTGCCAGCCAAGGCTATAGAACCCAATCTGTCCTGTTATTTAACCTATAACTGGAAGGAAGAGATAGATTAATACCTTTCCCAAGGGAATTTACTTCCATAGAATGTGTGCTAAAAACATAGCCCCGCTCCCCAAATTTATAGATAGATTCTTCAGGTAAATACCAGGATTTCTTCATAACATAAATGTGTGCCATTCTCAGTGTCATGTGACATAGTTTTGCTCTTTATAGTTTTAAAGTCAGAACACTACAATCACTTGACTGTATCCCTTTTGCATGTGAACATCATGTTTGGGCTTATGGCCATATCACATTGAATACACCGGTTCTCGCTTGATCACCGAAGTTAAGTAACGTTGAGCCTGGTCAGTATTTAGATGGGTGACCGCTTGCGAATACCAGGTTGCTGTATGCATTTACTGACAGATGTGTGTGCTTACGGCCTATCACATTGAATACACCAGTTCTCGCTCGATCACTGAAGTTAAGCAACGTTGAGCCTGGTCAGTACTTAGATGGGTGACTGGTTGGGAATACCAGGTGCTGTAAGCGTTTAGTGACGGATGTGCGTGCTTACGGCCGTATCACATTGAATACACTGGTTCTCGCTCGATCACAAAGGTAAGCAACGTTGAGCCTGGTCAGTACTTAGATGGGTGACTGGTTGGGAATACCAGGTGCTGTAAGCGTTTAGTGAGAGATGTGCATGCTTATGGCCATATCACGTTGAATACAACGGTTCTTGCTCGATCACCAAAGTTGAGCCTGGTCAGTACTTCGATGGGTGACCGCTTGGGAATACCAGGTGCTGGAAGTGCTGAGTGACGGATGTGCATTGTGGTGCAGTAGATATTGGCTCGGAAAGAAAAATCAGTGAGCCGTGTTCGATTCCAGCTGAATACCCTGCATTCACTTAAGCACTGGTACCCTTTGGAAAGGTATTAATCCGTCCCTTCCCTCCAGTTATGGGTTAAATAACAAAGGTAGGACTTGGGGACCCTTTCTTTAAAAACAAATCCCAATGAATCTTGATACTCGAAAAGAAAAATGTATTACTAGACACAAAAACCTATATAAACAACAATAAACTGTTGAAAGAAAAAGGTATTACCAGCAATAAATAAATAAAGTTTAGTTGGCAATAAATGACACGCCGAGGTTGATATGCCATAAAAACAAAACAACCGACCAACCAACATCATGCTTATGTTGTGAAATTGTGGTGATATGGACCGAACAAAAGCAAGAAACCGGATGTTAGCTCTCTCACAACAAAAAGGCAAATGAATAAAACTCGTCGTGCGCATCCTAGTTTATGCAGATGTTCCGGTTGAAAAATAAAAATTAACCAAATATCAAATTTCCACTTTGTGAGCCTACATGAATTTTATTTACCAGCCAATGGGAATCCCGGAATCAAATGCAAGCGTGAAATTCAGAACGAGCTTTTGATCCAAAAGGCAGATATAAAAAGCGGAGACAAAAAGCATCATCAGACAGAAGGACTCATAGGCTAGAGTTATCAGTGTCTCCCCTTCCCCTTGACTTAAGTTGAGCAGCTACTATGCTGACCTCTTTCATTCTTCCTGTCTCAAAAGCACTTACTGATCTCAGGAGTAACCTCTTCAAAGACATTCCACACAAACCAACTTACTGACTTGCTGACCTTAGAAGTGGCAACATCAAAATGAACATTCTTTACCTACAAGAAGCTTCCACATTCCTAAGCCTTTTATCTCTTTCAGCTCATTATTTTCCATGAACATTCTAACCTCCGTTGGACCTTTATTTCAAGTATTGCTTTAATTGTAAAAAATTAATTGAAATGTGTATATATAAATGTTATTTTATACTCAAATTTCCTTTCTTGATTTTATAATCATTTTATGAATTATAGTAGGCTATCTTCCACAAGGCCAAATTCTGTTAACCTGCAACGGTATACAATTACCCTTTACTAGAACGGAATCCTACTACTACTAGAAATGGAATAAATAAGATAAGATATCCCGTATAAAATCTTTGCATTATTACTGTTGCTTTGACTAGTTTTGACTTGCATATATTTTGTTTACTTAGCCTTATCTTTCTTTGTTCTTTTTCTTTCTTTTCTTATTGTTTGTTTTAAACTTTATCGATTCTATTTGTTGAGCAATTTTTGCCATTTACATGTAATTATGGCCAATTATTCCAATTCTAGAAAATATTTGCAAACATATACGCATACAACTGACATTGTATATTTTTTCTTTTTATCATCATATCGCCCCAAGCAAGGCATTTTACTGCCACTGTTTTGCAAGGGGCTACATAGGAGGAACATTATGAGAAACAGTGACAGGTTATAGGGGGTGTCAGGAAGTGGGTAAGAGAAGGATGAGAACACTGATTAGAGTGGAATGGACAGAGAAAGAAGGCATGAGAGAGAAGATGCAGGTTAGTGAGATGAGAGATGAGTTGTGACTTTACATTTAAATTTTTGGAGATTGCAGCTGTTGGGGAAGCAAGTAAATGGAAGGGAATTCCACGGGCAGGAAGTGCGAGAAAAGAAGCTGATGGAGTAGAATTTGTGTTTACATTTTATTGGTTTCACAGTAAAATGGTTGGATGTAGTTGCTAATCTTGTGGCTTGAGTAAATTCATATATAGGGCACACCAGTGAGCTAAGTTCGTTGGAGCAGAAGCCGTGAGATTTGGCAACTTTTCTTAATTTCTAATAAATGTCCACACACATACACAGACTCTGTGCTTTATATATTAGATATGATGCCATTTTTCTTAATATTCTGAACAAAAACATGTTATCAGTTGTAAGAGTAGCACCCAGTATGCTTCTAAGTTTTGATATATGTGTATGTATATAATTGTAAATGTCAATATATATATATATATATATATATATATGCATGCAATTTGTTATATATATTATATTATTTATATATTATATATGTGTGTTACTTATTTGAAAGCATTCAATATCAGTGATAGAGCTGACATATTCACATAGATAGGTGTGAGTTTATATACTCACACCTATCTATCTATCTATCTATCTATCTATATATATATATATATATATATATATATATATATACATGGATAATTCCATTTATATTTGCTTGCATAACTTCTTTTATTCACTTTTTATGTATCCTTTTTTCTATTTATTACCTTCTTGCTTTATATATATATATATATATATATATATATATATGAATGATGTGTGTATGTGTGTGCATGATTAAGTATGATGGTATGATGAAGATAAAACTCTGTTATCAAATGAGATACATATGTGCTGAAGTGTTATTATTTTAGTAAGATATGAAGAAGCAGTTGTGGCACTTGATTGTAAAAGGGCAAAATGGTGAGGTTCTCATTGTAGAAGTTGGGATTTTGATATATTAAGAATGACAACATGTAATATACTGAATTTCATGAGCACCGCTGAGAGAAAGCTCCAGAATATAATTGCAGCATAGAATGGATAACACTTTATGGTGAACAACTGGCAATTATAGATTGTTGGTTAGGCACAGATTTCAAGCTTAACTATCATGGTTTTAACGCTATCTAGGATTGTGGTTGCTAATAATCTTTTGCTTATCTTATTCTTCATTCCAAAGTTTTATCTCTGTGCATATACAATGGATTGGTACAGATATATATTTTTAAAATATAAAACTTTAATCCAAAAGGAGAGGCAGGAAGGTAAATCCCAAAGACCTGATTTTAATTAATATTAATTACATTAATATTAAAACTGATCAAGGTGGATAGCTCAATGTAATTAATATTTAAATTACAGAGCCAATTATGAAATAAAATAAATTCCGATGTTCAAATCAGTTGTATGGCCATTTCTACATGAAATCCCTAAGAGAAATTTCACGCATCATCGGCAACTTCTTTATTTAAAAATAAACCAAGATATTTTACCGATGGAAGTTCAAAAAATATATACATTACAGAAAAATTAAAGGGGTGGGATTCTGCCGGTAAAATATCTTGGTTTATTTTGAAATAAAGAAGTTGCCAATGATGCGTGAAATTTCTCTTAGGGATTTCATGTAGAAATGGCCATACAACTGATTTGAATTGAAATTTATTTTATTTTATTTTATATATATATGATTAATGTGTAAAGGTTTGTCACTTCAATCTGCAGATTGAAAAAAAGTGCTGATGTGTGAAGACATGACAATAACGCCTTCCTGAAACTTTGAATTCAGCAGGACTCTGCTCAGTTAAGTGACACACTTCCTCACATTAATCCTATCTCTGTCTTGATATTGAACACTTTATGACAAAAACATGCTTGACAAAATATCTTTTAAACAGTAAACCACTGAAATAATCAACAAGCTTGGCACCTAGCATCATCACAACTAAGCACTATCTCTCTAGAGAGAAAATTTTAAAAACAGTTTCCACTTTTGTGATATATGCGTTACTCTTCAGAAATAAATTGAGTCCTTTCGGTGCATGGCATGTGTGTGTGTGTGTTCACTGCTTAAATTTATTTTAATTATATCATCCCAAGCAAGGTGGTAATGCCACTGATGTGCAGGGGGCTACATAAGAGTAAAAAGATTAGAGGAGAGTGAAGTGAAGGACAAACCAGTTAGAAAGGAGCAAGAGAAGGAAGGGAATACAGGTGTGATGACAGTTGCAGAGGTGGAGAGAAAGGAAAGTATATACAGGATGGTGAAGAAAGAACTAGGGTCAAGTGGTTAAGAGATGAATATTGACCTTGCATTTAAATTCCTGGAGGAAAGCAAGAATAAGGAAGCGAGTTCCACAGGCAGGAAGTGCAAGAAAAGAAGCTGCAGGAGTAGAATTGTCATCTGCATTTGGTTGATCTAACTGTGAATGGGTGGGACCCAGTTGCCATTCTGGTTGCATGAGTAAACACCTGTTGCAGAGGTACCAGTGACTTAAGTTTGTAAGAGCAGAAGCCATGGAAGTATTTATAGAACAAAGAGAAGCCACATCCCGTCAGTGGGAAAGTGGCTGTAGTCGAGCTGCCGAGTCGATACCTATCACATTACTGATTCTCCTTTGGAATCTGTCGAGAACATGGAGATGAACAGCAGGGGCACCTGACCATATATGGCAGCAGTACTCCATGCACAGACGAATGATTGATTTGTATATATGCAGGATGGTTTTAAGTGGGAAGAACATCCTGGCTCGACACAGTGACCCAACCTTTCTAGCAGTGGATTTAGCTATTGACTCAATGTAGTGGTTTCACTTTAGATCAGAAGAGAGGGTTAAGGCTGAGGAGGCGTAGTGTATTGCTCTCAGGGAGATTCGCTTGGTCCATGCTTATGAGAGGCAGGAGAGGTTGCCTGTGATGATTGACAGACAGCAGCTTGGTCTTAGACACATTGAAATTTACAAGCCACTTCTTATCCTAAATCACCAGAGAATGTAGATCCATCTCAAGATCAGCAGCGAGATGATGTTTGTCCACCATGATGGGTTTCTTACTGATGTGAGAGTAAATTGTGGTGTCATCTGCGTAGATGCCTACTTGGCTCTTGATTTTGTCTGGGAGGTCATTGATGAAAATAAGGAAGAGCATCAGGCCTAGTATAGAGCCCTGAGGGACACCAGCATTTGTACAGTAGGGTGTGGAGGCATGCCCATTCAGGATGAACTTCATTATGCAGTTATGTAGGAAAGATTGGATCAGATCATGCAGTTGTCTGGTAATACTGTCACTCCATAGCTTGCATAGAAGGCCAGCGTGCCAAAACCTGTCAAAAGCCTTGGAGATGTCCAGAGCAATGGCATGAGCCTTGCCGGACTCCTCAATAGCCTGGAAAATGTACTCCGTAATGGTCATTAGCATGTCGGCCATGGACCTGGCAAAGTGGAAGCCATACTGCCTGTCGAAGAAGAGTGTATGGGCAGTAAAATGTTGAATTATTTCAGCATTAATAATGGCCTAGAACACCTTCCTTCCCGAAAATTGGTAGAAGGCTGATAGGGTGATAGTTGGATGGGTTGACTGCACTGGAAAAGAATATATCAAATATTTTTTAAAATATCGTTTTACATTTTAAAATACTGTCTCCTGTGGTGAAAGGTATTTAATTTAGTTTAGATTTCTTTTGTACTTATTTATTCAAAAATTAGAAAAAGGTAATAAGAAAATAAACAATGTTGTCTGAATTTAACAAATCTTTTCTTAAATATATTTTACATGCATATATGTAGATATGACCCGTGAGTGATCTTACCAAGCATTACAAGTCATAGTACCATTGATATCAATGCAGTAAGTGGTAAGCTTGCTTGTGAAACCTCTGATTTAAACTGAAGGTCACTTGCTGCATTAATGAATCACAAGAGACATCATCAACAGCAAGGAAATCAACAAAAAAGATATGGAAGCGATTGTAATCAAACTCAAATGAAGACATAGAAGTGATTGCACTCAAACTCAAATGATTGTTGGGTGTTTTGTTTTTATGGCAAATCAACCTCGGCAGGTTATTTATTGCCAACTAAACTTTATTTTTTTTTATTGCTGGTAATACCTTTTTCTTTCAACAGTTTATTGTTGTTTTTTTTTTGTATAAGTTTTGTGTCTAGTAATACTTTTTTCTTTTCGAGTATCAAGATTCATTTGGATTTGTTTTTAAGGACAGGGTCCCCAAGTCCTACCCTTGTTATTTAACACCTAACTGGAGGGAATGGACGAATTAATACCTTTCCCAAGGGTACCAGTGCTTAAGTGAATGTGGGTATTCAACTGGAATTTGAACTTGGCTCACCGATTTCTCTTTCTGAGCCGATATCCACTGCACCACAATGCACATCCATCACTATACGCTTACAGCACCTGGTATTCCCAAGCGGTCACCCATCTAAGTACTGACCAGGCTCAATGTTGCTTAACTTTGGTGATTGAGTGAGAACCGGTGTATTCAACGTGATAGGCCATAAGCCTCAAACTCAAATGAAAACATGGAAGTGATTGTACTCAAACTCAAATGAACTGTATACTGTGTTGGATAAGGAATTAGAAGTATCTCCATTCTCTTCAATCTTTACAAATTTAACAATCCTATCTTAAATCTAATTTTGACAAATAGGAAAAAGGATTGACCCTATACTGAAAGCAAAAGATAAAGCCAAATTTTTCGATCCAGGGTTAAATTAATTTTCTGAACAATGAGAGGAAGCAATTTGCAAAACTGAGAGAGAAGTTAACAATCTGATGTGAAAAAGTCTTTAGCTATAAAAAAAAAAAAGAAAAAGTGTTGAATCATTCAGATGAAGCAAAATTAGACACAGCCAGGATGTGACAAAAGAAACTTCAATCCACTGACCCAGACATAACATCTGGACATACATTTATTCTTTTTCTCCTTTGCTCTCACTATTCTGGCAGTCAACATAGAAGAAGAAGATGACAGCAACAAGAACAAGATACTACAACTGACTTCTAGATATTAACTTCCATAAGTACCATTTTCCTTTATTGCTTTACCTTCCTTTTCACTTTCTTGCTGGCCATAAAAAAGGGAAAAGGACACAAATTTTATTAGTACCCTGTTAATTCTGCATACACACTTCTGCTACCTACAACTAGAACTCTGGATTAACTTTACTCCTTACTACTATTTCCCTTGCAACATTTAACTCCTACAAATTGATCTTGTTCTGTTAATAAAATTGTACTTTAACAAACAAAACAATATACTTTTTTTTCTTTCAAACTTCAACCTTCTGATGATTTTGGTAACTTTTAAGTCGAAGGAAGACTGATTAAGTTTGACACAAGGCCTATTTAATAAACATTCAACCATCTCTCTACCTCAACACTATATATATATATATATATATATATATATATATATAAAACAACTGTAAATATATATAAAAAACTGTAAATTTGTTGTTGAACGCTTCTCGAAAAACCCACTGAGTATAAACGTGGAGGGGAAAAAAATGGAAACACAAAAAGAAACAAAGTAAGCACTTGAACATTAATCAAAGTACTAGTCAAAAGAAAAACCCCGAGATGAGTAACCTAACATGTAAAGCACTCAATACACAAGTAGAGCAAACAAGAGCCAACTTTCCCTGAAGATCCAATTTGGTGAAACCTTGGTAGGTTCTTTGACTCTCTAGGTTAGTTACTTATTATGTGTATATATATAGTTTGCTTTAAGTAATCATCTCATCAAACTGTCACTCATCGTGCAGTGTTGATTTTTATTTCCACACTGTTCATATCAACAAAAACTTTATCAAAGATATTATCTATTCTTACTCTTAAAATTTCTTTTAATCATTTCACCCAAAGCAAAGCGTGATCACCACTTGTGAATAGGGGGTTACAGTGAGAGAAAATACTAGGGTACAGAAAGAATTGAGAAAGGATAAAAAGAGATTCAAAAAGATAGAAGATGGCAATTGACATTGCATTTATCAGGGAAGCAAGTAGACAGAAGGGTTCCATAGGTGGTAAGTGCTAGAAAAGAAACAATTAGAGCAGAAGTAGTGGTTAAAATTTCAATGGTAAAAGGCCGGGATCTAGATTCCAGGTGTAAATATACCAAATTTTAAATTTGAAACAACATATATATATATGTGTGTACTTTTTGTGCAATAATTTATAAAAGCTGAAAATTAAATAAAATTTAAATAAATTGGTCATTATTTATATGGTTTTTATTGCAGACAAAAGCAGATGTCTAATTCTGATTATATTTCTATATTCATTCATTTCATTCTCATAAGATTCCAAGGAAAATGTGAATAAACATTGAAATAAATTAACCACAATTTTGTTTGTTAATCAACTATCCATTATCCACAAGTACTCTTTTTACGTTTTTGCCTCATTTTTAGAATTCTTTGATGAAATAAGCTTTATAACCTTTCTGATATATATATATAACAAGTTCAGAAATGAATTGGCTGTAATAAGCACAATGTATAAAAGGCTAGCTCAACCTTTTTGTTAAAACTTAGTCTAGATTGTAGAAGGAATTGTAAATAGAATTATATCACGAAAGAGTTATTGATCTCAAGAGTAAACAAGTAGTGTACAATGTGGATTTGGGTTACAAAAAGTTAAACAAAATTTAGAAACCTATTCAAAAGCTGAAATCATGGTAACACATTGTTTTACTAACATCACATCTTACCTTAAGATTTTTGTAGATGATGGTGGCTTAGTAAATAGTGACATGATTTTAAAAGGTTTGATATGTAAATGTTCTGAAAGATATAGCAAGTGTTTTGGCCAATATAAAAATGATGCTGTTTTACTCATTTTAGATTCTCTCTGTATTTTTCAAATGTTTTTATGAATAATGTTTGCTTGATAAGTTGACCATTGTAATAATTTTTCTTCAGGAATCTGTGTCAACATATTTTTTTTACTTGTGTGAATTTAACAGTAAAGATGAGGACAACAGTCCAAACAATGTAAATAGTATAAATAGTTACAATACCTCATCTTTGAAATATAGACAGATATGCTAATAATGTTGTGAAATGAGTTCTATCTGAGGAGTGGTTTCAGTGCATTTTTTTTGTGATTCATTCTGTTGATAATTTGGTAGGCAATAGATGATGATTCTCATCCCTATAGAAAACAAAAGCTTCTTTCTGAAAATAAATGTAAAATTGTCTTTTTTGTCAAACTGGTATTATTGGCAGATTTTAGGAATCACTTCTGATATTTGTAATGTGTTCTAAAAAGCTTTTGGTCTATTTAATATTTGTTGCTTAATAAAGACTAAATAAAGAGTGAGAAATGGGGAAAAAACAGTTTCTGAACATTTAAAAACATGTAAATAAAAAGAATATAAAATCCTTCTACACAGAAAGTTGAGAAGTGATCAAAGCTTTCTGTTATGTTGGAATATTTTAGGTGGGGAATTATTTTCTGATGAATTTTGGAGGTTCCAACAGCCAAAAGATTGTGAGTATAATTACCAAGATGAGCAAACTGGTTTGAATAGCAAAGCATTTTAAAATCATTTTCTTAAGGTTTTATCTTTTGTCATATTTGTAAAACTTTATTGAGGCAGAAAATAACTTCTCCCTGTATTCTGTTTTTTTTTTTTACAGAGATCAAGACAAAGTAACTTCTCAGTGATAACTGATGAAGAAAAGAGTTGGTAAGTATTTCTAAAACTGTCCTATTCAGAGACAATCACATTAAAACCTGTTATTTATATTTTCAAACTAGATAGGGATCAAAACAATTACCAATTATGCATAAATTTGCATATCAGTATATATAAATATATATATATATATATATATATATATATATATATATATATAATTTGTAAATGAGTTATTATGCAACCCAGGTTTCTATCTTTCAGTGTCTTCAGGTGATTTATAATAATTGATTTACCATTTTTTTTTTAACTCGTGTGTAACAGGGATTTTTTATGAATGCACAATTTTCAAAATTAGGAATAGTTAGAACATTTTCATCAGTGACTGTATGATCCTAATATGGTTATACTTGGTCATAATTTCTGTTCTTTCATTTAGTAATTCATTTTTGTTTGGGAATAGCATATTAGCTAACTTTTTTTTCCTTATGAATATTTAAAACCTAGAAGAGTGTAAGATAGTAAAAAATACAGGAGTTTTGGGATTGTGCAATCTGATTGAGAGCAAAAGCCAAATTTGCTTAAATTGTAAAAATAGCCATACATGTTCGAGGGAGGTTTTAGATTACTGTGAATGACCAAAATGTTGATATATTCAGCTCTATCTCCTTATGTGGTGTAGAGCACCTTTTCTATTTTAGTGTATCATTGTTAGTTTACTACATGTAATATATATATATATATATATATATATATAGTCATCCCCAGACAGTTCTGTTTCACTGTATCACAGCTCATCAGTACGGTTACACTCTAATTGCTTTTAATCCAGGATTGAAACCCAACCAAATTGGCACCAGTCGACGATTCTACCTCTGGGCTATATATATTTATATATATATATTATAATTGTATGTATTTTGTGTGATACTTGAGTAGCTGTCTTTTTTTAAACAGTGTGAATTAAATGGAAATTAATACTGAGCATCAGGAAGAAACAACTGAAGTTCCTGGGACATGCAATGAGGAAGAATGGCTTGGAGAACCTGATACTAACAGGCCAGATAAAGGGAAGGTGAGACAGAGGAAAAGAGCAAGTAACGTACTGGACTGGCCTGAGCAGGTAGATGACAGAATGGGGTTGCGTGGTGTAACAGGAGAAAGCATGCTAAGATCCACCAGGGATAGGGAGATGAGGAAGGCCATGATTGTCTACATCCTGAAAGGACAAGGCACATAGTAAAAAAAGAAGTTCCTATACAATTTGTGCATTAAAAAGTCTGAATAATAAAATGTGCTCTCAGATGGGGTTCAAACCTGTGCTTCCCTTTGTAGTGGAAACCACTATCTGATCTGACAGGCTTTAGATAGTTTGGCCACAGTGATTTTCCACAGGCCAATTGCTCAGGGGTCTGAAGCATTCCACATTAAAAGTGTAATTGAAGATTGCTGGACTGTGAAGCTCTCTGTGGGGAAGCAGATTAAGCAGGCCAGAAGAGAAGGTAGTTTCTCTTAAAAAAGAGGAATGCAGGTTTGAACATTGCCAGAAGTCATATTTTCTTTAGTAAGACTTGAATATACAATCTGCTAGATGTAATTCACACCATTTACAAAAACAGGGCATGTACTTTCAGTCACTAAAATATAAGGTTTAATGTCTCTCACACTCTGAGCCCTCTGGAAGAATGGTAGGCTTTGGAAAACATTAGCTACTCTAGCATCTATGCATCATTCATTCAGTAATGAATTAGAACACTCTTAGCTACTGGCGTATGTTTACATGGTATATCACACACTAAAAGTCTGCCACCTTCTACCGAGCACCCATAGCTCAGAGCTAGAATTGCCGACTGATGTTAATTCGGCTGGGTTTCAATCCTGGCTAAAAGCAATTGGATGTTTAACTGTATTGATGAGCTGTGATACAGCAAAACAGATCTGTCTGCAGATGACTACATATATATAGAGTGTTTTGATGTTGCTTAGCCCCAAGATCACTATTTTTTTTTACTTCTGGGAGAAAGATGTTTTTGGTAAGCAGGTTTTTGTTATAAAGTGCTCTGCTCAGTTAAATGACAAACTTTTCCAAATGAATTATATATATATTCTATATTTGGGCAGCAATCTCTCTTTTATTCAGGTTTTATTAAAAATGTGAGAAAAGGCATTATGGTTAAGTTTTTTATATCATTTTTTGTGATCTTATGATTTTTTTTCTTTTGAGGACATAAATTATATAATGTTTTCTTTATTTGAGAACTTTTGGCTATACTTTTAGCTATTATCAAGGATGCATTTTATTTTATGTGTAACAGGATGTATGTAGTGTTATGTATACTTGTAGAGTAGCATGTATATTTTGTGTTTCTGAACATGGTAAGCATTGTTAACGTGTTCGTAATTGATATTATTAAGTGTTGAGTTTTTCTTTTCTGCTAATAATGCTTCGATTAATTTAAGCATTTTTTGTATGTAGATGATGCTATGATATTTGTGTTGTCAACAAGTATGTTACAGATAGAGTTTGGTAGGTCTCCGTGTGTATTTAAATGAGACTGAATTGAGCAATGTTCTGAGAAATACAGTGTGAGTTTTCGTACCAGTTTCATAGTTGTATGGCCAGCATAATTATTTACAAAATGGGGTGGATCAAAAATCTTCCAAGAACAAGAAAATTCATAAATAATATTGGTTTGCGGTAGAGTAAATCTTGCAAGTGAACTGTTATGTTTGATGAAGAGGTTATCTTTATTTCAAATTATGTATAATAATTTTACATAATACCTTGTCTGTCACTTGTAATGAAACCTGCATATCTCTCTCTCTCTCTCTCTCTCTCTCTATATATATATATATATATATACACATACATACATACACACACACACACACACACACATATATGAATTTATATTTGAACACACACACACATATGAATTTATCTTTGAACACATTTCGAAAAACTTGCCCTGACGATCTCTTTGGTGAAACCTTGGTAGGTCTGTTGGCTCTAGGTTAGCTACTTACTTATATATATATATACATATATATATATATAATTTCTTTTCAAGCAAGGCAAGAAAGCCACTAACATGCAGGGGGGTTATTGATTTTTAAAGAATATAACAAGAACAGAAATTAAGAAGATAAAAGATAACAACTAACATAGAATTTAAATTTTTGAAGATCAAACTAGATTGGAAAACAAGAAATCAGAAGAGAGTTCAAGAAGTACATGAAAAAAACTTATAGTTCCATCTAGCCATTTCAAGTGTAAAATGGCAAGACATTACTGCCAATCTTGTACTGAGCTTACAATCATAAAATCTAGGTACCATAGAAGACAGTTCATCAGAACAATTACCATGAAAATATTTATAGAAAAGGCATAGTGAAACTAATTTACAGTGGTGGGAAATTTAATTCCTTTTTCTATAATGAAAAATGAATATACCAATATATGTTATAAATGCTGGCAATGAATAAATGTAAGATTAATATTTGATATTGCCATTTTTGAAAATGTTTCGATCTTGAAAACCATTGAATCTTTCACCTTCTGAAAATCCCCAGCAGTTAAAAAATATAAAACTTCGAAAAATCTCAATTGAATTCATATCAAGTTATTGACCCAGTCAAAGAATAATTTCTGTAAACCAGCTTTTTTGTGTGTGGAGGGGTCATTTTAGCTTGTTATTCCTTTGCTTCATTGTATTCTTTTGCATAATGATTTGACACCATGTTCATGTATCTTCAGTTTTTCTTTTTATTTATTCTTGATTAAAATATTGTCTAAAATGCTTATAGCATGATATTGGTCAACTGGAAGTACCTCTCTTGAAACCCATCAAAACCCATTCTTCTATTTTGATATTTGGCTCACAAGTTTCTGTTTTTTAATGTTTGTCATATCTTCTTTTTCATTGCATTTGCTTGTGATTTAGATATTCATGACAGTTTCTGCACTAATTATGCACAAAATATTCACTTGTAGTTTGTTGAAAAACTGAGATTTTAAAATTATGATTTTTATTTTTCTTATGAAATTTTTTTGCTTGTAAATGCTTTTATGCTTTACTGGCAATCGTCCAAAATCAACACAGTAATAGTTTTATTAATGCACTTTTCAGTTGGCAAGAAACCACCCTTTTCTCCAAATAAATCTGTAATTAGGTACATTTGGCATGAATGCACAATGAGCCCACGAGTTATAGCAGTTGTTTTCAATAGATTCTGGCTTTTGAAAAATATAATAATACAAAAATTATGATTTTATATTTGTATTTTGCATCTCTCAATCTGTTTCAACTTACATCTGTGTACATCTATACTGAGATATAAAATAAACATGTCTTTACAATTCTAGTAAAATATATCCAACAGTAATAAAAAACAGATTATCAACAACTAAAATACCAGTGTATACATGAGTCTCATTGCATTCATATCTATACTTCTATCTATCTATTTATCTATTGATATATCTCATAATTATATACTTTGCATTTAGATGATCAACATGTTCGTCTTTGGTTATTATATTCACAATGTTTTGGTTGTTGTAACCTTTGTATATGTTTTTGTATTTAGTAACTTAGGAATTTGAAACTGAACCCTTTATTTAATCCAAGGAGATAATACACATTCCAATACTCATGTTCAGGAAATATTTTGTATCAGTTAGTACTCATTATTATATTTTGTACCAGTACTCATTATTTAAAATTTTTTCCACCTCTTACCAGATCCAGGGATTGAGCTTTTTGTTGCAGATTTGAATAAAAAAAGAAAAAGGATATATCATCATCATTATTTAACATCTATTTCCATCCTAGCATGGGTTGGACAGGGTTTACTTAAGGGCTTTTTTCTAGGCTGCCTGATTTTGTATAAGGCCTGGCTGTAATCTCAACTTTCTCAAATCATCTTTGATGAGCAGAGTCAATGTTTTATATGGTCTACTTTCTCCAGTTGAATTCCTTGCATTCACTGACATGCAAAAACCCTTGGGAAAGGTATTAATTCATCTCTTCCCTCCAGTTATGGATTAAATAACAGGACAGATTGGGTTGTATAGCCTTGGTCGGCAACCAGTCTACTGAAGAAAGTAATGGCAATCTACTGCGAGATGACCTTCTGTCCAATCAGTCATGTCTCTTTCGAGACATGATTGCCCAAGTGTGGATCACTTATGGCACTTAACTGACTGACTGACTTATGATACCTAATTGAACCATTATGAAATATTACAGCTGTTTACTAATGCCAATCAATTTAGGAGACTGGAAACTCACTGTTTTTTATTTTTTTTGAAGATTACCTACTAAAGTTAAAGAGTTCAGCCTACATTTTTCTACACAGAGCAGGTGTAGAGGTTTTTATTTCATAGATTTCCTTCTCTTAGACAAGTTGCTATCCTAAGCTAAAGTCTCTTACTCAGTTTAATGTCATACTTAGGACTGTTTGTTTTTGTTTTTTTTTGTGGGTGGAGTGGCACTATTTGCCCATAGCTGGGACCCTGACAGGTGCTAGCACCCCGAGTCAGAGTGGAACTGGAAACAACAGCAATTAAAAGGTGGTTCTACACTCCTCAAAACCTCTAATCTCTTGATTGCCTGATGTAGTTTATTGTCACACTCAAGACAAAAAGATATTTAAATATAAAAATATAAGATATTTTTATTTTTTGTGTTTTTTACAACTTAATTTTTTTAGTGGGTATGAGTTTTAAATTTCTTACAGTCCTTGTTTGTAGTTGTCTTTTAAGTTGAAATGAAATGTGAATTGGCAAAGGGGGAAAGTGAGGAGGAAAGTATAAGTGTCATGCTGTCATGTAGCTTGGTGAGGAAGACAGGTGAATGACTAAGGGAATTTTTTTTAAGACATGATCATGATCTGTTGCCATCTGTCTCTGCTTACTGGTTTGCTCATCTAGTGACTTTGCTTAAATACCCTTCAAAAGGATCCTGAAGCCTGTTTTTTTTTACTGTTGGTGGGAATGCATCCCATTGTTTGAAAAATGTTAAATGTTTATTTATCAAAGTACTAATTTATTAACTGGAATAATGTGCAACCCTGACTCAGAAACCATTTTTTGTCATTTGTTTGACTGCCATGGTTATTTCTGTCTTAGCTTCACAAGTTCACAATTGCTAGAAAACCAAACAACACCTTAGAATGGATGTTTCATGGACAATTTAGTGATTAAATTTTGGAGCTTTAAAACTAGTTTTTGTAGTTTTGAGTTGAACTGTATGAGTGGTGGAAGTTTTTCTGATTGTTCTTACTTTCTGAATAAGAAGTTCCCAGATTTCTTTTTTTTTTTAATCATTTCACCCCGAGCAAGGCAGAAACGCCACTGATGTGCAGGGGGTTACATAAATGTAGAAGGATTAATTAGAAAAGAGTGAGGAGTACAAGCTAGTTAGAAAGGAACAATAGAAAGCTGAGAAAGCAGGTGCAATGACAGATACATGGGCGGAAGACGTGAAGATTATACAGGGGAGGGGAGAGAGCTAGAGTTCAGTGGTTAGTAGGTGAGTATTAACTTTGCTTTTAAATTTCTGGAGGTCGTAGCCATCAGGAAAGCAAGAATACGGGAGTGAGTTCCACAGGCGGGAAGTGCGAGAGAGGAAGCTGCAGGAGTAGAATTGTCGTCTGCGTTTGGCTAACCTGACTGTGAATGGGTGGGACCCAGTTGCCAGTCTGGTTGCACGGGTAAACACCTGTTGAGGAGGCATCAGTGACTTAAGCTCATCCGAGCAGAAGCCATGAAAGTATTTATAGAAGAGACAGAGGGAGGCCACATTTCGACGATGGGAAAGTGGCTGCAGACGAGTCACCAGATCAGTACCTATCACATTACAGACTCTCCTTTGGAGCTTGTCAAGAACACTGAGGAGAACGGCAGGGGCACCTGACCATAAATGGCAGCAGTACTCCATGCACGGACGGATGGTAGATCATATGATCTGTTTGTCAATAATTAACATATGTGCTGGTTCTTTCAGTTGTCTTACCTTCCAGTGTTGTTATCTGTTTCTTATCTTGATTTAATTCTATAGAGACTGAAGTCCACCACTTTCCATATATGACTAGCCATTTCAATATCTGTCAACTGGATAACTGTTTTTTGGATGTTATTTCATCCTTACATTTTGTGGCTGGTTCATCTCATCTTTGCATGTTTTTGTATATAGTTTTTGGTTATGTTTTTACCAAGGTGAGCTTGGTTCAGGAAAGATATCTTCAAATGAATGAACTGCTTTTGAATACCATCTTGACGTTGTATGAGCCACAAATAATTTGACTCTTTTCAAATTTATACTTAATGTATGATAAACAGGAAAGCAGATTTTTTATTGTTTTCCTAAACTATTCTGTTCATTTTACATGGAAGTGATGCAATACTTGAAGAGTATTTCTTACCCTGAAGTGTGTTTCTGAATCTGATAATTTCCCATTGGTAGGTATCTGGGTTGCCACATGAGGTTAGCCAAATTTTGGCGGAAAGAAATGATTTCTTTCTTGACTTTTTATGGATGGGGTAAATTCACTTCAGGTCTTGTTTGTTGACTGTTGGCTTACAATATACAGAGAATACATAAAGTTCAATATATGCAAACTATTAAGATAAGAGAATTCTTCATCTAAAAACTCTGACAAAAATATCTATCTATCTAATCTTTTCTATTTTATTGTGTATAAAAATTTTTTATAAAAAATTCATTTTGTTCTTAACCAAACATGCCATGATTTTATTATTTCTAGTATATATTACAAGGTATTCTCACTGCACTGAGATTCTTTATCTAAAAATATATAATGGCAATATCAGCTGTTACTTGATTTATTTAAAATGTATATTTGATGTGACCACTTTCAGTATTTATTATTGCTTGTAGTCTTGATGACATTGAACTCAGTCTACTTGTCTAAATCATCACTAGAATGTTTGTCCCTTCTGACAGTATGTTGTCATTCAATTCTGACTTTCTAGATCATTGTCATCTTCAACTTTCTATTTATTTCCACTATTTACATTATTTGGACTATTATCCTCATCTTTGTTGCCATATGTACCACATTTTGGCCATTCTACACTTCGGTCTTCTTCAGGTACTAAGAATTTCAAACCAAACCCTTTATTACAACCACTGGGATATATCATTGTCATTCCTTGTGTGAAGCCTCTTTTGATAGTCATAAGTTATCTTCCTCTAACCGGACTCTTTAAGTTACTTGTTCACCACTGCTGTAGCCTGGTATTGAATTCACAACTCTGTGTATCAAGTCACTGGAACTAACCAACATCTATAAACACTGGGCTATGTGTCCTTAAGATACCAGGGTACAATCTTGTTCATGAATCAGTTTAGAATCAGGGAATTTTGATTATTATATTATTTAGTCACTGATAGAATATACTGCCTTTTTTTATTCATTATCAATATTTACACCCAACTTTATTGGGTTTTCAGCCGTCAATCTATTGATAAAATAAATAGACATGTAGTCAACTAGCAAGGTTGATTTGTTTGCTGCTCTGCACCTTCAACTTTTCCACTTCTCTTTTATGTTTGTGCAATTTCAGCAATAGTTTTTTTTTGCCTAACATCATTCTACTAGCCATTTTTTTATAGCTAAGTTTTACTTATGCAAATAGAAAATACATTCCTAAAAGGAGAGTTCTTTTCCAAGTAGAGCAGCTTTTTAAAGAAAATGTCTATACACTTAAAACTGTATCTGAACTGGTAAAGTTGGGGAAGTTTGAAATGAATATTAGCCCAAGCTCCAGATGGCCATCTTTTCTTCATTACCTAGTGCCTGAGGTATTCCCAAAAGGGAAAGTGATTAGGGGGCTTCAGCAATTTTTGAATGGCTTTCTTAAACCCCACATTAGACTCTGAGATTGTGACATATTCTGTAGTGATATGGGTGAACAGATAAATACCACTGAAAGTTATATCTTTATAAGAACTATTTTAATATTGCTTTGTATGTTTATATTCAAATTTAATTAAATCCACCAAAAGAAAAAAAAATTCAAGATTGGTCTCAAAATCAATTGCTGTATTTGTATGGTGATTTTTTAAGCGCAGCTTAGATGTGGCACAAGGCCAAAGGTATGGGACACCCTTTGAAGATTGAACTCACTATTCAATTGCAATGATTCTAGTGAGACGTGCTTGCTAACCATTACACCACTTCAAGTATGTATCTGTATGTGTATATAGTGAAATTCAATTTAAGATTGCAGTAAAAATTTTAATTTGTATGCATTCCTTATAATTTCATTCATATTTTTTGGTTGGTTGTTTTTGTTTTATGGCATATCAACCCCAGTGGGTCATTTATTGCCAACTAAATTTTATTTATTTATTGCTGGTAATACCCTTTTTTTTCCTTTCAACAATTTATTGTTGTTTTTTATATAAGTTTTTGTGTCTAGTAATACTTTTTTCTTTTCGAGTATCAAGAATCATTGGGATTTGTTTTTAAGGGCACGGTCCCCAAATCCTACCCTGTTATTTAACCCATAACTGGAGGGAAGGGCCGGATTAATACCTTTCCTAAGGGTACCAGTGCTTAAGCGAATGCAGGGTATTCAACTGGAATTCGAACTCGGCTCACCAATTTCTCTTTCCGAGCCGATATCCACTGCACCACAACACACATCTGTCACTAAATGCTTACAGCACCTGGTATTTTCAAGTGTTCACCCATCTAAGTACTGACCAGGCTCAACGTTGCTTAATTTTTGTGATCGAGCGAGAACGGGTGTATTCAACGTGACATGGCTGTAAGCCCATATTTTTTGGGGATCAGAATGACTGATTCAAAGATAATTATTTTTATTTAAAATTAATTTATTTAATTCTGATTTGATATGATTTTCTTGATAAAGTTATTGTGAGGGATAGTGAAAGGTTTCAGACCTTTTTATTTTTCATGTAAGTAAAATATGAATTGAAGGATCAAAGGAATATGAATTTAGAGAAATTCATATCTTATAAAGATGCATGGCCAATGCAAAAGACAAAATTTCCAATTTCAATGAAGCCAAATGATAAATTAATTCTTACCTATGAATGCAAAATTATTCAGTAAATGAATTAATTTGAAATTTTGAAAACCAAATTCTGAAGCCAGAATAAAATTTGATAAGAACAAAATTAATGCATTTGCATATAATTTAATAATTGTCCCATTTTATGCTGGTTTCATTAATTAAATCCATCTTGTTGGTTCAGCTATGTTTTGGTTTAATGAATAAAAGTTTGTGAGAGCTTTCCTTATCTGATGTAAATATATGGGCCATCATTCAGGACTGAGTTAGTGAAGTTTTACAAATGATTAAGAAACAGGAAAATTTCATTAGTAACAAAGAAAAGAGTGCTGAACTGGGATGTATTATCAATCTTATCATCTTATATGACATTATATTTATCATCTTATATGACAATGAATAGTTGAAAATCTTCTCAAAGATGAAGAAATGACTAGAGGCACCATAGTTGTGGTTCTACAGAAGGGTGCTGAGAATATCATGGACAGATCATCTGAAAAAATGAAGTTTTAATGAAATGTAAAAAAGTATATTTGTATTTAGAATAAAAAAGAAAGATACTTGACATTTCTGGGACACATAATTAGGAAAGAGTGATGAAAGAATTTGATACTCACAAGAGAGGCAGAGGGGAAAAAAGAGAGTTTGTCTAAACGGATTGCAGAACAAGGACTGGGGGGATAGTAAGGTGACAAATATTACTTCAATTTACAAAGAATAGCAAGTTTTGGAGAGCCATAATCACCCATGTCGTAAAGAGTCCAGCACATAAAAGAAGTATCATCATAATGATATGTTAAAAACATGTTGAAATTTACATTAATGTTACTGATAAAAAGGTGGCATGTGATTATTCATCTAACCCAACCTACCTCAATATCATTTTCTGTTTATTGCAATCTTTTATCTTTCCATTATAGTATATTCATATCTATCTATCTATCTATCTATCTATCTATCTATCATAGTATATTCCTATCTATCTATTTCAGTTTGTTAATCTATCATAATATATTCAGATTTATCTCTCAGCTTTCCATTATAGTATTTTCATATCTATCTATCTATCTATCTATCTATCTATCTATCTATCTATCTATCTATCTATCATATTCATATTACCTAGCTGTCTATTTATCTATCTACCTAGTATTCCCACATATAACAACAGTTCTTAGTGACTAGGACAGTCATATTTCCCCAGGATTCTACAGTTCTATTTTGAATCCTGATAGATCTGTCTTTATTTGTATAATTGGTGCAAAATAATCTTCTTTCATCCATAATAATCAATTCATCTTGGTACTTGGATGAACTTGGATGGTGTAAATATCTTTTTAATTTTGTCAATCACAATCTCTTCATGCCATTGACAATGCTTTGATAATGCAATAGAGTTACAGGGAGGGAAAGGGAAAAAGAATGGGAAGATTGAAAATGGAAAGGATTGAGGAAAAGGCAAAAAAGACAGAAGATGGTGACTGACATTGCATTTACATTTTTGAAAATTATCGTTATCATGGAAGGAAGAAATAAGAAGAGAGTTCCACAGACAAGAAGTACAAGAAAAGAAGCATTTAGATGAGAAATGGTGTTTGCATCTTGCTTGTTTAACAATAAAAACAGTGAGACCAAGTTGCCAATGTAGTAGAATGCTTAAATTCATGTAGTCTGGGCACCAGAAAAAGAATCTCATTAGACAGAACAGTTGCCATGAAAATATTTGTAGAACAGAGGGAAGACACAGATCAGTGAGAAAGTGACTGGAGATGAGATGCCTGGTCAGGATCAATTGTATTGCAGACCCTTCTCTATAAATTTAAATTCCTGCCCTTTTTATTTGTTCCTGCACTAAAAAAAAGTAATTCTATTAGAGGTAGTGTAATTGTAATGTACTCCAGTTAATTTGAACAGAGAGACAAGTGACATAAGGTTTAATGTTCCAAGTTTTTATCACTAAATGTTTTACAGAGGAGATAAAATTATTGGTTCATTAAAATGAGTTACATGCTAGATATGGGTTTAGGTAGTGGTTCTAAAACAGGTACAGAAGTTAAATGCAGCTGACAAATCACTGATTATATAACAAAGATGAGGACTCTAGTCAAAGTAAAATTGTGTATAATAATAATTTCTTAAGTACAAAATTGTGTCAAAAATCAACAGGGTGTATAAATGCTATGGTTTACAGATAGTTGATAACACTCAAGGGTAGAATAATTATTTTTATCCAAACATAAGAAGCAGCTTCACATATAAATCTAGCCATTAATCTATGTTGACTGCTTGTGTTTTTGTATAATTGAAAAATAAAATCAATTCAAAAGAATGACAAAGTTATTTAAATATACTCACTTTCCGCTGCTTTGTGAAAATGTTTATACAGAAATGAAGTTGTCAGGACACCTCACCTTGTCTATGAGAAGACTTCTTCTAACACACAATGGTGTTGTATTAAGGTATAATATTTATGAAGGTTGCATGTTTGCATGTATTTTGGGTGTCTGTCTATTAATATTGTGGTAATAAAACAGATGCATCTTTTCTCTCCTCTTGCTTGTTACCATTCATCACAATAAGATAAACATTTTCCAGCTCTAAAACAGAATGAGTCAAATAAGATTCTACTTAGAGTTGTTACTATATTACACATATGTAAAGAGTTTAGGAAGAAATGAAAACTTATGTTTCTACCATATACTGCTTATTTTGTCATATATATATATATATATATATATATATATATATATATGCTTATTTTGTCATATATATATATATATATATATATATATATATATATATGTATATATATATATATGACAAAATAAGCAGTATATGGTAGAAACATAAGTTTTCATTTCTTCCTATATATATATATATATATATGTTTGTACGTGTATTTTTATTTTTCAAGTTAGCAATTTGAAAAAGTATAATCACTTATATTCTCTCACTTGGTGCATGTTTGTATATTTTTGCAAATTTTTGACATGGAAATCAAAGATTCAAACATACACCAAATCAGAGAATATAACTGAGCATACTTTTGCACACACACACACACACATATATATATATATATATATATATATATATATTTTAAATAAAAAATAAAGGAAGAGCATATAGTGAGAATCGAAGAGAAAATCAAATTAAAAAACACAGAACAAAAAACAATATAAGAATGCAAAGCCCAAAGAAAAACAAGAGAGCTAAGAGACTCGATCCGATGGGATTTAAAAGCATTAAGAAGAGCCAAATGGCACCGCCGGAGGAGGAGAGAAAGAGCTCGGAAAAGAGCAGCCTTCATACCCAATCCTTTCTGATTTACCAAACAATTAATGGGTGAAACCCGCAGTGGAACGCTACAAAGTAGCACTGAGGAAATAAATGCTTTTCTCAAAGACTCCTTAAGCGACCCCTACCAGCAGCAACAACTTGGCAAAAACCATCTGCTTCTTACACCAGATCCCCCTTCAATTGATCTCAACATAGGACTACCTAGCTTGGTTGAATTGCAATTAGTGCTTAAAAGCTTGGTCAAGCTCTACTCCAGGCCCGAATGGAGTATGTACTTAGTGTACAAAAGATGCCCAAAATTACAGCGTATCCTATGGAAGTTACTGAAGGTCATTTGGAAGAGAGGGAAGATAGCAGACCAATGGAAGTATTCCGAGGGGATATGGATCCCCAAAGAGGAAAACACCAAGAAAATCAACCAATTCAGATGCATTTCGCTGCTGAATGTTGAAGGAAAAATTTTCTTCAGCTTATTAAACAGTAGGCTGTCAAAATATCTCATAATAAATAACTATATTTACACCTCTGTTCAAAAAGGAGGAGTCCCAGACATGCCAGGATGCATGGAACATACAGGGGTCATTACCCAACTATTAAAAGATGCCAAGGAAAATAAGGGAGATATTGCAGTCCTCTGGTTAGACCTTAAGAATGCTTATGGGTCAATTCCCCATCGTCTGGTAGAAGAAGCTCTAATCCAGTACCATATACCTGCTTCTTTCACCAAGCTCATTTTAAACTACTATAAGGATTTTAGAATGAGGGTAGTAACAAAGACCTCAACTTCAGCGTGGCACAATCTTGAAAGAGGGATAATAACAGGCTGCACCATTTCAGTGACTCTCTTCGCATTATCAATGAATATGCTGATAAAGGCGGCTGAAGTAGAATGTCAAGGACCAGTCTCCAGATCCGGTGTAAGGCAACCACCAATTTGCGTGTATATGGATGACATAACCATAACCAGCATGTCCGCCATTGAGGCAAGGCGGTTGCTGAAGGACATTGAAGACCTCATCAACTGGGCAAGAATGAGTTTTAAAGCTTCCAAATCATGTTCCCTAGTAATGAAGAAAGGTAAGCTTTCGAAAAACGAAAGATTTAAGCTCTTTAGAGATGACATACCTACAATACATAAAAAGCCAGTAAAGAGCTTGGGGAAGCAGTTCGATGAAACCCTAAAAGATTCAAGATCCGTAATATTAACAAAGGAGAATCTAGAAGGGTGGTTAATCAGGGTTGATAAGTCTGGCTTACCTGGCAGATATAAAGCTTGGATTTATCAACACGTCATTCTTCCAAAAATACTCTGGCCTGTAACGATTTATGATTTTACTTCCTCCACGATAGAACTAATAGAAAGAAGCATAACATCACGACTACGTAGGTGGTTAGGTTTGCCAAGATCTCTATGCAGCGCAGCATTATACGGGAAAACAAATTCACTGAAACTCCTGTTTAAAAGCCTACACGAAGAATTTAAAGTAGCTAAAGTGAGAGCTACAATCCAGTACGAGTGCTCGAAAGATCCCAAAGTAGCCGGTGCAGGAATATCAGTGTATACAGGTAGAAAATGGAACGCCTCGAAAGAACTGAATACAGCAAAACAAAGAATCTGAGAGAAGGCAATACTAGGTACCGTAGCTACTGAACGCATAGGCCTTGTGTTTTTTCCCTCAGAAAAATATGACAAACTGCAAGGAAAAAAGAAAAGTCATCTTTTGCAGGAAGAAATCAGAAACAGTGAAGAAGAGAAACGAATAGCAATCCAAGTCGGGATGAGACAGCAAGGGGCATGGACCAAATGGAGCTCTATGTTGAAACGCCAAATCAAATGGTCCAAAATATGGCACGGTGACACCAGATTAAAATTTCTGATTCGGGCAGTATATGACACCCTGCCAAGCTCCACAAACTTACAATTATGGTATAAAACCCAGTCGCCAAATTGTCATCTTTGTGGGCGCAGAGGTACCTTAAAACATATCCTGAGTAGCTGTAAATCTGCACTAGCTGATGGGCGTTACAGATGGTGCCATGACGAAATTCTAAAAGAGATCGTGAAAATAGTTCAAAATGCTATCAAAGAGAATGTTTACAACCCAGACACAAGGCAAATAAAATTTATTAAAGCAGGCGCAAAAATCCCACAAAATAGAAAGGTAAATCCAAACCTGCTATCTCCTGCAACAGACTGGGAACTAAGGGCCAATATAGGCTCAAGATTGAAATTCCCAGAGCAAATTGCCATCACAAAACTTTGCCCAGATATAGTTTTCTTCTCATATAAATTGAAGAAGATAGTCTTGTGGGAACTGACGGTCCCCTGGGAAGAAAACACAGAGGAAGCTCATGAAAGGAAGAAGTTAAAATATGATGAACTGCTGGAGAGTTGCAGGGTTAAAGGCTGGAGGGCTAACTGCACTCCTATAGAAGTGGGGACTAGAGGATTTGCAGCAAGGTCCTTATGCAAAGCCTTAACAGATATTGGGATAGTGGGAGTAAAAAAAAGAAAAGCACTCAAGTCCATAACCGAAACAGCAGAAAAGAACAGCTAATTGGTTATGGATCAAAAGAGAGAGTGCCTGGATTCCAAATTCTTAGCTAAAATTCCCCGAAATTTTGCGTCTAAATTAATGTTTCAGACAAGCTCATGTGCGGTTCGTCTCTAAATGGAAAGTAGCTCTGACTGTCACCAATCGGAAGCATTTGCAAGGTTTCGTACCGGGCCTAAACGTAATTTTCCAGTGTCTGAAAGTGCTTATCGAGGGTGCGCCGGAGGCTGATCATCTCTGGTCGGGTTGGCGCGGTGAGTGGGGTATGGTATTGAAAGACCCAAAACCCTCTAGTGATCCTCGCGATGACATCACTGACAACACCCTCTAGTGCCCCCATTATGCAAACTGCGGAGCTACGGGATAACTGGACATCTGTTTGACCTCATCCAGTCATTCCTCTCAAACCGCACATTGAAGGTAGTATTAAATGGGCATGCCTCCCAAAACTACCATACAAATGCGGGTGTCCCTCAAGGCTCTATCCTAGGTCCCACGCTCTTTCTGATGTACATTAATGATCTCCCCGACGCCATTAGATCCCAAGTAGGCAAGTATACCGATGACACAACAATCTACTCTTGCATCGATCAAAAACCATGTGTGGGCGACAAAGCGAACCGTGCTTGAAAAGGACCTCCAATCCGTAGTGGCCTGGGGTAGGAAATGGCTAGTAAATTTCAATGCTTCTAAAACGAAGCTGTTATCAACTAACCACCATAGACAATTGCATCTACCTTCCATTAGCATGGGACAGGTTAGCCTCCTAGAGAGTAAAATACTACGCCTCCTTAGGCTTACACTTTCAGCGGACCTCAAATAGAATGACTATATCGAATCCATTGCCAAATTTGCCGCTATGAAAGTCGGCTCTCTGTGTAGGGCCCGGAAGTTTTTCCCACCTGAATCTATTCTGCACATATACAAATCTACCATCTGCCTGTGTATTGAATATTGCTGCCATATCTGGTCGGGTGCCCCTGCTGCTCTCCTTGGGCTTCTTGACAAAATACAAAGGAGGATCTGTAATGTAGTTGATACTGACTTGGCAGACCGGCTGCAACCACTCTCTCACCGGCGTGATGTGGCTTTCCTGTGCCTCTTCTACAAGTACTTTCATGGCTTCTGCTCCGATGAACTTAGATCACTGGTGCCGCCTAAGCACGAATTTACATGAGATGCTAGATTAGCAACTAGGTCCCACCTTTTTACAGTTAAACAGATAAGATGTAACCGTAAATTCTACTCCAACAGCTTCTTTTCTCGTGCTTCCCGCCTGTGGAACTCCCTTCCACAAGTCTGCTTTCCCGACAGCTACAATCTCCAGGTGTTTAAATGTAGGGTCAATAGACACCTCCTATCACTCTAACTCCCAATTATTCTCAGAACACTCTCATCTACCCAACCCTCATTCTCGGTATCCTTACCCGCCTGTCACCCACCCTGTGACATTTCCTATATTTAATCATCCTTTCTCCACTCTATGTAGCCCCCTGCACAGTAGTGGCAGTGACATGCCTTGCTCGGGGTGTAACACTTATAAAAGAAAAAACTCAACACATCATTTAGAGTGGTTATGAAGTTATAATTAAATTCTATGAACTAGATTAGTTCATTTCATCAGATCACACTATATTCTTCCCATGTTGCACAAATATTTTCCCAGATAAACCATTTCTTTTAAAATGAAATGGAAATCAAATGGAAAATGGAAATCAAATAACATGATCCAGAAGAGATTTTGGCCTTATCTCAGTTAAGAATCATTAAGGCCAGGCAAGGAATGTTCATTTGGTGGAAGTAGGGAACATAAAACCATTACATGCCACTTACAAGTACATAAATACATATACACATATAACTCCACATATGAACACACTCATGCATAAACACTTATATTTATATACATTTATGTCAATACTTATACATATGTACATACAAATGTATATACACACATCCATCCATATCCACATATATATTACGTTTGCACACTCACATACATATATGAAGATGGGACTTATATGCATATAAATAATACTAACACATATTTACACAAGCATACTAAAAGACCTCATATATACTCGGAAAATATGCATATATATATATATATATATATATATATATATATATATATACACACTTACACACACACATCTCTAAACACATATGTCCATACCTATACATATAACATGATCCCTGGCTGCATCCAGTCAACTTCCCTGATCTTCAGATGATTCTGCCTACACTTTATATTTATATATATTGAATAATTACAAGAATACAAGCAAGTCAAAATAAGTGATGAAAAAGAAATATCAATTGGCTGGTATTTCAGTAGCAGAATAATATTTGTATTGTATTATTTCTACAGGACTATCGGTTATTCAACTTTCAGTTGGTTGGATTTGTGATATTTCTTTCTCCTGTCTTCTTTTATTTCTAGCAGCAGTCATGTTTTCAGGCTGACTGTATTTAAAATCTTTTTCCAACCTCTTCTCCTAAGACACAGGAACTGACTGGCTAATCTCATACAACTGCTGCTGCTATTCACAATCTGGTTGATTTACCTGGTTGATCCATTTGGTTGATTCACTCAGACATCTGACTGGTGCTTAATAAAGATTATTGTAATGGTCCCGTGAGCCCAAGTGGAATAATCTATTCTTATAGTTTTATTTGTTATCTGCAATCAGTGTTCAACCCCATATGCTACTGTTGACACTTCTTTCTACATCATTATTAGAAATTTGTTGAGAAAAACTACATGTATATATACAACCATCATATAAACTGAAGCAGGACAAGATGCATAACTTAAACAAAAAATAAACAAGGAATGTATATCTTAACAGGCACCTCTATTAACTGAAAACTGACTTCCATTACAAAGTATAAAATATGTAATGAATATATTTTCTCATTCCAAAATTTTTCAAAGGTCTCTAATTTTTTGCAATTGGTAAAATATTATTTATTTAGCAGAACATTACACAATTTTTTTGATTCATAGAATTCATTTTTTTTCCAAGAAAACATTTTAGATTAGTTTGTGTTTGAAATCTTTTTATTCTAATGATTTAACTTCTCAGTTAATGCCAATGGAATGTTTGCAAGCTTTTTTTTGAGTTTAGTCCATAAAACAGTTGTATTAGTTTATTTAGAAATATCTACATTTTGAAATTGAAAAAATAAAATAAATT
This sequence comes from Ascarosepion bandense, assembly GCA_037127315.1. Classification (NCBI taxonomy): domain Eukaryota; kingdom Metazoa; phylum Mollusca; class Cephalopoda; order Sepiida; family Sepiidae; genus Ascarosepion; species Ascarosepion bandense. The sequence continues at coordinate 952,146 of JBBBDQ010000365.1, forward strand.
TCGTTAGGTTGAAAGAGAACCAAATGAAATCACTGAGGCAGTCACACATTTACTAGTCAAGCACATAAAAATTTACATCTTTGTCCAAATCAGCAATAGTTTTTAGATATGAATCAGTGTTTGAGTAAAAGATTGTGAGGAATATGGCTGGTTTCAATCATCAATGGCATGGAAGTAAGAAAAAAGTGATATTAGGAAAAAATCTATAATTTTAACACGAGATAAATGTCTCTACAAAAGACATGACCAGTTTGAATAATCAGATTCAGGTACAAAATATTTCAGTATGAGGAGGTGCTGAAAAGTTCTCAAGCTGATCAAGAAGTAATTCTACAATAAATTTTGATGGCAGATAATTTGGTTTGCTTTTGTGAAGTGAGCAAGGCCAAGAATTTTTCAACAACCTTTATAGTATATTCTAAGGAGATACAATAAAGTACAGAAGACATAGTGATAGCAGAAATCCAAGATGGGATGAAAGTTCATTTATCAGACAAGAAAAAGCAAAGTATTTGCTCTAAATATGAAACTGTCAGGCAACAATCTCTAACAATAATAAACTCAAATGAAGGAAATGAAAGAAATGAGTATTCCGATAAAAGCAGTAAACAATTAGCTTCCTACACTTACAGACCCCATTTTTACAATCTGAAATTTATTAAGCATTTATGAGGAAATACCTTCTTTTTTTTTTTTTTTTTTTATAAGCGTTTCACCCCGAGCAAGGCATGTCACTGCTACTACTGCACAGGGGGCTACATAGAGTGGAGAAAGGATGATTAAATATAGGAAATGTCAGAGGGTGGGTGATAGGCGGGTAAGGATACAGAGAATGAGGGTTGGGTAGATGAGAGTGTTCTGAGAATAATTGGGAATTAGTGTGATAGGAAGTGTCTATTGACCCTACATTTAAACACCTGGAGATTGTAGCTGTCGGGAAAGCAGACTTGTGGAAGGGAGTTCCACAGGCGGGAAGCACGAGAAAAGAAGCTGTTGGAGTAGAATTTACGGTTACATCTTATTTGTTTAACTGTAAAAGGGTGGGACCTAGTTGCTAATCTAGTATCTCGTGTAAATTCATGCTTAGGCGGCACCAGTGCTCTAAGCTCATCGGAGCAGAAGCCATGAAAGTACTTGTAGAAGAGGCACAGGGAAGCCATATCACGCCGGTGAGGGAGTGGTTTCAGCTGGTCTGCCAAGTCAGTATCAACCACATTACAGATCCTCCTTTGTATTTTGTCAAGAAGCCCAAGGAGAGCAGCAGGGGCACCCGACCAGATATGGCAGCAATATTCTATACACGGGCGGATGGTAGCTTGTTTTAAAAATATTCTCTCTGGTTGTGAACTTTGTTGAGTTAAAATACATATACCTTTAATTTTTAGAGTGATAGGTAGATAAAATTATCCTTTTTTTTGGTGAACATTTAACCTGGACATCTGTATTCAAATAAACCCTCCTATTAATATTCAAATTAAATTATTTTTTTTAATCATTTCACTCCAAGCAAGACAACAAAACTACTAAGATGCAAAGGGTTACTGAGTGTGAAAGAATATGAAAAACAAAAAATATTATTAAAGAACAATTCCCATAAGTGAGAAATGCAAGAGAAAAAACTGTTGGTATAGAACTTACAGTTACATTTAGCAACTTCAACTGTAAAGTAATGAAACCTAGTACTACACTTAAATTCATAAAGTCAAAATACCAAAGTTTATCATGAAAATATTTATAGAAAAGGCACAGGAAAGCTATGTTACGATGAGGAAAAAGTAGCTGAAACCAGGATGCCAAGCCAGAACATTTTTCTTTGTATTTTATTAAGAATCTTTAAGTATATAGCAGAAGCTCCAGATCAGATCTGACGACAATATTTAGAGGATGGAGAAACGGTAGACATATAAATCGGTGTAATGTCAGGGGAAAACTTTAGCCTGAGAAAGCACAATGTATCATTCTACTGAAGGTCTGCATTAAAGATAGCAATCTCGTTTTGGAGGTAAAATTAATACACCATTTCTTGCTCCAGTTAACATCAAATGCTAATACATTTTTTGGATCAGTTGTCAATAAAAATATCAGTTAAGTGCCATACGGGATACACACTTAGGCGATCATGTCTCAAAAGAGACATGACTGACTGGGCAGAGGATTATCCTGCAGTAGGTTGCCATTGCTTTCTGTGGTAGATTGGTTGCCGACCAAGGCTACAGAACCCAATCTGTCCTATTATTTAATCCATAACTGGAAGGAAGAGATGGATTAATACCTTTCCCAAGGGTATTTGTGCGTAAGTGAATGCAAGGAATTTGACTGGAATTCGAACTCGGTTTCCCAGTTTCTCGTTCCGAGCTGATATCCACTGCACCATGACGCACATCCCAATAAAAATATAGTTGGATTAAAATTCATTATTTACTTTATATTATTTTAGTACACAGATGAGTGCTAGTTTTGTAAATGTGCAAGATGCACTCTGGTGAGTGAAATTTTCTGGCATTACACAATGATCCAACTTTCTTTGCAGTAGATGCAACTATTGATTTGATGATGTTGCTTCACTTTAAGTCAGTTGAAAATGACGCCAAGAAAGCAGTTTTGTTTTGCAGGTGTTAAAATTTACAAGCCATTTCCTGCCCCAGTTAACCACTGACTGGAGGTCCTTTTTGAGCTAAATTTACTTTATCAGCTCTAATAAATTCGCTATTGACAAAGGAGTAAACAGTTGTGTGATCAACATAAATACCTACTTGGGAACTGATGACATCAGAAAGATCATTGATATAAATCAGAAACAACATAGAACCCAGAATAGAGCTTTGGGAAACAAGGAACAAAATGACCTTCATCTGACAATCTGATCGAATTGATTGGATTAAGTCAAACAATTGTCCTGTAATACCATAACTCTGCAGCTTGTATAGAAGACCAACATTTCAAACAGTGTCAAACGTCTTTCAGATATCTAGAGCCACAGTTCAATCTTGCCGGTATTAACAAAAGCCTGATATACATATTTAGTTATGGCCATTAACATACCAGTGATAGACCTGGCAAAACAAAGCCATAGTGTTTGTCTGAGAGGAGACCATGAGAAGTAGAATGCTTAACCACTTCAGCATTGATGAGAGCCTTAAATACTTAGCGAAAAAGTAGTAAGAGATTAACAGTGATAATTTTAAGGATCAGAAAGTTCTCCAGAGTTCATAAAAATAGGAACTACAGAGGAGGACTTCCAACAAGTTGTTAAGCAGGGAACAGCAAGGCTTTTTGTAGCATTTGCAGAGAACTGAAGCCAGAGCACATTTCTTCAGGATGACAGTTTGAATCCTGTCACTTCACTTGTCTTGTAATAATATATTTTTGAAATTATGCTTGAAACCAGTAATGGGGCGATGTGCATATCACTCAATAGAGCCTCTATTCTAGGGTGGATTCCATATAAGTTGAATGTGATGTTGAAAGAGAACTTCTGAAAAAAGAATTCAACCTTATTTGCCATAAATTTCAAAATGTCAAGTTGATTGAATAGAGGAGGGATTGAGGATTTCCTGTTTTTCAGAACCCTCTTGCAGATCTGCCAATAATCTCTAGAACAGAACCTCTGAGAGGCTATACCTGTTTCATTCTATCAGCAAACAGTAAGTTCACTTCTTTCAGAACATTTTTTTTTTTTTTTTTTTAATCATATCACCCCAAGCAAGGCGAAAACGCCACTGATGCGCAGGGGGCTATGTAAGAGTGAAAAGATTGGAAAAGAGAAAAACCGGAAACCACAACCTGAACAGGAAACAAGGGATGAGCCTCTTCACCTGTTCAATAGACGTGGGTGGAGTGTGAACCGGACTTGCACTTATTACAAACAGACAAAGAGATTGTAGCTGTTGTCATCGTGAGTGATGGAGTGAATGTGTTGCCATCATAACAAAAGTCTGATAGGTGCCACTTTCCTGACACAAAAAAAAACTTTTTTTTCTATTTATGCAAGTTTTGTTTATGCTCCTTCCCTGTGATTTGGCTATTACACAAGTCACACAAATCATTGCTTGTATTGTCGCAATACATCATGTGGTCTTTAGTGAGAGAAAAGAAACTCAGAGAAAAGCCGCATGTGCAAGAGATTACGGACATTGTGCTCCTGTTAAGAGTTTAAAACCTACAACTGGTCTACCAGGCAAACATGGTAATTATTTAAGTTACTTTAAGTATTGTTAAATATGTAAATAAGAGATTTATATTTGATTTCTTTCATGTTTCCTCATATTTTATTCAAAATCTATTATTTTTCCTCAAAGCTGTCTGTAACCGTCTTGTTTGTTGTCTGTTTTGTTTTATATAGTTTTCACGGTGTTACGAAACTCCTGAATAAAGTCATGAAAACATCAGTATGAAGTGTGGACCTTATTTTGTTGACCAGTGTAGTTACGGAGATGTCCGTTGCAGTCAGACATGTTTCTCTGGTAGGGCCGAAAGAAGTGATTTCTGTGAGCTATAGTGGCTGAGCATGCAAGTGATGAACGTGGTTTTACTTGGTATTTCCATATCTGGAATGAAAGCTATGATGTCAGCCTTCACATAGGAGAGCTAAGAGATGCATTTTTTAACAGGATGGTTAAAAAACACCTTCCAGGGGATTTAATGAAGAAAGTTATGGAACAAATTCTAATCAGCTCATTGATAACAGAAAGATATTCTGTTGGTAGTAGGTTCTTGGCTTGTGGGACAACGGAACAAGTAAAAACTTGCTTTCAGGGGATTTCATGAAGAAAGGCATGGAACAAATTCTAATCAGCTCATTGATAACAGAAAGATATTGTGTTGCTAGGAGGTTCTTGGCTTGTGGGACTATGGAACAAGATGTTTATTGACAGTGCTTCATGCTCAGAGTGGCCAAGAGGACTGATCTGCAGAGTACATCATGAGACACGGACAGACATAAAGAAGTGATCAATAGAAGTGTGCTCATTTGGATGACTAGGGAAGCCAGTGGGAAAGTCTACCACTTGTATGAAGGAGAGAATGCTTTGTGTTACTTGGAATATATAGAATAACATTACTGAATTAAGTTATCTTTCTTTTTATTGTTTTGCTCTATTTTTTCTTGTATATTCCATCCAAAATTTATTCTACTTTCTTAATTCCTGTTCTGTCAATCATTTGCACAAACTTGTTCAATAATTTATACACTCCTTTCCTTTGCCCTTCTTGCCTTTTACATATTCTGTGAATGTTAAATTTTTTAAGCCTTCTTTCCTTATTATGTGCCCTAGAAACTTCATCTATTTCTTTCTGATGCTAAGTATGTATTCATTTTGTTTCCACTTTCTGTAAAGCTTCATTGTTCACATGTTTCATCTGTGGTATTCCCAGCAATATTCTTTTTGGACATCTTGGATTTGTCCTCTTAGAGGCATTGCTCAGATCAATGCATGAACTTGATCTTGACTAAAACTGTTCTGACTTATGTGTGAACCCTACCATGAACTCAACTTAAGATGTTGTTATAACAAACTAGTCCAAGAAAGATTATTCCTTAAATATCTATAACAAATTCATTTGTTGTTAGAGTTTTCTTCTTTTCCATCAAGAACATTCAGAATGTAATGCAATGAATTCAACTGGAATTCAAACTTGGCTCCCTGAGTTCAAATTCCAGTTAAATTCATTGAATTCACTTATGCGCAAATACCCTTGGGAAAGGTATTAAGTCGTCTCTTCCCTCCAGTTATGGGCTAAATAACAAGACAGATTCAGTTCTATAACCTTGGCTGGCAACCAGTCTACCACAGAAAGTAATGGCAACCTACTACAGGACAATCTTTTGCCCAGTCAGTCATGTCTCTTTAGAGATATGATCGCCCAAACGTATATCACGTATGCCACTCAACTGATTGACTGACATTCAGAATCCATATTGCAACATTGGCTTTTTCACTTAATACCTTGTACTTGTATGATATTAGTCAAGGTCAATGTATACTACCCCGTGACCCCTTCCTTGAATTTCTCAAATGAGCAATGCTTTGTGACTCTTACTGTCAACATTTTCTTTTTCTACCTACATTTATTTTAGAAATTAAATGAAGCACAATTAATTATTATAGGATGAAGAATTTTTGTAGATTTTAACATCACTCTGGAGTTTTTATTTTTTTTGTCTAAATTTGTGAATTTGTTTTGCTCATGTTAAATCTCGTAAGAAATGCTTACAAAATTCACTATCTTTTATTCATTATGTTGAATATGTTAAACTCTTCAAATTATTAACAAAAAAATTACAAACTGATGTTAAAAATTGCCACAAAACATTGCTGATTTATTTAAGATGAAATAATCTATTATAACATATCTTTAATTTGTATTTACATACATTGCAATTATATTTAATTTTTCTATTTGAATTGTTCATATATATTGCAAATGAGTCATTATTGTACATAATTAGGTTAGAATAAAATTTGTATTTTATATGAATACAACCTTATGAAAATTGGGATGCAATCTCCTACCATCCATAAGCATGGACCAAGCAAATCTCCCTGAAAGCAATACACTGTGTCTCCTCGGCTTTATCCTTTCTTTTGACCTTAAGTGGAATCATTACATTGAATTAATAGCTAAATCCACTGCTAAGAAAGTGGGTCGTTGTGTTAATCCAGGAGGTTTTTTTGGCCTGAATTTATCTTGCACACATAAACATCAACCATTCAACTGTGCATGGAATACTATTGTCATATCTGGACAGGCAACCCTGCCGTTCATCTCAATGTTCTTGACAGGCTCCAAAGAAGAATCTGTAATGTGATTGGTCCTGACCCGGCAGCTTAACTCCAGCCACTTTCTCATTGGTAGGATGTGGCTTCCCTCTGTCTCTTCTACAAATATTTTCATAGCTTCTGCTCCGAAGAACTAAAGTCACTGGTGCCCTCTCCACAAGAATTTACTTAGGCAACCAGACTGACATCAAGATCCTACCCTTTTACAGTTAGATCAATCTAACAAGATCAGGCAACAATTCTACTTCACCAGCTTTTTTTCTTGTGCTTCCTGCCTGTAGAGCTCCCTTCCATATACTTGTTTTCCTGATGGCTATAAGCTCCAAGAATTTAAATGCAAAGTCAATTCTCATCTCTTATCCACTTAACTCCAGCCCATTCCATATCTTGTTCTTTTTCTTTCTTCCTACCTTTGTAACTGTTTTCACTCCTGTGTTCATATCCTTCTCTTGCTCTTTCTCTTTCTCCTCCTATAGCTGGTATGTCTTTGTCTTCACTTTTTTCCTGTCTAAAACTTTAACTCTCTTATGTAGCCCTCTGAACATCAGTGATGGTACCGCCTTGATTGGGGTGAAATGATTTAAAAACAAAAATGTAGAGTGGAAGACCCCATATCGTAGATTTAGGAGTGGGGCATGAGACACTTGCATGGGGCCTGATATTAGTTGAAATCTGAGCATTGCAGATGATTGTTGTTTCTAAACTTTTTTCTACCTTCAAGAACAAAAATTCTTCAATAAAAAGGCTTACGACCATATCACGTTAAATACACCGGTTCTTGCTCGATCACCTAAGTTAAGCAACATTGAGCCTGGCCAGTATTTAGATGGGTGACCACTTGGGAATACCAGGTGCTGTAAGTGTTTAGTGACGGATGTGCATTGTGGTGCAGTGGATATCGGCTCGGAAAGAGAAATCGGTGAGCCGAGTTCAAATTCCAGTTGAATACCCTGCATTCACTTAAGCACTGGTACCCTTGGGAAAGGTATTAATCCGTCCCTTCCCTCAAGTTATGGATTAAATAACAGGGTAGGACTTGGGGACCCTGCCATTAAAAACAAGTCCTCAATGATTCTTGGTACTTGAAAAGAAAAAAGTATTACTAAACACAAAACTTATATAAAAAAAAGAATAAATTTTTGAAAGAAAAAGGTATTGCCAGCAATAAATAAAATAAAAATTTAGTTGGCAATAAATGACCCACCAAGTTTGATATGCCATAAAACAAAAACAACCAACCAACAATCTTCAATAAAAAAATATTTTATCTTTGCTTGATAGTGAAAATATGGGGTAAGAATAACTGCTTCATATTTACCAAAATACATTTCTTTTTAGCTGAAGTCTGATCCAGTCTATTTTGTCTGCCTTCTTTTTAAGATATTGCTTTCACCACAAAACTTCTCATTATAAAACCCACATTTAATAGAATTTAAATCTCTTAAAACATCAAATAATCCTTAGCTGGCTTCTTGTGTTATTAGTCTGCTGCTTAAATACCTCTTATATTGTGCTGGAACCAAAAGATAACTACATTGAGTCTGAAGAAGTTATTGACATGAATTGAATTGACAGTTTACTTTCTTTTAATATTATCTCAAGTTCAGATCACCAGACAAATTTCTTGAACTGTCTAAATTATTTGTCACAAATGAAAACTGATGCACAAAATTCACCTCAGAGTTCACCATTTTAACAAGTCTTTTTATCACTTAAGTTTTCTTTATTCATTTTACGGTAAATTTTTTAAATGCTTTTATAAAACTGTTTCCTTCTTTGATATGTAAATACCTAGTCTTCTCCGTAAGAGTAAACTGACTTGATAAGCTTTAAACAATATTTCCATGTTCTTGGGTTTCATAATGTGTACTTTACAGTATCAGACAAGAATAAAATTTATTATATTATATAAATTACTATATTTTGCTTACCAAGTTTATCCTGTTCCCACTAGGGTGGTAAACTTGCTAATTCTTTTTCTTCTTCTATATGACATGACTCCTTGGTGACTCTTAGTAATCTTTGTCTTTTTGCTATTCTTACTAATCCTTGTTCTACCAACTATTTACAAAAGCTCATTAGGTAAGTTATTCACTACTTTCCCCTGTCTCTCTTGCCTAATAACATGCAGAAGTAGAGGATTAGGGTGTGACGGCTCCACGTATCAATATCATTCAATCAGGGTATTCAATCAGAGTGAAATACAAATTTAGTTTATATTATATGTCTTTCTCAGATTTTTCAGTGATAAGCATTATAACCTCTTCTGATTGAGTCTTAGGTGAATACAATCAAGGGGTTGGCCTCATCAATTACCAAACACCACCGCGGCACTGCTCTTGCCTTGTAAATATACTGTGAGTATCAAATTTTCTAAACTCTCATTATGTACAATTTAATTAGTCCATGTTATTCTCAGCATCCTTCTGTAGTGCCAAATTTCTCTCTTGCCTTGATAGGTACTATAAATATCAAATTCTTCAAGCCTTTTTTCCTCATTAGGCATCCTAGAATTGTCATTTTGTTTCCATTATCCAATAAAGTTTCATATTGCGCATCTGTTCAGTCTATTGGATTCACAGAATCCTTCTGTAGAATCACATTTCTTTCGCCTAAAATTTCTTCTTCATCTGTGAGGAGGTTTCCCTGTATTCATATAGGAGAACCAACTCCAGTTAAAATTTGGATTAGTAATCAAAATTGTTAATTATAACTTATATAATCACTGCTACTTAATTAAATTTAAAAAGTATATAAAGATCATAAAAACTAATTATCAGTTCCTTTATAATAGAATTGATTTGTTGGATATCAGATGAATGTAGATATATAAACACAAAATTGTATTTCAGTAAGAACAAAATTGAGTGCAACAAGAAGGATGCTTTGTGTAACATACAGAAGAGGTTTGGTAATTTGAGAGATACTTTTTTTTTTTTTTAATCATTTCACCCCAAGCAAGGCATTCCATTGCCACTATTGCGCATGGGGCTACATAGGGGAAGGTAAAGAGGAGGAGTGGTTAGGTGTAGGAAATATCAGAAGGAAGGTGATAGATGGGTAAGGATACCAAGGATGAGGGATGGGCAGATGGGAAGAGTGTTTGAAAGAATGGAAGTTAGTTTGTTAGGAGGTGTCTATTGTCCTTAAATTTAAACTCCTGGAGATTGTAGCCGTCAGGGAAGCAATCATGTGGAAGGGAATTCCACAGTCGGGAAGTGCAAGAAAAGAAACTGTTGGAGTAGAAGTTGCAGTTGCATTTTATCAGTTTCACTGTAAAAGGGTGGGATCTAGTTGCTAATCTAGTTTCTCATGCAAATTCGTATCTAGGTGGCAGCAGTGACTTTATCTCTAATATTGTAGTCACTGAAATCAGAAGAAAGTGTATTAACTAAAAAAAAGAAATGTATATATGAGATAATCATTGACTTATTACAAATTAGTTGACTTAATTAATGATCATTTTATAGTCCTTAAAATCTTGCTATTATTCTAGGGTTTGAAGCTCATGTTTTTTTTTTAATTATTTCATCTCCAAGCAAGGCAATAAAGCCATGAAGATGCAAGAGGTTACTTAGTTTTAGAGAATATGAGAAAGATATGCTATTAAGGAGAGAAGACAATAAAAGAACAAAAATTAAGATGACAGAAGATAATGGTTGATTTTTAGTTATTGAAGATCAAAAATGACAGGAAAGCAAGAAGTAGGAATGTATATAATAAATAGTTATAGGTCAGATTTAAATTAAATTAGACCAATAAACAGTTGTATTAGAAAGTGCTCAATACATTTTTGAAGGGAGATGAAGATTTAACATGTAGAGCCTGACGAAAGTGAAAAGGTACAAAACATGATAGTGTACAGGTTGATCTTCTCTACCTAAGAATATATATATATTGTAATGGTTGTGACAATGGTTTATAAAAGCATAGTATCACTACACAAAAATGTTCGCGTTTTGGAGCTATGTTTGCTCCTTGTCTGGTGATAAGTTGAAATGAAAAATAAATGGTGAAAACGATTTATTTTTGGTAATATATGTAAGTGAATGTGGTGGGAGTTTAGTATGATTTAGCCGGCAGTTTGTAACTATAGTAATACCGCCTTGGCTTAGGAGAGGGGTGTGGAGTAGCTTAGTTCTGGACATGTCACTTTTTAGTTTTGTCTGGGTAATTCTTATATTGGGATGTAAGGTTTTTTAAGGAAGGGTAGATACTTTTTATTTTACTACTATCTATGAGTGGATGGAATAAAGTTGCTATTAATGTTGTGTGAGTTTATTTTCTTTTATTTATATGATGTTTGTTTTTTTTATTTTGAGGATTAAACATGGGTATTAATTACCTTTTTGGAGAGGATTATTTTATGTGAATGAGGTATTTTTTGGTTAATTAAATTTTAATGAAAAATATTTTCAATGTTTACATAACACTGCTAATTCGTCTCTATGGTTCAATAGTTTGCCATTGTTGGGGTATTTTAGAATGTGTAGCTTTTCACTTAAGCATAAAGGGCAGATGTCGTTAAGGGAGTTGCAGGTTCTAGTTTTTTCCAGGATTTTCCATTTTACTTTGGGTTTCTGTTTTGTGTCCTTTAATTTCCAAAAATATGCAGAAAAGGATGTTTGGTTTTGATATAAGTTGTTTTTGAATGAAGTTAAGTGCATGTACCAGTGCTGCTTAAAGGTGTTCTTTGTAGATCCTATACACGCTTTATTTATAGTGGGTTTTTTTTATTGATGTTATATTGCAGTGATAGACAAATGAATTTATTTTACATCTATTTTGTAGTGAGCAATTATTGGGGTTTCTACAATTGTATAAGTTTTTATTGACGTCCTCTTTATTATTTTGGAAGTTAATTTTATTTCAATCCATGTGTTGATTTAAGATATATTTATTATGATTAGTTATGATTTTTTCGAGGTTATTTAAGCAACTATAACTCAGTTAATATATATATATATATATATATATATATATATATATATATATATATATATTAGGTGTCTTGTCTTATTTTTGATACCTATGTTTTAAACTGAATTTTCAGAAATAAGCTTTTCTTGAAGCTTTCATTTTAGCTTTAATTGAAAGCTAAATGATTAAATTTACTATTCCAATAAGTAAAATACTCTAGTTATCTAGAAAATATAGAAATTATATTGATTGGTATTTCAGCATTTTTATTGTTTTCAAAATTCATCATTTTGTTTGTCCATTTTGACAGCTTGACAAGTTTGTAAACAAAAGTTAATTTTCAGCTTTAAAAACCTTGCAAAAACAAAATATACATTTGTGATATGTCATTTTTGGAAAGTTAGCAAATTTAAAGTTAAATTAATCTGATTTACACAAGTATGACTTGTTTATAGCAATTATGGAGGTGTGAAGTGATTGATGACAACAAGAGGTGGCAATACGCTAAATATGGTTAACCAGAATTGACATAATTCTTCTAATTTTTTCCCTGTAAGGGGAAGAAGCCATGAAACACACCACCTTTTAATGTAATGCTGAAAATACCATACTTAAAAAAAGCTTCCTATGCACAAAAAAAAATTTTTAATTATTTTAAAAATTATTTTAAAATCTTTTGGCTCAAAAATTTGTATTAAACTTTTCAATTTTCAATTAATAAATACAGTCTTCAAACAATTTTTGTAAAAATTTATTATTCATCAAAAAATTTTTTTCTTCTTACTATAATGTCCTTAATATATATATATATATATTTTTAGAAACAATTAAAAACTTATCTAATTAAATAATGTTATAGATTGATTGCATTTTTTATTTTACTATTTAGAGCAGATTTTTGAAAAAAAAGCAGCCAACTGTTTGAAAAAAAAACACATGATTTACATTCCCCAAGGAGTCCTGCATTTAATGAATAAAACAAATTTTGAATACAAAATTTAATTTATTGAAATTTCAAGAATTTACGTGGAGGTGAAAGATAAAAGATGTAAAAAAATATTTTACCAAGTTTTTATAAAAATAATGATTTCAAAAATAATTTCATTTACTTGTGTATAAATCCAGAAAGTTTCATTATAATCCAACAATTTTTTTTTTTTTTTAATCGTTTCATGCCAAGCAAGGCATTCCACTGCCACGATTGTGCTTGGGGCTACATAGGGGAAGGTAAATAGAAAGAGTGGTTAGATATACGAAATGTCAGAAGTGGGGTGATAGATAGTTGGGTGGGTGGGAAGAGTGTTTGAAAGAATGGAAGCGAGTTAGTTTGTTAGGAGGTATCTATTGACCTTACATTTAACCTCCTGGAGATTGTAGCTGTCGGGGAAGCAGTCATGTGGAAGGGAATTCCACAGTCAGGAAGTGCGAGAAAAGAAACTGTTGGAGTAGAAGTTGCAGTTGCATTTTATCGGTTTCACTGTAAAAGGGTGGGATCTAGTTGCTAATCTAGTATCTCATGCAAATTCGAACCTCGGGGGCACCAGTGATCTAAGTTCATCGAAGCAGAAGCATTTATAGAAGAGACACAGGGAAGCCATGTCGCGCCGGTGAGAGAGAGCTGCAGGCAGTCTCCCAAGTCAGTATCAATCACATTACAGACCCTCTGCTGTACCTTGTCGAGAAGCCCAAGGAGAATAGCAGGGGCACCCGACCAGATATGGCAACAGTATTCAATGCACGGGCAGATGGTAGACTCAGACGGAAAAAACCTCCAGACCTTGCACAGAGAACCGACTTTCATAGCAGTGGATTTAGCAATGGATTTGATATAGTCATTCCACTTGAGATCCACTGAAAGTGTGAGACCAAGGAGGTGCAGTGTTTTACTCTCTGGGAGGCAAGCCTGGTCCATGCTAATGGGAGGTAGGTGCGATTGTCTATGATGGTTAATTGATAGTAGCTTCGTTTTAGAAGCATTAAAATTTACGAGCCATTTCTTACCCCAGTCCACTACGGATTGGAGGTCCTTTCTAAGCTCGGCTGCAAGGTTACCTTTATCGCCCACACCAAATTTTTGATCGAGGCGAGAGTAAACTGTGGTGTCATCATTTGATTTTTGCAAGAATTTCTGAATTAATGTGTTTTTCACTGAAAAAAATATTATTAACTCTGGTAACAATTTGGTTAACCACTGACGAAAAAAACAAGATTTTACCAAAATTTTGAACATGTTAGAAAAGAATTAAAGATTTTGAAAAAGCAGTGAAAAATTACTTTGATCTTTTCTTTTAATAATAAAATAAACCTTTTGATGGAAAAACTTTGTTTTTACTAAGTTTGAAGGCTGTTTTATCTGTAAATTAGTCAAGGTACCTAATGTATATATATATATATATATATATATATATATAGAATAAAAAGTGTGAGAGGCCTTGAACATTTTCTTTAAATTGTATATTTATTGTTGTTGTTATTATAAATGTTATGATACATTAAGCGTCCATAACAGTATTTGTGATGCTACACGTGTTTCAAGTCTAAAACATAAAGACGAAATAAAAACCGTTCACACACAAACAGACAAACACACGCACACACCAAATTCAAAACACCGTCAAAGCAATAAAAACTGACTGATGAAAAGGGTTATAGATAAACAAAGGTGACTAGAAGATAATTTTAACATACTAAAAAGGTAACGCCAGACCAGTATCATTTCAAAATGGGGTAAGCACTTGATTCATTCATCTGTTTATTTATTTATCTGTTTATCCGTTTATACACGTGCTGATGTGAAAAAACACCGACCATTCAACATGCCAATATCTGATTTATTTTATCTTATTTTATTTTATTTTACTGATTTTATTTATTTTCTTATTTTTTCTACTTACTTATTTATAACACAACAACTTGGCAATCAGAAACAAAAGGAATTCGATACGTAAAGCCACAAATTTATTCATTTGAAGAGAGTCAATTTTAGACTTGAAACGCGTGTAGTGTCACAAATACTATTAGGGACACTCAATGTATTATAACATGTATAGTAACAACAACAATAAATATACACTTAAAAGAAAACATTCACGGCCTCTCACACTTTTTATTTTATACCAATATCTCTCGTGGGAACAACTCTATTTCTTTTTCCAGTGTGTGTGTATATATATATATATATATATACATACATAATGAAAATATATACTTTTAAAGTATGCTGTATTATGAGTTAGCCACTTTCTTACCAGTGGGATATAGCTTTCTTTTGTTTCTTCTACAAATGTTTTTATGGCTTCTGTTCCAACAAACTTAGGTCAGTGCTGCCCTCTTCACAAGAATTTACTCATGCAACTAGACTGTCAACAAGGTCACGCCCTTTTGCAGTTAAATCAACCAAATGCAGGCAACAATTCTACTCTAGCAGCTTCTTTTTTTGCACTTCCCGCGTGTGGAACTCCCATTCATATACTTGCTTTCCTGACAGCTAAAACCTCCAGGAATTTAAATGTAATGTCAATTCCCATCTCTTAACTACTTGACTTCTAACATGTCTACATCACCCCGTATATCTTGTTTTTTCCTTTTTCTCTACCTTCACAATTTTCTTCACACGTGTCTTCCCATTTTCCTCTTGCCGTTTCCCTGTCACCCCTTTAACTTCTTCGTCTTTCTCTTCACTCTCCTCTTGCCTGACTTTTTACACTCTTATGTAGCTCCCTGCAATACAGTAGTGCTGCTGCTTTGTTTGGGGTGAAATGATTAAAACAAAAAAATGTGCTCAATATCAGGGATATAGCATGAGTAATTTTAAGAGTGAACACTGAGGTCAACACCGAATGGCAACAGCATGTTTCATACTTGCAGGCAATCTTCAGGCCTGTAGTATATGTTTTATATATATATATATATATATATATATATATATATATACTAGCAGTATAGCCCGGTGTTGCTCGGGTGTAATGAAAGCTTTTATATATATATTATCAATTTTCTACACTATTTTAAGAACTGCAACCTTGAAACTTCTGAATATTATTTCTTATGTCTTTGTCTATGAGTGTATCAAATTTGATTAATATCGGACCACTATAACCTGATTTTTTCGATTATCGATTTTTCATATTTATCGGGGGTACCTCAACACAAAACCTAGCTAAGAACACTTGCAGACACTTATAGTACAACTGTGTAAATTTTCAAGAAAATCAATTCAGCCATTTCGGAGTCTATAGGTAACAGACACACACAAACACACAGAGACAAAGTTCCATTTATGAATAAGTTTACATTTAGATAAATGTATGTATATATGGCCAGCAATTTTTCTTTGCTTACAAGGAATATTAAAGACCAGTGTAAGATTTTTTAATTTTTTATTTATATATGTATTATTTAATGTGATTATGTGCACAACCATTATTAATATGAGGGAAAGTCAAAAATTATCTGCACTCTTGTATAAAGATAATTTTTCACTTACCTTCATATATCTTGGATTCTTCTTCTTCTACATGCCATTTTCATTCAGAGTGAAGGTGATCATGACTTTTCATGTCTCTCTCTTGTGGCTTCTAGCAAACTTTCTCCTGTTACCTCACCCAAACCTCACTCTGCCATCTACTCATTCAGGCTCATCATGTATGTTACCTGCTGCTTCCCCTGTCTCTTTTCCTCTATCTGACCTGTGAGTATTGAAATCTCCAAGCCCTCCTTCCTCATTACATGTCCTATGAACCTCAGCTGTTTTTTCCTGATATTCAGTATTAATTTCCTTTTAGTTTCCATTCTTTCCAAAACCATTGCTCACATGCTTGGTCCATAATATCCACAGTATTCTTCAGTAAAACCACATTTCAGTTGCTTCATTCGTCTTTAGTGAGATTGTCCAGCATTTACAGCCATAGCTGCCATAGTGAAGAACAGACATCATGTAGCAATCTAGTACTCTCTTCTTTGTTTCTAGTAAAAATTTCCTGTATCACAATACTCTACTCAACTTCTGAAATACATTGTTGGCCATGTCAATTCTTCTTTGGATCTCAGTGTCTCACTTTCTGTCTTCTGTTATAATACTTCCCAGGTATTTATAGATATATCTGGGATTATTAGATGACTAAAGAAGAAGTGTCAGTCATGAAGACAATGGATTTATTTGGCAGTGCCTTTATCTTCTCTAAAGAATATTAACTGCATTACATTATGGTTTGGTCCTGTTACGAAGGTGGAAATGGGTCATGTGGAAGGCAGAACCTTGTTGTCGTTTCTGTTACGGTAGTGGAAGTTAATTCCTTTTCTACCTCAGCAAATGTAAATTCAAGTAAAAAGAATAGAGTGAGTATGGGTAAAGAAATGTATCATTTATTTACATATATACAGAATTATTAACTTTTATCTGCTACTGTTGCTAGTGCAACAGAGATAGATAGATAGATAGATAGATAGATAGATAGAGAGAGAGAGAATGGTGAAATTAGAAGTGAAATAGACATTAGTGATGCCCATGGTCACTGGTGTTTCTTTCTCAGTGTGTCATGAACACTGGTCTGTGGCACAACTCGCAGCTTGCTGGTGTTGGCTTCAAATGCTGGCCTGTTTTGTGTTTGTTTGAATTAGAGAATATAAAACCAACAATCAGCTATAAGTTTTGGTTTTGGGTGCAAGAGTGTCTCTGGACAATAAATTATTAAGTTTATTTTGATTAAAGTGGATGTATGCAGAGAAAACAAATTTATGCAGTCTGATTAGGGTCACTGTGTGGCCAATATCCAGTTTCTGTTGAAAAATGTAAGAGGCATGACAGTTCCATGAATTTAGAGATTATCAGAGCACAATGTTAATAGAAGTGTATGTCTTCTGTTTAAATTGCTTGAGGCAGGTAATACTGTATTTATAGGTCCTGCACAGAAAAGAATCAGTGACTTGATTGCACATGTTCCTGTTAGCAATTAGAGACACCTTTCCTTAACTTGACAACGTAACTGTCACAGAAGAGAGAAACCAAGAAGAACATGACTAGAATGTTAAAAGATTCTTAACAGCCATCAGAACTAAAAATCTTACACTGAATGAGACAAAAATAGTATCTTATGCATCCTCACTTAATATTCTTGGCTACAGGGGAAGTAATAGGATTATTAAACCTGACACAGGAAGGTTTTGGCCACTTCATGACTTACCTGTGCCAACAACCCTGATTTCTTGAAGGAAAGATATTGATATTTTTCATACTATGCTAAATAGATATCAAAGTTGTCTGACATAATTCAACCACTAATTAAAAACAAGACTTTTCCACTGAATGCAACAGCTATTAAAGCATTTAAAACTATAAAGAAACACCTGGAGAATGCGACTCTGCAAAATATAGATGAAGACTTACCATTTGTTGTTGAGTGAGATGCTTCAAATGTTACAGTGGCAAATACTCTAAAACAGAGAGGGAGATCAGTAGCTTTTACGTCACTGACCCTTCAGGAGGGCAAATTGCATTATTCTTCCATAGAGGCTGTTAGGAAATAGAATCACTTCCTTGCAAGACAACATTTTATCTTGATTACAAGGCAATATTCAATTGAATTCATGTTCAATAACTACAAGAAGACAAAAATTAAAAACAAGAAAATTTTATAATAGTGAATTGAGCTGTCTGCCTTTAGCTACTTGATAAGATATCAGCCTGGAAAAACAATGTTGCTCCTGAAACACTTACTTGAGCATTTTGTGTTTCAGTGTCTTCATCAACTCTTACTGATCTGTATCAAGGACAATGTCATCCTGAAATTACATGAATGCTCCATTTTGTACAGAATAAGAACCTGCCCTTCTCAACAGAAGTAAAGGAAGTATGTTTTTCATGTCAACTATGTACAGAACTCAAGCCAAGATTTTTGCATGGAAAAGTGAACTCTAATTAAAGCTACCCAATGAGTAGAATGCCTAAGCATGTATTTTAAATGTCCTCTACCTTCAACATTGCGAAATGTTTATATTCTCACCATTGTGGATGATTATTTTCAATTTCCATTTGCTTTTCCCTGCCAAAATGCATTCATTAAGAGTAATAAAATGTCTGGACTGGTTATCTATCTATCTATCTATCTATCTATCTATCTATCTATCTATCTCTCTCTCTCTCTCTCTCTATATATATATATATATATATATATATAAAAGGCGATCTGTGAGTCTGTGTGTGACTGTAATCTATGCATGCCTACATTTTTTAAGCTATGCCATTAAAACTTTCTAGGGGCACATATCTACAGGGAAGCCAGGTTAACACACACTTTTTGAGTTTAAGTTCAGCAATTTTCCCTTTCACACTTTTGGCCAATGGAGCTGATCGTTTACATTTACTCTGTAAAACATCTAAGATCTAAGATGGTTGCTAGATTAGGTCACAGAAATGAAATCACATGTGTTAAAAAAAAAAACAATGAGCATTATATTTAATTTTTATTCCAACATTTTAAAAATTCATTTGGACAACAAAAAATGTGAATATTTTTCCCCGTAATTTTGAAACAAAAGAAATATTTTTTAAAAAAAGTGTTTTTTCAAACAAAAACAAAATATGCAAAAAAAAAAAAATGTGCCAATGGTTAATTTAATTATTTAAGTTTGTTTTTTTCAGATTTAATATTTCATACTTCAGAAAATAAAATTAAAAACAATAAAGCATTTTTTTTACTAAATATTTCATGCAGGAAATCAACTGTCTGTAATTTGTGTTGCATTAAATGTAACTTTTTCCTCTAAAATTAAATGCCTACATTTGAAAATATTCTTCATAAATTTCTGAAATTCATTTAGTCAACAAAAAATGTAAATATTTTACCCCATAATTTTGAAACAATTTAATTATTTAAGTCTTTTTTTCATATTTAATATTCCATACTTCAGAAAATAAAATTTAAAAAAATAAAGATTTTTTTTCGCTAAATATTTCATGTGGGAAAGTAACTGCCTGTAATTCGTGTGGCTTTAATGTAACTTTTTCCTCTAAAATTAAATGCCTACATTCTTCAAAAATTTCTGAAATTCATTTAGTCAACAAAAAAATGTAAATATTTTCCCCTGTAATTTTGAAACAAAGACAAATGCAATGTTGTTTACAATGTCACACAAAATATCATATCACATTTATGCAAAACAAAAGAAAATATATTTTTAGTGGAATTTTTAATAATTTTTAAACAACAATTTTTTATATAACTGAGATTTTAGGTGAGGTGGTGACTACAAGTGCTCAGAAATTGAAACACACTGCATTAATCATCTAATTAAAAAATATGTTCTGAGTTGCACGGGCAATGCCGGGCTATGATGCTAGTTTGCATTAACTAGCTTTCCAGGTTATATTCATCTGATAGAGGTACTTCTTTTTTTATCAAAAGAAAAAAATGGCTTATCTATTAAATAAGGGCACTGCTGCAAGCAAGATAGCACCCTAACACACTAGTGTTAATGGATAGGGAGAAAAATACAATGGTATCATCTGGAAAGCTATTAAATTTGCCCTTAAATCAAACAAAGTGGATGATCATCATTGGTACTCATCATTACCCTACATTGCATTAGATTTCTCCCCTCAACTACAACCAACTCTTTAGATTTTAGTCTCAAAAGAGGCTTTTCTTTTGGTACTCCTTTGTCAACTTGGCTAACAAGCCCTGGACCAGTACTCCTTCATCAGAAACAAAAATGGTCCTCTGGTAGATGAGGTTGAGCTGATAGATACAAATCTGTTTTACACTACCGTTAAGAACCATGAATCAATGGTATCATTAAGGGATCTAGAACAATGTCAACTATCAGAGACAGAAAACACTGGTGTAATTAAAGAAACTTTTAGTATTCCTTCAGTGCTGATAGAAAGAATGTTTTGTATTAAATGTTGTCATCTGAGTCAGCTTAATGATGCATCTACTCTTTAACTAAAGCCAACTGTCCAGTACTTTGTAGGTCTTCCAAATTGGTAAAATCTTCCCAGTGTCTGGTCTTCTGACCAAATAAAAATAGAAGTTGAGAATGTAGTAATAAAGTTTAATAGCCCTTAAGGATAGCCATTAAGAAACTCTTCTTGACTGTGACATACTTCTCGTGTGCCATGAGTAAACAAAGATAAACTTTTTAAGTCACTAACAGTAGCCTGTAAAATTAGTTTATTAAAGCTTCTTAAGTTGTAATAATTGTTGATTATTTTCATTACAATTACCATGAAAGTATTTGTAGAAAAGTTAAAAGAAAACTACATTATGAGAGTGGGAAAGGGACTGAAGGTGGGATGCTGGGTCAGACCCAGTAAGATTGCAGATTCTTCTTAGAATTTTATAAAGAATCTCTAAATATATAGTAGGAGCACCAAACCAGATGTGACAGCAATATTCAAAGCCTGGAAAAATGGCAGACTTATAAATATGTAAGATAGATTCTGTTGAGAAAAATTGTTTAGTGAACCAACTTCATTAGCTGTAGACTTAGCAGTTGATTCAATGTACTCTTTCTACTTCATATCAGTGAAAAATATTAGCCCAAGATGAAACAGTAGTTACTGATAGATATCTTCTTGTGGGTTACTTTTGAGACTAATATGTATATTTTCAGGAAAATATGTTTGAAATTAAATCCATAAATACTCACTGTAGAATCCAGTATTAATTATAGATTTTTACTTTAACCCATGAATGTTATCAACTGAGAAAAATCAAATTAATTTTTAAAACACATGGGTAATTGTTTCGTTTGAGAGCATCTTTATCCTTTTCATTTCTCATTGATATGTACAAGGATGTGTGGGTAGCATAATGGATATTGGCATGGAAAGTGGAATTGGTAAACTGAGTTCAAATTCCAGACTAGCCTGTTCCATTCACTTTTGCACTACTTCTATTGGGAAAGGCTTTAGCCCTGGATGGCTGCCAGTCTAAAAGAAAGAAAACTCTGATTTATAAAACCTGGGGAAGACAACAGAGACCCCTTCTTTAACTCTCCCAAAAATTCATAGTAATTTGTAGAATTTTGTGGAGAGTTATTATTGACTAATACTGAAGAGAATTAGCATTTTGAAAATAATATGCCTGTGTCATGACATATATGCTTTATTTAAATGATCTCTTCTTTTCTGCTGTATAGGTAAATGGAATTGTAATGAATATGAGTATGGTTTATCAATGTCTTGAATTCCCCTCCATGAAAATTATTGGTACTTCCAATTGTTCATTTCTCCTTATGTAGCAAACTGCACTGAAAGTATTATCTCATTTAGATGGCCCAACAGCACTTTCCTGTTTTTCTGTTGAGGTCAAAGTATAAAGAGATCATCTAATACTGTCTAATCAGGAGGAAACAAGAATGAATTTGGGATTCCAAAAACCTGATCTCAAAAGCATGAGGTTTACCCTGTTCACTGGAAGTTCATAGATTCAATGTGCAGGTCAAAGAAAACCATCCACCAAACCCCCATATGCATAGAAACTGGATGTGTCAAATTTGAATGTGGAAGTATACAGCCTCACAGAGCAAGGTTTTATGTTTTAAAATAAACCTGAGGAAGACTGAAGAACACAACTGTTGGAATATTGTGAAAACAAAAATCAAAGATGAGGAAATTATTTCAAATGATTCAAATTATAATTATTAAATAACTTTCTTTCAAAATTATAATATGATATATAATTATAATATGATATAAAATATCAAAATTATAACAATGATATAATCATAAAATGTATTAAAATGAAATGTACAATGCCATTGCTCCTTCAGTAGGTTTTTAGATGAATTTCATGGGGCAATTAAGAGAATTTCTCATCCACTGATTGAGAACTATGGAGAAATGGTGTACTTTAAAAACAGTCGCTACTCACACATTTATGCATCATTCATTCATTTATAAATTTGAACACTCTCAGCTACTGGCATGTATTCACATTGTGTATATAACATGCTAAAATCTGCCTTCCTCCACTGAGCATCCATAGCTTAGAGGTAAAATTGCTGACTGATGTCAATTTTGTCGGGTTTTAATCCTGGCTAGAAGCAATCAGTTGTGTAACTGTACTGATGAGCTATGATACAGCAAGACAGGACTGTCTGCAGATCTATATATATATATATAGACATATAGTTGGGAAAAGATAATGAATTGTTTTAAAATTTCCATTAGACTATTTTTATCTCCAATTACCAACCATCGCCTGACAAAATACATTTCATACATCTGAAACATGAAAACTTTTGTGTAGCAATATAAAATGTCTTTATTAAAACCACTTATCATAAAAATATTACAATAATATTTGTCACCATAGAGTGCACACTAGTTTAGATATATCTTTCTCCTCTTGGGTACATTCACCATTTAAACATTGACAGTGTAAGAAAAGCAACTATGTAAAGACCCATATGTTAGAAATCCCAGAATGCAATGGGATTTCTGCCAAGGCAAGGAGAGTTGAAAGATTTGCAAGGGATTTTGTGTTGTAAAGAAATGGACATTAGTAGTTCCTTGATATTGTTTACGACACATAGGTACATTTATTTTCCCAACTTTCTCGTGCAACTACTGGGCTTTAAAAGACCCCTTATTTGAAAAGTAATAATGATTAATTGTATGGTTAAAGATTTTTATTTCAGCTTTTCAACTGATTGAATTACAATAAAACAAATGCTCATTCAAAAATCATTAGAGACTTGTGTTTTTAATTTTCAATCAGAAGAAGCATCAAAGAGCTGCTACAGTGAAATACTATCCATCTAGCAGGGAAATATCTCACAACTAGATTGAAAAACACCAAAAAACTTCTGAATATTACTGTGAAGGAAGGTACTGCTCACTAACCTGAAAAAAATTAATGGCAACAGATAAAACAGTGAGTCCAAATCTAATTGTCAACTTATAGTCTAGCGAGGATGGTTGTTGGTCTTCATTGCTCTTGGAAATTAAAAAAAAAATCTTTTTGTTTTATAAGAAGAATTCTCTTGTTAACTCTTTCATCAGTCAAATTACAAACTCATTGCAATAGAATGGTGTGATCCAAGCAAATTGTCTGAAGTTTATACAGATTTCCAAGAGACCCAGTCTCAAGAAGGGAGACAATCTGAATGACAGATGGTGGATTTAAGAAGAGAGGAAATGAAAAAAAGAAAGTTTACTGAGCATCAGGAAGAGACAGCTGAAGTTCCTGAGGCACACAATGAGGAAGGAGGGTCTGGAGAACCTGCTACTAAGAGGCCAGATAGAGGGAAAAAGAGACAGGGGAAAGCAATGGATAACATATTTGAAGAACCTAATCAGGTGGATGACAGAACAAGGATTGCACAATGTAATAGAAGGCATGCTCAGAGCCACCAGGGATAGGGAAACGTGGAAAGCTATGATTTCCTATGTCCTGCCTGAAGAGACAGGGCATATAGAAGAAGATATGAATTTTAAGTCTGAGGTAAACTTTGCCAGAATAAAACTGAAATCAGACTTCTCTGAATCTGAACTGAAGGAAATGAATAAAATCCTAGAACAATATAAGAAAGGAGTTGAACAAGCTTATGAAAGTTTGCAAATATTGACCACACCGCTTCCAGATATAAGAAGAAAAATGGACACCTGTACTTCAGTAACCTCTGAGGTAATAATGTTTCTAGAAGAATGTCAAAGAGAATCCAACAAAATCTTTGATCCAGTCACTGTCAAAAATCCCTCTCTAAACTATTGCAGAGGGAAAATGCTAAGTACATTTATGTGCCCAGATTTGGTGTAAATAGTTCCTGGGAATCCCAAATATCTACAAAGAAGACTGAGGCAGCAATGTATTTGGCTTCTAAATGGTCAGAAATCCACTAAGAAGATAAAATTTTCAGACTAGGAGAAAAATTCAAGAAGCTAGAAAATCAAAGAAATCTGAAAGTGATCAAAGCAGAACATAATGTTTATGTTGAGGCAGATTGCAACAATGTGGCAGAGGCATTAGAAGCTGGAAACATCTCACATGCAGATGAACCTTCAACTTACATTAAGAAGCCATGCAGCAAGACTCCCCAAATAGTTTCAACTCCAATTCAACTGAAACTAAGACACAGTTGAAGGTGAGAGAGGATTCATTTGTGCAAGCATTAAAAGAAACCTTACTGATATCTAAACTCTCCACATCAGAACCATTTGTCTTTACAAGAGACCCTCTTAAATTTATTGAGTAGAGTACCACCTTCAAGGCTCTAATAGAAATGGGCTGTATGAACTCAACATACAAGCTATTCTATTTAAAAAATACATAGGTGGCAAAACTTTTTCAACACTAGAAGGGATATTCTATCAAACAGATGTAGAAGCTTATACCCAAGCTTGGTATATCCTATATAAGTGCTATAGCCACCCACTTTGTAATACAAAGAGTCTTCAGAGAAAAGCTTAAAAGCTGGCCAAGAATTGGACCCAGAGAATCCTTCAAGCTCAGGGATTTCAATGATTTCCTTGCAATCTGCAGCAGTGCAATGCCACACATATCTAGGCTGCAATGTTGAATGATCATGAGACAATTTGAAAATTGCTGAAGAAACTTCTAGATTGGACCACTGAACACTGGAATAAGTATGTCACAAGAGCTTTGGATAATAATAGGCAATATCTAAGCTTCTACAACTTTCAGACAGAATATACCTATATCCAAGCTTCTAAAGAATATGTACCCATATCCAAGCTTCTAAAGAATATGCCATATCCAAGCTCTAAAGAATATGCCTACATTCCAAGCTTCTGAAAGAATATGCCATATCCAAGCTCTAAAGAATATGCCATATCCCAAGCACTAAAGAATATGCCATATCCAAGCACTAAAGAATATGCCATATCCCAAGCACTAAAGAATATGCCATATCCAAGCTCCTAAAGAATAATGCCAGTTTCTAAAGAATATGCCATATCCAAGCACTAAAGAATATGCCATATCCAAGCTCTAAAGAATATGCCATATCCAAGCTCTAAAGAATAATGCCATATCCGTTCCAAAGAATATGCCATATCCAAAGCTCTAAAAGAATATGCCATATCCCAAGCATTCTAAAGAATATGCCATATCCAAGCTCAAAGAATATGCCATATCCAAGTTTCCCCAAAGAATATGCCATATCCAAGCTCTAAAGAATATGCCATATCCAAGCTCTAAAGAATATGCCATACCCAAGCACTAAAGAATATGCCATATCCAAGCTCTAAAGAATATGCCACATATCCAAGCTCTAAAGAATATGCCATATCTGCCCTAAAGAATATGCCATACCCAAGCACTAAAGAATATGCCATATCCAAGCTCTAAAGAATATGCCATATCCAAGCTCTAAAGAATATGCCAGTATCCAAGTTTCAAAGAATATGCCATATCCAAGCTCTAAAAGAATATGCCATATCCAAGTTCTAAAGAATATGCCATACCCAAGCACTAAAGAATATGCCATATCCAAGCTCTAAAGAATATGCCATATCCAAGCTCTAAAGAATATGCCATATCTGTTTTCCCCAAAGAATATGCCATATCCAAGCTCTAAAGAATATGCCATATCCAAGCTCTAAAGAATATGCCATACCCAAGCACTAAAGAATATGCCATATCCAAGCTTCTAAAGAATATGCTACATCCAAGCTCTAAAGAATATGCCATATCCAAGCTCTAAAGAATATGCCATATCCAAGCTCTAAAGAATATGCCATATCCAAGCTCTAAAGAATATGCCATACCCAAGCACCAAAGAATATGCCATACCCAAGCTCTAAAAGAATGCTATCCAAGCTCTAAAGAATATGCCATATCCAAGCTCTAAAGAATATGCCATATCCAAGCTCTAAAGAATATGCCATATCCAAGCTCTAAAGAATATGCCATACCCAAGCACTAAAGCACAGCCATATCCAGGTTTCCCAAAGAATATGCCATATCCAAGCTCTAAAGAATATGCCATATGACTACTTAAAGAATAGGCCATATCCAAGCTCTAAAGAATATGCCATACCCAAGACTAAAGAATATGCCATATCCAAGCTCTAAAGAATATGCCATATCCAGTTTCCAAAGAATATGCCATACCCAAGTACCAAAGAATATGCCATATCCAAGCTCTTAAAGAATATGCCATATCCAAGCTCTAAAGAATATGCCATATCCAAGTTTCTAAAGAATATGCACACATCCAAGCTCTAAAGAATATGCCATATCCAAGCTCTAAAGAATATGCCATATCCAAGCTCTAAAGAATATGCCATATCCAAGCTTCAAAGAATATGCCATATCCAAGCTCTAAAGAATATGCCATATCCAAGCTCTAAAGAATATGCCATATCCAAGCTCTAAAGAAGAAAAGAAGTATCCAAGTTTCTAAAGAATATGCCATATCCAAGCTCAAAGAATATGCCATATCCAAGCTCTAAAGAATATGCCATATCCAAGCTCTAAAGAATATGCCATATCCAGTTTTCCAAAGAATATGCCATCCAAGCTCTAAAGAATATGCCATATCCAAGTTTCAAAGAATATGCCATATCCAAGCTTCAAAGAATATGCCATATTCAAGCTCTAAAGAATATGCCATATCCAAGCTCTAAAGAATATGCCATATTCAGCTTCAAAGAATATGCCATATCCAAGCTCTAAAGAATATGCCATATCCAAGCTTCTGTAAAAGAATATGCCATATCCAAGCTCTAAAAGAATATGCCATATCTAAGTTTCAAAGAATATGCCATATCCAAGTCTGAAAGAATATGCCATCCGTCAAAGAATATGCCATTCCAACTCTAAAGAATAAATGCCATATCCAATCAAAAGAATATGCCATATCCAAGCTCTAAAGAATATGTGCCATATCCAAGCTCAAAGAATAAATGCCATATCCAAGCTCTAAAGAATATGCCATATCCAGCTCCTAAAGAATATCCATATCGTCAAAGAATATGCCATATCCAAGCTCTAAAGAATATGCCATATCCAAGCTCTAAAGAATATGCCATTAAGTCCAAAGAATAATGCCACATCAAGTCCCAAAGAATATGCCATATCCAAGCTCTAAAGAATATGCCATATCCAAGCTCTAAAGAATATGCCATACCCAAGCACTAAAGAATATGCCATATCCAAGCTCAAAGAATATGCCATATCCAAGCTCTAAAGAATATGCCATATCCAGCTCTAAAGAATATGCCATACCCAAGCACTAAAGAATATGCCATATCCAAGCTCTAAAGAATATGCCATATCCAAGCTCTAAAGAATATGCCATATCCAAGCTCTAAAGAATATGCCATATCCAAGCTCTAAAGAATATGCCATATCCAAGCTCTAAAGAATATGCCATATCCAAGCTCTAAAGAATATGCCATATCCAAGCTCTAAAGAATATGCCATATCCAAGCTCTAAAGAATATGCCATATCCAAGCTCTAAAGAATTCACTGAGTTTGTGGTGGAGGGAGCACATTTTGCATGCAATCTGATCTATTTTCTCCATGCCTTAAAATTAGTCAGTTAAGTGCTGTACGTGATACATGCTTGGGCAATCATGTCCCGAAAAAGACATCACTGACTGGGCAGAAGATTATCGTGCAGTAAGTTGCCATTAATTTCTGTGTTAGACTGATTACCAGCCAAGGCTATAGAACCCAATCTGTCCTGTTATTTAACCCATAACTAGAGGGAAGAGACAAGGGTAATTGCTCATAAGTGAATGCAATGAATGTCTTAAAACAAGCTGATATAAGTTCAGAGAAAATTCAGAAATGTCTGAAAACTATGGCACTGGCAACATCAACAAGCACACCAAAGGCAAGACATCCCAAGTTGAAGGAGGATCATAAAGACCCTAAACTCAACAATCCAGGAGCCATAACATCATGTTAGATGAAATGTCCCTTCTGCAAGCTAACTCACTTCATATACAAATGTGAAGGATTTCAGGCTCTGTTGCTTGACAAGTAAAGGAGGTTTGTTCTCAGCAATAATATGTGCTTTAGTTATCTCAGGATTGACTATTTCACAAAAGCTGTGTAAGAGAAAGGTCAGTTGCAATATTTTCAAACAGACTCATACTGCTTCATGAGAAACAGCCTAAAACCAAAAGAGTTGAGGCAACCAAGGAAGAGAACGGTTCTACTGCCCTGGACTGCAGGAGAGTAAACAGCAACAATCTATTATTATACTGGTAAGGATCTTTTGGGCAAAGGTTGAAAGTCCAGAAATACTGGTGTATGCTTTACTGAACACTCAAAGCAGCAACACATTGATCAGAATGTCTGAAATAAATTAATGCAGACTCAGAACCTGTCAGGTTAAAATTATCAACAATGACCAATAGAAATTGAATAGTGAACTGTCATCAGGGCTGAAAGTGAGAGGGTATTTCTCACAAACGAAAATAGAACTATCCACCCATATACTCAAGAATACACCCCTCTGGAAAAGAACAGCATCCCTATCATAAAACTGCAGAAACATGGAACCATCTCCTCAATATAATAAAAGAGATGCCAGATGAACTAGAATGTTCTGTTGGAGTTCTAATTGGGTATGACTGTGCAGGAGCCCTGAAACCTAAGAGAGTGATTTCAGGGAAGACCATTATCCATTTGCTTATAAAACTGATTTGGGATGGTCTATAGTTAGACTCATGGCAACTCTGAGCAACCCAGGAAGCCCAGCTGGATATTGGCATTGAATTTCTGTAAAAGAAATTCCACCCAACACACCTACCTCTATAATCAAAGCCCTAGAGATGGACTTCCTTGACATGAATCCCAAAGAAAAGACTGTGTCAAAAGAAGATATTAAATTTCTGCAAATACTAAACAGAAAGCTTTGGCACAATAATGAAGACTACCTAGAAATGCCCTTACCCTTCTGTGTACATCCCCATCTTCCAACGAATAAACATTTGGCTGAAGTTCATTTGAAATATATTGAGGCCAAATTTTTAAAAAATCCAAATTTGGGAAGAGATTACATAAAATTTATAGAACATGTTCTCAATGAAATAGATGCAGAAGAAGTCTATAAGACATGAAATGATGGCAGTACAAAGTACATTCCTCACCATCCAAGAAAACCCAGAAAAATTAGGGTTGTGCTTGATTGCTCTGCCAAATTCAAGGACATATTGAATGACCACCTCCTGATGGGATCTGGTATAATCAATGTACTGCCTGGAGTGTTGTACAAATTTTGGGAATATCACATTGCTCTCATTTGTGATGTGGAACGGTTGTTCTATCACTTTCATGTCAGTCCCAGAGATAAAGACTTCCTGAGGTTCCCCTGGTGGAAAAATGGAGATAACAAAACTAAGCCAAAGGAATATTACATGTTTGTGCATATCTTTGAAGTGTCATCTTCTCCAGGTTGTACAAATTATGAGTTCAGATATCTGGCCAACAAATATGAAAAGGAGTATCCTCTAGCAGCAGTTTTCATCTGGAAAAACTTTTATGTGGATGATGGACTCATCATCGTTGTTCTGTTGAAGAGGTAAAACAGCTGATCAAGAAAGCAAAAGAAATTTTGCACAAGGGGTCAGCTGCATTTACACAAATTTGTATATAACAACAAAGAAGTCTTATTTAGCAAACATGGCACTACAACCAAAGAAGTAAATTAAAATTGTAACATCCTTCTAATGCAGAGTGTATTGGGTGTAAGATGGAACACCAACATTGACACGTTTGCTTTCAACATTGCCCTTGAAGCAAGAGTAACTACATGATTTTCATTTCTGTGAACAGTAGCCAGTGTGTATGATTTTGTTAGGCTTTATCTCATCTTTTATTCTAGCTTTGAAATGAATGCTACAAAAGATGTGCAATGAAGCTATTGGATGGGACAAGCCCCTCCATTCCAAATTAAAGCCAAGATGGGAAACGTGGCTCCAGAACCTCAAACTAGTCCAAATTCAAAGATGTTTCATCTGAGACAATATTGGCTCTATTGAAAAATAGAGCTACATCATTTTTCTGATCATAGCAACACTGGATATGGCCAATGTTCGTACATACAGGATGTTGCAGAAAGGAAGGTGCACTGTACACTCATCATGGGTAAGGCCAGAGTGGCACCCACAAAGGTTGTCAAAGTGCCATGTTCTGAACTTTTTGGGGTTACAGTTTCTGCATCACTAAGTAACATCCCAAGAGAGGAACTTGACTTAAAAGGTGGATCAAATTTTTCTGGACAGATGCTCAAATTGCTCTGAGGCATATAAAAAATGATGCCCAGCAATTCCATATTTTTGTTGCCAACTGTGTTCAAAGAATTAGCAATAATACAGATCCTGGGCAGTAGTTTCACATTAAGACTGACCAAAATGCTGCTCATCATGCATCTAGGCAATTCACGTTGGCAGAACTTATGGAATCAAATTGGTTTACTGGGCCAGAATTCTTGAAAGACTGAGAATTCAGCACAATTCGAGGATGTCCTGAATTCATCATAGGAGACCCAGAGGTGAGGGTTCTGAAAAATATGCTCACTCAAACAGAACATTTTCTTGATAGGTTGTCCAGATTGTCAGACCAAAACAGAGCCTTAAACATTATTGCTCCAATAAAGCATATGGCAAATAAATCTCAATCAGGCCACATCACTCTAACAGAAAAAGAATCAACTTCCTTTGCACTCATCAGGACAGTCCAATACTACATGGGAAAAACAGTGAAGGTTTCTTAATAGGAAACCCAACAAACTATCAAAAGCCAGTGAGATTTACCAATTTGGCCCTATTCTAAAAGATGGACTACTCAGAGTGGGAGGACAGTTAAAACAATTTACATCCCTCAAGGCTAGATAACTCAATAATACTACCAAAAAAGAACATTGTAACTCATTTAATCCTTGATTTCTGTCACAAGAAAACTCAGCACCAGTGTTAGAGGAATGACTTTGAATGAAATCCTGGCTAATGTCTATTGAATCATGAGTGCCAGCAAAGTAGTGGCCAGATACATTAAGGACTGTGTTATTTGCAGAAGAATGCGTAGACTCCTGGAAGAACAACACATCGTAAACCTTCCAGCTGAAAAAGTTCAGCTCTCTTCACCATTTTCATACACTGAAATAGACTGTTTTGGTCCCTTCTATGCAAAACATAGTTGGAGAGAACCAAAGTGATATGGTTTTCTGTGTACATGTCTCAGCTATCCACTTAGAAATGCTAGAAGGTCTCAACACTAATACCTTCTTGAATGCCTTAAGGTGCTTCATAGCTCTCAAGGGTGCAGTAAGGCAAGTACAATCTGACCAAGGGACAAATTTTATGGGAGGTAAAAATAAATTCATGAAGGGTGTGACAGAATTGGATGAGGATAGAGTTGCTAGGTTTCTGGCTGAGAAACAGTGTGGCTTCATAAGGAATGTACCCGAGGCAAGTCTTTTTGGCAGTGTATGTGTGTGCCAAATATGGACAGTCATAAGTGTGATGAGCACTCTTTTAGCATCAGCTGCTGGAAGATTGGCTGATATCATGTTGAGAACATTTCTGTATGAGGCAATGGCAAATGTAAACAGCTGTCCACACACAGTAGACCAAGTCAGTGACCCAAGAAGCTTTGTACCCCGACACCAAATCACTTAATCCATATGAAAACATCTACACTACTTATGCCTCCTGAGAAGTTTGTCAAAGATTTGTATACAAGGAAGAGATGGCAAATGGTTTGTGGTGAATACAAAATAAAAATAACTGTCTTTTCTTCACTGTTTTCAAATTTGTGAACCAGTGCTAAAATCTGTTTTTAACCAATAGAAAAAAGGATTGGTTCCATGCTGAAGAAAAAAAGACCAAGGAAAAGTTTGCAAGCCTGTGTGAAATATAATTCTAACTAATGAAATAGGAGTGATTTACAAACCCAGAAAAAGTAACAAGCTGATGTCAAATCACTTTCTGAAATACATAGAGAAAGAAAGTTGAATCAAACAGAAACAAGGGAGCAGAGAACAGATTCAACACCAGCCACGATATAACAGAAATTGTTGACTGCCAATTGGACACTATTGTCCATGCGACTTGTATATGCACCCTCCCACATTCTCTCTTATGGTGCTTTCTTTATATCTCCTTCTTTCTTTTCACCTAATTTCTGTTCACAATAGAAAGAGAGGAACAAAGATTTTGACTGTTTATGGATACACACATCAAAACAGATGTATCTTTTTCTGCACAAATTACATTTTTCTAAAACAAACTCTTAATTCTTCAAACACATTACTACTCTTCTTCAAACACTTTACTACTCTTCATCTTAGAAGATTTTCACAGTTTAATAATTTTATGCATATATATTGATGTTATTCTGTTTGATAAACAAATTTTCATTTATTTATACAAGCAAGTCTTATCTTTTCAACCTTATGATAATTTTAAATTGTTGGAGACTTTGGTTATGTTTGGCACAAGGTCAATTTTAATAAACATAATTGAAGTCCCTACAAGTTCAGTAGAACTTGCAGAAAAGTTCTAAGAAATATCTAGCCAACATGACCATCAGACAACGATGACATACAACCAGAAGAAATGTAAAGGCTGGAGACATCTCAATCTTCAAGGAAGATAATCTTTCTTGAAACCAGTGGAAAATGGCCAAAGTGGTAGAAACAGTAAAAGACAAAGATGGCTTAGTGCAAAAGGTTAAGCTACAAATAGGTCAAGGTAACTGAAGAAGGAATCTTCATTTTCTTCATGTGCCATGTTTCTTAAGGACGTAGGCGATCATGGACTTCCATTTGGCTCTGTCTCATGTCGCTCTCAGAAATTTTTCTCTTGGTATCTCTTCCAAGCCCCACTCCACCAACCATTTGCTCAGATCTAACAAGTACATAACTTGCTGTTTTCCCCTGTCTCTTTTTCCATTTATTCGACCTGTGAGTATCAAGTTCTCCAGGCCCTCCTTCCTCATTACATGTCCCAGGAACCTCATTTGTCTCTTCCTGATATTTATTATCAGTTTTCTTCTCATTTGCATCTTTTCCAACACCTCATTGTTGCACATGTGCTCTGTCCATAGTATCCTCAGCATCCTTCTGTAAAACCACATTTCTGCTGCCTCAAGCAACTCCTTCATCTTTGATGAGATCATCCAGCATTCACAACCATACAGAAGGACTGATATCACATAGCAATCCCACACTCTTTTTTTGGTTTCTAATGAGATTTTCCAGTCTTTCAGTACTCTGGCTAGGTTCTGAAATGTGTCTTTAGCTATGCCAATGCGTCTTTGGATTTCTGTGTTGCATTCTCCATCATCTGTCAAAACACTTCCCAAGTATTTAATTAAATTTAATTAAATCAACTTTACAGTGTTAGCTGCTTGTGGTAAGTCAACTGGGATTCAGTCCATTTTTCAGTCTGTTTTTCTGTAATTTTCGGAAATTTTTTTTTTCGTTTTTTTGTTCGTCTTTGATTTTTTTTTTTTTGTCAGTTAGTTTGTGTAAATTATTTTGCAATACAAGGTTATTTTTGACTTAAGATAAATAGTATCACGGTTCAATTATTTCCATTAGTTTTGTCTTGTAGAAGAGTTAAATTTCTGTCTTCAAGACATTCAATTCGTAACAGTTGGCCAGCAAACGCATGCTACTTAACTCGACTATATTCTGTAAAAAATGGTTTAATTTTTATTTTTGTCTTCCGAAATTTAATTAAATCAACTTTACAGTGTTAGCTGCTTGTGGTAAGTCAACCGGGATTCAGTCCATTTTTCAGTCTGTTTTTCTGTAATTTTTAGAAATTTTTTTTTTTGTTTTTTTTTGTTCGTCTTTGATCTTTTTTTTTTGTCAGTTAGTTTGTGTAAACTATTTTGCAATTCAAGGTTATTTTTGATTTATACAAAGTTAAAACTTTGTAAACCTCAGTCACTTTTTTTTTTCTTCCTTTTTTTTTAATTGGAGTAGATAGTTCCTACTATCGCCCGGTCTCACACTCCACCCACTTCTTTTGAATGAGTTTAGAGGTGATCACCTTGTTTCTTGTTTAGGAAGGGGTTTCCGGTTCATCCCCCTTCTCCGGTCTTAGTGTTAGTTCAGCTGGAAGCTCTTTGCAGTTACAGAGTATGGTGGCAACGTCTTTACATTCTGAGGGTACTGTGTTGGCAGTTTCCTGGTTGCTGCTTCCGACTGGTAGTTAGGAGCCCGAATTCTTGCGTAGCGTCTTGAGAGGATGCTCTGATCAACAGTTGAATAAAACCGGGGTTCTTGTAGTGCTCTATCGCACATGGACAGGCGTCCCTGCATGAACGTTCGGTGGGCAACCCCAAGGCCACATTATGTTGTAGGCCGCACCAGTCTCCATCCTTCACAAATTGCAAACGATTGACCGACTGATTCTATTCTAAGACCTCTCCTTAAATGAATCACTATGGAAAAAAGCAAACATAATAGCAAAACTAAACCAGCTCATTTGAAAACGCCCAAACCTGTCTGCATCTCTTTCACTAACATACGCGGCATCCACACCAACTTCCTCAGCGTAGATTCATTCCTCCATAATAACTCACCTGATATAAAAGCCCTATGTGAAACTAATCTTAACCATTCTATCCCCTCATCTGAGTTCTACATTTCTGGCTACCTTCCCCTCTTCAGGAAGGACTCCAATGTTCATATGTATGGGCTTGGTGTCTATGTCAGCGAACACCTTCCCTTAGCTAGGGTGTCATCTTTTGAATCCCCAGATCATTCTTTCATGTGCTTCCGCCTCTCACTTCTCAGCTCGATTAGCTATCTCTTCTTTCTCTACCGCTGTTCTTCCTCCCCTGACTGTTCGTTACTTGACATCATTTCTGACAATATTGACAAAGCCATTTCTTCCCATCCCTCTGCCCATGTATTCATGTTTGGTGACTTTAACACCCACCACACCAAGTGGCTGAAGAATGCTGTCACTGACCCTGCTGGTGTCCACACCATGAATTTTTCAATCACCCAATCCCTTACGCAAGTAGTGGACTTCCCCACACGTTTCTCCGACAACTCTAATGGAAGGGACTCACTTCTAGACCTCTGCTTCACTTCCATCCCATACTCTTGCACTACCAGACAACTCTGCCCACTCGGAAACACTGACCACACTGTAGTGTCCATCAATATTTCACTCCACTCCCACCCGACCCATGATACCCAGACAAGTAGACTATCCTACTGCTATCAAAGAGCAGACTGGGATTTGTTCCGAGACTTCCTCTGTGACATCCCTTGGAACAACGTTTTTAGTCTTCCCATCAAAGAATGTGCATCCGAGGTCTCCTCCTGGGTTAAGGCTGGCATCGATGCCTTCATCCCTGCTAGGAAATTCCAGCTTAAATCTCATTCGTCTCCATGGTTCTCACCTGCTTGCTCGGCTGCCATTGCCCACCGGAATCATTTCTTCCGACTCTATCGTAACTACGCGTCGGACCAAAACAGGCGCCTTTTCACTTCAGCTTGTAATAAGTGTAAAAGGATACTTAACGAAGCTAAGATGTTGTTTGCTGGCAGAATAAAGCAACGCATAGCATGCTCTAAATTTGGCGCTAAAGACTACTGGCAACTCTGTAAAAGAGTACTTAACAAGAGCAAGTCCACAATACCCCAGCTAATCAACAAATTTGAGGTCCTCACCTCCCCAGCAGATAAGGCTGAATGCTTTGCCCGCAGATTCTCGAACAATTCGAGTCTGGACTCATCTGGAGTTTTTACACCTGACTTCTCACCTAGAACTGAGGCACAACTGAATGATGTCCACTTTACACCTTCGCTTGTCTCTAAGATAATCTTAAAACTTGACCCTCACAAAGTGAGCAGTGGTGATGGAATCCCAACCATAGTCTTAAAGAAATATGCCCCTGAACTCTCCTCTGTCCTTTCTAAGCTCTACAAACTCTGCCTATCTGCTTCCTGCTTTCCTGCCTGTTGAAAATCTTCCTCTGTAGTTCCTATATTTAAAATCACTGGAGAACCCTCTAACCCTGCAAATTACTGCCCTATCAGCCTTCTTCCGATCTTTGGCAAAGTGTTCGAAGCCATTATCAATGCTGAGGTGGTTCAGCATCTCACAGCACACAAGCTCCTCATGGACAAGCAATATGGTTTCCGCTTCACCAGGTCTACTGCTGATATGCTAACGACCATCACCGAGTACATATACCAGGCACTCGACAGGAATGGCGAAGCCCGAACTGTTGCATTGGATATATCTAAGGCATTCGACAGAGTTTGGCATGCTGGCCTTCTATGTAAACTGTGGAGCTATGGTATAACTGGACTAATCCAGTCATTCCTCTCTAACCGCACAATGAAGGTGGTATTAAACGGACATGCCTCTCAGAACTACCATACAAACGCAAGTGTCCCCCAAGGCTCCATCTTAGGTCCTACACTCTTCCTGATATACATTAATGATCTCCCTGATTCCATAAGATCCCAAATAGGTTTGTATGCCAATGACACCACAGTTTACTCTCGCCTCCTACAAAAATCTGGTGTAGGCGGCAAAGCTAACCTCGCAGCCAAGATTGAAAAAGACCTTCAATCCATATTGGACTGGGGTAAGAAATGGCTAGTAAATTTTAATGCTTCTAAAACGAAGCTACTCTCAATTAACCATCATTGACAATCTCACCTACCTCCCATTAGCATGGACCAGGCTTGCCTCCCAGAGAGTAAAACACTACGCCTCCTTGGTCTCACACTTTCAGCGGACCTCAAATGGAATGACTATATCGAATCCATTGCTAAACCCGCTGCTATGAAAGTTGGTTCTCTGTGTAAGGCCCGGAAGTTTTTTCCGTCTAAATCTATCCTGCACATATATAAATCTACCATCCACCCGTGCATTGAATACTGCTGCCATATCTGGTCGGGTGCCCCTGCTATTCTCCTCGGGCTTCTTGATAAGGTTCAGAGGAGGGTCTGTAATGTGATAGATACCGACTTGGCAGACCGCCTGCAGTCTCTCTCCCACCGGCACGACGTGGCTTCCCCATGTCTCTTCTATAAATACTTTCACGGCTTCTGCTCCGATGAACTTAGATCACTGGTGCCCCCTAAATACGAATTTGCATGAGATACTAGATTAGCAACTAGATCCCACCCTTTTACAGTGAAACTGATAAAATGCAACCGCAATTTCTACTCCAACAGTTTCTTTCCTCGCACTTCTCGACTGTGGAATTCCCTTCCATATGATTGCTTCCCTGACGGATACAATCTCCAGGAGTTTAAATGTAAAGTCAATAGACACCTCCTAACACACTAACCTGCTCCCATTCCTCCTGACATTCCCTATGTCTAACATTCATTCCTCCTGACATTCCCTATGTCTAACCACTCCTTCTCTTTACCTTCCCCTATGTAGCCCCATGCGCAATAGTGGCAGTGGAATGCCTTGCTTGGGGTGAGATGATTAAAAAAAAAAAAGAAAAAGTATTTGAATTTTTTGATTTGTTTTATTTTAGATTCTCCAACTTGCAGTTGGCGTATTGGTCTCCTCTTTTTGCTGATGACCCTGCATTCAGTTTTCTTGAGATTTATGCTCAACCCTTTCAAAAAGAAATACTGAATGCATAATTGAATGCCCAATTCAAAATTAGTTGTGCTAGTCAAGAACACTTCATAAAAAAATAATAATTATAATAAATAAAATATATACACACAGAAAGCACAAGAATTACAGAATACATAAGATGTACTCAAACATCCTTTCACAGATCTTTGTCTTTTGGTGGCAGTGTAGCTGTTGCCTTAGGGTGTACCATAGTTTAGTCATGTATCCCTTTCTCTTCTTGGGTAGATTCACCATTCAAACATAGATGGTGTAAGGGAAGCAACTATGTAAGGGCTAATATGCCAGAAATTTCACAATGCAATGAGATTTCTGCCCAGGTGTGGACCAGTTGAAATATTTGGAGGGAATTTTGTATTGTAAAGAATTGGACCTGAGATGTTCCTTGATACTGGTTACAGTGTACAGTATTTCATGGTGTCTTCAATTTATTACGAAAATGTGTGTCATTTGACAGGATTCAAACCTGTGAATTATATTGTTGTATAGGCTTGATTAAAACCTTGTTTAGACTAATGGTCATTCATGGTCGAGAGGTCTAAGACGTGCTGGATCACATGGTAGCTTCCCCTATGTGGATAGGGGTCGCAGGTTCAAATCCTGCTGAAGGACACACATTTTCAATATATATATTTTCAATATATTCAATATATATATATATATATATATATATATATATATGAATGGAGTGTGGTCTGAAAATTACATTCAAGTAGGAAACTTTTTTTTTTTTAATCATATCACCCCGAGCAAGGCGGTAAGGCCACTGGTGTGTCAGAGGCTATGTAAGAGTGAAAAGATTGGAAAAGAGAAAGCTGGAAACCACATCCTAAACAGGGAACAAGTTCAATAGACGTGGGTGGAGTGTGAAACTGGGCGATAGTTTAGTCTATCTACTCCAATTGAGGAAAAAAAAAATAAGCAAAAAAGAAAAGTGAAAAGATTGGAAAAGAGAAAGCCAGAAACCACATCCTAAACAGGGAACAAGGGATGAGCCTCTACACCTGTTCAATAGACATGGGTGGAGTGTGAAACTGGGCGATAGTTTAGTCTATCTACTCCAATTGAGAAAAAAAATAAGCAAAATATATATATATATAATGTCATCCACAGACAGATCTGTTTCACTGTATCACAGCTCATCAGTACAGTTAGACTCCGATTGCTACACAACCCAGGCTCGAAACCCAACCGATTTGGCGTCAGTCGGCAACTCTACCCCTGGGCCACGGGGCGTTTGGTGGAAGAAGGTAGTCCTTTTAGCACATATCATGTTATGTGCCCAATATTAGGGTTTTGGTGTTGTATGGTTGAATGCAAGCCTGGGCAATGTGATATGCAGAACAGGCTGTTGCTCGTGTAGCACTATTCACATCATTAATTAGACCAAAAGAACAACAAGGTTGTTATACTTTGGGACCAGTGCTGTTGTAGGAGCTGTCAGAACTAGTTGAATGCAACAGCAAACTGCCTTAAGGACTCCAATTTCAGATTTTACCTAGAAGCCTTTTCCATAACTGGATATGGCCACAAAGCAGTGGAGGTTTGAAATGAGGGTGATGAGCTCTACCTTGCTCAAAGCAACTAGTTATGAAGTGCCATTGACTCATCTTTCATCTCTTTTCCTGTCTGTACAAGTAGTTCTGTGATGAGCATGCCAGGAGATTGATTTGGTTGTCAGTGGCTACTTGAACAAGCATGCCATGGGAGCATTTTATAGATAGTGGGAGCTTATCCCCACCATCATACATGGCTATGACAACCTTGTATATTCAGTTTTTTATTCATTAAGTTAATCTGTCTCTTGTGGGTCTGTCCACCATCTTCACACTCACTAAACAGTGCAGACTCCACTGGCTAGGCCATGTAGATGTTAGATGGTTGCATCCCAAAAGACTTCCTGTATGGACAGCTGGCCTCTGGAAGAAGACTCACTGGGTGGTTACAGTTGCAGTATTGTGACCTCATGAAATGCAACATGAAGGCTGTGGGCATCAACATGGAATCATGGGATAGTGTGGCAGTTAACCACTCCAAGTAGAGAAGAATCCTGGCCAAACAACTCAAATAAGGGGGAGGAGCAGCTGACACAAACCATCATGGAGAGGTGGGTTTGTAGAAAGCAAAGTGACAGCTCAGACAGACTAGAAACAGAACACAGGAATGCTGATTTTCTTGCAGAATGCAGCATTGGTGAAATTGAGACTTTCCTGATCCAGTCACAATTTCGTGGAGCTGGTCTTGTTGCAAGGATGAGTGATGATAGAATACATAAAGTCCTCATGTATAGTCAGCTTGACAGTAGACAAAGGAGTGTTCGATGGCCATGGCTTAGATATAAAGACAAGCTAAAGAGTAACCTCTCAGCTCTCAATGTGCCTTATACTAACTTCGAGGGAGGTGCCCTGGATAGAAATAATTGGAACATTTGTGCCAGAGAGGTATTAGCAATTTCAAAATCAGTTATATTGACAGGCTAAGAGATAAAAAACAATGGTAAAAAGCATCAGAAAACATTTCTGTGGCTATGTCTTAAGATTCTTACTGTTGCACAATATGTGAACTTGTATGAATATCACAAGTAGGAATAAACTGTCACATATAGCACAAACATAAAAACTGTATAAGGTTGTTGGATCTATATATATTGAAAATGATGAGGGAGTCCATTATATATCCATATGTATGTATGTATTTATGCAAATATTTGGATATAATTGAAAATATATATCTGTAAAAGGACTATATAAAAATGGACAAAATAAAAACTTATCTTAGCCAATATGGGTTTTCTCTGATTGACTTTTGTCTTTATAAAGTCCATCAGATGACAAAACATGTTGTCTGAGACAAGTTTAACTTCTGTCTTTATTCATACATATTTATATATATACAGTAGTTACTCACTTATCTGCGTATTGTTCATTCAGTAATAAATTTGAACACTCTCAGCTACTGGCGTGTGTTTACATTGTATATAACATGCTAAAGTCTGCCTTCCTCTACAAGGGTTCATAGGTAGAATCACCGACTGATGTCAGTTTGGTCGGGTTTCAATCCTGGCTAGAAGAAATTGAATGTCTAACCATACTGATGAGGTGTGATACAGTGAAACAGATCTGTCTGTGGATGATTATATATGTGTGTGTGTATGACAATGTGAATCTACTGTAAAAAAAATAAACCCAGGAAGCTTTGATAGATTGGGAAAAGAATTGGAAAAATTCTTTAATACCCATGACCTAAAAATATCTACCATAATTAATGCAAAAAATACCAACTTTCTTGATGTAATATTCAACTTGAACTCCAAGGAATATAAACCATTTATAAAACAACTAAGTAACCTGAAGTGTAGTGAATCGAATCATCCACAGTCATACTTTTAATCAGATATTTAATGGAAAAATATTTATAAAAGAATTTTTTTGTTATTGATACCATTGTTTCAGAGCCAAAACAAGGAATGGGTATTGTATTTTGTATGTGTGAAAACAGCAAAGACAACGAGGAGGTGGAAGTGAAAATGTAGAATTTCAATGTCAGTTTTCATTGTGATAAAATCGAGGAGCAGACAGTAGGAAATCAGAAAAGCTGGAATGTCAGCAGCAATTGGCATGATCAGCTCAGCTAGAAAGTTGTTGTTGGTCAGTAGGAATGTCGTCAGTGTCTTGTATAAAAGACATAGGCTCAAAAGTTGTCAGCATCTGGTAGGATCAACAAAGGGTGGAACATGGTTGCCTGTTAGCAGGAATGTCATCAATATCTGGCATAAATGGCATTGGCTTGAATGTCAACAGGAATGTTGTCAGCATGTACCATGAACGACACAGGCTGGAACGTTGATAGCATCTTGCAGGGATGGCACAGGCTTGAAATGTCATTGGCTGGTAGAAATGTCACATGTATGACACAGGCTGGAAAGTCATCATTGGTTGGCAGAAATGGCACAAGCAGGAAAGTTGTCAGCATCTGTCAGGAATGGTAAGGTCAAGTCTTGGCTGCAATTGAATGCAGACCAGGGAGAATGGGTTTGGCTGTGGCCTAGCACATGTATACACCCAGGTAGGTGAAAGAGTAGCACATGTGCTCTTTGGCCATGTATGGCTTGTGTTTTGCTTCCATTCCAGGATTTGATTGCAGTTAAACAAGATCGCTGCGAGCTAGCACTTATGAAAGCCATGGCAATTGGACTTAAAAAGTTGTCTCTCTTTTGCCAGATCGGACTGCAGTTAATGGAATCTCAAGCAAAAAACCCATTCCAACTCAAAAGCAGAGTCAAACCTAAAGTAGGATTGGCTGCTGACACAAAACGTATTTACTCCAGGAATCAACTGTGGGTAGCAGGATCATAAACAAAGCATATGTCTAGTGGGAGGTGGTAGGAGAGCAAAAAGTATGTATCTGAGAACAGATACTACACTTTTGATTTACCCTACTCCGCCACTGGAGTGAGTTGTGACACAAGGTCAGTTTTTAATATGGGAAACCTGAGCCCATACACTCAGGCCATTGGTCAAAGATTACCCAGCACTTCCCGCTTACGCGGTAATTGGGTAGAAAGCTGGTCAATGCTTGAAAAAATTGGTCAAAAGCTAATTTTAGCTGGTGAATGTTTCCATGCCGGCAAGCAGGAAGTAAGGATCAGAGAACAGATACTACACTGTGATCCTACTCTCTGAGCCAAGTAGAACTGTTATTTACACAGTCTCTCTCACTGAAGAGAGATGTGACACAAGGTCATTTTTTTAAATTGAGGACACTGGGCATGAATGCTCAGGTTACTGGTAAAAAATTATCCAGCCCCCCACCAACAAGGTCACAGGGTACTAAGCTTATCTTAGCAGGTCATAACTTGTTGAAGCTGGTTATTATCTTTCAAACCAACACACTCGCTACCAGGTGGCAAGTACTGCAGGTGGCCAGAGAGCAGAATGTGAGCGTCTGAGAACAGATATTACACTTTGATTTGGGGTTTACTCTACTCCCCTACTAGAGCAAGTTGTAACACAAGATCAGTTTTTAATGTGGGAAACCTGAGGGTGTATGCTCAGGCCACTGGTCAAAGATTACGCAGCCCCTGCTTGCACAGTAACTGGGTACAAACCTGGTCATTGCTTGTCATAGCTGGTTAAAAGCTAGTCTTAGCTGGTCATTGCTTCCATACCTGTGAACAGGTAGTGAGTATCTGAGAACAGATACTTTGCTTTGATCCTGACCAATAGGCCAAGGAAGGGCCAATTTTTTGATGAAAGTAACACTGATAATGAGGGGTCATTCATCAGTAATATCTCCTGGCTTCTTATTTTTGTCTCCGAAATCAAGGTTGCCCTTTTGTTAAAAAATTATAACAAGTGGGAGCAGTCAGCTGCGACACTATGGTAGTGACAACTGTTAGTTATAGAAATTCTACTTTTAATGTCATAATTATGATATTCACAAGTAAATTTTGGTTTTATTTGTTAAATATACATTTCTATTAAATATGAATTCTACATTTGGACAAGTTCTTATATTAACATGATTCATTTAACAGATTGCTGTATATAGACACAAGAAAATTGACAATATATGTTTATTGAGTAGTTCATTATAGAATTTTAGAAAATATCAGCAAAATAATTGTATCAATTTCTTTTTGCATCAGAATGTGGTCAGAAACTGAAATCTTCAGCCCATGAGATATATCAATAAATAGCTTTTTCATGCATAAAGAAAATCTTGATTTTTTTTTTGTGAGAAGCATCTGAATATATGAATAAAATTTTCTCTCTCTCTGTTTACACTTCTTTTATTGTCTGAAAAATCCATTTCAGATTTAATTTTAACAAGGGTAAAATTGTATAAATGTTTATCTGCAATACTGAAACCTAATAAATTGGAAAAAAATCTCAGCAGAAACTCAAAACCCTATCAGGGGAGGTAAGTCTGCTTGTTTTAAACTTGCTATGATTTTTTGTTTTTATTTTTCATAGTTTTTATTTCTTTCTTTATCATATACAGTCTTTCTTTTTGTCACTGCTTTGTTTAAAAAACAATTTTGTAACTTTTTCCCTCTTTGTTAATAGTCATATAAAATATTGAGTAGATTTTAATTTCATCACAACCAAGCTATGATGAAAGCCTTCGTGTAAAAAAATACTAAAAATTGAATTCTGATTTTCAGTATAAGATGCAGAACAGAAAATTCTGACCAGCATAACAACTACTCATGAGTTAATGAGAAGAAATAAAAAATAGTCTAATAAAATATTAAAATTTACAGTGAAGACTTTATTTTATTAAGCATTGTTACATATTTTGTGAGAGCATAAAGTTTTATAACTATGAA
The DNA here is from genome assembly GCA_037127315.1 of Ascarosepion bandense. Taxonomy (NCBI): domain Eukaryota; kingdom Metazoa; phylum Mollusca; class Cephalopoda; order Sepiida; family Sepiidae; genus Ascarosepion; species Ascarosepion bandense. The sequence goes on from JBBBDQ010000365.1 coordinate 996,740, forward strand.
ATATTGATATATATTTGTGCAGTTTAATGTTTTCAGTTTTATGATTAACTAAGTTAAAACTTTGTTAAAAATAATAGACATATGTCAGATAATATAGTCATTTTCTGGAATGATTTAATAATGTTTACCAGCCCATGTCAAGAATATGATATGGTATATATGATATGGTATATATGATATGGTATATATGATATTCAACAACAACACATCTTTTAAATAAAAGATAAAAAAGATAATTTTTTGGAGAAAAAGTAGAAGCAAAACATCACTTAAAATAATATTCATATATTATTTTTAGAAATATGCAATAACAATATAATGTTCAGTATTCTTTGCAGTGAAGTAAGTTTAATAAAATACGAGGAGTATTCATAGTTTGGTGTAAAATGTGTGGACTGACTTACTTTATGATGGTCAGCCTAATATGTTTGTGAAATTGTAGACAATTTCTTAGTAGGCAGTTACTGATGAATACCTCTTATTGTGTGTGTAGACAAAGCCTTTGTTGGCAGGTGCTGACTGTCTCTCTTCTATTGTGTGTGTGTGTGTGTGTGTGTCTCTTGTGCACACATGTAGGTTCAACTGGCCTCCCAAATTGGTTTTGAGCCTTGAGAAGTGGTAGGCTTCTATCTTTATATCTGCAAGGAGATTCAAAATCTAATTTCATATAGAGGTATGAACTTTTTATATAAAAGGTTTTCATTGGTTAGAAAATAATTTTACACTGTTTAGTGAAAATCTTTTCCTTGAATTTGTGGGAGTGGTAAAGGGAGTTATTATTGTTATTTTCTAAATATATGCAAATAACATGTGGTAGGTCTATAACAATGTCCACCACATATTTTAGCAGTATTTTCCCTGGTAGTTATTGTTTATATAACAAACATTCGAATGGGATTTTATTGGTTGAAAAAATATATAGGATTTCATTCCCATAATACACTTCTAGAGTGATAAATATTGGAGATATTTTCAATATTTCTTCAGGAAGGACTCCAATGTTCATATGCATGGGCTTGGTGTCTATGTCAGCGAACACCTTCCCTTAGCTAGGGTGTCATCTTTTGAATCCCCAGATCATTCTTTCATGTGCTTCCGCCTCTCACTTCTCAGCTCGATTAGCTATCTCTTCTTTCTCTACCGCTGTCCTTCCTCCCCTGACTGTTCGTTACTTGACATCATTTCTGACAATATTGACAAAGCCATTTCTTCCCATCCCTCTGCCCATGTATTCATGTTTGGTGACTTTAACACCCACCACACCAAGTGGCTGAAGAATGCTGTCACTGACCCTGCTGGTGTCCACACCATGAATTTTTCAATCACCCAATCCCTTACGCAAGTAGTGGACTTCCCCACACGTTTCTCCGACAACTCTAATGGAAGGGACTCACTTCTAGACCTCTGCTTCACTTCCATCCCAGACTCTTGCACTACCAGACAACTCTGCCCACTCGGAAACTCTGACCACACTGTAGTGTCCATCAATATTTCACTCCACTCCCACCCGACCCATGAAACCCAGACAAGTAGAATATCCTACTGCTATCAAAGAGCAGACTGGGATTCGTTCCAAGACATCCTCTGTGACATCCCTTGGAACAATGTCTTTAGTCTCCCCATCGAAGAATGTGCATCTGAGGTCTCCTCCTGGGTTAAGGCTGGCATCGATGCCTTCATCCCTGCTAGGAAATTTCAGCTTAAATCTCATTCATCTCCATGGTTCTCACCCGCTTGCTCGGCTGCCATTGCCCACCGGAATCATTTCTTCTGACTCTATTGTAACTACGCGTCGGACCAAAACAGGCGCCTTTTCACTTCAGCTCGTAATAAGTGTAAAAGGATACTTAACGAAGCTAAGATGTTGTTTGCTGGCAGAATAAAGCAACGCATAGCATGCTCTAAATTCGGCGCTAAAGACTACTGGCAACTCTGTAAAAGAGTACTTAACAAGAGCAAGTCCACAATACCCCCGCTAATCAACAAATTTGAGGTCCTCACCTCCCCAGCAGATAAGGCTGAATGCTTTGCCCTCAGATTCTCGAACAATTCGAGTCTGGACTCATCTGGAGTTTTTAGACCCGACTTCTCACCTAGAACCGAGGCACAACTGAATGATGTCCACTTTACACCTTCGCTTGTCTCTAAGATAATCTTAAAACTTGACCCTCACAAAGCGAGCGGTGGTGACGGTATCCCAACCATAGTCTTAAAGAAATGTGCCCCTGAACTCTCCTCTGTCCTTTCTAAGCTCTACAACCTCTGCCTATCTGCTTCCTGCTTTCCTGCCTGTTGGAAATCTTCCTCTGTAGTTCCTATATTTAAAAACACTGGAGAACCCTCTGACCCTGCAAATTACTTCCGATCTTTGGCAAAGTATTCGAAGCCATTATCAACGCTGAGGTGTTCAGCATCTCACAGCACACAGGCTTCTCTCGGACAAGCAATATGGTTTCCGCTTCACCAGGTCTACCATCACTGAGTACATATACCAGGCACTCGACAGGAATGGCGAAGCCCGAACCGTTGCATTGGATATATCTAAGGCGTTCGACAGAGTTTGGCATGCTGGCCTTCTATGTAAACTGTGGAGCTATGGTATAACTGGACTAATCCAGTCATTCCTCTCTAACCGCACAATGAAGGTGGTATTAAATGGACATGCCTCCCAGAACTACCATACAAATGCAGGTGTCCCCCAAGGCTCCATCTTAGGTCCTACACTCTTCCTGATATACATTAACGATCTCCCTGATTCCATAAGAGCCCAAATAGGTTTGTACGCCGATGACACCACAGTTTACTCCCGCCTCCTACAAAAATCTGGTGTAGGCGTCAAAGCTAACCTCGCAGCCGAGATTGAAAAAGACCTCCAATCCGTACTGGACTGGGGTAAGAAATGGCTAGTAAATTTTAATGCTTCTAAAACGAAGCTACTCTCAATTAACCATCATTGACAATCTCACCTACCTCCCATTAGCATGGACCAGGCTTGCCTCCCAGAGAGTAAAACACTACGCCTCCTTGGTCTCACACTTTCAGCGGACCTCAAATGGAATGACTATATAGAATCCATTGCTAAATCCACTGCTATGAAAGTCGGTTCTCTGTGTAGGGCCCGGGAGTTTTTCCGTCTAAATCTATCCTGCACATATATAAATCTACCATCTGCCCATGCATTGAATACTGCTGCCATATCTGGTCGGGTGCCCCTGCTATTCTCCTCGGGCTTCTTGATAAGGTTCAGAGGAGGGTCTGTAATGTGATAGATACCGACTTGGCAGACCGCTTGCAGTCTCTCTCCCACCGGCGCGACGTGGCTTCCCCGTGTCTCTTCTATAAATACTTTCACGGCTTCTGCTCCGATGAACTTAGATCACTGGTGCCCCCTAAATACGAATTTGCATGAGATACTAGATTAGCAACTAGATCCCACCCTTTTACAGTGAAACCGATAAAATGCAACCGCAACTTCTACTCCAACAGTTTCTTTTCTCTCACTTCCCGACTGTGGAATTCCCTTCCACATGATTGCTTCCCCAACGGCTACAATCTCCAGGAGTTTAAATGTAAGGACAATAGACACCTTCTAACATACTAACTCACTTCCATTCTTTCAAACACTTTTCCCATCTGCCCAACCCTCATCCTCATTATCCTTACTCATCTGTCACCTTCCTCCTGACATTCCCTATGTCTAACCACTCCTTCTCTTTACCTTCCCCTATATAGCCCCATGCACAATAGTGGCAGTGGAATGCCTTGCTTGGGGTGAGATGATTAAAAAAAATAAATAAATAAAATACCATAGCCCTGGAGCTTTTACAGGAAGCCACAATATCAAACCCAGTTAAATATTTTCTAAATATCTATAGCAACAGCTAGAGCTTTGCCATTATTATGAAGAGCCTGGTATACATGTCTAGTGATGGCTATTAACACATCAGTAGTGTACCTGGTGAAGTGAAAGCCATATTGTTTGTCAGAGAGTAGGTTGTAAGAGGCTAGTTGCTTAACTATTTCAGCATTGATTAGATCTTCAAATACTTCACTGAAATGTAATAAGAGGCTAACAGGGCAATAGTTAGAGGGGTCAGAAAGTTTGCTAGAGTTCTTAAAGAGAGGAACTACACATGAAGACATCTAGCAAGCAGAAAGCAGAGAACAATAGCTTTAAATTTTGGGGAGTTCTGGAGTAAGCTCAGGAGCACATTTTTTAGGACGATGGCTAGGATTCCATCATCTCTGCTTGTCTTATGATAATTTATTTTAGAAATTATGGCTGAGACCATGGTTCTCTCAGGTGAGTTTTTGTTCTAGGTGGGAAATTGGGTGTGGGTATTCCAGATGAGTCAAGTGTGGAGTTGAAAGAGAATTTGAAAGCAAAACATTTAACCTTGTCTGCTGGAGATGAGAAGGCTTTCAATTGATTGAGGAGAAATTGAGATTTTGTTATTGTTTATCACACTCTTGAAAAATTACCAGTAATCCATAGAACCAAACTTGAAAGATGCTATACATTGTTTCATTTTATCAGCAAATATTAACTTTGCTTTATTCAAAACACACATGCATTCATTACAAGCTGAGACAAAGAGACATCTATTGTCATCAGACATGTCACTCTGGTACAGGCAGAAGAAATGATTCCTGTGGACAATAGCAGCTGAGCATGCAAGTGAGAACCAATAAGATGAATGAGGTTTAACTTAAAATTTCCTTGCTGGAATGAAAGAATCTATGCTAGCTTTCATCCAGGAAGAGATCTCAGAGGTGCTGTCTTGAACAGAAAGACTAAAAACTTTGTTCCAAGAGATGTCACCAAGGAAATCATGGAACAAATCCCAGTCCACATGTTAATAACAGAAATATATTTTATTGGTAAAAGGTTCATTTATAAAGTAGAAGTAGAACGAGATGTTTACAGAAATGACTGTATGAACAGAGTTGCCGGTAAATTTTCGTTTTAGGTCCTGAAGGCTTTTCCCTCTTCAAATTTATCCAAAATAGCATTATTTCTGTGCAAATGCATATACTGAACTCAAATCAACAATTAGTTACTGAAGAAACCTACCTTTTTGATCTGAACGTCCATAAAAAATCAAACTACATTTTATCTCCTGTAATTCTAATGCAGTCATGTAATTAACTGCTGAATGACTTTCTGTGTAGGACAACAAATTTCGGTCTATATTTGGTTGATTTTCTTTCTCTACTGAAACTTCCGGCTATTTACTTCCAGTAATGAAAGTAATACGCTGTTGTATTTCTATGCATATTACTTTCATTAAAGGAAGTTAATTGACCGAAATTTGTTGCCTACGCAGAACGTCATTCTGCAGTTAATTACATGACTTCGTGAGAGTTATGGGAGAGAAAAAGAGTGAGATATAGTTCGTTTTTTTTATGGACTTTCAGATAAAAAAAGGTAGGTTTCTTCAATAACTAATTGTTGATTTGAGTTCAGCATATGCATCCTCACAGAAATAATGCTATTTTGGATAAATTTGAAGGAGCAAAAGCCTTCGGGACTGAAAAACAAAAATTTACCGAGTTGCCAAGAGAGTAGGGCAGCATAGATGCAAGGATTTTGTTTTGTAACAAATATTTATATTTTTAAATTTAAGAAATGCTCATAAATATTCATAAGGTTGGTCAAAATGTTTAGGCAAACTATGGGGGAAGCCAATTCAATATCTAATAAATGAAAGACAATAAATAATGTTTTTGAAATTTTTTTTCTTTATTTTAATGTAAATTAATATTTAAATTATTTTAGCTTGGAGTTAATTTATGTGTTATATTTTAAATAACATGAGGTTATGAATTTAACCATTTCCTTTTTATTTTTTAACATTTTTTCGTCATATATGTTGGTTCAGTCCAGTGACTTGACCCAAAGAGTTGTGAGTTCAATACCTTGCTACAGTGGAGGTGAACAAAATGTTGAGAGTTAAGTTAAAGGAAGATAACTGATGCTGGGATATCTGAAAGAGGCATGGTTCGTGAAACTAGATCAATATATCCTAATGAATGAAAGAAAAGGTTCAGTTTGAAATTTCAATCACCTGAAGGAGGTCAAAGTGTACAACAGCTGAAACGTCATGAATATGGCAACAAAGATGTGTCCAACACTCTGGACAATGTAAATAGTGCAAATGATTACAATACTTCATCTCAGAATTATATAGACAAATATCAAAGGTGAATATGGCAGCAAAGATGTGTCCAACACTCTGGACAATGTAAATAGTGCAAATGATTACAATACTTCATCTCAGAATTATATAGACAAATATCAAAGGTGAATATGGCAACAAAGATGTGTCCAACACTCTGGACAATGTAAATAGTGCAAATGATTACAATACTTCATCTCAGAATTATATAGACAAATATCAAAGGTGAATATGGCAGCAAAGATGTGTCCAACACTCTGGACAATGTAAATAGTGTAAATGATTACAATACCTCATCTCAGAAATATAGACAAAAGTTTTGATTATTTGTTCAGTAATTTGTGTTTGAGAAGATAATTATAGCTATTTTCTCCTCCAGTCAATGATGCTGTTTTTCTTATTTTCCATCATATTTATGATGTAGTTGGGGTTTGTTTTAAATTTTTCATATATGTTTAGAAGGTATTGTGCTGTTTGTGTATTTACTATTTGTGTATTTACTATTTGTGTATTTACTATTTGTAAAAGATGCTTTGTGTGTATAATTTCCCTGTTTCAAGGGTTCTTCAATTGATTGCATGTATACATTATCTTTGTTATCTGCTGATTTTGCAGTGATATTACGTTGCTTTTAAGGGGAGATTCACACATTACATAGCAGTGGGTTTGATGTATGTGGGTGGTATGTTGGTCATTTTGCAATGTCCTCAGTGCAACTATAACTAATTTTTACTGTGTTCATTTTTTAATGAATATCTTGTTGTTATGGTGAAACACACTATAACTCAGGTAATGGACTCTCCCTCCTATATTAATAAGAGTTAACAAGAAATTCTTAGGAGTTCTAGAGAGTTCAGTAGAAGTACTGGTTAGTTCCAGTTTGGACATAGTAGAACTACTAGGCAGTTGCTATTAGTTGGCAGTTAACCGAATACTAAGGAGCCAGCTTTCAGTGAAAGATTACCAAGTTCCTAACATTTTGGGTGTGTTAAGTTGATTAGCAACCAACATAGCACAATTATAACCTTTAGTGTGAAAACTACTCCACAACACTTGTGAAGAGTACAAGATGGGAGAAGTTTTTGTGTATAAGTATAATGAACATTTTTCTTCATTTGCTTTTGAGTTTTTGTTGTACGGTGGGTTAAAACATGATATTTCTAAGTGAAATTTTTGTAAGTGAGAGTTTAAAAAATACATTATCTTTTAGGGTTGTTTCATAATCTTTTTGGTTTATGTTGAAAATGATATCCTGTAAGTAATTGGCAGATAACCCGTGGTTAATTGATTTTTGGATCTGCTTGATTATTGTTGGCAGATTGTTGGAAGATGTGTGCATGAAAACTGGTATGTCGAGTTTTCTATTCTTAGGTTGAGTGTGACATCTAGGAAATCAACTACTAGCCACAGGGTACACTTTATATATATATATATATATATATATATATATATGGTTGGCATTTTATATTTTTAATTTTGTGCATGCACATTGTTTTTGATTTTCAATTGCACAGTATAGTAGGGTCAGTTGGGCACCGTCTATGAGAAAACAGACACAAAGACATCATTTACTCTGCCAGAAGTTCAGAAATGGCATGCTGTACTGCTTGGCATTAATGCTGGAATCTCTAATACAAACATCTCAGAGTGTTTGGGTGTCAATCTGAGAACAGTGCAGGGGATCTGAAAAGAGTTGGATGAGTCTAATAGCTATTATGAAGGTGTTTGAAATTATAAGTAGTGATGGGAACATTAGGCTTCCATTCATTTTCCCACTGAGCTTCAGATTCAACATGGGAACCCACATCAAGTGCCTTGAGGTGGTTGTACTACCCCGAGTCAAGAGGATGGCTGCTCAAAGACTCTATGTCTGGCAACAGGACTCTGCACCATACCACACAAGCAGGAGAGTCCAGTCATGGCTGTCAGATAACTTCTGTGATTACATTACTCTTTGCATTCAGAACTGCTCAGTCTGTAACCCCTTGATTATTATGGGTGGGACACAATTGAATGAGAGACCTACAAAACTCCTTCTAATACCAAAGATTAAATAAAGGCAAGTATTATAGCAGCATTCACTAACTTAAATGAGGAGAATGACTAGAAGAGTGGCAGAAGATTCCAAAGTTGGCTTGAGGCTAGGGTTGAAGCCATTGGCGATTTTATAAAATACATTTACTCTTTAGCATTTCAAGATATTTTTGTGTAATTTTGGCAATTTAATCTTAAAATGAGATGTCAATGTTATTTTCATTTAGCATAATTTAGATGAGAATTTATCAATCCCACCCGGTACCAGAGCAGCAAAAGCTGACATATCAAAAAGAAACAAGTCATAACAAAAAAGAGGGGTAACAAAATATATATTACCATCAATTGGCAATACCAAAATACAGTTTACAAACAACTAAGCCTGTTTATTGGTTCTCTCTCATCAAAGTAAAAATCAGGTATATATATTACAGTGAATGCTACTGGATTAACTAAACAACTCAAAGCTTCTCATGATATTTTTCACTTACATTAAAATATTATTTAATTTTAAATTATGATGCCAAGAATAACTATGACTTACAAGGAAGTTTACTCTTTTTGCTTTAGGAGATATTATTCAAGAATATATCAGTTGATATTTAAATTTAACTTTATTTTATTCATGTTTTAATCTCTCTCATACATCACATCTCTTTTTTTTATTATATTTTGAAGATATCATAGTTTTATGCATATATACATATTCAATATGATTTAATTCAATGCATATAAAATAATTATAATTTGTGACTGTCATCATACAAAAAACTTTTTTAGATTATGTCTGGTGCAAAACAATAATGTATGTAAAGAATTAATTCAAGAATAAAGCAGCAATAAAAATAAAGCCATTCACAAGTAAAAATCTTAAATTTGAAAAGCATGCAATTTCAAAGTCTGATCAACTGGACCAAAAAGAATTTTTATTCTGGATACAAGCCTACAGTGTCTAAATTACCAACATGACCAATTTGTCTATATTAACAATGTCAGTGTATATGACAAGCATATTTTTTCTAAGTTTTGAAACTGGAACATACTCATGTTTTTCACTGAAAACGTAGAATGCATATATATATATATATATATATACCGCTCATTCGATAATGAATTGGATCACTCTAGCTATTGGGCATGTTTATACATGCTAAAAAGCCTGCCTTCTTCTACTGGACGCTCGTGGCCTAGTGGTAGAATCGCCAACTGACGCCAAATCAGTTGGGTTTCAATCCTGGGTTAGGAAGCGACCGGAGTCTAAGCCATACTGATGAGCTGTAATACAGCAAAACAGATCTGTCTGTGGATGACTATAGTATATATATATATATATATTAAAATAAATTTTCAAAATTCAAAAATGTTGAATGAACATTTCAACATGAAATCCCTAAGAGAGATTTTACGTCTTCTCAGCAACAGTCTAAATCAAAATGAAAAAAATAAGATTAAAAAATAACGGTTAGGATTTGAGAAATTTACGTCACAAAAAAAAAAAATTTTGAAAATCAGTCTATTTTTGGTTTTTACTTTTTGATAGAGTTATAAGTGAAAGATGAGAAAATTTGGCATGTCTAGCGTAATAAACGAAAAAGTGTTAAGGAGAGGGAGATCGTTAAATTGAGAATTGGGTTAAACAAAACAGAACAGAAAGGGAAGGGGTGGGATATAAAAAATGTATAGAGAAAAAAAGAAAGAAAAGAAAGAGAAAAAAAATGTGCTGTCTGTGTTTACTAAAAAAAATTTTAATATTGAAGTATCCTTACCAGCACCTGCTCCTGAATTTTAGAAGGGAATTTATTAGTTAGTGCCACCATAAAGCTAGTTTAAAAACCAAAAATAGACTGATTTTCAAAGATTTTTTGTGACGTATATTTCTCAAATCCTAACCGTTATTTATTTCTCTTTTTAATTTTATTTTTTCATTTTGATTTAGACTGTTGCTGAGGAGACGAGAAATCTCTCTTAGGGATTTCATGTTGAAATGGTCATTCAACATTTTTGAATTTTGAAAATTTATTTTAATTTATATTGGCTCTGTAATTTTAATTACATTGAGCTCTCCTCCTGTATCATTTTTTTAATATTAAAATTTTTAAAATTTTTAATATTAATTACGATCAGGTTCTTGGAATTTACCTTCCTACTTTTCCGTTTCAGATTAAAGTAATTTAATAAAATAAAAAAAAATAAAAAATATATATATATATATATATATATATATATAATAAAATATAGTTTTAAGACATGCTATATTTATGAGTTAAAGGGCTTGATATTATGGATAGAGCATATGCAAATATAAAAGTGGACATTGAAATCAAAACCCAGAGACGGCAGTCTGTTTCATGCTAACTGAAATTGTCATAGTAAATTCAATTTAATATCCTCTTTTATATAAAATATGGGATAAAATTTTAATAGGAAAATTTGGATATACCTTTTGTTTGCATGGCAGCATTTGACTGTATTATTTCAGAGTTAGGAAAAAACAAAATTCAGTGGAAAACAAATACATTTTTAAGGAGGCATGCAAGACACATGCTAAACAATTTTATTTTCCTTTGACAACCACCACACCACCTAGAAAAATAAGAGGCAGACTACAACAACAGTTTGTATAGACACAAACCTTACTACCAGACAAAATGTCTCATCATAGTCAACTCTGTGCTTCTGAAGAAAAGTTTGGGCCACTGAGTTTTAAATTGCTCTAAGTTTCCATCAGCATCATATTTTACAAACAAAAGGATTAGGGAAGATAACTTGTCCTTCTGTTAGTACTAGTAATATTCTAATTAGCACTGCTCCTCACTCACTGTTCTACTTTTTCTTTTACATCTAGCAGTTCTTTTAATGTTAAAAATTGGGCATGTACAAGTTCTTTAGTAAGCACATCAGCAACCAAGTCTTTATTTGGAAAGTATTCCAATGTTATATTCTTCATCTCAACCTGTTCTCAGATGTAATGAAACTTGATGTCAATATGTTTTGCTTGTCCATGATATTATGGATTCTTTACCATACATATTGTAGAGTGATTACCTTTGTAAATAAATGTCACTCCAAGTGTGTCATTGTTAAAGAGATTGCTCTGGAGACGCTGCATCCATATGACCTCTTAAGCTGCACCTGCCAATATCATGTATTCTGTTTCAGCTGTAGATAGATCAACACAGGATTACTAATTACTTTTCCAGCTAACAGTTGCTCCACTCAGTTTCAGTAAGTAGTCTGAGTTTGACCCTTGGTCATCCTGGTCAATAGTCCAGTTTGCATCTGAATATCATATTAGGTTGGTTGCCTTCTCCTTGTCATATTGTAATCCATAGTTATATGTATCATTCAGGTAACATATAATGTGTTTTACAGGTTTCGAATGTTCTGTTGTCGGCTGGGAATAAAACCTTGCAACATTGATGAAATATCAGGTCATGTCCTTGTACTCAGATAAAGTAGGCTTCCTATTGCTGATTGATACAATTCTTGATCCACCAGCTTGTCTTCTTCAGTGGCTTTAGTTAGCCTTGCACCAACATAAATAGGAGTTGTAGTAGGTTTCTGTTATGCCGTGAGTAAGAATAAATAACTCAACAACAGGAATAGGTTAATTGTTGTATTCTGTGAAAATAGTATTTACAAAGGTTATTAGTATCCAATACATGAATAAAGGTTAATCGTCTCAACCATCATAAGACGTAGTATGAGCAATGGGTACTTCCGGGTCATCACTGGAAGTCTACGACTGACCTGTTGATCGGCTGCTCGGCACACTCTCTACGTAAGTAGATGCCACCATTACTTTACATAGTAATGGAATAGTCCATTATTGCCGAATAGGCACGGGCGTCTCAACAGTTTTGAATTTTCCATTTGAAATTTTTAAAAGTTTGTACTATATATGCTGATTATTTAGTTCATATCTTTCCTGCCTCTGGATAAGTAATTTTAACACACAACTTTTTGATATTGTTTTTGACAAATTCTTGGATGTGTGTCAAGGACTTTACATGCTAGAATTATATTATCAACATAAACAGCAGCTATAAAAATTTCTCCTCCTGAAAATTAAGTGTAAATACAAGGGTCATTTTCTAATTGCCTGAAATTTATCTCATTTGACTTAATGTCCAGTGCCACATTCCAACATCTTAGTGATTGTTTTAAGCCATAGAAACTTCACTTTAATTTACAAACAAGCTGTTTTATGTCTTTAACCTCAAATTCTTCTGCTTTCTTCATATAGATCTCCACCTTTTTTCAGAAATGCGGCAGTTACATCTAATTGTCATCTTTTGCTGCCAATGCAACAACAGTTTGTACGGACACAAACCTTATTACCAGACAAAATGTCTCATCATAGTCAACTTTGTGCTTCTGAAGAAACATTTAAGCCACGAATTGAGTTTTATATTGCTCTAAGTTTTCATCAGCGTCATATTTTCTTTTGGACACACATTTACTGCCAATAGGTTTAATCCTTTTGGGCAGTTCTGTAAAGGTCCCATACCTTATTAGTATAGAGGGAATCAATTTCATTCTTCATTGCTTCCATCCACTGGCTTTTCTCTGAACTGGAACATGCTTCTTCCATCATCAAAGGATCCTTTAAATTATGAGCAATATAGACCCATTCACCATATCAATATGGAGTTCTTGCAGTCTTTGGGGATCTTCATGGTCCTGTTGCTTCCTGTGACTTTTCATTGTTGTCATTATCATGGATGTCTTGATATTAAACTTCCACTAGAAGTTGGTTTACAACTTTCTCTCTGCTTTGTTCACCTATTGATGCTGATTCATCAAATATAACATCACGTGCGTGAATGACTCTTGCCTTTCTTGTATCATAGAGTCTATAACCTTTGAATCCAAAACCATATCCAAGAAAGATACTTTTCTTTGCTTTTGGATACATTTCATTTTTTTTTTTCATAAAATTAAAAAATGATTCACATTTTTGTTTTTAACCCTTCCATGCTTCATCTGGCAGGGGCAGGGGCAGGGTTATTTCTACTGCAGTTTTGGTTTTGAAAATATGCAGCTGTTGACAATGCTTCAACCCCAAATTTTTTATGTAGCTTTGAATCTGATAACATGGCTTGTACTCTTTCCACTAATGTATGATTCATCCTTTCAGCCACTCCATTTTGCTCTGGGGTCTTGGGAACAGTGTATTCATGGCATATGCTTTCCCTTTTTAGATAGTTCTCAAACCATAAAGTGTATTTTCCACCATTTTCTGTCCATAGAACTTTCTACCATGGCTTTCCACTCAATTAATTTTTCATTGACTTCTTTCTTGTGCTTAAGTATGTACATCTATACAAATCTCAACTTGTCATCAATAAATGTCACAAAATATTCAGCTCCACCTAACAACTTTGCTTCTATTCTACCATAAAAATCACTATGTACAATTTCATAAAGTTGGGTGGTTTGCTTTCCACCAGATTTTTTAAATGAAAACAAATGATGCCTTCCATTCACACATGGTTCACAAAAGTCGATATTCTTTGTTCCATCAAAATCATTGCCAGCTACTAGCTTCTCCTTTGCTAATTTCTGTAGATTTTTGGCTCCAAGTTGGCAAAAATACCTATACCAAATTTCCTGCCTTGTGTTACTACCTGAGCAATCAGTTGCTGCATGTGTTGCCTTTCAGTTTGTAATGCAGTTCAAATGGTATATATTTCCAACTTTTGTGCCTGTGATAACTATTCCCTTCTCATCAAAAATTTGACTGCCTGTTAGTAAATACACACGACTTCCCTGATTTACTAGCTTTAGACATGCTCAGTAAATTACAGGATATTTTACTAACATACAGCCTGCACCTTTGGTATTTTCCGAACTGGGACACTTACTTTTAGATTTCTAACATAGGACTGAGAATCCATCTTCAAAAGTTATTTCTTCAGCTACATCTAATTTCTAAAAATCAGTGAAATCTGAAAAATCAGAAATGTGGCTCGTCCACATTTCTGCCAGTCTTCCCAAAACAGGTAATCATTTTCAGTTTCAGAATCACTTTTAGAAATTTTTTTTTAGAAATTTTTTAGTGAAGAAGGCCTTATTTTTTGGATGCTTCTCCCAGGAATTTTTCTTTTGTATCTTCATCAAGTAGGTCTGCAGTTTGTTTCATGCGACCATTTCACCCACAGTGATAACATTCTGGTCCTCTTTTGTTAACATGTTTTGAAGTCATGGCTTTCAATTCAATGCCACTAACTGAATCCCATTCTTTAACCTTTGTTTCCTCATAAAGCAGTCGATCTATCACTAACACCCGCTTTTGAATGTCTTGACATGCTTTGAGGATGGTAACCAACATATTATAAGAATCTGGAAGATTTGTTGTTGTCTTGCGGCCTTGACCGAGATAGAACTCACTCCACCCCTCCAGTATTCCCTGTGTATTTGGAACCCTGGCGCAGTTCGTAGCAAAATTCATAATCATTTCAAATAGCTGAATACTTGATGCTTTGCCAGGGCTACCAAGGGTGTTTTTATTGTGATACCAACACTAAATGGGTTGCCTCCAGGCCCCATCCCATTATTTAACGCATAACTGGAGGGAAGTGACGGATTAATACCTTTCCCAAGGGTACCAGTGCTTAAGTGAATGCAGGGCACTCAACTGGAATTCAAACTTGGCTCACTGATTTCTCTTTTGAAGCCGACATCCACTGCACTACAACGCACATCCGTCACTGAACGCTTTCAGCACCTGGTATTCCCAAGCGGTCACCCATCTAAGTACTGACCAGGCTCAATGTTGCTTAACTTCAGTGATTGAATGAGAACTGGTGTATTCAACGTGATATGCCATAAGCAAGAGGATGCACAACTCTATCATCCTCAACAATAGAATCTCCAATGACTGACAACTCTTCAAATATTTTCGTTATTGTTTTTATAAATAGTTACCTTCTTTTAACTTAAGGAAGTATAACTTTTCCCATAAGGCTAGCTTGATTGCTCACAAATTTCTTTTGAAATTGGTCTGCCAACTTTTTCCACACCATGACAGGTTCATCAGGATCCCCAATTAAATATAAAATGACAGTTCCACTGATAGTACACCTGTTGCTAATGCATGGCTGTGATAAATACTTTTCATGTAAAGTTGCTTCTGTCCCAGAGTCAGGTATGGTTTCTGTTAAACTCACTAAGTTCCACAAACCATCTTTAATTAATGCCATTTAGCTTTGAATTTTCAATGTGGCATAGTTTGTTTCATTTCGTGGAACGAGGTTAACAGGTTTTGATTACATTTCTATATTTCAGATATTTTAACTTTACAATGTACAAAATCCTTTTTCACTGTGTCATATACTACAAATTCAAGATGGTGGAACAGAAAGAAATTAACAGGCTTTAATGAGGTCTTTAAATTTCAGCATAAACTGGACTCATAACCAATGTTGGGATAAAATTTTTAATTGTAAATTTGGGTGTATCTTTTGTGTGCATGGCAGCTCTCAACTGCATTATCACAGATTTGGGGAAAAAACAAAATTCAGTGAAAAACAAATACATTCTTAAGGAGGCATGCATAGAAAGTTTTCAACAATTTTATTTTCCTTTTACAACAACCACACCACCTAGAAAAATAAGGAGGAGACAACTGAGCTTTACAAACAAAAGGATTAGGGTGTGTGTATATATATATATATATATATAAGCTTCTTGACAGATTCCTTTGTTTTAATATCTGTGAAAAATCAGGAGGAGACAACTGAACTTTACAAACAAAAGGATTAGGGTATATATATATATATATATATATATATATATATATATATATATATATATAAGCTTCTGACAGATTCCTTTGTTTTAATATCTGTGAATTCTGATGTCTTTTTAAGAATGATAGTGGAATGTTAGCATTTTTTAGCTTCTTATGTGGGGTTTGAATTCAGAATACATATAGCCACCTAACTGCTCAGTCTCTAACCTCTTTGATTATCATGTATGGGGCACAGTTGAGCGAGAGACCAACAAAACTCCTTGCAGCCCCAAAGATTAACTGAAGGCAATAATTATAACAGTATTTACCAACTTAAACAATGAGACTGTTTAGAAGAAATGCAGGAGATTCTAAAATCATCTAGACACTGTACTTGAAGCCATTGGCAGTTTTATTGAATAAATTTACTCTTTCCTATTTCAAGATATTTTTGTGTAATTCTGGTAAATATATCTGTTAAAATGAGATGTCAGTGTTATTTTCATTTTTACGTAATTTAGATGACAATTTATCAATTGCACCCTGTACATTGAGCATCTTTCAGTATGAAGTATTTAAAATGATGTGAATAAATTATTGCTTCTTTGTTTTTACCAATTCTCTATCATTATAACAATAAATGAAATGTAAAAGAGTCTCTATTAAATGCACTGTTACAAATTGTTAATTGATAATGATTATGTAAATTGAAGGGTTTGCTTAAGGCATAATTATTGGCTCCTGGCTTTGGAATGAAATTGTGGAACCAATTGTCATTAAAATAATGACTGAAAAAATAAATATAATTAAATTAAAATATGTATGTCAAACTCATATCTTCCTGAAATCTGTAGAAAAATTTGCAAATTTTTAATTGGAATCCAAAAATTAATTAACGTCTAAATGGTCACAGTATATGGAAAAAACGATATTACTTTAAAGTGATACTAAGAGAAAATGGGTTAACATTGACTCAAAAGAGATTGGCAAGAAAGCCAAATTCTTCTTTGAAGTATAGTTGAGTGGTGTTTCTATCTTCATTTAGAATTATGTTATTGTAAAACAAATTTTAGTTTTTTAGAGAAATAATCCTTTGCATATGCATTTATAGATTAGATAATCAGGTGTAGAATAATTGCCTATGGTTAAATGTAATTAACAGAAATGTCTAACAAACAAAATTGGCAAAGTTTACAATGGGCAATAAGAACAGAAAAAAAATCAGGGCAAGAAATAATATTGAGCAAACAGTATAAACAAGGTAATGCAACATCAAAAGCGTAAAAGGGTCACAAACTAAGAATGGTGTTAATGCATAAAAGGATCTACAAACAGGTGATCAAAGTCAACTGGCTTTTAAAATAAGAAAGACAGAATTTATGTTCAACAATTGGCCCATTTTATGAGCTATGAAGAAATCCCAGCATGCATCTGAGTATGTTGTCTATAAATTTAGAGAGAGGGATGTTTTCTGCAATCATTCATAGCAGATTTATGCACCTCAACATGGTGCAATGGTTAGCAAGCTTGTCTCATTAAAATCATTACAATTAAGTAGTGAGTTTGATCCTCACTTTTAGCCTTGTGCCACATCTAAGCTGCACTTAGAAAATCACCATTCATAGCAGATTTAAGCCAGCATCATGTCATACATCTAATAAGAAAAAGAAGTTATCAGTAAAGTATTTATTAAACTGAGATTTTTAGCTCAAAATATTTGAAGCTAATTACTGCATGATAAAAAATTATAAACTTGTTGCTATGAAAACAACTGCACCCCTAACAAAGACTTCATGAGATGATAAGCCTGGGGTCAAAGCTACTAACACATGTTAATCAATACTTCAAAATATCCCTAAATTTTGTCATTTTCAGTTACACTGAAGGAATGCAAAATGAAAATGGATACACATTATAAATTTGTCTTGTATTCAAGGCTTTTTTGTCAACATATTCATATACTTGTTAATAATCTTAAAAAAGAAATTACTTCATCAAGATGTTAAGTGACTAAAATGAACTTCAGCTTGTAAGGTGAGTCAGTATTCTGTAAAAGTAGGGAGATGGTTAATGTTTATTAAATTGGCCTTGTGTGAAACATAACCAAACTCCCTACAATTTAGGATTATTTGCTTTCTAGAAGTAGGAAGATTGTTAATGTTTATTAAATTGGCCTTGTATGAAACACTAGCAGTATGGCCCAGCATTGCTCGGGTGTAACGAAAGCTTTAAAACTAATCCATGTTCCTGGGGCTCAGACTCTTTGGACGTTGGTACGAAAGACTAAAAAGCAATAGATCTTTTCAGTTAAAGCAAAACTGTAGACTGTAAGAAAAATGAATGGATGTAAGTCAAATTTTCATTTCCTGGTATCGATTTATATATATATATTTTCGATTTTCTGCAATATTGTAAGAACTGCAACCTTGAAACTTCTGAATATCATTTCTATAACCCAATTTTTTCGATTATTGCTTTTTGATATTTATCGGGGGTACCTCGACACAAAACATAGCTAAGAACACTCACAGACACTTATAGTACAACTGTGTTAATTTTCAAGAAAATCGGTTCAGCCATTTCGGAGTCTATAGGTAATGGATACACACACACACACAGACACACGCATACAGACAAAGTTTCATTTACAAATAAGTTTAGATAATCAAAGTCCCTACAACTTATAGGTTTATTTGCTTTCTAGAAGTAGGGAAATGGTTAATGTTTATTAAATTGGCCTTGTATGAAACATAACCAAACTCCCTACAATTTATAGGTTTATTCAGATATCATCAGAATTATTAGAAGATTATCAGAAGGTGGATTTGTGAAAGAATAAAAGTATACCTTTGTATGTTTAAATAGAAATTTATTAATAGAACAGAGTAACATGAATTAAATGTTCAATGAGAAACAGTTGTATGGAGTTAAGGGTATCAAGAGTTCATAGTAGTAACTTGTGTGTATGTATATATGAGCAATATTGTTGAGCAGGAATGTCTTTGAAGTTATCGCTCAGTCTTAAAGAGCTTCGTTTTTTATCAAGTATAAAAAGAGGCAGATGGGTGAACGGTGAAAAGGAAAAAAAAGGAGAGAAAGATAGAGATAATAATAATGATTACTTGACATTTGTTAAGCGATGTATTAATATGCTTGTCATCTTTTCTTTGGTGACAGACAAACTTGCCCATTTTTTTTTTTTTTGTTGTTGTGAGGCTTGAAAAGGTCATTTGAGAATTCATTCCTGGATGTGATTCTGGCCTTTCCATTCAACAACAAACAAACTTTGCATCAACTCGTGAAAAGTTCTGTAAAAGAATTTGTTTCTGAGAATTGAAAATTATTTAAATTTTGTTTTTATATATTTCTTAGTTTTCTATTGGCTGAAAAACATTTTGCATCAAGGTGTGAAAGTTTATGAGTTTGTTTTGGATTTGCTTTTGCGTGTGTGCTAAGCAAAGTTTGAAAATTTGAGTATTTTTTAATTTCTAACAAAATCAATGAGTCAGTACTTAGCATTTGAATTTTAAATGTTTTGTTCACCACAGTTCTTCAGTATCCAATCTGAAATGACTGCTGTTCTTTAGTAAATATGGCAGATTCTGTCAACAAAGAATTCCAGAATAATGTGGTATTCCCTCTCTCCCCTATTATGACACTGGTTCCCTTCAATTGATTTACTCATCTCAGTCTGAGATTTACACTGTTGTTGAAACAGGAAAACAATTTGAGCAAGATAGTTCAGCATTTCTTTCTGGCATGATGATAGTATTTTTTCCCCTAATCCTAAAATTTGAGACATAAAGGGAACATGTCTAATTTTCTTGTATTTTTTTATTCTACCTTTACACTTGAGACATTATAGGTCATATAACATTTTACCTACCACACCACATCTAGGCTATTTGGCAGCATATCCAATTTGCTTATATTTTCTCCCAAAGTCAACATTGGAGCTATTTAGAAGCTTATCTCATTTGCTTTTATTTTCCTTCAAAGCAACATTGAAGCTATTTGGGGTGCTATCTGGGAGCTTATTTCATTTACATGCATTTTCTCCCCAAATTGCCTTTGCTTTTATTTTCATTCTCCTCAATATTTGGGGCATAAGCCTTCTGCTTGTAATGTGTTAACAAATGTGTAATGACACAGTCTTTTGAGAATCAAGCTATCAACCATGATCACGTCATGTAATGATCTTAGCACCAGTTTTTCTTTTTCATTTGAACTTTCCTGGAAATCGATAATGGATAAAATTTTGTACATATGCTTCCATGTACAAAACTTTGCTGTCAAAAAAGCCTTGATGATAGCCCCAAAGTAGACACAATTTCAGGCTCAAATATCATTATCATTAATCTGCACTGAATCAAAAATACCTGAGAATACCATTAAAATGGTCTAAGTGGGTAAAATGCAGCTATCTCAAGCACCATAAAAGACAGTGTAAAGTACACTGTTCACTCATACACAAGATTTTATGGATGATATTGTTATAGAAGAATCATAAATCATTTAGTTTATAAAACCAAAAATTTGTCTGATGTATTTAAGATACATTGGCTACTGCTCATTATATATGACTTTTATCAGAGAATTTTGACCATACTTTCCTTTTAGTTATAAATGCATTTGGCTTGTTAGGTAGATATGTGTAATGGCCAGTTACAATTTACTCTCTCCAATAACTTGCTTCAAAAACAGGCTATTATCTGGTCACTGAGCAAACTTTGTCTATTGATCTTTCAAAGTGTCATAATCCTAATAGCTAACATTATGATCAATTGGCATGTAATTGGATATTTGATTTATTCAGATATTAGTTATGACGTACTAATGATTCTCAAAACAAAGGCATAGCAAATTTTCATATAAAAATAATTCTTTGTAGTTTTAAAATTATTTATTTTCTAAAATCGTTCTTGTTAAATTAAGTTTTATTTTGTTCATTTTTAAGACGATATTGTCAATTACCATTTTTTTTGGTACGAAAAATGATACTTTTCCTTGAAAATTTACTTGATATCTTTGCAAATATTTCCTTATTTATAGGTCTGCATCTGATATCAATCAGCCATTTTAATATTGAAAAGCAGCTATTATATATATGTAAATTAATGAAAGTATGCTTCCTGATCATTTTATACTAATGTGGGGTACTCTAAGGCTCTATCTTTGGATCTATGTTATCTCTGATCATCAGTTTCCAACTAGGTATTTATGCAAACTGCACAGGCATTTATTCCTGTATTAGTAAACCTGGCAACTGCTTTCAAAATGATTTCCTATCATTTGTTAACTGGGGCAAGAAATAGCTTGTAAATAGCTCTAAAATAAAACTGCTTTTTTGCTTGCCATCAGCATAGTTGATGCTAAACTCAAGAAAAGCTTACTTGAATTTGACTCAAATTTTTCCCTGACATGAAATAGAGTGACTATATTGAATCAACTGCTAGGAAAATTGGTTCACAGCATCATGCCAGAACAATTTTCTCATCAGGAACTATTCTGCACACCTATATTTGTATGTGCATTGATTCCTGCAACCATAGCTGGTCTGGTGCTCTTGCTATATATCTCAAGATTCTTGGCAAAATTCAAACAAGGATCTGTACTGTAATTGATTCTAACCAGGCATCTCGACTTCAGTTACCTTCTTGCTGATGTAATGTGGCTCCACTTTGTTTTTCTATCTTCCTGAACCCTGTCCCTTTATTTTTTTTCTTCACCTCTCCTAATGAAAGTCTTTTCCTTGTTTCTGTAATCCACTGTGTTCTAGTGGCATTATGACCTTGCTTGGGGTGAAACAATCCTGTTAATTCTCTTATTTTTTGTGCATATCTGTTTTATCTATGATAATTATTCTTTTTATTTCTGTACATTTTTCATTGAGCCATTCCTCTTTAGCTTGTTTGTGGTTGTTCCTTATTTATTTGTGCAGTGTTCTAGATTCTGTTCTATGTTTTGATCTTGTTTTTGTCCATTTTCATCATGTTGAGAATCTCCTATGTCATCCATTCATTTTTTTCTTCTCATTAATTTTCTTTTGAGGTGATTTTGTTTGCTGATGTCATTAAGGCTTCTCTTAGTGTGTCCCATTTCAAGATTCCATTTCCTTTTGTTCCTTGCATCTACTTTTCATTTTTTCCATATATTTCTCCTCCAGATTCGAGTTGTTCAAGAATCTGTCGTATTGCAATTTTGGCACTGCTTTAGGTCTTTTCCTTTTTATATTTTCACTCCAGATGAATTAATTAATTAGTATCTATTGACCAAAATTTGAGACAAAATAGAGAATAAGAATGTAAGAAAACAAAAATAATGGTGAAATTCAAAGACCTGATTCTTTGAACAGATTGGCATCTTGAATTGGAATTCACCTACAGTTACCTCCCATTGTTCCCATCTACTAATAGGTATATTTTTGTATGTGTGTGTGGGGGGGGATGTAAATTTACACAGAAAGCACAGTTCATCTGTTAATGTCTTCAAACACCAAAAAGTTTGTCACTCATCATGAAGCCAATGTATATGAGGGCAATGAAGAATGAAAGTAAAATGTCAGTTAAGATTCAGAAACCAAATAATTTAAAAAAATTTTTTCTCTTGTACTGTCATAGAAAATGTTTTAAATATATATATATATATATATATATATATATATATATATATCAAACTTTTATTATTATTTTTATTACTGATTATGATATTGTTTCTCTGCCAAATATATGCACTGAGCAGGTTTTGATATTGTTTTAGTAACTGGTGAATTAATTGAAAGATTGGTGTCTATTGATGCTCTTCCCCACCAAGACACAAAATTGAGAAAATGGTGAAATCTAAAGATCTGAATATTTGACTGGGTTGGACCCTTCAGTTGAAATTTGCCCACTATTACTTTCAGTCATCCTCACATCCTAATAAGTCTATGCTAATGTGCATGTTGGGGGAAGTAGGGTCTAGCCATAAAGCAGAGTCCATCCACTAATGTCTCCAGACACTAAAATGTTTGCTGCTTAGTAAGTCAATGTCGAGTATTATAGGCCTCATATAAATGGACATAATCCTGTTCATAGAGCATATTACTTTTTGCAAAAGAGGTAGTGGAACAATGTTTTAGGCAGACATGGCTATGTTCAATATTCCCTGTATAGACATGAAAAGTGAGTGAAAGTTGTAACTTATGGCTCCACATATCATGCTGCCAAGTAAATTGGACCTGTGTGTCATAGATGAATACACTCAGGAAAATGTTGTTCCCCAAGTCATGTCATACATCCAAATAACCATCACTTGCATAAAGGCAGAAACTACTCTCACCACAGGTGCCATTTGATCCCTCAGGTGATTCTACTGAACATAGGTCCAATAATGTTATAATAATAATGAAATCTAGTGAACAGCAAGCATGCTCATAGTCATGTTGAAGATAAATATTTCACAATTGTTTATATTGAAAATCAAGAGGAAATATTTGCTCTGTTCTGTGTTCTAGATGTAATATATAGATATATGTGTGTGTGTCCCAGTATATGGTACTTTTGGAAAATACCTGAAAACCATATCATAGGTTGACCCAAGGATCTGAGTGTCTTGACCTTTTTCCAAATGTTTACACTAGATAATGCACTATCTCCAGAAACTAAGATTTGCTCAGCATAGTTGCAGTATAGACCATAAGGGGTTCTGTGAATGTTCTGTGGGTATTGAACAAACATAAATGTGCATGTGCAGAAATCTGCAAGGGGAATTAGCTATCCACCCTAATAGACAGGCATTCTTGGATATGAGTGGTCAGCTATACATACATACATACATACATGTATATACATCCACACATATAAGTATACAGGATGCAGTGGATGAATTGTCATCAAAATTATGCAAAAATTAAAATAATAGTAATATCTCATTTTAGCAGATATATTTACCTAAATTATACAAAAAATGTTTGGAAATACTAAATAGTAGATTTATTTAATAAAATCACTATTGGCTTCAACCATACCATGGCCTCCAGATAGCTTTGGAATTTCCTGAATCTTTTCTGGATGGCTTTTTTTTATTTAAATTAGTGAATGCTGCCATAATAATTGCCTTCAGTTTATTTTTGGTATTACAAGCAGTTTTGTTGACCACTCACTCAACTGTGTGCCATACATCAAGGGGATTGCAGTGGGGAAAGTTAGGTGATCAAATATAAGGGGTGATGTGATCACAGAAATTGTTTGACAGCAACGACTGGGTTTCCCTGCTTGTGTGGTATAGTGCAGAGTCCACTTCCAACAGCTATTATCTTGACCCAGGGCAGCACTAGCTCTTTAAGGCACTTGATGTAGGCCTCTGTGTTAAGTTTGATGCTCTCACCAACAAATTTAGGAGTTATTTTCTTGTCAGAATGATCATAGTGAGTTTTCTGAGCTGCTGTACTTTCGTAGTCAACATTAGACTCATCAAACTCTTTTCAAATCCTCTGTATTGTCCTCAGATTGACACCCAAATACACTGAAATGTTTGTATTGGTGCTTTGACATGAATGCCAAGCATATGCATGACATTTCCAAATTTCTGGAGGAGTGAGTTACATCATGGTGGATTTTTTCTCACAGGTGGTGCCCAACTAACCTTTCTCGATACTGTGCAGTTGACAAAATCAAAAACAATGTGCAAAATTAAAAATATAAAATGGCAAGAATTTACCCATCTCATCCTTTTTATTCTCATTTCAGAGAAAATATAAACTATCAGTAAAAAATAATTCCATGTATCTCTAATTATCTTCCTACCTGTCTAAATTATTTGACCATACTGGTCAAATAGTTGTTTGTTTCTATTGACACAAGTAAATATATTTATTGAATGCAACTGTAAGACAAGTTGTGAGATCTTGTAAAATATTTGTTGAAGAACTAATGATGATGGTGATGATATAAAAATATAAACATGGATATTGAAAAGTGGAAATGAAACAGCATCAAAGATTGGATAGATATGACAATGCTTGAATTCCTGAGAGCCACCGCCAACACATCAGTCTCTTTCTTCTGCCTTTAGCTTCCTCTGACAATTGAAGCATTTGTAGGAAATGATGATGGTTTATAAATATAAAAGTGGACATTGAAAAGCAGTGATGACAATGCAAAAGCTGGTTGAACAACATCAAAGAGCTTGACAACGCCTCAACTCCTGAGAGCTACCACCGATAGATCATCCTGTAGAAGGGTGTTTGTTTCTTCTGCTCTTAGCCTCCCTTGACAATTGAAGCAGTCAAAGAACTGATGATGATGATATATCGATACAAAAAATGAACATTAAATTCAACACTCAACAGCTTCAGGGTGTTGACTTTAATGTCCACTTTTATGTTTACATATGCTATATTCCTGATATTGAACCCTTTAACCAATAAATATAGCATACCTTAATATTTTATCATATATATATATATGTACACATACTGTAATAATATAATGCTCTATGTTGTATCGAGCACTCTTTATAAAAGTAAATGCATGAACAGCAGGTAAAAAACCTATGAGTTCTATAACTTCGTTACAGTTTTGTTATTACAATGGTTTATATCACATAATATTACAACACAAAAATTTACATGTGTCAGAACAATACTGTTCTTCTTTAGGTGATAAAATAAATATTGAAAATTATTTATTTTGAAAATATAAGATGAATTCATGCTTATTTATAAAATTAGCAAGTGGTAGTAGAAGAAAATGCTTTAGGTGTGTCAATGTTATTTAATCAAAAATGAGAATTAGGTAACTATGGAGTTTGAAGATCTGGGTCATGAAAAGAAACAGGATGACCTGGTGTCTAGACATGTCATTTTTTAATTTTGTCTGGATAAAATACATAGTGGGATCATAGATTTCTTAAATGGGTAGATAATATTTTTAAAAGCAGGTTGGTTTTAGGTTTTTTTTTTAAATTAGATTTTTTACTACCTCATGAGTAAAGGGGCTGAAGTGTTTAGATTAGAATTAGGATTAAATAATTATGGTATACTTAGGTATATTGTAGTCAGGAAAACAATTAAGCATTGTGCGTAGTCATTTATTTGAGTAAAATGATTTTTATTTTTTAATTTATGTTGGGGTGTAAGTGATAAATAAAAAATTGTAATTAATTAAATTTTAAAGAGAATTATTTTGTCTGAATAAGGCAAGTAGTGGAATCACACATTATTTAAGTGGGCAAACAATGATTTTTAACTGCAGGTTGGCTTTTTTTAGCACTACTTCATGAGTAGAGGGGCTGGAATGTTTAGGTTAGATTTAGGATTGAATATTTATAGTTTACCAAAGTATATTGTAATTAAGAAAACTAATGTGTGGGTCATTTATTTTAGTGAAAAAAAAACAACAAAGAAATACCCCCAAAAACTTAAAATTGATACAGCAAAACAGGACTGTTTGCGGATGAATATATATATATATATATATATATATATATATATATATAGTGACAGATGATATCCTTTAGCTACACACGTTATTAGTAACACCACTTAAAAATTACCACTTCTGCCCCAGCTACGGGTTAATTATAATTAGTAAGACTTGTATCACTAAATCATTATTATCTCAAAAAAATTCTTACAATCTAAAATAAAAGTTTTCTGCCTTTGAAGAACCTGCTGATAAGCTATAACAAACAAATCAATCAGTCATTATTCATGACTAAGTTTTTCTTGCAGTAGGTTGCTATTCCTTCCTGAGGTAAAATGGTTGCTAACTAAGTCTATAGGACCCAGTCTGTTCTGCTAATCAATTCATAACTGATGGGGGTAGAAAAGATCAATTCATACCTTCACTAAGGTCATTTGCATGCGAGTGAATGTAAAACTCACCCTGTAAACACACACACACACACACACACACAAACATAAGTAAAAAGATATCTTTATTTTATTCATATTTTATATCTAATGAAGAGATATTCACTAAAAATTACTCATTTTAATTCTATTGTATAATCTGATATCAATTACAAAATTAAAAATTAAATTTCTGCATGAATTATTAATCCTTCATAACGAACTAGATTATAAAAAATTATTATTAATCACAAGCTTATGAAAATCTGGTATAATTATAATATGTATACCATATATATATATATATATATATATATATATAAATCTGGTGGCCTGCAAAATTAAAAAAAGGTAGAGGACCCCATTGATGAAAGAAAATTATTTGGAGACCTCAAGAGTAAATTTTTAAAGGGATGGCAAGAAAATGATTTCTTTGCTTTGTTCTATGGAGAGTTAAAAGGATTAATTAGATGCAAAGACAGTGAAATATTAGTTATGCTTCCACAAAAATGATTTTTTCATATGCAATTAGTCAATTTTATTTTTATGAACATGAAATATTGACTCATGTGGGCCACACTGAATAGTCTTGTAGGCTTCATGTGGTTTGTTGGCGGTATTTTGTGCAGGGCTGATTTATAGGTCTTTACCTTTTGCCCAATTAATAGTCATCATGGGAATAGTAGACATTAATGGGTTAACAGAGAAAAACAAAAATAAATGCAAAATTAGTTCACAATGCCTTATTCTCCAGAATTGCGATATTTTAAAATATTTTGGTCAGTTTAAACATGGAATTAAATAAGCATTGAAAGAGAGTAATTTAAACTATTAATTGTAGAAACATAAAATTTATTAAAGAAGAAAACAAAACTACAGTATCTTGTTTCAGATGACCTGCATCATCAGAAAATATATCAAGGTGTTATACTCTGCTTCAAATTATATCTCTATTTTCTGATTCATTCCACATCAAAACCTGTTAGCTGGATATGAATGCAACAAAAGCCACTGTCCTACTCCTGAGGGTATATGCCCATGTCGTACATGCATGTAATCTCGAAGACAGTTAGAGAAATGACTTAAGGCAATTAAAAATCTGAAGAAGATCAAGTCTGTAATTCAGCAGGTTTATTAATACTGAAAATTGTAAAACAAGAAAAGGAAAATAAATACATATGAATTAGACTTGTTAGTCTGAAAACAGAAACAAACAAATTGTATAATGTATGATGTATAATGTATGATGTATGTATAACATGAAATATGACAAAAGCAGCTGGAAAGTTGAACATAAAACCAAGACCATTTGTCTCATCAATGGGTAAAAGAAGGTAGCAAATATTTCTTTTTACATGATTATGTATAAAGTTTGCAACAGGAACACATTTCAATGTTGCAGTGAGTTTGTAGAAAATAAAGTTAGTAAAAAGTTACATTTTACAGCAGTAGATGTGTGTTGAAAGGATTCTATCTGGAGAGATACAAAATTATAATATATCACTATTTTAAACAAATGTTCAAATAATATGTAAAAAAAATATTAAAAAAAAGTTATCCGAAGTTACAAACTAACAATGGCTAACTTTGGGGGTGAGATCAGGAGGATAAAACAACGGACCATGTACTTGGTGCCATGCTTTTATTTGTTTGGGTTCTCCATGATATATTAAGAACCAAACAGAAGTAGTCAAAATGGTAATCAATCTAAAAAGTATCTAAAAAATAGACAAACAAATGAGAAATAAAAATAATAGAGTTTCTGTACAATAGCAACAGAACAGCCACATTAAAAATAAAAACATGATCTCTGCAGAGTACGCTGAGCATCATATTCGTCTCAGAAAACAAATCCCCCCAAAATATAAGATGGAATTTAAATATCAGAGCCAATCATAAAATTTGCCACTAAAGCAAAGAAAAAAATTACTGAGATATATATTAGCCATACTACTTAAAAGTCTATGGCCATATCGTGTTGAATACACCGGTTCCCGTCCGATCACCAAAGTTAAGCAACATCGAGCATGGTCAGTACTTAAATTGGGTGACCATTTGGGAATACCAGGTGCTGTAAACGTGAGGTCCAAGAATGGCCCACCGGTCCTCCAGGTTTGGGGGTTGCGTGCAGGGCTAACAACCCTACCCTGTAAAAGAACAGTTTGTTATAGAAACAGCAACAAAAAGTTGCTGCCCTATGCACCATCTGGGTGTGATGGATAAATGATGATGATGATGATGACACTACTTAAAAAGACATACTCATGACACTCAAAGCAGTAAGAAGGGAGACAATCACATAATTCACATTGGTGTTGGATCAACTGGCCAACATAAGCATCACCTCCATTCCCTAAAGTTTCCTCCATCTTCCAGGTTGCTTTCTTCACCATAAAAGTGACATTCCACATTGATCTTTTATACTGGTGATACAGAGAAATTTAGTTTAATATAGCTTGTCTCCTTTTTGTTCCACCTCAATAGCAGTTTTTTGTTTGTTCTTGTGCAACCATACATAGTATTTTCTTCATTTGAGAGACTTCTTGCTGCCTCTTTTTGAGCTAACATTCTAGGCTGGCATGAAGTAAAAAGACAATGTTGAATCTATTGCCAGGTAAGAATGTTGGCTCACTGTGTTATGGTAGATAGTTTTCTCTCCAGTATCTATGTTACATATCTATAAGTCTACCATTCGCTCATGTTTAAAATATTGTTGCCAAATATGGTCTGGCATTCCTGCTATATCTTTAGAAATTTTTGATAAAATGTAAAGAATCTGCAATATTATTGGTCCTGACCTAGTATCTCAACTTTAATCACTTTCCCACTGCCATAAAGTTGCTTCCCTGTGCATTTTCTATAAATACTTTCATGCTAATTGTTCAGATGAGCTTTTCGCTATAATATTTAGACTTTTTGAATTTAAGCACAGTACAAGATTGCCAACAAGTTTCCTCAATTTGCAGTTAAAGTGATTAGATATAACCATAACTTCTATGATAACAGTTTCTTTTCTCATGATTCTTGCTTGTGAAATTCTCTTTTGGTTCAATTCTTTCCAGTTAATTTTGATCTTCAAAACTTTAAATACGGTATCAAGTTTATCTATCGTCTTTCTAATTACTCTTTTATTGTTTTAACTTCTTAGTAATGTTTCAGTTTTTTAATTCTTTTATACCCAGTAATCCCTTGTGCCTTGCTTGGGATAAATCCAATGAAAAAAAAAACAAGCAAAAAAGCTAGGAGCAGTGATATCAGTCAGTTAAGTGCCATACATGATACACACTTTAAGTGATCATATCTCAAAAGAGACATGACTGATTGGGCAGAAGATTATCCCACAGTAGGTTGCCATTGCTTTCTGCAGTAGACTGGTTGCCAGCCAAAGGCTATAGAACCCAATCTATTCTATTATTTAACCCATAACTGGAGGGAAGAGATGGATTAATACCTTTCCCAAGGTTATTTGTGTGTAAGTGAATGCAAGGAATTCAACTGGAATTTGAACTTGGTACCCTGATTTGTCATTCTGAGTTATCTACTGCACCACAATGCACTGATATAAGAAACGGAAAAAGATTCTTCTGATAAAGTATCAAATATAACAGAGTGTTCTGAAATCAAACCAAGAACTGAACTATGGTATCATTATCCCATATGTTATTATAGCAGATTATCTAGGTTATACCCATTTTAACCAAGTCACATCTAGTAAAGAAATTATGAAACAATTAAAATACTGATGAGACTCTTAGAATTTAACACATCACTCAATAAATCCCAGACCTAACTTATAAAACAACAACTTTTAGGCAAAATTTGACTTTATTCATCAACATAGTTTCCTTCTAGAGTGATACACTGACTCCAGCACTTCTCTAACAATTCGATGCCTTTTTTATAGAAAGATTTGTCTTTGGCTTTAAACTATGCTTCAGTTTCCGATATCACTTCTTCATTCGAGCCAAATCTCTTTCCCCTGGAGCATTCTTTTGAGGTCTGCAAACAACCAAAAGTTGCTGGGGACAAGATCTGAAGAATAGGGTGGATGCAGAAGCAATTTGAGTTGCAATTCATGTAGTTTTGCTATAGTTGCAATTGACTTGTGACAATTTCTTGGTGGAAAGTCACATTTCCTTCTTTATTTTATGACTATTTTTTGGTGATTTCCTCCTCCAAATGCATCAATAATACTTTATGATATTTGCTAATGATGGTCCTTCTTTTTTTAAGGTGATCGGTGAACAAAATACCTTGTGCATCTCAACAACGAGGGACATAACCTAGCCTGCTGATGTTTGCATCTTTGGTCGATTTAGACTGCTTTCGTATGCTACCTTTCAATTAGCTGACTGTTGATTTGTTTCTGGAGTGAAGTGGTAGATCAATGTTTTATCCATTGTCACATATTTATGCAAAAACTCCTTCTTGTTGCGCTGAAACATTTGCAATTAATGCTCTGAATTTGTTGATACATTATTGTTTTTGATCGATTGTGAGCAAACGCAGCACCCACTTTGAACACAGCTTTCTCTATGACAAATATTTATACAAAATGATGAATACACTACCTTCTGATATGTTCAACTTTTCTGCTATCTCACAAAACTTCAATTCATGATTGACCTAATGAGTTTGTGGGTTTTTTTGTTTTCTGGGATAACTGTCGATTTTGAATGACCTGAGCATTCAGCATCATGTCTTAACTGTTGTTTCTGACCGAGCAGAGTCCAAATAACGCTTATCAAGCCATTGCTTTGCTTGAACAATATTTTTCCCATCAGAAAGCAGTACTTTATCAACACATGAAATTCAGATTTTTCTATTGTTTTGAAAATTTTTACAGTAGCTTCACTTAAATAACTGTAGTTTGTAAACTAATAATCCAATTTGATCCAAATTTTGTCATGTGCCATTTGAAAGTTAATACTTCATAAAAATTATAAAGATTTCTTATTTGTGGTGCCATATATCTGTCAGGCTCAGGACTTATTGAGTGATGTGTTAGGCCTTTTCAGGTTAGTCTTTATGTTTCCAATTTTTGAACATTTGATTAGTTTAGATTTGGGGTTTAAAAAGCTAAGAATTTTAACTGCTTGCTATCAAATATGGCACATTTTTGATTAACCTATTAGAAAAAATTTGAAACACTAATCTTTGAAGTCACTGATTTTTCAAAAGAAAAGAAATATTTAAGAAAAGCAGCAAATCATATACCAAAGAATTTTCTTTTAATATTCACTGTTGATTATTTGGACAAAACATTGTCTTTTTAAAGAAAGATGGCGCTCCATGCCACACAGCATAAAAACTTAAGAATGAAATGATAAAAAATCTATTGACACTTCTAGCCAAGACAGTCTCCTGATATTTATATTATTGAACATATATGGATTTTTCTGAACTGTGATATAAACAATATAAAAAAATTCTACATCATATATATTATCAGAGATTTATACTATATCTAGAAAACTTTATATATTTTTAGGTACATCACAAAGAACAGCTGGAAGTGTTAACTAAGCTTGATATATTTGTGAATGATATTACAATAATCTAACTTATATTGGGAGCAAGCTGCCTGCATATAGGTAGAAAATGAATTCAGTAAATATACAAAAATAGAAAGGATTGTAAGTCAAGGATATGCCTTCACACCAGATTTTTTATGGTAACGTTATTCTCAAGAAACAGAATTGCTACCAGGAATCATTATTGGTTGTCACAATATTAACAAAATTAGACATACAGATAGTACTGTGTTGATAGCAGACAAAAAAAAATCCAGGAACTAGTATAAAAGCCATTAAAGGAAAGCAAGAAGAAAGGACTAATCATCAATTGTAAGAAGATAGAATATAAGGTTTGTTATCAAAAAGAAAAGCCCAACAGGTTAATTACAAATTGGAGATGCCAAAATCAGGCAAATAGTAAACTTTAAATATCTAAGAAATGTTTTAACAGAGGACAGAATATGCAACACTGAAATCTAAAGGTAAAGTGCCATTTAAAAGCTAAGGCCAAGGATTAAGAAATAGGAAAATGTCTTTAGAAATAAAGAAGAGAGTACTGAACTTTAATGTAATATAAGTCCTTTTATATGCCAGTAAATGCTGGACAATCTCCTTATAGATGAAAAAGAGACAATGCAACAAAAATGTTGTTTTACAGAAGAATGCTGAGAATACCATAAACTAAATATATAAGCAATGAAAAAGTTTTAATGAAAATGGAAATAAATGGAACATTTATACTTAACATTTGAAAGATATAACTGAAATTTCTAGGGAAGATAATGAGGTCTTAGAAAATTTGATAGTGACAAGACCTATTAAAGACAAGAGAGACAGAAGAATTATTATTATTATTTTTTCAGTTATGTTCACCCTGTACAAGGCATTGAGGTAGAAGGTTATGTTTAGGAGTAGCATATGTGGATAGGAGGATTAACTCTAGACTTGAACAGGTTAAGTAAGAGTGTAGTGATCAGGAGTTTTAGGATTCTGATCCACAGGGCAGTGGTTCATGGGAAGAAGCTGTTTCAGTGGAACTTACTTTTTGATGATGAAATACAGATAGAATGTGAGTGGTTTTCTACTATGTAAGTGGCATGGCAGGTCCATGAAGGTTAGACCAGGCAGAACCAAGGAACCTATCTGAGGGCTTTTCATGGAAGTAGCAATAGAACAGGGAGAGACTCATCACATCCCAACTGTGTGGGAGAGGTTGGAGGGTGGAAAATAAATCTTCCCCAATGAGGACTCTGAAATGCTTTTGAACTCTATTAAAACTTGAAAGTGAGGACTGGGAAGCTGCTGCCCAGATATAGCAACAGTACTTCATTTTCAGCCTGACTTTTTTCTTTTTTTTTTTTTTAATCATCTCACCCCAAGCAAGGCATTCCACTGCCACTATTGCGCATGGGGCTACATAGGGGAAGGTAAAGAGAAGGAGTGGTTAGACATAGGGAATGTCAGGAGGAAGGTGACAGATGAGTGAGGGTTGGGCAGATGGGAAGAGTGTTTGATAGAATGGGAGCAGGTTAGTGTGTTAGGAGGTGTCTATTGACCTTACATTTAAACTCCTGGAGATTGTAGCCGTCGGGGAAGCAATCGTTTGGAAGAGAATTCCACAGTCGGGAAGTGCAAGGAAAGAAACTGTTAGAGTAGAAGTTATGGCTGCATTTTATCGGTTTCACTGTAAAAGGGTGGGATCTAGTTGCTAATCTAGTATCTCGTTCAAATACGTATTTAGGGGCACTAGTGATCTAAGTTCATCGGAGCAGAAGCCGTGAAAGTATCTATAGAAGAGACACAGGGAAGCCACGTTGCACCGGTGGAAGAGAGACTGCAGGCGGTCTGCCAAGTCGGTATCTATCATATTACAGATCCTCCTCTGAACCTTATCGAGAAGCCCGAGGAGAACAGCAGGGGCACCCGACCAGATATGGCAGCAGTATTCAATGCACGGGTGGATGGTAGATTTATAAATGTGCAGGATAGATTCAGACGGAAAAACTTTTATAAAGGTAGAGGATAACATGAGAAATCAGGTACTTACTAGAGTGGTACAGGGAGCTGATCATTTTACCTGCATCTTTAGCAATGGAATGTGTATAAGAATTCAACTTTAGGTTGGATATGAGTTTGGGACTAAATATTCTCACAAGACATGGGGTCTTCTCTAGGGAACATCCATTCATTGTGGCTGGTGGTAGTTTGGGGTCTGATGATAGAATGTAACCAGTTTGGTTTGAAAGGCATTCATTGTAATCAGCCAGTTTTAACTGGAAGTTAGTGTTAGATCAGAAGAGAGGACAGCTGCCAAACTGATTATCAAGAGGTTTGGAGGTTATATCTTTGTATCATCAGCATAGATATTTACAAATGGCAAAAGTAGTAACAGCGCAGTGAGAGACTCACTCCATCTCGCCTGGATAGCAGGTCCAAACCATAAAGGATAGACCTGACAAAACCAGTTGATTCTCTTTATCCAAGCACTTTCCATGATAGTAGTGACAGAGTAGTGAGAGACTCACTACATCCCACCTGTGAGAGAGAGGTTGAAGTGTGAAAAATAATTCTTTTCTAACAAAATGTTGCAGACACATTTAAACTATCAAGACTGAAAAGTGAGGTCTGAACAGCTTCTGCCCAAGTATCACAACAGTATGCCATTTTCATCCTGGCTCTTATAAAGGTAGAAGATAGGATAAGAAGTCAGGTACTTACTAGAGTGGTACAGGGAGCTGATCATTTTACCTGCATCTCTCGTGATGGATTGTATTTAAGGGCTCAACTTAAGGACGGGTGTGATTTTGAGGCTCAATATTTTCTCCTTGAGGAGACACCTATTCATCGTGACTGGTGGTAGTTCAAGGTCTGATGCATACATTACATGTATAGAGACACTCTCACTTTCTGGATATGTGGGAAAAGCTACAACTACACACATACTTTTAAAAATTCTTTTGAATCATTTTCCCTCAAGCAAGGTGGGATTGCCAGTAGTTTGCATACAGTTACAGTGAGAGAAAAAACTGAATACAAGTGATGTTGAAAAAAAGATAAAAGATGAATTGGATTCAAGAAAACAGAAGATGACAATTGACGTTGTATTTAAATTTTTAGAGAAATAAATAAACGAAATGGAGTTCCACAGGTAGGAAGTGTGAGAAAAGAAATTGTTGGAGTAGAAGTGGCAGTTAGATTTATTTATATCAAAGGTAAATGGGTGGGACCTACATATCAGTCTTGTAGCAACCTTACATTCACATTGTTGAGACACTAGGAAAAAAAAGCTCGTCAGAGGAGTTGACATAAAAATATTTGTAGAAAAGACCGAAAGAAGCCACAACACCATGGTGAGAAAATGATTGAAGTTGAGATACCAAGTCAGCATCGATTAAATTGCAGTTCTTTCTTTGGATTTTCTAGAGACCCTTCAGCATCTGACCAGATATGGCAACATCTGCATGTAGAGTGATATTCTGTACTTTATGCTTTTCTTTGTTCTTTTTTGTTTTGCTGTATTAGGCTGTCAAGAAGGTTCTCATGGTTTTTGTTGAAACATATTTCCTTCTTTCTTCTTTTATGTGCCCTGTCCTTTCAGGATGTAGGCGATCATGGCTTTCCACATCTTCCTCTCTCTGGTGGCTCTTTGCACGCTTTCTCCTGTTGCACCATGCAACCCTCGTTCCGTCATCCACCTGATCATGTCCTTCAAATATGTTATCCACTGCTTTCCCCTGTCTCTTTTTCCCTCTATCTGGCCTGTTAGCATCAGGTTCTCCAAGACCACCTTCCTCACTGCATGTCCCTGGAGATTTAGTTGTCTCTTCCTGATGCTCAGTATTAATTTTCTTTCCATTTCCATTCTTTCCAACATCTTGTCATTGCTCACATGCTTGATCCATGATATCCGCAGCATCCTTTTGTAGAACCACATTTCAGCTGCTTCAAGTTTTTCCTTCATCTTAGAAGATATTGTCCAACATTCACTGCCATGTTGAAGAACCGACATCACATAGCAATCCAGTACTCTCCTCTTTTTTTCTAGTGAAACTGTCCTGTTTCTTAATACTTTACTCAACTTCTGGAATAAGTGACTTATATTTAATGACTTATTACAAATTCTATCAAGGTAATAATTTTGTTCATTTTCAATGCTGTATACCCACTGAGTAGAAAATTATTTGGATTTCTGTTTTGAAGACCCCTTTATGTCTGCTTTGAAATCTTCATAATGTGTGTACTGTTTCCTTTTTCAGGAAATATTATCAAGATCTGAAAAGTTGATTATCCACTGGAGAAAGATTAAGAAAGTTAAGTAGATGAGGTAAAACTTATATTTTTTCCTGTTTGTGTTTTGCAGTTTGTGGTCTTTTGTTGTTATGATAAAATAATACACTCTTCTGATTGATCAGTGAGACTTGCTTTTTCAACAAAGACTAGTGTCATGCTTTCAGCTGATGACAGTATCTCTCAGAATTGACTGTTTTTATTACAGTTCAACACTTTGAGAGATAAATCATATCATTTCCCTATGCACAAAAAGAAAAAAAAGCACAAATCAATACCTTCTCAGAGAGTACTCCTGATTTTGTTAGAAACACAGGTTTTTCTTTGTATCATAACTATTGTCTTTTTTTCTCACTGAAGATGATTCTTTCTTTAATGATTTGGTAATACGTATTGTTTTATTGATTGATTTGTTTTTTATGGCCTATCAACCTTTTACAGGTTATTTAAAGCTGAAACATTTTTGGGTTGTAAGAAGTTTTGGAGATAATAATGATTTTCTGATATGATTCTTATGATTTAACCCATAGCTGGGAGGAGAAGTGGTTTCATACTTTTCCAGCAGTATTTGAATATAATGAACCTGACTGGAATTTGCTCTAGGCTCTCTAGATTTCTTTTTTAATCGTATCACCCCAATCAATGTAGAATGCCACTAATGTGCAGGGGGCTACATAAGAGTAAGTTACAGGGGGTGTCAGAGAAAGGAGCAAGAGAAGGATGGGAGTACAGGTGTGATGACAGTTGTAAAGGTAGAGATAAAGGAAAAAGATATACAGGGTGATATAGAAAGAACTAGAGTTAAGTGGTTAAGAGATGGGTATTGACATTGCATTTAAATTCTTGGAGGTTGTAGCCATCAGGAAAGCAAGAATATGGAAGCGAGTTCCACAGGTGGGAAGTGCGAGAAAAGAAGCTGTTAGAGTAGAATTGTCATCTGCATTTGGTTGATCTAACTGTGAATGGGTGGGACCCAGTTTCCAGTCTGGTTGCACAAGTAAACTCCTGTGGCAGGGGCACCAGCAACTTAAGTTTGTTGGAGCAGAAGCCATGAAAATATTTATAGAACAGACAGAGGGAACCCGCATCCCAAGTCACCAAGTTGGTACCTATCATGTTACTGATTCTTTTTTGGTGCCTGTCAAGAACACAGATGAACAATGGTGGTGCCTGACCATATGTGACAGCAGTATTCCATGCATGGATGGTGTTTTACTTTGGTGATCAGATGAGAACCAGTGGTTCAATATGCTACAGATGTTAGCCAAATATGTCTTGTTCTTAATCAAAAACAGATGTTGACACTCTGATTAGTTTGTACACTATTCAGATGATGTTGAACTCATTTACAAATTTGTGACACTGATTTAATGGAGATGGTTTATAATCTGTTATATGAGTTGTAATGAATTGTTGTTCAATTTTTTCATGCTGTCATTTAAGGATTTGCTTTAATTATGATTATGAGAGCTTGAAGTTAGCTAACCAAAATGAGGGACATTCTTGTGGGGTTAGATTCTCTCAGTAAAAAATTGTGTATAGTCTTACTAGCAGTTCCTAACTTTTTAGGATTTATTTCTATAGTAACTATTTTTGAAGCTGGTAAACAATTTTTGAACTTGTAAAACATGTGATATCTATAAAGTGTCTTGCCTCCACACATTTTTAAAAACATTTTACTTCTATCAGAATGTATTGAAAAGTTCTCTTTCAAAAGCTAAGCTACTTATTAAGAAACAGAAAAATTTCATTAGAAACAAAACAAAAAAATTATTGAACCATTATGTAATATTTGTCCTCCTCATGTGAATGCTGGATGATCTCTTCACAAAGAAAGAAGAGATTTAAGGCAATAGAAAGTGATTCTACAGAAGGATGATAGGGATACCATCGACTGAACATGTGACCATGTCAGATTTTTAGAGAAATTGGATACTGGCTTATAGTTAACATCAGAAAGAAATAATTGAAATTTCTAGGTCACAAGAATGTTTAGAAAATTGGATACTTGCAGAACATATTGAAGATAAAGGGCAAGAGGAAAACAGCCTCTCTAATAAGCTTGTGTAAATAGTTGGTAAAACAGGGATTAGGAGAGAAAGTAAAACAACAAAATTTGCTAATGACAAAGGGCAGAACATTCTAGAGTGCCTAGATTGCGGACATCCTGAAGGGACATAGGGCACAGAAAAAGTAGAAGAATATTATATTTGTTCACATGCTAAATGTAGTGTAGAAATTCTTGGATTTGTATAACTCCAGATGTTTTAATATTTGCTGTGCCATTTTGTATGTAATCATTTGAATGAATGAAAGGTTTGGTGATTTGTCAGAAGGGACAGAGGCTAACCTACATGCTTTGTAATGTTTATATTTATTCATGGTAAAAATTGAAAATTGTTTTTATTCTTTCAATAATTTACTGTATGTTCACATACCATTCTCGCATGCAGATAAACTAAATTCAAAATGAATATTATCTATTCTCCAAATCTTTTCACCTCATGTTTATTCCACTCCCATCAGCTTATAAAATTTTGAAAAAAATTCCAAACCACTGCTTATTTCGAACCCTGCATTTCTTCAAAGCTTAATAGCTGACTCTTAATAATGCAAAATTGGTTTTTTATAGTATATAAAATAATCTATGATAGTTATGAATAAAAATCCCTATGACAATATTTCTGCTTAAAAGTAAATTTGATGATAAGCCACTGAAATTTGCAATTTAAAAAAAGATTATTTTTGCAAGTTAATATAAACCTGAAGTGAGATGGTTAATGTTTATTAAATCGGCTTTATGTCATACATAACCAAACACCCTACAGCTTACAGGATTTTATTTGTGATCATCATCATCAGGTTGTCAGCAGGTTGAAATGTGTAGATTTGTGTGGAAGAGTATAAGTATACGTTTTGAATAGAAATTTATTAAAACAAAAGAATAACAAGAATTGGTAGAAATTAATGTTCAATTAAAAAGTTAAGGGTATCAAGAGTTCATAGTAGTGTGTATGTATGTTATCGTTGAGGAGAGATGCTGAGAATGGAGAAGAAGAAGTAAAAGGGATCAACACACGAGAAAAAAAGAGAAAGAGAATGAATGTGCAACGTGACCTCACATCCAGGTCGACTTGAAGTTTCTCCTGTTACATTTTAGTTAGTTGTCTTGCTGCTCCCATCTGACTGACTGATGCTAACTGAAGCCTTTATAGTTCTTTTGCACTGCATCACTAACTCTTTTTAGTCTTGCAAATCGCTTCCATTGATCAGAAAATCAGTTTAAAATCTACTCGTGAAAACAGGTTTCGACCTTTCCTTTAAGCACTTTTCTATTTGGCAAAACCAGGATTTCACACATCATTGTGAATTTTTGCAAAAGTGAAGAGAAAGGTTGCTTTTAATTCTTAATTTTCTATTCACCACAAACATTATTATTTTACTATTTTTATGCAGTTAATGGATTATTCTATCCAAGGTTATTTCTTATTAATATAAATGTTATATTTGAGTGAGTACACATGGTTAAGTAGATTTATCATTTTTTTTTCTTGGTCAGCAGATATTGATTTCACTGTTTTAAAATAAAGAAAAAACAAAGAAAAACAAAGACAACCAGAAGGTCTACTCAAACACGTATACCCACTAAGATATAATGTTTATAGTAATAATAAATATTGTAAATTAAAAATCAGAAGGAAAGGGATTGTTAGAATCCAGGAATTAATGCAGTCATTAATAGGAGAATAGGACCATTGTATATATAATTATTGAAAATAACTTTTCTTTGCAATAAGATTTTTAGTCCTGATAGAAATTGAGCAGGAGGCAAAAAGCTTTCATAAAAAGTATCAGATAATACGAAAAAAAAAAATGAAAACTTGACTTGTGATAACAGGTCTGTAGTTTTAAGAGAATGCACAATGATTTCTGTCAAGAGAAAGAAGAGATGTATCTTCTTATTTTACACTATTTGTAGAGGGTACTATGATCAAAGTACTTTCAATATCTCACTAAACAATCATCAAGAAATATTCTCTGAGAAATAAAAAAGACTAACGCCCCAAACAATCATTAGATAATGAAATGAAATACGAGTTCATAGAAGAAAACCAAGTTAAAGGAAAAGAAATGGATTCTTTCAGTTGCATATTCTAAAAGAATTCTTTGGCATTTCCTTACCATCTTCCGAGCTCTGTCAGGAAGGGTTGACAGGGTAATGCAATGTGAAAAACCTTACCATTGATTGTCTGAGAAAAAGCACAAAAGAACAGAGATGAAACAAAGCAATTGAGATGGTTAGTCTGTCACTAAGAAAGAATAAATAAATAAGAGGCTATGCTCCTTTTCCAGCATTTACCAAAAACAACAAAAACAACCCCAGAAAAACATGCCCCCAAAAGAAAAGAAAATTGTTACCATTAAGTGCAAAGAACAAGACTCCTACTTTTTGAGCCATGGCATAAAAGAACCAAGAAAATGTGGAAGGTCTATACACTAATAAAATCAAAGAAAAATAAAAGGAATTAGAGAAATGATCTGATTTCTTTGCTAGCAAATCTTTTTATCAATACTTAATTGCTTGTCTCTGAGGTGTCACTCTTTTCATGACAGCCTAAGAACTCAGTGGGTTTACAATCTAAAAACACTTTTCAGAATTATGGTTTTCTTTCTTTGATTCCGTCTTTCTATCTGTGTCTTGTTCTTTTTCTTAAAGTACTACTGAAGCACAAAAGCATTTCAGACAGCTGAAAAAAATTAAGAAATAGTTTTTTTTTTTATACATATTTATTTTTAGACTTTAGTAACAACTAGAAAGGCAATGAGGATTTAACAAATATTTGTGTTTTCTTCTATGAAATGGGCTTTTTCTTGAAGCTTGAAATTTCTCCTCCCCAAAGAGAAAAAAATTGTCAGTAAAAGCTCCATGAACCCTATATTTGAAATGGAATTTTACCTTTAATAACCACTTAAGTACTTTCACTACTTAACCAATGTGGCATCTGTATTGACAACTGAAAGTTTCTTGAAATTCAGCCGAGCATTCCATTTACTTAAAACGTCTTTAGGCATTCACAGTATTGTAATTTTTATAAGAATAATGTCTTTAAAAATGATTTATGCAACTGAATGTGGCATAACAGAAAATAAACCAATAATAGCAATTCAATAAAATTATACACGATACCAGAATACCAGCTTTGAGTGGTCAAAATAAAAATACAATGATGCAAAAAAAATTCCCACATCTTAAATATCATTTTGCTTCAGATTAAACATACTAGTAATATATCTGCATTATAATAAATTATCACATATATTGATCTATTGATGAATAGGTTAAAAAGAAGATCTAAAAATAACAGTCAGATACCCATATTAATACTCTTACTACCCATTGAAGGTGTTAAACAAATCTGTACTCCTAAATCTGCCATATATACCCAAGTATAGTTCTAGTTGTTATGATCAGTCTTTGAAATAAAAATTAAGAAATCACACTATACAGTGGTATTTTTTTTAATAGATTAAAATCATGCAAAAGATTCAGAAGCTGCACTATGCATTAAGCCATTTTATACAAGTTTATAGATGGCAAATATCATTCTTGACTACATTATTCCATGGCACTCAAACCATTTAATGCAGTACAGTAGACATTATAGGTTGGCTAACTCAACTATCTGAAGTAACTCTTGTGGTTAAATTGAAAGGAAAGCTCCTCAACATATCTATTATTTTGGTATATGCACTGACAACACAAAGTACAGAATAAGAAATCAAATCTTTCTACTCCATGCTGTACAATGCCAGTCAGTCATACAAAAATAGAATTATCATGGGGAGACCTGAACACCAAAGTTGGCAAAGAGAGGGAAAGAGAAACAGTTGGCAATTCTTGACTAGGAAACCACAATGACTGTAGAAAAAAATGTGACCAATGGCACACAGCAAATGACCAATTAATAACCAACACCTGATTTCAAGAATACCCAAGACAATTATGGACCTGGAGAAGCCTAGAAGGTGACACGAAAAATTAAATCAATTATATAGCTATAAACAAGAGATTCAGGAACACAGTTCTTGACTGCAAAACCTATCCAAGTGCCAACTGCAGAAGTGACTACTTTGTAGTTATATACAAAATAAGGATGAAAGTCTGGGGCTTGATGATGCCTAGAAACAGCACCCAGATTGCAATATGACAGACTTGTAAATGGCTCAAATCTGCAGGAAAAATATACAGACAGCATGAAAAATTACAAAGGAAATTTAGAAATGGAAACTCTAAATGAGGGGCACTAAAAGAAGCTTTAGTGACGTCAGTAAATGACATCATCCCAAAGGAAAACGGACATAGCAGAAAAAATAAGTGGATCACCGATTAAATGTTTATCATGATGCAAAGAAGATAGAAAACAATGCCAAGACATGGAATGGAATGCAGGAAACTATTGAAAGAAATAAGGAGCAAATGCCGACAAAGTGAAGAAAAGTGGTTTAAAAACAAATGAGACTGAGCATGACAAAGAAAGAAGATATGCATAAAAATAAGGGAACTAGCAGGACAAAAGACATGCTCAACAACAGGATGCAGAAAATCCAAGTACAGAATGCTCATATTAGAAAAAAAATACTACAGTGATGGATGAATATGTCAGAGATCTCTTAAAGAGAGCAGCCAACAATACACAGAAATGCCGACCGACCAGAAGTATTAAAAGCCAAAGCAGAAGCTGTACTGATCAAATTGAGCAGAAACAAAACAGCAGAACCAGACGTTATTGCAATAGAGATGCTGACAACCTTAGACAAATTTGGCATAGAGAGGATTACAGAAATAATAAGTGAAATCTACAACAGCAGCAATATACTGAAAGACCTAAGCAGATCAATTTTTATAG
Source organism: Ascarosepion bandense (assembly GCA_037127315.1). Lineage (NCBI taxonomy): Eukaryota > Metazoa > Mollusca > Cephalopoda > Sepiida > Sepiidae > Ascarosepion > Ascarosepion bandense. The sequence goes on from JBBBDQ010000365.1 coordinate 1,040,233, forward strand.
CATTACCTAAGAAGCCAGGCACAAAGGAATGTGAACTCCACCAAACAATCAGCTTAATGAGTTACATAATAAAACTCATCATCTGATGAACAGAGCATGTAGCAGAATCTGCCCAGAGAGAAGACAAGAACAGTGCAAGTTTGCCAAAGATACCAGAAAAAGGAACACGATATTTATGCTCAGAATATCATCAGAAAGAGCAGTACAAATGTAGAAGGTTGGTTGGTTGGTTGGTTGTTTTGTTTTTATGGCATATCAACCTCGGTGGGTCATTTATTGCTAACTAAATTTTATTTATTTATTGCTGGTTATACCTTTTTCTTTCAACAATTTATTGTTGTTTTTATATAAGTTTTGTGTCTAGTAATACTTTTTTCTTTTCAAGTATCAAGATTCATTGGGATTTGTTTTTAAGGGCAGGGTCCCCAAGACCTACCTTGTTATTTAACCCATAACTGGAGGGAAGAGACAGATTAACACCTTTCCCAAGGGTACCAGTGCTTAAGTGAATGCAGGGTATTCAACTGGAATTTGAACTCGGCTCACCGATTTCTCTTTCTGAGCCGATATCCACTGCACCACAATGCACATCCATCACTAAACACTTACTGCACCTGGTATTCCCAAGCGGTCACCCATCTAAGTACTGACCAGGCTCAATGCTGCTTAACTTCGGTGATTGAGCAAGAACTGGTATATTAAATGTGATATGGCTGTAAGCCAAATGTAGAACAATGTGTATCTTTGTTTTATAGACTACACAAAGGTGTTTGACAAAGTATTCCACAAAGACTTGTTAGAAATGCTTGGCAACATCAACATATTTTGGAAAGTCATTAGAGTCATCAAGAACCTATACTGGATACTGCATACGGTAAGCCTAACCCTAGCATGTGAGCAATGATGAAGTTTTGGAGAGGGTGCAAATGAAAAATAAACTTATACTAGGCATCAGCTGAGGTTTTTGAGACATGTAATAAGGAAGAAGGTCTTGGAGAATTTAATACTCACAGAATGGAAAAAGAGACTCGGGAAAGCAGCATGAGACATACTTGATGGGCTTGAGCAAGTGAATGGCAGAGTTGGGTTTGGGAGAAATACCAAAAAGAAAAATGCTAAGAGCAACAAGGGATAGAGGCAAGTGAAAATCTATGATCGCTTATGATCTCAAAGCTCTAGCAATTGATTCAATATAGTCACTCCTTGTCAGGGAAAAATGTGAAAACAAGAAGGTACCCTGTGTTACTCTCCTGAAGTCCAGTGTCAGCGATGATGATGGCAGGCAGAAAGGCTTCTCTGTGGGGGGGGGTAAATTAAACAGTTAGGCTTTGGTTAATCACTGGTTGAAGGTCCTTTTCATGAGCAATTGCCAGGTTTACTTTGTCAGATTTGATGGATTTGCTATTGAGGCAGAAGTAAATGCTAATCTCATTTGCATAAACACCTTGTTGGAAACTGATGACGTTGATGGTGTAGACCAGAAACAGTGTAGAACCCAGAAGAGAGTCTCAAGAGTTCCCCACATTTATATGAAAGGATCTGGAAGTGAGCACATTCAACATGACCTCCATTTCATGTTTTGATAAGAATGATTGGAATCAGATGAACAAGACAGGTTAAACATTAAGAAATACATGCAAGTACAAATCCTAAATAAAAAATATTTAACTACAGTTGGATTCTGGTTCAGATTTGACAATCATAAATCCACACACTTGAAAAAATTTGGAAAATTTAACCTTGCTAAGAACTAATAAAATGGCCAGGTCCATGACAGGGAAGGCAATCAAGTTTATGGGAGAACTTATCACTAATGTAACTTTTCAAGGAAGAATGTTAAAACTACAAACGTTTGTATTAAAAAATGCAGAAAATTTATTTGGCACTGACTGGAAGGAGAAATTTAAGTTGTGGGACATGCCAATTCATTTTGCCATAAACTTGAAAACCTGACCACTGATAATTTAATAAATTTGATAATTTGATAAAAAATTTAAAAGAAACTTTACCGAAAGGTTTTCTGGGGTCCTTAATCAGTATAATAAGATGGCAGCAAAATTCAAGTTAAAAGATGACATTCAGTCAGTGTTTAAGAAAAAACAAAATGTGCCTTTTGCCTCTTTACCAAAATTAAATGAAGAACCCAATAGACTAAAAAGAACTGGTGTCTTGTCATAAAATTGTGTACAGTCAATGAAATTCACAAACTGTTTATATAAAGAAGAAGTCAAATGAGATCTGGGTCTGTGCCAATTTCTTGATGGGGCTTAATGGGGCACTCAAAGACTATCATTATTCTTTACTCAGACTGGAAGAAATTTTCGTGAAACTAAATGGAGAGAAATTTTTTTTCAAAGTTGACCTCAGTGACACATAATTTCAAATAGCGTTGGAGGAAGAATGTTCTAAGGTGTTCTGTATCAACACCAACCATGGGTTGTAAGAGTTTGAACATCTACCATTCAAGGTAAATGTTCGGCCAGCAATTTTTTTACAAGTGATAGATACTATGCTGAGCGACTTTGACTTTGCAGTTGCATATTTAGACGACATATTAATTGTTAGTCAAAATGTAGATCAGCATAAGGGACATGTTCACAAAGTCCTTTCAAGAATTCAGGAGTATGGTTTCAAATTGAAAGAATCCAAATGACATTTTTTATGAAGAAGATTAAATAGTTAGGACACATTATTGATAAACAGAGCATAAGAATGTTCTACAGCAATCAAAGAGAAGCCAGCTCCCAAAAATATCTTCACCTTATAAAGTTTGTTAGTATTGGCAAACTATTACCAGGTGTTTATACTAAATATACACAACTTATGTGCTCTGTTAAATGAAATTTTGAAAAAGACAAAGACTGGGAGTGGACGCCTGAATGCCAAGAAGCATTTGTCAAAATAAAAGAAGTCTTGACATCAAACTTTTTTCTCACCCACTATAACCCAGACCTGGACATTATAGTTGCCAGTGATGCCGGCTTGTATGGCATTGGAGCATGTATTATGCGCAAGATGCCAGATCGATCTCACAAGCTAATAGCTAATGTGTCAAGAACGCTTCTTCCTGCAGAAAAGAATTACTTGCAAATTGAGAAGAAGTCATTAGGGATTATTTTCACAGTGACAAAGTTTCACCAGTACATCCACGGTAGATATTTCACATTGAAGATAGACCTTAAATTGTTACTGACCATCTTTGGTTCTAAAAGGGTATGCCTGCATATACAGCAAATAGACTGTTTATATGGGGAACAATCCTTTTAAACTATAACTTTAAAATGGAGTTCCTATCATCTAAAAAACTCTGTCATGCTAATGAACTGTCCAGATTAATCCCAAAACATAGAGAACCCCTTGAAGATACTGTGATTGCTTCTCTTTGGACAGAAAGAGAATTTGAAACCACATTATGCAACACAGTAAGGGAACCCCCTGTAACTCTCGACCAAATCAAATGAGAAGATCTAATTGATGAGCTTACCAGGCAAACCAAAACCAAAATTTATGTAAAGGAAAAACAGACTTCAGAATTTTTCATGGCGATGAAGTACTGCTATATAGTGAGTGAGTTGTCATTCCTACAATACTACAAAGAAGAATTCTGCCAGTCACCTCGAGATTAAAAGGATGAAAAGCCTGATGCAGAGTTATGAATACTGGCTGAACATGGATAAAGATATAAAAAAAATCATAAAAACTTGTAAAGGCAGTACCTTGGCAGCTAAGGCATCTCCAATCAAATACAGTCCTTGGCCCAAAACTGACCAACCATGATGTTGGATTCATGTGGGATTTTACATGCCCACGAGATAGATTCTACTATCTTATAGTAGTAGATAGTTTATCTAAGTGGCCTAAAGTTCTTAGATGTAAAAGGGCCACTACAGAAGTGACAATTAATTTCCTACATGAACTGTTTGCCAGATTTGGGGTAGTTGATTGTTTAGTGTCAGACAATGAAACACAATTTACGTCTGATGATTTTAAGGATTTTTGTGAGATCTTCCATATCAATCATATCATGATTGCTCCATATCACCCAAGGCTCAATGGACAAGTTGAGTACTTCATTGACATGCTGAAAAGAGCTCTGAAGAAAGCTAGGGGCACACCCACAGAAAAAACCCTACAACAGTTCCTTCAGCTGTATAAAATCACAAATGATAAAACTTTCTGGGAAATGGGTACAATTGAGAAAAGAGTTGGAGATTTTTTTTTTAATTGTTTCACCCTAAGCAAGGCAGACCACCACTGATGCAAGGAGGCTACATAAGAGTAAAAGTTTAGCCAGGAGGAAAGTGAAGAGAAAGATAAACCAGTTACAGTTGGTATCAGAGAAAGGACAAGAGAAGGATGGGAACACGGATGTGAAGACAGTTGCGAAGGTAGAGAGAAAGGAAAGGATATATGGGTTGATGTAGAAAGAGTCAAGTGGATATGAGATGGGTATTGACATTGCATTTAAATTCCTGGAGGTTGTAAATGTCTGGAAAGCAAGTATATGGAAGGGAGTTAAACAGGTGGGAAGTTTGAGAAAAGAAGCTGATGAAGTGGAATGGTCGGCTGCATTTGGTAGATCCAACTGTGAATGGGTGGGACCTTGTTGCCAGTCTGGTTGCAGAAGTAAATTTATGTGGCAGGAGTACCAGTGACTTAAGTTTGTCGGAGCAGAAATCATGGAAATATTTGTAGAATAGAGAGAGGGAAGTCACATCCTGCCAGTAACAAAGTGGCTGGAGTTGAGCTGCCACTTTGGGACTTATCACATTACAGATTCACTTTTGAAGCCTGTCGAGAACACTGAGATGAACAGCAGGGGCGTCTGACCATATATGACAGCAGTATTCTATGCACAGATGGATGGTTGATTTGAAGTCCCCAGTTTACTCACAAAAGACATTTAAATCAAATCAGGATATGCCTGTTGAACAATGCTGACAGCGGTCCTCCTGAAGAGAATGAAGTAATGGATGTCATTTATGATACTTTTGACATACCAATACTACAAGTGAACCTGAAACAGCGCCATGTAAAAGAAAAAGGAAAATGATGGAGTTTCTCGTTGTTAATCCAAAAAGAAAAAATATTAAGATGCGTGCAAAGTTGATACTTAGGATGGGGGGGGGTTCCTGATAAATTAACCATGTACAAATGAACTCTTCCAAACTATATAAATAAGCAACAATTTCTGCTTTGTGCAGAGTGGAGAGAAGTCTATTCCAGGAGACTAATACAGTCAACTTCGCAATTTGTATCTGTTTGTACTACTGTTTTTTGTAATATATCTGTTTAACTCAATGCCATCTTTCTGACTTTTATTTCTGGACCCTAACTAGGCTACAACAGAGTTCTTTAACCAGTTGGATGTTCCGGAACATAAATATTTAATTTTTGCATAATTTATGTTCTGAAAAGAAAAATAGTTATAAGATCAGATGAAAAATTATATAAAAAGATTTAACCACAGCACCTTGTCTATCACTTATAACAAAACTTGCATATATATATATTCAAATGAAGAAGATGAAGAATAAAATTGCAATGTTCAAATCATAAATTTAAAATGGTGCTCAATATAAAAATAGAGCAATGAATATTTATTAATTATTACATTAGAACATTTTTTAAAGGTTCTAACATATATATATATATATATATATATATATATATAAAGTGAGAGAGAGAGCAATTAAGTGGGAGTTGAGATGCATATGTGTGTCTTGAATTGTCTCATGTGCATGTATATACAGTGGGGTGCAGATAAATCTAGAAAAAAATTAATGTATAGTCAAACTGTGTTTTAATAAAACCAATGAATATATTTCAGTGAAACTTTATGCAGAGTTAGGCATTTATAAGAGGTACAATAATCCCTCAGTGTGGGCACCATTTTCTCCAGGTGAGAATTGATGTTGAAGCAGTCCTTGGTCATGGCATCCATGTCTCTTTTAGCCATGGTGTCTCTGCTGTTTGCCTTCACAGTCTCCTTGCTTTTCACCTATATTTCCAACATGTCTCACCCAAAAATTTGAGAGAATTACAGTCTGTTGATGATGGGGGAATATCAAAGGACCAGTGATACAGCCCATTGGCAAAAATCTAGAACAGATTGGTCCTGAACCTGTGGCAGAGTTCTGTTGAAAGATTTAGAGCCTCCCATCAGACAACCAACATCCAGGGTTCGATATGCATATCCAGGAGCTTCACATAGTTGTTGATACCAAGGCTGGGGCTGTTTGGATTGAAAACAGGTTCCATGATGCCAGAGCACTTCTTAGGATTCTCGTGTTCTGACCTGAAATTATCCTTGTCAGTTGAGGCTCCATATGCCGTTGGCTTTATTTAAACTGTTCAATTATTTCCTTGAGTTTGATGGCATTCTACAACAGCAGCTCAATGATAATATTCTGAAGATATGTTGTTTGCTAAGCACCTTCTGTGTCAATGGCTACTCAGATTTAGTATTTCTAATAGCACACTCTCCAAACCTTGCTATGCTGTGATATACTGCATCTGTTGTTATATATAAAATTCTGCATTTGTCTGTGCCACAATGTACTTTACACGTACAAAGATATATTTTGAGTATTTCTTCTTGCTGAAGTGTGCAGACAATTATTTAAAATCTTTGAGAATTCCAGAATAATGTATTTCTCATCTTTAAATGAAACTAGAGGAAATACGATAGAAATTTTCATGTAGGCACATGAATTTAGTTATTTTTTTTTTGCTTGAGCACATACAAAAAAATTGTCACATTTTTCATTTTGTGGGGAGATAGAATAAATACTCTAGAGAACTCACAAAAGTATCAATTTTATTTTCAAATGTAAATTCATATTGAAACAATATTGAGAATCTTGGCTACTCCACTTTTAAACTCTACTGAATATGCAAAAAAAAAACATTGAGAAAAAAGAAATATTGATTTTATGGCAGCTACTTAAAAAGGCTACAATAGTGCATTATATTTTTTGTTAAATTTAATTGTGATAGTAAGACTGATTTTATTAATATTACTATCACTCAGTCAGTTAAGGGCCATACGTGATACATGCTTGGGCGATCATGTCTTGAAAGAGACATGACTGACAGGGCAGAAGATTATCCCGCAGTAGGTTGCCATTGCTTTCTGCAGTAGACTGGTTGCTGGCCAAGGCTACCGAACCCAATCTGTCCTATTATTTAAATGTGATAGTAAGACTGATTTTATCAATATTGCTACAGTTCAGTCAGTTAAGTGCCATACGTGATATATGCTTGGACGATCATGTCTTGAAAGAGACATGACTGACTGGGCAGAAGATTATCCCGCAGTAGGTTGCCATTGCTTTCTGCAGTAGACTGGTTGCCGGCCAAGGCTACAGAACCCAATCTGTCCTATTATTTAACCCATAGCTGGAGAGAAGAGATAGATTAATACCTTTCCCAAGGGTATTTGTGCAAAAGTGAATGCAAGGACTACGACTGGAATTTGAACTCAGTTTCCCGATTTCTCATTCCGAGCTGATATCCATTGCGCCACAAACTCACATCCGTTTACTATCACTACTGTACTACATAAAAGATGTCCAGTTCCATTGTGTGTATAAAAAGCAATGTGTTGGCTATTATTGAATAATTCAGGAAACATCAACTTAAATGGTTGGAAACAATGAAACATTTTAGGATTTATACTACTAAAACATTTATAAATATGAAATTATAACATCCTGCATGAACAATTATTGTTATATCGATAGAAAAATTATTATCAAGTTGACAATTACGGCAGTGAGTAGAGTCCTTAAAGAATTGCAGCATTGTACTCGACTTTGCTAAGCATAGGAAGTAATTACTTCAGCTTGAATGTAAACAATCCTTTCTTTCTGAGAAAAGGATTGTTTACATTCAAGCTGAGGTAATTATGCACTTTTGAGTTCCAATGCACTTTTGAGTTCCGTTCTTTCTGGTTGCTCTATTGCTGTGGCCTTGTGTTAAACTAAGCTGAGTAAACAATGATAGGGTGTTCCTTTTCACTGACATAGTGTCAATGGTTAGGTTGCTCTATTGCTGTGGCCTTGTGTTAAACTAAGCTGAGTAAACAATGATAGGGTGTTCCTTTTCACTGACATAGTGTCATAGTGTCAATGGTTAGTTTGCTCTATTGCTGTGGCCTTGTGTTAAACTAAGCTGAGTAAACAATGATAGGGTGTTCCTTTTCACTGACATAGTGTCATAGTGTCAATGGTTAGGTTGCTCTATTGCTGTGGCCTTGTGTTAAACTAAGCTGAGTAAACAATGATAGGGTGTTCCTTTTCACTGACATAGTGTCAATGGTTAGGTAAATGCCAATGAAATGATTAAATAAAAGGTTACATGTATTTAGGAAAGATATAACAGTAGACTTAGAAAACTATTCTCCATTATTGCTAAGATTAACATGAGAGCAGCTATCATTATTGAATCATGTATAGTTCTAACCCTAAATGCTCATTCACAAAGCTCCTTAGTAATCTATTTGACATATTCAGCTCTTTTGCTATCTTACTCATGCTTCTTCTTTGCTCTCTTCATGGTGGCTTCATTGATTCTCCTGGTATAAACTGAATTTGCTTTTTCTGGAATTGGATTTGGTGAACAAATTGAAGAGCCTAGTTCAAATTCCAGTTGAATTCCTTGCATTCACTTGGGAAAGGTATTAATCTGTTTCTTCTCTCCAGTTATGGGTTAAATAACAGAACAGATTAGGTTCTATAGCCTTGACTGGCAACCAGTCTACTGTAGAAAGCAATGGCAACTTTCTGTGGAATAATCTTCTGCCCAGTCAGTCATGTCTCTTTGGAGACATGATCACCTAAAGCATGTAGCATGTATGGCACTCAACAGACTGAAGTTGTTTGCTACTATTGAAACTTTTCCCCAGATAAAATCAGTTTTCTGCAAACATTCAAGTGTTTTATCACCTTCCAATTTTTTATACCAGCCATTTTCAATGTGGCAATTTGATAACTTTTGTTTGAGTCACTGTATTTAATTGAACTGTAAACAATAAGCCAAAAGAATGTTAAGAAGACCAATGCAAAATTTGTAACTATTTTCATGAATATGTATGTTTCCTTTTATGTTTAAATAATGGGTTATAATGTCACATGGAATATCTATCTATTTATCTATCGCAGTTGGTTCATCTCTATCTATCAATTCATCTCATTCTGTTCATATCACCCTATCTAAATCTAATCTAAATCTAAACTTATTTATAAATGGAACTCTATATGTGTGTCTGTGTCTATTAATTATAGACTCCAAAATGGCTGAACCGATTTTCTTGAAAATTTACACAGTTGTACTATAAGCGTCTGCGAGTGATCTTAGCTAGGTTTTGTATCAAGGTACTCCCAATTAATATAGAAAGATGATAATTGAAAAAATCGGGTTATAGAAGGAGTGGTCTGATTTTAATCAAATTTGATACACTCATAGACAAAGACTGAAGAAACGATATTCAGAAGTTTCAAGGTTGCAGTTCTTACAATAGTACAGAAAATCTATTATATATATATATATATAAAAAGCAAGATGTTTGTGTGTGTGTCTGTTTGTAATATAACAATCTGGCCCCACCCGAGGAAGTGATGCAAGCGATGGTGTTTCCCGTCGGTGGAGGGGTCGGCGAGTGGCAGGGCGGGTGTTTGTGAAATACATCCTGTCGAGGCTGGAGCGGATGTCGTTTGACCTTATTTCCGACAGCGGCGGAAATGACTACGGAGGCAAACAGAACAGGTGTCTCTGGGAATTACGTGGGCATTGCGTGGGCAAGGCAGGACCGGAAGGAAAGTCCCGGTTCTAGAAGACTATATAAAGACCTCGACACACGGATTCGCCAGCAGAGAACGGCCAGTGGAAGCAGAGAGACACCTCAGTCAAGACTACACTCCCGTCAACCCATTCTATGTGCGCTCTCACTCTCCTGTTCTCTATTCCACACGGTTCGTCGTCATTAATAAAAATATAACCTTATATTTTTATATATGCGTGTTTGTTGTTTTGTCGTCGTACGGCGATATATAACATACGCAAATTGGTGCCCAGTGACTTGCTGTTTTAAGACAACAACAACAACAAAACAGATAGATACGAGCTTGGTTACCACAGCGACAATTGAAATTCAACGGAATTAAAACTACCAGATAGAAGACGAAAATAGAAAGCAACCGGACGACATCAACGAAAGGTAGGTGACTTTTGATTCGATCTTGTTCATAAGTTTATAATAAGTCTAGTTAAAAAAAAAAAAAAAAAAAAAATCGGCAACAACGAACAGTCGTGGGATATTTACATTAACCAAATGTTGGTGGCTATCCGGTTTCATGTGAGCGAAACCACTAAGTTTTCACCGTATTACTTGCTCTACAACAGGGATGTTATTTTGCCCTTGGACAATATACTGAGGCCTCGTCGCATATATTATGGTGATGAGCATCACCAAATTGCACTACAGGAAATGCATCGTAGCTTCACTTTAGTTAGGAATAATATAAGAAAAGCGAGGAGAGCCGCGATAGATAAGTCGCGTGGTAAGACGAAAAATACAACTTTTGAGGTTGGTGATTTGGTGTACTATAAGAATCACCAAAAGAAAGGGAAGTTAGATGTGCGCTGGCGGCCATATTATGTGATCGTTGAAAAGACTGGCCCGGTCTCTTATAGAATTAGAGATCAGTTAACCGGCTCAGTCATTAAGACGCATGCTGAGCATCTTCGGGCAGCGTCCATTGATGAATGGAAAATCCCTACTTCCGATAGGCCGTTACGAAAGATTGTATTGGCTGCTCCAGTAGAATCCAGTGATTCGGATGACGAATCCGGAGCGGAACAGACCGACTTTCCAGTGCACAAAAATCGACACCAACGTGTGGAATCAGACGATGAGTCTGATGTTCCATTAATGGAGCGTCGCATCATGACGCGACGTAAAATGGCGAATAAAAACGTGTCAACTATTGATAATGATGATAGAATCGGTGGTATAAATAATGTTTCATCCACGTTCGAGGATGATTGCTCAAAGTGTGAAACGACTGGATCTACTCATGTAGATCAGGGTTTTTCTAGGGAATCACCTAGCAGCGAAGATGTCCAAATGAGGCAAACGTCTGTTGGGGCAAAAAGCACGGATAGACCTGCAGATTCCACAGTTGATCGGAACAAAAAGAAAGAACAACTGAAAAGTCTTGTAGACTTATTGGCTGATATGCTATAGGATTGGGAAAGAAAGCAGTGGGAGGATTAACGATAGTTTAAGTGAAATAGTTAGGTCACCTTCCTTATAGCAAAACATGCGGAAGATACAAACTAATGAATTAAGAGTCACGGGTCCATTTTTTTTTAGACTAAATTAAGATAGATGAAACCTCTAATCCTCCACAAGTAAATTGCATGCGGATTAACGTTGGAATCAGGGTAATTTTCTTCGTTTTCTATTGAACATTTCTCGGTCAGACTATGAATGATATGTACTGCAGATAATGGCATTTTTTCTGTGTTCAAACATAGTATGTTTGAAATTAAATTAAATTAAATGAAGTTACATGTGTAACAATAAACTCGAGCGGAAACACGCATGGTGTTGGTCAAAGGTCATTTACTTGATGTCAGTTTGGAAACTGGGGCGTGGTTACCGCCTATGATCATATGGTCGTGCATCGAGGCATCTACGCGTATGGACAGAGTCGAGAAAGGAAACAAACATTGAAAGTTACAGAAACTTTAAAAAAAAAAAAAAAAAAAGAACAATGAAACATCGAGCTGGGAGAACATTATCCTCTGTATAAGTCCCAAGTAATTCTATCATCACTTTTGTGGCAGTCTCACTCATTTTGGCTTCCAACACTGCATCATGAAGCATACGCAAGAGATTCTGTGTTTTTTGTACAGGAAAATTCCACAATGGACACGAACATTGTTGGGTTGCCGATGTAGGCTCCCCTATATATTTTTTTTTTTTGTTTTGTTGTTTCGGCGTGCACATGTTTTGTACAATTGTCGGGCTTGTGTGGCATGGGGGGTGTGTGAGGGTGTTGCGCTTAAAATGTTCTTAGGTGAACATTTTGGAAAATGGGAGGGCGAGGAGTGTAATATAACAATCTGGCCCCACCTGAGGAAGTGATGCAAGCGATGGTGTTTCCCGTCGGTGGAGGGGTCAGCGAGCGGCAGGGCGGGTGTTTGTGAAATACATCCTGTCGAGGCCGGAGCGGATGTCGTTTGACCTTATTTCCGACAGCGGCGGAAATGACTACGGAGGCAAACAGAACAGGTGTCTCTGGGAATTACGTGGGCATTGCGTGGGCGAGGCAGGACAGGAAGGAAAGTCCCGGTTCTAGAAGACTATATAAAGACCTCGACACACGGATTCGCCAGCAGAGAACGGCCAGTGGAAGCAGAGAGACACCTCAGTCAAGACTACACTCCCGTCAACCCATTCTATGTGCGCTCTCACTCTCCTGTTCTCTATTCCACACGGTTCGTCGTCATTAATAAAAATATAACCTTATATTTTTATATATGCGTGTTTGTTGTTTTGTCGTCGTACGGCGATATATAACATGTTCATCTGCCTGTATGTCTGTATTTTTTCAGCCCTTTTATTTTAATTTTTGCTTCGGGTTTGGCTCTAAGTAGGTATAATTGTAGTTCTTAGTCTCAGCCATGATACCATTTACTCAGAGGACTTATTTAGCCTTCAAAATTCAGTTTACTATGAAAAAACTTATTTGATATCGATAACAGGAAATCAAAATTTGACTTAAATCCATTCATTTTTCTTTCAGTCTACAGTTTCACTTTAACTGGAAATAACTGTTGCTTTTTAGTCTTTTGTGCCAACATCCAAAGAGTCTGAGCTCCAGGACCATGGATTAGTTTTAAAGCTTTCATTACACTCGAGCAACGCCGGGCTATACTGCTAGTCTATCAATATATCTTAGTTTGTTTATATGTCTCTGGTTAGCATACCTGTGTGGAAAGCATAGTGGTTGTTAGTGAGGAAAGTGGGAAATTCAAATTCCAAATAAGGCTGTTGCATTTGGAAAGGTATAAATTCATTTCTTCCCTCATCCCATCTAGGAATGAATTCCAGGGCAGACTGGGTTCTCTACCTTTGGTTGGACACTCATATAGGAGAACAATAACTTTGAATTCAAAATTGGTTGGGTGTAGAATTAGCAACACTGCTCAGTAAGAATCTACTAGCTACAGAAAACAGTAACTGTGCCTAGAATGGTGAAGCTGTAGAGTATAAAGCCAAAATGAAATCTACATACTAACATCTATCTATCTATCTATCTATCTATTCTGCATACTATGTGAATACAAATCTGTCATAAATTAGTATCTATCTATATACATATCTAATTGGACACTTGGAAAGAGAAAAGAAATATGTTGGTTTTCGCTACTCTCTAAGGTTCACTATAGGCATTAAGATATCCATAATATACTAAACCATAAAATGATGGATGAATGCATAAAAATAACCTAAAGAACTGACTTACAGATGAAAACAAATGTAAATCATACTCAGATATGGTGTCTATATATATATATATATATATATATATATAATAAAGAACATAATTTGGATGATTTTATCAATGGGTTTAGAAAAACATAGAACTTATGTTCTTTATCATAATACTCTGTTAAATCTTAACATTGAGTCCTCTTTAGATTTAATCTACTGTGGAATTTACCTTACCAAGTACCAAGGATTCTACTTTCTATATATATACAGTCATCCACATACAGGCCTGTTTCTCTGCTCATCAGTGTGGTTAGACAACTGATTGCTTCAAGTCAGGACTGAAACTTGACTGATTCATCATCAGTCAGAGATTTTACCCCTAAACTATTGGCACATGGCAGAGAAGGGCAGATTTTATAGCATATTATTTATAGAATGTAAAAAAATGCCAGTAGCATTCAATTCATCTATGAAGAATTTGCATAAAGTGGTAGATGACTACTGTTTATAAAATCTACCCTCTTCCAGAGTGCTCAATTGATGGACAGATGAAAGCATAAATAGTCATTCACATACAGGCCTGTTTTGCTGTATCACAGTGCATTAGTGCAACTAGACAACCAATTGCTTCAGTTAATTTATAGTCATCCGTAGACAGATCTCTTTTGCTGTATCACAGCTCATCAGTTCAGTTAGACTCTGATTTCTTTTAACCCAGGATTGAAACCCCACCAAATTAGCGTCAGTCGGCGATTCTACCTCTGGGCTATTGGCGCTCGGTAGAAGAAGGCAGACTTTTTATTGTGTATATTATCATTATACGCGCCCAATAGCCAGAGTGCTCTAATTCATTACTGAATGAGCAATACATATAAAAATCAGTAAGTAGTATATGAATGGAATAAATAAAAAGCCTTACTTGTAATATACCCAAAAGTAAAATGCTACAGTCAAGTGATCTTAGATTCTTATTTTAGATACATGGTTATTGTGCCGGCTGCTTTGAACAGTCAACCCACTAGTACCTGCTGCATCTTCCTCTGTGATGATCTAAGTGGTAACTGAATATTTTCCCTAATAAGCTGTTATAGGATCTCCAAGGGTCCTTAAGACATCCTCACATTTATTCTGCGAAAAAAAAGAGATAAACATATTTTACATCCCTACATATATTCATGACTCTATTCCCACCTGTATATATCTGTTTATCTCAGTCTGTTTGTATTTATTTATTTATTAATGTATGCCACTAAAATGTCAGACACTAACTATCATTTTCTTTAATAGTAAATATTGCAAAATATATGATAAAGTTTTCTGTCTGAAAGATTTAGTTTCATACTTCCAAATTTTTCATCTATTTTGAATTTTTTGTGGTCAGATGCCACATTTCTTGTTCATTGAGAGAATTTCCGATACTTTGATTCAAATGAAAAAATCTGAACTGATAATGTCTTTGGTATATTTCTTTTATTTTTCTCTTTTCCAGGTTTAATTAAATTCTATATAAAGAAAGTAAAACAAAATGAAACAAAATTGGTAATGATGATTTTGTAAGCAATTTAATCCAAGTTATTCAGCTTCCATATGAAACAAAAAGAAATTAATAACTAAACATAAATTTTGAATCTGTTATTTACATTTTTTGACAGCATCTGTTATTTTAGTTAAGCAATTTAACTCTAAAAGTCATTGTGTCGGCATTGACATTGGTTATTGTCATTATAGATAATCATGATTTTTTTCTAACTTTTTGTCATCGATTTCAGTTACCTATATATTTACATTTGTTGCAAAGCAGCTGTTAAATGAGATGATTTTTGTATGCCAAACATGTATTAAAAATGCAATTCTTCTTCTATGTACCATTTCTCTTCAGGATATGGGTGATCATGGCTCTCTACATTTTCTTATCCTTTGTTACCCTTAGTAAGGTTTGTCATTTTTGACATCTCTCTTAATCCCGGTTCTGCTAGCTAATGTCTTGTGAGTGTCATATTCTCAAAGCTTTCTTTCTTCATTATGTGCCCTAGAAAGTTAAAGTGTCTAGTTCAGATCCTATGTATAAGTGTTATTTTTGCTTAGAGTTTTGCCTAAAACATCCACATTACTCACTTGTTCATACTTCTGTAGAATGTCACTTCTGTTTACTGGAGTCTCTTTTTTCCAGTGTGAGTTTGAATTTCTGTGTTTTATTTTCAGTCTTTTTCAGAAACACGTCTTTCTTCTTCTTCTTCATGTGCTGTGTCTTTTCAGTATAAAGGCAATCATGGATCTCCACTTGGCTCTGTCTCTTGTCATTCTCAACATTCTTCCTCTTGGTATCTCTCCCAAACCTCACTCTACCATCCATTTGCTCATGCCTAGCAAGTAGGTCTCACAATGCTTTCCCCTGTCTTTTTTTCCCCTCTATCTGTCCTGTGAGTATTAAATTCTCCAGACTCTCCTTCCTCATTAGATGTCCCAGGAATCTCATCCGTCTCTTCCTTATATTATGTATGAGTTTTCTCTTTGTTTCTATTCTTTCCAACACCTTGTCGTTAGTCACATGCTCAGTCCATGGTATACTCAGCAACTCTTTGTAAAACTACATTTTTGCTGCCTCAAGCCTCTCCTTCATCCTTTAGAAGATTGTCCAACATTCCTTGTTATACAGAAGAACAGACATCACATAGCATTCCAGCACTCTCTTCTTTATTTCCAATGAGATAAATTTTTTTGCTTGATTTTGGTGTCACCAATTTGAAGTTCATATCTTTAGCATTTCATTTTGCGGTTCTGTATTCATTCTGCTTTCTTAAAATTAGTGTTTAGTCCTTTATTTTTGCTTTCCTTTACTAGTTTCTGTAGAATTTCCTGAAATTTCCTTTCTTTGCTATCAACATTGTAGCCTTTTTTTTGCTTATTTTTGCTTTCAATTTTTTTGCTTGTTTTTGCTATTTTTACTTTCCTTTACTAGTTTCTGTAAAATTCCTGTAATTTCCTTTGTTTGCTATCAACATTGTATCCTTTTTTTGAACAATATGTTTCACCCTGTATAAGGCCTGGGAGGCAACTCAAGGTCGAGGGTTACTTTACTGGGTAGTTTATATGGATCATCATCATCATCATTTATCCATCACACCCAATGTTTTCTTGCTATTTCTGTAACAAACTGTTTTTTACGGGGCAGGGTTGTTAGCCCTGTACCCAACCCCCAAGCCTGAAGGACTGGTGGGCCATTCTTGGTCCTTACGTTTACAGCACCTGGTATTCCCAAATGGTCACCCATTTAAGCACTGACCAGGCTCGACGTTGCTTAACTTTGGTGATTGGATGGGAACTGGTGCCTTCAACACAATATAGCTGCAGACATTTATATGGATAGGAGGGAAAAATAATAGTTGACTCTAACCTTGAACAGGTCAATTTGTAATGATTGGGGAAACATCTTCTTGGGAGGTTTTTTTTTTTGAGTGGAACTTACTTCTTGCCGATGAAATATACAGGGAGTGTGGGTGGTTTGCTACTATGTAAGTGACATGTTAAATCCTAACTGTGAAGGTCAGACCTGGTTGAACCAGGTGATGCAGTCTGAACACTTTCCATGATAGTAGCAATAGAGCAGTGATAGATTTATGGTATCTCACCTGTGAGAGAGTGATTGGAGTAAAGAAAATAATTCTTTGAGAATGTTTTAACCAAAACATTTATTCAGTTTATGAAGTAGATTGTTCTTATCCTGCTGTCTATGCGGATGGATATCTTGTATCGAAAAATTCTTCCAAGTTAATGTAATATGATATTCTCTGTTTCAATGAAAAGAGAAGGGATATGATGAAGAAAAATTAAACAGTATGAATTAACTGATCTGAGACTTCTTCTGTCAGGGTAAGTGGAATGAGGGCTATCAATTCCTGTGGATTTAAATAAGGGTTTTAGTTTGATATTGCCAGAAGGTTACCAACTCTAATAAACACCGAAAGAAAGTTGTAGAATATAATGATCAAAATGTTGATACTCCCAACAACTAAAATAATGATATTAATTTGAGAAAATTAGATGTATAATAACAGTAATTTCTCATCTCAGAAATTCACATGTAAATAGTTTAACACTGGAAATTAAAATCTCAGCCAAATTTATTTATTTGAGATTATCTTTCTTTCATGGAAAAATTATTTTCAGAAAGCAAGAATAAAACTGAAAAATAAAAAAATTGTGAATTGTGAAAAGAAAGTGTGAAGTAATTTTTCCATGATATTTTTGTATATAAGCAAATGACAATTATTTTAAGACTTAATTCATGAAAATCTCTAAGATTCCCGCCTCTTACATGAAAAAATATGCATGCACACACATTTTGGTTTGATTAGTAAAATTTATGTAGCAGCAGAAACAGTTAAGGGATATTTTTTAATTTTGTAGAACAAGTTTTCTTCAAAGCACAATAAAATCTAGTTATTAAAAAAGTCAATCTTGTAAAAGATAAATCTCTATTCTCAAAAAGACTTCACATCCAAGATGATATGAAATTTACTACATTTGAAAAAAAAATTATCTCCACATGAAATAAAGGAGGTAACCTGCAGATTATCTACTGAGATGGTAAACAAACTTATAGAATGTGTTTCATCACCACTAGTTGTTCCTTTATTCTGGCCATGGGCTGCAATAAGTTGTGGTGATTAAAAATAAAGAATAACAAGAAGACCAAAATTTCACCATCTTTAAAAAAAGATGGATAATCAGAATTGCCAGACCATTATGCAATATTTTGATCAGCCAATAAGAAATCATTCACAACTAAGATATAAGAAAAGAAATAAACAAATAATAAGGTGACCAATATCTCAGCATCTCTAAAATAGTTTGATCAACCAATCAGAAAGTTTTCATCTCAGGATATAAAGTCATAAGCTAATGAGAAGAGGGGTACCCTTTTCAATATGAATGTATAGTGGTATATAACCAGACAGAAAATTAACTAAAACAAGAATTGATAAATAAATTATGTCCATTCTTTATTGCTGTGGTGATTGTAAAATATCCAGAACCGAGAAGCAACATTTGAATGAAAAGCTAGACACACTGTAACCTGTAAGCACATATACCCTTTCTTTCACCACCTTTTTTAACTGAACAAAAAGTACCTTCACAAAGTATTGTGAAATGGTGTCTTATACACTTGGATATATACATACAAACACACTCACACATATATAGTATTAAGTTATGATAACGTTTGGTGCCAAGATTGTTTTTTCAGTAGTTTATTTTGGCAAGCAGATTTTTATCATGAAGTGCTTGATATAGGGCTGGTGATAGTCTTGTTAGTTTTAGTGCAAAGAATTTGCCACTTTAACTGAGCAGGTTCATGCTGACTTCAAAGTTTTGTGAGGACACCATTATAATAGCTTCAAACATTGGGGTTGGTTTTCTTGCTCCAATGAATGAGGCTATCATAATGGTGTCCTCATGAAACTTTGAAGTCGGTAAAAACCTGCTCAGTTAAAGTGACAAATTTATTGCACTAGAACTATATATATACACACACGCACACATATTGACATTTGATGATATGGTGTCTAATGCCAATTTTCTCACAAAATGCAATGTTGGAGGAATTAGGGACATTCCTGATGCAGTAGCAACAGAATACCTAAAGTCCTCATGTATAGCCAGCTTGACAGGAGATAAAGGACTATTGAACACTCATGGCTCAGGTATAAAAACAAGCTAAAGAGTAACTTCTCAGTTGTCAATGTGCCTTATATTAACTTCAAGCAAGTTGTCCTGGATAGAACTGGAGATATTTGTGCCAGAGTTGTATGAGACTTTTAAAATCTGTTGTATTGACTGGCTAAGAGATAAAAGACAACAAGTAAAAGCATCACCAAATATTCCTGTTACTATTTCCCAAGATCCTTGCTGTTGCACAATATGTGAGCTTGTATGGAAGTCACTAGCAGGAATGAAATGTCACATACAATTTAATCATAAAGACTGAATGATGTTTTCAGAACCTTACATGGCAAAACCAACAGGAAAGTTTATCATATATATATATATATATATATATATATATCCACAGACAGATCTGTTTCACTGTATCACAGCTCATCAGTACGGTTAGACTTCGATTGTTCCATAACCCAGGCTCGAAACCCGACTGTTGGCGTCAGTCGGCAACTCTACCCCTGGGCCATGGGGCGTTCAGTGGAATAAGGCAGTCTTTTTAGCACATATCATATTATGCGCCCAATAGCTAGAGTGCTCCAATTCATTTTACTGAATGAGCGATGTGTACACGCTAGAGTGGCTACTGTTTTTCAAGGTCTACCTTTCTTCCAGAGTGCTCAATCAGGGTGTGAGAGCGTAAATATTGTCATTCGCAGATATATATATAATTACATTCTCTCTTGAATGCATCCACAAAACAAAAACTGTGTAAGTTAAATATAGGAACCTGTTTTGTGACTACAATTGTTTCCTCTTTATCACAAATGCCAGTGGTAAGCATTCAGGTCTGTGTAAATTTCAGGACTTAAAGAACTGATTTCAAGATAAGTAGGCCCTCTCCATTTGGAAGATTGACACAACACAGTCATACTAATAATGTCTTGTTAATTTTAATAGATAGCACAAAATATACTGGAATGGAAAAAGAAGAAATAGCCATTGAGATAAAAATAAGAAAAACAAGCAGAATATTAATGGAAACAAACCTTTTTCTATTTGTCTGTATTTCAAGAACATATGACCCAGTGGATAAAAGCATTAGTTGGATCCAGCAATTTGACTCAAAGATTTGTGACTTCAGTACCTGGTAAAAGCAGAGGTGAACATAAAAATTAAAGAGTTGAGTTAAAGGGAGGCAATTGGGGCATCTGGAAGAGGCATGATTCATGGAAATAGACAATCTACCTCAGTAAATGAAATAAAGGGTTAAGTTTTGAAATTCCAATCACCAGAAGAAGGTTGAAACATTCTGAATATGGTAGCAATCATGAGGACAACAATCTAAACAATGTAAATAGTGTAAATAAACCTTTTTCTATGTCAAAGATGTATATTTAATTCAAAGTAGTTGTAACTTTACTTCATTATCAACAATCATTTTTCCATTTTCAACTATCTTGTCAAAGAAACATAATTACTTTAAAACAGAAATTTAATATTTGATTAATTCTTGGTGAGAATGCTTTTTATATTATGCATTGTCAATTGTGAAATATATTTGTTATTTTATGGCAGACAGTTTGATAGAAATAGTGAAAAATAATCATTTAAAATATATTAAATGTCATAAATAATATTTTGTGTGTGTTTTTTAGTTTAGGTTTCTGATATGTTTGTTTGAAATCAAATAAATATTAGCCAAGGGGAGAAGATTTATGTTGCAATCTGATAAAAGCTGTGATAAACAAAGAAACAAGTCCATTGCAAAATACACAGTAAAATCAACAGTTTTTTTTATGTATGTAACTTTTAAAAATAAAATATGAATATTTCTTTTGTTGCAAGTATTCAGATTTTGAAGAAAGAAAGAAAATTACAAGTTTAACTCTGAAGTTTATGAAAGAGGGAAAACAAAAAAGTGATTATATTTCTTCTGTTTTGTGACTTGGAGGCTATTATTTCTCTTTTACCATTCAATAATACCTGTCTGTGAAACTTAGAAGATAAGTTTAATCCCTGATAGCAACTAAACTGTACCATTGTAACAATATTGCTATTTTTTTTTTTAATTGTTTCACCCAGAGCAAGGCATTCTACTGCCACTATTGCGCAGGGGGTTACATAGGGTCAGGGAAGTGATGAGAAAGGATGGTTAGATATAGGAAATGTCAGAAGGAGGGTGATAGACGGGTAAGGATACCGAGAATGCTGGTTGGTTAGATGGTGAGAGTGTCTGAGAGAATAGATTCAAGTTCGTGTGTTAGGAGGTGTCTATTGACCTTACATTTAAACTCCTGGAGATTGTAGCTGTCGGGGAAGCAGACATGTGAAAGGGAATTCCACAGACGGGAAGTGCGAGAAAAGAAGATGTTGGAGTAGAAATTACGGTTACATCTTATCTGTTTTACTGTAAAAGGGTGGGACCTAGTTACTAATCTAGTATCTCGTGTAAATTCGTACCTAGGCGGCACCAATGATCTAAGTTCATCAGAGCAGAAGCCATGAAAGTACTTATAGAAGAGGCATGTGATGAGTCCTAATGCAAGTGTAAGTTATAATTGTTAAATTCATCAAAATCTCTATTTCATTGCTCTTGTGGCTACCCATTTTTAGAGTTACATTTATATATGATTTTGTTTTGATTATCACTAACTTACAATAAGTTTATAGACGTAGTGAGTAAATAAAAAAAATCAATTTTCAATATGGCAGTGACTGTTGGACAATATCTTCGAAGATGAAGGAAAAACTTGAAGCAGCTGAAATGTAGTTCTACAGAAGGATGCTTCGGATATCATGGACCGGACATGTGAGCAATGACAGGATGTTGGAAAGAATGAAAACAAAAAGGAAATTAATATTAAACATTAGGAAGAGACAACTGAAGTTCCTGAGACATGCAATGAGGAAGGAGGGCTTGGAGAACCTGATACTAACAGGCCAGATAGAGGGAAGAAGAAACAGATGAAAGCAGCAGGTAACATATTTGAAGGGTCTGAGCAGATGGATGACGGAATGGGGGCTGCGAGATGTTACAGGAGAAAGCATGCTAAGAGCCACCAGGGATAGGAAGATGTGGAAGGCCATGATCGCCTACGTCCTGAAAGGACAAGGCACATAGAAGAAGAAGAAAAAGGAAATATGTACAGAAAGCATTTGACATTCATTAATTAAACATTTAAAATGAATGTTGGTTGAGATTTATAAAAAAATTGATTTTCAGGAAATTAGACTTTTTAAGTCTACTAGTTGTTATTGGTTTTTCTTGTATTGATGAGAGAATATAAAAGAGAATATCAATGCTATATGGTTTAAGATAGATGCAAGGTTGGACTTTGGGGCTCTTAAGCAAATGAAATTATAGACCCCGCCTAAGAGGGAGCCACCCACTAACTTACTCACACTAGTATTGAATAATTTTTACTCATGATATATTTAGCAACATTTATTAGCTTGTAGCAAGCTAATTGTAAATTCTTTAAATAAACTAGAATATTCATCTTTTGCCTGTCCAGAAAAAATTTTCTTTAGGAAAGACAACTATTTTACGATTTATGCAAACCAAATTGGCACATGTTTCAATACTTCTTCTTCTTCTATGTGCCCTGTCCCTTCAGGACGTAGGCGATCATAGCTTTCCATGTCTCCCTATCCCTGGTGGCTCTTAGCACGCCTTCTCCTGTTACATCATGCAACCCTCGTTCCATCATCCACCTGATTAGGTCCTTCAAATATGTTATCTGTTGCTTTCCCCTGTCTCTTTTGTCTCTATCTGACCTGTTAGTGTCAGGTTCTCTATTGCCTTCCTTCCTCATTGCAAGTCCCAAGAACTCCAGCTGTCTCTTCCTGATGCTCAGTATTAATTTCCTTTTTGTTTTCATCATTTCTAAGACCTCATCATTGTTCACATGCTCGATTCCATGATATTCGCAGCATCTTTCTGTAGAACCACATTTCAGTTGATTCAAGTTTTTCCTTCATCTTCGAAGATATTGTCCAGCATTCACTGCCATATTGAAGGACTGACATCACATAGCAATCCAGCACTCTCTTCCTTGTTTCTAGCAAAATTGTCTTGTTTCTTAATATTTTACTCAACTTCTGGAATGCTTCCTTATGGTAAAAAAACATACTTTTTGCAATCAGTATTGTAACAAAGCAATCAAAACAAATATGAGTTTGTCATATTGATATTGTTTGAGTTTATGAATGTTTAGAAGTTTTAACATCACTGATTCATAAAAATTTAAACATACTGAAGTAAAATCAATCATGTTATCTACTTGAGACGTAATGACAAACTAAAATATTTTTTCCTTGATTTATTTCCTTCAAAGTCAAATAATTCAGATTAGGGAACTATTTACAAGTTATGACATTTACAAAAATTAAAATCATTGCTTTATAAAAGCTTAAGAGGCTCACTTATCAAATATAAAAGAAAGGCTCGGAGCAACTGAAATGTGGTTCTAAAGAAGGATGCTGGCGATACATATGGACCAAACATATGAAACAAAAATGACGTTTTGGAGAGGATGGAGACAAAAAGAAAACTTATACTTCATCAGGAAGAGACAGCTGAAGTTTCTGGGACACATAATTAGGAAGGAGGGCTTGGAGAATCTGATACTGACAGAGCAGAGAGAGGGAAAGAGAGATAGGGAAAACGGCATGTGACAAACTCACTGGATTTAAGCAAATAGATAGTAGAGCAGGGTTTGGGAGAAATCCCAAAATAAAAGGTATTAAGAGCTAGAATGAACAGGAAGATGTGGAAGGCCATGATCGCCTACTTTCTGAAGGGAGAGGGCACATAGAAGAAGAAGGACTCCTAGACTGCAGACTATACTTGCATAAAGGATTATCCCGCTCAGTATAGATACTATAATGGATAATATATATATAATGGATAATATATATATTATATATTATTCTACAGTGATTGGCATGACTCTTAGTTTCATACATTACACAATCATCATTTTACCTACAAACTACATGCTAAAGAGCCACTCAATTACAAATAAACAAGGAATTAACTCATTACTATACTATCAATAATAACCTACATAAATCAATCCAATTTTGTTTAGAAATTAACTTTAGTAATAAAGAAGTTGTTGACAATTCCAAAATTCTTAATGCATTAGGAAAAAGTAAACTCAGTACTGGTTTCAAATATTCTGTAAAAAAATAAAGTAGTCAGAAATAAGCAGAAATTACGTAAATGTAACATTATATGGTTTACCGTTTAGCCGTAATGTCCAAACAAACATTGGAAAATTCTTTCTAAATTAAATTCACAAACATTTCTCCCATTCACCTACACTAAAAAAATTCCACAAAAACAATGTTAACATTAGTTATAGTTACATTAAAAACATAAACAACATAATACTATGATGGCAAATAAATATTAGGCCCACTTAAATTATAACAGTTACCTTAATGCTAATAATAGTGACTCTTTTAAAAATAATAGCAACCGCCAAAAATATAAGACCTGTCCATTGAATGGTCTGTATATGTCTGAAAGTAATGTTTATAGAGGTTGCATTTATTCAGATGATGTTAAATTGTATATTAAAGTATTGGTAAATTAATAGAAATACCATTTTAATAATTATATGTTCTCTTTAAACAATCAATACAGCAAAAACACTGATTTATCCATATATTATTGGAAATTAAAACAAAGTAACAACCCAATCATTACCTGGAACATTGTCACTAAAACCAAACCATATAATGTAAAAGGAGATAGATGTAACTTATGTCTTTTAAAAAAACTTGTCATCTTAAATCATATAAATAACCCTAATCTTCTTAACAAAAAAGGGAATTAGTAACTACATGCTACCAAAGAAAAAAAAATACTTAAATTCTTAGATCATGATTGACTCCTGTATTTCCCCTTTTCTTTCTTTCTTTCTTTCTTTCTTTCTTTCTTTCTCCTACAAATATTACTATTAATAATTACAAATCATGCTCCTTTGGATTCATTTCCCTGCATTTTAATAATAATTTTTTCATTTAAAATTTTGATTTTAATTTTTTCACTTTCATGTAATTTTTGTCTGTTTAAATTTTACTCTTGATAAATTAAAAAAAATATTATCTTAACATTATATGATTTAACTCTCATGAACATTGAGTGAACTTAAATTCAACTCTCCCAAACAGTCAGTTTGTAATATGCACCTGATGATTGTATAACAGATGAAACTGAGTCATACCTGTGATGTAGGATAATTTATGTATATTTATTAATATATATAATTAATAGCTCTGTTTATACTACATTTAACACTGTTTTATTAACACCTGAATAATATTCTTATACATGCATGTAATCCCATATATATATTTATTAATTCATATATATATAAATATATATATAGTCATCTGCAGACATATCTGTTTTGCTGTATCACAGCACATCAATATGGTTAGACATCTGATTGCTTTTTACCCAGGATTGAAACCCGACCAAATTGGCGTCAGTTGGCAATTCTACCTCTGAGCAATGGGTGCTTGGTAGAAGGAGGCAGACTTTTAGTGTGTGATATATCATGCTGAGCGTGTTCTAATTCATTACTGAATGAAGTATGCATAGATGCTAGAGTAGCTACTGTTTTTTCTAAGTCTACCATTCTTCCAGTATGCTCTATCAGGGTGTGAGAGTGTGTGTATATATATATATATATATATATATATATATAATATAGACTGTATAATGGAAAATATAGATGCTGTAATAGAAAATATTTTAGCCTCCCCATTGAGGACTGTACCACTGAGGTCTCTTCCTGGGTGAAAGCTGGCATCGATGCTTTCATCTCAGCCAGGAAGTTCTGTCCTAAACCTCAGTTGTCCCACTGGTTCTCTCCTACCTGCTCAGCTGCCACTGCCCACAGGAATCACTCCTTCCAGCTATATAGGAGCCCTGCATCTGACCATCACATTTGCCTATGCTTGTGATGAGTGCAAGATGATTCTAAATGATGCTAAGCTGATGTTTGCTGATAGAATGAAGCAGCATATAGCAGCCCACAAGTTTGGCTCTAAAGACTACAGGCAACTCTGCAAAAGTGTGTTGAACAACAGCAAACACTCCATCTTTCCTTTAATCAATAAATTTATTATCACAGCCAAAGCAGACTAGACCAAGTGCTTTGCCTGCAAATTCTCCTCCAACTCCATATTTGACTAATCTGGAGTATTGTTGTGACCTCATCACCAAGTTATTGTAGCCCTGTTGGACCCAGAACTAAAGACACAAAAACG
Organism: Ascarosepion bandense; assembly: GCA_037127315.1. NCBI lineage: Eukaryota > Metazoa > Mollusca > Cephalopoda > Sepiida > Sepiidae > Ascarosepion > Ascarosepion bandense. The sequence goes on from JBBBDQ010000365.1 coordinate 1,066,688, forward strand.
GAATAGTGTTAACTATATTACAAAGACACTAGTACAAACATATAACAATGAGAGATTATTAGCATGACTGTTTAGTCTGACTGTCAGAGGTATCGGCTGGAATAGATTCCACTCTCACTCTCTGCCTATCTCCTAATCTTACTCTCTGCTACTAGAAAGCAGAATCGTTACTTATATACAATTCAGAAGAGTTCAATGTGTCATATGGGTAAGTCACCATAACAAGTATCTGCACCTGACTTCCCTAAGGCTGAATTGAAGGATGTTTAAATAAGCCCTTGTTTGGTCTCTAACATAATTTTAAAGCTTGACCTCATAAAGTCACAGGAGGTCCCAGAATTCCGGTCATTGTCTTGAAGAAATGTATCCCTGACCTCTTGTTTGTCCTCTCCAAACTCTATAATTACTGGCTCTCTGCTTCCTGTTTTCCTGCCTGCTGGAAGTCCTCTTCTGTGGTACCTGTATTTAAGAACTCTGGAGAACCCTTGAACTCCTCTAATTATCACACTATCAGCCTCTTACTAATTTTTGGCAATGTGTTCAAGGCTATCATCAATGCTGAAATAGTTCAATATCTCACTACCCATAACCTACAGATGGCTTTCACTTTGCCAGGTCTACTGGTGATATACTAATGACCATCATCAAATGCATATACTGGGCTCTCAATAAGAATAGCAAAGCTCAAGCTGTTGCCCTGTATATCTCCAAAGCATTTGATAGTTTGGTACACTGGCCTTCTGCACAACCTACAAGGCTATGGTATCACTGGACACTGGCTTGATTTGATCCAATCGTTCCTATCAAACTGCGTAATGAAGGTCATTTTGAATGGGCATGCCTCCAGACCCAATCACAAGGACACAGGTGTCTCCCAGGGCTCTATCCTAGGTCTGATGCTCTTTCTGATCTTCATAAAATTCCATGTTGGCATTTACACTGATTATACCACCATTTATTCATACCTCAGTAAGAAATCTGCCAAGGTGGACAAAGATAAGTTTGCTATTGATCTTGAAAAGAACCTCCAATCTGTGGTGGACTGGGGTAAGAAATGGCTCATAAATTTTTAATGCTTCCAAAACAAATTTGCTACTCATCAACCACCACAGACAGTCCTTCCTGCCCCCCATCATTATGGATCAAGGTAGTCTCCTTGAAAGCAATACACTGTGCCTCTTTAGCCTCACCCTCTCAGCCAAACTCAATTAGAATGACTACATTGAATCAATAGCTAAATCTACTGCTAGAAAGTGTGCATTACTGTGTTGGGTCAGGAAGTTTTTCTCACCTGAATCCATCTTACACATATACAAATCAACCATCTACCTATGCCTTGAATACTGTTGTCATATCTGGTTGAGCACCCCTGCTATTCATCTCAGGGTTCACCCGTTACTTTCTCACCAATGAATGTAACTTGCCTCTGTCTCTTCTACAAATATTTTCTGCTCTGACAAGCTTAGATAATGCTTTCTCTATATGAATTTAGTTGAGCAACCAGACTGGTAACAAGGTCCCATTCTTTTATACTCAAAACAGTCAAATGCAGCTGTTGCTTCTACTCTATCAGCTTCTTTTCTTGCACATTCTCCCTGTGGAACTCCCTATTGCAGACTTACTTCCCTGATAGCTACAATCTCCAAGAGTTGAAATGCAATGTCAGTTGCCATCTCTTATCCTCTTGACTCCCATTCTTTCCTTTTCCTTTTCCTAACACACCCTGTATCTTGTTCTTCTCCCTTTTCATTTTACTCTCATGCAACTCTCTTCACACCAGTATTCCCATCCTTCTTTTAACCATTCTCTGACACCCCCTGTAACTGGTTCTTCTTTCTCTTCACTCTTCTTCTGTGTAAGCTTTCACTCTCCTCTTATGTAGCTCCCTGTGCACCAGTGACAGTACTACTTTGCTTTGGGGTGAAACAATTAAAAAAAACTATAAACTCAATAAACTAATAACTCAATATAGAGATAAATTATTCATTGTGCTTTACATGAAATGCAATGAATTAATTTTAAAATCTATTTTCTTTCTTCTGTAGTTATACTAATGAGATTTTTAATCTTAAAAAAAGAAAGCAATACATTTAGCAAACTATCAAATAAATTGTAATATTTCTCATAAACATGAAATGAAGAGGCTGAATTGTTTATGTAGTTTTTGAAATGCTGTTTCATAGCAAAAAATTAAAACATTCACTTGAGTTCAAAACACTTGACTTACGTGATTTTAGTGCCTAACTGTTTTTAAAAGAAAACATAACTTAGAATAACAGAAGATAAAATATTGGCTCCAGTTTGAGGAATTAACCACTCACACATGAATTTTAAGTAGGGTGATAGCAAATTGTGAAAAGCAATGGAAAATATGATGCTATTCAGTGTGTTATCAATGTCAGCATTACAAGACATTGGTGCTTATTCTAGGCTTTGATTTCAGATAAATACTAAGAATTATGAATGAAGTAAATATAGAATGATGTTGATATATAAATTAGGTATCATCTATTTTATCATGGAAAAAGGTGCTTTGTCTGAAGTTTTTAAATGAGATATTATTTTTACTCTATGAGTTGTTTAGAGTAATATTCTCATCTTGGTTTGTTTTATTTGATCAATCTATCTATGTATCTATCTATATAATGTCTGGCCACTCACATTTAGAGATGTCCATCTACCAGGGTGACTAGCTAATCCCCATTGTAAACACCAGCTCAGGAACACTTGTGTTTGTTCAACACCCACAGAGCCAACCTGTGGTTTATACTGCAACTAGATGAGCGTTACAGTTTATGGGAGGGAGTATTATCTAGCTTGAATAACAATCTGATCAAGGCCAGGATGAATATATATATATACACACACATGTGTGTGTATTATACCCTGTTTTAAAGTAGATCTCTTTTTGATTCATTCTCGTCAACCAGATGACAATAATGCTAAGAAAGCAAAAATAAAAATATGCTCTCTATGCAGGGGCTTCAAGCATCACATCACATCACAAAAAAACACCTCCCCCAAAAAAACCTTGTTCAACTGAGCTGACACATGCATCAACTCCAGGCCCTTCCTACTCTTTCCATCCTCCAGGTAATTTCCTTTGCCCACAAAAAACATTCCACCTTGATCCTCTATATTGGCAATATGAAAATTTCTATCTTGTCTTTTCACCTCACTTTTATTAAAGCTTCATCAGAGATTAAGATATAAAGAAAAAATATCAGAGATGATAGTATTTGTAGAAGATAATGGTCTGAAGATCATTTCAGGTGTGAAATTGACACTTGCCATGCACTGTTGATCCTTATGTCTGCTTTTCCCCACCTCTCCCCCTTCTCTCTCTCTCTCTCAAGTTCTTCAGAAAAGAGTAGAATATTTATGCTGTGTAATTAAAACTGCTTGTGGTGCATTGGATATCAGTTCGGAATGAGAAATCAGGGAGCCGAGTTTGAATTCTAGTTGAATTCATTGCATTCACTTACGCACAAATACCCTTGGGAAAGGTATTAATCCGTCTCTTCCTTCCAGTTATGGGTTAAATAATAGGACAGATTGGGTTCTGTAGCCTTGGTCAGCAACCAGTCTACCGCAGAAAGCAATGGAAACCTACTGCGGGATAACCTTCTGCCCAGTCAGTTATGTCTCTTTCGAGACATGATCACCCAAGCATGTATCACATATGGCACTTAATTGGTTGACTGAATTAAAACTGATTAAATAATAAACAATAAAACTAAAATTGGTTTCTTGATTGTTTGATCAGTTTATGCATTAGGGTACATAATGAGTAAAGAAGGCTAGGAAGATTTAATACTCACAAGACATACTGAAGCAAAGTAGGACAGAGGAATGCAATACATAACCTACCTAATGAGTTTGTTTGAATGGTTGGCAGAAGAAAGATTTTTTTTTTTTTAATCGTTTCACCCTGAGCAAGGCAGAAATGCCACTGATGTGCAGAGGGCTACATAAGTGTAAAAAGATTAATTTAGAAGAGAGTGAAGAGGAAGATGAACCAGTTAGAAAGATGCAATAGAAAAATGAGAATGCAGGTGTGATGACAGTTTCAAAGGTGGAGAGAAAGGAAAGGATATACGGGGTGGGGAAAGAGCTAGGGTCAAGTGGTTAATAGATGAGTATTGACAATGCATTTAAATTTCTGGAGGTTGTAGCCATCAGGAAAGCAAGAATATGGGAGCGAGTTCCACAGGCAGGAAGTGCGAGAGAAGAAGCTGCAGGAGTAGAATTGTCATCTGCATTTGGCTAACCTAACTGTGAATGGGTGGGACCCAGTTGCCAATCTGGTTGCACAAGTAAACACCTGTTGAGGAGGCACCAGAGAGATATAGCAAAAAGACAAGCTTTACTATGAGGGACAAAAGACAGAAAACTGTTGAGATCTTTGATTGTATGGGTCCTGAAAGTACAAAGCACATAGAAGAAAAATGAGTGTCATATTTACTATTGCATATTTTATCAATCTCATAAAATCAGTAATAAAACATATGCTAAGAAGAGTATTTGTGTTGCATACCCAGGTATTAAGGACTTTGTATACATGCTTGTGACAGCAAGTTTACAAAGCATACCTGTGATCTTTTGAACAGTCTTGATCTGAAAGACTAACTATTTTGGGTAATGATCTTAAGAAATCTGTTGATATATCTGTTGCATATAGTTTTTTAAAAACTGGAAATATAGCAAGATTTGAAACCATTCAACATGATCAAAGTTTTGTAAGTTTCTCAAGCAAATTGAAAAGTATCCAAAGATGGTCTCCCATAAAAAATCAAGCATGATGTGTAATTCTTATTTTCTTCAGATTGTTACAAGAAATGAATACACTATGTTCCCAGAGCCCTTGCCAACCTCCCATAATTGCTCGTTAGTTTATGTAAAGCTAATTCAAACAGAAAAACTTTATCCATAGAAGGTTTAGCTATAAAATATCAAGCATAATGTGTAATTCATATTTTCTTGATTAGAAAATCTCTTGTTATGATAAATGAAGGTAAGAAATGGGTACAGTATTTTCACAAAGCTTTTGCCAACCTCCCATAAATGGTCATTAGCCTATGTTAAGCTAATTACAATGGCAAAATCAAAACATAAAATTTCTCTAAGTAATTGGATGCAAAAAAGCCTTCATTTCTGAACTTTAGTTATTATTTTGAGTCAAACAGATCTCAGTAGTGAAACCAGAGTTTTATCTATAAAAGATTTTGCAATGCATCTCATAGAATTCTTTCCCATATTATCTACTAGCAGCATAGCCTGGCATTGCTCGGGTGTAATGAAAGCTTTAAAACTAATCCATGGTCCTGGAACTCAGACTCTTTGGACGTTGGCATGAAAAACGGTTATTGAAAGGTTGATCTTGTAGCCGTAGAACTTACTAAAATGAATGGATGTAAATCAAATTTTGATTTTCGGTATTGATGTCAAATAAGTTTTCTATCGCAAACTGAATTTTGAAGGCTAAATAAGTCCTTTGAGTAAATGGTATCATGGCTGAGAACTACAACTATACCTACTTAGAGCAAAATCCAAAGCAAAAACCAAAATAAAAGAGCTGAAAACCTGATTTTGATCAGACCTAATAGGATATCGAGGTATCGATTTCCAATATTGGGGTCAAATAAGGCATTCAAGGATAAACTAACTTAAGTAAGTCCATGAAAACTTATAGTACCCATCAAGAGTAAAATTGGAGAAAATGAGCCATATAGATGGCTGAATATCGATTTTTAATCAGATTCAATAGAATATTGGGAGTATCGATTTTCGATATCGGGAAAAGTGAGTTGTCTGAGACCTACTAATGTTTGAGACTAAAAACTATAATTTTACTAGTTTAGAGCAAATTCGGCAGCAAGAACCATGATAAAAGGGCTGAAATCCTGATCTTGATCAGACCTTATCGGATATCGGGGTATCGATTTCTTATATTGGGGGAGTGGGGAAATTGGAAAAAATAAGTAGCCCATGACCTGACTGAATGCCTAAAGAATATTTGTGTGAAGTTTGGTGAGAATCAGATAAAAAATTTTGGATTTGTACAAAGGACATATAGACAGATAGACAGACAAAAACACAAACATCTTACCTTTTATAGATATATAGATAGATTCCTGGAGAAAAACATCACCATAAGATTTTATTGTTAACAACTTGAGTATATAAAAGGTAACATCAGACTATAAATCAGCAGCCTTTTTATAGGAACAATTTTTTATCTTTCAGTATGACAAGTAAATTTTCAAAAAGCAAAACAGAATCAAAAGAAATTAAAGACACAAAACTCAGATGTTTTACTTTATTCCCATCAGGCATCCTTGGATTATCATCTCAATCAGGAAATTCAGACAAAAGACGATAGTAATAATTCAAAACATTTTTCATCAAAATAACATAATTTTGCCATTGGAAAATGACTATGTTGGCTTACTGTAATTGCTAATGACCATCATTAAGTTATTGATTAATAAAATTAAATGTAATTACATTTGAATCAGTTTTTGCATCATTCTTGAAAATGTAAATATTACTTTTCTCAACAATCTAATATATGTACAACATTTAAAATATCAGCAGAATAATGCAAGTAATTCAAACATTTTAAATTTAATAATCATTATACTCTCAATACAAAGTATCTGGCCATTTTGAATATCTTAAGAAATACTTGTATAGCATTGATGTAACTAATCAACTAATCAGAGATAACCTTAAAATGCATGCATGAACAGACACTCTTCCATCAGGTTAGTCAGTCACTAGGAAGATGCTTAGTGTACTGTGTGACAACAAATATGCATTCATCATATTTATACCAGATTTGCATCAAGTTTTACATCATACTTGGATATCCATCTGCAGAAATTGCTCCAATTAAATTATTCCTTATTCTAAAGAAGATTCAAAGTGGGAATTTCAATTAAAACTTCCTTATCTATGCTTCAAACTTGGTCAGAGGGATTGCATTTTCAAAATATCAAAAATGTTAGCTGTATACCATTGCTTCCTAAGATCAATGATTAAAAATGGCTTCTAACAAATGAAACCTGCAGATCCTGGCAAGAACCATTCTTCTTAGAATCATCTGAACTGGTGCTATACAATCACAAAGAACTGCCTTAAATACCAGAAAACACATCACTTAAGGACTTTCAGCAGTAGCAAAAACTAAAATGGATTGCACATGTAACTCAAAGAAGAAAATAATGACATAATGAAGAGGTTGATGTTCTCCACTAATTCAAACAAAATGTTAGAAAGTAAGCCTCCATTAATAGTGGAAAGAGGAATAACAGATAGTGAACTTAGGAAATCTATTTTACCTTAAAATTGTTTTAATAGAATTATATTATAAAGGAGGCACAGTCAAAAGAAATGGATAAATAAAAGACTCTGGAAAATATCAAGCCATTTTTTTGACTGTTTATTTTCAAAGTATTGTGCAAAGATTTTTGACAAAACTTTGCATCATCCAGATGCAGATTAGATAGCCCCAGGCCAATTGTGACACCCTCTAACATCTAATTTTTGCCAAAACTAAAATCACCAATAAAAGGCAAGACATTTTAAGACTACAAAATATCAAGAAGAATGTGATGAAGCAGATGCTGTTATTCCCTAAAAAGTACTTTGCAGACTCGCTTAAAAAGTAAAAACACTGTGATGAGTGTCTAAGTACTTTAAAGAGAATTAAGGCATCATTCCCCTAGGTAGGCTACATTTTTGTGAATATTAAAAAACTAGATTTTTTCCAACCAGATCTCGTATTTCTACAACTGAAGAAGGGTAGTGGAGATTTTGAATTTTTAACTTGATTTTCATGAATCATATATACCTTCAGAAATAAGATTTACTTTTTTATTTTTGCTTGTTGTAATGGAAACCAACAAGAAATTCAATTTTGATTTATGTCTTACTAACCTATCTTTTTCTTTAGCAGACCATGTTCCTTCAGCACATTAGCGATCATAACTCTCCACAACCTCCTATATTTGTAGCCCTTAGCAAGATTCGTCCCAGTGCCAAACATCTCATCCCCTGTTTTGCCATCCATTCATGCAAGCTGATCAAGAAAAATGGACAGGAAAAGTTAGAATATCCATCTACTTTTGCCTCCCCATTTTTCTTTTGATATGTTTTGTGTGTGTCAAATTCTCTAAGCCCACTTTTCTCATTATATGTCTAAGAAAATTCAACTGCTTCTTTCTAATTTTGAGTATAAATTTTATTTCCATTTTCCTTAACACTTCTTTGTTGTTTATGCACTCTGTTCATGGAATTCTCAGCATCATCCTGTAGAACCACATTTCTATTGCCTGCTGTTTTCTCTTCATCTGTGAGGAGATTAGTCAGCATTCACTGTTGTATAGGAAAACTCATATATTATAATTGTTCAGCATATTTTTCTTTGTTTCTTATTAAATTTTCCTGTTTCTAAGTATTTTGCTTAGTTTTTGGAAGGCATCTTTTACTATTCCAATGCATATTCAGATTTTGAGATTTGCTTTTCCCATTCACTGTAAAAACAATTTCTAGATATTTAAACTTCTGTACTTGTTTGATCTTGGCATCTCCAATTCACAGTTAACATATTAAACCTTTTCTTTTGTTGACAACCAAATATTCTGTTTTTTAGATTTGATGGTTAGTATTTTCATCTTGTTCTCCTTTACCACCTTGTTTAGGCAGGTCCTGTAGTTTTTCTTCTGTGTCTGCCATCAACACAGTGTCCTCTGCTTATAGCCATAACAAAAATAGACTTAAAAACGTTGCTCATCCTAAATTACAATTATTTCTTAACATTGAATTTCCAAACATTTGTCAAATATTGCCAGCATTTATTAAACTTTTCTTAAGTTAAATTCATACAAAGAACTTTTTCATGCTCTGTAACGTGACAGCTTTTAAGTATAAATTTTCTTCTGGTTTGCATCCTCTCTAACACCTCATCATTGCTCATGTGCTCGATCCATGGTATCCTTAGCATCCTTTAGTAGAACCACATTTTTGCTGTCTCCAGCCTCTACTTCATCCATAAAGAGATTGTCCAGCATTCACTGCCATACAGAAGAATATATATCACATCGCAGTCCAGCACTCATTTCTTTGTTTCCAATGAGATTTTCCTGTCTCTCAGTAATCTGGTTAGTTTTTGAAATGCACCCTTGGCCATAACAATGCAAACTTTGGATCTCAATGTCACACTTTCCATCCTCTGTCTGAATGCCTTCTAGGTATTTCAATTTCTTAACTTGTTTTATTTTAGTTACCTGTAGTTGGCATTTTGAGATATTTTTTTGCTGAGGTTTCTGTTTTCTTCAAGTTTATACTCAGTCCTTTCTTCTTGCATTCTCTTGTTACCTTCTGTAGAAGGTTCTGCATTTTCCTTTCCATGTCTGCTATCAGCACTGTGTCATCCGCATATCTTATATTGTTGAAATTGTGGCTGCCAATGACGAATCCTGGCAAGGACTCTATCTCTCTCAGAATGGAGGAGACAGATGGGGTTTCTGGGACATGTGATGGGGAAAAAAGTTTGGGAGAATCTGATACTCACAGGACCAATAGAGGGAAATAGAGAAGGAGCAAGCAACATGAGACATATTTGGCGGGCTTGAGCAAATGGGTGGTGCAACAGGGTTTGGGAGAGATACCAAGAGGAAAATATTAAGTGCAATGAGAGACAGGGGCAAATAGAAGTCCATGATTGCCTACTTCCTGAAGAGACATGGCACATGAAGAAGAAGAATGTGACACCATTGGGCCTTGTAACATTGTTCTAAATAAGTTTTCTTAACTTCTATTCTTGTTTTTTGGATAATGATGAGCTATATTTATGGTTTATGGTTTTAGGCAGTATATTCACTATCAATTGATTATTGACTTTGGGTAACAGGTGTAATTTTCAGATAAAATAGTTTTGCTATAACCACTGTTAATATCAATAATATTTAAAGAGAAGAAAAGAAAAAAGAATCCAAATATTCTAGCCACCAGGAATTATATTGGAGTGGCTAAAATGTTTTTTTCTTCTTTTTTTTTTGCTAAATTGGAAGCAATTCATTCTGGTTGCTAAATTTATATTAAAAATCTCTTCATAGAATAAAACATCTAGGTAAAACCAATAGACTACTGCAGTTTGCATCCTGCAGTGATTCTAGAAATACATAAGATGACTTCATTTTCTTCTAAACAGACTTCCACCTCTTCCTTAGTGTTATAAGGCTCCTTTATAGACCATCGAGTCACTGCCTCCCCATACTAGATATTGCTGCTGTGATTTGACGTGGCTTCCCTGTGCCTCTTCTATAAATACTTTCATGGCTTCTGCTCCAATGAACTTAGATCACTGGTGCCTCCTAGGCATGAATTTACATGAGCTACTAGATTAGCAACTAGGTCCCCACCCTTTTACAGTGAAACCGATAAAATTTAACTGCAATTTCTACTCTAACAGCTTGCCACCTGTGGAATTCCTTTTCATATACTTGCTTCCCCGACAGCTACAACCTCCAGGAATTTAAATTTAAGGTCAATAGACATCTCTTATCTCAGTAACTTGCATCCATTCTCTCAATCTCTTTTTTTCATCTACTCCACCCTCATCCTTGGTATTCTCATCTGTCTATTACCCTCCTCCTGACATTACTAACTCTACCCAAGAAAACCACTAACTCTACCCAAGAAAACCAGACCAGCAGAATATCATACTGCTACCAAAGAGCCGACTGGGACTCGTTCAGGGACTTCCTCTGCGACGTCCCCTGGAACAACGTCTTTGATCTTCCTGTCGAAGACTGTGCCTCCGAAGTCTCCTCTTGGGTTAAGGCTGGCATCGATGCTTTTATCCCTGCCAGAAAATTCCAACTAAAACCAAATTCGTCCCCCTGGTTCTTACCCGCTTGCTCGGCCGCTATTGCCCACCGGAACCATTTCTTCCGGCTCTATCGAAGCTGCTCGTCGAACCAAAACAGGCGCCTTTTCACCTCAGCACGGAACAAGTGTAAAAAAGTACTGAACGAAGCCAAAAGGGAGGGCGTTTGCTACCAGAATTAGGCAACGCATAGCATCCTCTAAGTTTGGCTCCAAAGATTACTGGCGTCTCTGCAAAAGCGTGCTCAGCAGGAACAAGACTTCAATACCCACACTAATCAATGAATTTGAAGTTCTCACCTCCCCAGCCGACAAGGCTGAATGCTTTGCCCGTAGATTCTCAACCAATTCGACACTGGACTCGTTAGGAATACCTACACCAGACTTCCCACCCAGAACTAAGGCTCAACTAAATAACGTCCACATTACATCCTCGCTGGTCGCCAAGATAATTGCGCAACTTGACCCACACAAAGCGAGCGGCGGTGACGGAATCCCAGTCATAGTACTGAAGAAATGTGCCCCAGAACTCTCCTCTGTTCTTCTCTAAACTCTATAACCTCTGCCTATCTGCTTCCTGCTTTCCTGCCTGTTGGAAGTCCTCCTGTGTAGTACCTATATTTAAGAATTCTGGCGAACCCTCAGACCCCGCCAATTATCCTTCCTATTAGTCTCCTTCCAATCTTTGGCAAAGTTTTCGAAGCCATTATCAACGCCGAGGTGATTCAGCATCTTATGGCCAACGGGCTTCTCTCTGACAAACAGTATGGGTTTCGCTTCACCAGGTCTACTGCTGATATGCTAACAACCATTACCGAGTACATATACCAGGCACTTGACAAGAATGGTGAAGCCCGAACCGTTGCCTTGGATATCTCCAAAGCATTCGACAGGGTCTGGCATGCTGGCCTCTTGTGCAAACTGCGGCGCTATGGGATAACTGGACATCTGTTTGACCTCATCCAGTCTTTCCTCTCTAACCGCACATTGAAGGTGGTATTAAATGGGCATGCCTCCCAAAACTACCAGACGAACATGGGCGTCCCTCAAGGTTCTATCCTAGGTCCCACGCTCTTTCTGATCTACATTAATGATCTCCCCGACACCATTAGATCCCAAGTTGGTATGTATGCCGACGACACAACAATCTACTCCCGCATCGATCAGAAACCAGGTCTGGACGACAAAGTGAACCTCGCTGTCGTACTTGAAAGGGACCTCCAATCCGTAGTGACCTGGGGTAGGGAATGGTTGGTAAATTTCAATGCCTCCAAAACAAAGCTGTTATCAACTAATCACCATAGACAATCGCATCTACCTCCCATTAGCATGGGACAGGCTAGCCTCCCAGAGAGTAAAATACTACGCCTCCTTGGCTTTACATTCTCGGCGGACCTCAAATGAAATGACTATATTGAATCCATTGCCAAATCTGCTGCTATGATAGTGGTCTCCCTGTGCAGGGCCCGGAAATTTTTCCCACCTGAATCTATTCTGCACATATACAAATCTACCATCCGCCCGTGTATTGAATATTGCTGCCATATCTGGTCGGGTGCCCCTGCTGCTCTCCTTGGGCTTCTTGACAAAATACAAAGGAGGATCTGTAACGTGGTTGATACTGACTTGGCAGACTGGCTGCAGCCGCTCTCACACCGGCGTGATGTGGCTTCCCTGTGCCTCTTCTACAAGTACTTTCATGGCTTCTGCTCCGATGAGCTTAGATCACTGGTGCCGCCTAAGCACGAATTTACATGAGATACTAGATTAGCAACTAGGTCCCACCCTTTTACAGTTAAACAAATAAGATGTAACCGTAAATTCTACTCCAACAGCTTCTTTTCTCGTGCTTCCCACCTGTGGAACTCCCTTCCACAAGTCAGCTTTCCCAACAGTTACAATCTCCAGGTGTTTAAATGTAGGGTCAATAGACACCTCCTATCACACTAACTCCCAACTATTCTCACAACACTCTCATCTACCCAACCCTCATTCTCGGTATCCTTACCCGCCTATCACCCACCCTCTGTCATTTCCTATATATTTAATCAGCCTTTCTCCACTCTACGTAGCCCCCTGCACAGTAGTGGCAGTGACATGCCTTGCTCGGGGTGAAACGCTTATAAAAAAAAAAAAAACAATTTCCCAAAACTAACCCCTCCTTCTCATCCCTTTCCCTTATGTAACCCCCTGCACAACAGTGGCAGTAGAATGCCTTGCTTGGGGTGAGATGATTTTAAAAAAATAGGTAGAATAGAATTGCCAGCTGCACACTGAGTTTTGAATTCAGAATTGTTCTTCTCTTATATTAGTTGCAATCCAAGGCTAGAGAACCCAGTCAGCTCTTCTATTTAACTCATAGCTGCAGGGAAAAGAGATAAATTAATGCCTTTCCCAAGGATATTTATACAAAAGTGAATGCAATGAGCATGGACAGAAGTTGATCTTGGTACACTAATTCTACTTTTCATGCCTATAACTGCTATGCCAACTCCTCTGAATAAGTTACTATTTCAGTTACTAATCAAAACTTTAATATCCTATCACAAAATACATATCATATACTACATCCCATCTACACTAATTTTTAACTATTTTATTACTTGTAATTTTTATGAACACTTAAAATTTTTTCAAACATACAAGTGTCAATGAGAAAAGTTAGTTTCTTAAAAAATTAGAGACAGATATCCCACAGGAAGCTAAAATTAGTTTTTAGCAACTTTATAAATGTTAACAAAAAATAAATCTAACATGCATTCCACAATTTCCCTAGACTTATTCAAGACCATGCATGTGCTGATTCATTTAATGTATAAAATGAAATATTTGTCTTTATTTTTAATTAATAAAGCAAACAATTTGGACAACTTAAAAGTTAAATTATTTTACTAAAACTTTTTAAATAAATTCTAAAACACTGATTTTATTTTTTCTTGTTCTAGAAACTGAAATTTTCTCTTTTTAGGTTTTCCGACAATCTTGATTAACTGTTTTAGAAATTACTGATTTGACACAGCCAACATTATTTTACTAATAGTCAGCCTTTACATTTTTTACCCTTCACTCTTAATTGCTTTCACAAGCTGACCAGAAACTTACTGCCTTAATATTTATATTGTAAAGAACATAGATAAAAAAAATGTTATAATGTTATGTGTCAGAACCATAGTAACATTTTTCTTTATGCAGTCAGTAGTTCTATTTTAGAGACAGCAAGAGTCTTTAGGCATTGCAAGAAAATGATGGACTCTGTAAACAATAATTTGATTTTTCATCCTGTTTTCTTTTCTTCAGTTATTTCTGATCAGGCCTTTCAAGTAAAGAACCATTATCCATTCTTAGTTCCTATGCAGACCATAAATTAAGTTTGCTTGATTGGACATAAGGATGTGCATTGTGGTGCATTGGATATCAGCTCAGAACGAGAAATCGAGGAGCCGAGTTCAAATTCCAGCTGAATTCATTGCATTCACTTATGCACAAATACCCTTGGGAAAGGTAATAATCCATCTATTCCTTCCAGTTATGGGTTAAATAACCGGACAGATTGGGTTCTATAGCCTTGGTCAGCAACCAGTCTACCGCAGAAAGCAATGGCAACCTACTGCGGGATAATCTTCTGCCCAGTCAGTCATGTCTGTTTCGAGACATGATCGCCCAAGCATGTATCACGTATGGCACTTAACTGACTGAGTGAAGGATAAAAAAATATTGTGGTGAATGATCCATCAAATATTAAAGTATCCATAAAATGCTATCATGGTGTGAGGGATCCATAAAATATTCATTTGTGGTGAAGGGTTCATAAAATATTTTTATGTGAATTGTTTATTTGTTGCAAAAAGCATGGACAGTTTCATCTAAGAGTGGTGCTTCCATAACTTTTGTCAAGGTTTGCATATTTAAATTTGGGTGACATTTATTATTAATGGATATCCTGTTGGCATTGCCCATTCCATATTGGGTTCTATTAAAACAAACAAAATTTCAATCTGATCTCTGAGTAGTGTTTCATTAAAGGTAATTAAGTTTTACTCATTGGTTTTGTGTATATAAAAAATGATTAAGATTTATTGTGCAAGGATATATTTTGCCAAAAATGGCATATGTGAAGAATTCAGAATAAACTGAAAAGATTTCTTATTGATTGTTGCTTGTAAAAAGATTTAGTAAAATCACAAATTTATCAAGGAGAACAAAGAATGAATGACGTTTACTTGAACACTTTTCAACAATTAAATCCTGATTTAGAAAAATGAAGATAAACTTTTAGAATTTTTACAGGCATTAGTGCATAAACATTTACTTCTTTGACATGTTTTATCACTAAGACTTAAGTTCTCAACAGGAAGCTATACTACAGAAAATTCAACTGCAGTGGATCAGTCACATAGCAAGCAGGAATACTGATTATCTTTCCCAAAATGCTTGTATTCATTCTTCTCACACATTCAACTACTGCTAGTAGGGCAACATGGAGATAGAGGGGATATCAAGCAACAAGAGAAAAAAATGCACAAAAAAGAGGCAGCTCTGCAGAGTCAGAGCCCTCAACTGACTTCCACACCTTCAACTGCAGTTGATATGGAAAGATATTCTTCTTCTGTATAAATTTAAAAATCACCTAGGAGCCTGTGACAGATATAGAAAATCTTTCAAAATCTGTGTTCATAAAACCAAGCCATGAAAAAAAAAACAGTTCTTCTATAGTTTTAAAATATTACAAAGTTAACAACCACCAGATTGGTCACAACAGAAAGCAGCAAGAATTTCTAATATTGGATAAATGTTCATTTTCAATAACAAACCATCTGAAAAATCATAATGTAATATGTGGAATAATTTCAATATTTTGTTTATAAAATCTATTTGAATCAAAACAAAATCAACAAAATCTTTCAAAAATTGTGCAACAGAAATTTTAATTGATTTAAAAAAATTGTTGGTCTTGTGAAAATTCTGTTCCAAGATATGAAAAATGAACAGAATATAAATCTTAAAGTCATTGACACATCTGGAAAATCAGAATTGTTAAATGAATGAAATTTATATAAGAGATGAAGTTAGCATGATATAATTTGAGTAAATATCTCATACCATAGTATATTAAATATCTAAATTCTAATAAAAATGAAAACGTATTCTAGGTACTATGAAAATGCAAAGATAAACACATCAATACAAAGAGAGTGATTAAAACCTATTCTTCTTTCTCTTTTTTTGTGCTGTGTCCCTTCAGGTTCAATAATAATAATAATAATAATAATAATAATAATAATATGAAACAAAAAGTGAACTCTCTCAAACAATCATTACTGAGTCACATAACAAAACTAATCATTTGAATCCTAATGAATAGAGCACGCAGTAGAATCAGACCAGAGATAGAACAAGGACAGTGTGGTTTTATCAAAGAATGCAATATTTATCTTAAAATCCTATCAGAAAGAGTAGTACAAATGAAGACGAATGTGTACATGTGTTTTATAGACTACACAAAGGCATTCAATAAAGTATGTCACAAGGACTTGATAGAAATGCTCAGCAACCTAGACATATTTAGGAAAAACACTAGGATAATGAAGAACCTCTACTAGCAGCAAACCACCTGCAACTAAATAAGAAATAAGCTCAGTAGATGTACAAAATTAGAAAGGGTGTAAGACAAAGATGTGTCTTTTCACCAGATCTATTCATCTTGTATAGCAAAACTATTCTGACAGCGCTAGAAATCATACCAGGATTCATCATCGACAACCACAATCTGAACACTAGAAGATATGCAGATGATACAGTGCTGATAGCAAACATAGAAAGGAAACTACAAGACCTCCTACAGAAGGTAATAAAAAAAAGTGGAAAGAGAGGACGACAAATCAACTACAAGAAAACTGAATGCATAATCAGTAAAAAGAGGGGCCCAAAATGCCAACTGCAGGTGAGGTATATTAAAATCAATCAGGTACAGAAATTTAGATACTTGGGGGGTGTTCTAACAGAGAATAGAAGGGGCAACATGGAATTAGCAGGACCAAGGATGCATTCCAGAAGCTGTGTAGAGTATTGAGAGACAGAAAAATTTTGCTTGAAACAAAGAAAAGAATACTAGATTGCTATGTGTTGTCTGTTCTTCAATACGGTACTGATTGCTGGACAATCTGATCACAGATGAAGGAGGGAGGGACTTGAAACAACTGAAATGCAGTTCTACAGAAGGATGCTGTGGACAGCATGTACTGAGTATGTGAGCAGCGATGATGTTTTGGAGAGGATGGAAACAAAAAGGAAGCTAATACTTAACATCAGGAAAAGACAGCTAAAGTTCCTGGGACATGTAATGAGGAAGGAAGGCTTGGAGAATCTGATACTTACATGTCAGAATGAGAGACAAAGGAAAGGAAAGCAGCATTTAACATACTTGATGGATTTGAGTAAGTGGATGGCAGAGTGGGGTAGGGGTGGGATAATAGGAAAAAGCATGCTAAGATCCATTATAGATTGAGAAATGTGGAAGATGTGATCACCTACATCCTGAAGGGACACGTCAGATAGAAGAAAATGTCACTTTAGGGTACAGGCAGTCATAGCTCTCCACATCGCCCTATCCCTTGGAGATCTTAACATCTTTTCAAGTCAATACTGTAATTTAAGATCAGTACTAGACTTGTAATGATCTTACACCAATATACAGTTGAAATGGCTAGATGTTGTGATGATACCGAGCAAGTGAAGGACCGAATGTTTGCCCTCAGAGATCCAAAAAGCAAATGACCAAAACTAGTCTTTGCGCATCTGAGCTCCATGCAGAAGTTCCAGAGGTAAACCAAAAATAAATAAATATCAAATCCCTTTTACGAACCTGTAGCGGAACTCTGGATTCTGATTGATCATCAAATCGCAATATTCAAAATATATCAGAAAAACGGTTTTTCCACAGCTAAAGAAAAAGTAATTTCTTTGAGCCACCCCACAGACTATTCAATATTTAAGGATGGTCTCTAACTAGTCATGGCAGTCAGTTCAGAGGAGGCAGGTTGCTGACACACATCTAAGATGAACCTCTCAACTTCAAGTGACTCGGACATTGTCCTCTCACTTTCTCCTTCTCTATCTCAACAATTACTGCTACAAACAGTTTGTATGAACTCTTAATTCTTCAACCTCATCATTGAATATGAACTCTATCATTAACTTCTTAATGTTTCTAATTGTACATTAACTCTTACCATTTGTTATTCCTTCTTATAATATATTTCTATTTTAAATGTAACATGTATATTTTATGATTCCATTCTTCTACATTAATACACACATTCCAACCACCAACAACCAACCTTTCTGATAAAAACCTTCTGATAATAATTCTGATGAATATTACTCAACATAAAACTTGTAAGCTGTAGGGAGTTTGGTTAAGTCTGACACAAGGCCGAACAGAAGAAACATTAACCAGCTCCCTACACTTTAATGTAACCATAAATTCTATGCTAACAGTGTCTTTTCTTACTTGTGGAACTCCCTTCTGGCTTTATGCCTTGCTGCCAACTTTCATGTTCAAAAGTTTAAATGTAATGTCAATGGCTATCTACTGTTCATCTGATTACTATTTTTATTCCCACTCATTACTAATGTTTTTTGTTTCTAATTCTTCTGCATCCAGTAATCTTCTGTATTTCTAATTCTTTCACACCCAGTAACCACTTGTAGCTTTACTACCTTGTATAGGATGAAATTGATTAAAAAAAATCTTACAGTCCCATGAAAAATATTCCTAGTGTATTTGTTGTGGTTCAGACAACGTGGTAGTAATTTGTAAGTGGAGTCACCATTATAAAGTCGACTGGTTGTCTAATCCATTACACATTAATAATAAAAATAAACCAGAAAACAATATAACAAGAATAATAACAATGTATTAAACATAGTTACAGGATTGATTATTTTGTGCATTCAAGATTTAGTGGAGAAAGTTCTCTCTTGGATGTTGAAGAAAATGCATCAGTAAAAAGAGGGGCCCTGAAAAAAGGAAATATGATGTTCGTACTAATCAGTAGTTGAATATAATTATATATGTAGTGAAGTATGCTTGTAAGAGAGAGAGAGAAATATTTTTGGTGTAAGTAATTGCTGAACACAATTAGCGCAGTATGTGAGTTGGAAAGGAACTAACGGTATTTGGACTGTTAGCTCCGAAAGACAGTTTTCAACTGGTCTATACACGTGTGAATATCAGCTCATGTATTTCTGAATGAAGCGTAGGAAAAAGAGGTTTCACGTGCAGTACTAATGTATAAGTATGTGCGTATATATGTGTGTACGTGTGTACATGGTGATATGTATATAAGTATGTACATGCATGTAGAAGTGATTCTACACATTTGATTTTTATATACTAAGATTATTAAAACTGGCATAGTTTCATCATTTTACAGTTGAAATGGCTAGACGTCACTACAAGTTCTATGCAGTCACATTTCTCACTTGTGGAACTCTCTTCTAGTTCCTCGGTTCCCAATCAATTTTGATCTTCAAAAATTAAAGTGCAATGTTAATTATTATCTACTGGTTTCTTAATTCTTGTTTATTTATTGTTCTCTCAATAGAATTTTTCTTTTTTTTTTATATACTTTAACACACTGCAACAATTTGCATCTTTGTGGCTTTATTACTTTGTTTGGGGTGAAATGATTAAAAAAAACTGATCAATAAACTAAAGTATTTAAAGTATTCAAAATTTATTAATTCAACATTATGAATTCATATGATGGAGTCAGGATAGGTAAACTCACTACTCTCATTTCAGTTCCAAATCATGGCTCCTCTTTAAGAAAAGTCCATCTTAATTTCTAGTTCTTTGAATCCTTGATATAGAATATATGTCTTTTATTCAAGATTTGTTTTAAACCAACTATGAACATCTATATCATTACAGAAACACTGAAAAACCTTAGTTTTGTTGTGTAGCACAGTTGTTTTATAATGATAACAGAAAAACCTTGATTTTATTCTTAAGATAACATCAGTAACCTTTAATGTTTATTAATTTTTAAATATTCAATTTCTATCCATAAATCTTAATACCAAGCACACAAATAAAAAAGTAGAGATGTTATTTTTATAGTGCAATACAAAATCTTATTTCTTTATTCATCAGAACATTTAATATTTAATTTAGGTTAATTGAAAATATCTTGAGGTTCTTTGTCAAAGAGATATATATCAAAACTATTAGCAGAGAGAGTATATAACAACATCCTAAGCTTGTTTTGGTTTTTAATTTTTAGTTTTTTTTTTAAATTTATTCCTATATTTTTTATTTGTGGTTCCCTCAAATCTTTTTCAACATTTTTTTTTAGAGATATTGTCCAGAATTACCTTTCAGAAGAAATCTCAATGTCTAACAAAGTATAATGCAGATTAAGAAAATAACAGAAAAGCAGAAAATGTAGAAACTGATGAAAATTTTCTTTTGGTTTTGAAGCATTTAATTCAAATTTCCATCTATTTTTCTTTTTTTACATACTAAATGATTAGACAGTGAAACTATCAATTTTTCACTGAAAGTTACTTTGGAAAAAGATATCCTCCACCTGAGAAGATATAAAGAGATTAATTTAGATTTTTTTTTTTTTTTGAAAAGAAGAAACTACTCTTGTGTTAAAATAAGTCATTAATTTTTTTTATTCTTTCTTTTGAAAAGGAGTGATTTTTACATTAGTCTTTTTTTTATTACTTTCACATAAAAAAAAATGAAACGAAAATTCTTTGTTGTTAAAACTGTATTTTCTTTTACTTTTAATGACTTAAGAACATTTCTTTTTTTCTAAAAAACGGAAAAGAGTGTTCAAGTAAATCAGAAGAAAAAGTTTCAATTTGATCAATATTTGATTAACAAGAAAGAGAGAGGACATTTGTTGATATTTTAATTATCTCAGTGTCAAATACAAACAGAGCTACTTAGTTTTGCTTAAGGAGATTTGAACAAGTTAATAAATAAAATAAAAATCCAAAATAACACTAGCATCATTGCTTGACATATGATAGAAGTTACATAACTGCAAAGTGATGAAACATATCAAAGATAACAATGAAGAGGACATGTTTTAGCATTTGATGAAATGAAAAATAAAAAAACATAAGAAATTTCATATTTTGGGAGAAAAAATGTTATTACTGTTTTTGAGAATAAGTATAAAGAAACACAGAGAAACATTTTTAAATAACCCTGAGTGTGATAAACTGTTTTCCACTCCACAATTTGTTTCTTAAAAATGAAATGTTGCTAGCCTCTTGCTATTATATTGTTATTTTCATGGCAGATATTCAGGTTAATTAAAATCCTTGGCACTACCCATCCAGATCTTTATACTCATGAGCCCTCAGGCAAGATATTGCAGCCACAGCATGCTGAAAAACTGGTTTCAGTATAATCACAAAAGTTAAGCAAAATCAAGCCATACTTAGTACCTAGATGGGTGACCACTTTGGAATACCAAGTGCTGTAAGCGTGGATATATGGTTAGTGTAATGGACAATTGCTTGGAATTATTAATCAGTGAGCCAAGTTCCAAATCCGGTTGGGTTTATTAGATTCACACATGCAAATAACCTTAGGAAAGGTATGAATCTACTACTTCTATTCACCCATCAGCTATGGGCTAATTAGTAAGACTTCTATAACTAAATTCTTATTATTTCCCCAAAAAACGTTCTTCAAAATAAAAAAAAATATTTTTTTGATTTAAATAACATGCAAAGGGTTAATAAGCCATAGAAAATGAGTCAATCACTCAATTTACTGTTGAAGAAGAAGTACCATTCAGACAGTT
Source organism: Ascarosepion bandense (assembly GCA_037127315.1). NCBI lineage: Eukaryota > Metazoa > Mollusca > Cephalopoda > Sepiida > Sepiidae > Ascarosepion > Ascarosepion bandense. The sequence goes on from JBBBDQ010000365.1 coordinate 1,088,413, forward strand.
TCCCAGAATTGTTCCATTATAGAATGAACTCCTGAGAGTATGCTTCCCAGATTACTACAAACCTCTTCAAGCTCTTATGCTTTATATTGGGAGCGCAATAGTAAAACAAAAAATGGAAAAAGAAAAAAATGGCCAACTAGGGAGAGACTATCTGATTAAAATCCTGATTTTTTAACTGAACTCAAACACCTATGGGAAATACGAAACTGCCAGACTGGCTCATACTTTTCACTGACAAGAACTTCTGAGTATAACTTTAATTATACTTTTATAATTATAACTGAGTATAACTTTTAATTAAGTTTAGCAGAGCAAAATTTCATTTCAGATAATATGTAGTTTCCATCAAAACTGATAAAATAAATCTGGCTGTTGCTCTTGAAAAGGACCTCCAATCAGTTGTTAACTGGAGCAGTAAATGGCTAGTAAATTTTAATGCCTCCAAAACAAAACTGCTTTCCTTTAATCATCAAACTTTCCTGTTTGCCATCAATATAGCTGATACTAGTCTCCTGAAGAGAAACATATTGTGCCTCCTTACTCTATCAACCGACCTCAAATGGAACAACTACATCAAAACTATAGCTGTACCTACTGCAAGGAAAAGCTGCATTACTGTGTTGTAACAAAAAATTTTCTTGTCAGAATCTATCTTGTACAATTATAAATCTACCATTTTTAATGCATTGAATACTGTTGCCATATCTAATTTGGTGCTCCTGCTATTCATCATGATGTTTTTGATAAAATCCAAAGAAGGGTCTGCAATGTAATCAATTTCGACTTGGTATCTTGACTTCAGTCATTTCCTTCCTTGACATGATGTGGCTTCTACAAATATTTTCATGGTCACTGCTCTAATAAGCTAATGTAAGGCTGTGTTGAATGGAGGTGCTTCTACATCATTTCACAAAACTAGTGATCTGTTTTTGGATCAACATTGTTGCTTATCTTTATAAATGACTTTTCCAATTTCATTTGTTTCCAACTAGATATTTATGATGATGATAGAATTAATCATTTCCTCCTGTCTTATCAATTCCAATAGATTGAACAAATTAAAACTAGTAGCTGCTCTGAAGAAGAACCTCCAAGGTTGTAGATTTTAATACTTCCAATCAAAAATGCTTTCATTTAATCACCATAGAGAAAGTTATCTGTCTACGATAGGCATGTCTGATGCTAACCTCCAAGAGAGTAAATTCTTGCCCCTTCTTTGTTTCATGTTTTTCACCGAAATGGAGTGATTATATTGAATCAGTTGCTACATCTGCTGCTAGGGAAGTGTTGTGGAGTAATTTTCACACTGAAAGAATCTTCCACTGAAAGCTGACTCCTTAGTATTCGGCTAACTGTTGACTAATATCAACTGCTTAGTAGCTTTAATGAACTCTAACAGAACTCTAAAGAACTCTCTAAAACTTCTAAGAACTCCTAAGAACTTCCCAAGAACTTCTCGAGTTAACTTCCTGTTAACTCTTATTAATATAGGAAAGAGAGTCCATTATCTGAGGAATAGGTGTGTTTCATCATAACAGGAAGTTACTTTATTGTCTCATGTGAGACAATTTTTCTCACCAGAATCCATCATGCACATTTACAAATCTACTATTCATACATGCGTTCAATATTGCTTCCGTATCTGATGCGATGCTCCAACTATATATCTCAAGATTCTTGACAAAACTGAAAGAAGGGTCTGTAATGTAACTGATGCTGACCTGGCATATCAACTTCAGTCCCTTTCCCACTGCTGTGACTTCCTTCTGTCTTTTCTACATTTATCTTCGTGGCATTTGTTTTAATAAGTTTTCCTCCTTGGTGCTTCAACTGCAAAATGTCAAACATACTACAAGATTGGCAACTAGGTATCACCATTTTACTGTTGAAATACCTAGAACCGTTTTATTAAAGTATATTTTCTATTTTAAAAGTTTATTTTCCCACACTTCTCACTTATGGAACTCTCTTCTGGTTTCTTGCTTCCCTGCCAACTACAATTGGGAAAAATTTCAATTCAACACCTGATCACCATATTGTTTTCTTGAGTGCTGTTTTTTATTGTCCTTTCTCCCTAACTAAAGTCTTCTCATTCTCTTTCACTGCCAGTAACCCCTTGAATCTTGATAGCATTATTGTCTTGCTTGTGGTGAAATGGTAAAAATAATTGAAAAATATTTTCTGAAAAATTGTATCAAGAAAAAGATTTTATAAAATTCAACCAAAAGCAGTCCTAGCTCCTTCAATTGATGAATGTTGAATGTTTCCTTATAAGGAAATGATAAATATCATCATTACCATTACTTATGTGCCCTGTTCCATTCAGGACGTAGGTGATCCTGGCTTTCCATGTCTCCCTATCCCTGGTGGCTCTTGGCATGCCTTCTCCTCCTACACCATGCAACCATCGTTCCATCATCCACCTGATTAGGTCCTTCAAATACATTATCTGTTGCTTTTTGCTGTCTCTTTTACTTTCTATCTGGCCTGTTAATATCTGGTTCTCTAAGCCCTCTTTCCTCATTGCATGTCCCAGGAACTTCAGCTGTCACTTCCTGATGCTCAGTATTAATTTCCTTTTTGTTTCCATCATTTCTAAGACCCCATCCCACATGCTCAATCCATGATATTCGCAGCATCTTTCTGTAGAATCCACATTTCAGTTGCTTCAAGTTTTTCCTTCATCTTAGATGATATTATCCAGAATTCACTGACATATTGAAGAACAGACAACACATAGCAATCCAGTACTCTCTTCCTTGTTTCTAGCAAAATTGTCTTGTTTCTTAATACTTTTGTGGTGGAGACTTACCTTGCTGAAGCAAGAGAAAGTGGTTTGTTTGCACATGTATTTGTAGATGTCATGGAACAGTGAGGCAAGCTCATACAAGGTAGTTTTTGAAATGACACGGTGCATGTGTCATTGGTGAAAGCGAGACTTTCACATGCAAGAAATTATGGTTTTTTGCTCAAGACCGCAAACACATAAAAAGAGCCAACTTCTGTTTTGGAGGCAGTTTGGTGTTGGCGATTAGTGAAGACTATACCAGTGTTCAGGAGACAGTGTTTTGTTTATGGTGCACAGGAAATGGAGTCCCGAGTAAAGCAGTGTTCCAGGTTCTACATGGAGCGGCTGGGAGAACGGATCCAAGCGGTCATTAATTTGTCTACCAACTACACTCCAAGAAGAAACAAATACTACAACTTTACTACTTTACTTTACTATTTTAATGGATTTATAAACCAGTTCAGAGCAAAATTAGACCTGATGGCAGAATCAATTATCCTTCTGGAATAAATCATAGTACAGATAGTCATGAAGCAGCATAATCTCATAGCCACTTGACAGTCACATGTTCAAGTTGATCAGTGAACTTAACTGATGCTGTATGAACACACTAACTAACCAGTCATGAAAGCAGAACTGATATAAGTCTAAGCATTTCTGTGATGTCATAGCACTACTATCGTTAACATTACATTCTGCTACCCGTGACATTTGTTGTGCATAGATATGAACATTTCTTACAGAAGATATTTATGGAAGTATTAATTTAAAAAAAGAATAGGATAAGAAGTTATTTTAAATTGACCTTAGAAAGGATATCCTGGTTAGTAAAATAATTCTTAAGACTATTTTGTTAATGAAGCAAGTTCAGTCCATAGTAGATGCCATATTACTAGATCTTTATGTGAAATCGCGATGTTAAGTTTTATGAATAACTATAAGCAATTACTGACGGTTAGTATTTTGTTTTTGATGATCATTTTACTCAGTGAACTCTATCTTGAATGAGTACTAATTAATGAGGCCTTGTGTCAAGGTGCATTAATATAAGATGCCTATCATAGTATAATGATCTATAAACTCATCTTCTAGCAAGGTTCACTAGTGTATCAATTATAGGATATGTTAGGGCGCCACTCCTATTTGACTACAAATGGACTGTTCCCATTGCTATATATAGCAATGGTGGATTCTCTACAGGGGAGTCGTAGAGAGTCACTTGAGAGTCTCTAATGAGTTACTGAAGAGTCAGTGCGAGTCAGTGAAGAGTTAGGCACACTTCCGGTGGCGTACCGGAAGTAATCACACACGTCTTACGACGGATTGGACTCTTGTATCTTTCTATTGTAAATATTACTAATCACTTCTGTACATACTAATTGTCTTTCCGTGGAATACAACTTATATTCTGATTCTGTTGTTGAGTTATTCATTTATACTTGATGACATAACAGGATACAAATCCATATCATCCATCAACCGACTAAAAAAACACAGAATAAATTGCACACCTGCAAAATCGGATTCAAATGACTACATCATTTGGAAAAACGTGAAGTAAAATTCAAATGACCAATTGTACACCTGCAAAAGAGGATTCAAATGGCTAAAAGCTTTTTTTTTTTCACAAGTCAGTGTGAAAAGCAAAACTCTAGATCCTGATTGGATGGGAAATTGAAAAATTCAAATAATGTCTGCGAAATGGTTTTTTTTTTCCCAGCTAAAGAAAAAAACGGCCTGGGAGCCTACCACATGATCAGATTTCAATATTTAGGGATGGCCCCTGACCGGCCACAGCAGTCAGTCAGATGGAAGTGATAGCTGATAGCATCTCACAATGTAAGGAAGAAACTTCAAGCTGATTTGCCTTTGCTGCCAATTTTCTTTTCTTCTTTATCCCACCACACTGCCAAAGAAAACAACAACAACAAAATGGACGTGTTAAGTCTAACTTCTTTATTCGTTTTGCCTTCTCTCTCTCTCTCAACTTGTCGCGACCTACCAAAAAGAGGAAGGAACAAAGACTTTACATTCTGCTACTACACAACCATGAACTCTAAACTTCTATGGACATTTTAATACCTACATTTCTCTACGAATAATTTTAACTCCAAAACTGTATGCATTTTCTCAATGAACATTTTTCTTCTCACAAATATATTGTCGTGTTCAGTTAACAAAATTTCACTTATATTTTCCTTCTTACACTTTTGTCATTCTGTAAAAAAATCTTTGCTTTAATGTACACACAAAATATTTTATCCTTTCACATTTCAACATCCAACCTTCAACCTTTTGATATTTAAATTGTGGAAACTTTGGACGTGTTTGGCACAAGGACAATTAAGCAAGCAACATCGAGGCCCCTACACAATTATGATTCTCAGTGTCTGTTTTCTTGCTTGTTGGAAGTCCTTCTCTGTAGTTCCTGTTTTTCTAATCGTCACTCTCTCAGCTTCTTTGGGAAAGTGTACAAGGCTATTATCAGTGCTGCATTGAATTAATAGCTACATGTTCTTAGCAGTAGATGTAGCTATTAATTCAATGTAGTTGTTCCACTTGAGTTCAGTTGAGAGAGTGAGGTCTGGGAGGTGCATTGTGTTGCTTTCTGGAAAACTAGCATCATCCACAAAGATGGAAGTTAGGAAAGTTTCTTTATGATGGTTAAAGGAGAGTAACTTTTTCTTGGAAGAATTAAAATTTACAAGCCATTTCTTACTCCATTCCATCACAGATTAGAGGTTCTTTCTTATGGAGATGGGAGTAAATGGTGGTGTCATCTGCACAGATGCCTACTTACTTGAGAACTGATTACATCAGGAAGATAATTGATGAAGATCAGGATAAGCATAGGATCTAGGATAGAGCCTGCATTCATATGAAAGGGAAGCATGTTTGTTCAAGATGACCTTCATTTTATGATCAGATGAAAAATGATTTGATTAAGTCAAACAAACGTCCAGAAATACCATAGCCTTGAAGCTTGCATAGAAAGCCAGTATGCTAAACCCTGTCAAACATTTTCAACCTCTTAGGAGTACAACAAGAATGAAAACCCCAGTTTAGTTTATTTTTTTCTTAGACTACTTCCTGCATATATACAAGTAAAAATGTGAAGAGATGAGCATTGATCATTTAAAAATTCCATATCACATCCCAAACAAATCTACTAACAGAAAACAGAATTCCTACTTAAATTTAAGAATAGGATTCAAATTTTTAGGTTAATATTTTAATTTTGTAGTACCTTGCAGTGTTGTCCAAGAGAATAAGCTCATCAAAGCAGAAGCTCTGATAATATTTATAGAAAAGACAGAGGGAAGCCACATCATGTCATTGAGGAAGTGACTGAAGTCAAGTGGCTGTATTAGGATTGATTAGATTGATATCCTTTGGAATTTGTTGAAAACCCTGAAATGAATAGCAGGAACACCCAACCAGATATGTCAACAGTATTCAATAAACAGACAAATAGTAGATTTATAAATGGGCAAGATGGATTCTGAAAAAAAAAAATAAATAAATAAATAAAAAAATAAAAACCTCCTGGCCCAACTCCTGTGAGGATTAAAATGTTTCATAATTTGTGTTCTTTCCCAGCTATATATGATTTTCTGGGTACCGATAGATTCTCTATTTGATCTAAATATTCAGTTGAGCCAAAACTTGGAAAGTGCTTTTGTGGATAAGAATTGAAAGTCTCTATTGATGTGGTCATATACTGCTGTAAGGTTCAACATGTAGATATACACTTTTCTATTGAAGATGTATGCAATTTCCTGGAGTTGTTTGATCACATAACATTGTTAAGTCCCTTACCAGAATGAAAACCAAATTGTGTTATAAGGAGTTGGCATTCATATAATGGTGAAATCCAAGTCAATGCAATGACCATACATTAGTTGAGATGCCTTCATATTTGTGAGGGACTTCTTACCTAATTTTTTCTTTCCACTCTGCATTTTTCTGATTCCAGACTTCCTTCATGAAATTCTGAAACTGTTTTTCAAATTCGGGGAAAAGGTATGCTATTTTCAAAAGTTCAGTCTCAGTATCAAGTGATGCATTATTATTCTTTTTTTTTTTGTAGTTTTTTTTACTAAATTGCTTATGTTTGGTGAAAGACTTTTTAATGATGACTATATACTGGTGTATGTTCTATTTTCTTCGGCATCTTCAGTTTGGTGTTGTCAGGGTTAAAGTATTACTCAAAGTGTCCTTTGAGATTAAGACATTTCTTCTGCATTTGTTTTAACTGTATTATAGCATCATGATTTTGAAATTTTCTCTCCATTTCAACACATATTTTTACTTTGTTAATTTGGTTTCCAGTTTTACCGAGAGATTGGTTTTTAGTGCATTAACTCAATTTTTTTCTTTGTTAATTATTTATTATTCTTGCTTTCATTTTTCTCCCTCTTCTGTTTCTTTTTTTGTATTAACCTTTTTAAAAGAGGAAAGAAAATATGACTATATTATTTGATTCTTCGATATTGTTTTGGTCAAGATTTAGGGAAATCAGTTTCAACTCTAGTTTAGAATAGCTTTCTTGTGCTCATATAACCACAAAAGGCACCTACAATAATATCTAAATTCTTCAAAATGAAAATATAAGATTAGAATTCTATTCTAATCTTATAATTTCATTTTGAAGAGTTTAGATATTATTGTAGATGACTTTTGTGGTTTATATGAGCACAAGAAAGCTGTTATTGTTAGTTTTGCTACAAGAAGTCTGTGACCAGATTCTAAATGAGTCAGTTAAGTGCTATAAATGATACACACTTGGGCGATCATGTTTCTTTCAATTGATGACTGACTAAGCAGAAGATTTTTCATCAATGGGATGCCATTTCTTTCTGTGGTAGACTGGTTGCCAACCAAAACTATAGAACCCAATCTGTCCTGCTATTCAACTTTTAGCTGAAGGGAGAAGAAATGGATTTGTACTTTTTGCGATGATGTTTGCATGTAAGTGAATGCAATGAATTCAACTGGAATTTGAAATCAACTCCAATTTCTTTCTGGACTGATATCTATTACACCGCTATGCACATTCGCAATTCTAAGTAGGAATTGTATACTCTAATAATTGTCCCAAATTGCATAAGTCATGAGTCAGTGATGCTGAAGTCAATAATCATTTGGTTACATCATCTTGGATATACATGTGATTCATTGTTTGATGGGATGTCTGAACCATATAATTAGCATTGAATATCTCTTTGAATAACAAAAAATGAATAATTGTCCCTATTGCTGTTTAAGACTTATGTTTCCAAGAGTGATGTCTTCTTATCATTAAAGGAATGGTATTTAAAAATACTTGAGGTGTCATTAAAATTACTATTAATGCATACTTTTCTGTTTTTCCTAATGCACAGTGCTTAATTAATCCTGTGTCAAACTTCTCATTTTCTGAAACAATACTCTTTTTCTTTGGTAGTGATATCTCTAGGATGTTATATCCATAGACAACGATATCTGCATCCATCAACTTTTTTGACTAGTGTAAGGTATTCTTTATTACAATACTAGCAGTATAGCCCAATGTTGCTCAGGTGTAATGAAAGCTTTAAAACTAATCCATGGTCCTGGAGCTCAGACTCTTTGGTCATTGACACAAAAGACTAAAAAGCAATAGTTGTTTCCAGTTGAAGTGAAACTGTAGACTGAAAGAAAAATGAATGTATGTAAGTCAAATTTTGATTTCCTGGTATCGATATCAAATAAGTTTTTTTCATTGTAAACTGAATTTTGAAGGCTAAATAAGCCCTCTGAGTAAATGGTATCATGGCTGAGACTAAAACTACAATTATACCTACTTAGAGCCAAACCCGAAGCAAAAACTAAAATAAAAAAGGGCTGAAAAAATACAGATATACAGGCAGATAAACAGACACACACACACAAACATCTTGCTTTTATATATATATATTATCAATTTTCTGCACTATTGTAAGAACTGCAACCTTGAAACTTCTGAATATCATTTCTTATGTCTTTGTCTATGAGTGTATCAAATTTGATTAAAATCGGACCACTCCTATAACCCGACTTTTTTGATTATCGATTTTTGATATTTATTGGGAGTACCTCGACACAAAACCTAGCTAAGAACACTTGCAGACGCTTATAGTACAACTGTGTTGTAAATTTTCAAGAAAATTGGTTCAGCTGTTTTGGAGTCTATTGGTAACGGACACACACACACACAGGCATATACACAAACACAGACAAAGTTACCTTTATAAATAAGTTTAGATTAGATTAGATGTAATGATCTATATATTGTAATTCTAACTCTATATTGTCTTTTCTCTTTTAGGCTCATTCAATAGAAGTTGTATCTTAACTTCGCCACACATCTTGCATACAGACAACATCAAGGTCTGCAGTTTTGCATTGTTCTAAAATGAAATGTACCCTGAAATCATCTGATCCTGATTGGATACTGATTTGGACATTTTTTATTTGAAGAATTTTTAAGTTTAGATTTTTCAGCTGACTTTTTACTTGAGAGGCCCATGTTTTAAAGAATATAAGAGAGCACTAAACCCTGTCTCAGTATTGGCCAATTGGCTTCCTTAGTGCCGTCAGCAAACCTTTTGTGGTTGTAATCAACAAGAAGATTGTTGATCACTTCTGTAAGGACAAACTTCTGATATCTTAACTCATAGGAATCAATGAAGCACTAGAAATCATAAGGATGATTGCATTAGGTATTTCAAAGGTCTTTGATAAGGTATGAAATGGAGGGTTCGTTCATATATTCTCCAACTATAGAACCCTTGAAAGAATTTTTTCAATTATGAGGTCCTCCGTCATGAAAATGACTGCAAATATATAGGATGTTCCATTAAGACGGACCAAAGTTAGTAGTAAAACAGTGTTATTAGTGAAATTTTATTAGTTACCCTGTTGTATCATGTTATTTGAGTCATTATGGCATGAGTTGAATGCTATGTATGTCAAAAATTTGTGGTTCAGACAGAATGGTGCCACATACCACAAAGCCAATACAACAATGGCTTTATTGAATGAGAAGTTCCCAGGTCACATCATCTCTCAAATCCAGTGATGTTAATTGGCCACCACAATCATACAACTTGATGCTTTTAGGTATCTTCCTTTAGGATCATCTCAAAAGTAAGATCATTACCAACAAGCCAACAACAATTCAATGGCTAAAAGATGAGATAATAAGGCATATTGGTGAGACTGAGGAGCAACTATGCAGAGACATCAAAAAAAATTTGATCATCAAGTGGCACATGTTTCGGCAATATTACTTTTCAGACATAATTGCTATGACTTAAATAACATGATCCAATAGTCAAATCAATAAATTTTTACCAATAACACTGTTTTATTTACTGCTAACTTTGATCAGTCATAATGGAGCACCTAATAGTTGTTAACAGCCAGTCCTCTGATGCCCATGTGATCAATGTAGGTGTCTTCCAAGGCTTGCTTCAATGTTCAACTGTCTGCTTTACATTAATGATTTGTGCAAGAGTATACTCCAATCATTTGTGGATATCTATGCTGATGATGGGTGCACCACCAAAATTCTAGATGACCAGAACCTGGCAGATGATCTCTCCTTGGACCTAGATCTAACAGCAATGCCACCAAAACCAAACCAGTGATCTTTTATCATCACTGAGCAGACCCTGAAATTTTTTTTTCTGTTGTTTTGAAGAGTTATTTTTCTGGTGTGGCCTCATGCTTAGACAGAGGACTTAAGCTCACCCAAAACTTCAAGTGAAACTCATGCACATGATTCATCACTAAAGATGTTGGAAAAATGTCCAGTTACCTGTACTGCTTAAGCTATCCTTCAGCTTCAGTCATATATGAGAAAAAGCTTCCCAATCTTGACTTTCAAGTCTTGGTAGAGTATAAAAGCATCTCTGCATCCTTGTGGGTGGTGAATTTTTTCTACCTTATAACCTTGTTCTCCAAGATGAAACATTGCAAGCTTCTTGGTTCTTTATTGCTATTTCCATGGAAAGTGTCCAGATACACTACATATCTTAGTTCAACCAGTTCTAACATTTACAGTTAAAACCTGCCATGTCATGCACATTATAGTAAACCAATCTCATTCCTTTTGTATTTCATCAATGAGGTAGTTACACTCAAACAGCTTCTTACAATGTACTTCTATTATGTGGAACTGACTCTCAAGAGATGATTTTACAGTCACTATCATCTTAACTTTTTCAAGTCTAAGGTTAACCATTATTTTCCCTACAAACCCCAATAAACTGTGCTTCTTACATCCTAATCTCTAATCCTATATTTTGAGTGTCTTTTTACAGTGGTTACTCTTATATCAGAGTTTCCTTTTCTTAGATGAAATGTGATTCATAAAAAAAAGACTGAAAACTGTAAACCTTTTTTGAAATTGTATAGAAACCTCTAATCTCAAATTTTCTTGGGTTAACAATGACATTAAAAAAATGTAAATAATCATTATTAGTAAATAATAATTTGGAATGCATGGCTGGCTTGAGAGATACATGGGGATCAAAAAGTGCTTAATAATTTATCTTTGAGTCAAACAAAGTCAATAGATACCGGGGGACTGACTTTTTGAACCAAGTGATGCTTTCAGATTCTATCAAGTCAATATTGAGTAGCATCTGCTAAAACAGGGTGCAATGGTAATTTTCGCAATTTTATATTCCTAATTTTGTGTCTCAGACACAAAGACCTACAACAAGTGCCTTGAGGAGATAAGCACTTCCTTGGGTGAAGAGAGTAGCTAGTGGATGACTCTTTGCCTGGCAACATTGACTCTACACTATGCCACACAAGCAGGAGAATGCAATCAATTTCTGCAACCACATTAAGCTTTACATTTGGCCACCTAACCTCTGAAACTCCAAAGCCCTTGATTATTATGTGTTGGGTGCAGTTAAGTGAGAGAGCAACAGAACTCTTTGCAATGCCAAACTTGAACTGAAGGCAAGTATTATTGCAGCATTCACCAACAAGCTGACTGTCCCTAAGAGTTGCAGGAGATTCTGAAGTCGTTTGGAGACTGTAGTTAAAACCAATGACGATTGTATTAAATAAAGTTACTCTTTAGCATTTCAAGATATTTTTGTATAATTTTGGTAAATAGATATGTTAGAATGAGATGTCAGTGTTATGTTCATTTTTGTGCAATTTAGATGACAATGTGTCCATCACACTCTGTATATGGTAGCAAAACTCTATTCTTAGCCTAACCTGGCACTTGTAAATGTAAAGGATAGCAGGAGATATCAGGTACTTACTGTAGTAGTGCTGGACATATTTTTATATGTCAGGTTTTTGATAAATATTTAAATTATTATTCTTTAAACAAACCTCTCTGGTATAGGAAGAGAAATAAAAATCAAAAAAGAAATAAGTTAAAATGAATTTTATCTTATCGAGAAACAATAATCAAACAAAAGGATAAATCAATTTCTATCCTTAAATTAAAAATAATAATTATTGATAATTTTTTGTCCATGTCTGGGGTTCAACGTGAAATCAGAGATTCTGTGAGGGGATCAATGGTGTAATATTTTTAGGGTTTCTTGCTCAAAATAAATATTTCCTGTTTGACTTGCATTTAATGAAGAAACAATAACATTGTTAATATTTATGTTTGAACAGTGATAACAAAAATAGTTTCTTTTTTGAAAATCATCTCATTAAAATGTTTTAATCTAGTTTCAGTAAATTGTTTGATTAAAAGAAAAATCTCACTGAATATTTTTCTTTATCTTCCAAGTTTGATTAAATCATAAAATATTCATCTGTTTCTACTATAAAAAAAATAAAATTAGATCAAATGATGTTGTTGCAGGGCAAACGTATCTGCATAACCTTCAATATTTTAACTTTTAGATGTTTAATTAATTAAATTAATTTGAATCTTTATTAATTTAGATGTTAGTAATCAATAATAAGTGCTGGAAAGGAAATGAATTCAAAGCTAATTTGTCATTTAAAATGTTTAAATTTCTGAAGTTAGATTTCATTTATATTCTCTATCTCTATCTTTTAATCAATCTTGAAAATTGAAATCATAACACTAAGAGTTTTTTTCATATATTATTGTTATTATTGTTATTCTTCTAATTATTATTATGAGGATAATGATGATGATTATTTTTATTGTTATTATGATAATGATGATGATTTCCAGAGATATTTACAGTGTGTTGTATTTTTTTTATCATTCTAAGCACAGCTACTATGACTGGTACCATTCTGGCTTTCAATTTCCACATATTTTCTTGGCCTCAAGTGGAACAACTACATTGAATCTATAGCTGAATCAACTGTTAAGAGGTTTGGGTCATTGTGCTAGGCCAGCATGTTTTTCTTGTCAGAAATCATCTTACACATTTATAAATCTGCCATTCATTTGTGTATTGAATACTGTTGTCATATCTGGTTTTCTATTCATCTTGAGGTTTTTAACAAAATCCAAGAAAGAATCTGCAATGGAATTTATTTTGATTTGTTATCTTGACTTTAGTCACTTACTTAATGGCATAACATGGCTTCCCTCTGTCTTTTCTAAAAATATTTTCATTGACAATCTTTTTTCCCTGGTGCCCTGTTATGCCCATGGAACTCATTTATGTTTATTTGCTTCCTTAATAGCTAAAATCTCTAAATATTTAATGTCAGAATCTACTAAATGTAAATCTCATTTACAACCTTCTTTTATGATTGAAAAAGTAATATGTTCCATCCGGTGATTGGAATTTTGAACCAAACTTTTATTTTGATCAACGGGGTATATTGTTCTAGTTCCGTGAGCCATTCTACTTCCACAAGAGGACACATGGCCCAGTGAGTAAAAGCGTTGGTTACTTCCACTTGACCCAAATAGTTGTGAGCTCATACCTGGCTACAACAGTGATGAGCAAATAACTTGAGTTGAGTTAAAAGGAGAAAACTAAGACAACCAGAAGTAGCATGGCTCATGGAATGAAAACAATCTATCCCAGTGATCAAAATAAAAGGTTTGGTTTGAAATTATTATAACCTGAAGAAGGCCAGAGTGTACAACAACCGAAATGTTGCGAGTATTGCAAAAAAAGATGAGGACAACAGTGTTCTGATATAAGTGTTTGTTAGAGTACCATTGGAGACGTGATATTATAACTGTCAATAGTGAGTCACAATACCTTAGAATCTTGATCTTTTCATAACATCTTTGAGCCTTTAGTTGTATTGTTTGTTTTATTTTTTCTTTAGCAGATAGGAATCTGTTTTCATTTTAGTGTTTATATTTTTTACTCTTTTGCCATTTCTAGTCCTTACACTTGTTCCTCGTGCCAGTTCATCAAGTACTGATAATTCACTTCTAAGTTGTTCAAGTTTTTTTTCTAATTTCCTTTTCCACAGTGAATCTTTATGTCTGTGAGACTGCTTTTTTTTTTACTTTGCTGTTTAATTTTTTTTTTTATTGCTGATGCATATATTGCTTTGTTGAGACTATGTGTGTTTACTTCATCCAGACTTTATCTGAGTACTGCATTGCAGAGTTTAATAGTTTTGAGGTTATGCTTTGTTGGTTGTGATTTTGGGAATTGTTCTCATTCCTCTATTTTGATATTTTATGTCTGACATATGCTTCATGATTTTTCCTTCCATGGCTTTTTATATATTATTCTTATATTCTGTCAAATAATTTAGTTCAATGTGTTTTGGACACATTTTATTACTGGCTTGAGAGTGACTAAAATCATGCCTTTCTAACTCTTATAAACTTTAAATGATTCATGCGTATCTCAGTTTCTTTATTTTGACCTGTGGTTTGTGTGATATTAGTACCTTTTATGTTCATTTCTGGTTCTCTTTCATGACTTGTTGATTCACCTATTATGGTTGCAGATCTTTTTATTTTGTTAATTTCAGCAACTTTCAGTCAGTTATTTCTCATTATGTTTTTTCTTACATTGGCTAGTTTATTTTTATCAATGTACTCTTTATTTGCTTGCCCAACATTGTCTAGTCAAATGTCATATGCATGGCCATATCTGACTACTGGGCACACCAGGCACGGGTCCGGGCTGATCCGTGCAATCATAGTGAAAATCTGGGTAAGGAAAAATGTCTTTGTCAGAAATCAAACTAAACAATTCACAAAGAAAGAAAGAAAGAAAGAAAAATGAAGAAAATATCCAATTGAATGCAGTAACAATCTGTTTGTTTATTTATTTAATTTTGGGAGAAAAGACTGGTTATACTCAGAAAGTCCGAACCCAATTTCCTGCTTTCATTCGTGTTCTGTGCCTAATTTCCATTGAAATAGCCGAAAAAATCTGCAAAAATCAGTTTCTGGAAACTGATGACACTGATGACATCATCACATTGTCAACTAATAAATCCGTGCAATTTTCTCTGTGCCCACTGTTTTTTAGCATCAGCGATTGCCCTGGTCATATGTGAGTAATGTTTTCCGGAGGTTTGTGCAAGGCTTCATAGAATGGAGTCATAATAAGTTTGTACTCCTCATGAGACCATTTCTCTTTTCTTTAAGTAAATGAGTGGTTGAGGATTTAGTTGGAGAATTCACAGGGCCATCATTGTGATTATTTCGGTTGTGGAAACCTGAAAATTCATTATTTGTGTAGAAGTTTGTTCCTATGGCAGATTTTTCCCTCAGGTAGTTTTTTGCTTCTGAGGAACAGGCTCCTTGTTTATGTACAGGAAGAGCTATACTTTACTTTTTGGTTTGATGTTTAGTTATCATAT
This sequence comes from Ascarosepion bandense, assembly GCA_037127315.1. NCBI lineage: Eukaryota > Metazoa > Mollusca > Cephalopoda > Sepiida > Sepiidae > Ascarosepion > Ascarosepion bandense. The sequence continues at coordinate 1,103,960 of JBBBDQ010000365.1, forward strand.
TGTTTCCATGAGTGGTATACAGATTCAAATGTGCACCAAAATTTGTCCAGCACCCTGGGTAACAATCTTTAATCATCAGGATTCTGAAACCTGTAGTGGGGTCATTCCTAACCTCATAACATAGCATCCTCAGCATGATTAATACTTTGAGTTATGGGTTGTTTTTCAGAGTTTTCCTTCTCCATGATAGGTGGTCAAGAGACAGAATTTTTTTTTTTTTAATCATGTCACCCCAAGCAAGGCATTCCACTGCCACTATATCACAGGGGGAGAGTTGGAGAGAATGGGAGGGTTAGTGTGTTAGGAGGTGTCTATTGACCTTACATTGAAACTCCTGGAGGTTATAGCCGTCGGGGAAGCAAGCATGCGGAAGGGAATTCCACAGGCGGGAAGTGCAAGAAAAGAAGCTGTTGGAGTAGAAATTACGGTTACATTTCATCGGTTTCACTGTAAAAGGGTGGGACCTAGTTGCCAATCTAGTATCTTGTGCAAACTCACACCTAGGGGGCACCAGTGATTTAAGTTTATCAGAGCAGAAGCCATGAAAGTATTTATAGAAGAGGTACAGGGAAGCCACGTCATGCCGGTGAGAAAGTGACTGCAGGCGGTCAGCTAAGTTGGTATCAATCACATTACAGATTCTTTACTGTATTTTGTCAAGAAGCCCGAGAGAATAGCAGGGGCACCCGACCAGATGTGGCAACAGTATTCAAAACACGGGCGGATGGTAGATTTGTATAAGTGCAGGATAGATTCAGGTGGAAAGAATTTCCGGGCCCTGCACAGAGAGCCAACTTTCATGGCAGCGGATTTAGCAATGGATTCGACGTAGTCATTCCACTTGAGGTCCGCTGAGAGTGTCAGGCCAAGCAGGCGTAGTGTTTTACTCTCTGGGAGGCATGCCTGTTCCATGCTAATGGGAGGGAGGTGCGGTCGTCTGTGGTGGTTAATTGACAACAGCTTCGTTTTGGAAGAATTGAATTTTACGAGCCATTTCCTACCCCAATCCACCATGGATTGGAGGTCCTTTTCAAGCTCAGCCATGAGGTTCGCCTTATCATCAACATCAGATTTTTGATCAAGGTGAGCATATACTGTGGTATTGTTGGCGTACATGCCTACTTGTGATCTTATGGCATTGGGGAGATCATTGATGTAGATTAGAAAGAGCGTAGGACCTATGGGAATTCAGAAAGAAAGACATTATTATTATTATTATGGTTTTCATTGTTATTATTAGGATGATGAAGATAATAATAATAATTATTATTATCATTATTATTAATGTTATTATGATGATACTTTCTGTTAAATACAATCTCTTGCCAGATATGGGGTAAAACAAGTTAGCAAATATATGCATTCTGTTAGCACAAATTCTGATGTTCAGTGATATTTAACAGACAAACATATTTCTTATATTTTCTTTACATGGATAAAACTCTTCTGAGCAGATAAGCAGTTCTGCATGGTGCAATTTTAAAATCTCTCAAGAGAGGTTGACAATAATTTTGTGGCTGTTCATGTCTGAACAGTTTTTCATCAAATTCAGGGGTTCAGTCATTACAGGCCTAATAGTAGTTAAACTGGTACCTGGTCAGTATCTAGATGGGTGACTCCTTGGTAATACCAGGTGCTGTTAACTTGGATCTGCAGATGGTGTAATGGATGATAAATTGGAATTGTTAATCAGATATCTGAGTACCAATTCTCATTGGGTTAGTTGTATGCACCTATGTGCAAATACCCTTAGGAAAGGCATGAATCCACTTCTTCTTCCGCCAGTAACTAGTATTATTATCAACTAGTAAGACTTGTACCATTGAACAATTATTATCTCCAAAAAATAATTTTTACAATCTAAAAATATTTTTTTAACTTTAAATTACCTGAAAAGGGTTAATAGGCTGTAGAAAATGAGTTAAAAAAAAGACTCTTAGTGGTCAATTGTTGTTCTCATAATTTACAAAATGCATCATTTTTCATTTGGTTTGTCAGGTAATCAATGGTAAATAGCTTTGGTTTTATGCAACCATTATTAATGCTTCTGTTTCAGCTTTTAGCCCTGCACTCTTCAGCCACTGAGAGGTTTTCTGTTTACTGACATCCACCTCATTACTTTTGAGTACATATGTAATTCTCATTTTGCCCATTAGATTCTTTTGAAATAGTTTAATCCTTGTGTTTTAGCATTCTTTCTGAAAAATAATTATAGCTGCATATGTTTGAAAATACAAACTGAAAAAAAAAGTGAAATGGTTTTAATGGAATTTTCAATTATTCAGTAAATTTCCTGAATTCCAAGTTGGTATCTGCATTTTGGTAATCATTTTCATCGAAATCTGTCTTTGAAGGTATATTTTATTTTTTGGGGAAGCTTACAAGCATATATTGAATTATACTTGTATGAGTCTGTTACATTTTCAGCATGGCTTAAATATTTAATTTCACATATTTTAACACCAAAACTAGTTAATTTTTTTCTTTTTTTTTAGCTCTGTTGATGGTCTCTTGTTCAGTAAGCTGTATTTCTCTCCGTACATTATAAATATATTGATTATAAAAACAATTTTTGCAATCCAACTTTAAGAATACAAACTGAAAAAGTGAAATGGTTTTAATAGATATTTCACTTGCTCAATAAAAATTCAAATCTAGAAACTGGACTCTCTGTGTAAAAGTGTCTGTTCAAACTTATATAAAGTTGTAACTTAATAACCAGATTCTCTTCCTCCCAATGTCTCACAAATATATCATACACTACAACAAGAGAGATTAATGTAATCCCCCTCTTGATGACATAGGTAGGTATGTAAGTTTAAATTATTTTCTTATGTTTATGTGATGTCACAACAAAACAAAATGTTGGACTGTTGGCAACCAAACTGGCTACCCAACTCATAGTATTTTTGAGTGAGGAGGGTTGTTAGCAACCTGCTAGGATAAAAAAAACAATACCTACAGAAAGAGTGGAAGAAATATATAAAATCTAACAGTATGAAGAGAAATAAGTCCAAAGGAATTAATTTCTTGCCTGGTAAGGACTGACATGGACAATAGGTGTTATCTGATTGTCATCCAGCCAACGACATAAAGGGTCGCAGTGCTTTGGAGCTGGTTTTTTGCTGAGGAAGAAACATGATGAACAACAGGTGCCACTGCAATTATTTGCACCAAACACAAAATCACTCTTGTGACATGGAATATCAGGACACTGAACAACTGCAGACAACTGGAGAATGTCAAACAGGAGATGAGAAGATTGGATATCAATATTCTGAGAGTGTGTGAATTTAGATGGCCAAACAATGGAGATTTCATCTGGGGCAACCACAGAAAAATATATGCAGGCAGTAAAAATAGTTAAAAGGAAGTTGGCTTGATACTGAACAAAGATATAATTGCATGTTAGGGTACTGCCAGTTATTGATAAGTGTCCCCCTGGTCAAACTGAAAGGCAGGCCTTTCAACATCATGTTTATAGTAGTGTATGCACCAACAACACAAAGAACTGAGATGGAAATTGGATCTTTCTACTTCACACTGGATAGTGCCAAGGCTCAGTGTAAATCACAAGAAATTAGAATTATCATGAGAGACCTAAATGCCAAAATAGATAGGAAGAGAAAAGAGGTGGCAACTTCAGATTAGGAAACCACGATGATTGAGGAGAAAATAGTGATCAGGTAATAACCAAAACCTGGTTTCAAAAACACCTACAACATCTATGGACATGGAGAATCCCAGGAAGCAAAACAAAAAAAAAGAAACAAATTTATTATATAGCAATAAACTGGAGATTCAGGAATGCATTTGTTCATTGTAAAATTTATCCAAGTGCTGACTGTGGAAGCAACCACCTCTTGGTAATAAGCAAACTAAGAGTGAAACTGCAGAGAACAAAGAAGGCCTAGTGTAGCACCCAGACTGCAATACAACACACTTGTGAATGACCTCAACATGCAGGAAAATTACAAGGATACAGTGAAAAACATAAATGAGGGACAAATTAGAAACAAAAATTTCAACGGGATGTACTAACCAAAGCTTTAGTGATATCAGACAATGACATTGCTCCGAAAGAAAACAGGCATAGAAAAAAAAATGAGTGGATCACAGATGGGATTCTCATAATGATGAAAATGATGCTAAGACATGGAACAAAATACAGGAATCTACACAGGGAAATAAAGAGAAAATGCAGACAGGGGAAAGAGGAATGGCTTAATGACAAATGTGCAGAAATAGAGATATTGAGCATGACCAATAAAGGAGACATGCATGAAAAAATAAGAGAACTAGCAGGACAAAAAACATGCTTCTCAGTGGGATGCATAAAATCCAAGGATGGAACACTTGTATTAGAAAGAAGGAAATACTTCAACATTGGGAAGAATATATGAGAAATGTCTTCCATAACAAGAGAGAGCAATTGAAAATACTAAAAAATACTGACAAACCAGAAATATTAAATTCGAAGTGGAAGCTGCATTGGCCAAACTGAATAGAAACAAAGCAGCTGAATCAGAAGGCATTGTAATAGAGATTTTGGCAGCCTTAGACAATTTCAGCATCGACAAAATCACAAAAGTTATAAATGAAATTTATAACAGTGGCAAAATCCTGGAAGACCTAAGCAGATCGATTTTCATAGCATTGCCTAAGGAGCTAGGTGCAAATGAATGTGAACTCCACAGAACGATTAGCTTAATGAGTGAAATAACAAAACTCATAATCCAAATTCTGATGAACAGAGCGCACAGCATGAAAAAAAAAAAACGGTGTAGTTTTGTCAAATAAACTGGAACAAAGAATGCAATATCTATACTTAGTGTTATCAGAAAGGGCAATAAAAATGGAGAAAGACGTGTACCTGTGTTTCATCGACTATGCAAAGGCATTCAACAAAGTATGCCAAAAAGATATGATAGTGACACAACCTTGACATATTCAGGAAAGACCTAAGAGTAATCAAGAACCTGGCAGCAAACTGCCTGCACACAGACAGGAAATGAGCTCAACAAATACACAAAGATAGAAAGATGTGTAAGACAAAGATGTGTATTCTCACCAGATCTATTCCACCTATACAGTGAGATCATTCTGAGAGCTCTAGAAGTCCTACCAGGATTTGTTATTGGCTGCAGCAATCTGAACAATATAGGATATGCAGGTTATACATGGCTAATAGTAGATGCAGGAAAGAAACTACAAACCCTCCAACAGAAAGTAGTTAAAGAAAGTGGAAAGAAAGAACTACATATCAACTACAAGCTTGGAAGTTTTCTAACAGAGAACGGAAAGTGCAATACGAAGATCTGAAGTTGGATTAGCATAGACAAGGATGCATGCCAACAATCTGAGTAGAGACTGGAAACAAAGAAGAGAGTACTGGATTGTTATGTGATGTCTGTCCTTCAATACGGCAGTGAATGCTGAACAGTCTCATCAAAGATGAAGGTAAGACTTGGAGTAACTGAAATATGCTTCTACAGAAGGTTGCTGAGGATACCATGGACAGAACATGTGAGTAACAATGAGGTTTTGGAGAAGATGGACATGAAAAGGAAACTCATATTTAGCATCAGGAAAAGACAACTGAAGATTCGGAGACATGTAGTGAGGAAAGAGGATTTGGAGAATCTTAGAAACTAGAATGAGTTGATTGGTAAACCCTTAATAGACAATTTCAATTGTTTATCTTCAGACTATATTTTTTGGAAAATGACTCTTACATCAATAACTGAATAAATGTAAATTAAAAAAAATTATCATAGAAACCCACAGATTTCAACTTCAGGAGCAGAGATGTGACTATCTCCGTATCATTTGAACAAAAGAGAAGAAATTGTTAGACAGTTTGGATGTTTTGTTTATTTTTATTTTATTGTTGTTTAGTATTCGGACGTTCAAGTTTTTAAGACAAAACAATCTGAATGACAATTTCCTTCAATTTGATCTCACAAGTGTTTCTATTCTGAAGATCACATAGAGATATTCACAAATTATTTGAGTTCTTTCTTTAAAGAACAGATCACTTAATAAAAGAACCACTAAAAATAATTTGTTTTCTGGTTGTTTTTACATTTAGGTAGTAGAGTAAAAATCACAAGGAGAAATTGATTTAAATTCTAATAATTTCATTGACTGTTTTTCTATGCACTGAAGATTGAAGTTCACTATATGCAAAGAAATGATAAACAGCTATTTGTTTTCCCATTTTGAATTTCAAAAGCTTTAAAAGTGTTCTAACAAAGAGCGGAAAGTGTGACATTGAGATTCAAAGACATATTGGCATGGCCTTCCAGAAGCTGAACAGAGTATTAAGAGACATCAAGATTTCACTAAAAACAAAGAAGAGAGCACTGGATTGTTATGTGATCTCTATCCTTCAATATGGCAGTGAATGCTGGATTATCTTATCAAAGATGAAGCTAAGACTTGAAGTAACTGAAATGTGCTTCTTCAGAAGGATGCTGAGGATATCATGGACAGAACATGTGAGTAACAATGAGGTTTTGGAGAGGAGGAACACAAAGAGGGAAAATCAGCTGAAGATTTTGTGACATGTAATGAGAAAGGAGGACTTGGAGAATCTGATGCTCACAGGAGGAACAGAGGAAGAGAAACAAAGAAATACAGTGCACAACATACCTGATGAACTTGAGCAGATGGATTGTGGAGGAAGGATTGAGTGGTATAACAGGTTATTAAGAGTGACAACGGATAGGGAAATGGGGAGGATCATGATTGCCTACGTTTTTAAGTGATCTGGCACATAAAAGAAGATGTTGGATATGTATTTTTTATTTATTTCATTTACAGTGATGGAAGTTATAGTTTTCTTTGTGAAATAAGAATTTCTTTTTAAATTTCTCATGACAGTTAACAAGTAGAATCCACACCCACTCAATTATTATTGGTATTTCTACTATGATTTTATCAATTCATAAATTTTTTAAAATCTATTGTTCTCTCTCTCTCTCTCTCTCTCTCTCTCTCTCTCTCTCTCTAATATATATATATATATATATATATATATATATATATATATAATCTTTTTAAGTGAAAAACACATGGAGAACATTAATCATATTATTGTCAAAGAAAATGTAGTTTATTTTCTAATTTCTATTTCTCTTAAACTTTGTTCTGTTATGTGTTTGCAGAATCTAGTTAGGTAGCTTTATTTGATACTTTCCTCTGTCCTTCTTGCCTTCAATCTGTTACTGTGAGTATCAAATTATCCAAGCCTTCTTTCCTTATTATTTGCTCTAAAATTTTCAGCTGTTTCTTTTTGATTCTAAGTAGAAGAGTCTTTTAGATTTCCTTTTTCCCCCCAAAACAATCTTGTTACTCCCATGTTCAATCCATGGAGTTTTCAGCATCCTTCTGTAGAACTTCATCTCTCTTGCTTCATGTTTCTTCTTCAGCTGTGAGGAAAATGTCCAACATTAATTGCTGAATATGAGGAACTGATATTACATAGTAGTTCAGCACTACTCTTTGTTTCAAATGAAATTTTCCTGTTTCTTAATATTATGTTTAGCTTTTGGAAAGCACATTTCATTATTCCAATGCAACACTTTTCCCATTCTCTGTTAAAACAATATCTTCATATAAAAATATCATGTTTACTGATATTAATAACTGTGAATAAATTTGCTATTTAAAATGAAAGTTGTGTAGATATATTTTAGGGACCCTGTATTTCAGTGTTGAACATTTTCTTAAAGAGTCAATCCAAAACAAGTGAATTGACCCTGGATTTGCAATTCTTTGACCACCTAAATTACCCAGTATTGCACCAAGCAATTTCTTTCAGTGGCAATTTACTAAGGAAGGTAGTCCAATTTTGGTTTGGCAGACATTAATGATTTGAAAATAAGTATCACAGCTACTGAAGAAATTGTTGTTCATATACTGCAATGTCCATAACATGACTTGTATTATATCCTCAATATTTGAGCTTTCTTTCTCATTTTTATATCACATGTGCATATTTATTATATAGTTAAAAAATGTGGTATGACTGATGTAGCTACTGGAAACCATAGCATAACAAGACTTTATTTAAGCCATACTGTAGTAAATGTCTCTCTTTTATTTAATCTTTTTATTTGCATGCAATAACTAGAATTATGGTGCTTCTGCAAGGGTTTTCCATTTAGCGATGTCTACCAAAGGTAATTCATTTCAAATTCTTTACATTTTATATCCTGCATTTTTAATTCTTTAATTAGAACATCATATTAACATTGACAATAACAAAAGAAATTTGTCTATGCTTGCTATGTAAGAACTTGCAATCACTGAAAACACATATTAGTCCACATTTAAATTTAAAATATTTTATCCAACAAAGAAATAAAATATTATGTATATTAATAACTTCAAATTTTGTATTATATTTAAACTCATGCTATAAGCTCCTAAAAAGATATTGCTCAGATGTGAATATTACATTCACTTCCTTAGAAACAAAGAAAAGAGTCCTGAATTGTTATCTAATATCAGCCCACATATTTGGCAGTGAATGATGAACACTTTCACCACAGATAAAGAAGCGATTTGAAACAACAAAAATTTGCTGAGGTGACCATGGGTTGAACATACAAGCAACAACAAAGTTCCAGAGAAAATGAAAACAAAAAGGATGCTTATATTTAACATCAAGAAGAAATAGTTCAAATGTTTAAGTCACATATTGAGGAAAGAGGGCTTGGATAATTTGATAATCTCAGGACAGATTGAAGGAAAGGAAACCAAACTATCTTGAAATACTAAATAATAAATTTATTCAATAAAATTGCCATTGGCTTCAACCAAGGCCTCCTGAAAATGTCAGAATCTCCTGCAAATCTTCTGGATGGTTTCCTTATTTAAGTTGGTGAATACTGCCATAATCCTTGCTCTCGGTTCATCTTTGGGGTTACAAGGAGTTTTGTTGGTCTCTTGCTCAACTGTGCCCCACACACAATCAAGGAAGTTGCAGCCTGAAGACCCTATGTAAGGGTGATGTGGGTGCAAAAATTATCTGACAGCCATGACTGGGTTCTCCTGATTGTGTAGCATGGTGCAGTGTCAAGACAATTAATGTAAGGCCACATGTTGAGTTTGAGAACATGTGGGAAGATGAATGGAGGCATATTGTTACCATCACTATTGATCACTCCAAACACTATGATGTTGACTGGATATATCATCCAACTCTTTCCTAATCCTTTGTTCTGACATCTAAACACTCTGAAATGTTTTGCATTGGAGCATCTGTAGTGAATGTCAATCCATATAGCATGCTTTTTCTAAAATTCTGGCAGAGGGAATTGCACCATGGTGCTCTTTTTCTCACAGACTGTACTGAACTGATCCTTTTATGCTGTGCAGTCGACAAAACAAAAAACATGCATGCATGGAATTAAAAATATAAAATGTTGACAATTTTGCCACTGCACTCTGTATCTTTTTCCATTACTCACTACTAATCTTAAACTCTTCAAGTCTAGGGTTAACTGTTATATTGCTAATATAACCCCATAAACTTTACTTTGTACCTCTGCTCCTTATGCCTTATTCAGTTATCTCTACCTTATGTCTTGGGTAAATACAAGTCCAAAAAACAAAAGCAAATTGTAATTGCCATTAACATTAGTAAAACCAACACTCTGACAATTTCATAATTAAGAAATAAATCTTATTAATGACTGGGATTTTTGGTAGCTTCAGTATATTTAGTTTCTATGTTAGCTTTAGTAGTTTTGGCCACTTGTAATAAAACCTTGCAATTTTATCTTCTTCATAAGTTATGGTTTATACTCTTTATTTAAACTGAGTTGAAACTTGATAAATATTTTTACATAGTTTACACTGTGATCTTTCATATAAATTAATAAATGAGAATATCTTTCGGGTAGGATTATTTATGCAAGCAAAAGAATTAGTAATTATATTTTAAGAATTCATCCATTTTTTAGCAAAAATTAAAATATGGAATTACAAAAAGCAAGCAATTCTGTAAATACTGTATTTGACACTCTTTCTGCTTTGACACCAAACACTATTTGGTTATTTATTAATTTAATTTTATAATATTATTTATTATTAATTTGCTGATAATCTGACATACTGATATGGCAATATTTTATGTCATATTTTTCCAAAGTGACATCTGTAACATCTTTTTTCTCTTGGTGCATGTTTCTACATAAATTCAGCTGACATGATGACAAGCTATGCAGACTCAAATAACTTCCTTCTGCCTTGGCAATAGATGTAAATACAATGTTCATTCTGTATCACAGGTGCAGACGTTGCACAAAACTGCTCATGATGAGAACAGCATTATTTCTACAGTGTCAACAGAAAAATCTAGAAAAGTGATCATCAAATTAACATTCATTTAACACTTGTAGTTCTGGTTAATAATACTGTTAGAAACTCTTTCTTTATTTATGTGATGTTCTTCTTCAGGCTGTAGGTCACCATGGCTCTCCACATCTTCTTATTCCTTGTAACTAATTATATATTTTGTCTTGTTATTTCTCCCTACCTCTGTTCTACCATCTATCTTAAGCCCATCAAGTATGTCATGCTCTGTTTTCCCCAGTCCCTCTTTCTCACTATCTGACCTGTGAGTATCAGATTCTCCAAGCCGTCCTTCCTCATTGCATGTACCAGAAACATCAATTATCACTTCCTGATATTAAACATAAGTTTTATATTCATTTCCATTCTCTCCAAAGCCTTGTTGTTGCTCACATGTTTGGTCCATGGTATCCTCAGCATCCTTCTGTAGAATTACATTTCTGTTGCATCAAGTCTCTCTTTCATCTTGTCCATTATTTGCTGCCATATAGGAGGATAGATATCATACAACAGTTCAGTACTCTCTTTTTTGTTTTCAACAAAATTTTCCTGTTTCTCAATCCCCTGATTAGTTTTTGGAATTTGTCCTTGGCCATCCCAATACATCTTCAAATCTCAGTGTCACACTTTCTGTCCTCTGCTAGAACACTTCCCAGGTATTTAAATTTCTGTACCTGCTTGATTTTAGCATCCTTGACATGTAATTGTTATTTTCAGCTACTCTTTTTTTCTTTTTTTGTGTAACCATGTATTTAGTTTTATCCTGTAGGCTGGGTCTTTATCTTTGGCTAGCAACTTGTCTAAGAGAAGGAAATCTCTTAAATAAAAACCTCTACACCTACTCTGTACAGAATAGGGTAAACTGAACTCTCTAACCTTGGTAGATAATCTTCCTAGAGATGGTGTCACAATAAAAACACAGAGTTTCCAGTCACCAAAATTGGTTGGTGTTAGTAAGGGTACACAGCTGTAAATCTTGCTCTAATATTTTCATCATGGTTCAATTACAGAGCTATCAAGGAAACCCTGTTCCAACCCATACTAGCATAAAAATGGACATTGAACGATGATGATGATTAGGAGAAGGAGGGGGAGCAGGAGGAGGAGAAACACTGGAACAAAAAGTTGACTGAAGGAGAGTTTTACTAACATGGAAGACACTTTCTCAATAAAATGCCGTGGAGGTGGCAACGGGAAACCACTCCACTATTTCTCCTGAATATATTCATGGACTTGCACAAAAATACAAGAAACCTTAATGGCATGAATGGGATTAAGCCTGACAATACTGACTCCTTGCCTAGTAAGGAGTGACATGTGCTACAGGTGTCCCCAGACTATCAGCCTGTGACTGCTAGCATTAACGGCGTAAAGGGGACAAATTTCCTCAGAATTTATCCCTTGCCCAGAATGGAAAGACATGACTCATCAATATCCTGTGACTATTCGCAGCAAACAAAAAAATAACTCTTCATCCGGGAATGTTAGAACCATGAACAACTGTGGGCAGCTAGAAAATGTGAAGCATGAGATGACGACAGCTAGAAAATGTGAAGCATGAGATGACTACACCTAGAAAATGTGAAGCATGAGATGACTACAGCTAGAAAATGTGAAGCATGAGATGACTAGATTGATCATAAACATTTTAGGCAAATGTGAAATGAGATGGCCAAACATTGGAGACTTCATCATTGATGACCACAGAATTATATATGCAGGAGGTGAAAATAATGAAAAAAATAATTGGCATTATGCTAGATAAAGACACAAGTAAATGTATCATGGGATACTGCCAAATATCTGAAAGAATTCTAGTAGTTAAAATGAAAGATAAACCTCTCAATATATTGGTTAATAATGGTATATGCACCAACATCACAAAGTACAGAAGAAGAAATCAAATTCTTCTACTCCATGCTAAATTATGCCAAACCACAGTGCAAATCACATCATGGGAGATCTAAATGCCAAAGTTGGCCAAGTGAGAGAAGGTAAAATGGTTGGCAGTTTTGGATTCGTATTCTTCTATGTTCCCTGTCCTCTCAGAACATAGGCAATCATGGCTTTCCATGTCTCCCTATCCCTGGTGGCTCTTAGCACACCTTCTGTTACACCATGCAACCCTCGTTCCATCATCCACTTGATTAGGTTCTTCAAATACGTTATCCGTTGCTTTCCCTTGTCTCTTCTTCCCTGTATCTGGCCTGTTTGTATCAGGTTCTCCAAACCCTCCTTCCTCATTGCATGTCCCAGGAACTTCAGCTGTCTCTTCCTGATGCTCAATATTAATTTCCTTTTTGTTTCCATCATTTCTAAAACCCCATCATTGCTCACAAGCTTGATCCATGATATTTGCAGCATCCTTCTGTAGAACCACATTTCAGTTGCTTCCAGTTTTTCCTTAATCTTTGATGATATTGTCCACCATTCACTGCCATATTGAAGAACTGACATCACATAGCAATCCAGTACTCTCTTCCTAAATTGTCCTGTTTCTTAATACTTTACTCAATTTCTGGAATGCTTCCTTCACCATGCCAATTCACCTTCAGATCTCTCTGTCGCACTTTCCGTCTTCTGTTATAACACTTCCCAGGTATTTAAGTTTTTGTACCTGCTTGATTCTAGTATCCCTGACCTGTATTTGGCATATTGGCTTCCCCTTTTTACTGATGACCATGCATTCGGTTTTCTTGCAGTTTATTTGTAGTCCTTTCTTATCACTCTCTTCAGCTACATTTTGTAGGAGGTCTTGTAGTTTCCTTTCTGTTCTGCTATCAGCACTGTATCATCTGCATACCTCAGGTTGTTTAAATTGTGGCCTCTAATAACAAATCCAGGCATAACTTCTAGGGTCCTCAAAATATTCTTGCTGTACAAGTTGACCAGATTCGGTGAAAAGACACATCCTTGTCTTATGTCCCTTTCTATCTTTGTATATCTGCTGAATTCATTTCCTTTCTGTATACAAGTGGTTTGCTGCCAGTAAAGATTCCTGATTACTCTTAAGTTTTCCCAATATGTTAAGGCTGTTGAGCATCTCCATCAATTCTTTGTGGCATATTTTGTTAAATGACTTTGCATAATCAATAAAGCACAGGTATAAGTCCTTCTTCATTTTTATTGCTCTTTCAGAAAGCATCCTAATCATAAATATGGCATTCCTTGTTCCAGTGTCTTTGACGAAACCTCACTGTTCTTGTCTTATCTCTGGCCTGATTCTGCTTCTCGCTCTATTCATCAGGATTCGGACAATCAGTTTTGTTATATGGCTCATTAAACTGATGGTTCTGTGGAGTTTGCACTCATTTGCTCCTGGTTTCTTAGGTAGTTGCTATGAAGATAGACTTGCTGAGGTCATCTGGTATTACACCACTATTATAAATTTCATTTATTATTTCAGTAATTTTTTCTATACCAAATTCTTCCAAGGCTATCAGCAGATCTATGACTATGCTGTCTGGTCCAGCTGCTTTGTTTCTATTCAGTTTGGCTATTGCAGATTCCACCTCACACTTTAATATTTCCGGTCTGTCCTCATCTTTGCATATTATTGGTTGCTCTCTTTTGTCGTGGAAAAGATCTTTTATATATTCTTTCCATCGTTGCAGTATTTCCTCTTTCTCCAATATGATTGTTCCATCCTTGGATTTTATACATTCTGTTGAGGAGCAGGTTTTTTGTCCTGTCAGTTCTTTTATTTCTTTATGCATGTCTGCTTTATTATTCCTACTCAATCTTTCTACTTCTGCACATTTGTCATTGAGCCATTCCTCTTTAGCCTGTCTGCATTTTCTTCTTATTTCCTTGTGTAGTTCCCGGTACTCCATTCCATATCTTGGTATCATTTTCTGCCTCCTTTGCATCATGTTCAAAATCTTTTCAGTCATCCACTTGTTTTTTACCTACTAAAGCTACCAAAAGGGATACCACAAATGTTTGCAAAAACTTAGCATCACATATCCAGTAAACAGAATATATTTTCTTTGAAATTTTGTCCTTTCTCAAAGAGACTTTCTGTTTGATTTGGATAATTCCGGCCAATGCATATTTTGCAATAGCACGTGGTCTGAAGTGGGGGGACAGAGAGACAAATTATAATGCTCTTAAATATTTCACATTACAAAAATCAAGTTTAAATTAAACATATATTTATAAACCTGAGAACAACAAAAAGAGAAAAAAAAATTAAATTATTCTGAAAAGAGAATATGAAAAACAAAGCATGAGAAACACTGCAATAGCCACAGTGAGAAAGTGTTATGGGGAAACACACCTATTCCTCAGATAATGGACTCTCTCTCCTATATTAATAAGAGTTAACTAGAGAAGTTCTCTGGAAGTTCTTAGGAGTTCTTTAGAGTTCTATTGGAGTTAACTAGAATTATTAGTTAGTTCCAGTTAGGACATAGTTGAACTAAGATAGTTGATATTGGCAGTTAGCTGAATACTAAGGAGTCAGCTTTCAGTGGAATATTACCAAGTTCCTAACATTTTGGGTGTGTTAAGTCGATTAGCAACTGACATAGCATGATTATAACTTTCAGTGTGAATACTATTCCACAACAGAAAGGGTTCAAGGTGCACAGTGAATGACCAGATAATAACCAACATTTGGTTGCAAGAGCACCCAAGAAGCATATTGTTGCTGTAGTAGATTTTGTTTATTATTTCTGTGAGTCTGTCTATGCCAAAGCCTTCTAGGGACATCAACATCTCTTTTACAATTATGTCTGGTCCTGCTGCTTTGTTTCTATTCCATTTGAGCATTACCGATTCCACTTTGGCTTTTAATATTTCTGGTCTATTTGTAATTTTGTGCATTGTTGGTTGCAATCCAGTACTTTTCTCTCTGTTTCTCATAAGATTTTCTTGTCTTTCAGTACTCTGATAGCCAAAGACATTTCTGAAATGTGTCTTTGGTCATGCCAATATGTTTTTGGATCTTCATGTCGCACTTTCCATCCTCTGTCAAAAACCCTTCCCAGATATTTGAATTTTTTTACTTGTTTTATTTTGATTTACTTTCTTAGTGCATTTGACAAATCCCAGCAAGGTTTTTATTTCTCTCATAATTGCCTCACTGTACAGGTTGAAAGGATCCAGTGAGAAAACACATCCTTGTCTTATGCCCCTTTCTATTTTTGCATACCTGCTGCACTTCCTATTTGTAGACAATATAGGTTCTTGATTATCCTAATGTCTTTTCCAAAAATGTTGAGGTTGTCAAGCATTTCTATCAAGTCTTTGTGTTGTACTTTGTCAAACACTTTTGTGTAGTCTATAAATCATAGATAAAGGTCCTTCTGCATTTGTATTGCTCATTCAGATAGCATTTTGGGAATTCCGCTTTCCAGTATCTTCAACACAGCCACACTGTTCTTGTCCTATTTCTAGGCTGATACTGCTGCACACTCTGTTCATTGGAATCTGGATGATGAGTTTTGTTATGTGGATCTTTAAACTGATTTTTCAATGGAGTTCCCATTCCTTTGCACCTGGTTTCTTAGGTAGTGTTATGAAGATTGATCTGTTTAGGTACCCACTTTGAACACAGCTTTTTCATTGACAAATGTTCATGTGAAATAGTGAATACACTGCCTTCTGATATGTTTAACAAATGATGCTATCTC
The DNA here is from genome assembly GCA_037127315.1 of Ascarosepion bandense. NCBI lineage: Eukaryota > Metazoa > Mollusca > Cephalopoda > Sepiida > Sepiidae > Ascarosepion > Ascarosepion bandense. The sequence goes on from JBBBDQ010000365.1 coordinate 1,119,961, forward strand.
ACGTAACTTCAATTTACAATCAGCCAAAACGAGATTGTGAATTTTTTTGGTGTTTTTTGGAATAGTTGCCTATTTTGGGCAACCTGAGTGTTCAGCTCCATTTGTGTCTGTATGACTGTTTTTAAAGTCAGCATTCTACCTCTTAACCACTGTTTCTGATGGAGCGTAATCCAAATAACAATTATCAAGTAATTGTTTTGCTTGAACAGTATTTTTCCCATCAGAAAGTAATGTTTTATCAACACACAAAATTCAGATTTTTCCACTGTTTTGAAAATTTTCAGCAGTAGCTTCACTTAAATAATTGTAATTTGTAAACTAATAATCTGATTGAGATCAAATTTTGTCATGTGCCTTTAGAAGATTAGTAATTCATAAAAATCATATAGATTTTTATTAGTAGTGTTATCTATATGTCAAACCCGGGACTTATTGAGTAATGTGTTAATAGGAAGCACATCACAGAGAATGTTTTAGGCAGATAATAATAATGGGACTGTGATGTGTTAATTATTACATGAAAATAATCATTTTACAAGCTGACAAATATATGCAATCAAAAATCTCTTGAAATTAATTACAAGGTATTGGCTGGAACTTTTTAGCTAACTCTCATACTTTTCAAAATATTTATTGTAGATTATTTATACATGTTAGAAGTTGAACCAGATGTTCTCTTCCACATTTCAAGATCTCAGTCAAGATACCATCCATGTCAAGCAACTTACCCCAATTCAGCTTTTTTCTGCTATTTTTTGATTTCTTCAAGGGAATGAGTTTTTGTGAACTCCTTCCTGATTTTTTGAACAGGATTAAAGATGTATGCCTTGTTTAGGATTGGGTTACCAATGGAAGTAGATAGGTTTGCCTATTGGCATCTCCATACTCTTCGCCAGTATTTTGAACAGGAGTAGAAGTTTATTCCTTGTTTTCTGTTTAGGATTTGGTTTCCTATTCCTTCTAAAGATTACTTCAACTCTAAACATCTGACATACCTACTTGAATTCAGAAATTTTATACGCTAATTAAATCTTGAGCTTTTCAAATTTTGAATGAGCTGTTATCTTGCCATTTCTTATGGTAATAATAATTTACACAATGACCATCTAACTTGAGGGGCTCTTAAGCATTGTACTTAGTGAACATTAATAAAAAAAGATAAAACATAAAAATATATTCTTTGGTAGGACTGCAGGCTATTGTTAACACAGTTATCATTAACTTAAGAAGGCTTATTTTGAAGTTCCTTAAAGTGTTCTTTCTATTTGTCAAAAATGTCATTTGGACAATTCTTTGACATCCAAAGTTTGTAAAGGAGCTGCTGGAGACGAAGATGGCCTGTAAATTACCATATTGAATCACATCTGCTTTACTTCATCTGCTAAGATTATTTATACATGCATATTGGCTATTAGATTTTTAAAATGAATATGATCATTACTGAAAAGCTTTTCACATGCATCTTCCTTAATACTAACCATAATTCTCATCTTTGTCATATTAAGAATAAAAATTTTAATAATAATTTTGGAATTTGTCTATACGTCTGAGATATACTTCTGAGGAAGTATTTACACTTTTTACATTATTTAGACTATTGTCCTCATTTTTGCTGCGATGTTTATGACATTTCAACCATTTGACATTTTACACTCCAGCCCTCTTCAGGAGCTAGGAATTTTGAACCATACCCTTTATTATGATCACTGGGGTATATCACATGGAATGAGAATGATGTACCCTAGAGATCATAATATAGGATTCAGTTCAAAACTCCTAGCACCTTCAGGTGCTAATGTATACTCCAGCTTTCAGGTGCTAAGGCTGAGTATACAATAGCTGAAATGTCATAAACATAGCAGCAAAGATGAGGACAATATTCCAAATAATGTAGTGAGAATAAGTATTTTTCTATATTTCCGAGATGAGGTAGTATTTACAGTATTTACATTATTTAGACTATTGTCCTCAACTTTGTTGCCATTTGTAAAATGTTAGTGTTGTAAGTTCAGTACCAGGCTACAGCAGTGGTGAACAAGTAACTTGCAGTGTTAGATGGAGATAACTCATGATAACTTCCAATCAAGGTATTATGTAAAGAATGGAGTTCATATACACCAGTGATTGTAATAAAAGGTTTGGTTAAAATTTCCTAGCACCTGAAGAAGGCCAGAGTGTACAATAGCCGAAACGTTGTACAAATGGCAACAAAGATGAGGACAATAGTCTGAATAATGTAAATACTGTAATGAAGATAATTTTGGATTTTCAAGATCTTCTAACTTTTAAAACCAAAAGGTCCATAAAGATGAGATATTTTCATTACAAAAAATGTACAAAGAAACAAAAGAATTTCATTAAATGATATACAATTTGTTTTAAAAATATATTTCATCTTCCTTCCAATAATTAATCATTTCATGTGAAACAAACAGATAAGAAAACATAATCAAGTTATTTTAAGCTTAATCTTATCAGGGATTCAGTTCAATTTGTTAATTAATAAGTAAAAAGCAAACTATACTAATATATAACATAAAGGATTATTGTAATTTATATTAAAAAGACTTGTGATGTTACTCATTAATTATTTTTTGTGCTCAATGACAGGAGCTATATTACCTGTCCCATGCTCAGAAAACTGTTCTCCATCATAATTTCATAAGTAGCATCAAAAACAGTACTTGTCTAAGTATATGAAATATTGCTTAGAGCTGATTGTCCTTACATGGGTTCAAGTCAATTACAGGTTTGGCAGCCTTCCACAGATATGCCAGAAATTTATTATTTCATCTCTTAAATATTATTGATTTTGACTAGTAAAACTTGTTTTTTTTAATTCTTATAACATTAAGATAAAATTAAATACTAATCAAAATAAACACTCATAATAATGGCCAATATTGTTTCATTATTTACATTATTTACATTCGACCTATTATCCTCATATTTGTTGCTTTTATTATACTACCCATAAAAAGAATTGATTGATAATGCTTCATTATTTACACTATATAAATTTGGACTATTATTCTTATCTTTGGTTACATTTAAAGTTGACCTATTATCCTCATCTTTATTGTTATTATCATAATACCCATAATAATGTTTGATTGATAATGCTTCATTATTTACACTATTTACAATCAGACTATTATCCTCAGCTTTCATGTTGTTATCACAGGATTTTGACTGTCATGCTGTGTGGTTTTCATCAGGTGTATATGAACTAAAATGATGAAGACAATAGTTCAGATATAAATAGTGCAAATAATGAAGCATTATCAACCAGCAATTATTGTTGGTATTATGATAACAACAAAGAAGGGGAGGACAATAGTCCAATTACTTTATATAATGTAACATTATCAACCAGCAATTATTGTGGGTATTATGATAACAACAAGGAAGGGGAGGACACTAGTCCAATTACTTTATATAATGTAACATTATCAACCAGAAATTATTGTGGGTATTATGATAATGACAACAAAGAGGAGGACAATAGTCTAAATATAAATTGTGTAAGCAATGAAACATTATCAACCAGCAATTATGGGTATTATGATAACAACAAGGAAGGGGAGGACAATAGTTCAATTACTGTAAATAATGTAACGTTATCAACCAGGATCATATTCCAATGTAAATAGTGTAAATATCAATAACTCGTCATTCTAGAAATTCTGACTGATAACATATCATCTCAGAAAATAAATAAAGAAAGATGAGACTGTTCTTCCTGATAAAGTCACAATCTTAAAATAAGGATATTTCATTGCCTGAGCTTCAATCTGTCCAGGTCGATGATGATGTTGGGATACATCTTCAAAGGGCAGCAGACCTCTACAGAGACTTTTCTCATCTGTCTTGGTGAAGTAAACTTCAAGAGAAAACCTATAACCTCAGTACATTACTCACATTTTTCCACTTTGGTTTAAAAGGCAGTATTGGTTACATGCACACCACACTTCATCTTAAAACTTCAATAATTGAAGCTTGAGAGTTATTTCACATTCCTACATTTTTCCACTTTGGTTTAAAAGGCAGTATTGGTTACATGCACACCACACTTCATCTTAAAACTTCAATAATTGAAGCTTGAGAGTTATTTCACATTCCTACATTTTTCCACTTTGGTTTAAAAGGCAGTATTGGTTACATGCACACCACACTTCATCTTAAAACTTCAATAATTGAAGCTTGAGAGTTATTTCACATTCCTACATTTTTCCACTTTGGTTTAAAAGGCAGTATTGGTTACATGCACACCACACTTCATCTTAAAACTTCAATAATTGAAGCTTGAGAGTTATTTCACATTCCTACATTTTTCCACTTTGGTTTAAAAGGCAGTATTGGTTACATGCACACCACACTTCATCTTAAAACTTCAATAATTGAAGCTTGAGAGTTATTTCACATTCCTACATTTTTCCACTTTGGTTTAAAAGGCAGTATTGGTTACATGCACACCACACTTCATCTTAAAACTTCAATAATTGAAGCTTGAGAGTTATTTCACATTCCTACATTTTTCCACTTTGGTTTAAAAGGCAGTATTGGTTACATGCACACCACACTTCATCTTAAAACTTCAATAATTGAAGCTTGAGAGTTATTTCACATTCCTACATTTTTCCACTTTGGTTTAAAAGGCAGTATTGGTTACATGCACATCACACTTCATCTTAAAATTTCAATAATTGAAGCTTGAGAGTTATTTCACATTCCTACATTTTTCCACTTTGGTTTAAAAGGCAGTATTGGTTACATGCACACCACACTTCATCTTAAAACTTCAATAATTGAAGCTTGAGAGTTATTTCACATTCCTACATTTTTCCACTTTGGTTTAAAAGGCAGTATTGGTTACATGCACACCACACTTCATCTTAAAACTTCAATAATTGAAGCTTGAGAGTTATTTCACATTCCTACATTTTTCCACTTTGGTTTAAAAGGCAGTATTGGTTACATGCACACCACACTTCATCTTAAAACTTCAATAATTGAAGCTTGAGAGTTATTTCACATTCCTACATTTTTCCACTTTGGTTTAAAAGGCAGTATTGGTTACATGCACACCACACTTCATCTTAAAACTTCAATAATTGAAGCTTGAGAGTTATTTCACATTCCTACATTTTTCCACTTTGGTTTAAAAGGCAGTATTGGTTACATGCACACCACACTTCATCTTAAAACTTCAATAATTGAAGCTTGAGAGTTATTTCACATTCCTACATTTTCCACTTTGGTTTAAAAGGCAGTATTGGTTACATGCACACCACACTTCATCTTAAAACTTCAATAATTGAAGCTTGAGAGTTATTTCACATTCCTACATTTTTCCACTTTGGTTTAAAAGGCAGTATTGGTTACATGCACACCACACTTCATCTTATTTCACATTCCTACATTACCTGCAGCATGCCTTTGTGAATTATTATTTGTGAAACTAAACCATGAAAACAATATTTGGTCAATGTACCATAAAGCTATATTCATAATTCCTTTATCAACTGCTTCAAATTTATCAATGAGAAAGAACAAGATTATTTAAAGTCTGACAATGAAATATTTTTCTTGGCCAATATTCAAAGTTTCTTTCATAAATTTTCTTATACAATTCTGCTACAAATATCTTTTTCTGTCCTAAAGGAAAAACAAAAATGATGTTTATTTATTCAAAACCAATATTAAAGCATTCAGTAGCATTAGAAGCTACAAAAGTTATTTCTTATTTTTATTTCTAAAGTTTCAATTTCTACAATATTCAATTAACAGTATTATGTTTTTGAACTCCTGTTCATTTAATAAAAAACAATCAATTTTCAATCTCATAAATTCTAAATTACACACACACACACACACACACACACACACACACACACATATATATATATATATATAAACATGTTAACGAAGATTAATGAAACTTGGTTATAAACAACCGACAATTTGAAATGATTTGTTTGAAATCATTTCAAATTGTTTAAAATAACAAAAAAATAATTAAATTGTTTAAAATAACACACACACACACACACACACACACATATATATATATATATATATATATATATATGTGTGTGTGTGTGTGTGTGTTATTTCACATCAGCTAACCTTTCTTCTGTGCACATTGACTTTAAAAAATATGAATAAAACACATTTTGGTATAAATCTGCTAGCCAAAATGGTGTTTGAACATCTTATTGCTATAATAACAATCTCAAATCAAGTAAACTGCAAAGAACATACAAGCTTCAAGGCCATTCCCTTTCAGAAAAAACAAGCTGTTAATTTTGGCATTGCTCTTAGATTCCAGCAGACAATGGCAAGACAGCTTCAAGAGTGATGCTGACAAAGTGGCAGGAAGTTGCACATAGCCAACACAATGTTCAGTCTCCTGTGTGACAAAGATGAGCAGGCCAAGAAATTTTTCAGTAATGGAGATCATACAGTTGAAAACTTTGGTCAATTTGGATGGAAGATCATAGTTGGCATCAAGTGTTTCCAAATCTGGCAGGGATTCTAAGAAACTTATTGACCTTGTTTGTTTCTGTCTTTGGCAAAATAACAGACCAAAAATGAATAATCTGATGCTAACACTTTTACGATCTGTCATGTGTATTTGAAGCCTGTTAAATCAAGAATCTTGCAGAATGAATATCAAAGAAAAACAAAAGCTAATGATTTTGTATCAAGTCTTTTGTGTTTGTGGGATTAGAGTTTATTGTAATCATTTACAAATTTGTTCAAATGAAAATCTGATTTTGGTTTTAACTGTTCTGCATTAATTGTAAATCCAATGCTTAAATTCATAATGGTTGGCTTCTCATATCTGAGTATTCCTGTCTATTAGTGTGGCTAGACAATCCTTATTGCAGATGTCTGCTCAGTCACATTTCAACACCTACAGAGCCTATTTGTGATTTATAATACAACTATACTGCACAATTTTTAGTTAGAGTTTCTTGTAGAGATAAAATAATTTGGAATAATTAAACAGTTTAAAGAAGGCTTATATACTAAAACTCTTGGTTGCAATAACTTCCTGCTAGTAGAACCATCAATGAACAATTTTGTCTTCCCTATTTCATTCACAAAACTTGTAACAAACTGTGATAGATTTTTCAGACACTTTCCAGTGGTACCTTACTGGGATTGCCTCATCAGGCCAATAAATTCAAAATCACACTCCTGACAAACTTGAACAGGGTCTCATTTTCAGAAAGCATACATTCTAAGCACTTAGCCATGTACTCATTCAGTAAACTCATACATAGATATACACATAAGCACACACACACATATATATATATATATATATATATATTTAGTATATCGAGGCAGCAAGTAATTTTCTAGACATATGCTATTAAATATAAGAGACAATGAATATCTATTATGTTTAATCATGAGCTGTTCTAAACGTCGTATTTTTGCTTTAATTTCAGTTGAAAATAACGACAAAAATTCTCCAACATTTGGATAATTATTTATTGGTTTTCTTCTAAGCTTTTGGCTCACATGAGCCATCTTCAGAGAGGTAGTTTAAACTGAAATATTATAAAATCCACCATCACCGACAATTTTATTTTGTGTTGACATAAAACTCTGCTTGGCAACGGCAATAGTTACCAAAAATAATAAACGCAGTTCTTAAGTTTGCAATGCGGTTTTATGACATCACACCGCGGGATAGCGCGAAATGACAACAAAACCATCTAGTCAAATGCAATGTAATATGTTATTTCCTGTTTTAAAGTTGATTTTATTGAGTGTTGGTTGTTTTGATTTGATGTACATGGCCTCCAATATCTGCAGGTTCCTCTTACTGTGTGTATGAGTAAGGATCACCGTATTGTTGACCAAAATCTGTCTGATATTACCTACATGTTTATGTTTATCAGAGAAATGTTGTTTAATAGTACTCTGATCAGAAAGATGACATGTAAATCTATGGGAGAGCATGGTTGTGGTAAAACCAATATATGTACTAGGTTTTTGAGTAGTATCAGAGATGCAATCTCTGAATGGGCATGTAAATTGGTACACTACATTGGTTTTTTGTAAAGAATTTAGTTTAGTGCCTGTTGGGTTATTATAGACTATGAGGTCAATTGTACTATTAAACAACATTTCTCTGATAAACATAAACATGTAGGTAATATCAGACAGATTTTGGTCAACAATACGGTGATCCTTACTCATACACACAGTAAGAGGAACCTGCAGATATTGGAGGCCATGTACATCAAATCAAAACAACCAACACTCAATAAAATCAAATTTAAAACAGGAAATAACATATTACATTGCATTTGACTAGATGGTTTTGTTGTGATTTTGCGCTATCCCGCGGTGTGATGTCATAAAACCGCATCGCAAACTTAAGAACTGCGTTTATTATTTTTGGTAACTATTGCTGTTGCCAAGCGGAGTTTTATGTCAACACAAAATAAAATCGTCGGTGATGGTGGATTTTATAATATTTCAGCTTAAACTACCTCTCTGAAGATGGCTCATGTGAGCCGAAAGCTTAGAAGAAAACCAATAAATAATTATCCAAATGTTGGAGAATTTTTGTCTTTATTTTCAACTGAAATTAAAGCAAAAATACGACGTTTAGAACGGCTCATGATTAAACATAATAGACATTCATTGTCTCTCATATTTAATAGCATATATATATATATATATATATATATTGATGTAATGGTAATATCAGCTGTTTCTTTATAAGGAAACATTTAGCATTTCTTGACAGAGCAGCCAGTACTGCTTTTAAATGAAATTTATAAAATCTTGCTCTTAAAACAATTTTTCAGGAAAATAGGTTTCTCAGGTTTAGTAGCTAATGTCAATTTTCTAGTAGGGGTTTCTTTCCTAACCTTTCATTTGAAGTAGCCTGAAATGTCATCATCTTGATTACAACATTATTTTCTTTTTGAGTTACATGTGATATCCATTTTAGTTGTTACTGCTGCTGAAAGTCTTTAAGTGATGTTGTTTCTGTTATTTACTAAGTTATTTGTTTATAATCCTGTAGCACTAATCCACAAGATTTGAAGATGTGTAGTCTTCACCAAGACCCATAGACCTCATAGAAGTTCATTTTAATCATTGATCTTAGAAAGTTGTTGCATACATCTGACAGCTTAGATATTTCTGAAGGTGCCCCATACTTTCAGTCTTGTGCTACATCTAAGCTGTGCTTAGAAATCACTATTTCTGAATGTGTTGATGTCATGCATGGTATCTATATGAAAGTCACAATCTGGCAAGGCTATTTAAGAACATGACTCATGTATTCATGTTAAAACTTTGGTTTTGTAGCAGTTTGCACTGTAAGGTTGTTGGGGTGCTCTCCACTTGTGTTCTACTATAATGGACTATTCCAAGCACTACATAAAGTAGTAGTGGGAAGACCTCGCGAGTAATGAGTCAGCCGAGTAACAAGTCAGTCGAGTATTTCCGGTAGTGAACCAGAAGTGTGCTATTATCAGACTCTACGTCTTACGATGATACGTGCTACTAAACACTTGTTACTGTATACTACTAACAACCTCTTTTGTAAATACTATTTCTCCTGGTAATATATCAATTTACTATATTTCTGTTGTTTATAATTATTTGCTCAATAATTCTGTTACATGCAACATAACAAAGGTAAAAGAACTACAATATCCAAAGGGAGATATCCAACTATATCCAACTTCTTCCATATACTGATTTATTTGAAGGGTTTGGTATTTAATTTTTTTATTGGATTCAGGGTAGGTGCCATCACTGTTCTATTCCAATTCTAGACCATAGTTTGTTTTGAGAAAGTTTGAGTCCTGTTTCTTGTAACATATGATAGAGAATATTTATTTTATGTTCAAGATCATTCTTATCTCAATTATTAATAGCTATGTCATCAGCATATTTCCAACATAATCAGTACAGGGTCATTGTTTAGTATTAGTAGATAAGTTTTTGATATGTTATTGAATACTTAAATAATCAGTGCTCTTCTTTTCACATTTGTGTTTGTAAATGCACAGGAATCTAGAATGTCTGATGTGGGGTTTCAGGCAGGTAAGAATCCCATTAGGGATGTTGGACACCTTAGCTTTCATTAAGGTATCAAACTTGGAAAAGGAAAAACTCTAATGTAACACTTATGAATCCCTAACTAATCTAGTGATATTGACAGGTTCTTTTTATTCTTATTAGTTCTTTAAGATGTGCATTGTGGTGTCGTGGATATCAACTCGAAACAGGAAATCAGGGAACTGAGTTTGAATTCCAGTTGAATTCCTTACATTCACTTACATGCAAATACCCTTGGAAAAGGTATTAATCCGTCTCTTCCCTCCAGTTATGGGTTAAATAACATAACAGATTGGGTTCTATAGCCTTGGTTGGCAACCAGTCTACCACAGAAAGTAATGGCAACCTACTGCAGAACAATATTCTGCCCAGTCAGTCATTCTCTTTGAGACATGATTGCCCAAGTGTGTCTTATGTATGGCATTTAACTGAGTTTTTTTTTCAATCTATTTCTTGCCAGAAAATGTGTTTTACATGAAGGAAAATATTGTTCCAACCTGGTGATCTATAATAAATATGCAAAGTAGCACCATGTAATTTCCACAGGTCATGTGCAAAAGAAGAAATATTTCTCTTTGTATGTGGTGTAAAAAATAAAAATATTTCTGTGAAGTTTTATGATGCAGTTGCATCCTGTGATCAATTCCTGATGGTTGTAAGTTGCTGAGGAAATTAAATGTTATTGGATATCCTCCACTTCACAACAATAACGATAAACCAAATTGAATATAGAATCATGTTACGCACTCTTTCGTGTGGCTGTGAAATGGGTAAAAATAGGTAAGAATCGAGAATATAAAAAAGTCCTTTTTTTTTCTTCTGTTATTGAACATATAAGAAGAATCTATATAGCTTTAGGAATGAATGTCAAAATACTCAAAAATGTGATTCAGTTGGGAAAAGTAGAGTTTCCAATAAAGTAACATTCATACACAGAACATTATTAGCATGCTCTTGTTGCTGGAAATAATACGTTGTTGTCATGAATATTTGGAAAGTTTAATCTTGGTTACACATAGTTTTATCAATAGATTTGTTTTTTTAAGCCACAAAGAAAAGGACCTCATATAATTTATAACCAGTGAAATACCACATATAGAATTGATACATAATAAATTATATTAAATATTTATAAAAACATTGGGCAAAGTATACAGTTATATGATGATAACGATGGCAAAACCCTGGCAAAATGGGACAAACAATAGAACAATTGAGGTCAAAAAATTGAATCATAAAATTGTGTATTTTTAAAAAATAGAATAATTTAACAAATTTACACACATACACAACACACACACACACACACACACACACACACACACACACACACACATATATATGGTTTCCTTTTAATGAAGCATTCAGCATTCATTGACTGAACAGCTAGTGCTACTGTTCAATGAAATCTGTAACAATTTTTCAATTAGAAACAATTTTTCTAGAAAAAAAATCTTTTCACATGACAGTAATGTTAATAATGAAGAACTGAAGTAATTGTATTATCTAATATATGATAATTCAATTACTCTTTCTGTTTGGATTTTTCTTTACACGTAGATTAAGGTATTTTATTTTAAAACATTTTATGTTATTTTCGCATAAATTAATACTTAGTCCTATGGTCTATGCAGCATGACTCATTTGCATATTTGTTTCTTTTATTTAGTGCAATTATTTTGAATGAGACAATTATTTTTTCATTTAAATACATAAGACATATTCTCCTTCTTAAATGTGACATGACTCTTCAGGACATTAACATTCATAACTCTCCACAGTTTCCTGCTTTTAATGATTTTTATTATATCTTCTAAATCTTGTTCTGTCATCAATTTACTTAAGTTCACTAGTTAAATTATGCATTGTTTTCCTTCAATCCTCTTGCCTTCAATTTTTCCTGTGAGTATCAAATTTTCCAAGTTCTCTATCCTCATTATGTTTACTAGAAATTTCAGATGTCTTTTTTTTCTGTTAAATATAAGTGCTTCAAGTCTAATCTTCATTTATCAGTAGATTGTCTAAACACGAAGAAAAGAGATATTTTTAATTCATTCAAGTTTTTACTACAAATATTTTATATGATCAATATTATGAAAACAAAGATTGTGAAAATGTTAACTATACTATTTATGAAAATAAATCTTTATACTTTTAATTAAAAATAAAATGAAGGCAGAAAAAATTATATGTGCACATTTATATATTTAGAATTTAATAATTTTAAAATTTTGATACAATCTACAAATGAGTTATTTGGTACAGTAAAATTAAATGCATTTTTAGCTTCCACGGAATTAGATGAAAAGTTTTTTAATAAATGAATTTATAATATGTACTTACATCAGTGATCATTTTTGTTCTTCTTAAACAAGTGATTATAATATGAGATCTAGAATATGTTGAGCTTATGGCTTATCACGTTGAATACATCGATTCTCGCTCGATCACCAAAGTTAAGCAACATTGAGCCTGGTCAGTACTTAGATGGGTGACTGCTTGGAAATACCAGATGCTGTAAGCATTTAGTGACAGATGTGCATTGTGGTGCAGTGGATATTGGCTTGGAAAGAGAAATCAGTGAGCTGAGTTCAAATTCCAGTTAAATACCCTGCTTTCACTTAAGCACTGGTACCCTTGGGAAAGGTATTAATTCATCTCTTCCCTCCAGTTATGGGTTAAATAACAAGGGTAGGACTTGGGGACCCTGCCCTTAGAAACAAATTCTAATGAATCTTGATACTTGAGAAGAAAAATGTATTATAACATATATATATAAAAAAACAATAAATTGTTGAAAGAAAAAGGTATTACCAGTGATAAATAAATAAAATTTAGTTGGCAACAAAATGACCCACCGAAGTTGATATGCCATAAAAACAAAACAATCAACCTACTAGAATATAAACTCCTGATCAGCAATTTAAGACCACTTAAAAATCTTTAAAATGAAATATTTTTTTTACAGATAGATTTTAAACTCCTACCACTTAAGGTTACCAATACTACAATCTAAAAGGTTATGGAAACAAAAAGTTACATTCCAAACATTTTATTTAGAAATTTACATTTTTATAAAATGAGGTGATTTGCGTATGATCAAAATTATAAGACCAGGGGTATAAATTGTTAGATCTATGGTAATTCCAATGTTTTTAGTTCAGTTAGAGATTAGCAATCACTGCGTAAATGTGTTACCATGCTTAAAGCAAGCAAACTTACTAAAGTTGAGCGTTCTCGAATTCTAGAATTCCATAAGCAAGGTTTGTCACAGCAGGCAATTGCAGCTAAGATAAATCACTGTAAAACTGTGATTTGCAACTTTCTAAAGAACTGAGAATTATGGAAAAGCAAAATCCTCTGGTAGGCTCCCAAAATTTCTCCTGCATTGAGTAAGAGAATAAGATGGGTTGTTATGAAAGAGGCGGGACTTTCTTCTAGTCAAATTAAGGCAGTCACAGATGCTGATTGCAGTCCCATAACCATCAGATGACACTTACGACAAAAAGGCATGGTAAATAAAAAGTGTAAACAAATTCCTCAGCTGCTTCCACATCACAAGGTGGACTACTTAAACTTTGGTTGTGAATACCAAACATGGGACGTTGAGAAGTGGAAGAAAGTCCTGTTTTCTGATGAAAAAAAAATTAAATCTAGATGGTCCTGATGGCTTCCAACAATATTGGCATAACAAAAACATGCCTCCTGAAATTTTCTTCACACGTCATAGTGGTAGAGAGTCCCTAATGGTATGGGTGCCCTTTCTTACAGAGGGACGATGGCGCTCCAGGTGGTGCAGGGTTGTCAAACAGCGGCTGGTTATGTTAGCATGCTACAAAAAGCATCATTGATATGAAGGGCCATCGTTTGTGTGTGGATGGATGGTTATTCCAACAGAATAATGCAGCAATCCACACTGCAAGACAGACCTTGACCTTTCTACGAGAAAATGGGGTCCATCTCTTGGGACATCCTGCATGTTCACCAGACTTGAACCCAATTGAAAATGTTTGAGGATGGATGACAAGAGATGTTTATTGAAATGGCAAACAATATTCAACAACAAATGAACTTTGTGAAGCCATCTTCAGAAGCTGAAGCAACATCCCCCGCACCTTAATGGAAACGCTTATTTCTAGCATGCCCAACAGAATTTTTGAAGTCATCAAAAGCAGTGGAGGTAGAAGTCATTATTAAATTTAGTTGTTGAATATTTTCATACACTTTTTGTACAATTTCATAGAATTTTTGTCTCTGTTCTTATAATTTTGATCATGTGTAAATTGCCTCATTTTATAAAAATGTAAATTTCTAAATAAAATGTTTGGAATGTAACTTTTTGTTTCCATAACCTCCTTTTAGATTGCAGTATTGGTAACCTTAAGTGGAAGGAGTTTAAAATCTATCTGTAAAAAAATATTTCTTTTTAAAGATTTTTAAGTGGTCTTAAAATTTTGACCAGGAGTGTATTATATAATATAAAAATTATATATTAACTTAACAAAATAGTATAAAAATAACAAAGAAGGGTGCTGGAAATATGACAGAGAAGTCTGGAAAATTATATAATGTGAACATAAAAAATATGTAATAATTTAACAAAATAAAAATATGACTAATGAGAATAATAATAATTATATGAATAAAAAATTATAAGAGTCATATAATATAAAGTATAACATAAAAATCATATTATGACATCGATTGAACAGGTGAAGAGGCTCGTCCCTTGTTTCCTGTTTAGGATGCGGTTTCCAGTTTTCTCTTTTCCAATCTTTTCACTCTTTTCTTTATTTTCTTCAATTGGAGTAGATAGACTAAACTATCGCCCGGTTCACACTCCACCCACATCTATTGAACAGGTGAAGAGGCTCATCCCTTGTTTCCTGTTTAGGATGCGGTTTCTGGTTTTCTCTTTTCCAATCTTTTCACTCTTTTCTTTTATTTTCTTTTTATTTTTTTTTCAATTGGAGTAGATAGACTAAACTATCGCCCAGGTTCACACTCCACCCACATCTATTGAACAGGTGAAGAGGCTCATCCCT
Organism: Ascarosepion bandense; assembly: GCA_037127315.1. NCBI lineage: Eukaryota > Metazoa > Mollusca > Cephalopoda > Sepiida > Sepiidae > Ascarosepion > Ascarosepion bandense. The sequence continues at coordinate 1,135,110 of JBBBDQ010000365.1, forward strand.
TGTTTCCTGTTTAGGATGCGGTTTCTGGTTTTCTCTTTTCCAATCTTTTCACTCTTTTCTTTTATTTTCTTTTATTTTTTTTTCAATTGGAGTAGATAGACTAAACTATCACCCTTTTCACACTCCACCCATGTCTATTGAACAGGTGAAGAGGCTCTTCCCTTGTTTCCTGTTTAGTATGTGGTTTCCGGCTTTCTCTTTTCCATTCTTTTTACCCTTACGTAGCCCCCTGTGAATCAGTGGTATCATCACCTTGCTTGGGGTGATATGATTAAAAAAAAAAAATGACAAGAAAGCTCTGGAAAAGTATAATACTACATAATACTCTAATATTATATATAACAGAAACATATAATATAATTAAATGAAGACTAAGAAAGTTCATAAAAATTGCACTAAGCTTATAAAACTAAAAAATTAGATTAAGTATAATATAAAAACTACAATAGAAATATGTCAGCTCTGGAAAATTCCAGTATATGATATAAAATATAAAACTTATGTAATGAGATTCATCATCTTTATGTTGTGTCTCTTCATGGCTTTCCATAATTTCCTGTCCTTTGTTGCTCTTAATAAATTTTTCTTTTTATTATCACTTTTAAACATTGTTCTGCTACCAATTTACTTGTTAAGTTGGTTATGCATTGTTTTCCCCTTTGACCTGTCCTGTGAGTATCAAATTTTCCCAGACACTTTTCCTCCTTCTGCACCTTAAAAATTTCAGCTGTTTCTTCTTGATGGTAATTATAAGTGTCATTTTTGTTTCCATTTTCTCCAAACAATGTAAATAATTACAAGACCATCAGAAATATACAGGCACATTTTATTTGCATCTTTAGCAATAGCAATAAAATGTAACCATAATTTCTACTCTAACACTCCACCCACTTCTATTGAACAGGCGAAGAGGCTCATCTCTTGTTCCCTGTTTAGGATGTGGTTTCCGGCTTTCTCTTTTCCAATCTTCTCACTTTTTCTTTTTCAATTGGAGTAGATAGATCTAACTATCGCCCAGTTTACACTCCACCCATGTCTATTGAACAGGTGAAGAGGCTCATCCCTTGTTCCCTGTTTAGGATGTGGTTTCCAGCTTTCTTTTTTCCAATCTTTTCACTATTACATAGCCCCCTGCACATCAGTGGCAGTACCACCTAGCTCAGTGTGATACATTTAAAAAAAAAAACTTCTTTTCTTGTACTTCCCAACTGTTGTATACTTGCTTCCCTGACAGCTACAATCTTCAAGAATTTAAATGTAAGGTCAATAGACATCTCTTGTCTCACTAACTCGCATCCTTTCTCTCAAGCTCTTTTCTTCATCCACTCCATCCCCATTACACTGGTATTCTCATCCATCTATTACCCTCCTCCTGACATTCCCTATAACTAACCCCTCTTTCTTATTACTTTCCTCTATGTGACCCCCTGTGCAACAGTGACAGTAAAAGTGCCTTGCTTAGAGGGAAATGATTAAAAAATAAAAAATATATGAGTTCCACTTGATGTCAGGTGTGAGGTTCAAGCCCAAAAGCCTCTCAAGGCATGATACCTCCCCGAGGGTGTATCCGTTCATCATGACTGGTGGTAGTTTGGGGTCGGACAGTGATTATGGGATGTAAGTACCTTGGTTTTTGAGGCATTAAATGTAATTAGTGAGTTTTTTTCCCTCTGGGAAGTTAGCGTTCGATCAAAAAAGAGATCAGCTGTCACTCTCTGATTATAAAGAGTTTTAGTGATATACTCCTCCATAAGAGAGTTTTAGTGATATACTCCTCCATAAGAGAGTTTTAGTGATATACTCCTCCATAAGAGAGTTTTAGTGATATACTCCTCCATAAGAGAATTTTAGTGATATACTCCTCCATAAGAGAGTGTGATAAATTAGGTGCAAAGTGATGCTAATGAATTATTTAGTTTTTACATTAAAGATGTATCTCGTTTTATTGTTATTAAAAACAAACTAACATTGAAGACAATGGAGAAATTCATGGAACATTTTAAATACATGGTGAATGAGTTTGAAAAATTTCTGCATTAATTGAAATGATAATTGAAAGAAAATGTTCATTTGGTAAAATTATATATTTCTCAAGATAATTAACTCATTTAATTATAAATGGGACGTAAAATGTTTTTAGAAATAATACAATCAAGTAGAATAAGAAATTGTGATTAAATCGAAATTTTCTTTCACAATTAATTTTGTTCTGAAAATTATCTCATGCATAACCATGGACATCAAGGTTTTCATGATGTCAAGGCTGAATATTTGTTGTTGAATAAAATAACAGCAGAGCATTAACAGTCAGTCAGTTAAGTGCCATACGTGATACACACTTGGGCGATCATGTCTCGAAAGAGACATGACTGACTGGGCAGAAGATTATCCCACAGTAGGTTGTCATTGAAAGAGACATGATCGCCCAAGCGTGTATCACATATGGCACTTAACTGACTGACTGTTAATGCTCTACTGTTATTATGTCTACCACAGAAAGAAATGGCAACTTACTGCAAGAAAATATCCTGCCTAGTCAGTCATGGATTGTAAGAGACATGATCACCTAAGCATGTATCATGTATAGCACTTAACAAACTGACTGTATGAAAGAAAGCATGTGGCTGGGTAGCTTTTGAAATTTTATCCTCATTTTGTTTGAATATAATTCTATATTTGACAATCACACACATCATTTAATAAATATGAGAGTAAACCAATAAATCTATAACCTTTTATTTAGTTGAACTAAATGTTCACTGTATAGTGTTTAAGTTGTTTGATTAATGAAGAAGTTTTTGTTAATGTGTACTGATGAAGAAAGAAAATTATGTTGAAAATATTAATAAAACATGTTTTCATCATTAGGTTTCAAACTTAATGATCTACTGATATATTCTATTATACTTTAGGAAACTGTCTTATCAAATAGGTCCATGATAAATATGCATCTACATTATAGTGAACAATTGAATACTAATTGGATCCTAAGATGACCTTACAGTAAATCCTGCATTGATTAAGTCAACACAGACAAAAGCATTCTTTGGCTTCTTTACGCAAGAGAATGACAGACAACCCAAGATGCAAGCTATGAATTTGTGACATCAGGATTAAGCGAGTACAGGAATTCAACTATCTGAGAAGTGTCTTAATAAATAACTGAAAATGTGCCACAGAAATTCAATAACATACTGAAAACAAAATGCTTTCCAAAAACTAAACAAAGCATTAAGAAAAAGAAAAAATCATTAGAAACGACAATAAAAAACAGTCCTCAATTATGTCAGAAAATACTAGACATTTTCCTCACAGATGAAGCAGCAACTTGTGGCAACAAAAATGTAGTTCTGTAGAAGGATAGTAAAAATACCATGGATGGGGCATGTAAACAACAATAAAGTTTTAAGGAAAAGGGAAACAAAAATAACATTTGTGACTAGAATCAGAAAGAAACATTTAATATTTCTAGAATACATAATGAGGAAATAATGCTTGGAAAATTTGATACTCAGAGTACACACTGAAAGAAAATAAGGAAAAAGGAAACAGCAAGTAGCATACCGAAAAAGGCTTGTGCAAATGGATGGCAGAACAGGAACTGAGGATACGAGAAAGGCAAAAGTTACTTAGAACTACAAAGTTTACAAAGTTGTGAAGAGCCATGATCGCCTACATCCAAAAAAGAAGATTTCTTGACAATATAATTATAGTATGATGTTTCAACAAATTACATTACATTTGTTAAACATCATCCCTTCATATTGCAGATATATGAACACTTTATATTGCAGAAATTCTCAAGTAACATACCTGATATATTTGTGAATGTTGAATACACACATGATAAAAAATGGCAGTTTTGTTTTCTTCAGAAGTTGTGCAACATGCAATAAAATGAATATCTGTAAAGAAGATAAGAAAAGGGTTAGCAAAGGCCATTCTTTCTCTGTGGGGTCATTAGGTACTTGTTGGGAAATGACCAAACTTGAAAGAAATGTGGCAAAATTCCCATGGACATGAACCAAAACACTGAGAAGATTCTATTCTAATGGGATTTGTTCTGAGATGCTTTGGATGAAACTGAGAAAGAGATTCATGATATTTGAATCTGTGAGAAATTGTACAGAAGAGATTAATGGTAACTGCATTTGATGCATAGCAGAGAAAAAGGCTCAAACATCAGCGTGCAAGGGTCTCTAGGAGAGATGCAAATCTACATCCATAAAATAAATTGCTCTACACATACAACAATGATGCACAAGAAGAGAATATATGCCACATGATTATGAAAGATTAAATTAATTAAATGGTCTTGAAAATGAAGAATGTTATTTTGCTTTTTGTATTGAAAATATTTAATGACAATGTTAATTCTTTTTTTTCCAATTGATTCACTCCAAGCAAGACAGTACTGCCATTGGTGTGCAGGGGGTTACAAGGGAGAAAAGTGAAAAGAAAGAGGAACAAGATACGGGGGTGGTCGAGGAAAGAATAAGAGAAAGATGGGAATAAAGAAGATAAAAAATGGCAGTTGATGTTGCTCTTAAATTCTTGGGGATTGTAGCAAATGTACAGAAGGGAATTCCAAAGGCGGGAAGTGTGAGAAAAACTGATAGAGTAGAAAAGGCAGTTATGTTTGACGGTTTTCACTGTGAAAGGGTTAAACCTAGTTGCTAGTCTAGTAGCATAAGTGAATTTGTGTAGAGGGGATACCAAGGAGATGAGCTTGTCAGAGCAGCAGCTATGAAAATATTTGTTGAAAAGACAGAGGAAAACCACTTCCTGACAGTGAGAAAGTAGCTGAAGTTGGGGTGCCAAATCAAGATCGATTACACTGGATCCTCCTTTGTTTTAATAGTATTGTTTACTCACTACAAGACCAGTCAATGAAGAGGCTTACTGAATGAGGCTGTTGTAATGATGTACAAGTAGGAATCAAAGGGTGTATATTATGAGGATATGTGTGATATATAATGGTTGACCTTACAATTGCAGCAGTTAAGATTGTATTGATTTGAGAAGTATCCATTCAGTTGTCTGTCCACAATAGAGAAAAAACTGTCAAAGTAGAACTTCTACTTTACTAATGGAATACAAAAGAAATGAGGATAAATAAACTCTCTGTATATGTCATGGCAGGTTTTAGGTATGAAGAGTTGCAATGTTGGAACTAAGGAAAACAGTTTGTTTTAATATCTGCAATGAAAATAATGATAGAGTAGTGAAAGGTTAGCAATAGTTTGTCTATAGAAAAGTGGTTGTAGAAGGGAAATAATCCAGCACTCACATGGCTGTGTAAATATTTTTGAATTTTTAGTATTTACATTATTCGGATTATTGTCCTCATCTTTGTTGCGATTTGTACCACGTTTCGGCCACTGTATGCTTTGGCATTCAGGTGCTAGGAATTTTGAACCAAACCTTTTATTACAATCACTTGGGGTGTATGAACTCCATTTCTTGTGTAATGCCTCAATTGGAAGTCATGTGTTATTTGTTCACCACTGCTGTAGCCTGATTTGAACTCACAACTCTAAGAGTCAAGTTAAGAACTAATCAACATCTATATCCAGTGATTGTAATAAGGGTTTGGTTCATAATTCTTAGCACCTGAAGAAGGCTGGAGCGTATAGTGGCCGAAACGTCGTACAAATGGCGACAAAGATCAGGACAACAGTCCAAATTATGTAAATACTGTAAATACTACCTCAACTCAGAATTATAGACAAATACTTTTGAATGCTGTCAAAGCTAGAAAGTAAGGATTGGTTAGCTCCAGTCTATACGTGCCTGCAAAGTGTGTCCAGAAATAACATTTGCTCAGTATAAAATTTAATTCCAAATATAAAACATAATTTTTTTGTGAATTTCTGGAATAAGGAGATATCTTTAACATTTATTTATATTTAGACTAATATCCTTATTTCTGTTGTTATTATCACAATGTTCTGGTCATTGTGATTTCTGGGTTTCTTTGAGAAAATAGCCTAGTGGATTAAAGCACTGATACCTGAATTTAGTGACATAGTAATTGTAAGTTCAATTCCTATACCAGGTAGTACAACTTAGTGGAAGCAAAGTGAGCAATAACTAAGTAGTATTAATTAAAAACAAGACAAGATATTGCTGGGTATGGATAGCAGAATCAGATCGCTTTATCCCTGTAATTAAGTTCAGTCTGAATGTCATTAAATGTTACCTTGATAAACAGATGCCTTAATGTGGATGTTTGGGTCATATAAGGTATTCATTTCTGAATTCATCATTGGAGAGCTGTTCCATTTTCTATTGAGTCCATTATATTCACTTATGTGCAAATACCCTTAAGAAAGGCATGAATTCACTTTATCTTCCCTGGAAATGGGTTGATTATAATGATTTTAAAAAAGCCAAATTCTTTCTTCTGTATGTCAAAAGTTAACTGAATGAAAATATTTCCTAAATTTATTCCTAAATTTATATCATGAGATATTTTTTATTTCTATGATAAATATAATACATTTATGCTATGATAAATATATCATGTATATATAAATATACATTAGTTCCTTGTGTTTTGCTAGGTGGTTATTTCTCCTCAGAATCTATCTTACATATCTATAAGTTTACCATTCATCCATGCTTAGAATATTGCTGACATATATGGTCCAGAAGTCCTGCTATCTCTCTAGAGCTTTATGATAAAATCCAAAGAAGAATCACCAATATTATTGGTCCTGAGCTGGTGTCTCAGCCTCAGTCACTTTCCCACTCCAGCAAGGTTACCTCACTTTGGCCTTTTTTATAAATACTTTCATGGTAATTAGTCTGATGATCTCTTCATAATGGTACCAAAACTTTTAAAATTTAAGCACAGTATGAGACTGGCAATGAGGTCTCACTAATTTACAATTAAGCAAGCTAGATGTAGATGTAAGGTCTATGCTAACAGTTCCATTTTAGCACTTTTTACTTGTGAAACTGCTTTCCAGCCAACTTTAATCTGCAAAAAATTAAATGCAATGTCAATTTCTATATAATATGGTATGATAAATATATCATAAATATACATTTATATATATGCTTATGATCACATCACATTGAAACACCAATTACCATACAATCACTAAAGGTAAGCAACATTGAGCCTGATCATTACCTAGATGGATGACCTCTTGGGAATACCAGGTACTGTACATCTGCTTAGCTGTGCAGATACTGTAAAGAATAATGGCTTGGACTTGTTAACCAGAGAGCTGAATTCCAATTTCTATTGGGTTCATTATATTCATTTATGTGCAAATATAATTGAGAAAGGCATGAATTCATCTCTTCTTCCCCAACTATGTGTTAATTATAAAAATTTGTATCACTAAACCATTATTATCACTCCACAAAAATTTTTACACTCTAAAAATATTTTATGGCTTTAACTAACCTGCAAAAGGTTCATAAGCCATAGAAAATAAATCAATCAATAAAAATAACTTTTATATATGATAAATATAACATCTGAATTTTAGCTTATAATACCTGTTTTATTAAAAATATTAACAACCTAGCGTGAGATTTTATTATGCAATGTGTGTGTTTTTCATTATATTATACATAAATGCATAAAATAGTATAGTTATTGTTATTCTTTAATTTCAGAGATATGAAGATTGTCATAAGTTATAGCTACAACCTCAAAAGAGAAATTAAGCATTGTAAATTTAAAAAGAGGTAGAACACAGTGTGAAAAAGTTGAACGGAAAATAAAAGAAATTGGAAACATTGGTGAGATACGAAGAGAAAAGGTGACTTTCAAAAGAGATATAAGAAAAATGAAAATGTTTTTAAGTACGAAAAGTGAATTGAAAGCAAAAAAGATTTGAAGAAATTGCTTTTGTGAAATGAGAGAAAAGACACAGAAAATGAAGAACATTGGCTAAAGACATGGAAACTGCCAAAACATCACTTTTAAGTAAACATTATAATGGGGAGATCTTTGGATAAAAGATTTATTCTCCCATTTAGGTTTCCCCAATTATGGTATTATTATATCAGTGATATAGTAACATTGTACTTCATGAACTGAATGGAATGGTGGACAGAAAAAAGAATGATGGAATGATTTGTTCTTTGAGAGACTTTATACCACTAAAACTTACATAAAATTATATATACATATGTAAACATGTCCAATGCAGAAAGAAATATATCATATATATCTACACAGCAAGCAGTATGTAAGAAGAAACAAAAAGGAAAGTTCTTAAATGTAATATAGAGATTCTTCTGTGATTCTGGAGAAGCCATGTTTAGAACACCAGATTCAAACAGGCTGGATTCATTTACTATATCCTAGGTGATGACATTTGGCAAATCTTGGCTTTTCCCAAATTAAGGACTGTGAGCTGATGTTTCTTTCTGTATATGTGGAAGATATATTCCTAGAAATAAATGACACCGTGGATTTATAAACTGCAGTATTCAGTAGCTGGTTGACCCAGGGGAAATCTTACCAGTATAAACAAATGGGCATCTTGATGCCAATAAGCTTATGGACTAAATGACTGGCCACTTTCATCACTGTATGAAGTAATATCACTAAACAGTCATCACATGAACCACATGACTTATCACCACCAAAGGGAGATAACCAACTTATGTATCCCTAGTACATAAAAAAATCTGCAGCTTGGGTGAAGAGATTTTGTTTTCTAAAATTATTTAAAACTGAATGAAAAGTTACTTTTGAGGACTAATACTCTTCTTTTTTTTTTTTTTTACTTTTAATAATTTCAAAAAGTCAAATTTTTTCTTCTCTGTGACAAAAGTTAACTAAAAGGAAATATTTTCTAAATTTATTACTTCAGGATATAGTCAATCATGATTCTCTACAGATTCCTTTTATTCATTGTCTGTAAAATGCTGTATGTTGTTGGAAAATATAGTCAAGTAATTTCCAGTTGTCTTCTCTATGGTTTGAAATTTATTAGACTGCTTGTCAGTCAAGACAAATTGTTTAGTCTACACAGTCTTTTAACCCATAGATAGAGGGAGAATAGATGGATTCGTGCTTTCACAAAGTTAATTGTGTAAAAGTGTATGCAGCAGACTAGCCTGGGATATGAACTCTGTTTTATGATCTCAATTTCTGTACTAATATCTGTTACACTACATGCATATCCATTTCTTAGATTATTCATGCAGAAAGTGAAACCAATGCAGTGATAAAATTACTTAATGATGTCATATTTTGATGTGACAGGTATACTAAATTAATATCAGGTGCACTCAGCACTGAAAAAAGTTTTGATAACTGGAATCAACAAAGTGACATCACAGGTAATCATTTTTTTCTTACTGCGGAAACAAATCTTGAAAAAATATTTGTATTTATTAGCAAGAGTGTGAAAAATGAAAAATTATTTGAAAAGGAATAGTAATATTTCAAATAAACTAATAGAAATGATTTATTCAGAGCTAAAAGATATATTTTGAAAGCTCTTATTATTTATGTTAACTTGATAAGCCATAAATCATTCTTTTTTGACTTGCTTGATATTTTATTTTTACCCAATATTATTAAAGCAATAAAAATTTTATAACATGTTAGATAGTTATAAATTTAACTTTTCATATCATAAAGGCTAACATAATTCAATATATATATATATATATAATGTGTGTGTGTGTTGTGAAGATAATATTGAAGCATGAAACTGGTAACTATCAGTTTCATGCTTTAATATTATCTTCACAACACATGCACACATACACACACATGCACGCACATAAATGTAAATATAAAATTAATGTAGAGAGGTTTGTCACTTAGTTGAGCAGAGTTGTTTCACTCATGCTGATTTCAAAGCTTTTTGAAGGCTTTATTGTGATGTCTTCACTGTTCAGGGTTTTTGTTTACTGCTGTCATTTCCTGATTTTTTTGTATTTATATGAAGTTTAGTAAAATTTGATATCTTTGTATAATTTGATAACTTTGTATGTGATTCTTTTTGCATGATGAATTTGCAGATGGTTAATTGCTTCTTATTGTGTTGACTTCTTTTCAGTGTGCCTTATTGGTGTAAGCTTTGTTTCCTAAGTTCTGTAGTATTTGCAGGTGGTTAACTGTGTTTATATGGCATTGACTTCTTTTTAGCATGCTTAAGTGTATGTCTGTTTAATTGTTTTATATTGAATTGACTTCTTATCATTTTGGGTTGGCCTCTTTTTACTGTGTAGTGTTAAACACTTTTTTTACTAATAAACTACTGAAGAGAATAATTCTGGTACTAAGCATCATTACAATTTAACACATTATATATATATATATATATGTGTGTGTGTGTATACTAAACAGTTAAAGGTCAGATTTAAATTAGATATAAATGAGACTAGGAAACAGTTGTATTAGAAAAGGATCAATAAAATATGTTTGAAGGAAAATAAACCTTTAACATGAACTTTTAGATATTTGAAATGTCGAAGATAAAATATACTTTGGATTTACATAAGGCAGATTTAAAACTTGATGGAATAATCAAAAGTCAATATTCAAACTAGAAAAACTTAAAATTGCACCAAACTAGCTGACCATGTAAGGAAATTAAAAAAATTGCCAAACATTTTAACGGGAGTGATATCTACGGATTGTGCCAAGAAGAAAAGTTGGCTATAGCATTATTTCCAGAATGACAAAAGCTACTAAACGAAAGGTCCAAGATAATGTGCAGATATAGACACATTAGAAAATATTTTTTAGGTTTGTACAAACCCAGATACAAGGATTCCCAATAAAAAAAAACACTCCCTTATTTTGAATAACTGGTTATGAACTTATAAAAGCATTAACTGTCAATACAAATTTCCAGACAAAACCAAAAATGTCAAAACCATGGTTACATACTTGGTCGATTACAAGAGAGAAAAGTGAAAAGAAAGAGGAACAAGATACGGGGGCGGTTGAGAAAAGAATAAGAGAAAGATGGGAATAAAGAAGATAAAAAATGGCAGTTGATGTTGCTCTTAAATTCTTGGGGATTGTAGCAAATGTACAGAAGAGAATTCCAAAGGCGGGAAGTGTGAGAAAAACTGATAGTGTAGAAAAGGCAGTTATGTTTGACGGTTTTCACTGTAAAAGGGTTAAACCTAGTTGCTAGTCTAGTAGCATAAGTGAATTTGTGTAGAGGGGATACCAAGGAGATGAGCTTGTCAGAGCAGCAGCTATGAAAATATTTGTTGAAAAGACAGAGGAAAACCACTTCCTGACAGTGAGAAAGTAGCTGAAGTTGGAGTGCCAAATCAAGATCTATTACACTGGATCCTCCTTTGTTTTAATAGTATTGTTTACTCACTACAAGACCAGTCAATGAAGAGGCTTACTGAATGAGGCTGTTGTAATGATGTACAAGTAGGAATCAAAGGGTGTATATTATGAGGATATGTGTGATATATAATGGTTGACCTTACACTTGCAGCAGTTAAGATTGTATTGATTTGAGAAGTATCCATTCAGGTGTCTGTCTGTAACATAACAGTTCGGAGAAAAAAAAGCTGTCAAAGTAGAACTTCTACAAACCCAGATGAAAGAATTTCCAGTAAGAAACCACATCCTTATTTTGAACAACTGATTATGAACTGATAAAAGCATGAACTGTCATTACAAATTGCCTGACAACTCCAAAAATGTCGAAACCATGGTAACATAGTCATCCAATCTTCCCAACTTATATATATTTGTGTGTGTGTGTATTACTTCAAACATTACTTCTGATGGATACCTGTATTTAAGTAGGTATATTGTTTATTTTAAACAGTATTAATTTTTTCTACTAGCCTTCACTCTCAAGAAAACTTAATTAATAGAATGTGCCATTCAGTAGGATTCAAACCAGTATCCCTTTTTACAGGGGGACCTATCATTTGATCTATCATTCTTTGACCATTCAGCTGCAAAGATCTTCTCAATCAAACCAGGTTCTATTTGCCTTTGAAGCACATTCAATCCTTCAGATTTCTCAAAGGGCATAACTGGTCAGTTTGTATCTGAACTGTAAACAAAGCAACTTCTAAAGGACTCATGAATTTTTTATTTTAATCCAACATATTTTTATTACTTAAAAATATTACTCATTGTCAGATTCATTTTATCTAAATCTAAACTTATTTATAAATGGAACTTTTTGTGCATGTGTGTGTGTGTGTGTGTGTGTATCCATTACCTATAGACTCTGAAATGGCTGAACCGATTTTCTTGAAAATTTACACAGTTGTACTATAAGCATCTGCGAGTGTTCTTAGCTAGGTTTTGTGTTGAGGTACACCCGATAAATATCGAAAATCGATAATTGAAAAAATCGAGTTATAGAAGGAGTGGTCCTATTTTAATCAAATTTGATACACTCATAGGCAAAGGCATAAGAAATGATATTTAAAAGTTTCAAGGTTGCAGTTCTTACAATAGTGCAGAAAATTTGATATTGATACCAGGAAATCAAAATTTGACTTACATCCATTCATTTTTCTTTCAGTCTACAGTTTCACTTTAACTGGAAACAACTATTGCTTTTTAGTCTTTCATGCCAACGTCCAAAGAGTCTGAGCTCTAGGACCATAGATTAGTTTTAAAGCTTTCATTACACCCGAGCAACGCCAGGCTATACTGCTAGTATATCTATATATAGAGATAATGTGGACATAGGAATCAGCACTACATGATCACTGTCAGTTTCATGTTTCAATAGAATCCTCAAACTGTATATATATATCTATTAGAAGTAATACAAACTAATGAGTTAGAGGTCCACTGTTTATAGTGATTTACTTTTTTTTTAAAGTGCTCAGTACTTAGTAGAGCATTATATATAGTAATATATTTGCTATAAGTGTTTATAATAAAAACATGCTTTACTGTAATATTAGCCTTGCTTATTAGCACATCATCAATTTGTGAAATATTTTTTCTGAGCAGAAAAAATATTTCACTGTCTGACGAGATGCTAATAAGCAGACACTGAAACACAACAGCTCTTGTGTAGCAGTAAACAGTTTTTATTATAAACACTCATAATAAAAATATTCCTATAAATGAAAAAAAAATGTTTGTTTTTGCTTATGAGATGGTGTTAAATTTACTCATTGAAATGGCTATCTGCTTTTCAAAAATTTGAATTTTTTATATGCAATATCTATGTGTGTATATATATATATATATATATATATATTTATGTGTATATATATATATATATATATATATATATATATATATATAGTATATCAAGGCAGCAAGTAATTTTCTAAACATATGCTATTAAATATAAGAGACAATGAATGTCTATTATGTTTAATCATGAGCCGTTCTAGACGTTGTATTTTTGCTTTAATTTCAGTTGAAAATAAAGACAAAAATTCTCCAACATTTGGATAATTATTTATTGGTTTTCTTCTAAGCTTTCGGCTCACATGAGCCATCTTCAGAGAGGTTGTTTAAACTGAAATATTATAAAATCCACCATCACCGACGATTTTATTTTGTGTTGACATAAAACTCCGCTTGGCAACAGCAATAGTTACCAAAAATAATAAACGCAGTTCTTAAGTTTGCGATGCGGTTTTATGACATCACACCACGGGATAGCGCGAAATGACAACAAAACCATTTAGTCAAATGCAATGTAATATGTTATTTCCTGTTTTAAAGTTGATTTTATTGAGTGTTGCTTGTTTTGATTTGATGTACATGGCCTCCAATATCTGCAGGTTCCTCTTACTGTATATATATATCTGTGTATATTCAATTCAAATTTTAAAATCATTTGTTTCTGATGAAGGGCCAAGGATGGTCTGAAATATAAAATATAAATAGTGGAAATAAACAGATACTGTCAAAAAAACACATTTTCAAACTCAAAATATTCTTAAATATTCTTTCCTATATATATATATATATATATATATATATAGATATATATATATATACACAAATAATATTCATTAAATACCACTGACAAGGCCTGCCTATTCAATTTGTATTATCTTCCAGTTTCCAAGAGAAATAATTTATACCAATAAAATCATTATTAAACTGTCCAAAGTTTTTTTTATTTCATTCAAGAAATTACTTGAGACAATAGAAATGTGGTTCTTCAGGAGAATGCTGAAAATATCCTGCACTGAACATGTGAATTGCCACATAGTTTTAAAGAAAATAGAATAAAAAGGACTCTTATACTTAGAATCAAAAGAAAATAGTTGAAATTTCTTGGTCACTTAATAAGGAAAGCATGCTTAGAAAGTTTGACCCTCATGGAGCATCAGTACCCATTATAATAGCATTTGAAATAGTAAAAATGTTGGATTAAGATATATATATGTATAGATAGATTGATAGAGAGAGAGAGAGAGAGAGAGAGAGAGAGAGAGACAGGGAGAGAAAGAGAGAGAACACTTTGTGATACGATGGACAATCATGAACAAAAACTTTGGTTTTATTTCTGTTTAATAACAAGTGGTTTCTTTAGAAGTCTAGTTTTTAAGCAGCATCCACTTTAATCAAACGTGGCTGGGCCGGAAAAAAAAAAAGGATGAGTGGCTTTTGAAGATCAAAAAGCAGCAAAACCAGAAATAGAGTATGTCCAGGTACTGGTTTATGGTCATGCTTGGGATTGGAGTGTTCTGGTCAGTCCTCAGTGAGAAACAGACTTGTTTGTCACATTTTTCCTGATCTGTCTATTTGTATTGATGGCCACATATTAGGATGTGTAGATGAGTGAGGAGCTGATAGGGTTAAGAGCTTACATAGCTGAAGTTGTCCCAAGTATCACCTACAGTTTCCAAAAAAACAGTGTTTGTTCTTATTTCTGGATTTCATGTTGCTCTTTTTTTCATTGTGTTCCCTTGTGAGAATACAACATACCCTTTCTCAGTTTTCAGTGCGCACCAACAAAACTGAGAATTGAAATACAATGTGGGTTAATTATTTAGGGGGGTGATCAATGATGTTTACAAACAAATGAAAGGTCAAAGAAACTGAACATATGCATCTGTTTATATCATTTGTCTATTTGTTCAATTACCCAAAATTTCCTGTGTCTCACTAGATATTTCAGTCATCTCCCTAAATGATTTTGCCTAGAATAAGTAAGCAGATTGTTTAGATCTTTTTAAAAAGGGACATTTTCCTATACTGAATTCTATGAAATGTGAATGTTACATAAGCTGTGGATATACATCCAATTTAATGGAAAAGAAAGAGGTAAAAAGAAAACCCAGCTAAAATATACAAGGTGCAATGGTTAAATTATCACCATTTTATACTTTTAATGTTCTGCATATGCACTGTTGGCTTTTGATTTTGTCAACTGCACAGTATAGTAGGGTTAGTTGGGTACCATCTGTGAGAAAAAGAGCACCATGATGCAATTCATTCCACTAGAAATTTGGAAATGACATGCTCTACTGTTTGGTATTCATCTTGAAAGCTCTAATACCAACATTTCAGAGTGTTTGGATGTCAATCTGGGAACAGTGCAAAGTATTTGGAAAGATTTAAATATATCTAATGGTAATTACATAGGTATAGCAGCTCAGAAAACTTACTCTGATTGTTCTGGTGAGAGTCTCAGATTCAACACAGAAGTCTACATCAAGTGCATTGAGGAGGTAGTGCTGCCCTGAGTCAAGAGGGTGGTGGTTGGAAGACCCTATGTCTGTAAACAGAACTCTGTACCATGCCACACAAGCAGGAGAACCAAGTCATGACTGTCAAACAATTTCTGTAACATATCACCCCTTACATCTGGCGACCCAATTCCACAGACTGCAATCTTTTTGATTATTATATATGAGGTATAGTTAAGCGAGAGACCAACAAAACTTGTAGTACTAAAGATAACCTGAAGCAAGGAGACAGTCCAGAAGTGATGCAAGGGATTCTCAAGTTATCTTGAGGCTGTGGTTGAAACCAATGGCTATTTTATTAAGTAAAATTTTTCTTTGGTATTTCATGAAATTTTGGGGTAATTTTGGTAAATATATCTGTTAAAATGAGATGTTAGTGTTATTTTCATTTTTGCATAATTTAAACAACAATTTATACATCACATCATGTATATCAAGGAAAAAACTCTTTCAACTATAAAATTTCTTAACAAGATGTTTTTCTTTGATAATTAAGTAATGGCTTATCTCCTCAGAAACCCAGCACAGTTAAAACTATCTTGTTATCTGAATCATGATAGTTATTCTTCAAATTCTTAATTCTTCTAATCTTTTATTCAGGATCTTCTAAACCATTTCAAGTGTTCCATTAATTATGGGAATTACTGTCTTCATATTATCCTAGTTATTTTTAGCTCTCTGATATTTTATCAACTTTCCACTCTCTTAGTCTTGTATGGTTAAGTAAGTATTAGTCTACATATATTTGTGTGCGTATCTCACAGGATCTTTTATATGCTATAAAAAAATTTAAAAATTTTTCTAAAATAGTTGGGAATCAGTTATCGAATTATAAAGAAAGATTCAAAGTTACTCAGGCTTCATCTGTACAATAAAATAATTTTAAACTCATTTTATTTTTATATTTGTTTAAACATATTCATTTTCCTCTATAATATGTATTCAAATAACTTAATCACAAATTGGCTCTCAGTCTGATCTTACATTCATATCCTTTTGAACCAAATCTGGCAGTTTTTCATTTAGATTACACTGCATCAACTTGTATCCTTTCCAATTTGACCTGCTTATCAACTCTTTGACAAAGTTGGAGCATTTAACTGATTGTTCAGATCAAAGCTTCAGATTTCTGCCAATATATCAGCCAATATTTCTCTTGGGTCTTCGGACTTGTCTGGTATTCTGAATATTCATAAATTTAGTCAGTTCTTATGCATTTTATAAATGGGTTTGCTGTTGATATTTAAGAATAACATTCCTATCCCTTTTGACAATGACTAAGTACAAAA
Organism: Ascarosepion bandense; assembly: GCA_037127315.1. Lineage (NCBI taxonomy): Eukaryota > Metazoa > Mollusca > Cephalopoda > Sepiida > Sepiidae > Ascarosepion > Ascarosepion bandense. The sequence goes on from JBBBDQ010000365.1 coordinate 1,152,050, forward strand.
CTTTATAATCTGTTGCATCTTCATGAATAATCAGCAAAATAACATGAGTAGATATTATAATCTAAAAGATATTTAAAGTTAATTCCAACTACCTTAAACTTCCCTGTGGAAAACAGAGACAGCATCACAATGATAGGCATTGCTATTTAACCATCAGACAGGGAGAAGAGAAAGATACATGTCTTTTCTAAGGGAAGTAGTTTGAAAGTGAATGCAATGAACTTTGCTGTAATTTGAACTCAGTTTACTGATTTCACTTTCTGAAATCCTGAACATTATAATATGCATGTGTCTTTACTTTAGTTCATAATTGATCAAATTTATTTTCAAGTATTTATCAAGTTTATTTTTTTCTTTCAAATTCATTGATGTTTAAAAATGCCATATACTAGTATTAGTTATCTTTCCTTCCTCAGCCTCACTCTCTGAAACAAGTAATGCTTTGTTAATTTTAACATGTTCAAAACAAAACTACTTTCTGTTAATCATATTAGAGAACCTTTTTTGGTCTCTCATCATGGTTGATGCTAACTTCCAAGAGAGCAACTCACTTCACCTTCCTGGATTCATGTTTCCCACTGACATGTAGTGGAATGATTACATTTTATTATTTTTTATAATTATTTCACCCCAAGCAAGGCAGTACTTCCACTGATGTGCAGGATGTTACAATGAGAGGGGAGGGAAGACAGAAAAGAAAACAGTACAAATGGTGTTGTAAAAAATGTAAGTGAGAGATGGGAGTCTTTTCTGTGGTCGTTAAAGGAGAGCAACTTCATTTTGTAAGCATTACAGTTTACGAGCCATTTCTTATCCCAATCCATCCCAGAATCCACTCCAAGAGCAGAAGCAAAATCTGCTTTGTCAACCCTGTAATTTTTTGTATTGTGACAGGAGTAGATGGTGGTCATCTGCATAGATGCCAACTTGGAAACCAATTAGATCAGGAAGGTTATTGATAAATTTCAGAAAGCACATAGGACCTAGGATAGAGTATCAAGGGACACCCACATTCACATGAAAATATTTGGAAGCATGCCCATTTATAACAAGCATCATTTTATGATTTGACAGGAATAATTGTATTAAGTTGAACAGTTATACCATAATCCTGAAGCTTTTGCAAAAGCATATTAAACCCTATCAAATTCTTTCACGATATCCAGAGAAACAGCCCTTGCTTTGCTGTTTATATCAAGGACCTGATATATATACTCAGTGATGGCTGTTATCACATGAGCAGTAAACCTTGCAAAGCAGAAGCCATACTGCTTGTCAGAAAATAATTTGTTGGATGTAAGATGCTGAATCATTTCAGCATTGATAATAGTCTCAAACACTTTGCCAAAAAGTGGTAAGAGGCTGATAGGTCGACAGGAAGATCAGAGGGCTTTCCAGTGTTTTTAATGACAAACTGCAGAAGATGACTTTGAACAAGCAGAAAAGCAAGAATCAGCAAGGCAATAGTTTGGAGAGTTTGGAGAGGACAAGAGAGAGTTCAGGGGAACATTTCTTAAGGGCAATGACTGGAATACCATCACATCCACTTGGTTTATGGGAGTCAAGCTTAGAAATAATGTTAGAGAACAGAGAGGGGGTTATGTATTTATCACTCAGTTCTAGAAGGTAAGTCAGGTGTGGAAACTTCAAATGAGTCAAGTGTGATGTTGTAAGAGAATTTGCAAGCAAAGCATTCTGCTGTGTATATGAGGACCTCACAAATATTGAATAGTTGAACGATTAAAAGTTTGCTGCTGTTTAGCCCACTTTTGCAGGGTCACTTGTAGGATGCTCTATGCTACTTCATTCTATTAGCAAACAACAGCTTACCATCATTTAGGATTTGCTTGCATTCACTTTGAGTTGAGACAAAAAGATGCCTGTTATGGTCAGACACATCAATCTGGTATAAAGAAGTGGTTGCTGTGGGCAATGACTGCCAAGCAAGCAGGAGAGAACCAAGATAAAGAATGAGACTTAAGTCGGAACTTCCTGGAAGGGATGAAAACTATAATGCCAGTTTTTAACCAGGAGGAGATCTCAGATGCACAACCTTCAACAGGGAGACTAAAAACTTTGTTCCAAGGAACATCACAAAGGGTATCCAGGAATGCATTCCAGTTTGCTCTTTGATAGCAGTACGTTATTCTGCTGGTCAGAGGTTCCTGAAAGAAGGAAGAGTGGAAGGGGATATTAACAGAAACCATGGCATGATCAGTTGCCAAGAGGGCAGAGATGCATGAGGTGGCAAGAATCAGGGATAGAAGTGAAACAAAGATCTAGCAGTGAGCAGAGTCCATCAGGGTTATTGAGAAAATGTGTGTGGAAATTCAACACTTGCATGAGAGATTGAGTGATTGAAAAATTCATGGTATGGATTTCAGCAAGATCTTTGACAGAGTTTTCCAACCACTTGGCATGGTGGGTAGTGAAATGACTGAACACAAACATTGAATTAATGGCTAAATCTATTGCTATGAATATCTGTTCACTATGTTGCAACTGATAATTTTCTCAGTCAGCCATTCATCAATGCCTTGCTGCCAAATCTGTTCTGGTACTTCTGCTATATATCTAGAGACATTATTAGCCAAGACCTGGCATTTCAGCTTCAATCAATTTACCACCATAATATAGCTTTCCTGTGTCTTTTCTATAAATATTTTCATAGTAATTGTTTTGATGAGATTTCTCTTTGGTATGTAAACTTTACAAATTTAGTGAGTTACTAGAATGGTTTCACTGTTGAAATTGCTGCTTGCAACTGTGGGTTCTATGCTACGGTTTCTTTGAAACTCTTTTTTGCTTCCCTCTTTTGTGCCAAATTTGATCTTCCTAGACACCTGTTCTTTTATTGTTTTTCCTTTTTCTTTTATCCTCAGTGGCCACTTACACCCTAGTAACTTTTATCACCAAGCTTGGTGCAAATAAGCTACTGATGTGTCTCAGTTGGTTATCATATTGGTCATTCAGCAAAGCCCAGTTGGTACAGACGTAGATAGGGCCCAGACTCAAGTGTATGCCCTTCTTCTTGCATCATGATGTATTGGCTTGTGAATAAAGATAGCATTTTGTAACATATGCAAGTTTTTCTTTTCACATTGGCCAAAGAGAAGGTATGTTATACATTTCTGCACTTTTTATATAAATACTTTTTATTATAAAGTTTTCTTTTCATTGGCCAAAGAGAAGGTATGTTATACATTTCTGCACTTTTTATATAAATATATTATAAAGTTTTTTCTTTTCATTATTACAAAGAGAAGGTATGTTATACATTTCTGCACTTTTATATAAATACTTTTTATTATAATTTTCTTTTCATTGGCCAAGAGAAGGTATGTTATACATTTCTGCACTTTTTTTATATAAATACCCCTTTATTATAAAGTTTTCTTTTCATTGGCCAAAGAGAGAAAGTATGTTATACATTTCACTTTTTATATAAATACTTTTTATTATAAAGTTTTTCTTTTCCATTGGCTTCAAAGAGAAGGTATGTTACACATTTCTGCACTTTTTATATAAATACTTTTTATTATAAAGTTTTTCTTTTCATTAGCCAAAAGAGAAGGTATATTATATTTCCTGCACTTTTTTTATATAAATACTTTTTATTATAAGTTTTCCTTTTCATTGGCCAAAGAGAAGTATGTTATACATTTCTTTACTTTTATATAAATACTTTTTATTATAAAGTTTTCCTTTTCATTGGCCAAAGAGTATGTTATACATTCTGCACTTTTTATATAAATACTTTTTATTATAAAGTTTTTCTTTTCATTGGCCAAAGAGAAGGTATGTTATATACATTTCTGCACTTTTTATATAAATACTTTTTATTATAAAGTTTTCCTTTTCATTTGGCCAAAGAGAAGGTATGTTATACATTTCTGCACTTTTTATATAAATACTTTTTATTATAAAGTTTTCTTTTCATTGGCCAAAGAAGGTATGTTATACATTTCTGCACTTTTTATATAAATACTTTTTATTATAAAGTTTTTTCTTTTCATTGGCAAAGAGAGGTATGTTATACATTTCTGCACTTTTTTTATATAAATACTTTTTCAGCCTAGTTTTTCTTTTCATTGGCCAAGAAATTATATTATACATTCTACACTTTTATATAAATACTTTTATTACTAAAGTTTTTCTTTTCATTAGCCAAAGAAGGTATGTTATACATTTCTACTTGCTTTTTATATAAATACTTTTTATTATAAAGTTTTCTTTTCATTGGCCAAAGAAGGTATGTTATACATTTCTGCACTTTTTATATAAATACTTTTTATTATAAAGTTTTTTTTTTTTCTTTTCACATTGGCAAAGAGAAGGTATGTTATACATTTCTGCACTTTTTTTATATAATACTTTTTATTATAAAGTTTTTCTTTTTCATTGGCCAAGAGAGAAGGGTATGTTATACATTTCTGCACTTTTTATATAAATACTTTTTATTATAAAGTTTTCCTTTTCATTGGCCAAAGAAGAGGTATATTTATACATTTCTGCACTTTATATAAATACTTTTTATTGCAGATTTTTCTTTTCATTAGCCAAAGAGAGGTATGTTATACATTTCTGCACTTTTTATATGACTACTTTTTATTATATAGTTTTCTTTTCATTAGCCAAAGAGAAGGTATTTATACATTTCTGCACTTTTTATATAAATACTTTTTATTATAAAGTTTTCTTTTCATTGGCCAAAGAGAAGGTATGTTATACATTTCTGCACTTTTTATATATTTTTTATTATAAAGTTTTCTCTTTTCATTGGCCAAGAGAAGGTATGTTATACATTTTTCTGCACTTTTTATATAAATACTTTTTATTATAAAGTTTTTTCTTTTCATTGGCCAAAGAAGTATGTTATACATTTTCTACACTTTTTATATATAAATACTTTTTATTGCAAAGTTTTTTCTTTTCGTGGCCAAAGAGAAGGTATGTTATACATTCTGCACTTTTTTTATATAAATACTTTTTATTATAAAGTTTTTCTTTTCATTGGCCAAAGAGAAGGTATGTTATACATTTCTGCACTTTTTATATAAATACTTTTTATTATAAAGTTTTTTCTTTTCATTGGCCAAAGAGAAGGTATGTTATACATTTCTGCACTTTTTATATAAATACTTTTTATTATAAAGTTTTTCTTTCATTGGCCAAAGAGAAGGTATGTTATACATTTCTGCACTTTTATATAAATACTTTTTATTATAAAGTTTTTTCTTGGCCAAAGAGAAGGTATGTTATACATTTCCACACTTTTATATAATGCTTTATTATAAAGTTTTCTTTTCATTGGCCAAAGAGAAGGTATGTTATACATTTCTGCACTTTTTATATAAATACTTTTATTATAAAGTTTTCCTTTTCATTGTAGAAGGTATGTTATACATTTTTCTGCACTTTTTATATAAATACTTTTTATTATAAAGTTTTCTTTTCATTGGCCAAAAGAGAAGGTACGTTATACATTTCTGCACTTTTTATATAAATACTTTTTATTATAAAGTTTTCCTTTTCATTGGCCAAAGAGAAGGTATGTTATACATTTCTGCACTTTTTATACTCTGATAACTTTTTATTATAAGTTTTCTTTTCATTGGCCAAAGAGAAGGTATGTTATACATTTCAGCACTTTTTATATAAATACTTTTTATTATAAAGTTTTTCTTTTTCATTGGCCAAAGAAGGTATGTTATACATTTCTGCACTTTTTATATAAATACTTTTTATTATAAAGTTTTCCTTTTCATTGGCCAAGAGAAGGTATGTTATACATTTCTGCACTTTTTATATAAATACTTTTTATTATAAAGTTTTCCTTTTCATTGGCCAAGAGAGGTATATTTATACATTTCTGCACTTTTTATATAAATACTTTTTATTATAAAGTTTTCTTTTCATTTGTGGCCAAGAGAAGGTATGTTTATACATTTCTGCACTTTTTATATAAATACTTTTTATTATAAAGTTTTCCTTTTTCATTGGCCAAGAGAAGGTATGTTATACATTTCTACTTTTATATAAATACTTTTTATTGTAAAGTTTTTCTTTTCATTGGCCAAAGAGAAGGTATGTTATACATTTCTGCACTTTTTATATAAATACTTTTTATTATAAAGTTTTTCTTTCATTGGCCAAAGAGAAAGGTATGTTATACATTTCTGCACTTTTTATATAAATACTTTTTATTGGATTTTCTTTTCATTGGCCAAAGAGAAGGTATGTTATACATTTCTGCACTTTTTATATAAATACTTTTTATTATAAAGTTTTTCTTTTCATTGGCCAAAGAGAAGGTATGTTATACATTTCTGCACTTTTTATATAAATACTTTTTATTATAAAGTTTTTCTTTTCATTGGCCAAAGTATGTTATACATTTCTGCACTTTTTATATAAATACTTTTTATTATAAAGTTTTTCTTTTTCATTGGCCAAAGAAGGTATGTTATACATTTCTGCACTTTTTATATAAATACTTTTTATTAAAAGTTTTTCTTTTCATTGGCCAAAGAGAAGGTATGTTATACATTTCTGCACTTTTTATATAAATACTTTTTATTATAAAGTTTTTCTTTTTCATTGGCCAAAGAGAAGGTATGTTATACATTTCTGCACTTTTTATATAAATACTTTTTATTATAAAGTTTTCCTTTTCATTGGCACAAGAGAAGGTATGTTATACATTTCTGCACTTTTTATAAATACTTTTTATTATAAAGTTTTCTTTTTCATTGGCCAAAGAGGTATGTTATACATTTCTGCACTTTTTATATAAATACTTTTTATTATAAAGTTTTCCTTTTCATTGGCCAAAGAGAAGGTATGTTATACATTTCTGCACTTTTTATATAAATACTTTTTATTATAAAGTTTTCTTTTCATTGGCCAAAGAGAAGGTATGTTATACATTTCTGCACTTTTTATATAAATACTTTTTATTATAAAGTTTTTCTTTTCATTAATAAAGAGAAGGTATGTTATACATTTCTGCACTTTTTATATAAATACTTTTTATTATAAAGTTTTCCTTTTCATTGGCCAAAGAGAAGGTATGTTGTAATTTCTGCACTTTTTATATAAATACTTTTTATTATAAAGTTTTCCTTTTCATTGGCCAAAGAGAAGGTATATTTATACATTTCTGCACTTTTTATATAAATACTTTTTATTATAAAGTTTTCCTTTCATTGGCCAAAGAGAAGGTATGTTATACATTTTCTGCACTTTTTATATAAATACTTTTTATTATAAAAGTTTTCTTTCATTGGCCAAGAGAAGGTATATTTATACATTTCTGCACTTTTTATATAAATACTTTTTATTATAAAGTTTTTCTTTTCATTGGCCAAAGAGAAGATTATGTTATACATTTCTGCACTTTTTATATAAATACTTTTTATTATAAAGTTTTCCTTTTCATTGGCCAAAGAGAGAAGTATGTTATATACATTTCTGCACTTTTTATATAAATACTTTTTATTATAAAGTTTTTCTTTTTCATTGGCCAAAGAGAAGGTATGTTATACATTTCTGCACTTTTTATATAAATACTTTTTATTATAAAGTTTTTCTTTTCATTGGCCAAAGAGAAGGTATGTTATACATTTCTGCACTTTTTATATAAATACTTTTTATTATAAAGTTTTTCCTTTTCATTGGCCAAAGAGAAGGTATGTTATACGGTATACCACCTTTTTATATAAATACTTTTTTATTATAAAGTTTTCCTTTTCATTGGCCAAAGAGAAGGTATATTATACATTTCTGCACTTTTTATATAAATACTTTTTTATTATAAAGTTTTTCCTTTTCATTAGCCAAAGAGAAGGTATGTTATACATTTCTGCACTTTTTATATAAATACTTTTTATTATAAAGTTTTCCTTTTCATTGGCCAAAGAGAAGGTATGTTATACATTCTGCACTTTTTATATAAATACTTTTATTATAAAGTTTTCCTTTTCATTGGCCAAAAGAAGGTATGTTATACATTTCTGCACTTTTTATATAAATACTTTTTTTATTATAAAGTTTTCTTTTCATTGGCCAAAGAGAAGGTATGTTATACATTTCTGCACTTTTTTTATATAAATACTTTTTATTATAAAGTTTTTCTTTTCATTGGCCAAAGAGAAGGTATGACATACATTTCTGCACTTTTTATATAAATACTTTTTATTATAAAGTTTTTCTTTTCATTGGCCAAAGAGAAGGTATGTTATACATTTCTGCACTTTTTATATAAATACTTTTTATTATAAAGTTTTTCTTTTCATTGGCCAAAGAGAAGGTATGTTATACATTTCTGCACTTTTTATATAAATACTTTTTATTATAAAGTTTTCCTTTTCATTGGCCAAAGAGAAGGTATGTTATACATTTCTGCACTTTTTATATAAATACTTTTTATTATAAAGTTTTTCTTTTCATTGGCCAAAGAGAAGGTATGTTATACATTTCTGCACTTTTTATATAAATACTTTTTATTATAAAGTTTTTTCTTTTCATTGGCCAAAGAGAAGGTACGTTATACATTTCTGCACACTTTTTTTATATAAATACTTTTTATTATAAAGTTTTTCTTTTCATTGGCCAAAGAGAAGGTATGTTATACATTTCTGCACTTTTTATATAAATACTTTTTATTATAAAGTTTTTCTTTTCATTGGCCAAAGAGAAGGTATGTTATACATTTCTGCCACTTTTTATATAAATACTTTTTTGTACTAAAGTTTTTCTTTTCATTAGCCAAAGAGAAAGGTATATTCTTACATTTCTGCACTTTTTATATAAATACTTTTTTATTATAAAGTTTTTTCTTTTCATTGGCCAAAGAAGGTATGTTATACATTTCTGCACTTTTTATATAAATACTTTTTATTATAAAAGTTTTTCTTTCATTGGCCAAAGAGAAGGTATGTTATACATTTCTGCACTTTTTATATAAATACTTTTTATTATAAAGTTTTTCTTTTCATAGGCCAAAGAAGAGGTATGTTGTATACATTTCTGCACTTTTTATATAAATACTTTTATTATAAAGTTTTCCTTTTTCATTGGCCAAAGAGAAGGTATATGTTATACATTTCTGCACTTTTTATATAAATACTTTTTATTATAAAGTTTTTTCTTTTCATTGGCCAAAGAGAAGGTATATTTATACATTTCTGCACTTTTTATATAAATACTTTTTATTATAAAGTTTTTCTTTTCATTAGCCAAAGAGAAGGTATGTTATACATTTCTGCACTTTTTATATAAATACTTTTTATTATAAAGTTTTCCTTTTCATTGGCCAAAGAAGAAGGTATGTTATACATTTCTGCACTTTTTATATAAATACTTTTTATTATAAAGTTTTCCTTTTCATTGGCCAAAGAGAGAGTATGTTATACATTTCTGCACTTTTTATATAAATACTTTTTATTATAAAGTTTTTCTTTTCATTGGCCAAAGAAGGTATGTTTATACATTTCTGCACTTTTTATATAAATACTTTTTATTATAAGTTTTTCTTTTCATTGGCCAAAGAGAAGGTATGTTATACATTTCTGCACTTTTTATATAAATACTTTTTATTATAAAGTTTTTCTTTTCATTGGCCAAAGAGAAGGTATATTTATACATTTCTGCACTTTTTATATAAATACTTTTTATTATAAAGTTTTCCTTTTCATTGGCCAAAGTGAGGGTATATTTATACATTTCTGCACTTTTTATATAAATACTTTTTTATTATAAAGTTTTTTTCTTTTCATTGGCCAAAGAGAAAGGTATATTTTATACATTTCTGCACTTTTTATATAAATACTTTTTATTATAAAGTTTTCCTTTTCATTAGCCAAAGAGAAGGTATGTTATACATTTCTGCACTTTTTATATAAATACTTTTTATTATAAAGTTTTCCTTTTCATTGGCCAAAGAGAAGGTATGTTATACATTTCTGCACTTTTATATAAATACTTTTTTATTATAAAGTTTTCTTTTCATTGGCCAAGAATGGTATATTTATACATTTTCTGCACTTTTTATATAAATACTTTTTATTATAAAGTTTCCTTTCATTGGCCAAAGAGAAGGTATGTTATACATTTCTGCACTTTTTATATAAATACTTTTTATTATAAAGTTTTTCTTTTCATTGTCCAAAGAGAAGGTAGCATTTATACATTTCTGCACTTTTTATATAAATACTTTTTATTATAAAAGTTTTCTTTTCATTAGCCAAGAAAGGTATGTTATGCATTTTCTGCACTTTTTATATAAATACTTTTTATTATAAAGTTTTTCTTTTCATTGGCCAAAGAGAAGGTATGTTATACATTTCTGCACTTTTTATATAAATACTTTTATTATAAAGTTTTTCTTTTCATTGACCAAGAGAAGGTATGTTATACATTTCTGCACTTTTTATATAAATACTTTTTATTATAAAGTTTTTCTTTTCATTGGCCAAAGAGAAGGTATGTTATACATTTCTGCACTTTTTATATAAATACTTTTTATTATAAAGTTTTCCTTTTCATTATTGTGAAGAAGGAATATATTTATACATTTCTGCACTTTTATATAAATACTTTTTATTATAAAGTTTTCCTTTCATTGGCCAAAGAAGGTATGTTATACATTTCTGCACTTTTTATATAAATACTTTTTATTATAAAGTTTTCCTTTTCATTGGCCAAAGAGAAATTGTATTTATGCATTTCTGCACTTTTTATATAAATACTTTTATTATAAAGTTTTCTTTATTTAATGAGAAATTATGTTATACATTTCTGCACTTTTTATATAAATACTTTTTATTATAAAGTTTTCCTTTCTGGCCAAAGAAGGTATGTTATACATTTCTGCACTTTTTATATAAATACTTTTTATTATAAAGTTTTCCTTTTCATTAATGAAAGGTATGTTATACATTTCTGCACTTTTTATATAAATACTTTTTATGATAAAGTTTTTCTTTTCATTGGCCAAAGAGAAGGTATGTTATACATTTCTGCCCTTTTTATAAATACTTTTATTATAAAGTTTTCTTTTCATTGGCCAAAGAGAAGGTATGTTATACATTTCTGCACTTTTATATAAATACTTTTTATTATAAAGTTTTCTTTTCATTGGCCAAAGAGAAGGTATGTTATACATTTCTACTTTTATATAAATACTTTTTATTATAAAGTTTTTCTTTTCATTGGCCAAGAGAAGGTATATTTATACATTTCTGCACTTTTTATATAAATACTTTTTATTATAAAGTTTTCTTTTCATTGGCCAAAGAGAAGGTATGTTATATATATTTCTGCACTTTTTATATAAATACTTTTTATTATAAAGTTTCCTTTTCATTGGCCAAAGAGAAGGTATGTTATACATTTCTGCACTTTTTATATAAATACTTTTTATTATAAAGTTTTCTTTTCATTATTTAAGGTATGTTATACATTTCTGCACTTTTTATATAAATACTTTTTATTATAAAGTTTTCCTTTTCATTGGCCAAAGAGAAGGTATGTTATACATTTCTGCACTTTTATATAAATACTTTTTATTATAAAGTTTTCCTTTTCATTGGCCAAAGAGAAGGTATGTTATACATTTCTGCACTTTTTATATAAATACTTTTTTATTATAAAGTTTTCCTTTTCATTGGCCAAAAGAGAAGGTATGTTATACATTTCTGCACTTTTTTTATATAAATACTTTTTATTATAAAGTTTTCTTTTCATTGGCCAAAGAGAAGGTATGTTATACATTTCTGCACTTTTTATATATTTTTATTATAAAGTTTTCTTTTCATTGGCCAAAGAGAAGGTATGTTATACATTTCTGCACTTTTTATATAAATACTTTTTATTATAAAGTTTTCCCTTTTCATTGGCCAAAGAGAAGGTATGTTATACATTTCTGCACTTTTTATATAAATACTTTTTATTATAAAGTTTTCCTTTTCATTGGCCAAAGAGAAGGTATGTTATACATTTCTACTTTTTATATAAATACTTTTTTATTATAAAGTTTTTCTTTTCATTGGCCAAAGAGAGAGAATTATGTTATACATTTCTGCACTTTTTATATAAATACTTTTTATTATAAAGTTTTTCTTTTCATTGGCCAAAAGAGAAGGTATGTTATACATTTCTGCACTTTTTATATAAATACTTTTTTATTATAAAGTTTTCTTTTCATTGGCCAAAGAGAATGTAGTATTTATGCCTCTTACTTTTATATAAATACTTTTTATTATAAAGTTTTTCTTTTCATTGGCCAAAGAGAAGGTATGTTATACATTTCTACTTTTATATAAATACTTTTTATTATAAAGTTTTTTTTTTCTTTTCATTGGCCAAAGAGAAGGTATGTTATACATTTCTGCACTTTTTATATAAATACTTTTTATTATAAAGTTTTTCTTTTCATTGGCCAAAGAGAAGGTATGTTATACATTTCTGCACTTTTTTTATATAAATACTTTTTATTATAAAGTTTTTTCTTTTCATTGGCCAAAGATAAAGGTATGTTATACATTTCTGCACTTTTTATATAAATACTTTTTATTATAAAGTTTTTTTCTTTTCATTGGCCAGAGAGAAGGTATGTTATACATTTCTGCACTTTTTATATAAATACTTTTTATTATAAAGTTTTTCTTTTCATTGGCCAAAGAGAAGGTATGTTATACATTTCTGCACTTTTTATATAAATACTTTTTATTATAAAGTTTTTCTTTTCATTGGCCAAAGAGAAGGTATGTTATACATTTCTGCACTTTTTATATAAATACTTTTTATTATAAAGTTTTCTTTCATTGGCCAAAGAGAAGGTATGTTATACATTTCTGCACTTTTTATATAAATACTTTTTATTATAAAGTTTTTCTTTTCATTGGCCAAAGAGAAGGTATGTTATACATTTCTGCACTTTTTATATAAATACTTTTTATTATAAAGTTTTCTTTTTCATTGGCCAAAGAGAAGGTATGTTATACATTTCTGCACTTTTTTATATAAATACTTTTATTATAAAGTTTTCCTTTTCATTGGCCAAAGAGAAGGGGCATGTTATACATTTCTGCACTTTTTATATAAATACTTTTTATTATAAAGTTTTCTTTTCATTGGCCAAAAGAGAAGTTATATTTATACATTTCTGCACTTTTTATATAAATACTTTATTATAAAGTTTTTCTTTTCATTGGCCAAAGAGAAGGTATGTTATACATTTCTGCACTTTTTATATAAATACTTTTTATTATAAAGTTTTTCTTTTCATTGGCCAAAGAGAAGGTATGTTATACATTTCTGCACTTTTTATATAAATACTTTTTATTATAAAGTTTTTCTTTTCATTGGCCAAAGAGAAGGTATGTTATACATTTCTGCACTTTTTATATAAATACTTTTTATTATAAAGTTTTTCTTTTTCATTGGCCAAAGAGAAGGTATATTTATACATTTCTGCACTTTTTATATAAATACTTTTTATTATAAAGTTTTTTCTTTTCATTGGCCAAAGAGAAGGTATGTTATACATTTCTGCACTTTTTATATAAATACTTTTTATTATAAAGTTTTCTTTTCATTGGCCAAAGAGAAGGTATGTTATACATTTCTGCACTTTTTATATAAATACTTTTTATTATAAAGTTTTTTCTTTTCATTGGCCAAAGAGAAGGTATGTTATATATTTCTGCACTTTTATATAAATACTTTTTATTATAAAAGTTTTCCTTTTCATTGGCCAAAGAGAAGGTATGTTATACATTTCTGCACTTTTTATATAAATACTTTTTATTATAAAGTTTTTCTTTTCATTGGCCAAAGATAAGGTATGTTATACATTTCTGCACTTTTTACATAAATACTTTTTATTATAAAGTTTTCCTTTTCATTGGCCAAAGAGAAGGTATGTTATACATTTCTGCACTTTTTATATAAATACTTTTTATTATAAAGTTTTCCTTTTTCATTGGCCAAAGAGAAGGTATATTATACATTTCTGCACTTTTTATATAAATACTTTTTATTATAAAGTTTTCCTTTTCATTGGCCAAAGAGAAGGTATGTTATACATTTCTGCACTTTTTATATAAATACTTTTTATTATAAAGTTTTCTTTTCATTGGCCAAAGAGAAGGTATGTTATACATTTCTGCACTTTTTATATAAATACTTTATTATAAAGTTTTCTTTTCATTGGCCAAAGAGAAGGTATGTTATACATTTCTGCACTTTTTATATAAATACTTTTTATTATAGAAGTTTTCCTTTTCATTGGCCAAAGAGAAGGTATGTTATACATTTCTGCACTTTTTATAGAAATACTTTTTATTATAAAGTTTTTCCTTTTCGTGGCCAAAGAGAAGGTATGTTATACATTTCTGCACTTTTTATATAAATACTTTTTATTATAAAGTTTTTCTTTTCATTGGCCAAAGAGAAGGTATGTTATACATTTCTGCACTTTTTATATAAATACTTTTTATTATAAAGTTTTTCTTTTCATTGTGAGAAGGTATGTTATACATTTCTGCACTTTTTATATAAATACTTTTTATTATGAAAGTTTTCTTTTCATTGGCCAGAGAGAAGGTATATTATACATTTCTGCACTTTTATATAAATACTTTTTATTATAAAGTTTTCCTTTTCATTGGCCAAAGAGAAGGTATGTTATACATTTCTGCACTTTTTATATAAATACTTTTTATTATAAAGTTTTCTTTTCATTGGCCAAAGAGAAGGTATGTTATACATTTCTGCACTTTTTATATAAATACTTTTTATTATAAAGTTTTTCTTTTCATTGGCCAAAGAGAAGGTATGTTATACATTTTCACTTTTTATATAAATACTTTTTATTATAAAGTTTTCCTTTTCATTGGCCAAAGAGAAGGTATGTTATACATTTCTGCACTTTTTATATAAATACTTTTTATTATAAGTTTTCCTTTCACATTGGCCAAAGAGAAGGTATATTATACATTTCTGCACTTTTTATATAAATACTTTTTATTATAAAGTTTTCCTTTTCATTGGCCAAGAGAAGGTATGTTATACATTTCTGCACTTTTTATATAAATACTTTTTATTATAAAGTTTTCCTTTTCATTGGCCAAAGAGAAGGTATGTTATACATTTCTGCACTTTTTATATAAATACTTTTTATTATAAGTTTTTCTTTTATTGTGAGAAGGTATGTTATACCTTTTTATATAAATACTTTTTTATTATAAAGTTTTTCTTTCATTGGCCAAAGAGAGAGAATTGTATTATGCATTTCTGCACTTTTTATATTATAAATACTTTTTATTATAAAAGTTTTCTTTTCATTGGCCAAAGAGAAGGTATATTTAGCATTTCTGCACTTTTTATATAAATACTTTTTATTATAAAAGTTTTATTTTCATTGGCCAAAGATAAGGTATGTTATACATTTCTGCACTTTTTATATAAATACTTTTTATTATAAAGTTTTCTTTTCATTGGCCAGAGAGAAGGTATGTTATACATTTCTGCACTTTTTTATATAAATACTTTTTGTGTAAGTTTTCTTTTCTTGTGAGAAGGTAATATTATACATTTCTGCACTTTTTATATAAATACTTTTTATTATAAAGTTTTTTCTTTTCATTAGCCAAAGAGAAGGTATGTTATACATTTCTGCACTTTTTATATAAATACTTTTTATTATAAAGTTTTCTTTTCATTGGCCAAGAGGTATGTTATACATTTCTGCACTTTTTATATAAATACTTTTTATTATAAAGTTTTTTCTTTTCATTGGCCAAAGAGAAGTATGCTGCATTTCTGCACTTTTTATATAAATACTTTTTATTATAAAGTTTTTCTTTTCATTGGCCAAGAGAAGGTATATTATACATTTCTGCACTTTTTATATAAATACTTTTTATGCTAAAGTTTTCCTTTTCATTGGCCAAAAGAGAAGACTATGTTATACATTTCTGCACTTTTTATATAAATACTTTTATTATAAAGTTTTCCTTTTCATTGGCCAAAGAGAAGTTATGTTATACATTTCTGCACTTTTTATATAAATACTTTTTATTATAAAGTTTTTCTTTTCATTGGCCAAAGAGAAGGTATGTTATACATTTCTGCACTTTTATATAAATACTTTTTATTATAAAGTTTTCTTTGGTGGCCAAGAGAAGGTATGTTATACATTTCTGCACTTTTTATATAAATACTTTTTATTATAAAGTTTTTTCTTTCATTGGCCAAGAGAAAGTATGTATACATTTTTCTGCTTTTTATATAAGTAACTTTTTTATTATAAAGTTTTTCTTTTCATTGTGAAGGTATATTATACATTTCTGTACTTTTTTATATAAATACTTTTTATTATAAAGTTTTTCTTTTCATTATTAGAAGGTATGTTATACATTTCTGCACTTTTATATAAATACTTTTTATTATAAAGTTTTTCTTTTCATTGGCCAAGAGAGGTATATTATACATTTCTGCACTTTTTATATAAATACTTTTTTATTATAAAGTTTTTCTTTTCATTGGCCAAAGAGAAGGTATGTTATACATTTCTGCACTTTTTATATAAATACTTTTTATTATAAAGTTTTCCTTTTCATTGGCCAAGGAAATTATGTTATACATTTCTGCACTTTTTATATAATGTACTTTTTATTATAAAGTTTTTCTTTTCATTGGCCAAAGAGAGGTATATTTATACATTTCTGCACTTTTTATATAAATGCGTATAAAGTTTCCTTTTCATTGGCCAAAGAGAAGGTATATTTATACATTCTGCACTTTTTATATAAATACTTTTTATTATAAAGTTTTTTTCTTTTCATTGGCCAAAGGAAGGTGTATTACATTCTGCACTTTTTATATAAATACTGCAGAAGTTTTTCTTTTATTGGCCAAGAGAAGGTATGTTATACATTTCTGCACTTTTTATATAAATACTTTTTGTATAAAAGTTTTCTTTTTCATTGGCCAAAGAAGGTATGTTATACATTTCTGCACTTTTTATATAATGCTTTTTATTATAAAGTTTTTTCTTTTCATTGGCCAAAGAGAAGGTATGTTATACATTTCTGCACTTTTTATATAAATACTTTTTATTATAAAGTTTCCCTTTTCATTGGCCAAAGAGAAGGGTATGTTATACATTTCTGCGCACATATAAATACTTTTTATTATAAAGTTTTCTTTTTCATTGGCCAAAGAGAAGGTATGTTATACATTTCTACTTTTTATATAAATACTTTTTATTATAAAGTTTTTTCTTTTCATTGGCCAAAGAGAAGGTATGTACATTTCTGCAGCTTTTTATATAAATACTTTTATTATAAAGTTTTTCTTTTCATTGGCCAAAAGAGAAGATATGTTATACATTTCTGCACTTTTTATACTTTTTATTATAAAGTTTTTCTTTTCATTGGCCAAAGAGAAGGTATGTTTATACATTTCTGCACTTTTATATAAATACTTTTTATTATAAGTTTTTCTTTTTCATTGGCCAAAGAAGGTATATTTATACATTTATACTTTTTATATAAATACTTTTTATTATAAAGTTTTCCTTTTCATTGGGCAAAGAGAAGGTATGTTATACATTTCTACTTTTTATATAAATACTTTTTATTATAAAGTTTTTCTTTTCATTGGCCAAAGAAGAGGTATGTTATACATTTCTGCACTTTTTATATAAATACTTTTTATTATAAAGTTTTCCTTTTCATTGGCCAAAGAAAATTATGTTATACATTTCTGCCTTTTATATAAATACTTTTTATTATAAAGTTTTTTCTTTTCATTGGCCAAAGAAGGTATGTTATACATTTCTGCACTTTTTATATAAATACTTTTTATTATAAAGTTTTCTTTTCATTGGCCAAAGAGAAGGTATGTTATACATTTCTGCCTTTTTATATAAATACTTTTTATTATAAAGTTTTCCTTTTCATTGGCCAAAGAGAAGGTATGTTATACATTTCTGCACTTTTTATATAAATACTTTTTATTATAAAGTTTTTTCTTTTCATTGGCCAAAGAGAAGGTATGTTATACATTTCTGCACTTTTTATATAAATACTTTTTATTATAAAGTTTTCCTTTCATTGGCCAAAGAGAAGGTATGTTATACATTTCTGCACTTTTTATATAAATACTTTTTATTATAAAGTTTTCCTTTTCTGGCCAAAGAGAAGGTATGTTATACATTTCTGCACTTTTTATATAAATACTTTTTATTATAAAGTTTTTCTTTTCTAGTAGCCAAAGAAGGTATGTTATACATTTCTGCACTTTTTATATAAATACTTTTTATTATAAAGTTTTCCTTTCATTGGCCAAGAGAAGGTATGTTATACATTTCTGCACTTTTTATATAAATACTTTTTATTATAAAGTTTTTCTTTTCATTGGCCAAAGAGAAGGTATGTTATACATTTCTACACTTTTTATATAAATACTTTTTATTATAAAGTTTTCCTTTTCATTGGCCAAAGAGAAGGTATGTTATACATTTCTGCACTTTTTATATAAATACTTTATTATAAAGTTTTCTTTTCATTGGCCAAGAGAAGGTATGTTATACATTTCTGCACTTTTTATATAAATACTTTTTATTATAAAGTTTTCCTTTTCATTGGCCAAAGAGAAGGTATGTTATACATTTCTGCACTTTTTATATAAATACTTTTTATTATAAAGTTTTTCTTTTCATTAGGCCAAGAGAAAGGTATGTTATACATTTCTGCACTTTTTATATAAATACTTTTTTATTATAAAGTTTTCCTTTTCATTGGCCAAAGAGAAGGTATGTTATACATTTCTGCACTTTTTATATAAATACTTTTTATTATAAAGTTTTTCTTTTCATTGGCCAAAGAGAAGGTATGTTATACATTTCTGCACTTTTTATATAAATACTTTTTATTATAAAGTTTTCCTTTTCATTGGGCAAAGAGAAGGTATATTTATACATTTCTGCACTTTTTATATAAATACTTTTATTATAAAGTTTTCCTTTTCATTGGCCAAGAGAAGGTATGTTATACATTTCTGCACTTTTTATATAAATACTTTTTATTATAAAGTTTTCCTTTTCATTGGCAAGAGAAGGTATATTTATACATTTCTGCACTTTTTATATAAATACTTTTTATTATAAAAGTTTTCTTTTCATTATTACAAAGAAGGTATGTTATACATTTCTGCACTTTTTATATAAATACTTTTTATTATAAAGTTTTTCTTTTCATTGTGAAAGGAAAGGTATGTTATACATTTTTCTGCACTTTTTATATAAATACTTTTTTATTATAAAGTTTTTTTCTTTTCAGTGGCCAAAGAGAAGGTATGTTATACATTTCTGCACTTTTTATATAAATACTTTTTATTATAAAGTTTTCTTTTCATTGGCCAAAGAGAAGGTATGTTATACATTTCTGCACTTTTTATATAAATACTTTTTATTATAAAGTTTCTTTCATGTCCAAAGAGAAGGTATGTTATACATTTCTGCACTTTTTATATAAATACTTTTTATTATAAAAGTTTTCTTTTCATTGGCCAAAGAGAAGGTATGTTATACATTTCTGCACTTTTTATATAAATACTTTTTATTATAAAGTTTTTCTTTTCATTGGCCAAAGAGAAGGTATATTTATACATTTCTGCAATTTGTATATAAATACTTTATTATAAAGTTTTCTTTTTCATTGGCCAAGAGAGGTATGTTATACATTTCTGCACTTTTTATATAAACACTTTTTATTATAAAGTTTTTCTTTTCATTGGCCAAAGAGAAGGTATGTTATACATTTCTGCACTTTTTATATAAATACTTTTTATTATAAAGTTTTCTTTCATTGGCCAAAGAGAAGGTATGTTATACATTTCTGCACTTTTTATATAAATACTTTTTTATTATAAAGTTTTCTTTTCATTGGCCAAAGAGGAGTTGTTATACATTTCTGCACTTTTATATAAACACATTATAAAGTTTTTCTTTTTCATTTAAGCCAAAGAGAAGGTATGTTATACATTTCTGCACTTTTTATATAAATACTTTTTATTATAAAGTTTTTCTTTTCATTGGCCAAAGAGAAGGTATGTTATACTTTCTGCACTTTTTATATAAATACTTTTTATTATAAAGTTTTTCTTTTCATTGGCCAAAGAGAAGGTATGTTATACATTTCTGCACTTTTTATATAAATACTTTTTATTATAAAGTTTTTCTTTTCATTGGCCAAAGAGAAGGTATGTTATACATTTCTGCAATTTTTATATAAATACTTTTTATTATAAAAGTTTTCTTTTTCATTGGCCAAAGAGAAGGTATGTTATACATTTCTGCACTTTTTATATAAATACTTTTTATTATAAAGTTTTTTCTTTCATTGGCCAAAGAGAAGGTATGTTATACATTTCTGCAATTTTTATATAAATACTTTTTATTATAAAGTTTTATTTTCATTGGCCAAAGAGAAGGTATGTTATACATTTCTGCACTTTTATATAAATACTTTTATTATAAAGTTTTCTTTTCATTGGCCAAAGAGAAAGGTATACTCGCATTTCTGCACTTTGTTATCACATCTCTAACTCAAAAATAAAAATGTTATTTACATTCTTCTGACATCTGACAAGCTACATCCGTTGGGTCTACTAGTCTTGACCTTGGCAGATGCCACATACCTATAGGTATAGGTATCCTCTTCATTCCAGTTGGACAGCTTCCTTCCAAGAACTGCCGCCTTTTGGAATAGTCTTCTGGCAGGTTGTTATTCCAGTTACTACAATCTTGACCTTCCCAAGTTGAGACTTAATTGCTAATCTTTCGGACATAACCTCATGAACTGCACATTGCTTTTTCTTATGCTCATACGATACCATAGTAACCCTCTGTTGTGAGCGTTCAGTGATGGATGTGCATTGTGGTGCAGTGGAGGTCAGCTTGGAAAGAGAAATTGGTGAGCCGAGTTCGAATTCCAGTTGAGAACCCTGCATTCACATAAGCACTGGTACCCACTTCCCTCCAGTTATGGGTTTAATAACAGGATGGGGCCTGAAGGCAACCCATCTAGTGTTGGTGTCACAATAAAAACACCCTTGGTAGCCCTGGCAAAGCATCAAGTATTCAGCTATTTGACAAGATTATGAATTTTGCTATAAACTGCTCCAGGCTTCCAAATGCACAAGAAATACTGGAGGGGTGTAGTGAGTTCTTATCTCGGCCGAGGCCGCAGGATGATGATGATCGTGAGTGGCTCTTAGGTCTTGTATTGGATAAACATCAGTAAAAAGTAAAGTATATTTGATAAACCCAACTGTTGCATGCATTTTCTTTAGTGTCTATGTTTTGTTTTCTCTATATGCTCTATATGCAGATGTGCATTGTGTTGCAGTGTTTATTGGCTTGGAACAAGAAATTAGAGAGCTGAGTTTGAATTCTAGTTGAATTCATTATATTTATATACATGCAAATACTCTTGGGAAAGGTATGAATCTGTCACTTTTTCCTTCAGCTGTGGGTTAAATAGCAGGACAGATTGGGTTCTATAGCCTTGGTTGGCAACCAGTCTACCACAGAACATAAAGGCAACCAACTGTAGAAAAATCTTCAGCCCAGTTAGTCATTCCACTTTCAAGACATGATTGCCCAGGCATGTATCATATATGGCACTTAACTGACTGATATGCTTAGTAATTTCAGTGATATTGTTTTTTTCAGATATTATCCATTTTTTTCTAATTTTATCAACTTTAAAATAAGAAATGCTTATATAATGATAATTTATTGAAGTAGTCCATGTTTTTTCTGTAATTCTAGTTTTAATCATAAAAATTTTTCTTTACAGAGCGTTAAAGTAGCTGCATTGGTTATAATAGTTTTCAACTTTTAGTGTGAATAATTGGTTTGATGAAAGGCTGGAAATTTAAATGGGATAGGTGTAAAGATTTATTTTGTTCAATGAATCTCTGCATAGATCTCTGTGATTATTACTACTTTTTCTGCGTGCTATTTCCCTTCAGGACGTTGGCGATCATGACTCTCAATAATTTCCTGTCCTTTGTAGTTATTAATAAATTTTCTCTTTTTGTGGTTTCTCCTAAATCCTATTCGACCATGCATTTGTAAATTATGCATTGTTTTCCTCTTTTCTTCCTACTGTCAAAATATCCTGGGAATATCCGTCTTTCATCATTATAAAAAAATACCTGGAAATTTCAACTCTGTCTTTCTGATGTTAAGTGAAAGTGTTTTTTGTCTTCACTATATCTAAAACTTTATTGTTGCACACATGTTTTGTCTATTGTATTCTCAGCATCCTTCTGTAGAACCCCATTCGTGTTGCTTCAAGTCTCTTCTTTATCTGTAAGAACCTCTTTTCTTTGTTTTCCATAATATTTTCCTGTTTCTTATTACATTGTTTAGCTTTTGGAAAGTATATTTCATTATCCTAAGGTGCCTTTTGATTTCAGTGTTGCACTTTCTGTCCTCTGTTAAAACACTTCCCTGATATTTAAATTGTTATTCTTGTTTGCTGCTTTTGCTAACAACCATGCATTCTATCTTCTTGCAATTGATGTTTAGTCTTTTCTTCTTGCTTTCCTTTTATACCTTCTATAGTAGTTCCTGTAGTTTATTTTTTGTGTCTGCTGTCAACACCATGTCATTTGCACATCTTATGTTAATGTTGTGGTCACCAATAATGAATCCTTGTAGAACTTCTAATTCTCACAGAATCACCTCACTGTATCGTGTGAATAAATCTGGTAAGAAATGACATACTAGTTTTAGTATTTTGTAAAATTAGTGAAATCATTTTCTATCTGTATGTTGGTGATTTGCTACTCCTGTAAGTTCTGGATTATTCTCGTATCTTTCCAACATAGATCTGTCAATTACTGATGCTAAACATCTCTTCAGTTAAGTGACTGATTAAATTCATAAATATTTTCTTCAAGTTAAAACCTCTTTCTGAGTTTTATTTTCTTGATCATTTTTTAAATAAGTTTCAATGTTTTATATAATAATGAAGAAAATAATGTTTATTTTTGGCATCAATTAAGTTTCTGCATAAGTAGCAAGTTGTACACAGTTATGAGTAAAATAACAAAGCAAACTTGGCTTTCTAGATATGGTAAGCAATCTTGGAAAAGAATAACTTTGAATTAAAAAATATAGAAGGAGTGACAGGACACTACTCACCTATCTATTCACAGGAAAAATTAAAGCAGTGCACACTTGACAGATATTAAAAAAGAAGCTGTGTAGAGTCATGATCACTTTCATTCTGAAGAAATATAACAGAGAGAGAGAGAGAGAGGCAAACTTATGGCTTTCAATGGAAAGCAAGTATCAGTAAACCTCTTTTGGGTTCCAGGAAACTCCTCCATATTTTTTTTTATTTTCAGTAGTGCTATTTAAATTGGTACTACTGTGATCTTCATGCATTACCATGTTTTCATTTCTCTGGTAGGGTCCAGGTACTTACCCAATTTTTAATTTCTTATATTTTGTCATGTGGTATACTGGAACAGTGAAATCCACTATTTTGAATGTCTTTAGTCTTATTCTAAATCTAGTCTTCTTGACTTGATGTGATTTTTACGACTATTAACAGTAGAAGTAGTAAGTTTATATTGATCTTCATTTCAAGATCGTTCATGTAATCAAGTTGATTGTAGTTACTGAAATGGAAAGTGCTTGGTTAACAAAGGTCAAGTGGCCAGTTAAACAGAAAGCAACATGGGATAAGTTTTCAACTTCCTTTTACTCAGGAGTGGTCAAGTAGTCAAGATATATGGATAGCTTAATGGTTATTAGAGTGGAAAGTTGATTCAGTGAGCCAAATTTACATTCCAGCCTAGTTTCTTGCATTTACTTTGCACCAGTGCCTTTGGGAAAGGCATGATTCCATCGCATTTGGCCAAGCTAAATGTTAAATAGCAAGTACACTCAGTTCTTTAGCGTCCAGTGGCATTTAGCTTAGCTGATGTAATTTTTTCTATAATTTACTTAATACAAAGCCCTAAAGCTACTCAATGTAGAGAGTTACTGAATGATGTATGAACATAAAAGGAGGAGAAAAGAAATGCAGTTTATGATGTTATTTAGGAAAGACAGGGGTGAACATAACATTTGGAGAGTTTAAGATCAAAGTGATCAAAAAAATTTGCTCAAGACATTTTTCTACAAGATAGCAGTTCTTGAGAAGAAGCCGAGTAGAACTTCCTTCATACTAACGGAATATGATGGGAATGAGGATGGTTTGTTCAACCTTGCAAGTCATAATGGATTTTAGCTGTGAAGGTTAAGACTGGTAGAAGATTGCAACATTTTGTCTGTGAGAAAGGGATTGTAGGATGGAAAAGAATTAATCCTCAATCGGGTTGCATAGACACCTTTGAACTCCATCAAACCTGGAAAGTGAGGAGTGGGTACTTCTAGTCCAGATATGGCAGCAATACTTCATTTTGGGGATGATTTGGTTTTTGTAAAATTATTTGTCTTAAACACAAAATGAAAAATAGTTCTTCCCAAAAAGAGTGTAGATTAGTAGTCTCACACACAAAACACAAAAGAGTTCTTCCCAAAGAAAGTGTAGACCAGTAGTCTGAAACTTGGGAACGCAACAAGAGTTCTCCCAAAGAGAGTCCTTTCTTAACCCCAGCAGACTAGAAGGAGAGATTTATATCTCCTCAAATCTCATAGGTGGTGTGATTTTGTGTCAATTTGACAGTATAAAAAAAATAATGCTTCCTCACGAGATTCTTTTTATATACAGATCTCATGAAGTAAGTTGTTTTTTTGTTTTTTTTTAACTATATAAAGTTAGATCATATCAGGAGAAGTCAGATACTTACTGGAACAGTATAAAGAACAAACCATTTTTCCAGTGTCATTAGTTATGGATTATATATGAGGTCTGAGGTGAGCTTGAGCCTAAATAGATGTCCAAAACATGGAGCCACAGTAAGAGTAAAATTGTCCAACATAATATGTAAAAGTTCAGAGCTTGTTCAGTGATGGCATAATGTTACTAGTTTAGTTTTGAGAATATTGAATATTACGAGCCCGTTTTTCCTCCATTGGGCCACTAGGCCTAGGTCAGAGGAAAGATCATCTGCCACATTCTAGTCATCCTGATTTTTACAAGTTCACCTACAAATTATTATATTGCTTGCATAGATATTCACTAAAGATCTGATTATGTTCTTACACAGATCATCTAAACTTATTTATAAATGGAACTTTGTCTGTGTTTGTGTGTGTGTATGTGTGTGTTTTACCTATAGACTCCGAAACGGCTGAACTGATTTTCTTGAAAATTTATACAGTTGTACTATAAGCATCTGCAAGTGTTCTTAACTAGGTTCTGTGTCGAGGTACTCTCAATAAATATCAAAACGTTATGGGGATTGATGGCTATGTTTGTGAATTGGCCTTGTACCAGACATGGTTGACTGTTCCTACCTGAAACACTAACTAGTAGCAGTCTGTTTCATGCTTAAATGCAATTTCTAACGAGAATAATTTCTCATAAATATAGCTTACCTTAAATTTTACTTTATTGAAATCTCTGAAAATTGTAAATACTATATATAATAGAAAATTTATTAAAAATGTAAAAAATTAATATTTTAGTAAGATAAATATACTCATGATATTATAAGTATGTTTGTGTAAAACTTTAACATCCAGAATAAATACTTTCACTTAATCAATGGCAATAAAAACTTAGATATAGACTGACTAACAGAGAAAAAGTAAAACTAAAAAAGAAAGCATTCAAGATGAGACAGTACCATATTTTCTTGTGTGTAATATGACTTTAGTATCCTACTGAATATTGTATAATGTAATATAATACATTAGTATAACCATATATAATGATAATTTTATAGGTTTATTATTTTCTTATTTTAGTGATTGGTTTCTTTTATTTATCATTTAAATAGAAATTATGATGATGACAATAACAATCATAATGATATTCCTAACGGTATTAACGAGCCACCTTAACAGGACAGAATATGGCTATAAGATATCTCAAAAGAAAATAAGCCATCTATTTTACATGGATGATTTAAAGTTGTATTCTAGGAATGATAGTGAGATGGAAGGTCTTCTACAAACTGTAAAATGTTTCAGTGAAGACATTGGAATGTAATTCAGTTTGAATAAATGTGATAAAGCATCACTACAACTAACATCCTTTATTAGCTTAAACCCTGGGGTAACAATCAAAGATTTAGAGCAAGAAGAAGCTTATAACTACCTCAGTGTTAATGAGGGTGAAGGAATTCAAAATAAAAAATGAAAAAGAAGAGACAACTGAAGTTCCTGGGACACTCAATGAGGAAGGAGAGCCTGGAGAACCTGATACTGACTGGCCAGATAGAAAGAGAGACAGAGGAAAACAGCGGATAACATATTTGCAGGGCCTGATCAGGTGGTTGACGGAATGGGGGTTGACAGGAGTAATGGGAGCAAACACACTAGGAGCCACAAGAGATATGGAGACGTGGAGAACCATGATCGCCTACGTCCTGAAAGGACATGGCACATAGAAGAAGAAGAAGAAGAAGAAGATTTTGGAATAAAATTCAGTTTGAATAAATGTAATAAAGCATCACTACAACTAACATTCTCTATTAGCTTAAACTCTGGGGTAACAATCAAAGATTTAGAGCAAGAAGAAGCTTATAACTACCTCAGTGTTAATGAGGGTGAAGGAATTCAAAATAAAAAATGAAAAAGAAAATAGTGCAAAAGGAATATTATAGAGGGATGCAACTGATATGAAGAACTGAACTGAATTCTTAAAACAGACTTATGTTCATTAATAGCATTGCAATCTGAGTGGTTCAATACAGATTCAACATCTTGCACTGGACTCTAAAAGACATCAGACAAGTAGATTTTAAGACAAGGAAACTTCTTTCTAAGTTTAACAAACAATATCCAAAGGCTGATACAGACCATTGATACATACACTCCCTATGTAACCCTCTGCGCTACAGTGGCAGTGGAATGCCTTGCTCGAGGTGAAACGATTAAAAAAAAAAATCTTGTACAGAAGGTGGAAGAGATCGTATTCATCTAGAATTGTCATATAAGACAACAACTATTAGTATACTAACATACATGAAAACAACAAAGGTCTGAATGATAAAGTTATTCAAACAACAAGCAAACAAAAAGGAAAATATTCAATCATGAAAGAAGGTTGCAAATGCAAATAAGATTTGCATTTAATAGATTCTGTAGAAAACAAAAACAGAACCCAAGAACCAACTGTTGCAGCAAGAAATATAAGAAAAAAAAGCCAAGGATAAAGCTCTTGAACAGATGAAACAATGCTGGCAAAACAAATCTTTGCATGGCCAATATCCAGAACATGTTAATAAAGCTGATGTTGATAAAGTTAACACTCTCTGATGTTTACAAGCATCTGGATTAAAGGCTGAAATGAAAAACTTTGTTCTTGCAGCATAAGACCAGAGTCTTTGCATTAAGAATTTTCAGGCAAATATCATACATATTAATACAGATCTAAAATGCAAGTTCTGTGAAAAATATCAGGAAACTATAGACCATCTAATCTCAGGATGTTCTATGATGGATAATCTTCATGTAATTCTTTAAACAAGGCATCTTGACACTTTGTGGGGATAACCAATCGTGATCCCCATAAAACGCACTCACTTGCACTGATAACTCCTCCTTTCTCTTTGTGTACAGTTGAAAATCCTGAAATTCATTGTATGGCTATCTTTGTATGATCTATTTACGCACTTGAAATAACACAGGATCCATGGATATATACAAAATATCAGCTTTTGCCATAACAGGAGTTAAATCTAAAGCTATCACAGAGAATACTACTTCCTCCAACCAAGATAAATGTGTAATTTAATCCTCCACCGGTAGTCAACTTAGTACATCTGCATTGAGAATCTTTGAACCAGGTTTGTATACAAGCTGATAGTGGTAGTTTGAGAATACCAATGTGCAACACTATACTCTAGCACTTACTATGCGTAATATTTTTTGGTCCTTTTTTAAAAGCCCAAGTTTATTAGTAACACTATTTTGTTTTTGTAAATAAACTTTGCTTTTTCATTTTACATATTCATTGAGGTTAAAAATGTTTCAGACTTGTCTTTTTATTCCCCACCCTCCACAGAAAAATTGTACATACAGAACTATTTACGACAAGAGAGTCTCTGAGGATTAAATAAGGAAGTGTTGTTTTCGTGCAAGAGTTATTGTGGTATTCTAGGATCAGTGCCATACCTGAAAAATGTATAGTCTTGGAGGATTTTTAAAATATAAGGGACTTAGAATCAGTAATGACTTCAGCCTTCCAGCCATAAATTTATTTATGGAATTTGCTCACTCCAAAAATTACTGCTAGTCCTTCACATTCTATTTGCGTATAATTCTGTCCTGCTTTTGATAATGTTCTCGAGACAAAGTAAATTGATTTTTTCTCTTCCATCTTTCATAATATATGACAAAACTGCCCCAATACCAACTGGGAATACATCCACAGTCATTATAATTTTCAATTCAGGGTTGTAATGAACTAAAACATCAGCTGATATTAATAACATTTTCAGTCATTCAAATGCAATTTTCTCACTTATTCCCCATTTTCATGAGACTCCTATTTGTAATAACACTTACAATGGAACTAGAAGAGTGCTGATATATAAATACCAATAGAAATATTTAACAAAAGTTAGATAACTGCACACTTCTGACATAGTCTTTGGTGTTGGTACTCTTTGAATAGCATTAACCTTATCCTAAGTTAGATGAATTCCTTTAAAATCACTCATGTGACTCAGATAAACTATTGACAACTCCTTGAACTGATATTTCTCACTTCTAAAGTGGAGATCTGCATTTCACCATCTTCATAACTAAAATGCAAATTTTGGTTATGTTATGATGTAATGAATAGGCATACATCTTGATTTCCCCTCACAGGAATATGATTGGCTGGTGTCAGCCATAAATACAGACTAAAGCAAAGACACCTATGGATTACACCTATTGCATAAACCTACACCTAAGCATACTGCATATGACTACAACGAGTACCAGTCCATTACGTCTACTTGCTAGATCGTCCTACCTGGTTACATTTGCTAAAACCACTTAGCTACTTCGAACAATATAGATATCCCTTTCTGGGACATATTATGCTCCATATTTTTGCCTGAGATTAAAATGTTGATATAAGCAGCAGTCATTGGAATATCTTTGAATTAGTATGTTGATAAACTCCAGGGGAAGAAGCAATTCAAAACACAATTTGGTGTAATTGAAAATACCCTTATGACTGTTTATGGTAGTTAGTTCTTGTGTCTGTTCCTCTAAAGAAATCTGCAAATATGAATTGCTCAAATTCAATCTTGTAAACCAAGGTCCACCTGAGAAACATCTGTATTTGGAATAGAGTAATTGCCTGTAAGTAAGGCAGGGATTACTGTTTTTTTAAAATTGCCACAAATCCTAACTTGACCATTTTTCTTTAACACTGGAATAATGGGTGAGGCCCATTCAGATAAAAGGACTGGTTTGATAACAGAAGTAGCAACCATGTGATGAACCTTTTTAGGAGTGTTAACGGTATTGGTTGAGCTCTCATGAACTGAGGGGTACTGGTAGGTTTTATATGCAGCTTTGCTGTTGAATCTTTTAAAGTGCCCAGGCCCGATTTAAAAGGCTCATAAAATTCTTGCTCCAAGTTGGTCCATATAATTTGAGTAGAGGTAGCCAATAGATTAACTGGTAATCTTTCCAACCAATCCCATCCAAAAAAATTGGACTCTGATCAGGTACAACCAGCACTCTTAAATTATAGGTTTATATAGATTATATATAAATTATAGTTTAAATAGGTTTTCCTTTGATGTTTCACAGTTTCATTTACAACTCCCCAAAGCTAAATGATATGCCTGGATTAAGTACGCAATTTTTGCATTAAACCCTTTTTATAAAAGACTGCATCAGGTAGTTTTTTGAATTGCTTAACAGAGAAAATGAACACTTAATGTCAATATCTATTTCACAGCTGATTCTATTTAACTCGGATTTACACCTATAAGGTTAAGGTGTGTTGGCATTAATTCTATTTAATGATATATCAGTGTGTTTTGTTCTTGGATGCAGTATGCCTGCTTTGCCTGTTGTTTGTTTTTGCACTGTTTTGAAAAATGATGCTTATTTTGGCAAATTAAAACAAATTTTTGCTGGACACTGTATACATTTTTCATGTCATTCTCTTGAAATTTTGTCAAACTCTGATTTACCGTAGACATTTTGTGCATGTTAGATATGCTTCTTATTCATGTTTGACAAGTCAATGGCTGCTAATTCCATGGCCTAAGCCACTTTAAAAGTTGTTCCAAATGACATGTCCTCAAATAATAATTTTCTTAAAAGTTCTTGTTATTTAACCTACACACAAATTTGTCACATAATTTGTCACATAATTTGTCACATAATGCTCTTACTAAAAATATTACAAATTCACATGTTGATGATAAATGTTCAAACCAAACAAAGAAATTCACCCGCTTCTTGGTTGGCATTATAAAACTGGTGACTTTCCGTGATGACAAAGTGTTTGGGTTGAAGTGTTCTAGCAACGAATGCCTAATTTCCTCAAATATTCTATTACATGGTTTCTGTGGTGCTCATGAATCCTCTAAGACTCTGTACATTTTTCACCTATGGCTCTGAGTAAGATAGCTTTATATTTTATCTCTGTTTGCTGTCCCCTGAACTACAGGTTGTTGCAGCAAAATCCGACACTTGACAAAAAAAAATGACATAGGCAATAAAAACAAAAGTTGTATATACTGAGACCTGACAGTTTATTTAGCAGAAGTTAGAGTTACATATTACATTATTTTTCAATGTAATCTCTGGCAGCAGTGACGGCCATTTCAGGGTGGGCATGAAATAAGTCACACACTTTGGTGACCAAGTCCTTGTCCATAGTGGTGAACACCTCCATGATGGCAGCTTTCAGATAGTTAAGCGTGTTGTGGGCGGGCGTGCTTGCTGATCTTGGCCTTGATCATGCTCCAGAAGAAATATTCAAGGTTATTGCAGTCAAGTGAGAAGGGCGGCCACAAGTCTGGTGACCAGTGGTGAGGAACATTGTTGAGCAGCCACTCCTAGGTTGTCTTGGCCTTATGTGCAGGAAGAGGTAGGGGTGTCCAGCAGTGATCTCATCTATCCAGGGCTTTACCAAGTTTCTTGGCAACTCCTGGTAGATCTCAACAGGAACTCTCAGGCCCTTTTGAGAGAATGCTGAGGTTCTTCTCTGATGAAAAAAATTTAATCCAGGGCCAGATAAGCAACAGGTAGAATCACATTGAAGAGGTTCTCGCCATGAAGCATACAAAATTTTCATTCTCTGTCATGGTCCTTGGCATCATCTCCAGCAAGGAGGATGTCATGACTGTTCCTTTTTTCAAATTTTGTTGCAATACCCTGTATGTCATTTGCTAAGAAAACTGTTCCAAATGGTTCAGGTATGACAAAATGACATTGTTTGTCACCTTCAAGTTCAAATAGAAAATCAGTCCATACCCATGAAT
This sequence comes from Ascarosepion bandense, assembly GCA_037127315.1. NCBI lineage: Eukaryota > Metazoa > Mollusca > Cephalopoda > Sepiida > Sepiidae > Ascarosepion > Ascarosepion bandense. The sequence goes on from JBBBDQ010000365.1 coordinate 1,183,700, forward strand.
TTTTTGTTGTGAAGAACCTAAATAGAAATGTTATACTTGGCTGTGATTGACTGATGCAAAAGAGGGTGAGAATGTATTTTGATTTGGGGGCCTTGAGAATTGGAGAGGAATGTGTTGCATGAGAAAAGGATGCTCATATTTCCTCCATTATTAGGTTAGCACAAAACCCAAGCACCTGCACACATGTATAGGACAAAATAAGTTTAGAAATGGAGTTAGCATATGAGAAAGAACAGATGAGTCAGTCAGTTAAGTGCCATACGTGATACACGCTTGGGCGATCATGTCTCAAAAGAGACATGACTGACTGGGCAGAAGATTATCCCACAGTAGGTTGCCATTGCTTTCTGCGGTAGACTGGTTGCCGACCAAGGCTATAGAACCCAATCTGTCCTGCCATTTAACCCATAACTGGAAGGAAGAGATGGATTAATACCTTTCCCAAGGGTATTTGTGCGTAAGTGAATACAATGGATTCAACAGGAATTTGAACTCGGCTCTTCGGTTTCTCGTTCCGAGCCGATATCCACTGTACCACAATGAGTAGTGAATACATTAACAATTTCAGTAGTATAGCAGTAGCTAACACTGTGGCTGCTGCCAAGTTACCCTAGAAAATAGGCCTAAATTCTTGTTGCAACCAGATCCTATTTTGCAAAATCAGCAGGTTTGTTTCTTGGCAAAGCTAGCTCTGTATTCCATTACCAGTGGCTTTGTCACTCCTTAGGATACTATCGCTAGACAAATTAGTACCCTTCCTTGCACTATACAGCTATAAATGGTTGACTACTCCCTTATACCTCCGGCGTAGGAATACACAGTCGTTGTTCTCAGGCCAAATGCCTAAAACGGCCTTTTCAGCTTCAGACTGCAAAGAGGATGGTCACACCCTAGTTTTTCTTTCTGCTACTAGACACTGGTTTTAGTTAATGGCCACTAGCAATGTGCCAGAAAAGATAAATCTTTTCTTTGATTTTTTTTTCCTAAAGTTGAGTTTAAGCTAAGTATATTTTAGCACCTTATAAATGTAATTTTTAACACTTTGCTATTATTTCTAAAAAATATTCTCTACCCTTCTTCGTAAATGTTAAAACCCAAAACTTTTCTGCTGATTTTCCTATTTGTAAAAACCCTCATTTATTGTATATAAAGCATAAAACTTCCTTAAAAGTTTTATTCTCTTTAATGTTTTTTGTATCTTAAAAATGTATCGTTTTCTCTTTTATTTTATGTTCGTTTTAAATTTGTTGCAGTTTTCACAAGGCTGCAGTTATATGTGAAATAAATGTTGTTTTTTACATATTATGTGGCTTTTGTCAGTCCTTCTCTAGACGGCCGTAACAAACACGGTAGTAAAAATTGCTAAGTCTTGTAGATCTACATTGGTAATAATAATTAACACTGACCAAACAGTTACCTTGAAACAGGAAATCCAATTCCTAAATGTGAAAGGGTAGGTTGTGTGACTGAAATTCTTCTTCTTCTTCTTCTTCTTCTTCTTCTTCTTCTTCTATGTGCCCTGTCCCTCCAGGATGTAGGTAATCATGGCTTTCCACATTTCCCAATCCCTGGTGGCTCTGAGCATGCCTTCTCCTGTTACATCATGCAATCCTCGTTCCATCATCCACAAAATTAGGTCCTTCAAATATGTTATCCATTGATTTCCCCTGTCTCTTTTTCCCTCTATCTGGCCTCTTAGTATCAGATTCTCCAAGCCCTTCTTCCTCATTGCGTGTCCCAGGAACTTCTGCTGTCTCTTCCTGATGCTCAGTATTAATTTCCTTTTTGTTTCCATCATTTCCAAGACCTCATCATTGCTCACATGCTCGATCCATGATATTCGCAGCATGCTTCTGTAGAACCACATTTCAGTTGCTTCAAGTTTTTCCTTCATCTTTGATGATATTGTCCAGCATTCACTGCAATATTAGAAGACAGACAGCATGTAGCAATCCAGTATTTTCTTCCTTGTTTCTAGTGGAATTGTCTTGTTTCTTAATACCTTACTCAACTTCTGGAATGCTTCCTTCGCCATGCCATTTCGCCTTCCGATCTCTGTGTTGCACTTTCTGTCTTCTGTTATAAAACTTCCCAGGTATTTAAATTTTTGTACCTGCTTGATTCTAGTATCCCCGACCTTTATTTGGCATATTAGGCTGCCCTTTTTACTGATGACCATGCATTCGGTTTTCTTGCAGTTTATTTCTAGTTCTTTCTTGTTACTTTCTTCTGCTACCTTCTGTAGGAGATCTTGTAGTTTCCTTTCTGTGTCTGCTATCAGCACTGTAACATCTGCGTACCTTAGCTTGTTTAAATTGTGGCCTCCAGTTACGAATCCAGACATATCTTCTAGGGTCCTCAAAATATTCTCACTGTACAAGTTGAACAGATCCGGTGAAAAGACACATCCTTGTCTTATGCCCCTTTCTATCTTTGTATATCTACTCAATTCATTACCTGTCCGTATGCGAGCGGTTTGCTGCCAGTAAAGATTTTTTATTACTCTCAAGTCTTTCCCAAAAATGTCGAGGCTGCTGAGCATCTTCATCAGTTCTTTATGGCGTATTTTGTCAAACGCCTTTGCATAATCAGTAAAGCACAGGTATAAGTCCTTCTTCATTTGTATTGCCCTTTCGGAAAGCATCGTAATCATAAATATGGCATTCCTTGTTCCCATGTCTTTAACGCAACCACAGTGTTCTTGTCCTATCTCTGGCCTGATTCTGCTTCTCGCTTTATTCATCAGGATTCAGACAATCAGTTTTGTTATATGGCTCATTAAACTGATGGTTCTGTGGAGTTCGCACTCGTTTGCTCCTAGCTTCTTAGGTAGTGCTATGAAGACAGACTTGATGAGATCATCTGGTATAACACCACTATTATAAATTTCATTTATTATTTCAGTAATTTTTTCTATTCCAGATTCTTCCAGGGCTATCAGCAGCTCTATGACTATGCTGTCTGGTCCCGTTACTGAAATTCAGTCAGTCAGTTAAGTGCCATACGTGATACACGCTTGGACAATCATGTCTCAAAAGAGACATGACTGACTGGGCAGAAGATTATCCTGCAGTAGATTGCCATTGCTTTCTGCGGTAGACTGGTTGCTAGCCAAGGCTATAGAACCCAATCTGTCCTACTATTTAACTCATAACTGGAAGGAAGAGACGGATTAATACCTTTCCCAAGTAAGTTACCTTTGCGCGTAAGTGAATACAATGGATTCAGCTGGAATTTGAACTCAGCTCCCCGATTTCTCATTTCGAGCCGATATTCAATGCACCACAATGCACATCCTGAAATTACTATGCCCAAAAGACAAAAGAATAAAAATGCCGATGTAAATTTAGAAAAAATACATACACTTGGATGTGCATTGTGGTGCAGTAGATATTGACTTGAAATGAGAAATCAGGGAACCAAGTTCAAATTGCAGTTGAATTTATTGCATTCACTTACGCACAAATACTCTTGGGAAAGGTATTAATCCATCTGTTCCCTCCAGCTATAGATCAAATAACAGGACAGATGGGTTTCTATAACCTTGATTGGCAACTAGTCTACCGCAGAAAATAATGGCAACCTACTGCAGGAAAAATTTTCTGCCCAGTCATTCATGTCCCTTTCGAGACATGATCGCCAAAGTCTGTATTACATATAGCACTGACTGACTGATATACATTGGAAGAATTCAAGCCCAAAATTAGGAGGCTACTGAAAAGAAATAGAAATTTGTTCGGTAATGACAACAAAAATTTGGGAAGGACTGACATTGTGGAGCTGTGTATCAATACTGGAATGCATAAGCCCATAAGAAAGTGACCATATCGCACACCACTCAAATAAAGAAAGATGGTTGGTTCAGCAGTTGATGAAATGATGCAAGCAGGTGTAATTGAGAGGTTCAATAGCTAATGGGGTTTTCCGATAGTTCTAGTGGAGAAAGATGGCAGTAAGATATTTTCTGTAGACTTTAGAGATCTCAACAAAATTGCAAAGAAATATGCTCAACCTCTTCCTGTTATTATTATATAATGGCATCACTTGGGTTGAAAAGATATTTTTTGAAGCTTGACTTAAAAGTGTAGTACTGGCAAATTAAACTCATGACAATGACAAAGAGAAAAGTGCATTTACTTGCCATTTTTGTTTCATTTCAATGTTATGCCATTTGGGCTCTCAAATGCCCCTGGTAGCTTTCAGGAATTAATGCCAGTTGTTTTACGGGGACAACAATATTTTGCTCTAGCATACCTGAATGGAAGACCACTTGATGCATATAGATGTGGTGAATACAAAATAAAAATAACTTTCTTTTCTCTACTGCTTTCAAGTTTGCAAGCCAGTGTTAAACTTTTTTTTTTTTTTGCCAATAGAATAAAAAGATTAGCTCCATACTGAAGAAAAAAGACTAAAGCAAATTTTGCAAGTCTGTGTGAAGTATATTCTAACCAATGAAAATGGAGCAATTTACAAGTGGAGAAAAGGTAACAAACTGATGTGAAATTGCTTTTTGATATAAAGAAAGAAAGTTGAATTAAACAGAGACAAGGGAGCAGAGAACAAAGAGTTAACACCAGCCACAATGTAACAGAAATTTTAGGCTGCTTGGACACAACTGTCATGGCAACTTACATCCGCACCCTGTCACCTTCTCTCTCATGCTGCTTTCATTATTATCTCTCCTTCTTTCTCTTTACCTACTCACTGTCTACAACAAAAAGAAAGGAACAAAGATTTAACTACTATTTGTTGATACGTACAGTTTAATAATTTCATACATACAAATTAATTTTTTATGTTTGGTAAATAAATTTTCATTTATTTATGCAAACAAGGCAGTTTTATCTTTTCAACCTTCTGATAATCTTAAATTGTGGGGACTTCAATTGTGTTTGGCATAAGGCCAATTTGATAAACATGCTGGAGGTCCCTAGATAGACATGGTCTTGAGTAGTTTGCATAAATATAATCTCAACCAGCTAAGTGTGAGTTCTTTCAAAAAAAGACTCACTACCTGGGCTTCAAAATTAGGGAAGTAATCATACAAAAAAGTAATCATGAAAAAGTTAAGTCTATAAAATCAGTTTCAACTCCAACCACTCTTAGACAAGTGAGGGCCTTCATTGGAATAACCTCCTACTTTCACTGCTTTGTTAGGAATAACACAAAGAAAATGAAAAAACCATGGTGATAAGTGTCATAGCAAGACTAAAGATGCAGGGCTTGAGATTGATTGGGATTACCATAAGAACCACCATAAGAAAGGAAAGTTAGACATGCACTGATGGATAAGGTTTTAGGGAAGAAAACTGCATTTGAGATAGAGGGTTAGATTAGCTTCCATGTAACAATGCTTGTGATAGTTGCAGTCTGTGTAGAAAACGTTACGTATTTACAGTGTGATGGCCCCATTATTTTAGACTAAGTTAGTAGAAACTGCAGGTGATACAACTAATCCTCCAAGCAACATGCCCATCATCAAAAGATGCAATCAGACCTTTAGGTAATTTTTCTTTCTCGTTTTTGTTGTTGTTGTTTTCTCAAGCAGACTTTGAATGATATACATTGCAAATAATGGCAGATTCTGTGTTCAAACATAGTGTGGTTTAAATTAAGGAAATTACATGGACTAGAGCAGAGGCATGCATGACATATGCAAAGGTCTTTTAATCGATGTTATTTTTAAAATTTTTAAAAGTGTGGTTACTGCCTACAAGCATGTGGTCATGCATTGAGATGTCTATGGGTGTGATGCAGTGTGGAAAGAAGGAAAAAAATTCTGAAACATTTCAGAACTTTCTTCAGATGTATGTGTTCTACCAAAGAAAAAATCAAACTCTCTCACTTTGTCTTTCAGTGCATAGTGCATTATTTTTTGTTTAAAGATATTCTTCAGGGTATCATAAAGAAGTTGGTTGATGCTGCTAAGTTGATAAGAAACTCATTAGAGAAAAAGGGGATAGCTAAAGCAAATCAGTCCTTTAGTTGGCCAGTATGAGGATATTGAGTCAGTGATGAACAAAAAAATAAATTAAAAAAAGAAAGAATAAAGGAACAAAAGGAACAATAAAAACAGAGTTAATGTCTAAATGAAAAGGCAGAGGATATTGCCATAGCAAAAGATGCTATAAGTCAGTTATGGATATGATTGGAGTCTGAGACATGCAGAAAACATTGGAAGTTTACAAACAGACATGAAAGATAAATTCTCTTATAGTTATGAGTTATGTAATCACTTGTCTCAGAATAGTGATTTCTAAGTGTGGCTTAAATGTGGTGTAAGGCCAAAATTATGGAGCACCTGGAGAGGATCGGTCTCACTGCTCAGTTGTAATTGTTCTAGCACTAGCCATTACACCATGTTGTGGTTCTCAACTCAGTGGAAGTTAAAACAAAAGATAAAAAAGGAAACATTTTTTATGCAAAACACGCTATGGCCCGATTCATTATTATGCCTAACTTAAGAGGCTAAATTTGAGTTACACTGGGGAAAGTGTCTCAAGCATAGAATTAACAGGAAAGAAACATGCGCACAATTGCAGAGAAGAGAAGAAAGTGTCACCTTTGATATTGATGTTGATAATTTTGTATTACTTTTGCAGGTGTTGTTCTGTATCATTAATTGAATTTTTTGTTATTATATGTAAATGTTTTGTACAATTAACTCGATTGTATGGTAGAGAGGTAGTGAAGGAGAGATGTACTTAAAATGTTCATAGGTGAACATTTGGAAAAATGATATGAGAGGAATGTAATATATTTCTGTGACCCACAGAAATAGCAAAAGTGTGTTTATGTCAAAGGCTGTGGTTTCAAGGTCAAAAAATATAAAAGAAAGAAAGAATATTTTTCCAGTGGGCATAGAAGTAGAATCATGAGGGTATCATCCCTGTGGTATAATGGTAAATGTGATATTCATATACACTTGTTTCTTTAAGAGGCGAAAATGAAGGTAGTGATCGTAGAAACAATATTCTTGATGATTGTTGAAAACAATGAAATAACTGCCTGCATTTCTGGGATAAAGAATTATCATTACTTACAGTATTTACATGTGAACTATTTTTCTCATCTTTATCACAATGTTTCAGTTGTCATGTCTGTCAGCCTTCATCAGGTGCTTGTCATTCCAGAATTCTGAACTGATCCCTTTATTTAATCTATGGGGGCAAATTGTTCTCATTCCACTGATCATATCTAGGAATATTTCATCAATTTTTTATTTCGTACTGCCAATTATTACTTACCCTGCTAACACTTAGGTGAAGTGTGCACTGTTCAGCCCAGGGATTGAACTAAAAATTACTGTCATCATATTCACAAGCCAATATGAATCTATTTAGCTATTGTCTCAAATCTATGGCAAATATTCTAATGAGTTACATTGCTTTGTCTCACCAGCTCAGACCTTCTCAACTAGAACCCACCCTACCATGCTCATGGTGGTAGGTCATCCCCATTCCCTTCATGTTCTTTTGGTAAGAAGGAAGTTTCACTCTAACAGCTTCTTCTTTGGAACCATCACTTTTGTGGAACAGAATCCCAAAGACATGCTTCCTTAACCAGCACAATATTATCCTCTTCAAGTCCAGAGTCAACCAATAACTATCCTACATATCCTCATAATATTCACTTCTAACTTCCTTCTGCACAAGGATGTTTCCAACTAGCATCCAATTGGCAGACAAAAATAAACAGGTTTGTAACTCACTACATATCCCTCTCTCCTCTCACCATAGGATGGATATTGTGCTGATATTTATTGAGCACAATATCTACACTGGAATCATCAGCCAATCACAAGCTACAGAATAGACTTGCCTAGATGGCAGAGTGGAATCTCCCAGGTTGTTATATAAACCACCTACCAATTTGCTGGGCATCTCAGAGCTGTCAGTTTCAATTGATTACTGGCTGTTGCTATCTAAGAATTCTACACTTATAATAATCTCACCTAGTAACCTTCAGCAGCCTTGTATTATGTGAAAGTAAAAAAAAGAAGAAGTGTACAATAGTTTGCATGTTAATAATGAAAATATGGTGGAATGAAAGTTATAGATTTAAAACAACTGGGAAAATGTCATTATGAACCATCTGACGCTTTGAATTATCACCCTATTCTTCTCTTACTTCTTTTTGGCAAAATACTAGAGTCTCTAATCAACACTGAACTGGTTAAGCATTTTACTTCACACAACCTCTTTTTGGATAAACAATATAGCATCCCAGGTCTACCAATAATGTGTTAGTAGCTGCCATTGAATTTGTCTGTCAAGTTTTAGAAAAGAATGGTAAAGATCAGGCTGTGATCCTAAATATCTCAAAGGTGTTCTCCAGGATTTGGCATGCTGGTCTTATCCATAAAGATATGGTGTCTCGGGATGAATATTTGACCTCAGCTAATGTTTCCTAACAGAGATTGTTATGCTGAGTGCTTATTGAATATTTCTAGCTCATTTCATATCAATACAAGGGTCTCCCAAATCTCTATCCTTGAATTTATGCTGTTTCTGATCTTTATCAATGACCTCTCAATGTCAACAGTTCACAACTAGATATGAATAAAGATGATAAACTATTTATTCCTGTCTTATTAGCAAGACTGACTAAGCTGCAACTACTCTGGAAAAAGTATTGTTGTTAACTAGAGCAAAGAGTTTTGCATCAGTTGCTAGATCTACTGCTAGAAAAGTCCAGAAAAGTTCACTGTGTCATGCTAGACAATTATTCTTATCAGAATCTTTCTTGCACATTTATAAATTTACCATTCATCCATGTATTGAATACTGCTACTATATTTGGTCTGATGCACCTACTATATATCTTGAGATTCTTGACAAGATTCAAAGAATATCTGTAATGGCATCAGTTCTGCCCTGGCATCTTGACTGCAGTCACTTTTTACTGTTATGACATGGCTTTCTTCTGTCATTTCTACACATATTTTCATGGAAATTGTTCTGATGAGCTTTTCTTCTTAGGGCTTTGATTGCATGAATTTAAATTTGCAATTAAGTATCACAATCTTCCTGTTGAACTAGCAAGATACACCTATCTGTTCTATTCTAACAGTTCTTTTTCTCACATTTCTTACTACCTATAGTCTTTGAAAATTCAAATGCAACATCAATTGCCATCTTTTGTCTTCCTGAACCCTGTTCCTTTACTGTATTTTCCTCACTTTTCCTCATTAAAGAATTCTCATTCTGTTGTGGAGTAGTTTTTGCACTGAAGATTATAATTGGGTGATGTCAGCTGCTAATCAACTTAATGCACCCGAAACTGTTAGGAACTTGGTAATCTTCCACTGAAAGCTGACTCCTTAGTATTCAATTAACTGCCAAATAATATCAAATGCCTTAGTCCAACTATGTCCAAACTGGAACTAACTAGTAGTTCTACTGAACTCCAATAGAATTCCAAAGAACTCTCTAGAACTTCTAAGAACTTCTCAAGAACCTCTCCCATTAACTTCCTGTTAACTCTTATTAATATAGGAGGGAGAGTCCATTATCTGAGGAATAGGTGTGTTTCCATAACACATTCACTTTCACTCCCTGTTGAAGTGGCATTGTCACCTTGTTTGGGCTGCAATAATTAAAAAGAAAAAGAAGTTTTATGAACTTTTAATTAAATAACTTTATTACTTCTTGGGATTTTATACCTAAAGAAATTCACATTCTTATATTGTGAGAAAGACAAAGATCGACTACATTCTTATAAGAAATCATATAAGATTCCATTCCACATACTAAATATAAAAATGTGGTTCTTCTGAAGTCATTTGCATGCTGAAAAAGCCAAAGCATTTACTTGATATATTCTCTCTATAAAACTTTTAGAACATGTTCAACTCTGATTATTCAACACAGCCTGATGACTGATGACATTTTGTGACTAATTAAACGATTGTTAAATTTTAAATTTTGTCCTTGTCACTTCCTGCATTAGCCTTAAATACAAACGTCTGGTAATGTTGAAAAGTCATATATGCTGGTTTAGTGGAAGAAGTAGATGAACAATATAAAGGCGAATAAGATTGGTGAGTATTGATATGAAATATTCCCTAAGCAGAAAAATGGAAAGAGAACAGTATACTCCCATGAACTGAATAAAGTTTTTGGTTAAAAATTTGAGAAAGTTACTGAGTACAAAGACAGATAAATGAAGTAGGCTGCAGGGTAGAGTGGGTGAAATGTCATTAGTATAATAAGCAAGGTTAGCATGCTAGTCTAAATATCAAACCATATAATAATCCGTAGATTGCAATGAAGCATCAAACTAGCAGTTATTCAGTATTCATTCTTATGTCTGCACTGTCTCACCTCTTCCCTTCTTCTCTCTCTCTCTCTATATATATATATATATACTTTTTTTCTCAAGTTTCTAGGTCTGCTGCTAGGGAAAGTTGGTTCCCTGCGTTATGCTAGACAATTCTTTTTGTAAGAAGATTTCATAAACATTTAAAGTCTACCATTCTTCCATGCACTGAACATTGCTGCCTGATGCTTTTGCTATATATTTAGAGATTATTTGGAAAGATCCAAGAATTTTCAATGTTATCAGTCATACCTGACATAATACTTTAGTCACTTTCCCACTGCCATAACCTACCCTTTTCTATAAGTATTTTCATGATAATTTTTCTGATGATCTTTTTTCTCTTTCTTACCCTTTAGTACCTTAAATTTACAAATTTAAGCTCACACAGTACTAGATTGGCAGCTAGGTTCCATCATTTATTGTTGCAATGACTAGATGTAACAATAAGTTCTATGATAATAGTTTCTTTTTCACACATGGAACTCTCTTATGGCTTCTTGCTTTTATCATTTCAATGTCAATCATCATATTCTGTTACTTTGAATTTTGTCCTTTTATTATCCTCTCTTTAATAATGTTTTTGATTCAGATTTTTTACACTTGATAACACCTTGTGTCTTAATGGCCTTATCACCTTGCTTGGGATAAAATGATTAAAAAGTTGTTGAAAAATTTTTAAACATTTTTTTACGTAATTAAGGTCTCTGAAAAATTTTTTTTTCTTTCTTTTCACAGAAATATTTTTCATTTTCATAAGAATTGAAATTCTCTGATAATTTTGTCCAATTCCATTTGAGAATTTAATGTATCATGCTGATGTTACAAGTTGTTTTGACATGTGTAATCATCACTGCTATCACCTAAATTTATGGCCTTTACCAGATTGATAGTGTTTGAAAAAAATGAAAAAGAATTTTGATTATCTTTCTTATCAGCATGTCTTTCAGAAACAAAATTTGAACCAAACTTGCAAATTCAAATGTTACAAACTTTCTAAGCTGTCAACATTAAAGTTAACTTTCTCACCAAATAAATAATTAATTTCTAAAAAAAAGTTAAGGTTTTTCTTTCAGTGGGATAAACAGAAGGTTTTTATTAATTGGACAGAATTGTGCTTTGCATAACATCTTCTGGCTTTTTTTTTTACAACATGGTTCACACGTTTGGTTTGGGTTTAATTTATTATCACATTAGAAATCCATATCTTTTTATTGATTTTAGTTTGCTCAAACAAAAACATTATTTCCTTTTATTTCTAGACAGCCTGTTTCTGTTTGCTTGTCCTCCTTTAATTACATCTTTTCAGTATTTTTTGTGAAGCAGACATGTTTACAGTTGCTTTCTCTGTGGCTAAAGAAAAAAATGAAGACACTATTATTAATGTTCTAAAAAAATAGAAACAAAATGAGAGACAACCATGAGACTTCAAGTGTGATTATTAAATTTTATTGAAAAAATAGAAATTAGATAAAGGTGAATGAAAATGTATTATCATAGCCTTGAAAAGACTCTTTAAGAAATGTAAAAAGAAATAAAGAAGAGAAAATAAACCTTTATAATTTAGCTTGAGTTTGCTTTTATTTTCATTTGATGTTATATGGAGTCTGTCAGTTTATTCTTTGTTAGTCAGTTAAGTGCCATACGTGATACACACTTGGGCGATCATGTCTCAAAAGAGATATGACTGACTGGGAAGATTTTTCCACAGTAGGTTGCCATTACTTTCTCTGGTAGACTGATTGTAAATCAAGCTATTGAATCCAATCTGTCTTGCTATTTAACCCATAGCTGGAGAGAGAAGCAGTAGATTAATACCTTTCCCGAGGGTATTTGTGCTTAAGTGAATGCAGCGATTTCTCTCGGGTATTTGTGGAAAGCCACAGCTTCCAGCCTCTCTTTGGGTAAGTAGCAGTGGCAACATGCATAGGGGCTACTTGCTCTCTCTCTCGTGCCCATTGCTCAGCATCTCTCGTTGTGGGGGCATTTGTCTGGCATTGAACGGTCGACTCAGAACTGGTATGGACCCGAGAAATCTGGCTGTCTAATTAAAACAAAGCATCGTGTGGCCGGTGAACCTGTACAGACACAATGTGATTTCTGCCCAGCACTCTGAATGTCAAAGTGAAGAAATTCAACCAAGTGTGGGTAAATGGTGACAGTAACTATGACTCTCTTAATGTAGTTTGAATGCAGCTTTCTGAGTTCTTGTCCTGGATTGATATCCACTGCACCACAATGCAAAATGCACATAATTCTTTGTATTGTGCTTGAATTCAAAAGTTTAGGTATCATAGAAAAGGAGATCCAAATGTGAATTGGCATGATGAAGGAAGCATTCCAGAAGTTGAGTAAAGTATTGAGAAACAGGATACTTTTGCTAGAAACTAGAAAGAGAGTACTGGATTGCTATGTGCTGTCCGTCCTTCAATATGGTAGTGAATGCTTGACAATACCATCAAAGGTGAAGGAAAAACTTGAAGCAACTGAAATGTGGTTCTACAGAAGGATGCTGTGAATATCATGGATCGAGCATGTGAGCAATGATGAGGTCTTGGAAATGATGGAAACAAAAAGGAAATTAATACTGAGCATCAGGAAGAGACAGCTGTAGTTCCTGGGACATGCAATGAGGAAGAAGGGCTTGAAGAATCTGATACTAAGAGGCCAGATAGAGGGAAAAAGAGACAGGGGAAAGTAATGGATAACATATTTGAAGGACCTAACCAGGTGGATCACGGAACGAGGATTGCATGGTATAACAGAACAAGGTGTGCTCAGAGCCACCAGGGATAGGGAAAAGTGGAAGGCCATGAGCGCCTACGTCCTGAAGGGTCAGGGCACATAGAAGAAGAAAAGAGCTCATCTTAACAATTATCATGAAAGTATTTTTACAGAAGGCATAGAGAGGTAACATTACAGCAGTGGGAAAATGACTGAAGCTGAGTTACCACATCAGGATCAAAAATATTGCTGATTCTTCTTTAGATTTTATCAAGACGCTCAGCAATATGCCAAGAAAAGTCCTCAATAATGATAAAATGAAGTTAAATGCTTGTTTTTTTTATTTATTTTCATTTATATTTATTTCTTACTAGCAGTATAGCTCGGCGTTGCTTGGGTGTAATGAAAGCTTTAAAACTAATCCATGGTCCTGGAGCTCAGACTCATCCTAAAGAATATTTGTGTGAAGTTTGGTGAGAATGGGATAAAAATTGTGGATTTGTATAAAGGACATACAGACAGATAAACACACACACACACACAAACATCTTGCTTTATATATATATATATATATATATATATAATCAATTTTCTGCACTATTGTAAGAACTGCAACCTTGAAACTTCTGAACATCGTTTCTTATGTCTTTTTCTATGAGTGTATGAAATTTGATTAAAATCGGACCACTCCTTCTATAACCCGATTTTTTTGATTATAGATTTTCAGTATTTATCAGGGGTAACGTGACACTAAGCCTAGCTAAGAACACTTGCAGACGCTTATAGTACAACTGTATAAATTTTCAAGAAAATTGGTGGATAGGTAACGGACACACACACAAACACACACAGACAAAGTTCCATTTATAAATAAGATTTAGATTAGATTTAGTTTCTTTCTAATGTAAATTTAAGTTATTTTTAATATTTTTGTGTGTGCAGAAGGAATTGGTTGGATGTACATTATTTCTTATGATAATATTACATCATTTTCCATGCATTTCAATTTTTGGCTGATTATTGCAGTTACACTGTCCTTGGAAACAAGCATTCAGTCATTCATTTTTATTTTATTTTATAGCATTATTATTAACTGTAATTATTGAAATATTATATAAAACTATTATAATATGACATTGCTAGGTTTTTCTCTCCAAAATCTATCTGGCATATGTATAAGTCTACTATTCATCGATGCTTAGAATATTACTACCATACATGGTTTGGTGCCCCTGCTATTTATCTTGAGCTGCTTGATAAAATCCAAAGAAGAATCAGCAATATTATTCACCTCATTCTGGCAATTTGGCTTCAGTCACTTTTGCACCACTATAAGTTTGCCTATATGTATTTTTTCTATAAATGCTTTCATGGTAATAGTTCAGATCAGCTCTTCACTATGACACCTAGATGTTTTATATGTCGGCTCGGAAAGAGAAGCCGGGGAGCTGAGTTTGAATTCCAGTTGAATCCATTGTATTCACTTACGCGCAAATACCCTTGGGAAAGCTATTAATCTGTTTCTTCCTTCCAGTTATGGGTTAAATAGCAGGACAGATTGGGTTCTATAGCCTTGGTCGGCAACCAGTCTACCGCAGAAAGCAATGGCAACCTACTGCGGGATAATCTTCTGCCCAGTCAGTCATGTCTGTTTCGAGACATGATCGCCCAAGCGTGTATCACGTATAGCACTTGACTGACTGACTAGACTGACATTGAAATTTTATCAATTTACATTTGAACTGGTTAGATGCAACCATAAATTCTATACCTACAGTTTCTTTTCTCATATTTCTCACTGTGGAACTCCCTTCTGGCTCCATGCTTTCGTGCCAACTTTTATCCGCAAAAAATTTAAATGCAATGTCAATCACTGTTGACTGTCCTCCTGATTATTCTTTTCAAAAATCAAAAGGACAGAAATTTGTACTCAATTTGTGAGTGCTTCAGTTTGTAATGTTTCTGTTATTTGTGTTTCAGTAGTAGTATTATCTGATTGAGATGATTCTGGATTCAATCAATATCTTCATTAACTTCTCTCCATTCCCCTAACATTTCTGTCAAACTCAATCACTTAACTTTTTTGAGCTTTATTTTCAGTATTTCATTCATTTGCATATTTACCTGAACATTTGCCAGATTTAGAAATCAGTTTTGCTGTTACTCAGTCATTTTCCTCAAGTAATTAGATCTTTGCAAAAGTTTATGTCTGATTAAAATTTTTCATTCTCCATCTTCAAGTGATTCATTTGAGGACAAAATATCAACATTCAACAAAGACTGACTCACAAATGAAGGATGTAAAGTTACAGTCTAGAATATATCAGAAACCAACATCAAAACAGTGTCAAGTTGCAGTCATTTTATATTAACAATGAAAATTGGGAACAAACCTTTGCAATGATCTGATATACTGAACCTCTATATTCATTTTAAAGTACTATTTTTTATTCAAAGTACAAGCTGTATTACATTTGTATTCTGAAAGTCTTTCTCTACTTTGTGGTACCATTTCAGTTGGTATCTGAACCTTGCATACTATTTTTATTCTCAATATCTTCTTTTTATTGGATTTCTTATCTACAGTTATGTATGGATGTGCATTGTGGTGCAGTGGATATCGGCTAGGAACGAGAAATCGGGGAGCTGAGTTCAAATTCCAGTTGAATTCATTGCATTCACTTATACACAAATACCCTTAGGAAAGGTATTAATCCATCTCTTCCTCCCAGTTATGGGTTAAAAAACTGGACAGATTGGGTTCTATAGCCTTGGCTGGCAGCCAGTCTACCACAGAAAGCAGTTTCTTTCGAAACATGATTGCCCAAGTGTTTTTTATGTATGGCACTTAACTGACTGATCTATAGTTACTTCCTTCTTCAATCAAACAATTCTTAGGTATGTTGTGAATTTTCAGTGTCTGAAGTTGGTGTAGCTTGATCTATTTTAGTAGAATTTGGTTGGATTGGTCTTTCTAAAATCAACTTATATAGATGTACAATGATATAAATACTTCTGTACTTGACCAGAACTTGTCTATTCTGACTGAGAACAATTTCTGAACCACTCAATGTGTCATTCTCTTGTAGTAGACTTTATTACCAGTAAAAGATTTAACATCACCACTTGAGCGAATATTGATGAAGAGCACAATGAAGATTTTCAGAAGTTTCACTTAAAACAAGAGCCTGTTTGGGAACTGTGTTGAGCATTGAAATTGTCCTGAATGTTCCTAACTGACATATTACTATTAAAAGCATGTGGTCTGTCAACTAAGATTCCAAAAATAGTGCCTCGACTTCATAATTTCACATGTGCAATTAGATTAACAATTAAGTCTCAATGTTTTACTGATGAACCAGCTCAATACAACTGTCAATTCTATTCTAATATTTTCTTTTCTTGAGTTTTTTTTACCTGTGGGACTCCTTTCCAATTTTCTGCTTTCTTGTGATCTACAATCTTCAAAAATTAAATGCACCATAAATCACCATCTTTTGACTTTTTGAATCCTTTTCCTTTATTGTATTTTTCCTCACTAAAGGTTTCTCATTCTCTTTAACTCTCTGCAATCCCTTGCATCCTAATGGCATTATTGCTTTGATTTGGTTGAAATGACCTTAAAATGGTCTCCACTTTTATTGCCTGAGAAAAAGATGTGCTGACATGAGTTATAACAATTTTCTTAATTTTTGTTTCAGCTGATATATAATTTTATTTTGTTCATGTGTTTAATTAGTTTGATAAAAGGGAATGTCTACTATCATTTCTGGATCTGTGTTTCAGAATTTCTTGTAATCAGCATCATTTTTCATTGTTAAACTGAAAATAAAAACACAAATTAGCTACCTATACCAAGTTGAATAACATATTTTATCTCAGAACACTTTTGAGATACCAAAGATACTATTTCTGTAATTTCAGAGGTTCTTGAATTGTATTCTTGGTTTTTTATTGAGATTAGGGACTTTATACTGACTTAATTTCTGTAGTCTTTATAACAGGAGAGGTTTATGGAAGAATGGTTTATTCACATATTTAAGTTTCCGTTATTATGGACGCTATTATATCTATGATAGAATAACACCATGTTTCATGGATGTAACAGAATGACTGAAAGTAAAAGGAATGACAGACATGAACCAAGCTAAAAAGGCAACTAATTATTTTGGTTACTAAATGGCCATCATGAGACCCATGTGACTAATCTCCACAAAACAAAAATAATTACCTTTTTTCTTCCTACAAAACCTCAAAACAGGTTCAAGAACCTGCTATGAGGAGTCACTTTTATTCTGTTTGTTTTTTTTTTTTGTAATAGAAATGTGGAAACATAATTTATGCAAACTACAATATAAAAAATAATATACATGCAATGTATATCAAATATACTAGAAGGTTTAAACAATGTCCATTCAGTAGCACAAAAAGTTTTTCCAGTGTTGGTATAATACAAAATTCATATGAAAAATATCTGCTGCAAAAAGAGGAAACAAATTAAGATATAAAAAATGCCTGGGTAATTGAATAACACCTGGATTTGGTCACAGTTTGATTTTGTAAATCTGTTGCTACTGCAGACGGTATAGTAACTGGTGTGTCTCAATATGATCATGTAGCATCCAGAAAGGCTAGCTTCAACTTGCGCAAACAGATATTTTGTTTTTGTGGTGTTAGTACATGTATTAAACAAAATTTAGTATATCTCTTCAGGATCTTGAATGGTTCACTGTATGTGGCTGCAATGTCTTTGACTTGGCTAAGTCACTCACTATTTCCAACTCAGAGTTCAGGACAAATATATTTGAAAATTTCAAGACATAATTAGTCCTGAGAAAAAACCTTCTGAAGCTGTTCGTTCTTTTGTTTGTCCAGAAATGACTGTTAATCTCTGCATATGTCTTTAGCTGGAAATCATCAATGTTATGGGACTTGGTGTCTGCTGGAATTATTTTTGTGAAACAAAATTGGTTTCTGTTATGTCGCCAAGTATAAATGAATAACTCAACAACAGAATCAGAATATAAGTTGTATTCCACGGAAAGACGGTTAGTATGTACAGAAGTGATTAGTAATATTTACAATAGAAAAGATACAATAGTCCAATCCGTCGTAAGACGTGTGTATACTTGATTACTTCCGGTACGCCACCGGAAGTGTGTCTAACTCTCGCACTGACTCGCAAGTGACTCTGTACAAACCCGTACGACTCTCGTAACGACTCCCATGTAGAGAATCCACCATTGCTATATATAGCAATGGGAACAGTCCATTATGTAGTCAAATAGGAGCGGCACCCTAACAGTTTCCACAAAACATGGATTTACTACATCAGTAGAAGAGACCTCAACTACCAAATAGAACTGCTTGCTTGAAACAATATAGTTCAGATGCATGAGATTTAAAACAATGCTAATTTATTTCTATGAAATGATGTCATAGTAGTATTCACTTCTGTAGTAGTTTAATTTAATATCCTGCAATGTAGGGAAGTATTTCTGGCAAAATAGCATGAGTGACAATAAAGTATTTGGGAAATGCCAGGTGAATACATGGGAACAAAATATATGAATTAAATATCACCAAACTTATGTCTGCGCTTCTAGATACTAAGTAGGTACTTTAATTAGGTCAAAGAGACGAGGTATACTATCACATATTACACAACAACAGTGTATTGAGTAGACAAACTTCTGGGGTTAGAAGACATGATCTCATCTGAAGTGTGCCAAAATCAAACTCAGCCTGGAGATGAGGAAGAAAGAAGTCATGTTGAAAATATTTTTGTTAGTGCAAGACCCAACATAATAAAAATACATGTTTATATTGATGGAATTATACATATTTTAGAGGAATTATTCCATGAATAAGAACATTTTAGTCTGATAAAGTTCATTTGAAGGTTGAAACATTTATTTGGTTTTGCCATTCAGTGACAACCAATAGTCTGATATGTAGAATCTATATATCAAAACTTCTCCCATAAAGTTGGAAGGCAATTACCACTTTTACTTCAACAGTTTATTTGATCACACTTTCCACCTGCAGAACTCCTTTCTGCATACTTGTTTCCCTGAGAACTAAAATCTTCAAAAATTTAAATGCAGTGTCAATTGCTATGTTCTGTCAAATTGATTCATTCCAAGATAATGGTTAACTTTTGCCTTCAGCAGGTTAAGATTGTGGTGATCAGGGAAATATCTTGTTGGAAGCCAGTTTCACAGAGTAGTAGTTTGAAGGAAGAAGCTGTGTGAGTGGAACCTACTTCACACTGATGGATTATGGAGGGAATATAGGTGATTTGCTACTATGTAAGTGTCATGGCAGGTCCTGGCCATGAAGGTTAGAACTGGTAGAACCAAGCAATGAAGTTTGTCTGAACACTTTCCATGGGAGTAATGATAGGGCAATGAGAGGCTTGCCACATCCCACCTATGAGAGAAAGGTTGCTTTAGAACTCTCAACTTGAGTGCAGTCTGGGAAGCTCTTTTCCAAATATGACAGTAGTACTCTATTTTTGACCTGATCTGGCTCTTGTAAAAGTAGTAGATAACATGAGCAGTTAGGTACTTGCTGGAGTAGTACAGGGAAACAAATATTTTACTTGCAATGTGGTTCCACTTTGAACAATTAAGAGTATGAGACTCACTTTTGCAAGGATGTTTCCAACTAGCTTCTAGTTGGCAGACAGAAATAAACAGGGTTGTAACTAAATACATGTCTCTCTCTCTCCACTCACCATAGGGTGGATATTGGGCTGATATTTATTGAGCTCAATATCCACATCAGAATCATCAGCCAATCAGAACCTACAGAATAGACTTGCCTAGATAGCAGAGTAGAATCTCCCAGGCTGTTATACAAAACCACCGACCATTTTGCTGGGGAACTTGAGCTGTCTGTTTCTTGGAGCTGTCAGATTTGAAGTTAGTGTGAGCTAGTGCTAACAACTGTCTTTGAAAAGTCAGTGTTTGTGTCGGTTATTTTGTACAAATCCAGTATCATGAGTTTAGTTGGTTTGGTTGTGTCGAAGTCCAGAAGTGTTTCCAGGCAAGAAAATATAAGTCGGAGAGAGCCTCCTTTGGCAGAAGGGCAATGGCTGAGGCTCCAAAAAGGCCAGAGTTGCCAGTTCCCTTCACTTCAGTGTGGAGTGGAGGGAACGTTAAAATGGATGAATCCTATTATGACGTCTTGAAAGACAGGTTCACGGAGTTCATATCAGGTAATGAACACCTCTCTGTTCCAGAAAACTTGAAGGCAATTGAGCCAAGGATCATCTCTCTGCTGACGAAGGATCCAAAAACTCACAGGTTTGTGGGGGTCAGCAGGGAGACTGTGGAGGAAGCCATCAAGGCCCTCCAAATTAAAGTGAAGATGGGGGCATGATGGAGCCATACCATGTGGGACATCCTGCTTGGCACAGCAGAAGAAGTGAAAGAAGGCCAGTTTTGCAACTGGAGACATCACTCTGCAGGTGATGGTTTCCCAAATATCCTCACCTGCAGAGGGCAATTGATTTTTGTCATGGTGGAGGGCAGGAGGCCATTTTTTTGGGTCTGCAGAGCCTCAGACCATGTTGCTAAAGCATGTCCAATTAAGAATCCGGCACCAAAGACCCATCAGTCACAAACACTGGTAACCGAAGAAGTACAGAAGGAGATTCTGGATCCAAAACCATCGCCAGCCCCAAAAGAAGGAGAATGGCAAGTGGCAGAGAAGAATGAGCCTAAGACGAAGACACCTCTGCCACAAAGAAATTCTCCTCCACCACAAAAGCTGCCTCCTAAGCAGGATGTTCCGCAGGGGAAACAAAAAAGTTCCCTTAGAATCAACCAACCCAAATGGAAGTGAATATGCCAACCCCCAGGTCTTCTTCCCTAAAAAGAGGAAGAGACGAAGAAGACAGTGACAACCCAAAGGTGCTTTGAAAGAGCAGGAGTTCAGGAAAGGAATATCCTAGATCATCTTCATTGCCTGTCTCCCCTGTGAGGAATAAAGACTCCTATGCTGATACTGCATAAAGCCTTCCTTCTTGCCCCTCAAAAGGCCCCTCAGTCCCCTTCTTTCAAACTGATCCCACTCACCCAATCAAATCCCAAGAAAAAGAATTTTTTCTCCAGGGAGAAGCTTTGTGCCACATAGAAAAGTAATCATTAAGGAGTGGTTGACACAGAGAAGAAACTTACTAAAGCCCCTTCTAAAATTAACCTCTGTAGATGAAAAATCTACAGAGGACCCCACAAATTTCCCAAAGGCCCCAAGGTTAATTACCCTCATTAGAAGTACAGGGGGTAACCTTCAGGTGTGGAACCACATAGCAGCAGCAGAAAAGTTTTTTTCTGAAATTGTAATGTACCGCAGCGATACAACCAAATTGAAAAAGATGTCCAAATAATGTGCAGGTGGTGGTGGTGGTGGGGGGGTCCCGTGTTGCTCTATCCTTGACTATATAGGGCTTTAAAATTAACGTGCCCCACAGACATTGGTGATATTGTCATAGATGAATTACGTCCGATGTTGGCACTGGTTCTCTGGCTTTCTATCAGGGTATCTAGCTATCTGGATAGAATGTTAGTGAGAGAAGCAGACATAGATTTCTTAGATTGTCCTACATTCTACTGGTTAGGCTAATTGGACCACAAACGCATTTGTGCCTGGGTAGCATTAGATTTTAGGCCTAGAATGGCTGATTACTGGAAATTCAATCTGTCCTTACTGAACAGACAGGGCTTTCGGCACCAGCTAATTAATGTAGTGCAGCAGGCATTAATTGGGGAAGTTATTGGAAATAAGTGGTGGGAGAATCTTAAGAATAAGATTAGGTCTTTCACCACCAAATTCAGCCAACAGCTCAAATTAGATAAGGCTGCAAAGGTGAAGATGCTTAAAGCTAATTTCTTCCAGGCAAAGGCTGGTGGGGATTCCCTAGAGATAGCCTTATCTAAGGAGGCCCTGGAGCGTTCAAATAGTGAACGTTACATGGGTCAAGTAATTAGACATAAGTTAAGCAAGATGTCTTCCGAAGCTGTAAAGATGAGTTCAGAACTGCGCAGGGAAGAGATTCGTCGAGGCAGCGATCAGTACATTCGAGAGGTACTAGACCTGGAGAGGCATACTCTTCAGTCAATCAATGACATGTGCGAGGCATTACCGAGTCTCTGTTGGGATCTGAGCAGACTTGTTCTGTGAAGGGCTGAACAATTCAGAACAATTTTCAGCTGATTCGCATGATCATAGATGGCGTAAAAGATGACAAAGAAGCTATGCAGATCAATTTAGATCAGTCCAAGGCATTTGATAAGGTTGATCATTGCTACCTGGTGGCTGTCTTGCAGGCTGCCAGATTAGCACCAGACTTCTGCCACTGAATTAGCTTCCTGTATTAATCCTCCACGGTTGTGGTACAGGTGAACAGGATGTTGTCAGGTGCTTTTGTGCTGTCACGGTTGGTCTGTCAGGGTTGTCCACTGTTGCCCTTACTTTATGCTTTGTTATTAGAGCCTCTCCTTCATCAGTTAAGGAACAGGGCATGCAGTCTGGCTCTACGTGGAATTGTTCTTCCTGGTGGAGCCTGAGCCAGGGTTTCCATGTACGCCAATGATGTAACTGCTTTTGTGGCATCCCGGGATGACATGGAGGTGGTACTGAAGGCACTTGAATAGTATGAACAGGTCACATGAGCCAAGATTAACCACAACAAGTCTTCTGGCTTGTGGTTAGGTGCCTGGAAGGGTGCTACCCTCCCGAGGCCCTTCAGTTGGAGGGAGAGCCCTGTCCGTATTCTTGGAGTGAGGTTTGGGGGAAAAATTGGTCTGAAGTACAAGCAAAGGTTGGCACATTGGTCAAGATTTGGCATTGAAGGAATTTATCCTAAAAGGGTTTGGCTGAGGCATGTACCACATTATGTCTTTCCCATAATTCTTTACTGGTTGGCTGTACTTCCACTTTGTGAGCGGTGTGAGAAGAGGATTGAGCATTTGCTATTCTCCCTCCTGTGGAGAGGATGCAAACATTACATCGACAAACATGTCTGTGTCCAGCGTCTGTGTCATTGAGATCTGGGAATGCCACTCTTGAAGAACCACAAGCTCGCCTCAAGGGTGATTTTTCTCAGATGTGCATTAATGGAAGACTCAATGCTGGCAGAGATAGTGAGGGACACGTTCCCTAGCCTTACTATCACTCCCCCAATTTTGAGATGATGCCATAAGCTTTGGAAGCAACTGAGTTTTCTGCTTGAGTGCCAGACGGTCTTACAGGCCATTCCTCGGTCCACTGACTTTTCTCAGCCTATTGCTCCGCATGTCGGAGGATGAGTATCGCTCCTTTTGGTCTTGGGCCCCAGGGGCGGACTATCTCAGCAACTCTAAGCTTTTCCTAACTAGGCAATTAGCTCAGAATCAGTTGTTTCTCAATGACATGGCCTTCACATGGGGCCTGGTGGATTTGCGAGATTGTGAATGCTGCAACCTTGGTTTAAAAGAGATGTGTGTGCATGCCTTCTACCATTGTTTGTGGGTTTGCCCTCTATGGAACCGTGTTGGTGAGTTGACTGCTCATATTGCACCATGTTAGTTCATGCTCATTGATTGTGCATACGCCTGTGACAATGTGTCATCCCCATTCTCTGGGTGAAGCAGATGGCGTTTCTGTTGCTACTAGCCACGGTGAGAATGGTGATATGGATGACACGACTGGAGGAAGTCTTGCGAGGTGGCCATCTTTTACATCAGGATTTGATCTGATATTTTGAGCATCAGCACAATATGAAGATCAGAACTGATTGGAAACGGCTGACTTTGACAGGCTTCAGCAAAAGGTGGGTACATGTGGCGAGCCTGGTTTGCATGAACACGGCTAGCCTTGATTTTCTCTTTTGGATCTGCTAGTAACATCGGGGTGGATTCCTTTGGAACCCTTCCCTGGTAAAGGTCGTTCCTTTTTGTGCACCTATTTAATGTGAACGAGTGTGATTCCCAGCCTGTTTCTGACGTTGTCTTTTGTTATGATCCAGGTCAAGATTCCCTGTTTCCCTAGTTTTTTATTTTCCCATTTTATCTCATCTGGGTCAGGATTATATTTTCCCCATCCAGTTTATTTTTCTCCTCTCCACTCCCTGTAGAAAGAGTGCCTCTTGATTTTGTCTTATGGGCAGAATACAGTGGCCTCTTTGTTTTGTGAGATGGTAGGGTTCAACTAACATCATGAATTATTTTTGTATTTTTAGTTGAAAATTTTTGTTGTGGGATTTTAATCATACCCCTCCACATATGTCATGTCATGATGAATTTTTAAAGATATTTTTGTATGTATTGTACATTATGAAACTTTTATGGTCATTTGGGTTTTTTAGGTTCCTGGAATGTTTGAGTTATTTTGGTACAAGAAGGATTGAATGTTTGTTGGATAAGTTCTTGTAGTGAATGAGAAATTGTAAAGTATGTCTGCGTTGTGAATCGGATTAGCTAGGTGTAGGATAGTTACTGTTGACCATCCCAGTTTTTTGCCTCCCCTCCAACTTTGACCTTGTGCTGTAATTGTATTTTATGTGCAATAAATATCCTTGAGCTGTCAGTTTCAACTTCAACTACAGTTCATTACTGGCTGTTGCTATCTAAGGATTCTACACACTTGAGGTCAAGTCTGAGGTTGAGGCCTAACAGACTCTCAAGGCATGATGTCTCTTTAAGAGGACATCTGTTCATCACGACTAGTGGTAGTTTGGGGTTCAAACAATGAAAAAGGAATGAATATAACTAGTTTGTTTTTTTGAAGCATTGAATGAACCAGCCAATCTTTCTCCACAAGGTAATTTGTGCTCGATTGGAAGAGAGATCAGTTGTCAATCACTTACCATCAAGTATATAGTCATATCATCAGCATCAATGTTTACACATGATCTGAGAATATTCTTAGGCAGATCATTTATGTAAATCAAAAAGACAGTTGGTCCAAAGAGTGACCCCTGAAGGACCTCAAGAGCCCTGGAAGACTGGCCATTAATAACTGCCTTCAAAGACCTACCTGTTAGGAAGAATTTGACAATTAATAAGACCCTTCCAGTAATTCTATAACTGGATAACTTGTATAACAAACCTTTGTGTCACACCTTGTCAAAATCCTTCAAGATATCTAGTGCTATGGTAATGAAGATGTGTTTCTCATCAAGAGACTCACTAATTTTGTGTGTGATGGAAGTGATGATGTCAGCAGTGAATCATGTTGATTAAAACCTCTACTGTTTGTCACTGAAAAGGTCGTACTTTTCTAGGGGCTGGATGGTCTTCTTGGTGATTCAGTTAGTTAAGTGCCAAGTGTGATATATGCTTGGGCAATCATGTCTCAAAAGAGACATGACTGAATGGACAGAATATTTTCTTGCAGTAGGTTTCCATTAGTTTCTGCAGTAGACTGGTTGCCAGTCAAGGCTATGGAATCCAATCTGTCTTGCTATTTAAACCATAGTTTGAATGAATGTAACAAATTCAACTGTAATTTGAACTTGGCTCTCCAATATCTTATTCTGAGCTGATATCCCCTGTAGGGGGAATATTGCATGTCTGCATTCTTGAAAACTGGATATACACTTCAGACCTTGAGTATGACTTCTACTTCAAGCAGCAGTTGAATAACTTCACTTGGATTGAGGATAATTTTGGGTCGATATTCTTAATGACAACCACCCAGGAATTTTGTCTGGGCCTGTAGCTTTCCTTGGGTTAAGGCTTTTGATAAGTCTAGAAACTTTTCATGCTGTAATGGTAATATTGAGATTGTGCTGAGTGAGATGTGAGAAGTTGTGGAGGAGATGATCTTTGTCATCTAGTGTTGATTTTGAGACAAATATCAAAGCAAATAGCTTTGCCTTGTCTGTCAATGAAGATATGACCTCAGGGTCATTTATAATTGCAGGCACAGCTGCTTTACCACTGTTCATGGTTTGGTTGGCAATGTTCCAGAATTCACAGGACTACCTATAATTGATTAATGTCAATGATCTCAGTAATTAAGAAGCTGATGAATGACCATTATCATATCAAGTTTTAAAAATAAGAAAATATATTCCTAAAAATATAATTATAAATTTAAAATGATGATTTTAACATATGCACAATGATTTTCAATATTTATTGTTTCTATCATACACTTTAAATGTTTGGCTTTTTCTACTTGGCTTTTCCAAAATGTCTGCTAGGAGGCACTCTTTAAGCCTATAATAAGACTTTCAGATTCTCTCTCTTACTCTCTTTTTAACTAGTTGATGTAGATAAAGAATGCTGCTGACTAGGCAAGTTTACTTATTTGATCATCTGTCACACACACACTTCCTTGTAGCTGGTCAATGGTTTTTCTTTTCTTACAATTGTGCACACATATAATTCCTTTTGTTAACAACATGCATTGTCATTTGTTTTATATTCATTATTTCATTTTTTATTTTTACCAGAATTCATATTGAGTCTGCCAATATTGTTTATGGAATAAATGTTCTAGGAACCCATTATTATTTACTATACAACATATACACACTCATATCCACAGTATTCACTCATAATGGTGGATTATTTTTATCCAAACGTACTAGTATAAAAAAATGTTTTTATGCATATATCAGTTATTTCTTACTTTATCATATAATTTTTATATGTAGAAATTCTTTTTGAAGAATATAAAAAAAATTCCTGGTGTTATTGTGCATGTTTGTTTGTTTCAAGATGTTATGGAACTGGTGATGCCCTTATTAGTGAATGTAAATTTTTTTAAAACAGTGTTTTCAACATTTTTACCCTTGTGGAACTCTTAAAACAGCTTTCATATCTCAGGAAATAATAATGATTATACACGAGTATTAATATTAATCTCTTATATTTTTATTGTAGTTCACATGGTAAACAATATATGAATACTATGCATTCTGTAGTCGAGTAAGTTACTCAAAGATATATGAATCCATTGTGTAAAGGTCTTGTCCACTAACCATTGAAACCATGCAGACAGCACTAAATAAATTCTCTATCATTATCATAATTTTAAAGAATATAAGAGGTTGATGCCTTTATTATAATAACCAAGGATTTTCCAACAATATGTTGTATGTAAACAGTAAACTTACGAATATGAAATTAAAGAAAATGCTCTCAAAAATGCATTAGTATATTTATCAGTGTTTCTCATGAAACCCTTAGTGACTTCTTGGAGAACACCATGGATTCCAGGGAACATTGGTTGAGAAACACCATTTTAAAGCATTATGCTTCAAGGCTATTCCTTAAATATCCTGTTTAGAAAATTCCCAAAATGACTTGGAATGAAAGATTTTTATCTTAATTTTGCAATTCCTATTTAGCTTCTATAACATTCAAATTTGCTTCATGTTCATTGGTTTCTGAAATAATGAGCAGATCAACAGATGTATTCTCACTACACAAATGAAATCAGAATGTGTAAAATTTCTCACAATATCAATTCTTTTTTATCAGCCTTAAGTATTTGAGAATCATAAGCATAAAGCAATTTATCAATTTCCTTTTATACTTCTCATTTCTAAAATAGTTTACAGCTGTATAGGAGAGGGGTGATGTCCAGGAGAAATTATCTCACCTCTGTTGGAGAAACAGAACCTTGGTTAAAGAAATTATTCTTGGTTTGAATCTGACAAACTGATATCATTAATGGTGTAAAAATAATTTTCACATTTTAAACATGTTGATATGCTATTTAAAATAGAGAAATTTTTGATAACCAGTTCCCCTTTAGAATACTCTAGAAATTATACTAGTGGCAAACTTCATGCATACAAATAAAAAATGAATTCAGTAAATATACAAAAAATATGAAGGAGTTTAAGACAAAGATATGCCTTTTCACCAGACTTATCCAGCCTATACAGTAAGGCAATTAGAATTTCTACCAGGATTCTTTATTAGTAGCCACAAACTTAACAGCATAAGGTATGTAGATGACATAGTATTGACAGCGGACATAGAAAAAAACTACAAGAATTCCTCCAGAATGTATTAGAGGAAATCAAAAAGAAAGGAATAATCATCGATTGTAAGAGGATAGAAGGTGCTGTTGTCAGCAAAAAGGAACAACCCAACATTCAAATTACAAATTGGGGATATCAAAATGAAACAAGTACAACAATTTAAATATTTGGGAAGGGAAGTGTTTTAAAAGAGCACAGAAAGTAAAAGTTGTCTTCCAAAAACTAAGCAAAGTATTAAGATACATGAAAATTTTGTTAGAAACAAATTAAAAAATATTTAGCTGCTATTCAATATTAATCCTTCTAGTAGTGAATGCTGGACAGTCTTCTTACAGATTAAGAAACTGGATTATTGAAAATTGAAAATTTTAAGATTATTAAAGATTAATTTTTATTATTAAGATTAATTTTTAAGATTATTGAAACTAAGAATTGTGGTTCAACAGAAGGATGCTGAGGATACCATGGACTGAACATGTGAGCAACAACAATGTTTCAGAGAAAACAAAAACAGAAAAACACATACTTAACATTAGAAAGAGTTGAAATTTTTCGGGCAAATAATAAGGAAAAAGAGATTGGAAAATTTGATACTTAGAAGACAGATGGAGAGTAATAGAAACAGAGAATATAATGCATTAGCTAATTAGAGTGCCTGAGTAAATGGATGGCAGCATAAGATTTAGTAGTGATTACTAAAAGACAGAACTTATTAAGAGTTACAAGGGACTATAAATTATGGAGAATGACATCCTGAAGGTACACAGCATATAGAAGAAGAATTTCTAATATTCTGACAGTTTTTATTCTATAATCACTAAGAAAATATAGAAAAAGTGAATAAAAACCTTAGAAAAATTTCCTTATTTGTCACATTCAATGAAACATCTATACATGTTTGTGTATATATGTACATTGTGATGGGCACTTTTATTGTTTTCAATGTATGAGGGTCCAGTAGTTTAGGTTTTAGAACTGAACAGTTAGACTGCCTAAACATGCTAATAGTTATGAAGGCTTGTGCAGAACCAACTACGCTTGCTTTTTGGAAGAACTGAATACAGACAATTAGTGTACATAGTGTGCCTCAAAGTCTCTAGGTGATATGCCTCAGGTTTTGAATTTAGAGTTATTTTTCTCCTAGGCTGGTTGCCAATCAATGCTAAAGAGCCAGTTCTACTCTATCATTTCATAGTTAGTAAGAGCTGTAGTGATGGATTCATACCTTTCCAAAAGGCATTTGCACTTAAGTGAATGTAATGAACTCAACAGGAATTCAAAAATCAGCTCTCTACTTCCTCTTTTCAAGCTGCTATCCATCACCCAACAAAATTCACACATACACACAAACATATATATATATACCAATTAGCAGGAACACAGCTAGAGACACCAACCTATAACCAGCAGTCATGAGTTTCATGCCAAGAGACTATTCAGGTCTTAATCACAGTTGGTGTGAAACTCAGAATAATAGTCATCAATTATTGTCTCTAGACAAATTCCTGGTTGTTATTATGACAGCTTTTTCTTGGCTTAGTTCCCCATTTTGAATTTCTTTATTCTATTGACATTGAGCGCCATTCTTTTTTTGGTTAAGACAGGTGTTACGTGTTTCCTACATGTAGAAAGCTTGCAAAAAGAAACACCTGACACCTACCTTAACAAAAACCAACACTTGTCTATAGAATAAAGAAATTGGAAACTAAACTAAAAGCAAAATACTGTCACTCACAATTCCATCCTTAAAGAGGAGATGGTAATAGTTACAGTCAGGACTTAGAAAAGTAAAAATTATTTCTATGCTTTTTTTATTTTTTTACACTATTTTATTTATTTTATCTTTGATAATATTCCTTGGGGTGTAAAAAATGGAAATGGAAGAGTTAAAAAGAGACTAATTTGTGAAAAGTTAATATATTTAATGAAGTGAAATAGGATTATGGTGAGATGTTGAAATCAAAAAAGTTTTGAAATATAAAGAAGAGAATTCTATAAAAAGAGAAGAATACAGGAATAAAGTTCATATGGTTCATACCACGAATTAATGTCGCAGTTAAAACAGAATTTAATGAGAAATTCTTTAAATTATTAAAAAAAACATTTCTTCCAAAGGATCTCTGTTACACAGTATTTTCAATAAAATACTGAGAAATCAAGTTATACTGTGATGTTTAACATGGATAAATATATAATGAAGTATGATAATAAATTATTAAGCATAATAATCAAATAGCATAAATACTAATTCATGTCCTGTGAATTGTGTCTGTCGATGCCATAACACCATTTATCAAGCTATTGTAAAACCTGAAGGATAAAAATCTCCATTTGATCTACAGAAAGAATGTTTAAAAAATCGTATACTGTCCTTCAACATACCAAAATGGGGAAATAGAATGTCTACAAAAATGCATATGGGGCATCAATAGAAACAAAACCATGTCCATGTCAGTTGCATAAAAGTTATTAAAAAAAAGTTAATAGTTACAAAAATTTTGCAAATATTGCCAAGAATAATAGCCAGTCATTGCTGTATTTGGAGATCAAAAGATATTACTGAATAAAAGAACAGAAATCATGGCATAATCTGTGCGTGCATGTAAATATCTTTTAGCCTGGTATGAGTCTAGATAAAGGTGAGGAAATTCTGCACACATAAATAGGTTTATACACTCTAGTAGCATATGGCATATAGCTGTGGTTAAGTGTAAGGAAATTATTATGCAAATCTTCAAAGGTTCCAATAGTTGGTGGAGTGTTCAAGATCTGGGGGAAATAAATGATATTGGCTTGCATTGACTGATGAACATCATAGTGAAACTTGAATCACCTTCAAGGTTCTAATATCTATATTTCAAACACCATTTTACACACACACACACACACACATATATATATACATATTATTCTATGTCAATGGCATGACACAGAGTTTCATGTGTTATGCAATCATGAGTTTGTAATATGCATCTGATGATTGTGTAATGCATGAAACTCTGAGTCATGCCATTGACTTAGAATAATATGTATATTTATTAATATAAATAATAGCTCTGTTTGTTTGAGCACTGTTTTATTAACAACTGAATAATATTTTATACATGTGTGTATCCTTATATATATATTTATTAATGCATATAACTATATATATATATATATATATATATATATATATAT
Organism: Ascarosepion bandense; assembly: GCA_037127315.1. Classification (NCBI taxonomy): domain Eukaryota; kingdom Metazoa; phylum Mollusca; class Cephalopoda; order Sepiida; family Sepiidae; genus Ascarosepion; species Ascarosepion bandense. Next base: position 1,214,916 of record JBBBDQ010000365.1, read on the forward strand.
ATATATATATATATACACTACACACACACACATACACACACACACATGTAGCCAACAAGTGGTTAAAACATTAGCATTCCAACCCAAGTTAAAATCTCACCATGAGAAGTAACTGGGGAGATGATTCCAGCATTCGGCAGTTTTGGGAAGTGTCAGAAAACTACACTAAAATTTGACTCAAGTTTTGTGAGTAAAGTTGAAAAAATAAAAATTATATTCATGATAAAATTTTATCCAAAGCAACTACAATTTCAACAGATAATTTAAGGTTCACATTCTGAAAAATTGTTCATAAATGACCAATGATTCAAATGTTAAAACGCATGAAGGTGATTGCATATGCAAATTACTAATATCTCATCTGGGTGAATGATTCTTCTTCTTCTTTTACGTGCCCTGTCCTTGCAGTATAGCCCGGCGTTGCTCAGGTGTAATGAAAGCTTTAAAACTAATCCATGGTCCTGGAGCTCAGACTCAGCCTAAAGAATATTTGTATGAAGTTTGGTGAGAATAGGATAAAAATTGTGGATTTGTATAAAGGACATACAGACAGATAAACACACACACAAACATCTTCTTGCCTTTTATATATATATATTATCGATTTTCTACACTATTGTTAGAACTGCAACCTTGAAACTTCTGAATATCGTTTCTTATGTCTTTGTCTATGAGTGTATCAAATTTGATTAAAATTGGACCACTCCTTCTATAACCCGATTTTTTCGATTATCGCTTTTTGATACTTATCGGGGGTACCTCAACACAAAACCTAGCTAAGAACACTTGCAGACGCTTAGAGTACAACTGTTTAAATTTTCAATAAAATTGGTTCAGCCATTTCGGAGTCTATAGGTAATGGACACACACAGGCACACACACACACACACAGACAAAGTTCCATTTATAAATAAGTTTAGATTTAGATTAGATCAGATCATGAGTTGAAAAAATATTGACAAAAATATTGTTAAGCACCGTATATTATTTTTTTAAATCATGCTCTTCTTTAAGTGTTGTATTATTATTATTATTATTATTATATTTTGCAGATATATTTACTTTAGCTTACTTTATTGTAAAAAATGCAAGAGAAATAACAAGAGAATCAATTTATTACTCTAAAAGCACAGGAATTATCAGATTTCAAAGGTATTTATATTGTTAGTCAATTTGAAGGGGAATTTAAAATTAGGAATTCCATATTCAGCTGTGAATAACAGACAACTATGTGTCTGGAGATTGGCTAGCCAAAAATGTCATTTAAACCACTTGACACCAACTGTCAAACATAGCAAATTTTTGATTATGATTTTGGGAGCAATTTGAAACACTGGTTGATTAAAGCTTTTGAAGTTCACAGAGAATATGATGATTATTTGGAGAAAAGAAACAGCAGTATTTATTTTTAATTGAAAATAGTATTTTTATTCAGTGACAATCACATGGCTAAGTTAGTTCACTGACATAAAAGAGACCGAACATGCTTGGTACATTTTAGATCATAAAAATGTTTTCTCAAATTAACTTGAAACTTTTGTATGGTCATACTTAATTAAAATACACACACATATGAAATGGATGACAAAAATATTTGTTGCATATTTCTAATATGCTTATTTAGTTTTCATGTTTGGGCAAAATAATGTGTTTTTAAATTACAAAACTTTTTGTTGTTCCTGCAACCTTAGGCAGTGCCAAATATAGAACTGAGCAAAAATTCAAATCCACATTAATAACATCAATGTGTAATTCCAATATCTTTCTCTCTCTCTCTCTCTCTCTCTCTATATATATATATATATATATATATATATACTGTAGATAGATATATATATGCAGGTTTCACTAAAAATGACAGACAAGGTATTTCTTTCTTTTGTGGATATAAACTACATATATTCTTTTTATGTCCTCAAATAAAAGAAATGAAAAGATCACATTAAAAATTACATAAAAAAACTTAACGTATTTAAATTATTTGTACTATTGTCATCATCTTTGTTGCCATTTACCATGTTTAGGCTGTTGTACACTCTGGACTTCTTCTGTTAGGAATTTTAAACCAAATTCTTTATTATCATCACTGGGGTATATCATTTTCATTCCTTGTGTAAAATCTGTTTTGGTAGTCATGATTTATCTCCCTCTAACTGAACTCTCTAAGTTATCGCCGGGTTCACACTCCACCCATGTCTATTGAACAGGTTAAGAGGCTCATCCCTTGTTCCCTGTTTAGGATATGGTTTCCGGCTTTCTCTTTTCTGATCTTTTCGCTATTACGTAGCCCCCTGCACATCAGTGGCGTTACCGCCTTGCTCGGGGTGATATGATTGAAAAAAAAAAAATTTGTTCAATACTGCTGTAGCCTGGTATTCACTCTTTGGGTCAAGTCACTGGAACTAACCAATGTCTATATCCACTGTGTTCTTAAGGAACTAACCAATGTCAATAGTTTATAGCCATGTGTCCTTAAGGACAACAACAACTTAGTTTTTGGGACTCATAAACTTAATGTTCAGTAACCATTTTTTACCAGAGTTTAGAGTAGATATAAACATTGGTTATTTCTAGTGATTTGACTCAAAGGGTTGTGACTTCAATACCAGGCTACAGCAGTGGTGAACAAGTAACTCCGTGAGTCTGGTTAGAGGGAGATAACTCATGTCTACCAAAAAAGGCTTCACACAAGGAATGAGAATGATACACCCTAGTGATTGTAATGAAGGGTTCAGTTCAAAATTCTTAGCACCTGAAGAATGCTGGAGTGTACAATGGCTGAAATGTCATACAAATGGCAACAAAGATGAAGACAATAGTCAGAATAATGTAAATAGTGTAAATACTATCACACCTTGTCTTTTATTTTGAATGAGACCTGCATAAAAGAGAAATTGTGGCCCAATTATACATATATATGCATGTATATATATGAGAATCTATTTATCTCTCACAATATATACATATATGAGAATCTTACTTTATATATATGTATAAAGTTTATGTAGAGAATCTATCAATATATATGTAGTGAATGCAATCATATTTATTTACTTCTTGAGCTATTTGACTATGAATGAAATGTACAGTATTCAAATTTCATTGAATAAAGCTACACTACAAACTTAAACATATATATCAGGGTATACAAAAAATTTAAAATTTTGCATACTGAAAAAGGCAGGAAGATTTTGGTGTAACTTTTACTTCTATTTTGCACATGTTAAAACAATCATGATTTTTTAGAATTCACTTGAAATGTCATTCTTAATATTAAATTATATTTTGACATTATTTCATAATAAAAATTGAAAATATTGAGAACATCTGATGGTATACCCACTTATAATTAACTGTTTATCCTTTAAAATTTTTCTTAATCTTTGAAGTGTTTACTTTAACATGCTATTGGATAACCAACAGAAATTGTATGTTCAGATTTATCACATATTGTGAATTTGAGGCTTAATTAAAAAACTGAAAGAATTTAAAAAATCCTATTACTCTAAATTACAACATATGAGTACAAATGATAACATTATCTTGAGCTGAGTTGAACCTTTTTCTGTGCAAATAAATGAAGTGCCAAAAGCATGTTTTTCCTTGAAACCACTATTATTTTAACTACTTCTGCTCTTCTGCAAAGTATATTGTTTTAAAAAGCAATGATTAGAATGGTAATAAAACCTAAAAATATGATGAAAGTTAATCTATACACAATTTTGTTCTTGAGAATTTACAACATAAATATTAAACACTAGTATTTAATATATTTGTTGTAAATTCTCAAGTACAAAAACGTGTATAGAATCACTTTATTTATTAGATTGTTTATTTACAAGAATAATTTTACATTTACAACATTCTAAAAACTAATACGATGAAAATTAATGCAATGCAATATTTATTTTTTATCAATTCATAAAGAAAGAAATATGAAAACATTTTTTTAAAATAAATTTATGAAAATTTACAAAATTATTAAAATACATGAACAAACTATGAGGAAATCCTTATTATTACCATTTTATAAAGTTTGAACCAACTGGCAATGAGCCAATATTTTGACAACCATTCCTAGAAACAATGTAATTAATAAATAGTGTTTATTATTTTTGTTGTAAATTCTAAGGACAAAGAAAATGTATAGATTCACTTTCATCATATGTTGAAGTTTTATTAAAATTCTAATCAGCACATTTTAAAGCAAAAAACATTGCCAAAGAGTGAAGGTAGTTACATGAATAGAACGCCATTTTTTTGACACTCTGATTTTTGGAGACACAAAACTCCAGAATTGCTATTAACTCATTAATCCTAGGAATTTGCTGAAATAGTAATTATCACAGTTTAACCTTGCATATTTAGTTATTATCACAATTTAATCTTGAATATTTCAGGACAAAAACTGAGAAAGAAAACTGAAACCCAAAGAAAATCTGTATTTATTATAAATACACTATTCATTCTATAAAGTATTTTGTTGATTATTAAATAAGTCTTATTTTGACAACTATTGTGTAGTCTACCTTCTCACAGGAAGTAGTATGCACTCAACTGCCTTATGAGTAATAGCCTTAGTTATTTATAGTCTTTATGACTTCATATGTAAATGATTCATCTCATTTCCCTGTACTGAAAAGGCTTTATCCCTTTATTCTCCCTGGTACTTCTTGTGAGACCTTTTTCCCCCCCTCACTATCTTCCTCCCTCTTTCTAAGAGATTGTCTTGATATGGGAGATCTTGACATTTATTCTTTTTTTTTTCATAGGAGTGTTTCTCCAATGATTGTTCATGTTCATCTTCAGAGATTTGGAATCCACTTTGCAATATTAAATAAAAAAGCATTTACGACAATTTACCTATCGCACATGTGAGTCCAGATAAAAAAAACTATATAAATATTATATTTGCTTCGGAATGATAACTCGTGTTTCTTAAACACAGATGCAATATCAAAAAATTTTAAAGTTTAATTTTGCACTAGTCATCACTGACTGATCGGAAAATATGATTGTGAGAACTTGTTTCAGAACATGTTTAGTTACACATCCTGCCAGTGTTCTTAATCCTATCATACTAAATGTAAAGAAGAGACTTTTGTCTGAATCCACAATGAAAATTATTACTTCAACCAAGTGCCACTGATGTCCACTTGATTATTAACTGTTGAATTTTAAGAAGTTAAGAACCTCATAACACAAACACAAAATTACAACATATTTACCCACTCAATTATATATTCACTCACTCACTCAATATTATATTCACTCAAAGGAGCAAAACATTTAACCTTTTTCATGACATATTCCTTGAACTATTTGAAAACAACTTTTTTTGTTTATATGCATTTTGCTTAACAGAGAGAACTGATTCATACACAACTATATGAACTTTACATTTATAAGACACAATTTTATTTTCTATTTACTCTTTCCACATCTAATATAATTTTCATATATTGTATATTTCAAGATATAAATTTTATTGGTTTTTGTTACAAAATATCAGAAAATTATTTGTTTTTTATTTATCCCTTGTTATTTGATATCAATTGCCAATGTTTAAAATTAAAAAGTGGTGAATAAAGGCCATATTCTCTACAGGGTCCATATTACTCTCAATTTTACTGTCTAGTTTGTCTTGCCTTGATACGACACTTTCACTTCATTAATTTCAGTTTCACTATACATTTTTCAGAGTTATTGTGTTTCAATCTAACGTGGTCTGCATGTGCTGATATTCCATTTCCATTTTTCTATTGTTATAGTGTCTTTATTCATAGTTTTTATAGTCTATTATCTTAAAGTTCTTTATACTCTTTATTTATAATGAAATAGCATGCAACCTTATAGTCTATTATCATAGTGTTCTTTATATTCTTTATTTATAAAGAAACAGCATGCAGTCCTATAGTTTATTATCATAGTTTTCTTTATAGTCTTTATTCATACTTTTAAAAATCTTTTATCTTAGTGTTTTTCATAGTTTTATTTATAGATTTATAGTCTATTATCATAGTGTTATTTCTAAACTGCATCTAGTGATTATATGCAAAAGAGGTATTGTCAAATATTCTATGTAAAATTCATAGATATGTGTTATCCAATGAAATAATTTGTACTATTATGTATAATGAGTAAGCATGAAAACAATTAAGTCCCAATTTTCAATTTCAGATTGATATTTAGTATTTTTTCAGTAATTATAGCAATTTGCAGTGTCAAGAGATTATTTGCAAGAACTAGAATTTAGTATTATGGCTTGTAAAAAAGAACTAACAATGAATGAAAAGAACTATATCATCAAAGAAATTATCAAAGGAAAGTCTCGTGGGTCCATTTAAATGGAAAAACAGTGTTAAAATGAGTTCCAAAAGTTATTGTGATTTTCAAGAGCAACATTTCTTTGAATGGCTTTAGTCAAGTGTAGATTTATGATCTTTATGCAAGACAATGCACCAAGTCATGCATTAAAGTTTACTAAATCCTGGTTGAAAGAAAAGGAATTTGTTGAAGATTCTCTTATGGACTGGCCTTCAAATAGCTGTAACTTGAATCCCATTGAGAACCTGTGGACTATCCTTAAGAGATATTTATTCTAATGGAAGGCAATTCAACAGCAAGTGTGACCTCTGGGAGGCAGTTAAAGTTGCTGCAAACAACTTACCAGCCAATAAAATTGCAAATCTAACATCAGATGTTGACAATATGCTGCTAAGAGTTATTGAAAATAAAGGAGCATTTTTGCAATAAATTTTAGGAGGTTCTTATTATTTTCTGTTAATATATCTTTTATTTTTAAAATAAAATGTTTTTTATGTTTTTCCTTTAAGAAATTGATGAATTTGTTCTAAAATCTTTCATATTATTTTTTTACATTAGTTTTACAAGGTATAATAGTGTAAAAGTATCAAAACAGGTAGTTGCAAATAAACTACTGACAGTCAAATTAGTCTGTTTTTTAACTTAGTAAAATTTTTTCCAACCAAAACAATAGTTTTCTCTATCACTATATACCTAAGTTAATAATATTGGGTAGAATCTAAACAACATCATAATAGGACTTTTAACATTAAGGATGTAACTCTTTATACTAATTCATAACTTGTATATAATCTCTAGACATAGTTTAGTCATTACTCATAGCTTTTATAGTCTATTATCATAGTGTTCTTTATTCAGTAAGAAACAGAATGCAACCCTATAGTCTATTATTATAGTGTTTACTCATAGTTCTTATAATCTATTATCATAATGTTCTTTATAGCCTTTATTCATATTTTTTATAGTCTATTATTATAGTGTTCTTTATAGATTTATTAATAGTTTTTATAATCTATTACCATAGTACTCTTTATACTCTTTATTCAGAAAGAAACAGCATGCCACACTATAATATAATAGTATATCATCATAGTATTTTTATAGTCTTTATTCATAGTTTTTATAGTCTATTATAATAGTGTTCTTTATGGTCTTTATTCATGAGGAAACAGCTTACATCCATATAGTTTATTGTCATTCTGTTCTTTAAAATCTTAAGTCATAGTTTTATAGTCTACTGTCACAGTATTCTTTATAGATTTATTCAAAGTTTTATAGTCTATTATCATCGTGTTTTAATAGACTTTATTCATAAAGAAACCTCATGCAACCCTATAATCTATTATCATAGTGTCTTACTGCCTTTATTCATAGTTTTTATCATCTATAATCATAGTGTTCCTTATAGTCTTTATTCTTAAAAATAAACATGCAACCCTATAGTCTATTAGTATAGTGTTTTTTATACTCTTTATTCATAGTTTTTATAGTTTATTATCATAGTGTTCTTTATAGTTTTTATTAATAAAGAAACAGTATGAAACCCAGTATAAAATGTAAGATATGTCTCAAGAAGTTACAAGTTTGGTTTTTGAGATATGATTAGGTGCAAATATACAATTGTGGGGTTTGATACATTGACACACACACACACACACACACACATGGTCACTCAGCGTTCACGTGATAACTTAATTTCCCGCGTAAACGAATGCCAATAAAAGCGAGGAACGTCACGTGGTACGCTAGTTAGGATTTTGTCCCTGACAAGAGCAGACATGTCTCCCTAACTCACACAAACACACGCGCACTAATTGCAGGTAGCAATTAGGGGCGCAATTTTTTATTTCTCACCAGGGAAAGAACTTCTCTTTCCTTAATTTTATGCATGCTGTCAACCCTATGTAACCTTTGTTAATATATTGTTTTTCTGGTTACTTTCGCCTTTTCATTCTTTCTTATTGTCTGTTTTATTTCATGACCCCAGTTACGTCGAGTCAACTCGTAAATCTAAATTAGTAATGGACGTTTCATCAACTACACAATTTAAAGAAGCAACTTTGAATTTTGAACATGGCAAATAGACAGAAAATTAAGTTAAATTATGATGTGGAGACAGCTATTAGTAGAAAAAACTCTTTAAATGGACTGACTTTAGTTGGCTTGATAAACTTTTCAACATATTATTGTTTCAATGCCCATTCAAGTTGAGTATCTTCATTTTTCTTGTTCTTGTCCTAGAGAAAATAAAGTAATTATAGATTAATTTCTTTCATGACTCAAGGTTTTACTTTCTTTTATTTTATACAAATGTCTAAATTTTAAAAAATAAGAGAAATGAAATTTAGATAAGAAAAAACAAATTTGGTAGATTAAGAAGTAGATAAGATTTTTTTTATCAAATATTTTTAATATTTATTTAGATCCTTGTCAAAGAACTACCCTTCAGTTGTGATCAGGTGGAGAAATCTGAAACCAAGGGTTTTTTTTACGAGATTGGCAGAACTGATGTTATTGGGACCAGAAAAATTGTAATGTCTTATGAATTGAAAATTCCAGATTCTACATCAAAGAAGAACCATAAGTTTATGTCAACAGTCACTATTTGGCAGAATTCCCAGTAAAGACACATGAGCGGATTATCAAAAACAGACTCATCATATTTCTCCTTTTAAAAAGTGTTTTGCTCTTTTCACTTGAGATACAGTCAACATGTGGTTTTATCCTTAAAATAACCATTATTTTTTTTTCATATTTTTTAAGTAATAATCGTATAGGAATATATGCTCATTTGTCACTGTAGGTTGTTTAGTTCAAAAGTTTTGATGACAGTTCATGGGATTGCACAAGTTTTAACATTTGCAAAATGAAAGTATGATTTTTGACCAAAATTATTGCCACAGAGGTTTTCAAGTTTACCTTAGGGTTTGTAGTGACCCAATACACAAAATAAACATTCTGTTTTCCAACTTTCAAAAATTTAAATATTTTGATAATCCCCAATATATATATATATATATATATATAGTACACTTGGTCATTGTAAAAACAGGATTTGTAGGCAATAAACACGCATTGATCTACTGTAATAGTGAATGTTAAGTGCTATATTTAACATTTTCATTCTTCTGTCAGACATATCATGAGCATTAGTACACTAGCTTCTAATCTGATATAGTAAATAAAAAGGTGTGACCAGCTCATGGTACCAGTTACCAATCACTGTAACTTAAAGACAGACAGCTTCTTGATAGTGTCAAAGTGAATTTTCTGTTGTATTTATTAACTAATATATGTGTTGATAAACAATTCTTTATTTCTCCTTATAAATAGTATAAGTAAATAGCATAAATATACTCTAAGTATTTACTGTATTCAGCTCAAGTTTTAAGTTAGCAATAATGGAAATTAAGATTTTTTAGAAAATTCTGTGTATTACATTTATTTTGCTTGTCATTGCATCTAAAAGCAATCAGATGTCTAACTGTGAACAGTGATACAGATCTGTTTGTGGATGACTATTTATGCTCTCACACCCTGATTGAGCACTCTGGAAGAATGGTAGTCTTTGAAAAAACAGTAGCTACTCTAGCATCTATGCATCATTCATTCAGTAGTGAATTAGAACACTCTTAGTTACTGGCGTGTGATAACATGGTATATCACACACTAAAAAGTCTGCCTTCTACTGAGCGTCCATAGCTCAGAGGTAAAATTGCCAACTGACCTCAATTCGGTGGGGTTTCAATCCTGGCTAAAAGCAATTGGATGTCTAACCATACTGATGAGCTGTGATACAGTGAAACAGATCTGTCTGCAGATGACTATATATATATATATATATATATATATATATATATTGTGTATTTTGGCAACAATCTCTCTTTTATACAGGTTTCAGTAAAAATGACAGACAAGGTAATATCATTAAGTTTTTTATATAATTTTTCATGTGTTCGTATTGTTTTTTCTTTTCAGAACTCAAATTATATAAGAATTGTCCAAAGGTTTTGTACTTTCAAGTGCTTTTAGCTATATTTTTAGTCTTTATTTTTGGTAAGTATCAATCTAGATACACAGTAATGTGAAAATGCATAAACCTGGATACCCCTTACAGCTTATAATTTCTCATATTCCAAGACCTGTATATCAATTATCAAAATTCCTTAATGATATTATCACCCCTTAGATTTCTACCAATTATAGTATTAAGTTAACATATAAATTTCTTCAAATTCTTAGATCTACTACACCAAACAATGACACCCTCGTATTGCTTGATGTAAAAAATCTATTTACTAATTTACCTGTTGCTGAAACTATTGACATAATAATAACTCTCTATATAAACATAATTCAATCCCACCCAATCTATAAATTCCAAAAAATCGCCCGGTTCACACTCCACACACATCTATTGAACAGGTGTAGAGGCTCATCCCTTGTTCCCTGTTTAGGACGTGGTTTCCAGCTTTCTCTTTTCCAATCTATTCACTCTTACGTAGCCCCCTGTACACCAGTGGCCTTACCGCCTTGCTTGGGGTGATGTGATTAAAAAAAAAAAAATTCCTAAAAAACTCTTACTTGCCTGCACCACTATTGTACCTTTTTATGACAATCATGGCATTGAAAACAGTCTTTAAAATGTTACTAAACCAAAAATATATGTTCGATACATTGATGATATTTTCTTCTAGCTGACAACAAAAATAAAATTGTTCATCTTAAAACTACTTTTGAAAAAGTTCTGTTCTCAACTTCACATATGAGCTTAGCCCAAAAAACAAAGCCCCATTTCTGGATGTTCTTGAAGATTCTAGTAATAATACTTTTTCAACTTCAGTATATAAAAACCCACAATTCATTTTATTAGTCTATGTCCTATTTGATGCTAAAGTGGTGTTATTAAAAATTTACTCATGAGAGAGTACAACGATTCATCTTCCCAACCACTTTTCTTAAAAAAAATGCACAATTTGAAAAAAAACACTTGTCAACAATGGCTTTCCAAATTATTTACTTGATTACCATGTCAAACTTTTTCTTCATCATATAAGCAATGGCAACCACAAACACAAGGACAAAAACAGCAACATTAATATTTTTTACAAAAATCAAATGCACAAAAACTACAGACTGGATGACTCTTCACTTTGCAATATCATTCAAAATTATGTAACACCAACCAATTCAAACAAGAAAATTATAATAATTATCTATTATAAATAAATTAAAAACTGCCAACCTCATTATCAATAATAATAATTCACCTGTGAAATCTAAACTGCAGGGAACCAATGTTGTTTACAAATTTACATGTCCTTTGAAGAAATCCGTAAACAATTACATTGGCTACACCACCACAAAATTGATGAGAAAATTGACCTTACACCCACAACAGTTCAATCCAATCTCACTTAAACACACATCGAGATCTTCCAGGACCTATCCGTGATATCCTTGTTGATAATACATACATAATCACATTATCTATATGTGAAAGAAGATTAAAAATAATGGAGTCATTACTAATAAAAAAGAGAAATCCTACACTTAATAGCATCAATTATAAACACAGTAACAATGCACTTACTGTGTTTGGAACTTAACATACACAAAATGTACACATGTTTATTTACAAGTAAGATAAAATTAATTCTTGATAATGGCTAAAAGTATAGCTGAAAGTGCTTGAAAGTACAAAACCTTTGAACAAATCTTATATAATTTGAGTTCTGAAAAGAGAAAAATTATTTGAACACATGAAAAATTATATAAAAACTTAATGATAATACCTTGTCTGTCATTTTTAATGAAACCTGTATATATATATATATATATATATATATATATATATAAGTGGACATTCACATCACAAATGAGTGGTGACAGTCTGTTTTATGCATGAATGCAATCTTCAGGCCATGTGTGTTCTGTTTGGGCTCAACTACTTACATATGCTGGACAAGGTACATTATGGGCTACAAAATTTATTGTATTATTCTAACAGTTATTGTATAACAGTAATGATTATGTTTCTAGAGTCTAGAAACATAAACAAGGGAATAATTATTGAGTAGGAATAATTATTCCTATTCAATAGCCTCTAAAAACATGACTGCTACCACCTTCCTTATAAAAGTTAGGGTAATACAATAGAACTTGCTACCCATAATGCACTATTAACCAGTATATAAAAATAGTTGAGCCACAGTACAACATGACCTAAAAATTGCTTTAAAGGATGAAACATATTGTCACTATTAGTGGTGACCTCTGTGTTAACTGTTATATTTACATATGCTGATCTCTGATATTGAGCACATTTGCTCATAAATATAGCATTCTTAAAATTATATTTTATTTTTATCTTATTATATATATATAATAGTAATTGTAATATTAGTAATTTTCTTATGTGGAAACATTCAACATTCATTTATTGAGCAGCCAGTCCTATTTTCAATTGAGATTTATAAAATCTTTCTATTAAAACTGATTAATAGGTTTTTAAACCCTGTAACTGGAATCACTCTTTCCAGTCTTGATAGGAGCTTCCTGTTTTTCTTTTTGAATTACATGTGCTTTCCATTTTAGTTGTTGCTGTTGCTTAGTGTCCTCTTTCTTTGTGATTCTGTAGGGCCTAGCCACAAATTTGGAAGAAGGGTATCTCTAAAACCTACAAGGTTCATTTACATGTTTATTATTTATACGTGTTTGCTTATAGGATGTATAATATCATGGAAGTGTTCTAACAGGAGATGGAAAGTGTGACACAGAGATCCGAAGGCAAAATTTACATGGCAAAGGATAGGTTCCAGAAGTTGAGTAAAGTACTAAGACACAGGAAAATTTCCCTAGAAACAAAGAAGTGAATGCTAGATTACTATGTGATGTCAGTTCTTCAATATGGCAGTGAATGCTGGACAATATCATCGAAGATGAGGAAAAAACTTGAAGCAGTGGAAATATGGTTCTACAGAAGTGGATATCATGGACTTAGCATGTGAGCAATGATAAGGTTTTAGAAAGAATGGCAATGAAAAGAAAATTAATAGTGAGCATCAGGAAGAGACTGTAGTGGATAAGAAATTAATTAAAATCAACCTTCTTCACTTTTACAAAAATTCACAACGATGTGTGAAATCCTGGTTTTCCTAAATAGGAAAAGGATTGGCCATGTGCTTAACAGAAAAAAAACAGATTTCGCAAGTGTTAAAATGATTTTTGATGAATGGAAGTAACTTGCAAGACCAAAAGAACTTTGCATGTAAGTGCGAAAATATCTAGATTACAAGAAAAGGACATCATCAATGTCAGTCAGATGAAAGCAGCAAGAAAGACAACACTAAAATGTAACTTTCACCTTCAAGCAATTCCTGCATTGTCCTCTTTCTCTTTCTCCTTATCTATTTTAACAATTACTACAATTTCTTCAACATTAAAACATTAACATTAATTTCTAGGAATTCTTGTTATTCCTCCTTTTAATAAATTTCTATTTTAATATTCAAAATGTATATTTTATAATTCCCATTCTTCTATCCTATCCACACATTCAAACTGACTACCAACCTCCTTCTGAGGATGTAAAACCTTCTGATGATAATTCTGCATAAATCCTGTAAGCTGTAGGGAGTTCAGTTAAGTCTGACACAAGGCCAAATCAAAGCAACATTAACCAGCTCCCTACGCTACACTGGTGACTCCCGACACTCAAAGAACATGCACCCCAACGCTACAAGACAACTGAAGTTCCTGGGACATGCAATGAGAAAGGAGGGCTTAGAGAACCTGATACTAACAGGTCAGATAGAAGGTAAAAGAGACAAAGGAAAGCAGTGGATAACATATTTGCATGGCCTGATTAGGTGGATGACTGAACGGGGGTTAGGAGGTATAACAGGAGAAAATATACTCAGAGTTACCAGGGATAGAGAGATGTGGAAAGCCACAATTGTCTACGTACTGAAAGGACAGAGTATATAGAAGAAGAAGAAGAAGAAGAAGAAGATCTGAAACAAAGGTGAACTTGATAAGACAGAGAGGAAAATTTTTATCAAAGATGCATTTTACAGGAGAAAGCTTATGTTTTCATTGGCATCATCAGTTTTAATGAAAGAAAGACATAACTCTCTGTTAGAAAAATGTTACATGTTATTATACATTAAGCATTCAAATTTTACTGAAAATTAATGACATTTTCAAAAATTAATAATTACAGTCTACTTCTTAGAACACACTTATATTTCTTTCCTCACTTACATCAACTGATGTTGACTTGTTCTACACAATATGTCTAATTTATCCACAAATAACATTTGTGAAAGGGCATGTATACGCATAAAAAAAGAGTAATTAAATTTAATAGAAATAAAATATCTATAGTTTTTTCACAATACACACACACACACACACACACACACACATATCTATATCTATATATATATATATATATATATATATACTGAGCATGCTCACCAAATTCAGATGTTTGATAAATCTGATTTTGATGAGTGTATTGACATGAATCTCTTAAGTCCACTAACCAAGTAAGTCACTTGAACGTTTCTTAATTTGTTGAATATGATAGCTGTATTAAGTGGTTTTGAATGATGTTCTGCTAGGCTGAAAAAACATGTCAATATCTATACATATTGTAATTTTGTTATTACAATGGTTTATAAAAGCATAATATCACTATACAAAAATTTTCATGTTTCAGAACAAAACTGTTCCTCTTCAGGTGATTTATAAACCATTGTAATAACAAAATTACAATTAAGCTCTACTCTGTACTGAGCACTTTTTATAAAAGAATATGCTTGAACAGTGGGTTTTTAATCTACATGTTCTTTGTCTGTGCATTGTGGTACAGTGGATATTGGCTCGGAACAAGAAACCGGGGAGCCGAGTTCGAATTCCATTTGAATCCATTGCATTCACTTACGTGCAAATACCCTTGGGAAAGGTATTAATCTGTCTCTTCCTTCCAGTAATGGGTTAAATAGCAGGACAGATTGGGTTCTATATCCTTGGTCGGCAACCAGTCTACCGCAGAAAGCAATGGCAAACTACTGCGGGATAATCTTCTGCCCAGTAAGTCATGTCTCTTTCGAGACATGATCGCCCAAGCATGAATCACGTATGGCACTTAACTGACTGATAGGATGTGCATTGTGGTACAGTGGATATCGGCTTGGAACAAGAATACCGGGGAGCCGAGTTCGAATTCCAGTTGAATCCATTGTATTCACTTACGTGCAAATATACCCTTGGGAAAGCTATTAATCCGTCTATTCCTTCCAGTTTTGGGTTAAATAGCAGGACAGATTGGGTTCTCTATCCTTGGTTGGCAACCAGTCTACCGCAGAAAGCAATGGCAACCTACTTTGGGATAATCTTCTGCCCGGTCAGTCATGTCTCTTTCGAGACATGATCACCCAAGCGTGTATCATGTATGGCACTTAACTGACTGCTCTTTGTCTGCTCTATCACTGATATTGAACGCTTTTAAATAAGTACCACGCATATATAATATGTAAACAATATAATATATATTGATATTTATAATTATATACATACACTTTTCACACACACACACACACACACACACACACACACACACATATATATATATATATAGAAATAGGGGTTGTTCCAATTAGAGAAATTAGTATAGAAGAAAAAAGTGTGAGAAACTATGAACATTTTGTTTAAAGTGTAAATTTATTGTGGTGATTATTATGAGTATTACTTGCTTTTTGTATGATATATTAAGTGTCTATAATGGTATTTGTCTTGCTACATGTGTTTCGAGTCCAAAGTTGATTTTCTTCAGTTGAATGAACTTGTGACTTTACATATTAAGATTTGTTTGTTTTTCTGATGGCAAAAATATTTGTATATATATATAGATGCATGTGTGTTGTGGTGCAGTGAATATCGGCTCGGAACGAGAAATTGGGGAGCCGAGTTCGAATTTCAGTTGAATTCCTTGAATTCACTTACATGCAAATACCCTTGGGAAAGGTATTAATCTGTCTCTTCCCTCCAGTTATGGGTTAAATAGCAGGACAGATTGGGTTCTATGGCTTTGGTTTGCAACCAGTCTATCACAGAAAGCAATGGCAACCTACTGCGGGATAATCTTCTGCCCAGTCAGTCATGTCCCTTTCAAGACATGATCGCCCAAGTGTATATAACGTATGGCATTTAACTGACTGATATATAGAGATAAGTGGTAGGTGAGCAGGTCAGAAATTTCATATGTGTTCATGTTAGTTTGTTGGTTTTTTTCACACTTTGCAAGTGTGAAAAAACCAACAAACATGCATGCATATAAACTATATAGTAAAAGAAAGGAAACTAAAGCAGTTGTTTCAATTAATTTGCACAATAGTGTATACACAATGTGCAACTGTGAGTTTTTCTTTTATTCTCACAAAAGCATATGTATGTATGAATAAAAATGAATTCATGATTAGAGTGGGTATGCTTTGTTAAACACCAGAAGTAAAATAGTGATTAGAATGTGTTATCATTAGTCTCAGAGTGGTTATATTATTCCTAAGATAAGAAATTGTCATGTCACGACTCCTACTATTTGACATCTGGTCACCCGGATGTATAAAAGACAATTTGCGTTTGGCACGGGGAGTTGTCATTATCACGGACTTCATGAAGTAACAACTACTACTGCGAGAGACTGTAAATTTTGTATATACCTCTTGGTTGTACCACTTAATAAAGTAGTTTATCTACATTTCACTGTGTATTTCTTCATTCCGTGAGATAATAGAAATGAAAACAATGCATAAAAAAAACAGACAAATCATTAATTTTTCAAATTGCAATAATGTGTTTAATATGTTGTACCATAACTTGTGAAATAAAAACCTAAATGTAATTATTTTGTGGCATCTTTAGTTATCATTTTACATACTTTGAAAAGCAAAATAAAGAGATATAGTTAACTGTAAAACTCTGACATTACTTATACAGAAGTTATAAACAGGGCAGCTGCAAATTACTTATATATAACTGTCATGCATAACACACAAGATTCACAACGCTCGTTGGAACTTGCCCTCCCATCTCCAAAAGGCACCCAAGTTATTCCCAAAACATGAAAAAAATTGTTTCTCACAAGAGATTTAGAAAAGTGTTTATCATTACACTTCATCAAAGATTAATTTCTCACTTATTTTTTCCAAATTTTTTATTCTAATAAATTTTCATAATGAACTCGGAAAAGAGTTAATGACTCAGCTTTGCAATGTACAATTAATTTTCGTCAAAGAATATTAAACTCGTTAAAATTTATTTTTCATAAATAATAATTTTACTTGGTCAAGCCAACTCAAACATTCATGAATCTATCATCGCAACAATTACAGTTCTTCATCAAGGTTGGAATATCATTTGGGTGGCAATCTGTGTCATAACATAGATGATCAATGTAGCTTGTTGATGGTAGATGAACCAGAGCAGTAGATCACTCAGGAGCTCTTGTTTTTCATTATTAATTATTTTTATCTGGTCAAGCCAGCTCAAACTTTCATGAGTCTATCATGGCAATCATCATGGCTTTTCATTGTTTTGATTTTTAATTTTATAATCTTTGTTTTTATTAGATTATATATTAATTAAATTCTATTCTATGCATAACTTACCTAAGATATAAAATACGTAACTGTAAAAATTTCCTCAGTGAATGTGGCCTAGATGGGGGACAATAGATTTTAATGTAGTGTTCCAGCATGAAAAGGTTTTCCACCCCTGCCCTAGAATCTAAGCTTGATAAAACCTACATGCTGGTTCATCCTCTATCAACCAGCTATATTGACCAACTACGTTATGACACAGGATGTGCCTTGTGGTGCAGTGGATATCGGCTTGGAAAGAGAAATCAGTGAGCTGAGTTCGAATTCCAGTTGAATACCCTGCATTCACTTAAGCACTGGTACCCTTGGGAAAAGTATTAATCTGTTCCTTCCCTCCAGTTATGGGTTAAATAACAAGGGTAGGACTTGGGGATCCTGCCCTTAAAAACAAATCCCAATAAATCTTGATACTCAAAAAGAAAAAATATTACTTATATAAAAAACAACAATAAATTGTTGAAAGAAAAAGGTATTACCAGCAATAAATAAATAAAATTTAGTTGGCAATAAATGACCCACCAAAGTTGATTTGCCATAAAAACAAAACAACTAACCAAATATTTACTCTTGTAAAGAAAAGTTTAAACCAATACATATTCTTGTGATAACCAGCAAATTTTTGAGAGATAGGATAAATCTACGCTAATTACTTTGTCATCTATCATCAACATGTTTCGAAACTGATGATGCCTCACAGCATTAGCTTATATGTCATTCATAACACTTACAATTTTTTGTAAAGTCTTATTTAAAATAGCAGATTTTGCATGGTGATGTTGCTGGTGCAGAACATAAGGAAAAGAAATCAGTGCATTTGGCGCTGTGGTTTCTCTTTTTAGATGTGCAATGAATCCTTCATCTTTAGCCATCCTAGCTGGAGCACTATCAGAACACACACTTATTAATTTAGTAGGATTCAGCCTAACTTTACAACATTTCTCTTTCAAGTTATTAAAAACTAACAGCATAGCCCGGCATTGCTTGGGTGTAATGAAAGCTTTAAAACTAATCCATGGTCCTGGAGCTCAGACTCTTTGGACGTTGGCATGAAAGACTAAAAAGCAATAGTTGTTTCCAGTTAAAGCGAAATCGTACACTGAAAGAAAAATGAATGGATGTAAGTCAAATTTTGATTTCCTAGTATTGATATGAAATTTTCTGCACTACTGTAAGAACTGCAACCTTGAAACTTCTGAATATCGTTTCTTATGTCTTTGTCAATGAGTGTATCAAATTTGATTAAAATAGGACCACTCCTTCTATAACACATTTGTTTTATTATCGATTTTCAGTATTTATCAAGGGTACCTTGACACAAAACCTAGCTAAGAACACTTGCAGATGCTTATAGTACAACAGTGTAAATTTTCAAGAAAATCAGTTCAGCCATTTCGGAGTCTATACACACAGACAAAGTTCCATTTATAGATAAGTTTAGATTTAGATTTAGATATCTATTACTTGTGTTTTTCCTCTAAGGATGGCTAAAGCAAAAAACTGCTCTGCTAAATTACTGGACAATTCATGCTGTTGATTTGTATTAGTCTTTCTTGAAAGACGTACATTTTTATATTCCTTAACTTAATCTGGATTTAGACATTTTATGGCTTTTACAATGCATTCCTTCAGCCGCTCTGTCTTGCTGATTGGTTTCCCTTTTATTCAAGCAAATATGCAACTTTATAGCTTGCGTCTCTTACAGCATTTCCTGAATTTAATACAGAAAGGAATAATTGTCTCTACTTTTGCTTTCCATCATTTAGTTTCTGCAGTGCAATCTTTCAATCTTCACCCTCCCTCCAATTTAGCATATTTATTGTCTTTATGAAAAATATAATGTTGATGTGCATTGTATTTTTTAACTGTTGAAATTGTGGTATCACAAACCAAGCAAGACATTTCATCACAGTTACACACTGTAAAGATCTTATGGAAAAACCCCAGCCAGTAATCAACTAGAATAGAAGTTGAGTCTCACTGACCAAAAAAACACCAGGGCAAATTGGTAGGTGGTTTAAATAATAACCTTGGAGATTCTATTCTGTTACAGGCAAGTCTATTCTGTAAGCATGGATTGGCTGATAATTTCAGTGTGTATATTGAGCTCCATAAATATTCAGCACAATATCTACACTCTTGAAGGTTCACGTTCCTATAGGGAGACAAAAGAAGACAGCCATGTTGAAAAGTAAGTTATTTGACTTCTACACACACTAAAAGATATTGCAATTCCCATTCATCTTTGAAGGTCTTATTTTCTCTTTTCTTAGTTCATTTTAAATTTTTGGACATAATGAGTAAAAAATTAATAGAGGAATCATTTTATTCTGAGAAGATAAATAAATAAATATTCAGTCAGTCAGCCAGTTAAGTGCCATACATGATACATGCTTGGGCAATCATGTCTCCAAAGAGACATGACTGACTGAGAAAAAGAATATCTAACTTAAAATAACTTAATTGTTTTTCATATAGTATATATGATTTTGTTTTTTGCTTAAAATATTTTCATCAAATTTTTCTTATTCTGGAGAAAGAAAAAGAAGAAAATGAAGACAATCAGCTGAAATTATTAGCAATGGGAAGGTAGAAAAGTTAGTCAAGGTGTAACCAGCAGACAAGTCACTAAGTCACTAACTTGCAGAATAATATCAGTGTGATCAAAAAGAATAATATTAGTGTGATCATATTTATGATTTTGCTATAAAGCTCTTAATGAATCTAAGTTAACACCAGAAAGTAAACCTTAGCCAACTCGGTCCTGGGTATGATGGTAAACTGCATCCAGCAGCAAGGCCTCTGATTGGGAGGTTATGAGGAGCATGGAACCACCTCTTAATTGCTGTTGTTCCCAGGTCCAATCTGATCTGGAGTGGTAGCACCTGTTAGGGTCCAAGCTATGGGCAAATAGTTAAACCCCAAACTGGGGTAAAAATAACATGAAAGCATAAAAATACTTTTATAGAAATATTTACATAAAAATAGACTTTTATAGAAAAATATACATTTTTGAAGGAAAAAAATATTGCCATAATACATTTTTCAAGGAAGAAAAAAATTACCAGCAATACATTTTTAAATACAAAACTAGAAGACATCTTCAGTTTTCTATATAAAAAAATAAAAACAATTTTTCATCACAATCTGACTAAATCAACCTTCTCACTATAGCTGAATATTAAACAAAAAATCTCAAGACTCCACCTTTTTATTGTTAAACAAAACTCAAACTCAAACTTAGCCAACTCAAACCACACTAATAATGTATTTTTGATCACCAGTAACAAAAGCTCAGAATGATAAATTTAATTATTACTGAGAAAGAGGAAAATTTATTTTGAACTTTTAGTTTTAGGCACTGGAGCTAGAGCTAGTACATTTTTTGATGTTTTTAGCACCGGCTCCAACTTTTGTAAATTACCTGGCTCCACAGCCCAACTCAAAAGTTGCAGAAGACCACATATGATGACCCAGAAGGTTGTATGTAGTCTTAAGACTGCAGATTCCCAACTCTGCTCTAGAGTTTTAGTTAACATCAAGGCAGTGGCATCATACATTAACAACACCTGATCTTTTCAGCCACTGTAGAGGCAGTGTCTGTCTCATTAATAACAACATATTTTATTGCCTAAGCAAACTAAATAGAATACAAAAGGAGTGGATAAATGTGTATATGTGGGAAAGAACATAATGAATTTTGAAGGTTGGGTGGGTCAGTTTACTACTCCAACACAGAAGAAAAGTTAGCAGTTTCTAAAGCAGCTTTCTCCACCTCTCCTCAAAGTTTTTTTTTCCATTTGCTGAGCATTGAAATAGATTAGCATGTTCTCCACAGACATACATTTCTTGATTGGCTGATTTAGATTTTTGTTAACCTCATTCACTTTAAGGGTATATTTTTTCCACAAAAACAACATGAAAGCTCTTTGACCTTTGAAGTCTGTCTCCATTTTCTTCAGTACAGTATGCAAAGATGTCTTTTTTGTACTTATGTATGGGCAGAGTTTCTATAAAGTGTTGTGAGAGACTCATACTTGAAAAAGTTTCTTTATTGTTTTGGTGGAATTATTAGATATGTCTGTATAAAAGTATATCTTGGAAGGGAAACAAGGAACATCCTACCTCTAAAGCATCCTCTGTCTAAAAAAGATTAAAATAAAATGATACTTTTTATTATATACTGTTTTTTGGTAATCTTATTTTAGATAGCAGACTTTGGCAATCTAAACCCACATTTGTACCATTTGGAATATTGGTGCAACAGTTGTTCTACCCACATTTCGTGGTATATATATATATATATATATATATATATATATATATATAAAAATTTACTTGAGCCACAAGATTAGCAGCTAGATCTCATCCTTTTACTATGAAACCAATAAATTGGTGTTGTTAATGTATGATGCCACTGCCTGCACTTCCTGCCTGTGGAATTCCCTTCCATTTACTTGCTTTTCCGACAGCTATAATCTCCAAGAATTTAAATATAAAGCCAATAGTCACCTTCTATCCCACTAAACTGCATCCTCTCTCTCATGCTCCTTTCCTCGTCCACTCCACTCTCATCAGTATTCTCATCCTTCTCTTACCCACTTCCTGACACCCCCTATATCCTGTCACTCTTTCTCATAACTTTCCTTCTATGTAACCCCCTGCAAAACAGTGGCAATAAAATGCCTTGCTTGAGGCGATATGATTATAAAAATAAATTTAGTGTTGTACAAAATTAAACTATGGCTAATAAATATTGCTCAATTTTAGTATTTTTTGAAAACAAATCTGAAATTATTAAACCTTGAAAATGTTCTAAGAGGAAGTGTAGTAAAGTATTTAAAGAATTAAGAGTTCATTCATTTTAGTGAAATATGTGTGAAGATAAAGAGAAGCCCTTGTTTTCACTGTGTGTATCAATAGAGTAGTAGTAAAGTCTTTGTTCCTTTCTTTCATTTTGTGGATGGAGAATAAGTGAAGAGGAAGAAAAAGTGATAAAGGAAATATATTTATTGACCCTAATTTTAAGAATCACTTGAAGTGTCTTATTGGTGTTGTCTTCTTTTTGTTGATGGTGAGTAGGTGAAGGAGTGCATACATGTGTTGCCAGGACATGTGTCTGGTTCAGAGGTTTTAAATTTTTTTTGTTTTGTTTTATTTAATCTCTACTCCCCTCTGATTACTTGGCTGATCAAGGAACAGATAAGTAGTCAACTCAGATCATGTGGTCAGCTCCAATTGAAAACTTATTTTTTTAGGTGGTAAGAAATATGTTATGGGTAACAAAGTTTTGTTTGTTGTTTTTTGTCTAATCAGAAACCAGAATTACTAATCTTCACACTGGATTGCTTTTGTCTTTTTTTCTTCAAAATTTTTTTTTCAGTGATTTTGAACTGATTTTGGGTGTGTACAATTCTACTTTTTGTGTTTCATAATGGAATAATATAGGATTTGTATCCTATAAGCTTTTGTGGGTATTTTTTATGATTCAACTGAGCCTTTGGAGTTCATTGTTGTATTTTCTATCTCCTGTAAAAACACTTCCTAGATATTTACATTTCTGTACTTGATGGATTTTGGTGTCTCAAAATTGTAGGCTGCATGTTGAACTATTCCTTTTGCTAACATTCTTACAATTGATGTTTAGTCCTTTCTTCTCACTTTCCTTAATACCTTCTATAGGAGTTTCTTTAGTTTAATTTCTTTGTCTGCTATCAACATTTTGTCATCTGCATATCTTATATTGTGGCTACCAATAATGAATCCTGGAAATGAATCCTAATTCTTTCAGGATTGCTTCACTCTAAAGGTTAAATATGTCTAGTGAGAAGGCTGTGGCGGTACTGAACAAAAGTGATGGACCGGATGTTTGCCCTATAAAGACCAGAAAGCAAATGACCAAAAGTTGTCTGTGCGCAGGTGTTCCGGTTGAAAAATAAAAATTAATCAAATATTAAATTTCCATTTCGTGAACCTACACGAATTTTATTTATCAGCCAATGGGAAGCCCAGTAACAAATACAAGTGTGAAATCCCAAACGAACTGCTGTGATCCAAAAAGAAGATATAAAAAGCAGATACAGACAGACCCCAGCAGGCAGACCTCAAGGAGAAGAGTGTAATCAATATCCCCTTGACCTAAGTCAAGCAGCTACTACACTTGCCTGTTTCCTTCTCCCCTGTCTCAAAACTACTTACTGACCTAAGGAGCGACTACATCAAAGACATTTTTCACTACACGCTCCCCACATTCCTAAGCCTTAAATCTCTTTCAGCATTTTATTTGTCATGAACATTTTAACCTCCATTGGACCTATACTTCAAGTTATTACTTTAATTGTAAAAACATTAATTGATATGTGTATATATAAAATGATATTTTCTACTCAAATTGCCTTTCTTGATTTGTACTCATTTTATGACTTATAGTGAGCTATCTACAACAAAGCCAAATTCTATTAACCTGCAACAGTATACAACTACCCTTCACTAGAACAGAATCCCACTACAACCAGAAAAAGAATAAGCAACCCACTATAAGGTTTATCCTTGTCTTATGCCTTTTTTATTTTTGTTTATTTACTGAATTTGTTTACTATTTGTATGCAGGAAGCTTTCTACCAGTATAAGTTATATCTTTCTCAAATAAGTCAAGCTTATTTTCTTACCATTGTCATTGATGTTATAACTTTTCATTCATCTGTATTTTTTCAAGATATTTTTCTGCTATCATAATTTTTGGTCATCCATCAATAAAATTTGGAAACTGGTGGAAAGTTTTCCACCAGTTTTTACTTACAGCATAACTTTTCAATCATCCATATTCCCCCCCCACACCATATTTTACAAACATTCTGACATTTCAATCATTTGTATCTTTCCACCATTTAACTGACATCATGACTTTTCAATAATCTTTATTCTTCCATCATTTTCCCTGACGTGACTTTTCAATCATTTCTATTTTCCCCCATTTTTTGTGACATCGTGATTTTAGTTATCCATGATTTTTCACCATATTTGAAAGACATCATAGCTTTTCAATTGATCATATTTTTGTCACATATTTAACTGACTTTATAATCCATACTTTTTACAATATATTTTACAGACATAAGGGCTTTCTAATCATTCTTTTTCTCCTACTAAAGTTTATTGATATTCTGACTATTCAATCAACCATATTTTTACAGCAGATTTTACTGATATCTGAATTTTCAATCATTTGTAATTTACTGCCGTATTTTTCAGGTGTGGTAACTTTCCATTCATCTATATTTTTCTAGCATATTTTACTGATATCATGACATTTCAATTGTTTTTAATTTTTCTCCATATTTTATTGTCTTCATAACTTTTCCATCTTCTATATTTTTCTGCTACTTTCACTGAAATGGTAGCTCTTCAGTCATTCATTCCAACATATTTTGCAAATTATGACTTTTCAGTTATCTGCATGTTTCAAGCATACTTTACAGACTTGATAACATTTCAGTAATATGTATTTTCCACCATATTTTACAAATGTCATGATTCTTCAGACATTAATATTTTTCATCTTATCTTACTAATATTAGCAATCTGAATAATCTGTATATTTTCAGACATTTTACAGACATCATGTTTATTTAGAAACTAATAGTTTTGCTATATACTTTACAGTGATGATGAAGCTTAAATTATATGTATTCTATTGATTTTCTCAGCTTATAATTATTCTTAATTGTTCACTATTTTTAATGACATCATAATTTTTCATATGTCAATATTTGAATAATTTTGAATAGATTAATAAAATAATCTAACTAATAACAAAACTCAAAAAAGGTTATGAAGCTTAAAATTTTATCTATTTTACTGATTTTCTCAGTTTATAACTATCCTTAATTTTCAACTATTTTAGTAAGATCATAACTTTTTATATGTCTTGTATTGTTCTATTATATTTCACCAAAAATTACATTTAAATCCTTTTTTCTACCTTACTTTACTGTCATCCTAACTTTTCAGTCAGTTGTATTTTTACAAAATATTTTATAGCATCATACTTTTTTCTGTTATCCTTATGTTCAAATCTTATTTTATTGATCCATAACTTCTTAATGATTCATATTCTTTGAGCATAATATACTGACATTATGACATTTCAAATATTTGTATGCTTTAACTATATTTTATATACATTGTGTAATTAACTAATTCATCATTTATTTAAAAATTCAAGTCATGTTCTTAAATAGCCTCATCAGACTGAGACTTTCATATAGCAGTAAGAAATATTTAAACTGTCTACTGTTTTCACAGATCAATGGTTAAAATGGTTTGAGTGAATGAGCGGAGCATGTAGGTTTTAGCAATGATCATTTTCTGAATTTTGTGAACTGGCACAACAGAATCATAAACAATTTTACCAAATAACAGAAACCACATGAGCAAATGTTAGCATAGAAAGCACCTGTAACTTGAAGAGAAAATAATGACAAATAAAATCGAAAGTAGTACTGGTTGCTCAGTAAATGAATGCCAGAAGTTTCCTTGTAAAACAAATGGTTAATATTACATGAACATTATAACTTTTCAATCAATTGTAATTTACCACCAAATTTTACCAACATTATTATTTTCCTATCAATATAACTCTTTTCTACCTTCCTTTACAACAATATACAAAGCAATAATATAGACCAAAAAATTAAAAAAAAATTTGTTTGTGTAAATGAGATGATTATCACATCAGCAAAGTAGTATTTGCTAGTTATGAAATAATGATTTGTATCTATTGTTATTGGCACTGGTCTGAAACATATTTGCCTAGAGGGTAGTGTTTGAATTTGACTGCTTTTCAAAGCTGAGGTATGTCTTCTTTTGTTAATATCCTCAAAATAGTTTCCTGTTGTATCCACTGACTGTTTCTTTATTTAACATAGATGCTAGTACTGGGGCATTAGTCATGCCTATTCTTAGTCAGTAGGTGTACTGTTAAAGTGAAAGGGATATTCACAATCATGAATCCTGTAACCCCTGTGGTTGGGGAGACACCACACCTACATAATGATGTTTTATGGGCAAGACAGCCTGACAGAGTGCAACCCTTTCCAGGCTGTTTTGGATTCAGAATTTAAGGTTATTAGTGACAAGTAAAAAAAAAAATTGAAAAGAGAAAACTCAAAGGAGTTAGCCTGCTTGATTCAAATGGTTGAAGAGATATTTTTTAATCATATATAAAGGTTAAGAAATTGTTCTCTGCGCATGAGTTGGTAAGCATCAAGAATTTGTTGAACTGTTCTTGTCTTTTAAAAGATCTGAGAAATAAGAGAAAACTGGTATTGGTTAAACTGAACAAGAACAAAGCAGCAACAATTACAGAAAGAGCAATTCAAATGCAGAAAGACCTATACCTATGTTTTATAGATTATACAGAAGTATTTGATAAGGTACAACACAAAGACTTGTCATCTGGAGGAGCTATTTGGGTAAGATTAGAATAATCCAGAACTTATACTGAAAGCAAACTGACTGCATGCTTACACAAACTGAATTCAGAAAATATATAAAAATAGAAATGGACATAAGACAAGGATGTGTCTTCAATTATCCTACTATGGTTTGATGCCAAACAAATCAGTCTATACAGGGATGACGGACTCATTATTTTCCCTAATAGTAATGGTCCACTATCATCTCAGATAGAAAGAAAAGTCATCAGGGCCTTTAAATTGCTTGGATTTAAGATAGAAATTTTCTCCAATTTAAAAATAGTCAACTTCTTAGTTATTATATTAAATTTGTCAAATAAAACATTTAAACCCTATAAAAAAAAAAAAAACCAATGAAGCCCCAAACTACATAAATGTTTACTCCAACCATCCTCAACAAATAATCAAACAAATTCCTGCCATTGTAAATGCTAGGATCAATAACATATCTTCTAATAGGAAAATTTTCAATGAAAATAAGACCCTTACCATATTGCTCTCAAAAAAGTGGTTTCAAACAGAAATTATGCTACCTAGGATAATGCAAAGATATATGAACAAAAAAAACTAAAAATAGAAAAAGAAGAGTATTATGGTTCAGCCCCTCTTTCTGTCAACTATCTAATATTAATATTGGTCAATACTTTCTGAAATTAATTGACAAACATTTTAAGCCAAACAACCAACTAAGTAAGATTTTGAATAGGAAAGCATTAAAAATTAGTTATTCTTGTACTTACAGCGTTAATAGCATCTTCAACTCACACAATAATAGTATAATAAATAAACTTTATAACAATCAACAAACAGATGGTACAACCTGCTGTAACTATCAAGTCAAAAACAACTGCACAGTTTGGGGGCCTATGCAAATCTGAAAAAGTCTTATACCAATCAACCATTTTCCCTAGTGAACACAGAAATGTGAAAAAAGTATACATCAAATTTCTGCCGAACCATGGAAACTACAACATAATCATAAACAATCTTTCTCTAAATCCCACCTAAAATATCAAACTGCTCTTTCTAATCATTTCTGGGAATTAAAAGATAGAAATCTCTCCTCACAGATTGAATGGAAGCTTATAGGTAAATATCAAATCCCCAACCACTTCAGAAATAGATGCAGTTTAGGCTAAGAAAAAAAAAATAGAATTATCAAATTCAGAGAAACTATCCAATTATTAAACTAGAGAAATGAAATCATTCTTAAATACTGTCACAAAAATAAATTTGAACTATCTATTATATAATTAACTTATTTCGTCATATATGCTGATACATTTCTAACTTGTGTTGCTCATTCATTGGAGGATTTTATGAATTGAAGAAATAAAAATCTGCCATGCCAGTATATATATGCAATGACGTTATATTATGTATAAATTTGAAAGTATCCTGCTTTGCATTATGTAATTATGGATGTATCTTAATATAAATATTGTACATGTATATGAATGCACCTAGTTATATGGTTGTATGTGGTTTTTTTCATCTAAATGGAGGAACCTAGTTATATGTATATTTCATGTATATGGGTGCGCTTAATTATAATTATATGTATGTTTTCTGCATGTGGGTGTACCTAGTTATATGTATGTTTCATCTATATGGGTGCACCTAATTATATGTATGTTTTTCATATATATGAGTGCACCCAGTGATATGTATGTTGGCGCTAATTTTTTGTATTAATGACGTAAATGGTTGTAGCCTCCTTTATTGATCATTATACTCATGTATGCACATGTTGATATCAGAATCCAAATGAGAATAACATATGTGTGTAACTGTTTTTATGATGTATGTAATTTGAAATAGATCACCTTGTTTAGTGTGTAAAAGTGGACACTGATGTTAGCAGTATTCTTCTTTATCTAAACCTAATCTAAATCTATCTAATCTAATTCTAATCTAAACTTATTTATAAATGGAACTTTGTGTGTGTGTGTGTGTGTGTATGTGTGTCCATTACTTATAGACTCCTAAATGGCTGAACCAATTTTCTTGAAAATTTACACAGTTGTACTATAAGCGTCTGCTAGGTTTTGTATCAAGGTACCCCTGATAAATATCGAAAATTGATAATCGAAAAAAACGGGTTATAGAAGGAGTGGTCCGATTTTAATCAAATTTGATACACTCATAGACAAAGACATAAGAAACGGTATTCAGAAGTTTCAAGGTTGCAGTTCTTACAATAGTGCAGAAAATTGATAATATATATATATATATATATATATATATATATATATATAAAAGGCAAGATGTTTGTGTGTGTGTCTATTTATCTGTCTGTATGTCCTTTATACAAACCCA
This sequence comes from Ascarosepion bandense, assembly GCA_037127315.1. Lineage (NCBI taxonomy): Eukaryota > Metazoa > Mollusca > Cephalopoda > Sepiida > Sepiidae > Ascarosepion > Ascarosepion bandense. Next base: position 1,244,701 of record JBBBDQ010000365.1, read on the forward strand.
CAATTTTTATCCGATCCTTACCAAACTTCACACAAATGTTCTTTAGGCTAAGTCTGAGCTCCAGGATTATGGATTAGTTTTAAAGCTTTCATTACACCTGAGCAACACCGGGCTATACTGCTAGTACACATATGTCTGGTATTTATAAATGAGCACATGAATGTAGAAAGGCAAGAGTATGCTGAGATAAGAAATCTATATAAAGGCAGGAGTGTGAATATATATGCAGATATGTGCATGTGTGGGAATGTGTATAAGTATGTAAATATATGCATATTTTCTGAGTATATGTGAGGTTTGTTAGTATATTTGCATAAATATGTGTTAGTATTAATTATACATGTATAAGTCCGGTTTTCATAAATATGTTTTTGAGTAAGCAAACACAATACTTATATGTGGACATGGATGGATGGATGTATGTGTCTATATGTAGGTGCACACAGACAAATTTATTTGTACATATGTGTAAGTATAGACATATGTGTATGTGGATGTGTGTGTATGCATATTGTGTGTGTATATGTGTGTATAAGTATATAAATATGTGTATATTTGAGGTTTGTTAGGATATTTGCATAAATATGTGTTAGCATTAATTATACATGTATAAGTCCAGTCTTCATAAATATGTATGTGAGTGTGTGCATACAATAGTTTTATGTGGGTATGGATGGATGTGTGTATGTGGGTATATGTAGGTGTATGCTTAGATGCATTTGTATGTACATATATGTAAGTATGGACATATGTGTATGGGGATATATGCATGTATGCATAAGTATGTTCATATGTAGAGTTATATTTGTCTATGTATTTGTGTGCTTGTGAGTGAGCGTGTAATGATTTTATGGTCATGCTTTTCACCCAATGAACTCTATTCTTCCCTAGCCATAATGATTCTTATGCAAGATAAAGCCAAAATTTCTATTCTGGGTCATGTTACTTAATTTCCATTTCATTTTTGAAAAGTGTTTATTCTGGGAAAATATTTGTAATGAATGAAATGAATATAATGGGATCTGAAGAAGTGAACTAATTAGTTTATAGAAATTAATCATAATTTATAACAATTTTAAATGACGTGTTGACTTTTCCTTTATATATATATATATATAACAAGAATTTGAACTTGGTTTTCCAATTAAAATTTTTTTGCTATTATCTATTACTCCACCCACATATCCAATCTTGCAGTATCTGGTATTCCCAGATAGTCACCTATCTAGGTGCTGGCCAGATTCAGAGTCTCTGGACTTTGCTGATCCTGCAGGAAACAGTGTTTCAAAGTGAAGTAGTCAGTCATAAGCTTCTTTATAGTGAGTCAATCCTGAAATAAGTAGAATTCTTACTAAGAATCATTACTAGTGGCCACAATCTTAACAATATAAGATACTTCTATAGAAGAATCATCAGAATAACATCAACTAAACATATGAGTAAGAACAAAGTTTTAAGAAAAATGGTAACAAAAAGGACTTAGAATCTGAAAGAGAAAATTGAAATTTCTAAGTCACATACTCAGGAAAGAGGGTTTGAAGTATTTGACACCTTTAGGACATATTGATTAATTGGTAGAACAGGAATTAGAAGGAATAGTAAAAAGACAAATCATAATAAGATCTAAAAAGGCCAGAAAATTGGGGAGGATCATGGTCACCCAAATTTCAAAGACACACATCACATAGAAGAAGTGATTATTCTGATTATTTATGAAAATGTTTTATAAGAGGTTAAATTATGGAGGTAAGTTGGCGGGAAATTGTAGTCGTCTTCGTGACTTTTGTGAATAGGTATTCTTAAGAAGTAAAAATCAATTGTAGTTTTGACCGTCATTTAATAAAACTACTTAAGATGGTAGAAATCTCATTGCTATGAAGTGACATCTGACAGCTGATATCTTCATACTGCTGATAAAATCCTTCACTGACTTATATTTGTGGGAAAAATAGGCTCTAGATGCTTGCATGAGAATTTCTTTGGAAGATATCTTTTGGCATGCAAAGAGTTTATTAACCAATCAGATTGAGTTTTAAAAAAGTTAAGTTGAGCTTTTAAGATTGCCTGATTTCTACTTTTTGATCATTACATTACAGATTTTGCCCAAAAGGAAATTATAAATACAAATGGTTAGTTTTTGGTGCAAGTGATCTGCTTTTATCACAAAATAGAACTAAGTGAACTTTTAAATATTCTACAAAAAAAGAAGATATTTTGAATAAAATATTTCTATTTTAATTTTTCAAACTCTTTTTTGTAAACTATTTCATATAAGTATACCCCAGAGTTAAAATCAGAGAGAGAGAGAGAGAGAGAGAGAGAGAGATCTTTGATAACTGATTCTTTATAGTCAAAAAAGAGAAGATAAATCAAATCACTGAAGTTAAGCAATGCTGAGGATGGTCAGAATTTAAATGGGTGACTGCTTGTGAATACCAGGTACTGTAATGGATAACAACTCATAATTAGAAATTGGTAAGCTGAGTTCAATTTTGATTGATTTAATTATATTTACAGTATTTACATTATTCAGACTGTTGTCCTCATCTTTGTTGCCATTTGTTTTGTTTTTTTTTTTTGTTTTTTTAATCATATCACCCCAAGCAAGGCGACAACGCCACTGATGTGCAGGGGGCTACGCAAGGGTAAAAAGAATGGAAAAGAGAAAACCGAAAACCACATCATAAACAGGGAACAAGGGATGCGCCTCTTCACCTGTTCAGTAGACGTGGGTGGAGTGTGAACCGGGCGATAGTTTAGTCTATCTACTCCAATTGGAAAAAAAAATAAAAGTGAAAAGATTGGAAAAGAGAAAACCGGAAACCACATCCTAAACAGGAAACAAGGGATGAGCCTCTTCACCTGTTCAATAGATGTGGGTGGAGTGTGAACCACTCCATTTGTATTGCATTTCGGCCGTTGTATGCTCCAGCTTTCTTCAGGTACTAGGAATTTCAAACCAAACCCTTTATTACAATCACTGGGGTATATTATCCTCATTCCTTGCATAAAGCCTTGATTGGAAGTCATGAGTTATCTAACCCTGTAAGTTACTTGCTCACCACTGCTATAGCCTGGTATTGAACTCACAACTCTCAGGGTCAAATCAGGAACTAAACAACATCTATATCCACTGGGCCAAGTGTCCCTTATATTCACTTAGAGGCAAATACACTTGAGAAATCCACCTCTTCTCTCCCCGACTATGAGTCAATTGGTAGGACTTATATCAGTAAATTATTTTCATCTTAAAAAACTTCTTACTATCTAAAAATATTTGCAGGCTTTAAATAACCTGCAAAAAGGTTGATCTAAATTTATTTATAAATAGAACTTTGTCTGTGTGTGTGTGTGTCTGTGTGTGTGTCCATGACCTATAGACTTCAAAACGGCTGAACCAATTTTCTTGAAAATTTACACAGTTGCACTATAAGCATCTGCAAGATTTAGCTAGATTTTGTGTCGAGGTACCCTTGATAAATATAAAAAATCAATAATCAAAAAATCAGGTTATAGAAGGAATGGTCCTATTTTAATCAAATTTGATACACTCATAGATGAAGACATAAGAAACGATATTCAGAAGTTTCAATGTTGCAGTTCTTACAATAGTACAGAAAATTAATAATAATAATATATATATATATATATATATATATATATATATATATATATAAAAGGCAAGATGTTTGTGTGTGTGTCTATTTATCTGTCTGTATGTCCTTTATACAAATCCACAATTTTTATCTGATTCTCAACAAACTTCACTCAAATATTCTTTAGGCTGAGTCTGAGCTCCAGGACCATGGATTTGTTTTAAAGCTTTCATTTCACCCAAACAATGCCGGGCTATACTGCTAGTATTTTATAAAAACAAACAAATAAATTAATCAAAGAAATATCAAATTAAGTTTAACAACCACAGTCAGGTGAAATAAAAATTTACAAAGAAAATCATCTTGTAAGTGAATTAATGTTTCAATATGACACTTTTGTTACTATCACTAATTGTTTTGTATTAGTGATAACAAATTGTTGTGGAGTAAATAATAAGCCCCTGTTAGTACAAATGAACTAGACTAGACACTTAAATAAAGAACTCTATGTAACTCTAAAAAGACCATTGGAGTCAGTCACAGCAAGTAGCCTAAGCAAGACTTAATATTATAACCACTAGAAAGCAAGTTATAACAGTGGCAATGAGGAATCAAAATTCATACAAGTTATGACGAGTAGAAAAATAATTGTTGCTTCAACGCACATGATAACAGTGATGAAAGTTTTGAACCATATTGGCTAAAACTTTTTTCTCTTTAGTGCATGTAAAAACATAAATGAGAAAAAAACAGACATTGTTCAAATATGAAAAAAATATTGGGTTTCTGTAGAAAAACTACCACAATAGCAACAACTGCAACATCAGCAATTGTTGGAATTCCAGAAATAACAACAAAAGTTAATGGGAATAATTAAAAAGAAAATGGAAAATTCCAAGATTTTCATTCCCAATGTGCTGGCAAATACCATATCTTAATTTACATACAATTCAGATGATGGAATTATCTTTTCTGCTTGTTTTCGAAGATATAAGCAAATTTTTAGAGAATAATGCATCAAATGAGAAGACAAAAAAAAAACAAGACTTTTGTTGAGAGAAATTACCACTGGTAGAACAGGAAAAATACTATAATTTAGTATAAATGAGAAAACCAGAAAAAATTGTTTTGAAGAAAGAATAAATATTCTGACGAAAATGTTTAGTGAGAAAAGCTTGTTATTTAATAGTTGTTAGAAATGTATGAATCTAATGAAAAAAAAACGACAAAATTTTATCACATATGCTGGAATTGTTAACAAGGAGCATGAAAGATTCAGAGTAAACAAACTGATTCTGGATATGCTTAGAGGATTAATTTCCATTCAGTGTTTAATGGTGAAAAAAGATACAGAAATACAGATGAAAATTCTAACAAAACTTGAACAGAATAATAAAATTATACAACAGGAAATATCTGATGAATGTCAGAGAATCCTAAATCTAAGACCAGATCCCAAAGAAATTAAAGAAAAACAATGTGCATACATACAATAGAAAGAAAAGATGTGAGAAAATGAAAATTAATTCATGTTTCAGATGTGGAAGGCTTCATCTCAGAGAATCCTAAATCTGAGGCCAGATCCCAAAGAAATTGAGGAAAAACAATGTGCATACATATAAGTGAAAGAAAAAATGTGAAAAAATGAAAATTAATCCATGTTTCAGATGTGGAAAGCTACATCTCAGAGTTGACTGTCCCTTTAAGAATTTAAAATGTTACAAGTGTGGAAAAATAAGACATAAAAGTCATATAGTAAACAAGGAAAAGTTACCTTGGAAAAATCTTTGTGCACACTATTGAAATGGAAAAAAAAAAGAAACAAAAATCTAAAAAAAAAAAGAAACAAAAATCTAAAAAAAAAAAAGAAACAAAAATCTAAAAAAAAATTGTGCATGTGGAAGTTAATAATGTGAATGTAAAAATGCAGCAAGATACTAGTAGTGATTCACAATAATCAAAGAAGACACAAGGAAAGCAAATGGAAAATCTGTATTAAATCACACATGTCTTGTCAGGTGAGGAATTATTTTTTATTAGTGAAATGACTTGTAACATCTCATTCCAAATCAAGTGTGTAAAAGTTAAGGCTTAAGTGTTAAAAAATAGTACAAACTTATTCAGTACTGACTGGATGGAATTATTTGAGCTGTGAAGTCATTAAATATACAAGTATGATAACCAGAAAAAGGAAACATACAAAATAAACTAAATGTTGACCCTAAATGTAAAAAATACAAAGCTCAGTATGTTAGCCAACTCACTAGAAAGAAGGAAAAGGTGAATACTAATAAATAAAATAAATTATTTACTCGTAAAAAGACATCTCAAAAGAGGGAATGTTGTGGAGTAAATAATACACACTAATAACACAAATGAACTTTTCTTGATGCTTAAATAAAGAACTCCAAGTGAGTCTAAAAAACTCAGTTGGAGACTGTCAACAGTAATTCTAACAGATGTCATAGTGAGTAGCCTGGGCCAGATTTAATATTATAACCTCTAGAAAGTGAGTTATAGTACAAATAAAAGACACACAATGGCAAAAGGCTTTAAACTTTTTAAAACTTAGGCTTTTTAAACTTTTTTGCTTGTAACCTCCTTTGATAAGAACATTTATTTTCAACTACTTTTTAAATATTATAAAACTGCTCCTTACTGACTATAATTTATGCAAATGTCAAAGGGTAAGAAATGCCTCATGTAAAAGTCTATCCTAGAGACAAGAAATGTATGTTGCCTCAACATTTGATGTCAATTTCTCAAAATTACTCAATTACTCTTTAGTTATAATCTTACAGGAAGAAATGGGAAAAGAGTAAATAAATTTAATAAAATGTGCAACATAATCTATAAATTATAGTGTTCATTAAGTTTACTTTTCAAATATTAATTACTTAAATAACAAAAATTAAATTTATTTTAAAAAGAAATGTATAGAATTGAGATATATCTTGAGGATATGTTGGTATAGAAACAGAAAAAATACCCCATAAAAACTTTGACTAATGAACAAGTTTCCAGGCTCCTTGTATTTTTGTGGACACTACCTGTGGTATCTCTGGTAGAAAACTGCTGTTATATCCTTATTTTCCCAAAAAGCTTTTACTTCACCCTTTTTGTTATATATATATATATATATATATAAGAAATTGAAAAACAAAAATTCAAATTAAACACACCATTTATTTATATTGCTTTTGTAAGTTAAACAATAAATGTGCTTTCTTGGAAAATTCTGGCTATTTTGATTCTGTGTTCCTGTTTCTTTAGCAAGAGCATAGTTTATTTGTATTCAAATATAAAATTACCTTTCTTCTTTGAGCGGAAACTAAAATTTAATGATCCAAAAGAATAATTCTCTATGTTTCTTGTATATAGATATTCTGGTTTCAGAATTATTAGTTTGGATTTATTTAGAACCTTAAATTGGGCAAATGTAGATGACCAACAGATTTAAATTTTAAGAATCTGATATGCACAGTTAAAAACACCAACCGTAGCCATAATAAAAGTCAGAAAACAGAAGTTATAATGTAGTATTATCCTGTGGTACCTAAAAAATATCACAACTTTAGATTTGGGAGAAGATTAAAAGTTGACACTTCTTTCTGAGTTGGAACAAAACTCATTGGAAAATGTTTTTAATTAAAATAAGTAATATTATGAACAAAATATTTTGTGTTTTGTATAATCTGATTTTTGTGATATCTGTCTGTTATTTAGACAAAATAATAATTAATAGTATGACTTGAAATTCCAACAAAAGTTATTTATAAATAATTGACAATAGTAATATATATATATATATATATTTATGGGTATGTATAGTTTTTAAAATTTGCTTTATTTGGAGAATAATATTGGAGATTGAGTATTATCAACACTGCATAATGAATGTAAGTTTCATACTTCAATCAGATGTTAAATCAAAATATTTTTTTATCTCGTTCTGAATATATATATATATATAGTATTTACGCTCTCACATCCTGTTTGAGCACTCTGGAAGAGTGGGAGACTTTGTAAACAGTAGCTAATTCGGCATATACGCATCGCTCATTCAATAATGAATTAGAGCACTCTAGCTATTGGGCATGTTTATACGCACTAAAAAGCCTGCCTTCTTCTACCAGACACTTGTGCCCTAGGGGTAGAATCGCCAACTGACGCCAATTCGGTCGGGTTTCGATCCTGGGTTAGGAAGCAAACGGAGTCTAAGTTGTACTGATGAGCTGTGATACAGCAAAACAGATCTGTCTGCAGATGACTATAGTATATAATATATATATATATATATATATATATTGTAATTTTGTTATTAAAATTGTTTACGAAAGCAGTATATTACTACACAAAATGTTCATGTTTCAAAACAATACTGTTCTTCTTCAGGTAATATTTTAAAATAAATGTGAAAATGATTTATTTAGAAAATATTAGATGAATTTATAGTTATTTAAAAAATTACAGAGTGGTAGTTAGAGAATATGCTTGTAGGTGTGTCAATATTGTTCAATCAAAAATGAGAATTAGTTCAAACTATGAAGTTGAAGATTTGGGTCACGAAAGGCAACACAGTAGCCTGATGTCACAGCATGACATTTTTTAATTTTGTCTGGGTAAGATACATAGTAGAACTATACATTAATTTTTAACAGTAGGTTGGATTTCAAGTTTTTGTAAAAATTTGATTTTGTTCTACCTCATGAGTTAAAGGGGCTAGAATATTTAGGTTAGAATTAGAATTAAATAATTATGGTATACCAAGGTATATTGTAGTTATGAAAAATGTATTGTGTGGGTCATTTATTTTAGTGAAATAATTTTAAATTTGTTTAATAATTTTAAGCTGTATTGGAGCATAAGTTATAAATGAACAATTGTAATTAATTAAATCTTTATTTTTTTTTTATTATTTTTTTTTAATCATTTCACTTTGAGCAAGGTGGAAATGCCACTGATGAGTGGGGGAGCTAAATAAGTGTAAAAAGATTAATTAGAAGAGAGTGAAGAGGAATACGAACCAGTTAGAAAGGAGCAATAGAAGGATGAGAATGCAGGTGTGATGACAGTTTCAAAGGTGGAGAGAAAGGAAAGGATATATGGGGTGGGGAAAGAACTAGAGTCAAGTGGTTAATAGATGAGTATTGACATTGCATTTAAATTCCTGGAGGTTGTAGCCATCAGGAAAGCAAGAATATGGGAGCAAGTTCCCCAAGTAGGAAGTGCGAGAGAAGAAGCTGCAGGAGTAGAATTGTTGTCTGCATTTGGCTAACCTAACTGTGAATGGGTGGGACCTAGTTGCCAATCTGGTTGCACAAGTAAACACCTGTTGAGGAGGCACCAGTGACTTAAGTTTGTTGGAGCAGAAGCCATGAAAGTATTTATAGAACAGACAAAGGGAGGCCACATTTCGTTAGTGGGGAAGTGGCTGTAGTCGAGCTGCCAAGTCAGTACCTATCACATTACTGATTTTCCTTTGGAGCCTGTCGAGAACACTGATGTTAACAGCAGGGGCGCCTGACCATATATGGCAGCAGTACTTCATGCACGGATAAATGGTTGACTTGTATATATGCAGGATGGATTCAGGCGGAAAAAACATCCTGGCCCGACACAGTGACCCAACCTTTTTTATGAAAAGTTTTGTGTTGTGATGCAATGCTTTTATAGACAATTGTAATAACAAAATTACAATATCAAGCTCTACTTTGTATTGAGCACCCTTTATAAAAGTAAATGCATGAACAGTGGGTTTTAATCTACCTGTTCTTTCACTTCCCGAGATATATATATATATATATATATATATATATATATATATATATGATGTTTAGTATCATTTGTATAATATATATACTTAAAAAATGTGTGACCATTTCGGAATACCAGGTGCTGTAAGCTTGGATGTGCAGATGGTGTACTGAATAATAGCTAGGAATTTAAAATTGAAGAACCTGGTTCCAATTCCAGTCAGTTTTGTTTTGTTCCCTTATGTGCAAATACTTATGGTAAAGGTATGAATCAATCTTTTCCCATACCTGTAGGTTAATTAATAGAACTTCTATCAGTAAAATCTAAAAATATTTTCTGGCTTTAAATAACCTAAAAAGCAAATCAATCACTCAAAAACATTTTTGTAAATCATGAGAAAATTTTTAGTTATGGAATCAAGGACCCAAATTTTGAACCATGAATTTTTGTATAAAAGTAAACTTGCTTTGAAGGAGACTTTTAACATGTTTAATCCATAATTCAGATTATTTATCTTGTAAAAATAAATTTAACATAATTCTAGATAAATTTAAAATAATTCTAGTCAATATTTAAGTTATATCATACACAATGTCGATTTGAAAATGATCTAACCATTTAATAATAATGAAAAATAGTCTCTCATCCACATTTATTGCAGTGTTGCTTCTGCTTTTCAAACAAACCTTCTTTTGGGGTCACCATCAGCAGTTTTCTTGCACTCTCCTTAATTTCTACTATTGCCTGAAATCTCCCTCTTGAAACCAATTATCATATAAACTCAAATCTACACTGTAGGTAAAGATGCAAACAGACCTGGATGATTCAATATTTTTCAAAAAAATAAAAACCAGCAAAAAAATCTCTACATGAAATGTGAAGAATGAGTGGCCAAAATATTGAAAATAGTTAGATACTTTCCAGACAGTTAAGTGAGATCCCAGGATCTTCTCCTTCTAGCATTCTTCTTCAACTTGCATTAGACCCATGCAATTTGTTCCGGACGTATTCTAAATGGTTTGATAGCTTCCAGACAAATCAATTACAGAAATAATTGTGTGTTTCATCAATAAACTATCATGATGTATAAATAAACTGTCATTACCTATGTAACCTACTGTTATAGATGACAGTTGTATATCATAGTTGCCTGCTTGTTGCATTCTGATCAATTGTTTCTTATTCATCAGCTGTGAAAAACAGCAAGCATTGTCATATTCATTTATTTATAGTGCTTTTCTTATTATTTTATTATAATGTCTGTTGAATAGCTTAACTCAGTTTATCCAATATGAATTCTAATAATATTTTTGGCAGTCTGCTGAAATTATGGTAAATATTAGCACAGGGTGTTTTGGGTCAAGTTAACTGTATCATGGTTATATTTTTTACTCCTTTGTGGTACAGGTGAACTTTTTATTCTCAGTGTTTAAATATTACATAACTAATTAAATATTGATATTATTTTATGCTGTGGATTCTGGTTGAGAAACCACACAAAGTAATGAATAGCAAAAGCAGAGACTGAAAATGTAGGTTATATTAAACAAAAATATACAAACTGGAGCACGAGTTAGTCAATTCAGGAATACTAGGAATACTGTTAGTAGGAATCAGTATATAAAATCTTGTAATGAAGAAGTATGTCCAGGTAATGAGTCTATATCCAAAACAACTCCAACTTAATATGCATCAACTTACTGACCAACTACTCAATTCAACTCCTGCTCTCTGTATAGGCAGGATTATATGTACACATTGGCGAGTCCATTCTTGTATCCAAAAAAGGGGGATCGCCAACATTTTATTAACTCATTAATATTAAATACAGGGTTACTTAATTCTTTGAGGATATGTGCATGAATTTAGTAAGAGATGTTTAAGTCATGAAAGAAAAGCTTTATCTGAGAAAAAACTGGCATAGATAATCTTGAGAGTCTTCTATTTAATGGATTCACCATTACTACCAATGACTCCTTCAGTCTGAGGTTTTAAAATTTGACCTGTCCAAATTAGATGATCTTTTGGACATTGCACTAGTTATGGCAGAGTTCAAATATCTTATATTGTTATAGAGGTGCTACTTGACATCCATGCCACATATGTGATGACATAGTAACTTATTTGTAGGTATATGATATTTCTTTGCTCACACTCTCTATCCGATCCACAGAAAACCTTTCCAACACTTGCTTATAAGCAGCAGTATTGACCGTTAAGCCCCGAGAAAAGAAGTTAGGAGATATAATATTGCTCTCATGGCTCCCAAAACCTTCACAGTTGCCAGAAACTTTGGAACTCTGTAGAATCTCTGCATAAACATGTTCTTTTGGTTGATATTTGGTCTTTGATCAATTTTTTCTCATTGGAAAAAAAAAATGAACTATATCGTTATCTTTTTCTTTGTAAACTATGAATTGGTTTCTCTTCATCACATATGACTTTTTTCAAAGGTCCACATGCCTAATTCCTCTGATAGAGTACCTTGAAACCTTGAGCTCCTTATCAATAGTGTAAGTTGACACTCTGGGATTCTTATCGATAATTGCCTTTAAGGCAATGATTAAAACTGATCTGCTGAATTCATTTGATGTTTGTCATCATTTATCTGAAAAGAAAATGATAATCAAAACAAGATAGAGCTATGAAAAGATGTGTTCTCAAAACACTGAGTAACTCTTTATTAAAATCAACTGGAATTATGCCAAAACATATACAGTGAGTTTGAGGCAATCTGTACTACTTATTTATGCCTCTGTAATACAGGTCATACTTTGTATACCTAGTGTTTAAGTTAATCTTATAATTTGGAAATATAGCCACTGAAGGTAGAAGGTTAATGAATGAGATGTGTGATATGAATTTAGGAGAAGGTCATAAAAAGTGAACATTATAAAGATAAGGAGAATAGATAAAAATTGATTTTTGACTTGAAGATTTTAAGATTATGGTGTACAAAGAGGCATCCACATGGGAGTCTGTTTCACAAAATATAAGTTCTTAAGAAAAAGCTGTCAGAATGGAACTTTCTCCTTATAACTGAAACATGGAAGAAATGTGCATTATTTGAATTCATGGACATAGCATGGAAAATGGTGGAATTAAAGAATGGAACTCATCTGAACATTTGTCATGGAAATAATTATGCATTAACAATAATTTTGGGAAGTTATACCTGTGAAGAAAGACACTACAGAACAGAAAATGAGTTTATAAAGTTGAGCTCAAACTAATATATGGGCAGAATATCAGTGTCTACCTATTAGTTCAAATAAGTAATTATATTTGAAACAGTTTTTTCATGCTTTTTTTAGTATCAAGGAAAAAATAATACTTGAATCTTTTGATATAATTAATTTCTGTCATAATATAAAACAACTTAGATTAAATAATCAGAAAAATGTCTGGAAAATCCAAAAATAAACAAAATGTATGCATAATTTATATTTAAGTTATTTGGCAACTTAAGATTTTCAAAATTATAGTAGTTAGAACTCTTTGATAGTTTGGAAAGCTGATTATTTAATATATTAATAGCTTTGTCTATTTTTACATTTTTCTATTATTTATATTTATCAATGTGTCTGGTTCATATAATATTGTCAATCTTAAAAACAAAGTACAGTAACTTCTAAACTTTTTTTATCCAAAACATATTAGCATCAACAAAAATATTCTGGTTCAATTTGCTCATAGGTTTCAAATGGTATCTAAAAAACATATAATAATATTTAAATCAGCAAAATATTCTTCTTCTTCTATTTGCCATATCCCTCCAAGATATTAGCAATAATGGCTCTCCACAATTTCTTGTCCTTTGTAGCTTTTAATAAATTTTTATTTTTTTGATATCTTTTCTAAACCATGTTATGGCATCCATTTATACAAGCTAGTTAGGTAGATTATGTGCTGTTATTCTATGTTTCTCTCTTGCCTTCAGTAAAATAAAAAATAGGTAAAGCATTTTGGTTGTTTTGTTTTATGGCATATCAATCTCGGCAGGTAATTTTTTGCCAACTAAATTTTTATTTTATTTATTGCTGGTAATACCTTTTTCTTTCAACAATTTATTCTTGATTTTATACAAGTTTTGTGTCTAGTAATACTTTTTTACTTTTCCAGTCTCAAGATTCACTGGGATTTTGTTTTTAAGGGCAGAGTCCCCAAGTCCTACCCTGTTATTTAACCCATAACTGTAGGGAAGGGATGGATTAATACCTTTCCCAAGGGTACCAGTGTTTAAGTAAATGCAGGGTATTCAACTGGAATTCAAACTTGGCTCACCGATTTCTCTTTCCGAGCTGATATCCACTGCATCACAACGCACATTCGTCACTAAACGCTTACAGCACCTGGTATTCCCAAGTGGTCACCCATCTAAGTACTGACCAGGCTCAACGTTGCTTAACTTCAGTGATCGAGCGAGAACCAGTGTATTCAACGTGATATGGCTGTAAGCCTTTAGCTATTGGAAGATAGCTAAAAAAAAATCATATATATGGAAAATGTATCAGTAACTGCTCATGCTAGATATCCAGAAATACTGAATATATAAAATAATTCTTCTTCACGTATTTTCAGATCAATATCAGATAAAATGTTTATGAAAGTCTTTTGAAGCCAGTCATGATTATCATTGTTTAAAAGTGACAAAGTAAGTTTAATTTCTATTCTTAATTCCGTTACTTTTTGTTTTTTAATAAGTTCATCCCAATCTACTGCTAGGAATGTCAGGTCACTTTGTTAGGAAGGAAGTTTTTCTCATCAGAATTCATCTTGCACATAGACAAATCTGGCATCCGTCAGTGCATTGAATACTGTTGTTATATCTAGTTGAGTGCTCCAGCTATTCATCTTAGGGTTCTTGTAATTGATCCTGATTTGGTAGCTTGACTCCAGTCACTTTCTCACTGAGTGAATGTGGGTTTCCTCGGCCTTTTTTCTACAAATATTTTCATGGCTTCTGCTTTAATGAGCTTATCTCACTGGTGCCCTCTCTACATGAATTTACTTGAGCTACTAGACTAGCAACTAGGTTCCACCCTTTTACTGTCAAAACAGTCAAATATAACTGACACTTCTACTCTAACAGTTTCTTTTTTCATACTTCTCACCTGTGAAACACCATTTTGTGTACTTGCTTTCCTGATAGCTACAATCTCCAATCTCTTTAAGGGAAACATCAGTTGCCATCTTTTATCTCCTTGATTTCCATCTTTCTCTTATCCTTTCCCTGACACTCCCTGTATCTTGTTTTTCATCCTATTTGCTCTACTCTCATGTAACCACCTTCAGACCAGTATTCCCAAAATTATCTTATTGATTCTGTCACCTCCTGTATTTTGTTCCTCTTTCTTTTCACTCTACTTTCATGAAGCCCCCTGCTCATAAATGGCAATATAGCCTTGCTTGGGATGAAAAAATTAAAAAAAATAAATGCAAGGCAATAATGCCACTAAGATGCAAGGAATTACTGAGAGTGAAATGAATGAGAAGACTTTAGAAGGAAACCCAATTGTAAAAGATAAATGTTTACTGTTCAAAACAACTCAAAAGCTATCACGTTTTAGGTGCTCAATGTACCATCATTAGGCTTGTGAAATGTAGTTCAGTTACAGGCTATATATATAATGATAAGGAAACTTTTAAAAAATTGAGAAATTCCACCATATTAGTTGAATGTAGTGGAGTGGGAGGTTACTATAACATAAAAGATTTGTGGGTGTAGACCAATGAATACTGAGACATTAGAGTGTAGCAATATATTTTATTGGTAGGAGGAAAGGGAGTGTCATCTTGAATAAGTATAGAACAAATATATAGCCAATATATTACTTAAGATGGGATGAGATTGGAATTAGAACAATAAAATATTTGTCTTAAAGAGTTTTGTGAATATAAAAATACATTTAATGTAAGGAAATAGATGTAAACTTATAAAGTTATTTATTAAAGGCAGAATTAGTCAATTTTAAAGTTAACTGGTAGTGAAAGTAAGTGTAAACAGTAATGTTACAGATAATTAAAGTTAGGTTTTAGGTATATATAATTAACTAAAAGGGGTAGGATTATAGATTATAGTAAATAGTAAACAGTTTGAGATAAATTTAGATATACTTAAGAGTGTGAATTATCTTATGGTTGCCGAATCCTGTGTGCATAGGCCAGCACTTGCTTGACAACCATGACTGTGCAAATAAATATGTAAACAAATCTTTCACATTTTCTCACAGAGCCTGGTTCACTCATGATTTACATGGGCTTGAAGCAGTTCATATAAAGTTACATCAGCTGGGTCTGTGTAAACAAAAGGAGCATTTTTATTTGCTCCCTTTGTTTATTTGGAGGGTTGTGAGCAATATTTTTTCTTTTTTTGTACTCCATTGAAACATTTATTCTTTTATTTTCCCTCTTTTTTTTAATTGATATCTTTTTTTGAAAGTGTGTTAATGTAAAAGTCTTATAATTTAAGTAAATTATTTAGATGAATAAACTTTGCAAAATGGTAATTTGTCATAAGTTTTAAATATGTGTTATATGCTGGATAAATTCTACTATTTCTTCTTCATTGGTATATTGTGTTTCATTATTAATATTTAATAAAAAATAAATTTGATTCTGCTTGAAGTTATTCAACTTATAAAGTATGAATGGTGTGTCTGAAAATTTAAGAGTATATTTATTGAATTAGATTTTAATTTTTGTAGATTCTCATAATTATTCATGATGTACATGTAATAATCAATAAAGAGTAAGTTTGTAGCGGATAAGAAATAAATTAAAATCAACCTTCTTCACTTTTACAAAAATTCCCAATGACGTGGGAAAGAAATCCTGGTTTTCCCAAATAGAAAAAGGATTGACCATGTGCTTCACGAAAAAGTCAAAACCAGATTTATCAAGTCGATGTTAAATGATTTTTGACGAATGGGAGTGACTTGCAAGATCAAAAAGCACTTCATGAGTAACTGCGAAAAAATCTAGATTACAATAAAAGGACTTCATCAACATCAGTCAGTCAGAGAGAGATGGGAGCAGCGAGACGAAACAACTAAAAATGTAACTTCAACTTCAAGTGACTTGGACATTGTCCTATTTCTCTTTCTCCTTATCTCTTTCAAGAATTACTACAATAAACATTTTGTACAAACTCTACCCTTAACCTTTTAATAACATTTCTAATTGCACATTAACTTTTACAAATTATGTTAGTTTTACCCTGTCATAAATTTCTATTTTAAAATGCAAAATGTATATTTTATTCTTTTTACGCTATTCTACATAATTCCTGCCGACAACCAACCTTCTGATAATCATTTTGCATAAAACTTATAAGCTGTAGGGAGTTTGGTTAAGTATGACACAAGGCCAAATCAAAGAAAAATTAACCAGCTCCCTACGCTACACTGGTGACTCCCAACATACAAAGAACACACACCGTCATGCTATAAGTTCATCTTTAGTTAACTACTTTGGATCTTGAGTTTGTTTTTTTAAAACTGTGATTCTTTTCTGAAAGGCAACTTATTTTCACCTTGGTCTTGTATTTGTTGTTAACCTTATTAAATTTTGTAAAAATTTCTATCAGATATCTCAATTAGAATATCTGAAATTTTCATAAAGAATATTCAAAGAAGTGTTTGTATTTTTCTTCTTTAAAATTACAAGTATGTGTTGGTAATACCAAATATATGGAGATAGCATTAATAGTACTTGCCTTAGATTCAAATATCTACCAAAATATTAAAAACAAAAAAAAATAAAGACGGCGAGGGAGAAGATGGAAGAAGGAATGGAGATTTTATTTTATACAGAGGGAGTATACAAAGAGTTTAAATGTATTCCATGCCTTCTCCCTGGTTCCCAAAAGAAAAGCTAGTGAATATTAAAATAGTCTGTCTTTACTCACAAGTCCAGTATGGCATATTGCAAAAGGTTGTGTTTTCCCATGTGTCTGGAAAGTATCTTCTCTTCAAAGCATTTATTCCCAAATTGTCTGCTGTCCAGACTTGGCCATCACTGGTGACAGGTAAGATTCATGTGACTGGCCAACTACATTGAATACTAATTAGAAAGAAAGATGAAAAGGTAATCCAGCATAAGTCTTTAAGGAGTAAATAATAGAATCTTTGTGATTCATCCTGGTGCTGGCACTATTAAGTCATGTAAAAAAATCTATATTAAATATTCTTTAGTTCAAGTATATGACAGACCATTTTATCTCTTGAGAGTCAGCTGTTATCTGCATGTAAAATTAAGCACTTGTGCCAGAAATATTTGTCTTGCATACTTGTGTTGACACTGTTTTTTTAAACTTTTTTTTAACTATTCCAGTCTGTAAATCAAACATTTGCATTAAAAATATTTATAGATATCAGAAATTTAAGCTGATTGAATGTGTATCATCTGCTTTCCTGAGAAAAAGCAGATGCTGTGTTGAGCTCTTGTTTAATTTTTGAATTTAAAAATAATTTTGGCACATTTTGATTTGTGGTAAAAATGCTGTATTTGTTTTTCATCCAGAACCAATCAAAAGGTTTCCCTACAAGTTCCAAGAAGTGGATTTGGAGCCTTGGATTTAATTCAAGGAGTCTACAAACATCATCTGCTGGAACCCAGGTTGCCCCAGTTCAGAAATAAAAACAATACAGAAAAAATCTGACAACCATCAAATGAGAATTGAAAGGAACATCAAAGTTGTTCCCACATCAATAAAATACCTCTGCAATAGACAGAGATAGCCAAGACTGCTACCGTACGACCATTGCGAGTCCCAGTTATAGTATTACTTCTTAACCTGTATTTATTCGTTCTACTAACAGAGTTCCATGTATTGTATTTTGCTGTGCTTAACATATATTCATTATTTTCTATTTTGGTTGTTTTTGTATCATTTTCTTGCTGGATTTCTTAACCGGATCCATGACACAAATCAAATTAAAACTTAAAAAAAAATATTCAACAAGTAACCCCAAATAAATAATTCAGTATCTTACAATTAATGATGAGAGTTATCATGTAGCTATTGATTTGTTAAAGGAAGAATTTTTAGACAGACAATTCTTATTAATGAAATATTCAAGTAGATCAATGAACCATATGAACCCCACCAATCTAGTATCTTACATCACCAAGGTAAAGGCAAATGTATGTGATTTAAAGGAGGCCTTTAACCTTTTTTAGAGGAAGGTTCACCTGCCAACAGACATTTAAGTTTTATCATATTTACTAAATTGTCAGGTATTTAAAAAAAAAAGAAATCATTCATGTAACAGGTACAAATTATCCTTCATTACAGGAAATTTTTGATAAATCTAGTGAGGCAATAAAAATATTACAGTTAACAAAAGGAAAATTTAGTCACAGTAGTTGCAAAGGTAGGTAAAGATAGAGAAGGAGACATGAACGGCAACTTCGGACTAGGAGAGCGCAACGAAAGAGGAGAAAAATGGATCCAATGGTGCTCAGCCAATGACCAGGTCATTACTAACACCTGGTTCCAAGAACACCCACGGCATTTATAGACATGGAGAAGTCCAGGAGGTGACATGAAGAACCAAATAGATTATATAACGATAAACAAGAGATTCAGGAATGCAGTAGTCCAATGCAAAACATACCCAGGTGCTGACTGCGGACATGACCACATCCCAGTCATCTGCAAACTAAAAGTGAAACTCCGAAGACTGAAGAAGCCTAACATATCACCAAGGCTGCAATACGACACGCTAGAGGATGATCTCACCCTACAGAAAGAATATAATAACAGCGTGAGGAACAAATATGAAGAACAAATTGGAAAAAAATACTCAAAATGGGATTCACTAAAAGAAGCGATGGTGACCTCAGCGAACAACATAGGCCCAAAGGAAATTAGACGCAGAAGAAAAAACGAGTGGATGACCGAAGAGATCCTCCACATGATGCAAAGGAGACAAAAAATAACGTCAATACATGGAGCAGAGTACAAAAAACTTCACAAGGAGATAAGGAACAAATGCAGACAAGCCAAAGAGGAATGGCTCAACCAACAAATGTGCAGAAGAGAGACTGAGCAGGAACAACAAAGCAGAGATGCATAAAGAGATAAGAGAACTGACAGGACAAAAAACCTGTTCCTCAACAGGATGCATAAAATCCAAGGAAGGGACAATCATATTCGAGAAAAAGGAAATACTCCAGTGATGGGAAGAATATATAAAGGATCTCTTTTGCGCCAAGAGAGAACAACCGAGAATACACAAGGAGATGGATGGACCGGAAATACTAAAATCCAAAGTGGAAGCTGCAATGGCCAAAATGAACAGAAACAAAGCACCTGGCCCAGATGGCATAGTGATAGAGCTGCTGACAGCCTTAGAAGAATATGGCATAGAAAAGATTACCGACATAATAAATGAAATTTATAGCAGCGGAATAATACCAGACGACCTATGCAAGTCGATATTTATAGCGCTGCCGAAGAAACCTGGTGCAAACGAGTGCGAACTACACAGAACTATCAGCTTAATGAGTCACATTACAAAACTGATTGTCAGAATCCTGATGAATAGAGCGAGAAGCAGAATCAGGCCAGAGATAGGGCAGGAACAGTGCGGGTTCGTCAAGGACACTGGAACAAGGAACGCCATATTCATGATTAGGATGCTCTCTGAAAGGGCATTGCAAATGAAGAAAGACTTGTACCTGTGCTTCATTGATTACGTGAAGGCATTCGACAAAATACGACACAAAGAATTGATGGAGATGCTGCGCAATCTTGACATTTTCGGCAAAAACATAAGAATAATCAAGAATCTCTACTGGCAGCAAACGGCCTGCATACGGACAGGTAATGACCTCAGTAGATACACAAAGATAGAAAAAGGCGTAAGACAAGGATGTGTCTTTTCACCGGATTTGTTCAACCTATACAGCGAGAATATTTTGAGGACCCTAGATGACACGCCAGGATTTGTTATTGGAGGCCACAACCTGAACAACATAAGATATGCGGACGATACAGTGCTGATTGCGGACACAGAAAGGAAACTACAAGACCTCATACAGAAAGTAGCAGTGGAGAGTGACAAGAAGGGACTACAAATAAGCTTTAAGAAAACTGAGTGCATGGTCATCAGCAAAAGATACAATCCAAAATGCTAAATACAGGTGGAGAATAACAGAATCAAACAAGTACAAGAATTTAAGTACCTAGGAAGTGTTCTAACAGGAGATGGAAAGTGCAACACGGAGATCCGAAGGCGAATTGGCATAGCAAAGGACGCGTTCCAGAAGATGAGCAAAATACTAACACACAGGAAAATCTCAATAGAAACGAAGAAAAGAGTTCTAGACTGCTACGTGATGTCAGTTCTTCAATACGGCTGTGAATGCTGGACAATATCATCAAAAATGAGGACAAAACTGGAAGTGGCCGAAATGTGGTTCTACAGAAGGATGCTATGGATATCGTGGACTAAGCATACAAGCAACAACGAGGTGTTAGAAAGAATGGCAACAAAAAGGAAATTGATGCTGAGCATCAGGAAGAGACAACTGAAGTTCCTGGGACATGCAATGAGGAAGGAGAGCCTGGAGAACCTGATACTGACTGGACAGATAGAAGGAAGAAGAGACAGAGGAAGGCAGCGGATAACATATTTGCAGGGACTGATCAGGTGGATGACGGAACGGGGGTTACCAGGAGCAACAGGAGCAAACATACTAAGAGCCACAAGGGATAGGGAGACGTGGAGAGCCATGATCGCCTACGTCCTGAAGGGACAGGGCACATAGAAGAAGAAGTTGTAGTAATAAAGGGAGAACAAAAAATTTTAATAACTGCTAAAATTCTAACTAATCCACACTAAAAATTTGATTACTACTAGAACTAAAAAAAGTGTCATTTTTGCAGAATAGATGAGCACTATGCCAGTTATTGTAAACATTACTCTTCTTTAAGAGCTAAGTTAAGAGAGGTGTAAAGAATTAAATTTATGTCTAATGCTAAGGATCTTCAAAGTGCAGCCAGTAAAATAATTTATAATATTATTGTAAAACTAGCAGTATAGCCTGGCATTGCTTGGGTGTAATGAAAGCTTTAACACTAATCCATGGTCCTGCAGCTCAGACACTTTGGACGTTGGCACGAAAAACTAAAAAGCAATAGTTGTTTGCAGTTAAAGTGAAACCGTAGACTGAAAGAAAAATGAATAGATGTAAGTCAAATTTTAATTTCCTGGTATCGATATCCAATTAATTTTTCATTGTAAACTGAATTATGAAGGCTAAATAAGTCCTCTGAGTAAATGGTATCATGGCTGAGACTAAGAACTACAATCATACCTACTTAGAGCCAAACCTGAAGCAAAAACTAAAATCAAAAGGCTGAAAAAAAATACAGACTATATGTCTGTATTTTTTTTCAGCCTTTTGATTTTAGATAAACAGACACACACAAACATCTTGCCTTTTATATATATATACATTATCGATTTTCTGCACTATTGTAAGAACTGCAACCTTGAAACTTCTGAATATCTTATGTCTTTGTCTATGAGTATCAAATTTGATTAAATCGGACTACTCCTTCTCTAACCCGATTTTTTTCAATTATCAATTTTCAATATTTATCAGGGGTACCTCAACACAAAACCTAACTATGAACAGTCACAGACGCTTATAGTACAACTGTGTAAATTTTCAAGAAAATCGGTTCAGCCATTTCAGAGTCTACAGGTAATGGACACACACACACACACAGACAAAGTTACATTTATAAATAATTTTAGATTAGATTTGTTCTTCTAAATCACATGTGCAGGCTTTGTGTCTCAAATGTGGGAAAACCCAATTAAATACTAATGTATGCATTGAGTCTGAAACTGGAAAAGAGAATATTTACTCCCTATTGTAAAAGTATCTGTTGCCAATGAAGAGTGTTTTCCTTTAACTGTCTGCTTCACACTAGAAGTCAGATATCATATTTTTTTACATTTAGCCCTTAAAAATTTTAAATTATAAAACAAATACCTCCACTAGAAAATCTGATGTAAATACATTTCTTGGTTCCAGTAGGAATGGTTTTGTAACAAATAAACCTTAATGTAAAATTTACTAGTTATTCTCAATTTTACTGATTTTAATCGATAATGAATTTGATATGAATTTTAATTTTGACTGTCTAGGAAGGGAGATAAATAATAATTATCTCAGCTATAGACTAACTGGTGACTTTTCTAATTTGAACAATAATGATATCATTGTTCAAGGATAATTAGGGGTAGATGTTATTCAGTACATGAGGCCAATGCAATTAGTAAAATTCATGAAGGGATCTGTATGAGAAATTTCCACTGGCACTGTTCCTATGAGCAACAGGTCTAATTCAAAATTACTTCATGATTTTTCATTCACAACTGGAAGTAGCCTTAGACCCATCAATGTTGTAACATTCCCTCATCATAAAATCAGCATGCGAAAATGAAAGACTTGAGAAAGGGAGTACTGTCTACCTGGCGCCAGGTGAAGAGAATGATTGAGTGGTATCTCATGCAGCAGCAGATGCCAAAACCAGCACGTGACATAGCCAAGAGTAGCCAAAACCAGCCCTGACCCCACCATCATCACCAGCAGCAGTAACAATGGTTAAGATCAACTTCTTGACATGGCCATTGGCAGCAATCAATAGCCAAATCAGCCACCAAACCATTTCTTGACATAACCATTAGAGGCAGCAGCAGCTGCTGAATCAGCCCTTGACTCTGTGAAAGTCCACAATGAAACAACCACCAAATCAGCCCTTGACACAGCTTCAACAGCAACAGCCACAAGCAAGCCATCATAATCAGTCCTTGCTACACCATCTAACTCCAGTAGACTGCTTTGACCTCATACTTGCCTGGACCATAAGTCTTATCCCCACTGTACAGGACATGTTGTTTTTGTCAGACCAAAAACTAATAACTTTCAGCACAACCACCCAGGGTATTTACAATACTAAAAAGTTTTTTTTATTTGTTTTTGTAACTTTTATTTTACCATTATTAAAATTTAGCATAATCGGATATCGTCATTCTGATTATCATTGCCTTTGCTGTGTTACTGACTCATTTTTAATGTTTGCAGGGGATCCTCTACTACAGGTACTGGCTCCCCTCACAACATATTATAACATCATATTGCAGTATTCTTCTTGTCATTCATGTTAATTTTGTTTTATCCCTGATTTGTGAGAGATTTGAAGACAGCATGGTTGAAAGAAATCTAGATAAAATGTTTAGCCTAGATTCACTTTCTTTTTTTCTCTCTTAAACTCCAGGGCACTGAAGCAACAAGAAGTGTTTCATTTTCCCTCCCAGATGACTTAGACTCCAGAAAAACAGATTTTATAGTGGTTGGGTGGTTATCATTTATAGGAGTTAGTAGGTTACCTTCTAACAACATTCATTACCTTCATATATAAGGTATATTTGGTTTGGATGTATATTCATCTGTGTAATGATTAAAAGAAAATTTACATTAGAGTCAATGAACGTAAGTGGCTTGATAGATGCCACTGTGATTTTGGTTGATTTTCTGTCTGATTATATACATATCTTTAGCTTCACTTCAAAAATGGTCATCTGCTTCTCACTGGCTTGTTACCTATATTATGGTTATGAAAGTTTTCTAATTGGTTGGTCAAACTATGGCTTTGTTTGCCTGGAAATTTTTATTATTCATTTTAGAATTTTTAGTTAGGATGGTTGAAAGAAATCTGGATAAAATGTTTAGTTTAGAGTCTTTAAGATTAGAAGACAAAAATGCCTTATGTGATTTTGATAAAGAATAGAAAAATTCAAGAACTCTGTTAGTTTTAAAAATAATACTAGATAGAGCTTCCATGAAATAAAGATAAAGTAAAATTAGTTCCTTCTAATTATGCTGTTGCTTTGTAGGTTTTAGGTAGGGTAGTCAAACGTTTAGAAAATAAAGACTTACTTCATGATTATTTCACTGTTTTTCATGAGCAGAAAAAAAGAAGGAATTGGGGAACATATATCTTTTTTCCCTAAAAATTATGGGAAATATATTTAGATACTTCATAGACCTGTTATTAAAATGATGAACAGACTGCCACTAAAATTAGACCTGTATTTAATTGTTTGCTTAAACTGGTGATGTACCGTCATTAAAAGAAGCTGTTTATTTGGTGTCAATGTGGTGAACAACATATTAGATTTGATCATTTTTTTTTTTAATAATTTCACCCCAAGCAAGGCATTCCACTGCCACTATTGTGCAGGGGGTTACATAGGGGAAGGTGGTGAGAAAGAGTGGTTAGATATAGGAAATGTCAGAAGGAAGGTGTTAGATGGATAAGGCTGTAAATGGGTAGAGTGTTTGAGAGAATAGATGCAAGTTAGTGTGTTAGGAGGTGTCTATTGACCTTACATTTAAACTCCCTGAGATTGTAGCTTTCGGGAAAGCAAATATGTGGAAGGGAATTCCACAGGCGGGAAGTGCAAGAAAAGAAGCTGTTGGAGTAGAAATTGCAGTTACATTTATGTAAAAGGGTGGGACCTAGTTGCTAATCTAGTATCTTGTGCAAATTCATACCTAGGGGGGCACCAGTGATCTAAGTTCATTTCAAAGTAAGAAATGTACTTTCTTGGATGATATTAGAATATACAGTACTGTGCAAAAGTATTAGGACAAGATCTATTTTATATTTTATGAGGTATATTGACAGAAAATAAACAATTTAATTAAAGTAATTTTATTTGATTTACTCAACAAATGCTTCAGCAAGAAAAAGATACTTGTTACAAAATAAATTTCATATTTAGTATAATAGCCTTTTGCTTTAATCCCAGCCTTCATTCTGTCAGGCATTGACATCACAAGCTTCTTCAGTGTATCTAATGGTATCTTCTACCAAGCAGCTTGTATTTGTTCCCAAATTGTGTCTTGCAAAGTAACATTAGATATCAATTCGGGAGAGGGGAATAGGAAAAAAGTCAGTTATATCCAAGGTTAATAGAATAATGAGTAGTTTCAAAATAACTTGTTTAATAGAAAATAGGAATAATTAAATATAACTTCTTTTTAATACTTTTCTTTTACATCTAGTTTTAAATAATCAATACTTATTAGCAATTTACTTGGCTTTTCACCCTGTATTTGAATTTCAGTGAGGTTTTTACGAAAATCACCCTGTCCTAATACTTTTGTACACTACCGGTAGTGTGCAAATGTGTAAGGATAGGGGTTATTTTAAACTTTATTTTGATGCCTCATAAAAGTTCTTGTCCTAATACTTTTGCACAGTATTGTATATACACATTCTTGGCTGATTATAATGATCAAGTTAAAAAATAAAAATGAGAGAAATAAGATTTTATTTCTTAAAAGAAGATAAAAAATTAGTTTTCTAAAAATATATGACTTTGAGCATTCTGATGGAGTATTTGTTAGAGCATTGTTAAAGTCAGTTGAGAGTTGAGGCATAATATTATAACCATTAGTAGCAAGTTATAACAATGTAAAAAAGGAATTGAAACATACAGAGTAGGAAAAATACCGTTTTTGCTGTAGTGCACATAAAAGCAGTGATGATGAGAAATTAGAACCACATTGGTATAATCTTTTATAAAAAACAAACAGATATTTTTAAATATGGAAGAATTCTTAACCCCAATGTGCTGGCAAATGCCATAGTAGAATTCATATGCAATTCAGATTATGGAATAATCTTTTCTACTTACTTTAGAAGGTAAGAGCTATTTTACAGAGAAGAATGCAGTGACTGGGAAGACAAGGAAAAAACAAGACTTTTCATGAAAAAAGTAGCTCTAGTAGAACATGAGAAATACCATAATTTTGTTCCCCCCCCCCTCCCCCCCACCACCACCCAAAGGGAAAAATTTGCTTTAAAAAAAATGGTAAATATTATGACTAAAATTTTTAGTGAGAAAACTTTGTTATTCAATACTCATAGGAAGTTTATAATTCAGATGAAAAAAGAAGACAAAGATTTTGTCACATATACTGGAATCATTAACAAGGTGTGTGAAAAATTCAAATTAAACAAACTAACTTTTGTTCAAGGGTTAATGATGAAAAAAGATGCAGAAATACATGTTAGTATCCTGCTGAAACTGGAACTGAATAGAAATCTAATACAATATGAAATATCAGAAGAATGTTAGAGAACTCTAAGTCTGAGATGCAATATGGAGGAATTGAAAAAAGAAAAAGAATGTGCATATACACAAGCAGAAGAAAAGTGTGGAAAAGTAAAATTAATCCATGTTTCAGATCTGGACAGTTCCATCTTGGAGCCCCAGCTGTAATTGCCATTGCTACATGAAGCATGCGTGTGAGAACTGACAGCTGCGGGTATATATTGTAAAAGGTTTTATTTCCTTTACAGTACTTGTGCAGATGTGAAAACTGCAATTAAGACAAACAAATAACATGAGCACATGGAGGAAGAATGTAGACAAGGACAGATAATTACAAAATCTGAAAAAATAAGGAAATAAACAATGAAATTTACATAAATAGTTATAACAAAACAAAGGAATTTATAACAAGTGTTTAAATCAACAGGAATCATTTGTGTTGACAAAGCAATACATTTTCACAAATTAAGAAAGGGTCTAAAAGCAATAAAACTCAAGAAGTATTAAATTCCATTAACTATAAAAATTTATCTAGGAACTGCTGGAAAGTGAAGGGAAAAAATGGTAATTACCTTGTTGGCACCTTGTGTGGTCTATGGCAATTTAGATAGTTACTTCCTAACAGTACCAAAAACAAATGTGCTGCCACTGGAGATAACAAATTTACCATCTGACCTCTTAGAAGGTCTCAATCCAAAATACTTTTAAGAGGTTCGTATTTCTTACTCGGAGGCTAAAATCCTAGATTCTAGACAACGTTACTCTAAAAACAGCTTACTTGTTATATTTTTACTTATTTTTAATTTACTGTTTCTGTTTCATACTTTCCATTTAGACCTCATAATTGTTTTACATTGTTCTAAAATATATTTTTTTTCTGGCAACATTATCTTAAGGGGGTGACAAGGCTGCCGGTCAAGAATATAGGGCTGACTTTGGTGAGAAAACGAACCTGCTGATTTTATGTTAGGGTTTGGTAGCAACGAGGAACTGAATCTTTCCCTATGGTGCCTGTTGGCAGCTACAACAGGTGTTCATTTTAGTGTCCTTGACAGGCTCCAAAGGAGAATCTGTAATGTGATAGGTCTTGACTTGGCAGCTCAACTCCAGCCACTTTCTCACTTGGGGGAAGGTGGCTTCCCTCTGTCTATTTTACAAATATTTTCATGGCTTCTACTTCAACGAACTGAAGTCGCAGTTGCTCCCCCCACTAGATTTTACTTGTGAAACTGGAACTGGCAGCAACTTTCCACCCACTTACAGTTTGATCAACCAAATGCAGCTGTCAATTCTACTCTATCAGTTTCTTTTCTTGCACTTCCCGCCCGTGGAACTCTCTTCTGTATTCTTGCTTCCTGACAGCTACAATCTCCAGGTATTTAAATGCAAGGTCAATATTCATCTCTTATACACTTGACTCCAGTTCTTTGTACATCACCCAGTATATCTTGTTTTATCTTTTCCTTTCTCTCTTCCTTAGCAACTGTCTTCACACCTGTGTTTCCATCCTTCTCTTGCCCTTTCTCTGACACCAACTGTAACTGGTCCGTCTTTCTCTTCACTCTCCTCTTGTCTAAACTTTTGCTCCTATGTAGCCCCCTGCGCATCAGTGGTGGTAAAACCTTGCTTGGGGTGAAATGATAAAAAAACAAAAAACTGTCCTTTTAATGATTTAAAGTATTACAAGTGTGGAAAAGTTGGATATAAAAGTCCTACTTTAAAAGTAAAGGATGGAAAAATTGTCACAGAAAAAATTCTGTACACAGTGTTATGACGGAAAAAAATAGCTACAGAAAATCAAAAAACTCAGTTATAGTTTAAAAAGATGGCATGACTCAAACTCATTTTTGAGCCATCTTCATCCTTTGGAATTATTTTTTAACATAACTGACCCTAGTTCTTTCTTCACCACCCTGTATATCCTTTCATTTCTCTGTCATCACACCTGTATTCCCTTCCTTCTCTTGCTCCTTTCTAACTGGTTCATCATTCTCTTCACTCTTTTCTATCTAATTTTTTACTCTTATGTAGCCCCCTGCACATCACTGGCACTACTGCCTTGCTCGGGGTGATATGATTAATGAAAAAAAAGAAAAACTTAAATCAGATTCATCCAGTACCTGAAGATCAACCTGTTTTTTGCCACTCACCAAGGGGTACTGATTCAGAGAAAAAATCTAAAGGTTGGCTGAGATGAAAAATGAAAAATCTGATCCTACATTTGGTATTAGGCTCTCCACATTACATATTTGTGAATTAATTAAAAATGAACTAACTTGTTTAAGCCAAAATGAACTAACTTGTTTAAGCCAAAATTAATGGTTATAAAATAAATAAAAGGAAAATATATTTAGTGTTCTAATATTGTCTCACAAGCAGAGAAAAAAATTAAATAAATGAAGATGTAAATGAATATGGCTTTCAGGCTTAAATATGTAAAATGTTTTTGCATTCAAGTTTTGATGGTAAAGTGGAAATATAATTTCATGCAAATTACCAAAATAAAGAAATGCAATTTGTTCTTTGTACAAACTAAATGATTTCAAACATGGTTCAAACATTAGGAAAAATATCCTTGTAATGTAGATTTGCTGTAGAAAAAAAATGGTACAATTACATTCTGTACTTATATAAAGGATGTGCGTTGTGATGCAATGGATATCCACTCGGAACGGCAAATTCCAGTTGAATTCCTTGCATTCACTTATTTTGCGCAAATACCCTTGTGAAAGGTATTAAACCATCACTTCCCTCCAGTTATGGCTTAAATAACAGGACAGATTGAATTCTATAGCTTTGGCTGGCAACCAGTCTACTACAAAAAGCAATGGCAACCTACTGCAGGATAATCTTCTGCACAGTCAGTCATGTCTCGAAAGAGACATGATCGCCCAAGCATGTATCATATATGGCACTTAACTGACTGACTGACTGATTGACTTATATAAAAAACATTTCTTCAGTGAAAACACTCTTTCTGGAATTCATGTAAAAGAGAGACCACCTGATCTCTTTTTTATTTTAATCATTTTATTTCAGGCAAGGCAATAAAAACCACTAGGATGCAAGGGGGATACTGAGAGTGAAAGGAGGAGAAAAGACAATATAATAAAGTATATTAAACGAAGGTGCTAGAAATTTATATTTGTAAAATTTGGTCAGTTGGTCCTCAATGGCTGCTTTTAATATGAATAACAATTTCATTTAATACTAATTTAATTTGTTTCTTCTTTTTAACTGCCAAGAGACACTCATGGTAGTGGGTTACTGAATGATGCTGTTGTATGAGTATAAGAGGAGGAGGAGGAGGAGGTAAGAACAGTAGTTCATGAGGATATGTAGGAAAGATAACGGTTAAAAGTGTCGTGATCAAGGAAACATCCTTTTGGAAATCTTTTGCACAAAGTAGTGGTCTTTAGTCAGAAGCTATCTAAGTGGCTCTTCCTTACAAATGAACTGCAAAGAAATGAGGATGATTTGTTCCAGTGTACAAGGCTTGGTGGATCTTTGCCATGAAGGTTAGAAATGATGGAATTGTGGCTATAGAGAAATAAATAATAAGAAAACCAAAGTTACATCATGTCTAAATGTTGTGGGGAGTTACCCACTTAATAATGAACTCTTCTTTGCCTATATTAACCAAGAGTTAATTACTCCCGAGGACAGAGCTGTGGTGACAGAGACACTGGTTTCCAGTACGATTTCAGTTCAGCTCATCCTCATCTGTCTGTCTGTCGGTCACTTGTAGCCAAGCTATTATTACTCTTTCTCTTTGTATCTCTTTGTATCTGTTTGTATCTCTTGTTGACATAATATATGTTCTTGACCTACCACCGTGTTGACTCATTATTTTATGGTCCCATACTGGGTCCATATCAACTGGTGATGAAGATATAAGAACTCATGCAGGGAAGGAAAACATTTTTCTTTGACCACTGACAATATATTAATGAGCAATGAAGATATAAGAATTCACACAAGAAAAGAAATTTTT
Organism: Ascarosepion bandense; assembly: GCA_037127315.1. Taxonomy (NCBI): domain Eukaryota; kingdom Metazoa; phylum Mollusca; class Cephalopoda; order Sepiida; family Sepiidae; genus Ascarosepion; species Ascarosepion bandense. Next base: position 1,275,198 of record JBBBDQ010000365.1, read on the forward strand.
TTTCTTTGACCACTATCACCACATATCAACTAGCAACATTGGAAATACAGAAATTGCAAACATCAATGGTCGAATGTGGATTTCAAGTACCAAGGGATAGCCCCTACTCACATATAATTGGTCGAAAAACGTGAAATATCAAGAAAGGAAAAATATATATCCCATCTAAACCAGCCTGCAACTAACAAAAAAAAAAAAGAGAAGAAAAAATTCAGAATCGAATGAAAAACTTTTCTACAAGCCCAGAACGGTGTCACAGAAAAATCTGAAAGTAGATTCGTTTTGAGCCTATCTCTTTCTCTTTGACGTACGTCTTACAAAAAAAAATTGTAACTACAGTTAGTGTGTTTTCTCTTGTGATTACGAAAAATTGGTCATGTTGAGTTTGTTGAGAATGGAAGACTTACAAAAAGTGATAATTCAATTAATGAAAACTCAGTTGGATCGACAACAAAAAAAGCGATGAGCAGTTACAACAACAACAATTATTTATGGGGCTACATAAACAACAGATGGATTTGCAAGAACAAGTCTTTAAAAGGACTGAGAAATGACAAAACCAAATTTAAGAGTTACTTCTTGAATCATTAAATGGTAAAAAAAAAAACTGAGAATGATACTACTTTTTTCAGGGTACTATCTGGAGTACTATGGAAACTTTTGGGTATGTACCTGAAGATGAAAAAAACCTTTGATGCTTTTTATAGGTGGTACGAGGACTTATTTAACGTTGACAGTAATAATTGGCCAAATTCCAAGAAAGTGCTTTTATTACTAAGAAAGTTGGGTACAGCAGAGTACAGCATGTTTGTTGATTTTATCCTCCCCAAAAAGACAACAGACCTTGAATTCTCAGAAACAGTCAAACTACTGTTGGAATTATTTGGGCCGAACACATCATGTTTTCATAAAAGATGGAAGTGCCTAAGTTTATTCAAAGAGGATCAGCAGGACTATTTAACATTTGCCGCTATGGTAAATAAATACTGTAATGATTTCAAATTAACGGAATTATCTGCTGATGACTTTAAATGCCTAATTTTTGTTCATGGTCTGGTCTCAGTCAAAGATGCTGAAGTTAGATGTCGAGTGCTAACAAAACTAGAAAATGAGTTGGGTTTAACCTTCCAAAAATTAGCAGAAGACTGCTAGAGGGTTGTATCCGTAAAAAGTGACTCTAGTAATATCGAGGAGTCGGGAGTTGCTCATATAAAAAAGAGAGAAAAGAAAATATCATGACAAGCATACGATAAGACAAGAAAATTCACCACCAGGTCCGTGTTACATTTGCAGATTATTACACTGGATGAGGTTTTGCCCGTCCAGAAAGAAAAAAATCTGTCAGAATTGCGGTAAAGCTGGCCATATAACATCAAGTTGCTCATAAGAATTTTTTAATTTAATAATTTACAAGTCCTATTATTTAATCCATAGCTGGAGGGAGAAGAGGTTTAGTGAATATAACCATCCCAACCAGAATTGAGACTCAGCTATCTGATTTCCAACTCTGAGCTGGCCATTATTCATTACACTATGTGCACGTCCAAGCTTACAGTACCTGATATTCCTGAGCGGTCACCTATTGAGATAATGACCAAGCTCAACATGGACGGGAACAATGACTATATTTGTACCAATGGCAGATATTTAATTACTTATAATATTGCGTTTTGCAACAGTAGTAGTTTAGTAAAAGAGAAAAACATCTAGTTGAATATTTGTGTTACAAACATTTATTTACAAATATACATCTTAAGGAATCATTCAGGATTTCCACTTAACTAAATGCATCAGTTATATGACTTATAATGCCTCAGCAAGAAACGACTCCATTTTGCTATACAACTCACCAAGCATTTCTTCTTGAGTACAATAATATTAATGGCAATAGTGAAATTAGCTGCTTCCTTATAAAAAATATTCATCATTCTTTAACCAAAAGAGTGACATTACTGTCAGTTAAAATTTATAAAATCTTTCTCTTAAAACAGCTTTACAGGAAAATAATTTTCTCAACTCTACTGTTATTGCTTATTTTTTTTTTTTACTGATGAGGATTCTGTCCTAACCTTTTGTTTAATGTAGTGTGGAAGGTTAACATCTTGATTATGCCATTATTTTCTCTTCAAGTTAAATGTGCTATCAATTTCAGTTGTTGCTGCTATTGGAAGTTTTCAAGTGATGTGATCTTTGTTATTTGGAAAAGTTTTTTAATTGTCATTTTGTATTGCTAGTCTACGATATCTGATGAAGGATTGTCTCATTTAAAACCTAGAGGATTTGTTCACTTGTAGCCAAGTATAATCTTTGATCTTAGAAAACAGCTGTATATACCTGATAGTTTAGACATTTTTTAATGAGAGTCTAGATTTGATGAAACTATTTAAGAATATGACTTGAATTCTTAGGTAAGAATTTTGATTTTGTAGCATCTCACAGTGTGGGACAAAACTACTCCTGGCAAAGTTTATTCTCATCTTAAAATAAAACTTTGTTCAAAATTATTCACTTAATTGTATAATGAATTGTGAAAGACTTCAGGATATGTAGTATAGATTTTTTATATTAAAAAAATTAATGCTAAATTAACTTTCCATGAATAACAGTATAAATGAAACACTGAAAATAAAAGCTATAAACTTCTGTTCCAATAACATAAAATATATCAACCAGACAAGAATAATTTTTGTAAAAAATGTGGGTTGGGAAATTTTTCATTAAAAGTATTTTCTTCTATTTTAAATTGATTTTTGTTTGTTATTAACAGTCCTTCCTCAAGCTATAAGATGCTTCCTTATATTCCATTAAGACATTTGCATTTGCGATTTTCTCACAGCATACATGTGAATTTGTCTGTTTACAATACCATGCACTAAAATTAATGAGTATTTACTGCCCAATTAAACTGAGTCAGTGAACAATAATGTAGAAAATAATGTTTCATTACATCTGTCTACATGTTCAGTCAACTGTCTATAGAGAAAAATAGATCTCTCTTGTTTACAAGATAAAATGAAAAATCATAGCACTGACAGAATGAATAGAATAAATCTACATTTGATAACTAATTCAATGCAAGTGAATAGTTTCACTTGAATGAAAGTTTTGGTTTTATAAAAAGAGTTTTGTAATTGCAAAATACTCTCTGCTTAGAAGATGATAATTTTTATTCTGATAAGCTTTTTAAAACATATGATGTTAGTCTGGTTAATGTGATTGAATCACAAAGAAAACTATATAACAAATCAGTAAAATAATTCTTAAGAGAACTTTTGTAAATGGTGCCACATTGATTTGCCATGCTAACAGCAATGATTACATAAAAAGCATGGATGAGAAACTACTTAAAAATGTAGCTTTGAGCTTTGAATGAGGAAACACTTGAAAGGTAGTTTTGAATAAGAAAACATTTTAGAAAACAATTCAGCTTCAATCTTTGATAAGAAAACATTTTAAAATAGAGTTTAAATCTTTGAATGAGAAAACACTTTCAAACAGAAAAGCTAGATTTAGCCTGTCTAAACATATATTCTGGTTTGCATTATTAATGTCCACAATAAAAAAATTATTATGTGTCTTCATTATATTGAATCATCTTCTGTATAGTAGTTGTGACACATTTGTTTTCGCTGAGTCTTGCACAAATATGTGTGCACATTATTTTAGGAGTTTAGGTATATATATAGATATTTTTGCTCTGTGTAGTTAATTTGTAGGCCAAATTGGCTAATCTGTTTCTCAGCCAATCAACAAAGGAGTTGATATTACTGTTTGTGGAGGCTGATTTATATATATATATATATTATATAGTCATTTCACCCTAAGCAAGACAGGATCACACTGGTGTGAAGGAAATTACAATGAGAGAAAAAACAAGGTACAGGGGATGTCAAAGAAAGGATAGGATATGGATGGGAATTCACTTCACGCGTAAGTGAATGCAATGGAATTGTATTCACTTACATGCAAATACCCTTGTGAAAGATATTAATCTGTCTCTTCCTTCCAGTTATGGGTTAAATAGCAGGACAGATTGGGTTCTATAGCCTTGGTCGGCAACCAGTCTACTGCAGAAAGCAATGGCAACCTACTGCGGGATAATCTTCTGTCCAGTCAGTCATGTCTCTTTCAAGACATGATCCCCCAAGCGTGTATCACGTATGGCACTTTAACTGACTGATGGATGGGAATCAAGGTGATATAAGATGGTGATTGACATTGCATTTAAACTTTTAGAAATTGTAGCTACTAGGGAAGCAAGTAAACGGAAGGGAGTTCCACAAATGGGAAGTGTGAGTAAAAGTAGCAGTTACATTTAACTATTTTGATGATATGTGTCTTCATTATATTGAATGGTCTTCTGTATAGTGGCTGTGACACATTTGTTTTGGCTGAGTCTTGTATAAATATGTGTGCACGTGATTTCAGGAGTTTAGGTATGTATATAGGTATTTTTGCTCTATGTAGGTGATTTATAGGTAAAATTGGCTAATCTGTCTCTCAGTCAATAAAAGAGTTGATGTTTATTACTGTTTGTGGAGGCTGAAGAAAAAACTGTCCTGGAAGTGTGAGTGTGGTACTATGGACCATTTTGGTGGGTGACCATTGCATTTCATCTTTTACACAGCTGTATGTAGTCCAAAGAGAACTAAGGATAGAATTTCTAGCCATTTTGACTGGTCTGTTAATTGGTTGGTTGATTGGTTGTTTTGTTTTTATGGCATATCAACCTTGGTGGGTCATTTATTACCAACTAAATTTTATTTATTTATTACTGGCAATACCTTTTTCTTTCAACAATTTATTGTTGTTTTTATATAAGTTTTGCGTCTAATAATACTTTTTTCTTTTTGAGTATCAAGATTCATTGTGATTTGTTTCTAAGAGCAGGGTCCCAAAGTCCTACCCTTGTTATTTAACCCATAACTGGAGGGAAGGGATGGATTAATACCTTTCCCAAGGGTACCAGTGCTTAAGTGAATGCAGGGTATTCAACTGGAATTTGAACTCGGCTCACCAATTTCTCTTTCCGAGCCGATATCCACTGCACCACAATGCACATCTGTCACTAAATGCTTACAGCACTTGGTAATCCCAAGTGGTCACCCATCTAAGTACTGACCAGGCTCAACTTTGCTTAACTTCGGTGATCAAGCGAGAACCAGTGTATTCAACGTGATAGGCCGTAAGCTTGATCTGTTAATGTTCTCAGGCCTAATTTTAATGTTCAGTGAAATCTTTTCACCACATTGTTGGTCTCTAGATGATATACAGTGATCCTAATTCTCTTGTATACTAAAAGCTTCATCAAATGTTTGAATAGGTCAAACTCAAATTAGCAATCTCTATTGGTGGTGATGACAGAACACCAAAACGAAAAGAAAAAAAGCTGGTTTTGAATTAAAACTAATTCTTAAAAATTATATATATCATATCATCTTTTATTTGTTTATTTTTAAATATTAGCAAAAACAGTAGAATTGTTTTGCCTCAATTCCTAATACAAATTTATATGTTTAAAATTTATAAAAAAAATTATAATAAAATCAAATATGTTTAGACATGAACACAACATTTTATATCAACCTTTAAAAGTAGAATTTAATAATTAGAATTTTATATTGTGACCAAGTCAATCTAACACTTGCTAAGGGTTTACTTATTTTTTACTAAACTTATTTTTTCTTCTTTCAGTTGTGCTATTTTTACCAACATAATTATTACCATGAAATTATTACCATTCACCATATAAGTGATTGTGATTCCAATCATATTTAATATTCAATAATTATTTAAAAATACTACATAGTTATTAAATAATATTTTTACAATTGATCTATAATACTGACATAAATCTACCTGAATATAAATATCTTTGCTGTAATGGCTGACATAGAAAGAGCTTCATACCAACAAGTGACTCAACTGACACATGTCAGCAAATAAGTATGCCCCTTGCAAAAAGGTAGTGAACCAGTTATGTCCACATGTACATGAGTAAACCGCTCATCCTGAGGTAGGAAAGAGCCTTGTGATGGTTGAGTATGTCTAACAACTTTAACCTTTTGATATAGTACACAGGCTTTTAGCCATCATTGATTATCAAACTTTATTCGAGGCCACACAAATCTGTCTGTGACTAACTTGACTGAGGCATTAGCATCAGGATGAGGCAAGATATACAGAGTGAAGAAGACTGTTCTCTGCAATGTTTCTGGAATGAATGGGTATAATCGCCCTGTGCTGATGTTACGCACAATCTTGAAATCAGTGTTTGGAACATGTATCTTTGAAAATTTAAAAAATGTTGAATTTTTATGAAGAAGCTTTTGGATTCGTTAGCCCTTTAATTGTCATTCACAGTTGACTGGTATTCAATGCATGGATCTAGCAGGAAAGCATTAATGCCATAGAACATGGTATCTGCAGATATTTTTCAGTTTCTTTGAAAAAACGTGATGAAAACTGCATCAGATAATTCAGATTTCTGGTTTCACATTGTGCATATTTGTCTGATGTTTACTGGAATTCCCTGAGTAAGGATTTGTAGTCTGTGAGTATATGAGAAGTTCACACTTCTGATAAATGTAAAAAATAGTGAACCATTGTATAAGCTACCAAGATCTCACCTCCAAATGTGCTGTACCTGACCTCTATAGCTAACAGTTTTTTGAGAAAAAAGAGAATGGCTTCCACTAGCTGTTGATTTTTCTAATGCAATACAGTACCAACACCTTGCCTGAAAAATATGAAATAATTTCAGTGGGTGGAACAATACTGATTTAATTTTGTGAAATGCTGCCATGGCAGGCTCTGACAGAAATATGTCACAGTTTTTGACATTTGTAAAAATATCTGTTAAAAATTCTGTTATCTACACCCAGCTGAGAAGAAATTGACAAAAAAAAATTATCATCCTTAAAAATTGATGCAATTTTCTCTTGCTATCAGGTACAGGGAATTATGAAATAGCATCCACTTTAGATGAGGAAAGGAAATTCCAGTGAAGCCTAAGAAAATCGCTTGCAATTTTTAAAATTCACACTTTACAGGGTTGATAATGATCCCAAATTTATCAACTCACTCAAAAATGAGCTTTAATTGCTCGATATGCTTATCCATGGAGAAACTGGCTCATGCAGGTAAAATGTAGGCCATGCAATACATGATCAATACATCAATGCATGATCAATACATCAATACATGATCAGGTTGATTTTAAATTCAATCTCTGGAAGGGCTGTGCTGCATTTCTTAGATTGACTGAAACATGCAAGAACGCAAACGACCTGAAGAAGTTGGTATTGCAGTCATCGTAATATGTCCAGACTTGACAGGGATGGTATGCCCTAATAAGGTCTAATTTAGTAAATATCTTTTTCCCTTGCACCAAGGCTGTTATAATAGGGAATAAAATAATGATCTGGTTTTGTAACAGCATTTAGTGTACTATAATCACCTCATACGCACTAATTTCTGCTACATTTAGGTACAGAGTGCAATTGATTAACATATTATTTTTAATTTTAGCATTTCCCTAAATTCCATTCTAGTTGCCTACTGTTTTCTGGTTAAAGACCCCAAGGGTAGCTGTAAACTAGTCAGAGGTGGCACAGGTGTCAATATGTGTAATGGTGTGGGGTAATGTTTCCCTATGAAATGGTGGCTTTGTAATACCCTCGAGATTCATTAAAAGTTTGTAAAATTCGGGGCTGTCCTCTATGTTTACCATGATGAGATATAGCAGGATAGTATTGTGAATAGATCCTGGTAATATTAGTCTCAAAATCTATCAGACAACATCTGTTAATATCAGTAAGAAGGACATATTTATACAAAAATTTGGTACCTAGTATAGCTTTCTCTATATCCACTATAATAAAAAAAATGCAAGAAATTTCTTCTTAAGCCTAGGTTCGATTTGAGACACCTCTGGCCATAAGTCTAGTTAAGCAACTTGTTGACAGACCTAAATGTAAGTTTATGAGGCCTCTTTAATCTTTCCTCTTTAGTAGCAGGTATTATCAAAATTTGTGTGCTATCGTCTACCAAAAAAACGGACACCAGTGGTTCAGTCAAACACAAACAATAGACAAGCTGGTACATTGGGTCACCTTAGTCTTTTCCCTGGTTTAACTTGAATGAATAGGGTGGCTTGTAGTGATTAGCTTTGTCCCCATATTTCCTGTATAACTGACACAGAGTGTCCTTACTCCTTTTCAATTGAACAGTGGGAGAAGTGACCCCTACCTGTAGCATGTGGTTGTGTCAATTTATTATTCTTTTGGTTGATTTTTCTATTTTTTCTACAAACCTCTTCTTATAATCTAAAATTTTATCCCAGTGATCTGACTCTGGATTCTGGATACCAGCTATTGACATCATGTTGGTAGAAGTCTTATTGGTAATCTCTAGTACTGACCAGTTTTACTGTTGTATAACTTTGGTGATTGAAATGGAATCAGTATTTCAATGTGATTTGGTTGTAAGCATGATAGGAAACAAACTAAATGAATGAAATGTTGATGATTTTCAAAGTAACTCAGCTGATTCAAAACAAAGACAAACCTTGTCTATATTTCTGAGATGATGTAGTATTTTTTATTTTTTATTAATCATATCACCCCGAGCAAGGCGGTAACGCCACTTATGTGCAGGGGGCTACGTAAGAGTGAAAAGATTGGAACAGAGAAAGTCAGAAACCACATCCTAAACAGGAAACAAGGGATATTTACATTATTTACATTGTTCAGACTGTTCTCCTCATTTTTATTGCCATGATTACGATGTATCGGCCTTTGTACGCTCTGGCTCTCTTTAGTGTCAAACATTGCAATATAAGCTCAGGTAAAAAATGGTTACTGAGATATTAAGATTATAAGTCCCACAAATTCATACACTGATGTCCTCAAGGACACATGGTTCAGTGGATATAGGTGTTGGTTAGTTTCAGTGACTTGACCCAAAGAATTGTGAATTCAATACCTGGCTACAGCTGTGGTGAAATAACAAATAAATTAGAGAGTTGAGTTAAATGGAGATAACTACATGGTATCTGGAAGTGGCATCCCACATGGAATGTGAATGATATACACCAGTGATTGAAACACAGAATTCGGTTCAAAATTTCTATTACAGCCAAAAAGTCATAAACATGGCAACAAAGATGAGGACAACAGTTCGAGCAATGTAAATATTTTAAAGACAAACCTGATTAGTCATGTCCATAGAGTTGGTCAAAATGACAAAACAAATCATTGTATCTTACAATCATAAGAAAATTCTATGGAGACAAAAATGAAACTTGGAGAGACACTTATGGAATCAAATTATCACAAAGATCCTACAATGTGCAAGGAAAATTGATTTTACAAGAAAACAATACTCCAGCATACATAAGCACTGATGAGGTAATTTAATATGTGCAACATGTTTGACCAGTTTTCTGCCTGTATGTTTATTCCATGGCTTCTCTCTCAGACTCTCAGACATTATTTCATTTTCAATTTTCCAAATATTGTTATTAACTCAATCTATGAATGTATGTTTTGGTCAGCCTTTTTTCTTTGACTGCTTCTGTTTCCTGTAGAATAATTTAATTTATTATTTCTTGTGGATAACAAATGCATTGATTAATGAATTTTAATCACTCAGTGATTGTGAATGCAATTTTGGGTAGCCATTCCTATAGTTTTTCATTCGTTGTATGCTGATTCTATAATTAATTCTGTACATTGAATTTCTTTGTTTAAACCTCATCGACTTGTTTTCAAATTTATTATTATTATTGTTTTTGTTGTTTTCTTTGCAGAATAAATGATTCTCCAGCAACAACGATTGGTAATTTCTTGATTCTTTTATAAACACTTGAATTTTATATTTTGTTTGGCTTATAGTTCATTAGTTTTCAAGGATTTTTAAATAATAGGCATTACATTTTTAGAATTATCTTTCAAATGAGACATTTAACATTTTTATTATATGCTAATAAAGCATAAGCTAATAAAGGTTGATGCAAAAATTTCTAGAATTCTCTTCTGAAAATCTTTATTTCATATAAATTTTTAGAATCGTTATTAAGTCATTAAAATATTTTCCCCAACTTTCTTTGACTTGTTATATTGCAGATAAACAGCATAATTTAAAGATTGTTTTTAATTTAATGAATTTTTTGAGAGCTTCAAAGTTTGTTGAAACCATTGACCAGACAAGGAGTGTTGTGTGCAAAGAAACAAATCTTCTTAATTCCTGTCTTTTTATTCTTCTCCCTCCTTAATATTTTCTTTTTCTCATATTTTCTGACACTCAGTAACCACTTGCATCTTAGTAGCTTTATTGACTTGATTGGGGTGAAATAATAAGAATTTAAAAAAGTGATAGTCAACAAAAGACAGTTGTGTAAAATTATGATTAACCACATCATGAATAAGTTTATGTCATGATATTTTAGTCAGTTTTCAATACAGCTATGACATTTTCATTTTATAAGAAACTATTGATCAGTATCTTTTCCAAAAACAATTATTCTGTGATGTGCAAGAACATAAAGACAAATGTTTAAATATATACTCATGTTAAACTTCAAAGACACTTTAACTTTTCCCTAATATTTAATTAACCAAAGTTTTATGACTTTTCAAAATATCAAAATGTACGACCACTTTGAAAATCATTAACAATGATGTATTAAAAATGACAAAAACCTGCCCAGAGTGTGGGATTTTAAGATAAATCCTAGGGATGGCCTATGTGGCCTTTTTGACCTCAGTAAGAGGTCATTGATTTGAATTATGTTATTTATTGCCTCATACTTTATAATAATTGCCATCATAAAATCCTAGATCAAATTTAAATATCTTTGGTAATAGCATTTTCACAAAAGATTTTAAAGTTTTACATCTTTAACATGTGTGTATATGTCCCACTTTGTATTTCAATATTAAACATAGTCATGATACTGTAATAAATATTTGTTAGGACTTATTAGTTAACAATAACATATATAATGGCTTTTAGTACAAATATGAAGACAACACAATGTCTTGATTTGGTTATCATCTGTAGTGTGTGTGTGTGTGGAGGAATCACCTTAGCATTCCTCATCAATAAAGCTACAGTTACCAACTCTAAACTTAGTGAACCCCTTCCATACAGTTGTATTAGTTAAATCACTTTCACCATACACAGTACATGTCTTTTTTGTAGCTTGTGAGGAATTTTGCATTCACAGTAATAAAAAGCATCAGATATCTAAACTGCAATCTTCCATTTTGTATTGATGCAAAATTGATATGAATTAAGTAATTTTAAACTTTCTTTCTCAAAAGATAGTTTGACGTGTGCTCTAATTCGAAATGTAAGCATATTACATCTGGTAATAAACTTGACATTTTCTAATATGTTGGAACATGAATGACTAAAAATTGGCAGGAACTCTCTGGACAACCCAATATATTTTGAATTGTAAAAATAATTCTATTGTTTTTTATTGTATTAACAATCTTTTGAGAATAACAATGATTTTTTCATATACAAGTTCTGCTATTTAACCCATAGCTGTATTAGTACCTTTCTCAGTGATATTAGTGCATCAGTAAATGCAGCAAACCCAATTGGAATTCGAAATTGGTCCTAATATTTCTCATTACACCACTCACACATCTGATTAATTTCAAGAAACAAAACCCTTTTCTTTTGCTACTCATGTCACTAAAACCAACAAAACTGCTTGTCATCAATAAACAAAAAATAACTGAACCCATCAAATCTTTAAAACCTGCTCTCAAAACTAAAATACTAAAAAGGAAAGTCAGAATAGTACTTGAATTTTTGCTAGTGTCAATCAATTGCCACCATAAAAATGGTCTGAAAAAATAAAAGGAGTCTTAAAAGATGGCATAAATTGGTACTTATTATCTTTTTTAATCATTTGCATCAGATAAAAAGCTTATTAAGTAAATAATTTTAATCTTAGTTAAAAATAAACTGGTTTTTGATCTTGTGAACATCAAGCATTTGCTCTTATTTTCTCTATTTTAAAAGCATTCAACAGAAATCAACCTGAAGTTTCAAAAATAGAGACAATATAAATGTAGGTATATATACAAACATGTATACATGATATAATTCTGATATAACTTTAACATCCACAAAGTTTTCAATGTAGGTAATTCTTTAAAGGCATGCTTATATCTTATCATAGCCCCAAGCTACTCATCTCAAAAGCTCTAGTTTTTACATCATGTGACAATGACTCAGCAAAAACAAAAACAAGGCTCACAACAACTGGGACTTACAAAAGAGGCATATAAAAAGAACTATCTAAAGGCAAACAAGTCAGTAATCGGCCTGTGGGGCAAGCAAAAGACCAACTGCTGACTGCTGATGCCTGCTACCATGCTGCCTGACATCTTTCACCTGCTACCATGCCTGCTAATGCTTTCTACCACTTTTATTGCAACTATCCTTTTCAGGACAACAGAGTGATTGTCTTTTTCAGGACAACCAACAGGTCTTTCCTCTGGTCACTACAACTGTCTTTTTCAAGGCAGGAAAATCTATCTTCATGAGTTAATCACCAACCTGATGCAGTGACTTCCAGATTAATGTCAAGGCAATCTCCTGTGTAGCAACCTTACTGGATCAGTCGCTAACTGTTAGTGTTGTCATCCTGTGGCCTTGGTCGAGATAGAACTCACTCCACCCCTCCAGTATTCCCTGTGCATTTGGAACCCTGGTGCAGTTTATAGTGAAATTCATAATCTTGTCAAATAGCTAGATACTTGATGCTTCGCCAGGGCTACCAAGTGTGTTTTTATTGTGACACCAACACTGGATGGGTTGCCTCCAGGCCCCATCCTGTTATTTAACCCATAACTGGAGGGAAGTGATGGGTTAATACCTTTTGCAAGGGTACCAGTGCTTAAGTGAATGCGGGGTACTCATCTGGAATTTTAACTCGGCTCACCGATTTCTCTTTCCAAGCTGACATTCACTGCACCACAACACACATCTGTCACTGAATGCTTACAGTGCCTGGACTTCCCCAAGCGGTCACCCATCTAAGTACTGACCAGGCTCAACGTTGCTTAACTTCAGTGATCAAATGAGAACCAGTGTATTCAATATGATATGCCGTAAGACCAAGACTGTTACTAGTCTACACACTAGCAAAACAGATTGAAATGCACTTTGACAGTTAGGGCAGTCAATATCAGCTGACTATGGTAAACACACAATTGACTAATCCGATCCACCTGGTACAGCAACAACTAGCAACCCAGGCCCCATTTTATCACCTATGTATTGTGAACTGCATGTGCCATCAAATCCAACTTAAGAGCAGTGGATATTTCTTTTAAAATTGGTATTCCCCTAATGAAGGCAGTAAAGCCACTAAAATGCAAGGAGTTACAGGGTGTGGAAGAATTAGGAATAAAAACATTAATAGCAATCAGAAAGCAAAAAAGTAACTGTGAGGATACTAGATACTGTTTGACATTGCATTTAAATTTTGCAGATTAAAGTTGCCTGGAAAGCATGGAGTCAGAACAAAGTTCCACAAGCAAGAAGTGTGAGAAAAGAAACTGTTAGCATAGAACTTAGCGAGACATCTAGCCAGCACAACTGTAAATTGATGAGATATCAATGCTTGTCTAATCAGTCAGTCAGTTAAGTGCCATACGTGATACACACTTGGGTGATCATGTCTTGAGGGAGACATGACTGACTGGGCAGAAGATTTTCCCACAGTAGGTTACAATTACTTTCTATGGTAGACTGGTTGCCAACCAAGGCTATAGAACCCAATCTGTCCTGTTACTTGATTCATAGCTGGAGGGAAGAGACAGATTAATACCTTTCCCAAGGGTATTTGCATGGAAGTGAATGCAATAAATTCAACTGAAATTCGAACTCGGCTCTCTCTCTGATTTCTTGTTTTATCAATATCTACTGCACCACAATGCACATCTAATACTGCACTTAAATTCATAAAGTGCAGATACCATATCAAAGTATTCATTGGAACAATTACCATGAAAGTATTTATAAAAAAGGCACAGAGAGGCAGCCTTACAACAGTGGGTAAATGACTAATGGTTATATGCATACTATTTCATAGAGACTTAGTTCTAAGTGGGAAGTTAGGCAAAGGATCATGAGTAGAGTTTGGAAAGAATTTATGAGCAGAGCATTCTGTTTTATCAGCAGAGGATGTTAACACCTTATATTGATTGAAGACATGGGGAATAAGACTTTGCACTAATACCCTATTACAGAGCCATCAGCCATCATAAGTGGCGAAGTTGTTAGAGGCTATGTGATGACACATTCTCTCAGCAAACAGGGACTTAGCTTCTTTGAGGACTTGCTTATATTTATTATGAGCAGCAACCACTAGACACTTGTTTTGACAAGAGCTGTCACACTGGTACAGTAAAAAATAATGCTCTGTGCTTATAATGGCCATGCATGCTGGTGTAAACCATGGAAATGATTGAAGTTTCACCCAGTGTTTCCAAGAAGAGATGAAATAATCCATGCTGGCTTTTTTCTTTTTTTTTTTTTTAATCATCTCACCCCAAGCAAGGCATTCCACTGCCACTACTGCGCATGGGGCTACATAGGGGAAGGTAAAGAGAAGGAGTGGTTAGACATAGGGAATGTCAGGAGGAAGGTGACAGATGAGTAAGGATAGTGGGGATGAGGGTTGGGCAGATGGGAAGAGTGCTTGATAGAATGGGAGCAGGTTAGTGTGTTAGGAGGTGTCTATTGACCTTACATTTAAACTCCTGGAGATTGTAGCTGTCGGGGAAGCAATCGTTTGGAAGAGAATTCCACAGTCGGGAAGTGCGAGGAAAGAAACTGTTGGAGTAGAAGTTACGGCTGCATTTTATCGCTTTCACTGTAAAAGTGTGGGATCTAGTTGCTAATCTAGTATCTCGTTCAAATTCGTATTTAGGGGGCACTAGTGATCTAAGTTCATCGGAGCAGAAGCCGTGAAAGTATTTATAGAAGAGACACAGGGAAGCCACATCACGCCGGTGGGAGAGAGACTGCAGGTGGTCTGCACAGTCGGTATCTATCACATTACAGACCCTCCTCTGAACCTTATCGAGAAGCCCGAGGAAAACAGCAGGGGCACCCGACCAGATATGGCAGCAGTATTCAATGTCTCTCAAGTGGTGTTAATTATTTCTTTCCGGGTGGTGTTAATTATTCTTACATCAAGCTTTGATGTAAAAAGAAATGTGAGTAGTGTAATTTTCAACTGGAAGGTTGTCAGTCCATGGGGTGTGAGAAAATCATAAAGTGAGTCCTAATCAGTATGCTCGTAATAAAGGGTGGGCTTATGGATAAGGGATTCTTGTTTGGATGATGATTGGAATGAAATATTAATAACTACCACAGAGTGGTCAGAGATACCAAGATATTGCAAAGCTTAGAAAGAGCAAGCTGAGGAAGTAAGAAATAAATCAAATAGAGAAACCTGTTGCTCAGTTTTGCTAAGGAAACAAGTAGGGGAGTCTACAATTTGAGTAATGGATTGGGCAGTGGAAATATTTAATGTCTGAATACCAACTACATCAGTACCTTTAGAATGTTTCAGCTACATGCTATGGTGAGCATTAGAGTCGCCAAAGACAAAGATGTCTTCAGATGGTTGGAAAGAGAAGAGGGGGTATGATATAGGAAAAAGGGATAGCTAATAGAGTTTAGTAACTAAATACAAAAGCACATGAAGAAGTAGTCAGGGCACTTGAGAGACAATTCCCTGGACATCAGCAATGAAAGAATTTAAGTGAAGTTAAGAGGGCAAAGACATCTGGAGACCATCACAACAGGAAAGATTCTATGCTACAAAAGTTTGAATGGATACTATGCATATTAGTGAAAACAATTCTGGGTGGTGTTAATCTGTTTAGTCACTTTTCTTTTTGGTGAGTTTTCTATGAGAGTCATTTGGAGGAGAGAGAGAAAAGACCATCCTAATTGTCACTGTCATCAATGGCAATACAAACCAGCCAGAGCATAGCTGAGAACAAAGCCTAGTGTGACCTTAGGGTTGTCCACTAAAAATACATGCAGGGACACCTACCCATGCATGACATGGCACTACAAATATCCTGATATTATACAAATGTAGATCAAAGCAAACTCTCTAAGTGCTACCAATAAGTTTGGGTTCCTAATAACCAGTCAGAAGCATAGCTAACAAACTTCCAAACCTGTTACCCTCACAATGAAATGTCACAGCCACTGGCTAATTCAATCACTAAAAAGTTAAGATAGTTAAATCATTGTTGCCTTGTTAGAAGAAAGAAATTGCTGGTAAACCATATCCTGAACAGGGAACAAAAAATGAACCTTTATTCCTGTTCAATAAGTATAGAAAGCATTTGGGCTAGATGATAGATGAACCTAACTACTCCTATTAATCTGTTAAGAAAAAAAGAAAAGACAAGAAATAAAATTATGAAGTTTTAACTTAGTGTAAGTTCCAATATTCACTTTCTTGGAACAGCATCAAGCTAAAAATTTCCATTCAGCTTCCCATGTCAGGAAGGACTTCCATTAAATGTAATATTGAGAATTAATAATAAATTATGTGCAAAAAATAAGAGAAAATTTGTAGTCATGAAAGAAGAAAAAAATCCAGAAACATGATAGTATAAAAAAAAACAAAAAAGAAAAATAATAAAAAGAATCAAAAATTTTCATTTCAGTGATACTGCTATGTGTTAAGACTGGCAAAGTCTTCTGGTGGGTTCTTAAATAAATACTAAAATAAGAAAGGTTTGGAGAAGGAAGCTTTAGGTTGAGGATGGAGTAGGGAAAACAGTTAAGTCTCAGAGGCAGGGGCATGCTGGGATCACCATTTGGACCTTCACTTTTTTTTACCCGGTTTTATATTTGTAATATTCACTTTCTAGGAAATGTCAAAAATTCTTATTCATGTTCCCACACAAGGAAGGACTTCCATTAAATGTAAATATGGATGAGACATTTTAATGCTGATTGAAGTTTTTGACATTTTACAATCTTAAAAAAAATATTTGCTGGAATACTTAAAAGATTATATTATTTACATTGTTCAGACTTGTCCTCATCTTTTTTGCCATGCTTGTGACATTTTGACCATTATACATTCCAGCCTTCTTCAGGTGCTAGGAATTTCAAACTGAACCCTTTATTTTGATCACTGGGATATAACATTCTCATTCCATGTGCAATGCTACTTCTGGTAGCTATGTATTTATCTCCCTTTAACTTAACCAAAGAGTTGTGAGTTCAATAACAGCCTACAGCAGTGGTGAAAAAATAACATAGAGAGTTAAGTTAAAGGGAGATAACTACATAGCTACTGGAAGTAGCATTGCACATAGAATGAGAATGATATATCTAAGGGATCAAAATAAAGTGTTCGGTTCAAAATTTCCTAGCACTTAAAGAAGACTGGCACATACAACGTCTGAAATGTTGTAAACATGTCAATAAAGATGAGGACAACAATTCAAACAACCTAAATAATGTAAATACTCCCTCATCTCAGTGGTATATACAAATACTAAAAGATTATGTTGGTAAAAATTTTGGCTGATGTAGACTTACTGCTCTGTAAAGTATATATCCAAAATTTACATTGAATCTAACATTATATATCCAACCAAAATATCAATGATTCATTCACTAAACCTATCTGCTGAATAAAACTAAATAATTTTTTTAATGTTTTACCTGGAGTACAATCCTGAACATCTTGCATGTCAGCTTTTCTGGATCCCCCATTTGTTTCTCTCCCTCATTATTTTTTTTCTATTTTGTATTTTAAAAAAATGTTAAGATGCAGGCCCCTACCAAAAGTATATATATATATATATATATATATATATATATATATGGTAATTATTATTATAATTATAATAGCATACTGTAACTCAATAGCTATAAAGTTTTGGTGTCAAAACACCATCACCCATGATGTTTTTTTTTTGGTGTTAAACACAGTTATGGATGATGGTGTTTTAACATCAAAACTTTATAGCTATTGAGTTGCAGTATGCTATTTTAATAATAATAATAATAATAATAAGGCATTCGATAGTGTGCCACATGACTGGATTTTAAAGACTTTAAATATATACAGGATATCACCCGTCATCATCAATTTCATCAAACAGTGCATGTCTATATGGAAAACAACCCTTTACCTCAATCATATAAATGGAACCTATAAGTCTGGTGAAATAAACATCAAAAGAGGTATATTTCAAGGTGATTCTTTATCTCCCTTACTATTCTGCATATCATTAATAGCACTAACCAGTCAACTTAATAAGACAGAATGTGGTTATAAAATAAGACAAAAGAAAATAAGCCATCTATTTTACATGGATGACTTGAAGTTATATGCTAAGAATGATAATGAACTGGAAGGTCTTCTGCAAACTGTAAAATGCTTCAGCGAAGATATTGGAATGAAATTTAAATTTGAATAAATGTGCTAAAGCTACAGTTTTACGTGGATCAATACAAGAAACATCCTCAATTAGCCTAGACCCTGCTGTAACAATAAAAGAATTGAAACCAGAAGAAGCTTATAAATACCTAGGTGTAAATGAGAGCGAAAACATTCACCATAAAAAAATGAAAGAAATAGTGCGTAAAGAGTACTATAGAAGGCTACGAATGATATTAAAAACTGAATTAAATTCACAGAACAGAGTTATGGCCATTAATAGCCTTGCAATCCCAGTTGTCCAATATAGCTTTAACATCTTAAACTGGACTCTAAACAACATCAGGCGAATGGATGCTAAAACAAGAAAGCTTCTTTCTAAGCATAAGATGCATCATCCAAAGGCTGATGTAGACCGTCTATACATACCCCGTAAAGAAGGTGGAAGAGGTCTTATTCAGCTGGAATTGTCATACAAGACAACAACTATTGGCTTACTAACATACATAGAAACAACAAAGGATTGGATGTTACAATTAGTAAGGCAACATGAAGAAAGAAAGAAAAAATATTCAATAATAAAAGAAGGCAGTAAATTCAAACAAGATTTACAGTTAGTAGATTCTGTAGAAAAGCAGAACGGAAGCCAAGAGCCAACTATTGCGGCAAAGAATATGAAAATGAAAGCCAAAGATAAAGCTCTTGAACAGATGAAACAGCGCTGGCAAGACAAACCTCTGCATGGCCAATATCCAGTACGTGCCAATAAATCCAATATTGACAAAGTTAATACTCATCGATGGTTACGTGCATCTGGATTAAAGCTCGAAACTGAAGGCTTTATTCTTGCAGCACAAGACCAAAGTCTTTTCACGAGAAACTTTCAGGCAAATATTATGCATAATAATATGGATCCAAAATGCAGGTTTTGTGATAAACACCAAGAAACAATAGACTACCTAATCTCAGGCTGTTCTGTGCTTGCCCCAAATGAATATAAAAATCGCCACGATAGAGTTGGGCAATACTTACATTGGGCAATATGCAAACATTATGGAAAAGCTGTAGGCAAACACTGGTATGAACATCACCCAGCACTGGTTACAGAAATAGAAGATGTAACCATTCTATGGGATTACACCATCTACACAGACAGAAAAATTGAAGCAAACAGGCCAGACATTATTGTTAAAAACCAGAAGGAGAAAACTTGTCTATTAATTGATATGGCTTGTCCAGCGGATTGTAACATAGCAATCAAGGAATTTGAAAAACTGTCAAAATATAAAGACTTGGAAATTGAAATAGGAAAAATGTGGAAATTGAAAACAAGAGTTGTGCCAGTGATAGTAGGTGCACTTGGAATGATAAAAAATGGAACAAAACAACACATTGAAAGAATCCCTGGAAACCCCAGCTTAAGAGATATACAAAAAATTGTCTTATTAAGTACAGCCCACACACTAAGGAAAACGTTATCTATGTAATGCTGGGGATGATAGGGAAGATAGAAAAACATGAACTGGAGTCATAACAACACGCCACTACCTGCCTTAGGTCTCCCCGCAGACTTGGTTGGTAGTGAGACCAAAGCAGAAATCGAAATATGATGAAAAATGACATAATAATAATTACAATATATTTATGCTCTACTTTTGTATTAAGCACTTTTTTGGAAATGCAAATTCTACTCCAGCAGCAGCTTTTCTTGCACTTACCTCCTGTGGAATTCCCTTTCATTTATTTGCTTCCCTGACAGCTACAATCTCCAAGAATTTAAATGTAAGTCAATAGTCATCTCCTATCTCACTAACTTGCATCCTCTCTCTCATGCTCTTTTCTCCATACACTCAACTCTCATCAGTATTCTCATACTTCTCTTACCCACTTCCTGACACCCCCTATAACCTGTCACTGTTTCCCATAATTTTTCTCCTATGTAAGTGGCAATAAAATGCCTTGCTTTAGGTAATATGATTATTTAAAAAATCTAACTGTGGTATGTACTTCTATTAGTAACTATTACTTATATATATATATATATATATATATACACTCTGATTGAAAAGTAACTTCCATTTTTTTTTGTATGATGGACTCTCTCATTTAACTATAATCTTTAAAAGGTGAGAGAGTTGATCATACATAAAATAGCATTTTACTTTTCAGTCACCTTGTATATATACATAAAAAGACAAGTTCTGAGACAATCAAAAATTAAAAGATATTTGAACAAAAAAAGGGAAACTGCAAAAAAATTGTGTGTCTTGCTTGCATCTATTGGCTCCATAGAAGGAAAAGAGTGTACTCATCCTTTTGATTCGAAGCAGGAATGAGTGAAACAACATCTTCCTCCCCAAATTTATAAACAAATCATGAAGATACATGCTGGGATTTCTTCCCTGTCAAGTTTTGGTCTCATCCACCATACTCTTGTTCTTTTTTGTCATAAAGTTAGAACTGTACAATCACTTGTCTATATGCCTTTTGTGTGTTAACACCATTTTTACCTTATGAACTATGTGTCTTATTACTGTTGCTTTGCCTAATTTTTTTCTTGCATATATATATATATATATATATATATATATATATATACTGTCTGCTAAGTATTATCTTTGCCCTGTTCTTTTCTTTTCTCATTGTTTGTTGGAAACTTTGTAATTTCTGTTTATTGTGCATTTGTACCAACTACATTATTGTACACCTTCTAAAGTCAAACCAAACTTTTTTTCTGATTTTCCTTGTCAACAGAAGGTAAGAATTAGTTTTCTCTTTTGTTGCCACATAAGCTAAACTGAGTATAGAGCTTGTTACAGAACACTTTTATGACATCTGACATTATCTGTAGCACAAAAAATATTTTAAAGACACATGGTAAATAAAGACATAAGTTTAATTGACCACTGATATCAATGACAAAGGTCCACACTTCATACAGTTACTTTTTTTATTTAGGAAATACACCTTGAAAATTAGAAAAAAATAACTAATTAGACCAACTTTAAAGAAATGATAAAGGGACACATGATGTCTTGGATGAGACTTAGTTGTAGGGAGCAGATATAATTACCATGTTGCCTCTTTGACCAGCAGTAGCTAAAGAACACATGATAGTTTCTTCATTATTGTGGTCACATGGTAGCAATCTCACAGACATTACAGCTAAACACATGTATGTATATATGCAATAAATGTCTACTTTTTTTTATTTATGGAACATTAAAAATTATTCTCATAATTGTAACCCAATCATCATTGTTATGATGCTACCAGGCTTAGAGAATTTGCAAAGACTCTGAGCCTGGAAACACTTATGTCAATTTCTTTGGTGACTGCTCCAATAAGGTATAATAATATTATGGCCTGTTAGGGTCAGAAAGAAAGACACAAAAAGCAGAAGTTAGGTTGAACCACTGTATTGGAATAACAGAACATATATACAAAATAAGATTGTCATTAGCCAGCAGAGAGAAGTATCCAGCCGAACTGTCAAGTTGCAGTGTGTCTTGACTGCCTCATCTAGGAAGTCTCACAGGTTAGTATTTATGAAGGAGGAAGAGTTCATTCCAATTTAGATAGGGCACCATAACAAATAAAAGAGACAAGATTTTACAGCACTTTGATAGAACTATTCATAGATGAAAATAGAAACAACAAACAAGTGATAGCTTTTAAATATATTATTATGCAATATATTGATAAAACATATTTGCAGAATTATACAGAGAAGAAATGAACTTTGTTTGAAGTTATTGAATGTTCATAAACAATCCTTGACAAACATTTCTGAAGTGATAAACTTACATGACACGTGTTGCAAGAAATGTAAAAAAAGTATTGCTGTTTACTTTATTGAAGTGAAAGGGAATAATTGATTGATCTTGTTTTCTACTGTTTGACAACACTTTTATTTAAAGCCAGAAAATTGTTTTATTTGTAGATAATAATTGTTTAGTGATACAAGTCATATTAATTAACACATAGCTGGTAGAAATAGTGAATTCATACTTTTCCTAAGGGTATTTGTACATAAGTGAATATAACGGACTCAGCAGGAATTGGAATTAGATATCCAATTAAAAATTCTGAAGCATTATCCATTACACAACTCACACATACAAGTGCTCAGAACCTGGTATTCCCAAGTGGTCATCCATCTAAGTACTGACCAAATTTGATATTGCTTAACTTTGGTGATTGTGCAGGAATATATGGCCATTTCGATGTGAAATGGCCATAAGTCCAATAGAAAGAGCATTCAAAAGTCCTGCTACCTTTAATTCTATGCTAAGAATATCGCTTGTTAGTAATTTAAAATTGAAACTGAAATTATTATATTTCAAAAGTTTTAACGATATTGTGTTCAAAGATGTAATTTCAAGGAAATGTTCTTTTGATTACCAATTTTTGGAGTGAAATTTCAGATCTCTGTAGATCATGCAAAAAATGATTTGTCTCTCCAGCACTCATGCAATTTTGGATCAATTAGAATTTTTTTTTATTTTACTTTTTATGTTGCTTCAGATGTGGGCAATGCTGATTTCAGCTGATATACTTATTCTTTTTATTTATGCTTTGAGTTTCTTTGCTTTACTTAATCATTTTCTTGGAATGATTTATAAACCTGAGAAGATATTAGATATGACATCAGGATATGGAAGAAAATACTCTTCTCTCTTAAAGAATATTGTCATGGATACACACACTAGATAAGAATGGTGATTCTCAGGCTATAGCTTTGGACATTGTAAAAGCATTCAACAGGGTTTTGCATACAGGTCTTCTCCACAAGCTGAAAAGTTAC
This sequence comes from Ascarosepion bandense, assembly GCA_037127315.1. Taxonomy (NCBI): domain Eukaryota; kingdom Metazoa; phylum Mollusca; class Cephalopoda; order Sepiida; family Sepiidae; genus Ascarosepion; species Ascarosepion bandense. The sequence goes on from JBBBDQ010000365.1 coordinate 1,298,465, forward strand.
AGGTCTCAGTCAAATTTTTGAACTGCTCCAGTCTTTTCTATCAAATAATGACATGAAAGTTACCCTAAATGGCTACTCTTCTAGGATCCTTTCATACTAATGCAGGTGTTTTCCAGGACTCTCTCCTCCTTAGACTTACTTTGTTTTTAATTTTCATTAATGACCTTCAAAATGTCATAAGCTTTCAAATTTGGTATCTATGCTGATGATACAAACATTTACTTCTGCCTTGATAATAATTCTGATCAGTTCAGTAAAGTCAAATTAGCAGCTTCAGTTTGTCGTTAGCTGAGGCAAAGAATGGCTTGTTAAAAACTAAACTGTTCTCTGTTAAACATCTAAAAGATGTCTTTCTACCTTCAGCCAGCATGGTTGATGTTAACATCCAAGCAAGTGACTTGCTGTCCCATTCTAGGCTAACATTCTTGACTAATATTGTTATGTCGCCAAGTGTAAATGAATAACTCAACAACAGAATCAGAATATAAGTTGTATTCCGCAGAAAGACGGTTAGTATGTACAGAAGTGATTAGTAATATTTACAATAGAAAGATACAAGAGTCCAATCTGTCGTAAGACGTGTGTATACGTGATTACTTCTGGTACGCCATCGGAAGTGTGACTAACTCTTCACTGACTCGCACTGACTCTTCAGTAACTCATTAGAGACTCTCAAGTGATTTCTACGACTCTCTTGTAGAGAAACCACCATTGCTATATATAGTAATGGGAACAGTCCATTTGTAGTCAAATAGGAGCGGCGCCCTAACAAATATCAAGGGGACAGACTATACTGAATTCATTACCAGGTCAGCTGCTAAAAAATTGGTTAACTATGCTGTGCTAGAATTTTTTTGTTCCCAAATCTATCTATATATCTATTTATCTTTACTTAAAATATTTTAACACATGATCTAGTACTCCTGCTATTTATCTAGAGCTCTGTGGTGAAATACATAAAAGAATCAGTGATATTATTGGTCTTGATCTAGTATTTCAGCTTCTATGAAATCTTAACAACTATAAAGTTTCTTCCATATGCTTTTTCTATAAATACTTTCATGGTAATTGTTTGGATGAGTCTTTCACTATGTTACCAAATGTTATGAATTTAAATGGAGTACAAGACTACTGCCAAGATTCATCAATTTACAGTTGACCTGGCTAGATGTAGCATAAGTTCGATGCTAACAGTTTCTTTTCTTGCCATTCTTGTTTGCAGAATTCTCATCTGGCTCCATGCTTTCCAACCAACTTTAATCTTCAAAAATTTAAATGCAATGTCTTCTTGATTACTCTTCTTTTGTTCTCATTCCTTAGTAATGTTTCTGTTTTCTAATTCATCCAAACCCAATAACCCCTTATGTCTTAGCGACCTTTCTGCCTTGCTTGAGTGAAAAAAAGAAAATCATTTACACTAAAACCATTTTTATATATTATCAATATCATTTATTAAAATTTTATAATATTCTTGTATCTATTGGGATCCATCTATCCAGGTTTTTGTTGTTTATACGAATGTCAGTATTCTAAACATTAACAACAACAAAAACATATCTTTTAAATGAAATATATTATTTTCTGAAAGAAAAGTAGGAGCAAAATGTCAGTTTAAATAACATTTATATATTCTTTTCAGAAACATAAATTAGCAATAAAATGTTCAATTTTCCTTGCAGTAAAGTTTGTTTTGTAAAGTAATAAAGTGTTCTTAGGTGTGAAATGTGTTGAAAGACTTACTTTATGAAGGTCAGCTTAATGTGTTTTTGAGTTTGTAATCAAAGGCTAAATAGGGAGTTTCCAGTTAATCCATTCTATTGTGTGCATGGACAAGGCCTTCATCGGTGAATGTTTGCTTCCTCTCTTCCATTGTATACATGTGTGTGGATGCATGTACGTGTACACACGTGCAAGTCAAATTGGTCTCCAAAACTGTTTTGAAGCTCAAGAAATGTTATGCTTTTATTTTTATATCTGTAAGGAATCCAAATTATAATTTCACATAGGTGTGTTAACTCTTCAAATACAAGGTTTTCTTTGGTTAGTAAATAATTTCACACTGGCTCATGAAAAGTATGTTTTGAATTTGTAGAAGAGGTGAAGGGATTTATTATTACTATTTTCTAAATGGCTCAAAAATTACATTTAGTAGGTTTACTACAAGATCCATTGGTGGTTATTTTCTCTTGGAATTATTGTTTATCAAATTCTAATTGGATTTTATTGTTTTAAAAATTTATATAGGATTTAATTCTTATGTATCTGAGCTGTAAACATATATATATATATATATATATATATATATATATATATATATATATATGATAATGTTTATTATTATTATTATTATTATTATTATTATTATTATTCTTATAGCATACTGCAACTTAAAAGCTATAAAGTTTTGGTGTTAAAACATCCTCAGTAAAATGTGGTTAATTTATTTTGCAATATATAGATAAAGAGATTTAAAAAAAAAAAAATAAAAATGAAGAAATAAAAACAAGGTTAGCTAATGAGATAAATTAAGTAGGGTGGGGTTGTAATAACACCCCAAAGAACAGTATGTATATGACTTATTAGACAATAATGTAGTGAATGTTTTGTTGCGGAAATTCAGACATGTCAAATTTTAAACCGGAAGAAGTAAAAGCTAAATTGAAAAAATAAATAAAAGAAAAAAACAAAAAACAAAAAATAAATAAAAAGGAAAAAAGAAAAGAGAAAACAAATTTCAATAATTTACTTACATTATATATATATATACTAAAACTATTTTAATGGTTTATCTTGTCCAGAAAACACATATAAAAATAAAAATGTGCTCAATATATAGTTCAGAAAATTGAAAGTGTAGAGCTAGTTACTATTTAAAATATGAAAAACACTAACCTTTTCAACTACTGTCGATTCCACCACTGATGGTTTTCTCAGGCAGTGAAAATTATATGTTGTTATAAAATATAACAATTCTGGCACAAGACCAAAGGGAAAGTGAGGTAAGGCTGGTCAACATATCCTTGACCTCGCTTATCAGATTCACAACTAATTTATTCATTATAATTATCTCATCACTCAGTAAATCCTGGGACTAGCTAATAAAACAACTACCTTTAGGCAAAATTCGACTTAATTCATCAACATAGTCTCCTTCCTTGGGTGATACACTGATTTCAATACTTATCTAGCAATTCAATGCATTGTTTTTTTGACCAATTAATCTTTGACCTCTAAATATGCCTCAGTTTCCAATATCACTTCTTCATTGGAGCCAAATCTCTTTCCTGGATCATTCATTTGAGGTCTGCAAACAGCCAGTCACTGGGGGCAAGATCTGGAGAATAGGGTGGATACAGAAGCAATTCAAAGTACATTTCTTATAGTTTTGTTATATTACAATTGACTTGTGACACAGTGTATTGTCTTGATGAAAGATCACTTTTTTCTTCTTTAAACTACACCAATAATGTAATATAATATTCACTATTGATGGTTCTTCCTTTCTCAAGGGATTCAATGAACAAAATACCTTGCGCATTTCAAAATATAGAGGCCAAAACCTTGCCTTCTGATACTTGCATCTTTGGTCACTTTGGACGGCTTTCACCTGCTGCTGTCTACTCAATTAACTGCCAGTTTGACTCCATAGTGAAGTAGTAGATCCTTGTTTTATCTACTGTCACATATTTATGCCAAAACTCTTTTTTGTTACATTGAAGCAGTTGTAAAAAAAAGCTCTGAATCATCAAAACATTATTATTTTGATCAACTGTGAGCAAATGCTGCACCCACTTTGAACACAGTTTTCTCATTGACAAATGTTCATGAAAAATGGTGAATACACTGCCTTCTGATATGTCCAATTCCTCTGCTATCTCATGCAACTTCAATTTATGATTGGCCAAAAAATGTTTGTGTTTTTTTTATGTTTTTCTGGAAAACTGCTGATTTTGGATGACCTGAGCATTCAGCATCATTTGTGTCTGTACGACTGCATTTACAGTCAGCATACCACCTCTTAACCATTGTTTCTGATGGAGTAAAGTTTGAATAACACTTACCAAGCCATTGCTTTGCTTGAACAGTATTTTTCCCATCAGAAAGAAATGCTTTATCAACACACAAAATGCAAATTTTTCCATGGTTTTGAAAATTTGCAACAGTAGCTTCAGTTAAATAACTGTAATTTGTAAACTATTAATCTGATTGGGCCCAAATGTTCTCACATACAATTTGAAGCTTAATTCTTCATAAAAATTATGTGGATTTTATATTAGTGGTGCTATCATGTCAGGCCTTGGACTTATTAAGTGATGTGTTAGCTCATTCACTACATGAACACATCCATGTCCTACATATACCAGAATACCATATATAATAGAATACCATAAATTCACAGGGAATCTACATAAGGCCCCATGACACAACAATTTCAGTCTATTAAAAAATTCAAATGTTCCTTCTTTACTTTTTTTCTTATAAAAATATATGATAAACCTATGAAATGAACCTATAACAAAACATAATATAACAAAACATTCAAACTAAAGATAATATGTGTTCATAAGACCTGTCTACCATAAAAGAATAAGAGAAGCTGCTGCAATAGACAGAATCAAGAAACTCACTCACAAACAGAGAGGGAAAGATAAAAATAAATGATGGAGTGGACAAATCAAATGCTGAGCCAGTCAAGATGAAAAAGGAGATCAGAAACAAATTGAGGAGGTGGGAATCACAACATAGATCATAACAAAAGAGAACAACAAGAACAAGCTTGGAACAACACTTACATTAACTAGGTAAACAAAGAGAGTTATCAAGGGAGGGTTTGACAGAAAGCTACTCCACTGCATCCTAGGGGACTTAAAAACAAATCAAGGTTAGGCCTGTCAGCAGCGGATTACCTCAGCAACCCTGAGTTTTCATTTACTTGATGATTGATTCAGAATGTGCTATCTCTCAATGATATAGTCTTCAAAGGGGCTGGGCAGATTAGCCTGACTGTCATTGGTGTAACCTTAGTTTAGAGTTGACGGCTTTGCACACCTTTCTAATACAGTCCTCAGTTGCACCCATTCTGGTTCTATGTCAGAGAGTTGATGGCTCATATTGAATCAAGCTCTCCACTGTCACCCACCTTTCACTGAAGTTTGTCAATAACTAACTCTTTCTATCAGTTTTGATCTTCATCTTGAACTGATGCCCAAAGAATCTGATCAGAACCTGATAAGAATAATGTTCATATCACAAGATTTCTTTCATATGTGAGGTCCATATAACCATTCTCGACATGGCTAGCAATGTTTGAAATCACATTCATCTCACCTCAGAATATGGCAGCAACACATTATTGCACATGTATGTGAGATTGATGAACTCAAGATGTTTGAGCTTAATATGAGCCATCAACTCTCTGACATAGGACCAACTGAGGTGTGAGGAGAGCAAAAACTCAACCATCTTCTAATGGTTTCTGCAGAAGGGGAGTACAGATAACTGGTAAAGAATCAGAGGAAAGGCATAAGTGGCACATGTCTCGGTCTACCTTTGAAGAAGCCAAGTTCAGACCTTTGCCTGTACATTTGCCTAATTCTTCTTCAGCTGGAGCCCAAGCCCAAAACATACAGATGGGTTCATCAGTCCAACTTAAGAGCCCTGGAAGAGTGACCCCTCCAGGTAACCAACCACAAATTGGAGGACGTGTTGCAGTTAATCTTGGCCTCTGTGACTATTTTGTACCATTCTGGCATCTTCTGTAGCAGTTCAATATCACTGTGGCATGACATGAAAACAAGGATATTATTGGTATATGTTGACACCCTGGTACAAGCACCACCAGGGACAGGGATTCTATGTAGAGTTGGACTGCATAACTTGTCTCTTAGCCAAGGAAGTGAGGTTCCAATGCCAAATTGTAAAGTAGTGGTGACAGTGGACAACCCTGATGAACCGACTGAGACAGTGTAAAAACATGCAACCACTTTCCATTCACCTGTACCACAGCACTGGGTACACCTGATTCACCTGCAGAAGTCAGGTTTGAATCTGGTGGCATGTAGAACAGCAATCAGATACTGATGGTCAACCCTATTGAATTTTTTGGTTTGATCCAAACTGATCAGTACAGTTTGCTTGCGATTTAAAACCATCTAGGATGGTGTGGATGTGATGCAGGATGCTCTAAATTGTTTGGATCTTTACAGCAAAAGTTTGGCTTGGATCGCAACTGAATCTTCGCAACTGACTACAAATGCTGTCAGAATCTTTGCCAAAATCTTTAAGTTTGTGTTTAGCAGATTTATGGGCTTATAATTATTTAAATCCAACCAAATGGGGAGTTTGGAAATTTTGAGCAATTGTTGTTTGTTCATGGCATCCTCTTTTTGTTATGATGCATGTAGAGATTTTTTAACATCTCCAGATTGTTTTTGTCACTTTTGTTTTATATCTTGACTAAGTCAGTCTTTGGTTTTCCCACTCCAGCATTTATTTATATCCTTCTCCATTAGTGAGTGAGCTTCTTGATTCAGTCTATTGACAAAATACAGTGGCCACTTATTCTTGTAGGGTGGACAGGCCCTACTAACATCTATTATTTTTAGTTTGAATGTTTTGTTATATTTTAGTTTTATTTTCTGGGTTCATCCACTCTTTCTTCATTTCAGGATCATATATTTTTATTTATTTTAAAGAAAGGGACATTTGGATTTTCAAACAAAATGAAATTTGTAATTCAGAGGGTTTTATGTAGGTTTTTTTGTGAATTTATGGTATTCTGGTATATATGGTATTCTGGTATATGTAATATTAAATGGGAATGGATGCTTTCTTGGGGTGATTGAGCAAATTGTAATGTATGAATGAGTTGTGACTGATTAACTTAGTCTAGGATAGTTAATGTTGACCAGCCTTACTCCCCTTCCCTCTTCAGTCTTGTGCCAAAATTGTTAGTGTCAAAAGGTTAGTGTCTGTAATATTTTATATATATATATATATATATATATATATATATATATATATATATTATCCAAGTGAATAAAGCACAAAGAAAATATTTACAATGTTCAAAACATTAATTTAAAACAGTGGTCAATGTAGAAATAGATCTACAAATATTTATCATAAATTATAGAATAGAACATGTACAAATTTGTACATGTTTTAAACTATAATTTATAATATATATATATATATATATATATATAGTGGAACCTGCAGTATGTGACTCTCTTCGTCAGCAACCACCTGTTGTTACTGACTGTTTTTCTATGCACAAAGATGTGCTAATGTTAATTGAGCCTCAGTGAGCTACCACCTCGTGAAAGCAACCAGCAACTAACATCAATGAGTAAAAATCACTGATCAAGCAAACCACTTACAAAAAATAAATTCTATTTTGGTAGTATTTTGGTAGTACAATGTGAACTTCTAAATTAGGAGAAACTAAATGAGTAATCTATTTCATTTTGATTTGATCCAAGTCAGGAAGACTTCCTCATTGTTTTGTTATTGTAATGTCCTATCAAACTGTTTTTTCTTGTTGAAATGTACATTGCTTGAGTTCACCTCACGGTCAAACATCAGCTGTTTTGCACAACATGTATTGCATTTGACATATTCAAGGGATTTATAGCAGTTTCTGTACTGACTTGGATAAATTCAGGGATGGGGAAAATCACAACTATGTTCTTTTCTCAAATGTTGTTCCTTTATTTCTTTTGTGTATCTATCTACTCTATTTCTATCAGGGTATATCTATCTCTTTCTCTCTGTTTCTCTACCCCCACCACGATTGCTGTCAGTTTTTTGTATGTTTTGTTTTGTTTATTTTTTTTCCATGTATTATGGCAAATTTTCTTTTGTTATCACTCATTTCTAAGAAAAAAAAACAGAAACCATTTCAGTACAGGCACAAAAAGGAAAGCAATAACTGACTTTTTTAAAGTTCACTTAATAAATATTTTTGTGAATAAATATGTTAGTTTCTTGTTGACCGTTCTAAATACATTTCAAAAATTTTAAAATGAATTATGCTGAATAAATTTCTTTAAAATTAGGCATCTTTTTTATGCTCTTATTAATTTATCACCAGATTACATGGTAAAATACTAATATGTACATTCTAATGAGTAGAATATACATTCCTGGCGTAAATAGGTCATGACTATGAGTCTTTAGTGAGCGACCACCTGCTATATACGACCAGTTTTATGGCAGTAGGGGTGGTCACAGACAACAAGTTCCACTGTATATATATTATATAGTTTTATGTTATGTTATATTATGGATAAAAGAGCTTACTCTCAGGGATAGAGAATATGTAATTATGAAACTCTTTATCTATTTATACCTCAATATACATGATAACTTAAAAGTTAACACAGAAAATGGAACTGGCTAGCTGAGTGCAAATCTCAGTTGGGACAGTTTTTATTCACTTTTCCCAAATAACTTTAGGAAAGACATAAATTCATATCACTTATGGGCAAAAATAGCAGCTATAGGTAAAATAGCAGGGTAGACTGGGCTCTCTAGCTTTAGGTGCTAACCCATTTAGAAGAAGAAAAAGAAGTCTGAATTCAAACTAGTTTGGAATGATATTAACAATTCCACTCTATAAAATGTAGTTATAAACTACTGCAGCATCTTACATGGAGTTCTTGTTGCTCTCTGTTTCATAGAGAGGTGATACAAAAAGAGGAGAGAAATGCACACAAATGCACACTCATATAAATATTAGCAGTATAGCCGGGCATTGCTTGGGTGTAATGAAAACTTTAAAACTAATCCATGGTCCTGGAGCTCAGACTCTTTGGACATTGGCACGAAAGACTAAAAAGCAATACTTGTTTCCAGTTAAAGTGAAATCGTAAACTGAAAAAAAAACATGAATGGATGTAAGTCAAATTTTGTTTTCCTGGTATCGATATCAAATAATTTTTTTCCGTCGTAAACTGAATTATATAGATATATATTATTGATTTTCTGCACTATTATAAGAACTGCAACCTTGAAACTTCTGAATATTGTTTTTTATGTCTTTGTCTATGAGTGTATCAAATTTTATTGAAATGGACCATTCCTTCTATAACCTGATTTTTTTGATTATCGATTTTTGATATTTATCGGGGGTACCTCGACACAAAACCTAGCTAAGAATACTCGCAGACGCTTATAGTACAACTGTGTAAATTTTCAAGAAAATTGGTTCAGCTGTTTTAGAGTCTATAGGTAACACACACACACACACACACACACACACACACACACACAGAGTTCCATTTATAAATAAGTTTAAATAGATTTAGATGTGTGTTTTATGTACTCATAGCCAAGTAAATTTTTTGCTTAAAGTTCATATATGCAGCACTCTCTCACACAGACATCTCTACACACTTGTGCAAATTAATTGAAATAAAATGAATAATGTCTTCCTAGAATCTTTCACATTTTCCCTGATCACATATATGTCATCACTTGATATTGTTTTTCTCTTCTGACTATATTTTCCTTTACATTTTTGACTGATGGATCCAGTTTGTTTCTTCATCTTGATCATACAACTGACAGTTTAAAGGCCAACACCAACAATAACCACAATCTCTTTGTAAGGCTTGTCAGTGAGTTCGTTCAGTGTAACAATTTTCATACCTTGGGAGAATGTTCATTGCAGTAAATAAATGTAGAATAACTAATCGACAGGTGGGACAGTAGTGTCTGGGTGTGATAAAAATCTGATGCAATCATGGATGATGCAATGTTTTTCGAGGCCAAACACATTTCATCATACACCCTAAAAATAGATTCATATTACTGCACATCTCTGCAAATGACCTAATCTGAGGTAAAAATAGAAATTGATTACACTCTTTAACTCCAACTTAACTGGCAATACTACAGGAGCACTAGAAGCCAAGGCCCTTCCAGAATTTTGGCTGGCTTTTTGGTTGACCCCCACCATTTTTATAAGCTTCAAAAATTTATGAAACTAATCAGTCTCTGCTTTTGATAAAATTTGGTCTTCAGCACTTTTCCTTCTGCATTTTCTTTTTCATTTAGCTTTTTAAGAACACATATAGGGACCAGTTTGAAAGAAAAACAAACAAAATAAAACAAACAGATAGACAAAAACAGACATGTTGTTAGGGGGGGTAAGAGACTTAATAGTCATATTTTCATATCTGAAGAAAAACATTAATCAGAAATAATTTCCTCAACTTGATATGTAGATACATAGGCAGTTGGTGATTTATGGCCAAGTGAAAGAACTGGTCAGTAATTTTCTCCAATCTACTGAAGAAAATCAGCATCGAATTCCCAAACAGTAAACTTCTATGTCTCAGAAGTTTGCAGACTGACTTGTCCACCACCACATAGAGAGAGCTACTCATAGCATGTAGCCTGAATTATTTATCAATTGTTCCAACCAAAATCACCAAGACTCATACATCCTACTGAGATTTGCTGACAATGCTGGCATTTAGTAAAAGAATCAAAGAAAAGAGGTTGCTAGAAAAACAATTTAGACCTCTTTTTTCCCTATTTATAGTGGTTACTACTGGACACTGAATTAATTCTTTTTTAAATGAACGATCAAGCAAACCATACACCTTTTTGTCTCTCTCATATTCTATTCCCTATGGCTAAACACAATTATATTTCCAAACATCTTTTTACAAAACATAGCACAAACACACACACAACTATAAAACAACATGGCATTATGGATAAACTTTTTAATTATAAAAAAATGTACAACAAATTTATTTCTCATATTTATTTTTTGTGCTTCAAAAAGCTTTTGTAGAGGAAAAAAATAAAAAAAATAAGAGCAGACAAGTCCCACTGTTCTGCTAGTATTGACGCTAATATTAACCCTTTGAAATTGTTTTTGAAATTAACCTCTTTTGTGTTCCAACAGCTTGAGAGTGGAAAAGAGGGCAAGAATAGATGAGGACTCCACTACTATGAATGAAAAGTTATTCCCTTTAATTTAGTGAAGTAACATACTTTTACTCCTAAGTTGTGTATATAATAATGGTGTAGTATGAAAATGAAGACACTGCTTGAGATTCCCACTCTTCCTCAGAAAAATCCCAGCCCCTAAGTGGTCCCTCTCCAACTTTCAGAGTTTAACAATTGTCAGTGCCACTGGGTCTAAAACTAAAAGAAAGGAAACTAAAGTAGTTGTCTCTATTAATTTTTACAAGGGTTTATATATGTATATATTAATGTATATTTGGGCAGCAACCTTTTATTTAAACATGTTTCATTAAAAACAATCAAAAAAGATTTTATTAATTTTTTATTTAACTTTTCCAGTGTTCTTATATGTTTCATTTTTGCTGGAGATAAGGAATGTAAAAATGTTTCATACGTTTTTACTTTCCAAGTGCTTTCAGCCTCTTCACAGGCCATTTTCAAAGATGTTTATTTTTCTGGTTTTGTTGTGTTCTCATGTTTAACTGTAATATAATTTTTCATTTTAGTGTAATTTTGTTTTTTGAAAAGGAGAGTTCTTTTAAAACTGTCACAATATGCACATGGTGGGCATCATGTAAGTGTCTGTCTATTTTTTTAAAAACTTTCAAAACTCCATTTCCACTGTTAAATAGTGTAAGGCTGATGATAGGGGAAAATTATTTGATATATAATGTCTCTCTTATAGCGAAGTGCCTTTGATATTGGGATTTAAATAGTATTTTTGCATTTTCAACCAAACTTTTTTTAAGGGTTCTTGTAAGTCCTGGGTTAAATGTTTTTTATTGCACTATTATTACTAGGTAGGTGGCATGTAAGGCATCTACTCAGGGAAGTGGTAGTGTGGCCAATATTGGTAATTGATTTATGACAATAAGCACAATCTTGTACAGGGCAATGAAATTCATACACTATAGTAGTCATCACTAGATTAGATTCGATAAAGTTATTATTATTAAAAGTAACAAGATTTGCTGTTTTCCATTAATTATAATATATTATAAATTTTACCAGTTTTTGAGGAATTATGTCAGAAATATGGTGTTGAATAATTTTTCAAATAGAAAATTTGTCCTCTTTATAATTAATGTAGATTTGGCTGAAATGAAGTATGTTGATGCTTTCTTGTATGTTATGTTTAATGCTAGTGTCATGTATTTATTGTAAGAATAATTTTATTTGTTTATCAATGATGTAGTTAGGAAAATTATTGTTGACTAAGTGTTTATTTTTATGTGTTTTAGTTTGCTCAAAAATATTCTTTGGGAGGAAGAATTTTGATGTGCTCTATTTAAGAAGTTCCTTATTACTCCTATTTTATATCTTTCTGGGCATTGACTATTATAATGAAGAAGACAAGAGTTCTTAATGATTGTTTTTTTATACAGATAAGTGATAAATTTATTGATTTTTAGCTCTATATTAACATCAAGAAACAGGATTTTGTTATTGTCTATGAGTTCATAAATGAATTTCAATGAGGAGTTATTTTCAGAATTTAATTTTAGATTTGCAATTTCATCCATAATTTTTATTAAAACAAAAATGCTGTTGACATACCTTGTGGAAATCTCCAGTTTGCTGGTTATTCTAAACATGCCACCTATCAGGTAATAATAGTGCAATAAAAAATATTTATTAACCCGTAACTTACAAGAACCCTTAAGAAAAAAATTATGGTTGAAAATACAAAAATACCATTTAAACTACAATAACAAAGGCAACTCTCTATAAGAGAGGCACTATATAGCAAACAATTTTCTCTTACAATTAACCTTACTTAAATATTATTTTTAGTGGATAATTGTATTTGGAAACTGTTTTTAGATAGATTTTCATAGTAAAGTTAGCATATAAAATTTTACCAATGAAAATTAAATAAAATAAGATATAAAATAAATTTATTTGAAAGTATTTTGTTATATTTAAAATAAATTGACTAAAAATTAATCTGCAGATGATTTAGATGTAAAAATATCGGTATCTGCTTTCCTACAATTTGAGGGAGAAAAAAATAGAAAGAAAAATGAGTGAAAAAGCAGAAGAAAGACAAATAATCCCTCATCACTTCTTTCTGCTGATGTACATTCAAAAAAGAAATTTGAGTTTGTTTGGATTTGGTGTTGGCTATACTTCCTTTCAGGATAGTGAATGCATCTTTATGCAAGGAGCATGAAACTTAAATTTCTCTTCTCCTTTAATTCTCTTGGAGGAAATGTTCCAAGGCCGAAATTAAACAAAAGAATTTTCATACATCGCTTTTTTTCTGCAAGCCAATTGTATCAATAAAGGCAGAATAAATTTACAGCTGCTGTATTTCTTAGACTGAAAAAAGGTAATCTTTCTGGGTTTGAAATAGCAGATGAGATTTAGTCAGCTTTCAACTCTTCCCTCCAACAGAACAGAAAAGATTTTAGACAAGGTACAAACTGTACATTCAAAAGTCATATTCAATTCATTAAGAATCTTATTTAAGATTGTCTGTAATTTAAATTTTCCCATTGTTGGATGCATTGCCTTTTCCAGAGCCAAGTCATGTGATGATTATAGTGCAGTATGGGAAAAATATTTGGAAGAGAAATTGAAAAGTATATCAAAACCCTTTTTTGTAAAATTCTAGACTTGAGATATCAAAAGGCATAATGATTTGTATAATTGCTGACATCTCTATAGATTTGGGAGTTTTGAATTATTTTCATTTGTTTTGAAAGAACTGTCTAAAACAAGCATAATGAAAGAACATCAATTAAAGTAAAACTCATTTAGTATAACAGTGTTAATGATCTTAAGAAATCTTTGGCATAATAATAAATTTGTGTAATTAATTTGATATTAATTTAATCTAATTAGTCAGTATTTATTTAAATTTTAATATCAATTTATTGACTGTATGAAAAATCTATATTGATGCTTTGTAATTAGTTTTATACATAAGATTTTACTGTGAACTGTAAAATTATTTTTTTAATAAAACCAAACATCAAACTATTTATTCCCATTTTTCTCCTTTACTTTTTAATTGTTTTAGTTTCTTCATTTTTACCTCTATTTTGGGTAACTAAGCACATATATATTTTGGAGTTTTTAGGGGAAAATATATATATATAGTGAAGAAAATAAGGATTTCATTCCCTCTGAGCTTGCCACCTTACAAAAATAGGGACAGTCTATAATTTTCAGGATAAATCCATCTTGAAAGTGAAAGATAGAATATAAAAAATATTCTAGAAAATCACAATATTTTTTGAGCATTTATTTATTTTAAATTGAAAAAATAAATATTTTACTCCCTAACAACCAGCAATGATTCAGCTCCCACAGACTGGTTATGTCACTGGAATGCATATAGGCTAGTCCTATGACTCATTTATTACTCTTAATCAAGTACTCATTACCTGTGTAAAAGACAATAGTTCACAGAATCTTTCAATGAATCAGAATCTAATCTCTCCACAATTGGCAAGATATAAAAAGTTGTCTAAGGACATCTGGGACAAAATTGTACACCTGTACAAGACTGGAATGGGCTACAAGACAATTGGCAAGCAGCTAGGTGAGAGGTAAACAACAGTTGGTGCAATAATAAGAAAATAGAAGAAACATCAATTGACTATTAATCCCCCTCAGTTTAGAGCTCCACACATGATTTCTCAACATGGAGTGAACCTGATGAAAAAGTTGAGGGAACAACCCAAAACTACATGCCAAGAGTTTGTTGATGATCTCAAGGTAGCTGGGACCACCGTCACCAAGATGACCATTAGTAACACACACAACATCATAGTGGACTGAAATCCTGTAGCGCCTGCAAGGTCTCCTTACTCAAGAAAGCCTGTCTGAAGTTTGTAAAAGGAGCAACTGGATGATTCAGAGGAGGGTTAGGAGAAAGTGTTGTGGTTAGATGAGATTAAAATGAAGTTTTTGGTATTAACGTGACTCACCATGTTTGGAGGAAAAAAAGGTGACTTTGACCCCAATAAAACAACCATCCCAATCATTAAGCATGGTTGTGGAAACATTATGCTTTGGGTCTGTGTCTCTGGTAAGGGGACAGGATAACAACACTGGGTTGAGGGAAAGATGGATGGGGCCATGTACAGGGAAATCTTAAGTGAAAACCTCACACTAAAGATGGGTTATGGATTAGTGTTCCAGCATGACAATGGCCCAAAGCATATGGCTAAGGCAACACAGAAGAGGCTTAAGAAGATGCACATTAAGATAATGGAGTGGCCTAGTCAGTCTTCAGACAATAATTCTTTAGAGAATCTGTGGTAGAGACTTACCTTGCCGAAGCAAGAGAAGGTGGTTTGTCTGCATGTGCGTTCGTAGATGTAATGGAACTGCGAGGCAAACTCATGCAGGGCAGTTTTTGGAATGACACAGCGCATGCGTCATTGGTGAAAGTGAGGCTTTTCATGAGGGAGAAATTACGAGACCAAAAACACATAAAAAGAGCCAACTTCTGTTTTGGAGGCACTTTGCCATTGGAGACTCGGGAAGGTTACACTGGTGTTCGGGAGACAGCGGTTTGCTTATGGTGCGCAGGAAACGGAGCCCCTAGTAAAGCAGTGTTCCGGGTTCTACGAGAAGCAGCTGGGAGAACAGATCCAAGTGGTTATTAATTTGTCTACGAACTACACTCCGAGAATACACAAATACCCACAAGCTATTTCGGCATCTATCACGATTTTCATTATGGTCTGCAAAGTCTTTGATATCCGGTTGATTCCTGAGTTCAGTTGGTGCTGCAACTGATATGCCAATTGTCAAGTGGATTGAAAATGCAGAGTTGGTCTGCGAACTCTGTGCTATGGATAAAATTGAGTGGATTCTACTGTTATGACTCCAAGGCAGTGCTCTTGCCATATACAGGCAGCTCAGCAAGGAGCAGAAAGCTGATGCGGAGCAGATTAAATGGGCCCTCATGACCGCATATGCAACAGATGCATTTGATGTATATGATCAATTTGTTACTCGGCAACTTCACTCGGGTGAAACAGTGGACGAGTTTCTAGCTGAACTACATCGTTTAGCTCGGCTGGTTGAGGGATTGTTGCCCAAACGATGGATGATATGTGCGTTTATTTCAGGGTTGCCACAATATGTTAGGCAGCTTCTTCGAGCCTTAGTCCAGAATGGAAACCATGACATTGGAGCAGCTTTTGACTCGAGCACGGGCTATCATGACCGACAACAGATGCAGAGTTGCTCCCTGATAACTTGCACAGTGAGAACTTTCTTTGCTACAAGTGTTCTGGGCCCAACCACATGGCAAAGGATTGTATGCAGGGACGCCAAGTGAGGTCAGATGGTCGAGTGCGGAAGTCTCCTCCCTGACCAAGTGAGAACCAAGAAATTGCCCGCCGTAAAAGTACTCGTGGATGGGTGAGAATTCACAGCTCTGGTGGATTCTGGCTGCTCACAGACGCTGGTAAGCAAAGCTGTGTGTCACCATTGGAGACAGAAGGAAGTAGGAGTGCTGACGGCTGACCGGAAGACTTTGAAGTGCCGGGGGCACAGCAGAATAAGATTGGAAGTTGGGAAGGCTCAGCCCGTGAACATTGAGGTCCTAGTTGTGGAGGGACAATTGTTAGGTTTTGACCTGCTTATTGGCATTGACACAATCAAATAGCTAGGAGGTGTTCACCTGACGGAATCGAGTGAGGCATAGTTTGGAGACCTGGATGGATGTGCCCCCATTTCTATTAATGAGCCCGATTTCAGTGTAACATTCAATGAAAAGCAAAAAGTGTGGACTGCAACATGGCAATGGGCAAGTGGCCGCTTGCCTGGCAAGCTGATGAATAACGTGCAAGAGTACACTGTGGCAGACCATGCCCAGGATGCGTATGAGAAAGAACCCTTGCTATGTCAGTGTAATGGGTGGTTACTGCCATATCCCGAGGATGAACTTGGCCCACTCAAGGGTCTAATTCCCTTGATGGCAGTCATGCAAGAGCACAAGCAGAATGTCCGGCCGGGACTCAATTACCGAGAATTGAACAGATTTGTAGAAGCATTCACTGCCGATGCCGAAGTGTGCATGCAAAAACTCAGAGAGTGGCGATAACAAGGAGTTGATGTGTCGCTTTTAGATCTGCAACATGCCTATTTACAAATCCACATTGACAAGGAGCTGTGGCCATTCCAAACAGTCATTTGCAAGGGCAAGCGGCTCTGTCTTACACGATTAGGTTTTGGCCTAAATGTGGCACCACTCATCATGAAATCTGTTGTCGGCGCAATAATGTCCCAAGATCATGTGATCAAAAGTGCCACGTCGGCTTACGTTGACGACATTTTTATCAATGAGAGCCTGGTTTCTGCAGTGCGCATTTGACAGCACTTTTCAGATTACGGCTTAGTCTGTAAAGACCCAAAACGGCTAGGAGACGGAACTAGGGTCCTCAGTCTGCAGGTGTAGGGAGAGCACGGTACTCTCCGATGGAAGCGGGGTGGAGAGATCCCGGAAATTCCCGATGTGGTAACTCATCGACATGTGTTTTCCATTTGTGGGAAACTCGTGGGCCACTTTCCCGTGTGTGGCTGGCTGAGGGTGATGACTGCATTCATCAAGCGCCGAGCAAGTGCGGTGACCAAGAGATGGGACGATGAAATCAGAGATGCCAATTTGCGTCGTATGCTGGAAGAGACGATGACCAGAGTGTGTGAAATGGACCATGTTGGAGAAGACTGGTGCATGAATAGCAACGAAATGAAGGTCTGGGTGCATGCAAGTTCTGTGGCCGCAGGAGTGGCATTAGAGGCGAATGGAAGCATCGTCGAGGATGCTTGTTGATTGCGCCCGACTAGATGCAGCTGTCAAAGGCATCAACCTGGACCTTCAATGACAGGCCACAGTGTTGCATCTGATCACCGATTCAGCATGTGTACATCTGCGGATATCCGACACCTTGACTGGGAAGGCACGTGTGAACACGAAAGTGGCTGGTGAAATGCTAGTGAGACGGCGCTTGGGAACATTGCGCGCATTAGCAGAAGAATATGGATTGACCATGGATGTCATACTGGTGAAATTCTGTCAAAACCACGCAGATTGCCTCACAAGAGTGCCACGCAAGTGGTTGGATCTACACAAGGAGGGAAAAGAGCCAGTCTCGGAAAGTTGTGCTGCAATGAGGAGCCGACTGAATAAAAGTCAGGTGGTTGATGTCCACCAAGAAAGTAGACATGCGGGTGTGAAACGAACACTGTACTTCACCAGACTTATCAACCCACTAGTGTCGAAAGAAATCATGCAATCGGTAGTCAAAGCCTGCGAAGCCTGCCAGTCAATAGATCTGGTGCCAGTACATTAGAAAAAAGGAAAATTGAGCGTGGAAAACAACTGGAGTAGAATAGCAATGGACATAACCCATTACAATGGTGAGCATTTTCTAACGCTCATTGATTGCGGTCCCTCCAGGTTTGCAATTTGGCGGACATTGCGTCAGCAAGATGCACTTAGTATCATTCACCAGTTGAAGATGATTTTCTTTGAACAGGGCCCACCAACCGAAATATTAACTGACAATGACCCTACCTTCACTTGCAGACACTTCAAGGAGTTTGCGAACAGCTGGGGTATGCAACTGAGGTTCCGATGCGCATATTCACTGGCTGATAATGGAATTGTGAAACGCAGCCACAGAAGCATTATGATCATTGCAGCAAGGAAAGGTTGTTCCACGTTGGAGGCCATTTAATGTCATGCCAAAGGACGATGTCCCACCTTCCACGGCACCGGCTGATATGTGGCATAATTACCACATCAGAGTAAAAGGCATTGAAGCCAAACCCCCACCAGAACCACAGATTATCGGAGGGGGATATGAAGAAGGTGATGTTTTCTGGATTAAAACTCCGCACGGCAAATGCACAACCAATTCAGGACTGGGCGGGTAACCGAAATTGTCAGCCCGCAGACAATGTGAATTGATGGGGTACCATGCCTTGTCAAAGACATGCGGCCATTTTCAGGATCATATGCATCGTTGGATGATGAAACTGACACAGAAGAGAGTGAGAGGTTTATTTACTTGGGGTCAGGTCAACCAAGGGATGGCTCTGATAGTCCACTAACAGCGGACGCTGACGTGCATAACGAAACCTCAGATGACAGATGAGGACGGATGTTGTGTCATACCCCTCCAAAGGAGCACCCGCCAAAAGAGACCTGCACGAATGCACTTTTTGTGATGATGAGATTAGGGGGAAGTGTGGTGGAGACTTACCTTGCTGAAGCAAGAGAAGACGGTTTGTCTACACGTGCGTTTGTAGACGTAATGGAACCGTGAGGAGAGCTCATGCAGGACAGATTTTGAAATGACACGGCGCATGTGTCATTGGTGAAAGCAAGGCTTTTCAAGAGGGAGAAATTACGAGACCAAAAACACATAAAAAGAGCCAACTTTTGTTTCGGAGGCACTTTGCCGTTGGAGACTCGAGAAGGTTAACCGGTGTTCGGAAGACAGCGTTTTGCTTACGGTGTGCAGGAAACGGAGTCCCTAGTAAAGCAGTGTTCCGGGTTCTACGAGAAGCAGCCGGGAGAACAGATCCAAGTGGTTATTAATTTGTCTATGAACTACACTCCGAGAAGACACAAATACCCACAGAATCTGTGGAGGGAGCTGAAGATTTGTGATGCACAGCAACAACCTACAAACCTTAAGGATTTGGAGAGGATTTTCAAAAAGGAGTGGGTTAAAATCCCCCCCTAGGATCTGTAAAAACTTGGTTACCAACTACAAGAAATATCTGGCTGCTGTGTTTACCAACAAGGGTTTCTTTACAAGTATCGAATTATGTTTTGGTTTTCATATTTTTTTCAATAAAATACAGATAAATGTTCAAAAATTAGTATAATGTGACTTTCTAAAATTATTTTATAATCTGTCTCTCACATTCTCTTTCAAGATGGACCCACCATGTAAATTATAGACTGTTCCTATTTTAAATCAGCAGGGGATGAAATACTTATTTTTCCCCACTGTGTGTGTGTATATATATATATATATATATATATCGGAGTGAATACAGAATGAAGAAAGAATTTTTACAATGTCCAAAACATTAATTTAAAACAGTGCTCAATATATAGAGCTGTGAATATTTATTATAAATTATATTTTAGAACATGTATATAATTTTTTTCTATATGCACTACAAATAGTACATATATTATTATATATCCACTACAAATAATACATATATTACATAACAATATATATATATATATATATATATATATATATATATATATATATATGGTGCCCTATCACTAGGAATGGACTCTTCCTCTGTCAATAAACAATAACCTGAGTGACTTCTGGGGACACAGCTGTGAGCCAGTCTAGACGCAGCTGTGATGCAGTCTAGAGACAGTCGCGATGCACTTCTATTTGCTGATTACTAACACTTATTATTGTATATATTGTTCTGGTATTCTAATACACTTTTTGAACCTACCTTCTTCCCTGTCTTACTTCCAGGCCCAAGCAGGTCACAATTAATTGGCCAAGAAGATTTCTCCGTAATATATATAAGATTGTGTTTCATCAAACAAAAAAGGCTGATATGGGTATTTATGGAAAATAATGCTTTCATAGCAAGCAATTTGGTAATTAAATGACTCAATATCAAAAGCATAAATAGAAATAAATAAAAGAATTATAATTCATCCATTTACATTTACTCAATAATATAAACTGTGATTATACTTAGATGAAACCAAATGTGATTTTAAATACTACAATAAGATAATTATAAAAAAATCTTTAACAACTATTTAGAGGAGTCAAATGTGACTCTTATGCAATATACTATGAATATTTAGAATCTATTTCAAATCTTTTTTGGCTCTCATTCCTATTCATAATAGATAAATTCATTAATTAAATGAAAATAGGTGAATATCTATAAATGAGCAATTTCAAATTATGATACATCATTTCACATTATCTTTAAAATATATTAACATAGAAAGTAAATATCTTCTTATTAAAAAATATGTTTGGGAATGTGGTGCAATGAATATTGGTTCAGAATAAGAAATCAGAGAGCAGAGATTGACTTCCAGTTGAATTCATTGCATTCACTTTTGCACCAATAGCCTTGGGAAAGGCATCAATCTATCTCTTCTTCTTCAAGATATAGCAGAAGAGATTGGGTTCTATAGCCTTAGTTGGCAATCAGTCTACTGCTGAAAGAAATGGCAACCTACTGCAGGAAAATCTTCTTTATAGTTGGTCATAGATCGAAAGAGACATGATCACCCAGGCATGTATCATGTATGGCAATTAAATGACTGAATATCTTTTACGAAAATGTTAGTTTTGGTAAATAAACTCACTGTTACAATTAACTGCACTGATGAGTGGATATGATTTCTGCAAAACTCAAAGTAGACAAAGATAAGTTGAACATTTAATTTTATATGTTGCTACATATAAATTTGTAAATAAATACATACATGCATACATACATACATGCACAAACACACACACATGTATATATATATATATATAAATATATATTAAAATGAATTACATAGCGACTCCTCACCCTTCAATTCTACATTGAATGGTGAATTTAATACAAATTTTAGCTATTTTACATTGAGCAGTGTTTTCTACCAGTACCGACTATGTGCTATATATATATACATATATGCATAGTATTGTTATGATGATACTTAGTGCCAAGATTGTTCTTTTTTCAATCGTTTACTGATAAAAGATATGTTAGCAAAAAAATTTTTGTTGTAAAATGCTTGACATTGAGATAGACCATCAGTAGAATTAATGTGTAGTAGTTTGTAACTTGATGATAATTTCATGCTCAGTTATGCTGATTTTGCACTTTCAAGAAGGTACAGTTATGAGGTATTCACTCCTCAGGGCTTTTTTTTTCAATCTTCATATATATAAATATATATATATATATCTTCAATATATATATATATATATATATTATCCTGTGTCTATAGCACAACTCAGAGTTGTACACACTTTGTAATAATCAGGTGCTTATTATGAACTGACTGTTTCATGATTTGAGTTTTTGCTTCTCATGTTGTTCATGGTAATTATATATTATAATGCTAAGATTCTATTTTTTTAAAATTTTTTATTGTAAATTTAATTTGATTTGGAATAAAACTTAAACATAAAAATGGAAAGTAAAATCTTATAAGTTAAATTAAAATTAAAATTCACAGGTAGAATATTTTTAAGGCAGAGGTTATACATTTTGTGCTTCTTAGACAAGGTGGCGTTGTTCGTTGTTTTTATTTTAGAGGAAAATGACATTCATAATAAAATAGAAATAATATAAAAAATTTCTACATAAAAAATAGCATTTCAGCATTATCATATATCAACTACCATGAAGAAAACAAGAACCAAAAATTCAACTCTTGGAACTATCAGGTATCACATGTGATGATTTCTGTTAACATTTTGGTCACTCATGCAGTGTGATGTCATAGTACCGCATTACAAATTTATGAACTGCGTCTGCTATTCGGTAACTGTTACCATTGCATAGCAATGTTTTATGCCAACACAAGATAAAATCATCTTTGATGTTGGATGTCTTTAGGTTAACATCTCTGTAACCTCTCTGAAGATGGCTCATGTGAGCTGAAAGCTTAGAACCAGCATAATAAAAAAATATCCAAATGTTGGACAATTTTTGTCTTTATTTCACCTGAAATTAACTCCAAAATATGATGTTTAGAATGGCTCATGATTAAACAGAATAGACATTCATTGTCTGTTATATTTAATAGTATATGTTTAGAAAATTACCTGCTGCCTCGATACACTATTTGAGATTCTTACGTCATCAGCGGACAAAGCTGAGTGCTTTGCCTGCAGATTCTCATCCAACTACACATTTGACTCATCCAGAGTACACCCACCTGACTTCCCTATTAGAACTGAGGCCAAACTGCATGACGTATATATTACCCCGACAGTAGTATCCCGAGTAATTTCAAAACTTAAACCCCATAAAGCGTGTAGAGACGATGGAATCCCGGTGATAGTCCTTAAGAGGTGTGCTCCTGAACTTTCCCCTGTCCTCTCTAAACTATTTAACTACTGCCTTTCTGCTTCCTGCTTTCCTGCATGCTGGAAGTTCTCTTCAGTTGTTCCTGTATTTAAGAATTGTGGTGAACCCTTGGACCCATCCAACTATCGCCCTATCAGTCTTCTATTGATATTCGGGAAAGTATTCGAGGCCATAATCAATGCTGAAATAGTTCATCATCTCACTACCCACAAACTCTTCTCTGACAGGCAATATGGCTTCTACTTTGCCAGGTCCACCTGCCGACCTGCTAACAACCGTAACGGAGTACATGCTACAGGTCCTTGATGAGTCTGATGAGGCTCGTGCAGTTGCTCTGGACATCTCCAAGGCTTTCGACAGGGTTTGGCACCCTGGCCTCCTATGCAAACTACGCGGTTATGGTATTACCGGTCGCCTGCTTGACCTAATCCAGTCTTTTCTAAATAACCGCAAAATGAAGGTCGTTTTGAATGGGCGTGCCTCTTCATCCTACAGCACGAATGCTGGTGTCCCACAGGGCTCTATCCTGGGCCTGACGCTCTTCCTTATTTTCATCAACAACCTTCCCAGATGAGATCAAGTCCCAAGTAGGCATCTATGCAGATGACACTACAATATACTCCCGCACCAGTAAGAAGCCTGTCATGGCGGACAGACATAATCTCGCTGCTGACCTTGAATGGGATCTACACTCTGTGGTGAACTGGGGCAAGAAGTGGCTTGTCAACTTCAATTCGTCTAAAACCAAGCTGTTGTCTGTCAACCATTACAGGCAACCTCTCCTGCCTCCCATAAGCATGGACCAAGCAATTCTCCTGGAGAGCAATACACTACGCCTTCTCGGCCTTACCCTGTCCTCAGACCTCAAATGGAACCACTATATTGAATCCATAGCAAAATCTACTGCTAAGAAGGTTGGGTCACTATGTCGATCCAGGATGTTTTTTTCCTCCTGAATCCATCCTGCAAGTCAACCATCCATCCGTGCATGGAGTACTGCTGCCATTTATGGTCAGGCTCCCCTGCCATTCTCCTCAGTGTTCTTGACAGGCTCCAAAGGAGAGTCTGTAATGTGATAGGTACTGATCTGGTGACTTGACTGCAGACACTTCCCCATCGTCGAAATGTGGCCTCCCTTTATCTGTTCTATAAATACTTTCATGGCTTCTGCTTGGACGAACTTAAGTCACTGGTGCCTCCTCAACAGGTGTTTACTTGTGCAACCAGACTGGCAACTGGGTCCCACCCATTCACAGGCAGGTTAGCCAAATGCAGACGACAATTCTACTCCTGCAGCTTCTTCTCTCGCACTTCCCGCCTGTGGAACTCGCTCCCGTATTCTTGCTTTCCTGACGGCTACAACCTCCAGAAATTTAAATCAAAGTCAATATCCATCTACTAACCACTGGACTCTAGCTCTCTCCCCACCCCCCTATAACCTTCCCTTTCTCACCACCCATGTATCTGTCATCGCACCTGCTTTCTCAGCTTTCTCTAATTAGTTTGTACTCCTCACTCTTTTCTAATTAATCTTTTTACAGTTATGTAGCCCCCTGCACATCAGTGGCATTTCCGCCTTGCTTGTGGTGAAATGATTAAAAAAAAAAAAATATATATATATATATATTTTTTTTTTATAAGCGCTTCACCTTGAGCAAGACATGTCACTGCCACTACTGCGCAGGGGGCTACATAGAGTGGAGAAAGGATGATTAAATATAGGAAATGTCAGAGGGTGGGTGATAGGTGGGTAAGGATACCGAGAATTGTTAAATATAGGAAACGTTAGAGGGTGGGTGATAGGCGGGTAAGGATACTGAGAATGAGGGTTGGGTAAATGAGAGTGTTCTGAGAATAATTGGGAGTTAGTGTGATAGGAGGTGTCTATTGACCCTACATTTAAAACACCTGGAGATTGTAACTGTCGGGAAAGCAGACTTGTGGAAAGGAATTCCACAGGCTGGAAGCGCGAGAAAAGAAGCTGTTGGAGTAGAATTTACGGTTACATCTTATCTGTTTAACTGTAAAACGGTGGGACCTAGTTGCTAATCTAGTATCTTGTGTAAATTCGTGCTTAGGCAGCACCAGTGATCTAAGTTCATCGGAGCAGAAGCCATGAAAGTACTTGTAGAAGAGGCACAGGGAAGCCACATCACACCAGTGAGAGAGTGGTTGCAGCTGGTCTGCCAAGTCAGTATCAACCACGTTACAGATCCTCCTTTGTATTTTGTCAAGAAGCCCAAGGAGAGCAGCAGGGGCACCCGACTAGATATGGCAGCAGTATTCAATACACGGGTGGATGGTAGATTTGTATATGTGCAGAATAGATTCAGGTGGGAAAAACTTCCGGGCCCTGCACAGAGAGCCAACTTTCATATATGGTTCAATTGTTAAATATGTTTTTGATTTTATCAGCTGTACAGCAAATAGTAAAGATAGTTGAACACCATCTGTGAGAAAAAGAGCACTATGGCATAATTCACCCTACCAGAAATATATGTATATATATATATATATTTCTTTCTATATATATTAGTATGAAAACATGTATTTATATGTAAATATATGTATTTATATATATGTTCTCCCCCTACTGATTGTGCACTTCAGGGAGGGGAAACTTTCATAAATTATTATGATTATTATTTATGAATTTATGCAATGCTCTCTTTTGAGCTGGTGCATTTACATTGGTGTAAATATATTTCATGCTTTGAAATCTTTTCTTGAACATCTGTCGATGGCTTGGTGGGTAAATCTCCAGTTGCTGATCAATCAGTTGGGTTTCAGTCTTGGCTTGTGGTGAGTATTTAATCTAGCTGCACTGATGAGCTGTGATACAGGAAACAGGCCTGTATGCAGATGATTTATTTATTTATATATTTCTATATATATATTTATATACTTGTGTGTGTGTGTGTGTGTAAAAATTTCAGATAAAGTATATCTGTAAAAAAGCATATTATGAAAAAAGTCAAAAGAAAAACTTATCTTAACTGATGCATTTCCTTCTCTGAGGAATTTTATCAAGCCACATTTGCCTTGATAAAGTCTCACTGAGGACAAAATACATCAGTTAAGAAATGTTTTCATTTTGCATTGTTTCCTTTTATATATATATATATATGTGTGTGTGTGTGTGTGTGTGTATAGTGTATACATGTAGTAGTGATTCAGAGTTGCCTTTCTATTAGTTAAGATCTGTACTGAACACACTCATTGTATTTATTAATACAACTTGTCTTTATTCCAAATGTAGATAGAAAATGATAAAGTCAAAATATTTTTTCTGAAGGATATTTTTTTACTGATCAAATATCTAATCTATTTTAGACATGAAGTTTTGAATTCACCATCAACAAAATATAAGCAGAGACAATAAAATTTACTTTCACAAAATTTTCCATCTTGTCAAAGTTCATGTTTTTTTCCTTGCTATGACCTGATAGCTGACATTGACTTTTGAGAAAATCATGTCTTTGTGCAAAGAATTATCTTTTGAAAAACTTATAAGCTTTATTCTTGATTACAGTTTCTTTGTTTAAAGTCAGAAGACCATATATAAATAAATACATATTTCAAACGTAAATAGTATATATTTTTTAAAGAGTCTGTTTTTAAATAGCATACGTTTCTATTTATTTTAAAGAGTATTACTCTGTGTTGTTTTTTTTGCTGTGTCCCTTCTGGGTGGAGTCATTCATGTCTGTCTGTAGTTTCTTTTTTTTATTATCCATGAATTGCCATTCATTCTTGAAAAAGATAATAAAGTAATTCTGAACTTCTTTCTCTATAGATTTGAATTCAATAAGTTGCTTCTTTCAAGGCTGGTTCTACCCAAGGCTAAAGAGCTCGGTTTACTGTGCTAATTAACCCCATAGCTAAAGCAGGGGTGAAGAAAAGATGGAATCAGATAGAACCTCATTTACTGCAAAGTTCTTTGTAGCTGATCAGTAAAGCATGCTGGACTAAGCAAAGAGAAATGCAGATTTAATCTGTGAAAATATTTTCTTTAATAAGTATTCTCAAATACACAAGCCAATAAATGTTTAACAAATAAAAATGGGTTGTCTATTTCAAATATGAAATGTCTAGTATATCAATATTGAAGTTAAAAATTAGTACTCTAAACAATTACAAGATGTTTACTATAATTAAAATTTGAAATCATAAACTACTATACATACATATATACATGGCCGTATCTGACTACTGGGCACACCGGGCACGGGTCCTGGCCTGATCCGTGCAATCATAGTGAAAATCCGGGCAAGGAAAAATGTCTTCATCAGAAATCAAACTAAACAATTCATGAAGAAAGAAAGAAAGAAAGAAAAATGAAGAAAACATCCGAATGAACGTAGTAAAAATCTGTTTATTTATCAATTTTGGGAGAAAAGACTGGTTATACTCAGAAAGTCCGAACCTGATTTCCTGCTTTCTTCACATTCTGTGCTTAATTTTCCATTGGAATAGCCGAAAAAATCTGCTAAAATCATAGTTTCTGGAAACAGGATGACACTGATGACGTCATCACATTGTCAACTAATAAATCCAGGCAATTTTCTCTGTGCCCGGTGTTTTTTTAGCATCAGCAACGGCCCTGCATATATATATTAATAAATATACATATTGTCCTATGTTTATTGCATGACTCAGAATTCATGTGCCTGATAATTGCATAGTGCATGAAATTCCGAGTCATGCTACAGACATAGTATAATAAGTATTTCTATTAATATATACTGTTGTGGAGTAGTTTTTGCACTGTAAGTTATAATCATGCTATGTCGGTGTGTTTCACCATAATATATACTTAATAGTTCCATTATATTACATTGAACACTATCCTATTGACACCAGATTGTAGTAGACCTCTCGGTAAGGGTGTGCGATACAAATTGGCCTCAGTGCTTCAATTCACTTGAGGTTCCGAAGAGGCCCACTAGTACTTTTTAAATAATGTTATAAAATTTGACATGAGGAACAAAATAAACAATAGAACAAGAATATTCAAGAATAAATACAAATTTTATTCACAATGCAGGTCAGAGTCATAGGCTTGCATGCGAATCTGGTGAAAAGGGTTGAGTTGTTAATGGTCAAAACCAATGTCTCAGTGCTGATGTTGTGTAGATGCCAGCAATGTCCAGTGATGAACATTTTGTAGAATTATAACTGAGAGCCTGGGACGATGTGCATGTTGCAAGTAGCCGAAAGTTTGGGGCCATTGTGTGCAGATCCATTAACACAGATCAATGAAGTGATTTAGGTTGAAGTACATGATGCCAGAAATAGTAGGGACCTTGATGTAGCTGGGAAGCTTGTCAGTGCTGAGCATTGACCACAATATCTGGTCAGTGCTGGGCAGGAACAGTAACCTGGCATGTAATGTGTGGCTGGCATCATAATGGTTGGTCAGATGCAGTGATTTTCCTTTCCTCGAACTCCTCTCCTCACAGTCACAAAGTTATATTGGTGTGAATGTGTAACAACATTTGCAGGTTTCACAAAATACTAACAATCTCAAGAAAAAGGGGAAAAAAGTAACTGAGATTTGCTACAAAATATGAAGGTACAAAATGGTCATGAAATGTATTACAACTAAGGTTCGTGACATAACAATAGCTAAAATGTCATTAGGGTAATTAAAAGGTAAATTAAATTGAATTGCAGAGTGTGCAGGAAACACAACAAAAAGGTCAAGTTCAAAGCATCTGTCTATATCAAATGTACAGAGTATTAAGGGCTACGATAAGATAAATATTTATATATGGCTGTGAACCTGCATATATAAATATATGAATATTATTCATATCCATACCTATATATGTGTAGATAAATATAAGTGGACTATATATATATATATATATATATATAGTCATCCACATACAGATCTGTTTCGCTTATCACAGCTCACAGTATGGTTAGACAGCCTGATTGCTTTTTATCCAGGATTGAAACCCGACTGAATTGGCGTCAGTCGGTGATTCTACCTCTGATCTATGGGTGCTCGGTAGAAGAAGGCTGACATTTTAGCATGTTTATTATCACTATACACGCATAATAGCTGAGAGTGTTCTAATTCATTGCTGAATGAATGATACACACAATGTGGATTGTAACAAAGATTATTCTTATTTACATTGTTTGAACTGTTGTCTTCATCTTTATTATCATATTCAAAATGTTTCAGCCGTTGTACGCTCCAGACTTCTTCAGGTTGACTGAAACTTTGAAATGTTGTAAATATGACAATAAAGATGAGGGAAAACAGTCCAAATTAGGTAAATAATATAAATACCTCATCTCAGAAATATAGACAAAAATTATAATGTAAGATAGATGTTGAATACTATATATGCTGATTATAACAAAAGGTTATTTTATAAATAACTATACAGTGTTTACTATAATAATATTTGAAATAATGAAATACTATATATATATATATATATATATATATATAGTCATCCGCAGACAGATCTGTTTCGCTGTATCACAGCTCATCAGTACGGTTAGACTCCGACTGCTTTTTAATCCAGGACAGAAACCCGACCGAATGGGTGTCAGTCAATGAATCCACCTCTGGGCTATGGACGTTTGGTAGAAGAAGGCAGACTTTTTAGCATGTATATTATCATTATACATGCCCAATAGCCAGAGTGCTCTAATTCATTTTACTGAATGAGCGATGCGTACATGCTAGAGTAGCTACTGTTTTTCAAAGTTTACCAATCAGTGCTCAATCAGGGTGTGAGAGTGTAAATATATATATATATTGTCATCCGCAGACAGATCTGTTTCGCTATATCACAGCTCAGACTCCGGTCAGACTCCGATTGCTCCCTAACCCAGGATCGAAACCCGACCGAATTGGCATCAGTCGGCGACTTTACCCCTGGGTCATGGGGCGTTTGGTGGAAGAAGGCAGTCTTTTTTAGTGCATATATATATAGCGCATATCATATTATGTGCCCAGCAGCCAGAGTGCTCCAATTCATATATATATATATATATATATACATATATAGTATTTTATATATATATATATATATATATATATATCTAGTATAGAACTGCATCTCTGTAGACACAAGTCTCTTCTTCATCTTCACTATCATATAGTAAGATTGATATTACATAGCACTTTAATACTTATTTCCTTGTTTCTCATGAAATTTTCTTTACTTAACTTCTGAAAGACATCTTTTACTACTCCCACATACCTTCAAGGTTTGTGTACCAGATTCTTTATAACTTGTTTATACATTACTCAGTCAAATGTTAAACTTTAAGTATATATACATATATAGTATATCTATATCTATATCTATCTATCTATATATATATATATATATATAAGCGAACTATCAACAAAAATTTACCACATTTTATTTTCATATATATATATATATATATATATATATGTACACACACAACATGGATGTGGATTGTAACAAAGTTTACTATGTAAGATAGATAGATGTTGCATTTTATATATGTTGATTATAACAAAAGGCTATTTTATTTTCATCTAAAATATACGCTGATAAATGACTTGTGAAAATAGGAAACTGTGTGCTAAAAATGGAAAGACTCAGTTATTTGATATTCTTGAATAAGTTGCTTGTTGAAATTGATGCAATGTTGCTTCCTAAGTCATGTTGAAAATTAGAAGTAAGAAAGGCTCTCAAGCGAAAAATAATTATATTCATCTTATTTTTCCTTTTACATATAATCTCAAAAGGAATTTCACTTGAGTGCAACTTTTCTCTTGAATGCACACACGTATTTTCTGATATTTTGTTACTTGCAATGTCCTCCAGTCAGGAGGAAGTATTTATTTTTCCAAGAATAAATTTATAAAGGGAGGATCCCAAGATAGATGAATTTATTGCAACACCAAATGTCTGATTATCCTTACCATTGTGAACAGTACACCAAATTATTTTTTTCTCATGGCCATAACATACTGGTAAAATTGGTTCCTGTAATATTATGTCTTGACTTTTAAAACCACTAAAAATACCAGATACATCAGCCCTCTTCCTAGCCATCATTAAAACTTGATTAATACATGTATCTTCAAAAATGTATACAAACTGAATTTTTATTAATGTAATGTCTAATAGGATACTGAGATTTATCATTCAAATTAAAGAAGACAAATGTAGAATCACTTTGATTTATTGCTAATGTTCAAATTGATGTTTCGTTAAACAATGCTAAAAACATAGCCCTCTAGAATTTCATATATCACATATCATTTGAAGTAGAATTTAAATGCTTCTTCATTCAAATGGTTAATTTTATTTCATTGAGCATTACCTATTTTGCACAATAAAGCTTATTTTAGAAGAGCTCCCTTAAAAATATCTAGTGGCATGTACTCTGACAAATTCAATGCTACCTCTTCATCCAATACATATTTTTGACAAATTTTTATCACAATATCATATCAGGGTCATTAGCATTTAAGTTATAGATTAATGTTGGAATAAATCTTCTCCAGTTGATATACTTCAAAATAGACATTCAATTTTAAAAGGCATACAACCTGTTTGCGAAACAGATTTTCTTGTAGATTGAAAGAAAGTTCCCAGTAGCTTTTATTCTCTTGGTGGCTTACGGCCTATCACGTTGAATACACTGGTTCTTGCTTAATCACCAAAGTTAAGCAACATTGAGCTTGGTCAGTACTTAGATGGGTAACTGCTTGGGAATACCAGGTGCTGTAAGTGTATAGTGACGGATGTAAAGTATGGTGCAGTGGATATTGGCTCAGAAAGAGAAATCAGTGAGCCGAGTTCAAATTCCAGTTGAATACCCTGCATTCACTTAAGCACTGGTACCCTTGGAAAGGGTATTAATCCGTCCCTTCCCTCCAGTTATAAGTTAAATAACAGGGTAGGACTTGGGGACCCTGCCCTTAAAAACAAATCCCAATGAATCTTGATACTCAAAAAGAAAAATGTATTACTAGACACAAAAATTTATATAAAAACAACAATAAATTGTTGAAAGAAAAAGGTATTACCAGCAATAAATAAATAAAGTTTAGTTGGCAATAAATGACCCACTGAGGTGTTGATTTGCCATAAAAACAAAACAGCCATCTAATTATTCTCTTGTGGTACTTCTGGAAAACTGAAGTCTTCTGGAATGATGCCTGTAGATGTATTTCACAGTTTGTCCTGTTTTAAATTTATTCATGTGTGATCATTAGTGTGTCATGTTGGTCAGTCAGTTAAGTGCCATATGTGATACACACTTGGGCAATCATGCCTCGAGGGAGACATGACTGACTGGGCAGAAGATTTTCCGACAGTAGGTTATAATTACTTTCTATGGTAGACTGGTTGCCAACCAAGGCTATAGAACCCAATCTGTCCTGTTACTTGACCCATAGCTAGAGGGAAAAGACAGATTAATACCTTTCCCAAGGGTATTTGCACAGAAGTGAATGCAATGAATTCAACTGAAATTTGAATTTGGCTCTCTGATTTCTTGTTTTGTTAATATCTACTGCACCACAATGCACATCTAATACTGCACTTAAATTCATAAAGTGCAGATACCATATCAAAGTATTCATTGGAACAATTACCATGAAAGTATTTATAAAAAAGGCACAGAGAGGCAGCCTTACAACAGTGGGTAAATGACTAATGGTTATATGCATACTATTTCATAGAGACTTAGTTCTAAGTGGGAAGTTAGGCAAAGGATCATGAGTAGAGTTTGGAAAGAATTTATGAGCAGAGCATTCTGCTTTATCAGCAGAGGATGTTAACATCTTATATTGATTGAAGACACGGGGAATAAGACTTTGCACTTATTTAATGATGCCTGGAGATGTATTTCACAGTTTGTCCTGTTCCAAATTTATTCTTGTGTGATCATTAGTGTGTCATGTTGGTAAATCTGTTTTAAATTCCCTTCTAAACTATCTTTACACTTCAACTACATTCTTGCACACCTAGAATAAATTTATTTTTCTCAAAGGTTAACATTTGACTGAGAAATGTAAAAACAGGTTATAAAGAATCTGGTACACAAACCTTGAAGGTATGTGGGAGTAGTAAAAGATGTCTTTCAGAAGTTAAGTAAAGAAAATTTCATTAGAAACAAAAAAATAAGTATTAAAGTGCTATGTAATATCAATCTTATTATATGGTAGTGAAGATGAAGAAGAGACTTGTGTCTACAGAGATGCAGTTTTACAGAAAGATGCTGAGAATACCAAGGATATATCATGTGAACAATGAAGACATTTAAAGAAAATGAAAAGGAAAAGGATGCTTATACTTATAATTAGAAAATGAAAGTTGAAATTTCTGGAACATATAGGGAATGAAGGATTGGAAAATTTAAATCTCACAGAATGTATTAAGGGTAAAAGAATTATGTTTAATCAGTAAATAACCCATTTATCAAGCTTGTGTGAATAGATTGCAAAACAGAGACAAGGAAGAATAGTAAAATCTTAAAAATTACTTTTATTTTAATACTTTTACTAAGTTATCAGTTAAGTGCCATACGTGATACATATTTGGGCAATCATGTCTCGAAAGAAACATGACTGACTGTGCAGAAGATTATCCCACAGTAGGTTGCCATTGCTTTCTGTGGTAGGCTGGTTGCCAGCCAAGGCTGTAGAACT
The DNA here is from genome assembly GCA_037127315.1 of Ascarosepion bandense. Classification (NCBI taxonomy): domain Eukaryota; kingdom Metazoa; phylum Mollusca; class Cephalopoda; order Sepiida; family Sepiidae; genus Ascarosepion; species Ascarosepion bandense. Next base: position 1,332,192 of record JBBBDQ010000365.1, read on the forward strand.
CAATCTGTCCTATTATTTAACCCATAACTGGAGGGAAGATATGGATTAATACCTTTTCCAAGGGTATTTGTGTGTAAGTGAATGCAAGGAATTCAAATGGAATTTGAACTTGGCATCCTGATTTGCAGTTTGAAGTCAATATCCACTACACTACAATGCACATCCTAAGTTATACATTGAAAATAATAAATATTTAAAGAATGATTGACTGTATATATATATATATATATATTAATACAGGTTTCATTGAATAATATAGACAAGTTCTGTCTATTTATTTTGTGTAAGATCCGTTCGTATGATCTGATTAGCTTGATAGTGTTGTCATGGAAAGACGACAAGAAATCGCAATAATTGTTGATTTTTTTATCAGGTCTGAGCTTTCGGCTTACATAAGCCATTATCAAAGGATGAACATTTAATGTTCAGTGAACATAGAACATTTAAATTATTATTAACAGAGTGGAGTTATACAGAGAAAATTAGACAGGTCCATTTTTTGTGTCGCACATGGCTGTAGGCCAAGAAGGAATGGTGGTAGTGGGTTTTTTGTTCAATTGAGTGTATAGTGGCATGAGGAATTGGTCTGGGAACTGCTGCTACTATGGTGTAGGGGGTAAGTATAATAACTATGACCACTCCCGTCAATTATAGGCATTGAAGTATGTTAGTAGAGGTGTCGAAATTTATTTTATTTAGGCTAGGTTTAAACTGTTTGATGTAGATAGCTTCTAGAATTTTAAGTTTTCGTTTATTATTTTCTTGTCTAAGTATATGCGTATTTTCAACAAGTGTTTTCCTAAGAAGTGTGTGTTGATAGCCATGGTGTTTTAAATGTCGGAATATGTTAGAATTTTCATTTAAGTGCAATGTAAGTCTCTACGAAAGTGAGTTAGTAGTATGTCCAATGTAGGTATTATTTAGTTTGTTAGAGATACATTCTCGAAAGGGGCATTTAAATTTATACACTAGATTGATTTTTGTAAATTGCTAACGGTGGGGGAGGAGTCGTTGCGGACGATTGCGTTGAATGTTGTGGATTTAGCGTAGTATATGACAAATTTAATTCTTTTGTTGGGGTCTGTCGGAGAGATATTAGTGTTTATGACAACACTATCAAGCTAATCAGATTATACGAACGGATCTTATACAAAATAAATAGACAGAACTTGTCTATATTATTCAATGAAACCTGTATTAATGAAAAAATGCTGCCAAAATACACACAATATATATATATATATATATATATATATATATATATATAGCAGCAGTAGAAGCAAAAGCCCTGAAGAGTGAAGACATCACAATAATGCCTTCACAAAACTTTGAAGTCAGCACAACTCTGATTAGTTAAGTGACAAACTTCTTGTTAATTCTATTAATGCTCTATGTCTATCGCAATATTGACCACTTTATAACAAAAACTTGCTCATCTTTTTACCAGTAAACCTCTGAAAAAGCTAATACTGGCACTAAGAATCATCACAACTTAATACTATATATATGTATTACTTGATACTCTATTTAATGTTGATCACCAATATTACTTGCTAATCTTAGTGTGATTTGAAATTTTTCAGTCATCAGAATAGGTGTCAAAATGAAGTAATTGACTTGAATCAACAACAATGACCAATGTTGGAATGTTAAGTATAAGAAAAAAAAAATTCTTTTTACCTTGTAATGTAGTAAATAATTTTCTAGTGAACTGGAAATGATATCTTTTATTCTTAATTGCTTCATTTATTGACTATTCAAAGTTAAGCCTTTGAAATGAAATCAGTGTTTATGAAGCAGAAATGCTGCATTACTATTATTAGGCACTCATATTCCAGCAGGTCTCTAAAAGTGAATCTTTGTGTATATCTGAATGAATAATTGAAAACAATATTAGTTGTTTTGATGTCATGAATTGTTTGCATATAAGACCATACCATTTTCTTGTCTTTCTTATACCAGTCTTTCTCTCAAAATCTATATTCCTTTCAGATTATTAATAATGAAAATGATGGATAGTAGGATGACTAAGCAACTATTCTAGTATAGAATGAAGGATAAGGACAATAGATTTACTAGATTTACTGAAAAATATGTAACAGAACTCTGGATCCTGATTGGTCATCAAATCGCAAAATTCAAAATATGCCAGAGAAACGGTTTTTCCACAGCTAAAGAAAAAATCATTCTTTGAGCCACCCCATGTGACTGGATTGAATATTTAAGGATGGTCTCTAACCAGTCACAGTGGTCAGTCAGGGAAGGCATTTTGCTGACACATCTAAAATGTAACCAACTTATAATCAACCCGGAGATAAGGTCAAGTCGCACCTTGTTCTCTTTCTCTTTCTCCTTATCTATTTCAACAATTACTACTAAAGCATTTTGTACAAACTCTTGATACCTTAACTTTCTTAATGAACATTAACTTCTACAACTTATGTTATTCCTCCTTTTAATAAATTTCTATTTTAACATACAAAATGTATATTTTATTCTTCCACTCTTCTACATTAATCCACATTCCCACTGACAACCAACCTTCTGATGCAAACCTTCTGATGATAATTCTGCATAAAACTTATAAGCTGTAGGGAGTTTGGTTAAGTAAGACACAAGGCTGAATCAAGGAAACATTAACCAGCTCCCTACACTTCAAGTACTATATCCAATGAGTTAATTCCAGTACTAGATTAAAGCATTTATGAAAGTAGTAAATAACAAACATAAAACCATTTTCAAGCCATGATTATATATATGTAGCATAACTATCATTGCCTTCTGAACAGTATTGTCATTTCAGTTTCTCTCATAAGGTCAACTTGTGATATGGTACTGCATGCTAGGATCATATCTCGAGGTTGATATGAAGAAGTTAGCTACTTGACTTGGTGAGATTCTAGCCTGGGTCAAATGGTTAGAACACTAATATTTTGGTATCCATTACACCGAAATGCTGTATAGCCTGGCGTTGCTCGGGTGTAATGAAAGCTTTAAAACTAATCCATGGTCCTGGAGCTCAGACTCTTTGGACGTTGGCATGAAAGAAAAACTAAAAGCAATAGTTGTTTCCAGTTAAAGCAAAACCGTAGACTGGAAGAAAAATTAACAGATGTAAGTCAAATTTTGATTTCCTGGTATTGATATCAAATAAGTTTTTTTGTCGTAAACTGAATTTTGAAGGTTAAATAAGTCCTGTGAGTGAATGGTATCATGGCTGAGACTAAGAACTACAATTATACTTACTTACAGGCAAACCCAAAGCCAAAACTAAAATAAAAGGGCTGAAAAAATACAGATATACAGGCAGATAAACAGACACACACACAAACATCTTGCCTTTGATATATATATATTATCGATTTTCTGCACTATTGTAAGGACTGCAACCTTGAAACTTCTGAATGTTGTTTCTTATATCTTTGTCTATAAGTGTATCAAATTTGATTAAAATCGGACCACTCCTTCTATAACCCAATTTTTTCGATTATCAATTTTCAATATTTATCAGGGGTACCTCAACACAAAACCTAGCTAAGAACACTCAGAGACACTTATAGTATAACTGTGTAAATTTTCAAGAAAATCAGTTCAGCCATTTTGGAGTCTATAGGTAACGGACACACACACACAGACACACAGACAAAGTTCCATTTATAAATAAGTTTAGATCTGCCACAAAAACATTGTCAATTATATATCTTCTATTTTCATGAATGTATGCTTTATAATAACTTTGACCTGTGTGCTTTGAGACAGCAGTCATTTATTTATACAAATTTGATTAAAAACCAATTAAATTATTTTGTTTAGGATATTTTGTTAATTTTTTTTCTATTTTTCAGGTCATTATCCTGAGTTCTATTGAAAATTTGAATGTAAATCTTCCAATGAAATTAATATAATATAAAACACAATGCATACCAATAGTCAAAATACTATCTACAAAAATATCTGATAAACTATGAGAGTCAAAAGAAGTCTAACATTTATATTCAAATTTTAATGAGAAATCAAGAAAATAGTCCAAATATAGTAAAAATAAACTAAAAATTTTTGTTGGTCTTTAACTGAAGTTGCAATAAAATCTAAACACTTGATGGTATTTACATAGTTCAGACTGTTGTTCTCATTTTTATTGCCATGTTTATGACGTTTTGGCCATTGTACACTCCAGCCTTCTTCAGGTGCAAGGAATTTCAAACTGAACACTTTAGTTATATCCCTTTAACCCAATTCTCTGTGTTATTTGTTCACCACTGCTATAGCCAGGTATTGAACTCACAACTCTTTTGGGTCAAGTCACTGGAAGTAACTAATGCCTATATCCACTGGACCATTTGTGTTCAATACCTGGCTACAGCAATGGTGAACAAATAACCCAGTGAATTAAGTTATGTATGTATGTATGTATGCCGCATTCACCCTAGTCGGGTTGAGCGGGCTTCCTCCCTGACGGAGCAAGTCTCATTGGGATTTGTTTAAGGGCAGGGTCCCAAGTCCTACCCCGTAGTAAATTAAGTTAAAGAGAGGTAGCTACATGGCAACTGGAAGATAACTGCATTGCACATGAAATGAGAATTATATACCCCAGTGATCAAAATAAAGGGTTTGGTTCAAAATTCCTAGCACTTGAAAAAGGCCAGAGTGTATAACGACCAAAACGTCATAAAGATGGCAATAAAGATGAGAACAACAATCAGAAACAGAGTACATAATGTAAATACTAAATCATCTCAAAAGTATAGCCAAATACTTGATGGAATTGTTAATCATTTTAATATTAAATTAAACTTGTCTTCATTAATTGCTTTTTTATGGACATTTTTCAGATAAAAATGTTCAGATATCTAAAAGTGATTCAAATCACTTAATATATTTTGTGAAATTAAACTTTGATTATGAAGCCAATTTCTTAAAATCATAATAAGCAGTGATTTCATCTCAACTTTACCAAATTAAGTAATCTTTGCTAAGCTATATCTAGCTCTTATCCAATTGGGTCACTATGTCGATCCAGGATGTTTTTTCCACCTGAATCCATCCTGCAAGTCAACCATCCATCCGTGCATGGAGTACTGCTGCCATTTATGGTCAGGTGCCCCTGCCGTTCTCCTCAGTGTTCTTGACAAGCTCCAAAGGAGAGTCTGTAATGTGATAGGTACTGATCTGGCAACTCGACTGCAGCCACTTCCCCATCGTCGAAATGTGGCCTCCCTTTGTCTGTTCTATAAATACTTTCATGGCTTCTGCTCGGACGAGCCTTAAGTCACTGATGCCTCCTCAACAGGTGTTTACCTGTGCAACCAGACTGGCAACTGGGTCCCACCCATTCACAGTCAGGTTAGCCAAATGCAGACGACAATTCTACTCCTGCAGCTTCTTCTCTTGCACTTCCCGCCTGTGGAACTCACTCCTGTATTCTTGCTTTCCTGACAGCTACAACCTCCAGAAATTTAAATGTAAAGTCAATACTCATCTACTAACCACTGGACTCTAGCTCTCTCCCCACCCCTGTATAACCTTCCCTTTCTCTCCACCTATGTATCTGTCATCGCACCTGCTTTCTATTGTTCCTTTCTAACCAGTTTGTACTCCTCACTCTTTTCTAATTAATCTTTTTACATTTATATAACCCCCTGGATATCAGTGGCATTTCCACCTTGCTCGGGGTGAAATGATTAAAAAAAAAAAAAATTTCACTTAAGTAATTCCTTAGAATTCTTTTGATCATGATTTTCTCTGCTTATTAAAGTGATCCAGATATTTTTGCTGAAGAACTCTTTTATAGTGTCTTGTGTTTGACAGATATTATATTTGAATCAGCTTGAGAAAACAAGGAATAAAGGCTAGATTTGTATAACTGTTGTAGCGTAATCACTAACGCAGCTGCTTTGAAAATGTAAGTTTTTAATGATAAGGGTGAGTGTTTGATATTTCAATATTTGTTGTTTGTTTCTAATCAATGCTGCCAGTTAACAATTTTGGAATGATGATCTCAAAGTTGCAATAAAAAGTAACTGAGAAATAGAAGTTTCAAAAGAAAACAGTCTCACTAAATTCAATTTCAGGAAGAAACCATTCACTTAATGTCAGGAGATTCATTGAAGTCATCAAGAAATGGGTAAAGATAAACTTTCAAAGAAACATGAGGAAGATGATAAAAGAACTATGTATTTTGGTCAATAAGGATGATTATGAAAGAAGATTTAAGGCCAAAATCATTTGCAGAGAGAAGAAAACATAAGAGGAAATGTTGTATGCTCTATAAAAAAATAGTTGTTTGGTTGGATAAGAAGTTTTTCACTGTGGAGGCTGTTATCAACAATCAAACAATATGATTTATGCCAGTTCAACAGGAAAAATTCTCAAAGGTGTTAAAACACATTTCAAGCAACAGAAATCAGTTGGTATCATGGTTTCAGCTGCTGTTGCTTCTAATGTTTCAATATCAGCTTTGGTGTTTATTGAAGAACGGGTGAAATGAATAGCTGAGTGTATCAGCAAATGTTGGAAAAGAGAGACCTTTCCCTGGTTGTCAGTATTTTTCTCATCAGAGTCAATCTTACACATTTACAAATCAAACCATTTTTTCATGCATTGAATGCTGTGACCATATCTGGTCTGGTGCTTTTGCTATACATCTTGAGATTCTTGAGAAAATCCAAAGAAGTATCTGTAATTTGATTGATCCAGAATTAGCAATCTTGACTTCAGTCACTTTCTCACCAACATGGCTTTGCTTCCCTCTTTCTTTTTTTACAAAGACTTTCATGACAACTGCTCTGAGAAGCTTTTTTTTCCTTCATGCACTAATTACATGAATTAAGGTTAGGCTACTAGATTGGCATATAGGTGCCAACTGTTTACTGTTGAAATAGCTAAACGCAACTGCCACTTATACTCTAACAGCTTCTTTCCTTGTACTTTGCCTGTAAAACTCCTTTCTGTTTGCTTGCTTCACTGATAATCTTAAAAATTTAATTACAATATCAATCACCATTTTTCTTCTTGAAATCTGTTCATCTTTTATCCTTTCCTCAGTCCTCCCTATACTCAGTCTTTTCTCTCATTTTCACTCCTTGTAACATCCTGCGTAAAAGTTGCTTTCCTGCCTTGCTTGGGGTGAAATGATTTTAAGAAAAAGATGAAAATCCCATGCACACAGACATTTTGATATAGAATTGATGAAAGAGACATTTATATGGATTTTTTGATAATTTAATTTGACCTTCATCAAGCTCTGAAATTAATCCTGTACTTTGCAATATGACTTATATTGGAGACTGATGTTTCCCATTACCTCATACTCAAGTGTATCAGATGTAAAAGAGGCTCTTATGGTGACGTGGTATAATTTGAGTGAAGACATGGTGAAGTCATGCACTTCAGTTGAGGAGAGATTAAAAGCTATGTTGAAAGCAAAAAGGGCAGCCATTTTGAATTGTAAATATATGTAAATTATTGCCAGTAAATATAAAAATCAACCTATAAACTTTCATTCACTAATACCTAAAACTTTTTATTTTATGATAAAATGAACAATGGGTATGAATAATATACTGCATGTAGTACAATGGATATATAGCTATGCTTGTTAAAAACAATAAATTAATAAAGTGTTTTGAATTACACATGTCTTAATATTCTTAATTCTTTAAATCAGATACATGATTCCATTTTGAATATTAATTCTAAAACTCCAATAACTCTACTCCATAGCTGGTGTCTATTATAAAATGATGATTTATAAAAAATACAGATAATTTTATTTTCACGTATCATGTTTTCTTTTTCTTCTGCTTCTCAGGTCATAATTTATTGTTTTAATTTGTTACTTTAGCAACCATACACAGTATTTAACAAGCATAGCTATATATCCATTGTGCGACATGCAACATATTATTCATACCCAGTGTTCATTTTATCATAAAATAAAAAGTTTTAGGTATTAGTGAATGAAAGTTTATAGGTTGATTTTTATTTGTATTACCAGTATAATAGATCAATGTAGAATAACTATTTTGTCGGCACTGGAAGTGACTTGGAAAATGGCAGAGTTGGTTGTATATGGGCCCGAGAGTTCAAGCCTATGTCATGTTAGTTGACTGGGAGGCCACTAATGAACTCTGTGACAGACTGCCTACTACCACAAGCATTGCTGAACAGTTCATTTGAAGCAGTTAAGGTAGATGTGTTTCTTGTCATGCTTTAGAGGTAATGTTAATATTAGCATCAACATTTAAGTTTTATTTTATAATTTGGGGGATGCTCAGAGCTGCTGTACAGAGAGTGACATTTCATTTTTAATTTTCCTTTCTGGCTGACAGGTTTTGGTGCAGAGTGAGTCAGAAAGAAGTCCCATTTGAATCAGAACATTCTATTCTACATATCACTTATTTAACATTTCTTTGAGCATCTGAATGTCATATAAAGTGTATGGTAGCCGAACAAAGAAGAACTGACAGAGGTTTAAGAAATAAACAATTGTATTAACGTAAAAATAAATAGTAAATTAGTGTAAATGTCTCTTATTGAAATAAAGAGATAAAAAAATTTGTAAAAGTCATCCACAGAGGTGTACGGTAGGAGAGAGAAGGTGAGTTGTGACTTACTGTAGTGACAGCATTTGGCAAATTGTCTTTTGGAGATGAGATGTTATGTTCCGACTAGCCTTGTAAATACTGACTGTTGTGCTGTCTGTCTGCCAAAGATGTTTCTTTGATGTGCATTTATGTCCTTTTCTTATGCTCAGATTGGCTTCAATTTTTATTTTGTTTCTTAAGATGGGAGTGGGTTCTATTGGGTGGAAATTCTGCATTTTTTTTTAAGTGTGTAAGTAAAACAGATGTTATGTGCAGAGCCAATGTGCAGTTGACAGAAATTTTAGTTCAGTCTAGGGTTTCAGTGTTCACATCTGCCCAATGGTGGAAATTTGTATGACATGAAATAGAAGATCTGGTTTTAGGAAGTTTATAACATAAGTTATGCAACTATTCTTTCTTCACAAGAAAACAGTTAATGCACATTTGTTTACTTTGCTTTTAGCTTTCTAGACACGAGATGTGTGGGTGGTGTAATAGATAGTTGCTCAAAATGAGAAACTGGAGAGCCAAGTTTCAAATTCAGTTCAGTTTGTTATATTCACTTATATGGAAATACTCTTCGGAAAAGTACAAATTAATTCCCTCAACCAGCTATGAGTTTGTAGAATTTTGATTAGAAAAAAACATTATTTTAAAAAGTTAACACAATATTCACTTACAAAAAAAGCATAGTTCTTGCACCATAAAATATGTTTTGGTTTGAAATAATCCATAAAGAGTTGATAAGCCATAAAAATACAAATTCTAAGGATGATTTCATGAAAATTTTAAAATTTTTAGTTTATTGTGGAAAGTAACTAATTTTCCAAAGGCATTTTTCATTAGGTATATTATAAATCAATACACATTATCCATCAAGACTTTTAACATATGTATATCAGTTTGGATATTATGACAGTAGTTTGCAGTTTCTAACTAAGTATTACATATTCAATATTATAATGAAATTTTAGATCCTATAACAAATAATGTTATATCTTCTGTTAATAATATTTTTTAAATGATCTAACTGCCGTGCAAATTTAGAATAGAAAAATAAAAAGGTCATTTACACAAACATTTTCGAATTTTGAAATAATAAAAATTATAATGCAATTTAGGAATACCATAGATTATTTTTATGAGCAACTTCAGAAAAATTCACGTTTGACAAACAGAATCACTTCCCTTGCAAGAACTCTCTCATAAAATTGACTCCTAGTTAAACATGGCTCAAATCAGAGCAAAAACAAAACAACATTGTGTTATGGTTTTTATTATTTTAGTATGCATGCAGGTTGGATATTTACAGGAAAATCTGCTTGGATTAACAAAGCTCATTGGTAAAGTTTAAGGTTCCATCTTTGGTAAATACAATTTTTGCTTTCATTTGTTGTTGATTATGTATTAAAAAAGATAAATGATCAATTAAAGAATTGAGGGAAAAGGCAATTAATATACTTATTTTTACTTTCCTATTTTTATAATCCTTTTTTTTTGTTTTTGTTATAATTTTAAATTTTAATATCAATATAACATTCTCTTAAGTTTTCTATGGATTTTCAAATTTGGGAATATTTGAAAGTAATAAAAACTCTGAATAGTATGACATGACAGCATTAACATTGTTTATGCTTACTCCTTTTTATCTTTGTAAATATCTGAATGCAATGCAGTTATAGAATTTTGGTAATTCTGTGTATTATGTACTTTATTAATATTTGGAAATAATTTTTATCATTATATGAAAATGTTAACTTCAGCTTAAACTATTATGTTGTTTCTGAACAATAAACAGTTTGAAAAGATGTCTAATTTAAAAACAAGAATGTTCTATGTTGGCAATAAGAAAAATATTTAGATTTGTTTCAAGAGAGCATAGCACTGCTGCTGAATTAAAACTTTTCAGACTTTAGACCAAGGCAACATTTTAAAATTTCCTTACACATGATGTCAAAAGCTCAGTTGTTACAAATGTGCAAATTTGTCACTTGAACATATTGTTTCATCAGACATTTGATATTTTTATTTAACAGAACCACTTTAAATCTGCCTGCCTTCATTAATATTTGAGGATAAAATCATTACATGCTTAAAATTCTGAAATTAGAAATGTGGTAAACTTTATTTACATAACCTACTTAACATAAAAGGTTTTGAACTACACGTCTTAATATTCTTAATTCTTTAAATCAGATACATGATTCAAATTTTGAATATTAATTCTAAAACTCCCATAACTCTAATCCATAGCTGGTGTCTATTATAAAATGATGATTTATAAAATTAATTAAAACTATTGGTAAATTTTTGTTTTAGGTCCCAAAGGCTTTTCCCCACTTCAAAATAGCATTATTTCTGTGCAAATGTATATGCTGAACTCAACTCAACAATTAGTTATTGAAGAAGCCTATCTTTTTGATCTGAATGTCCATAAAAAATCGAACTAGATTTTGTCTTCTGTAACTCTAATGTAGTCATGTAATTAACTGCTGTATGACTTTTGGTGTAGGACAACGAATTTCGGTCTATTCTCAGTCAATTTTCTTCCTTTACTGAAACTTCTGCCTATTTACTTCCTGTAATGAAAGTAATACGCTATTGTATTTCTATGCATATTACTTTCATTACAGGAAGTAAATCGGCTGAAATTTGTTGCCTACACAGAACGTCATTCTGCAGTTAGTTACATGACTTTGTGAGAGTTACGGGAGAGAAAACGTGCGAGATATAGTTTTTTTTTTTATGGACTTTCAGATCAAAAAAGGTAGGTTTCTTCAATAACTAATTGTTGATTTGATTTGAGTTCAGCATATACATTTGCACAGAAATAATGCTATTTTGGATAAATTTGAAGGGGGAAAAGCCTTCGTGACCTAAAACAAAAATTTACCTTTACAGGAATTTTACCTTGTTATATAAAAACATTTTTAAACATTTGAAGAAAAAGCACAAGGTCTATAAATGTTAGAGTTCATATTAAACAAATTAAGTTCAAAATTAACTTTGAGTATTGCTTAGAAATAAGACAAAGCAAAATAGTTTATTTGAAGAAAAACTTAAACTGTGTTTCTGTATTATTACAGCAGGAAATTATTCTTTAATAGAAAAGTATTTGTTCATGTTGATGTCTAATATTTTTGTTTGAAGTCTGAATTGTTTTCAAAGTTTTGCTTTATAGTTATTTTTTAGTTTGTTCAATGTTTTTGTACTTAAAATTTAGTGCAAATATTTTTCTCACATATACATGAGAAACTATAATACCACCATAAGTTTTCCTGAAGAATGTGGATTTAAACAAAATGCTTCTTAGATTGACCTTTTCAGAGCAAATACGAGTCAATTTTTTTTTCTGTGAAAATGTTTGTCAGGTATCTGTAGATGTTCGTCAAAAACGTGATGTGTTAATATTGCATTTATTATGAGAAAAAATTGTCATAAGTTTTAGAAATTGAAAATTGATCAATAAAAGAATATAAACTGTTAAAATTTAACTTTTTTGTATGGTTTCTGCTAATGAACAAAGTGAGTATGAAAATTTTAATTCCGTTTGAATAAATTATATTTTTTCCTTGTTACTTTTAGCAAAGAAGTTTTGAATTAGGTTAGATTATATATATATATTAATAGCATTTAAGATACCTTTCGGCAAGGAATATTAAGTAACTGCTGAATGGTATGTGGAACTTAATCGATGTTTTACTTCTTGCATTCCTTATAATTTACAAAATATTTGATTTGTAAAAAGTGTTTTATATGAGACGGGGGTGGAATTCTAGACTTAATGACTGAAAGATTGATCAAATATGAATTTTTCTTTTAATTGCTTGCTTCTTGGTCAAACCAATAACTTTTTTTTTGCCCCTTGTACAATACTTGTTTATTAAAAATTGTAGGATACAATTTTTGCTGCAGGACCGATATAGAAGTTAACATTTACTTATATTTAGAAATATTAACCGTTCTACCGGACTTCATTTTCATTTTTGGTTTGTTTTTGTTAGTTTATTCAGTACAAGATAGGGAGTTATCCAAATCCTGTCTTGATTCGATGGAATCCTTTGGTTTTTGGTTCTTGTTGAAAGGGCGAACAGTGGTAGTGAATTTTTTTTCACTGTGGGAATAGCCATGGGTTGGTTTGGATTTGTTGTAGTTTCTTCCACATCTGTTGCCATGTTGAGTTTGTGTTGCAGAGAAATATTTAAATTTCGCTAAAAGTGCAAATTCTTTTTTTTTTTTTTGTGTGTATGTATATATATATATATATATATATGTGTGCGTGTGTGTGTGAAAATCACGTCGAGTAGTCACCAGTTTATAGTAGGAAGGTGTTCTTTTAAATTCACAAGTGACTATCCAACTTTTTTGTTCATATATTCCTGCAGTATCATTGAATTCTTTTGATTTCTGTTATTAATTGATATTAATGAATCAAAAATTTTAAAAGTCAGCCTTCAGTTTCATTTTTTTTTCTCTTTCATTATTAATTGTTTGCACCGGGGGCATATTTACTCCTTGACCACATGTCAGAAGCACATGGAGTTTAGAAATAACATTTTATATATACACATATCAATTAAGGTTTCACAATTCAAGTAATTCTTTAAGTATGGGTACAAGGGACATTAAAATGTTCATGGCAATAAATGCTGAAAAGAGAATTAATGCTTAGGTATGTGGGAGCGTTGTAAGTAAGGAATGTTTTTGATGTATCTGCTCCTTTGGTCAGTAAGTAGTTAGAGACAGCAAAGGATAAGATGAGAGGAAAGGGCGGCGAGCATAGTAAGTCACTTGACGTCGGTCAAGGGAGATACTAATTACACTCGTCTCTCTTGTGTGTGTCTGTCTATGTCTGTCTGGTGATGCTTTGGTGTATCGGCTTTTTATTTTGACTTTTTGGATCACAGCAGATCATTTGGTAATTCTCATCCGTATTTGATTCTGGGCTTCCTATTGGACAATAAATAAAGTTTGTGTAGGCTCGCAAACTGGAATTTCATATTTGATTAATTAATTTATAGTTTTCAACCAGAACATCTGTGTAGCAAAAAATGAACTGAGCTGAAGCTGCCTCACTATTGTCTCTCTAATGAACTGAGCCAATGTTGCCTCTCTCTCCATGAGCGTGACAGGAGATATATATATAAGTATAGAGTAGGTATGGATGGAATAAAATTCCGTATCCAAAGAAACACTATTCTTAAAAAGTTCTCAGTACAAAGTAGAGTGAATAATACTTATTTAGAATTTATAACATAAATATGTTATAATATCACTACAAAAGTAGTTATTTGTTTCAACACTTCTTGTGCCTTATCAAGTGATGGTGCTGATTTCAAGTTAAAGAGTTTAAAAGGTTCAAAAGGTTCAGGGAGACATTGTCTGTGGCAACTAATCAAAATACAATTTCTAATTTGAAGAACATAAGAACAGACTAAAAGCAATTTATTGGGGTAGTTAATGTCAATATTTGATTAAAATAGAGATCAGTCTTACTAATCAAATATTAATTTCACATCACACTAAAAATTAGATTTAGTTTAAAAAAAAACATTTTGGTTTAAGAGGTTAAATTATATGTATATCCTATCAGTATAGCCCAGCGTTGCTCAGGTGTAATGAAAGCTTTAAAACTAATCCATGGTCCTTGAGATCAGACTCTTTGAACATTGGCACAAAAGACTAAAAAGCAATAGTTGTTTCCAGTTAAGGCAAAACCGTAGACTGAAAGAAAAATGAACGAAAAATGAGTCAAATTTTGATTTCCTGGTATCAATATCAAATAAGTTTTTTTCATTGTAAATTGAATTTTGAAAGCTAAATAAGTCCTCTGAGTAAATGGTATCATGGCTGAGACTAAGAACTACAATTATACCTACTTAGAGCTAAACCCAAAGCAAAAACTAAAATAAAAGGGCTGAAAAACTGATTTTGATCAGACCCAGTAGGATACTGGCGTATTGATTTTCAATATTAGAGTCAAATAAGTCATCCAAGGATAAACTAACCTAAGTAAGTCCATGAAAACTTATCATACCCATCAGGAGTAAAATTGGAGAAAATGAGCCATATTGATGGCTGAATATCGGTTTTTGATCAGATTCTATAGAATATCAAGTGTATCAATTTCCAATATCTGGGAATTTGAGTTGCCTGAGAAGATCTACTAATGTTTAAGTCTAGAACTACAATTTTACCAAGTTAGAGCAGATTCTGCAGCAAGAATCACAATAAAAGGGCTGAAATCCTGATCTTGATCAGATCTGATTGGATATCAGGGTATCGAATTCCACCCATGACCTGACCAGAAGCCTAAAGAATATTTGTGTGAAGTTTGGTGAGAATCAGATAAAAATTGTGGATTTGTATAAAGGACATACAGACAGATAAACAGACACACACACACAAACATCTTGTCTTTTATATATATATTATCAATTTTCTGCACTATTGTAAGAACTGCAACCTTGAAACTTCTGAATATCGTTTCTTATGTTTTTGTCTATGAGTGTATCAAATTTGATTAAAATCGAACCACTCCTTCTATAACCAGATTTTTTATTATTATCAATTTTCGATATTTATTGGGGATCCCTCGACACAAAACCTAGCTAAGAACACTCACAGATGCTTATAGTACAACTGTGTAAATTTTCAAGAAAATCGGTTCAGCCGTTTTGGAGTCTATAGGTAACTGATGCATACACACACACAGACAAAGTTCCATTTATAAATAAGTTTAGATTAGATTGTATTTTTTCTGTTTGATTTTACCTGTGTTTATATTTGAATATATATACAGTACTGTGCAAAAATATTAGGACAAGAACTATTTTATCTTTTATGAGGCATCAAAATAACGTTTAAAATCACCCCTTGTCCTAACACTTCTGCACATTACCGATAATGTGCAAAAGTATTAGGATAGGAGTGATTTTCATAAAAACCTCACTGAAATTCAAATACAGGGTGAAAGCCAAATAAATTGCTAATAAATATTGATTATTTAAAACTAGATGTAAAAGAAATGTATTAAAAAGAAGTTATATTTAATTTTTCCTATTTTCTATTAAACAAGTTATTTTGAAATTACTCATTATTCTATTATCCGTGGATATGACTGACTTTTTTCTTATTTGGGAACAAATACAAGCTGCTTGGCAGGAGATACCATTAGATACATTCAAGAAGCTTGCGATGTCAATGCCTGACAGAATGAAGGCTGTGATCAAAGCAGAAGGCTATTATACTAAATATGAAATTTATTTTGTAACAAGTATTTTTTTCTTGCTAAAGATTTGTTGAGTAAGTTAAATAAAATTACTTTAATTAAATTGTTAATTTTCTGTCAGTATGTCTCATAAAAGATAAAATAGTTCTTGTCCTAATACTTTTCCGCAGGACTGTATATTCTTGGGTGCATGGGTTTGTCTATGTATATTGTTATGATATATTGTTTTACATGCATGTGTATATATATATATATATATATATATATATATATATATATATACACACACACACACATATATCCACATATATCATATGCATGTATATATATATATATATATATATTTTGTTGTTTATGCACATAAATAAGTGTGCATATGCTTCTGTGTGAGTTTTCTTGTGTCTGTTTGTATGTATTTATGCCTATAGTTGTCTATAAGTAGATCCTTTGTATGATGTGGCTTTATTTTGTATATCATCCTTTGTGGAATTATAAGTCACATATGTATTTTATTTGTTGCATGTGTATTTGTGTGTATATATATTTAATTATATTTATTTGTTTATACACTAGAATGTTACTTTGTTTGTCTTGACATTATTTAAAACTTCTCAGGTCCAAGTCAACTTCTGAATTCTGTTTTACATTTATCCAGTATATAGCGTTTATAGATGTTTTCTCAAACTGGCTATAAATCTAACGGATAAATTGACATGTCACTAAAAACAAGAGTTAAAAATTTGTGGATGTAAATATCTGTACATGTATATATTTGTATGTGTGTCTATCTCTCTTCTCCGTTTCATAATTGAATAACTTTACAATAATCTAAATCTAATATTTTGTTAAACTTAGAATTGATAAATTCATATTACATTAATTTGTAATAAATATTTTTTTGGAAAAAAAAATTATAATTCTTATCGTAAAGTGAAACTAATAGTTGATTAGTAATACTGATCTCTATTTTAATCAAATATTAACATTAACATCCCAATAAATTGTTTTTAGAATCTTTTCTTCTGTTCGTCAAATTAGAAATTACTTGTATTTTGATTGGTCACCACAGACTATGTAACAATGTCTCTGATTAAGGGGTCTGGCTAGTTTTGAACTTTTTAAAACTCTTCAGCTCGAAGTCAGCACCATCACTTGATAAGACACAAGTAGTGTTGAAACAAAATAGCTACTTTTGTAGTGATATTATAACATAGTTATGATACAAATTATATACACACAAATAAATACACAAAGGCCTTTATTTTAATAAGGAAAATTATGAAAAGAATTATTTTTTTGTCTTAATCATTTCATCCCAAGCAAGCCAGGACTGCTACTAGTGCACAGGGAGTTACAGTGAGAGAAAAGACTAGGTACAATGGGTAATGAGTAAATGATAATAGATGAATGGGATTCAAGAAGAAAAAGATGGAAATTTACATTGCATTTAAATTCTTGGAGATTGTAGCTATCAGGGAAGCAAGTAAATTGAAGGGAATTCCACAGGTGAGATGTGTGAGAAAAGAAACTAAGGGAGTAGAAGAGGCATTTACATTTAACTATTTCAACAGTAAAAGATGTCATTCTAGTATCACACTTAGATTCTTGTAGTTGGGGTTCCAGGAAAAAAAGGTTGTCAGAGCAGTTGCAATGAAAATATTAGTAGAAAAGACAGTGGGAAGCTATGTCCCATTGGTTAGAAAGTGACTGAAGTCAAGATGCCAAGTCAGCACCGATTACATTGCAGATCCTTCTTTAGATTTTGTTGAGAACCTTGAAATGAATAGCAGGAGCACCTAAACAGTATTCAATGCACAGATGAACAATAGATCTATAAATGGGCATGATGGATTCTAAGAAAATATTTTTGCCCAACACAGAGACCCAACTTTTCTAGCAGCAGATGCAGCTATAGATTTGATGTAGTCATTCCACTTCTTCTTTTATATGCCCTGTCCTTTAAGGATGTAGGCATTGCTTTCCACATCTCCCTATCCTTGGTGGCTCTTAGCACACCTTCTCCTGTTACACCATCCAACCCTCGTTCCATCATCTACTTGATTAAGTCCTTCAAATATGTTATCCACTGCTTTCCCCTGTCTCTTTTTCCCTCTATCTGGCCTGTTAGTATCAGGTTCTCCAAGCCCTCTTTCCTCATTGCATGTTCCAGGAACTTCAGCTGTCTTTTCCTGATGCTCCCTATTAATTTTCTTTGTTGCCATTCTTTCCACTATCTCATCTTTGCTCACATGCTCGGTCCATGATATCCGCAGCATCCTTCTGTAGAACCACATTTTTGCTGCTTCAAGTTTTTCCTTCTCCTTTGATGATATTGTCCAGCATTCACTGCCATATTGTGTAACTGACAACACATAGCAATCCAGTACTTTTTTTTGTTTCTAGTGAAATTGTCCTGTTTCTTTATACCTTACTCAACTTCTGGAATGCTCCTTCACCATGCCAATTTGCTTTTGGATCACTGTGTAGCACATCTCATCTTCTGATAGAACACATCAGGTTGGTTAAAAAAAGTGAGGCTAAAGAGGCACTATGTGTTGCTATTCAAGAGACTCGCACCAGGCATGCTGCAGGCTGGCAGGAAAGTTTTGCTATGATGTTTAAAGAAGAGCAGTTTTACATATGTTTAACTTAGTTTTATACTAATTAGCTGTAAGCAAGTTAGTATTTATACAGTTTGTTTATAGTTAATTTCCTGTTTCCTGTTATGCTAAATTATGGCCCACACGATTTAGATAAATGGTTGTTAATAACTTTGATATTATCAATGCTTTGTTTGTTGGCTGTTGCTGTCTTCTGTTAATTGGACATAACGAATTTGACATATACTTCATATGAACTGGATGTCAGTAAAATAGACTAATGCTTATTCCAAACTTCCTGTTATACTTAATAATAAATTTGATATTTCAAGAATATCAGAAAGAAATGTTTTACATTTGTTATTAATCACATCTGAAACATTTTTATTCTGAAAGAATTAACATTTTTCAAGTATGTAACTCAAACAATTTGTACAAATAATGAAAAAGTCAACATTCAAGACTTGAAACATTGAAGCAGTTTATTTGTGAGTTTTACTTTCAGCATTAAGTTGATGACCAAATATCAGAATTTAAATTGTTACCTGATAGCAGACATGGTTCCACAAAATAAAAAGAGAGTTAGGGGCTAAAACGGATGTCATAAAAGAGGAGTGTGTGATAATAAAATAAAAAAAAATCCTACTCACCTCTCACTTGTAACCATCCACTATTATAAATGTTTTTAGTTCTAAAGCTGAATTATCTGAATAAAGCTTCATAAGATTCTACTTAGAATTGTTACTTCATACAGGGAGTAAGTCAGGTGTTAAAAATGAAGGGAGTCTATCATATCTAAGACATTTGGAAGAGGCATAGAACTAGAACACTCTATCCCTGTGGATGAAATAAAGGATCCAGTTCAAAATTCCAATCACCTGAAGAAGTCAGGAGTAGAAACATCAAAGATAAGGACAACAGTCAAAACAATCTAAATCATGTAAATAATCATATAACATACTTAATGAACTTGAGTAAATGGATGGCAGAACAGGGTTTAAGAGAAATAACAAAGAGAAAAAATTTATTATGAGCTACAAAGGATAGGAAATTATGGAGAGCCATGATTGCCTATGTTCTTAAGAGACATACTATATGATGACGTAGGATGAGGAGAGTAAGTCTGATGTTAATTTTTAAGTATTCTGGGTTCTGTATAGATTATTTTCATTTGATTGTGTTATAAGATAATATTTTCTAAAATCTTTTATCCTACCGTTTTTTTTTTATCATCCTTTATGAACCTGAGGCCAGGGTTCAAATCTTCCCAGGGGCAATTTTTCAGGGAGGTCACTACTTGATGTCATCAATCTTGGAAGGTATTCTAACACAGTTGACCTAAAACTTGTGAGTGAAATTGGGTAGATAAAAGCATTCAGAAGTTGTTAATGGTTGTGTTAGTATTAAGTTAGTAGTCACCATGACCAATAATTTGAACATACTGGCCTCGTTTAAACTCTTGGTCATACCATATTATGTACTCTCTCCCTGAAATTATAACTAAGGTTTGTTCAGAATAGTTGCAGTATAAATCACAGGTGGAATCTGGGTTTTGAATAAGCACAAATGTACCAATGTTGACCTCTGCAACAGGGACTGACTTGCCACTTTAGTAGACTTGTGTGATTGAAAGCTAGTCACCAGAAATTATCATTATTATTTGAAACCTTCAGTACAAGAAAGTACTTTCTGCCATCAATGTGAAAATCAGTTAAGTGTAAATGTTTATATGTTAAAGTAGATGCATTTAGCTTCCTTAAAATATGGAGTAGTTTATCCTAAATAGATAAAACGTAATGGTATTTTCAACAAAATTTAAACACAATTTTCTCATTTTTTATTTTGCAGTGGAAAGAACTTTCTAATTCGAAGCATCTTATTTATTCTACTCAGGGCTGGCTCAAGATACGGGCAACTCAGACAGTTGCCTAGGGCACCATCATGCCACTTTATCATGTATTTGGGATCTTCCAAAACTAAAGCTTATAAAAACATAGTTGAGGTTGTCCATGACTCAAGATAGATTAATTCTTTTGCTTATTTTGTCAATAGAAAATGATTTTGTAAAGAAGATAGGTGTAGAAAGTACCATGAAAAGATTTGCAGATCTGAAAGCCAGAAAAAATGTTTTAGGTAGCATAATGAATGTTTTCTTTAGCTTGTATTAAGTTGTATATTTTAATAAAATCTTTTTTCTGCATTTTCAGTTTTTCTCCTTGTGAAAATATAGAAAAGTTATACTTGAAAGGATGTCAAAGTTAGGCTTGTCCAACGTGCCAGTTACCCTTAGGCTGTCACTGATCCTACTGTAAAAAATTTTGTTCTGATATTAAATAAACATTTTTCTGTTTGTGCTTAGTTTTTTTTAAATATAACCTATCATTTTTTTTTTACGTATGAGACTTATATAAAACTTTTTAGCATCTAGTGTTTAAAAAAAGTAAAAACAGAAGATGAATTTTATTATTTATTTTGAAAATTAATGTCAGTAATATTTTTAGATAAATGTTATAGTTCAGTTCAATAGCATTGTCATAGATTGAGGCCAAAAGAGCAAACTTAGTCTTCAGTTCTGTTCAGTGCTCAAAGAATAAATGATGTCTAACATAGAACAACCACACCCACCTGACAAGTCTTCCTTCTAGCACGATAGTTGGACAGTAATGTGCTTTCATGAATTTAATTAAAGAGAAAAAAACTCTGATATTTCAGGGAAATTAAATTGTGTTGTTGGGGATAATTGTGAAGAGGAATCAAGAGATTGTGAAAATCTATGTTGATCAGTATTGTAAGAAAATGTAAAAGCTATACACTATAAAAAATTAGTAAATTTTTAGAAATATATTACAGTGATCATGACCCTAATTAGAAGTTAACAGTTTTGTGTCTAAATGATGACGGGCAAAAAATGTCTTTGAACAGCTAGATCACCCAGATCTTTCATTTGGGGTGGGGAATAATCAAAAGGATATTTCAACCAATAAAATCATTTCCTGGTAAAACCAAGTCTTTTTCACAAATCCTCTTCAAGCCATTAAAAAACAGAACATTTCTTCTCAATGGTGGTAATGTTATCACCTGTTGGTGAACTCATATCAGTTTTTCAGATCCACTAAAATATCAAATACAATATTTATGAAACAATCACACTCAATAAAGTGCTTACATTGTAAAGGACACCAATAAAACCATAGAATATAAATCAGAAAGGTTTTATTAGTTATCATTATTTAGGTAGATACTGCCAAAATATCATGCAGTAGTAGAAGACAAACCACATGATTTATGAGGGCTAATTATTGAGTAAAGTATTAAGAAACAGGACAATTTCGCTAGAAACAAAGAGAGTATGAGATTGCAATGTGATGTCTGTTGTTCAATATGGCAGTGAATGCTGGACAATATCATCAAAGATGAAAATGAAACTTGAAGCAACTGAAATGTGGTTCTACAGAAGGATGTTGCCAATATCATGGATTGAGCATGTGAGTAATGATGAGGTTTTGGAAATGATAGAAACGAAAAGGAAATTAATAGGGAGCATCAGGAAGAGACAGCTGAAGTTCCTGGGACATGCAATGAGGAAGGAGGGCTTGGAGAACCTGATACTAACAGGCCAGATAGAGGGAAAAAGAGACAGGGGAAAGCAGCAGATAACATATTTGAAGGACCTAATCAGGTAGATGATGGAACGAGGGTTGCATGGTGTAACAGGAGAAGGTGTGCTAAGAGCCACCACTGATAGGGAGATGTGGAAAGGACAGGGCACATAGAAGAAGAAGAAGGAAAAGAAAAATTAATAATAAATAAATTACACCATTTACATTGCTTGGAATATTGTTCTCATCTTTATTGCCATTATTATGACATTTCAGTGGTAGTGCTTCAGGTGCTAGGAATTTGAAGTGAACTCATTATTACGATCACTTGGGTATATCATTCTCATTCCATGTGCAATGCCACTTCTGGTAACCATCTTGTTATCTCCCTTTAACTTAGCTCTCTAAGTTATTTGTTCATCACTGCTGTAGCCTGAGATTGAACTCACAACTCTTTGGGTCAAATCACTGAAACTAATCAACGTCTGTATCCACTGGGCCATGTGTCCTCAAGGACAATTTAAATAGTGTAAATATTGCCTCATCTAAGAAGTATAGACAAACATAAATAATTTTATTCTGGAGCTGGTTTCCCTGAAAAGATGGGTCTAAAACATGAAATTGAGCCCCAAAGATCAGATACACGCACAGCCATCACCGAAGTTCTCATCACTCCAGTTTATGGTCTTCACAACCTCATCCATACCTACATGCTAAAAGCAACAGCACTGACGAACTTCAAAGTGACTATTTTGAGACTATAGCAACAGAGTCCACAGTAGGAAACAAATTCTCTCTTGTATCCCCTTTATTGTGAAACATGCATACACATGTTGATTTTATCACACAAGCACACATATAAAAATATTCCATGGTTCATCATATCTGTACACAAATATGATTTGTATTCTATTTCAGAATTTTATTAACTGAAACAAAAAGACGTTACTTTCTAGACTATAATCAACTGCTTGTATGCTTGTTATATTAAATGAATGTTTTTTTGTTGCAACTACATTGTCTTTTTCTGCTGGATTTTATACTCTTGATCAATATAAAGTCAACATGTCCAGCCTGTTGGCGGGGCATCAGAATACGCCAGCTGGCCCCCTGCAGAGAGTAAAAGTCTCTCAATGGGGCCACCTGTTGGCCATGGGTGGCAACCCGTGTTGTCTTGGGATGGGATCCTGGTGATTGAGCAGGCCATGGCCCAAGTGCAAAGAGGTCATGGTCCTGCAACACATCACTTCGGCCCTTACCTGGGCTAGACGGGCGGTTGGAGAGGCCCAATCTGATCAACTGGCTGGTCAGGTCAAGCCCTAACATCTACTCCCAAACATACCCTCCAAAAAAATTTTCTACCAAAACTGATGTATCCTACCATACATATTTCCCCCACCTCCCCAAAAAAAACTACCAGACCATGGAAAGTTATATATAAGAAAACTACTATCAGCTTTCTATGAATAGATGTTAGAAGGCACTGGCTAAGGGTCAATCAACGGTGCAAGATACATAGGCTCGGACATGGCTGCAAGCCCTCCAACTGTGCACCTACATTATGGGACGGTGCTCAGGGGGAGGAGACAGGTGCTTCGGGTCTCTTGTGCCGTTGAGTATATTGGAGGGGAAGTCCCTGATCTGTCAGGGTGAATGGGTTTCCCCCCTGACAGATCCTGTTCGCGGGCTCCAGCCTGGTTTGGTGGGTGGGGATAACCCTCCAATGAATAATATTTTATATAGTATGTCTAATAAATATTCCAAACACCCCCATATAGAATCTCTGTCAGACTCAGAAAGTGAGTTTATTATTACAAAACAATTTCCTCAGTTTATTGTTTTGGAGTCGTTAAAAGAAAAACAATTAACAAAGATGTGTAATAGATGTACGACGTATTCAAATTAGAAAAGGAACAGATGTCATCGAAACAAACACATATATATTCACTTTCAACCTCCCCAAAGTCCCGAAGGAATTAAAAATAGGATTTACAATTGAAAAGGTCAACCAGTACATCCCAAGCCCTCTATGGTGCTTCAATTGTCAACTTTTTGGACACCATAAGGACAGATGCACAAGACTTTCAACATGCAGAAGATGTGGAGAAAGAGACTCTGACCACCATGGGCAAGAATGTAACAAAAAAGCAAAATGTGTTGTCTTGAAGATCACCCATCAGACTCCAAACAGTGTATAATCTGGAAAAAAGAAAAAGAGATCAACACTATCAAGTTTACACATAATATATCCTTCTCTGAAGCTAGAAAGATAGTCGAAGCAACTGGCTTATTTCCCACTAAATCATATGCATTAGTTAATCAACCAAAACCGAACAATTTTAAAAAAACAAGAATGCTATTTTTGCAAACTCCTACTCAGTAAATTATCAAAACTTACACCAGAAACACTCCCCGCTTTCTTGAAAGAAATTAATCCACTCACTGAAACTGATAAAAACACTGAACCTTCAAGCATGGAAAAACCATCAACATCAAATACCTCTATGTCGGAACAAAAACCTCTTCTCCAGAGGGAAACTATCCCAAAAAATTGACTTTACGGAAGGAATCTAAGTCCCCTCCTCCAAAGAAAGTTACTACTATTCAGGAGCAGACTGTACAGAGATCTTCTTCTAAACACCAAAAAAAACAAAAAAAAACGATGCACATCTATAGATTCAGAAGACATGGTAACGGAGAGTATCCCCCCTGTAGAAAACAACCACCTCAATTCTCATAAAGATAAACAGAAATCAAATATATAAAATTTAACCTTGGCCAGCAAAATAATTCACTGGAATTGCAGAGGCATAAAAGCCAATCTGAACGAACTTCTTCTCCTAATATCCAGTCTATATCCTATCATAATATGTTTACAAGAAACTTTTTTAAAACCGTCTAAAAGCATTAAACTCTGCAACTTCTCTGAATACAACCACATTGTAAATAACCCAAGTAGAGCTTCCGAAGGAACATCCATTCTTATCAATAATAAAATAGCACAAAGCCAGATAAATTTACAAACTAATTTACAGGCAATTGCTGTTACAACCACCTTACATAGGACTGTCACAGTTTGCTCCATTTATCTACCTCCAAATGACCCTATAGACGAACCAGAAATAGAAAATCTTATTAACCAACTCCCTTGTCCCTTTCTACTATTAGGTGACTTTAACGGTTGGGGATGCTCAGACACAAACAGAAGAGGAATCATAATAGAAAATGTTATCAACAATAACAACTTATGTATATATAATAATAAGAAACCAACTTTTATTCACTCTGCTACAAACACGTTCTCAGCAATTGATCTTTCTATAAGGGATCCAAGTAACTTTATGGGTTACAACTGGACTGTTCATGAGGATACATATAGAAACGACCACTTCCCAATAACATTAGAACATACTGGCCCTGAAATAATCTCAAAAATATCTCACTGGAACCTTAAAAAAGCCAACTGGAATAAATTCAAACAATTATGCAAATATAAACTCCTACCTGGAAAACATGAGAAAGACCCAATCACTCATTTTACAGATACTATTATTTCTATAACTGAGGAATGTATCCCTAAAACAACTTCATCAACTAAGTATAACCGGCCTTGGTTTAATGACGATTGTAAAAAGGCTATCAGGCTACGGTGTGCTGCATTAAGAAAATTTAACCACTGACTCACTGCTCAGAATTTAAACCATTTTAAAATATGCAGAGCTAAAGCATGCCGAATAATAAAAGAAGCCAAATGGGAGTCATGGAAGAGCTTTGTTTCTACAATTAATAATAACACCAAAAGTAAAACCATATGGAATATGGTGCAGAAAATTTCAGGGAAAAACTTCAGTTCCCCGCTCAAGCACTTCTGTATAAACAACAACAAAATAACCCAAAAAAAGGACATGGCCAACCTGCTTGCAGACTCTTGCAAATAACTCATCATCCAAAAATCACAGTAAAAAATTCCAGACTATTAAACAGGAATCAGAAAAAATCAAGCTGAACTTTAAAAGTAATAATAAAGAAGAGTATAATAAACCTTTTTCTTTTAATGAACTGAAGGATTCATTAAAGAAGGCTAATAACACAGCTGAGGGACCAGACGAGATATTGTATGAGTTCTTAAAACAACTACCTGATCAATCATTGAAGTATTTACTATCTATTTTTAACGACATCTGGATCAGTGGTAATATCCCTGCCATATGGAAACAAGCCACAGTCATTCCTATAGTAAAACCAGGAAAAGATGCATCTGACCCCTTCAATTACCACCCCATAGCACTAACAAGCTGTGTATGTAAGACTCTTGAAAGAATGGTAAATAACAGATTAGCTTGGTTTTTTGAAATCAATAAAACAATAACCAATCTTCAATGTGGTTTCCGAAAACAGCGGAGTACTATGGATCATTTAATAAGACTGGAAACTTTTATTAGGAATGCCTTTATCCAAAAAAAACATATTACTGCTATTTTCTTTGACTTGGAAAAGGCATATGATACCACATGGAGATATGGTGTCATGAAAAATCTCAAAGAAGCTGGACTGATGGGAAGACTACCTATTTTCATCAATAATTTTTTAAACATTAGATTATTTAATGTCCGTGTTGGAGCATGCCTCTTGGACCCCAAGGAACAAGAAATGGGAGTCCCACAGGGGAGTATTTTATCTGTAACATTATTTAACTTAAAAATCAACGATATTGTTGGATGTATAAACCCAGGTCTGGATTGCTCACTGTATGTCGATGATTTTTTAATCTGCTACAGCTCAAGGTATATCCACATAATTGAGCGGCATCTTCAAAAATGCATTGACAAAATAAAAAAATGGTCAACCAAGAATGGATTTAAGTTCTTCACTAACAAAACAAAATGCATGCACTTTTGCCAGCTTAGAAAATAACATCCAGATCCTCTGTTAAAACTGGACAGGATTCAGATTCCCGTTATAGATAGACCAACATAAATTTTTAGGACTAATACTGGATAAAAAGCTCACCTTTATTCTACACATCAAGCACTTAAAAAACAAATGTAACAAAGCAATCCAGCTGATGCGAGTTATTGCCCACACAGATTGGGGAGCTGATAGACAAACCTTACTGAAGTTATATAGATCATTAGTGCGATCGAAATTAGACTATGACTGCTATATATATGATGCCACCAGAAAGACATACACAAAGCCATTAGACACTGTTCATCATCAGGGGCTTAGACTGGCCTTGGGAGCCTTTCGAACTTCTCCCATTGATAGTCTATATGCTGAAGCCAATGAACCGCTATTATCAATTTGCCACAACAAACTAGCTTTACAATATTTGACCAAAATCCTCTCTTGCCCATCCAATCCTGTCTATGACTGTATTGTAAACCCATTATATCACCCTTTCTATGATAGGAAAAAGAAAACAAAACATTTGGCCTAAGGACAAAAGAAATCATCAGAGAATCCAATATAAACCTGAAATGAATTCACAAATCACTCATTTCCGAAAGCCCTCCTTTGGAAATCATCCAACCAACAGTATTGCTAAATCTCACCAAATTCCTTAAATCAAAGACCAACCTTACTGATTTTTACGAAGAACTGAACAAGATTGTCGATAGTTTCCCTTCCTATAAACATGTATTCACAGATGGATTGAAAGAAGGTGAGAAATGTGGATGTTGTGCCCTACTAGATAATGTCACAAAAAAAGACGTCTACCCGATGGAGCATCAATTTTTAGTGGTGAAGCCACAGTTGTTGAGCTGGCACTTGATCTAAACACTGACAATGTAAGTGACAGCTTTGTTATATTCTCTGATTCACTCTCTGTACTATTGTCCATCCACAACAAGAATCTTAATAACCCGATTATCATTAAACTTTTAAATTGATTAAACATGATGAACAAAAACAAGAATATTGTCTTTTGTTGGATCCCCAGCCACATTGGAATTCGTGGAAACATGAAAGTGGACATGGCTGCAAAGGAGTCTCTGAGAGAGGATATCTTCAATATGAAGGTCCCATTCACAGATCAAAGGCCTGCAATAAAAAGATATATTCAACTCAAATGGCAAAAGCGTTGGTCGACCTGTCAGAACAACAAACTCTTCCAAATTAAACCCAATTTGGGAGAGTGGAGAGGTGCATTAAGGAAATCCAGAAAGGAAGAGGTCTGTCTCGAATTAGGATAGGACACACCATTTTTACTCACTCCTGGCTGTTAAGAGGAATAGATCCACCCAAATGCTCTAAATGCCAGATGAATAATAGCATAAGACATATACTAATTGATTGTACAGACCTGGCAAAAATTCGTCAACAGTTTTATAAAGTACAGAACTTAAAATCTTTATTTGAAAACATCAACATTGACAAAATACTAGCCTTCCTTCAGAAAATTTACCTATTTAATAAAATTTAACTTTATTATATAGCTTCAACATAGACATATAAACTATAACATTTCCTCCTAGCTATGGGTAAAATAGCGTGCTGTGTTCCGAATAAGCCTGTTTCCAGGGAATAACTGTCATTTAAAATAAAAATAGGCTTTCAGCCTTAAATGATCCTTTAGATGTTGATAGGCCGTTAAACAGGAAAAAACAAACAAAGTCAACATGTGTATGCATGATTCACAATAAAGGGGATACAAGAGAGAATATGTTTCCTATTGTGGACTCTGTTGCCATAGTCTGAAATGATTTCTTTGAAGTTAGTCAGTGCTGTTGCTTTTAGCATGTAGGTTAATTATACTGATTTTGTTTTTATTTCTGCAAACTTTATGTCCAAAATATTCTTTTACAGTGATTTTAAAACTTTTTAATACTTTTTAACACTCATTCTTTTCACCTAACGCTAAGGTTATAATGCATATATTTATTGAAAAATGTTTCCTATACATGAATATGTATTATGGATCAACATTGAGTTGAGAGAACACCATTCACATTGTATGGCAGCTAGAACCAAGTATAACAGTGATTCCTTTCCTTCTACTTTTTTATGGGTGGTTGATTCAAAGTATGTCTATAATTGCAAGCAACCTTCTGTAAATACAGTTGACCTCTGAGAGAGCTTAACCAGCCATAATAGGTGCTATTAATTTTTATCACTTAAGATTGATCAGGTTTTGTACATGTAAATGTTTCTGGGTTTCTCTGAAATAATTCATGTCAGTGACTTTTTCCAGTGTTTTTCTCATACTTTTAAAATAAAATGAAGACATTGGTCAAGTCAAGTCAGAACAGGGTTCAATTATAGAAAGTTGAATTTAACTTTAATTAAACAAATGTAACAAACATAGTAAGTAAGAGTGAAGATGGAGTGGGAATTCATAAAATACTATGAAATTCTGTCTCTGGTATAATACATGGTCTACCTTTTGAATGTGGCCTGTGAAATTCTGTCTCTGGTATAATACATGGTCTACCTTTTGAATGTGGCCTGTGAAATTCTGTCTCTGGTATAATACATGGTCTACCTTTTGAATGTGGCCTGTGAAATTCTCTGGTATAATACATGGTCTACCTTTTGAATGTGGCCTGTGAAATTCTGTCTCTGGTATAATACATGGTCTACCTTTTGAATGTAGCTGTAAAATTCTGTCTCTGGTATAATACATGGTCTACCTTTTGAATGTGGCCTGTGAAATTCTGTCTTTGGTATAATACATGGTCTACCTTTTGAATGTGGCCTGTGAAATTCTGTCTTTGGTATAATACATGGTCTACCTTTTGAATGTAGCCTGTGAAATTCTGTCTTTGGTATAATACATGGTCTACCTTTTGAATGTAGCCTGTGAAATTCTGTCTCTGGTATAATACATGGTCTACCTTTTGAATGTGGCCTGTGAAATTCTGTCTCTGGTATAATACATGGTCTACCTTTTGAATGTGGCCTGTGAAATTCTGTCTCTGGTATAATACATGGTCTACCTTTTGAATGTGGCCTGTGAAATTCTGTCTCTGGTATAATACATGGTCTACCTTTTGAATGTGGCCTGTGAAATTCTGTCTCTGGTATAATACATGGTCTACCTTTTGAATGTGGCCTGTGAAATTCTGTCTCTGGTATAATACATGGTCTACCTTTTGAATGTGGCCTGTGAAATTTCTGTCTTCAGTATAATACATGGTCTACCTTTTGAATGTAGCCTGTGAAATTCTGTCTTTGGTATAATACATGGTCTACCTTTTGAATGTGGCCTGTGAAATTCTGTCTTTGGTATAATACATGGTCTACCTTTTGAATGTGGCCTGTGAAATTCTGTCTCTGGTATAATACATGGTCTACCTTTTGAATGTAGCCTGTGAAATTCTGTCTCTGGTATAATACATGGTCTACCTTTTGAATGTGGCCTGTGAAATTCTGTCTCTGGTATAATACATGGTCTACCTTTTGAATGTGGCCTGTAAAATTCTGTCTCTGGTATAATACATGGTCTACCTTTTGAATGTGGCCTGTGAAATTCTGTCTCTGGTATAATATGGTCTACCTTTTGAATGTGGCCTGTGAAATTCTGTCTTTGGTATAATATGGTCTACCTTTTGAATGTGGCCTGTGAAATTCTGTCTCTGGTATAATACATGGTCTACCTTTTGAATGTGGCCTGTGAAATTCTGTCTCTGGTATAATACATGGTCTACCTTTTGAATGTAGCCTGTGAAATTCTGTCTCTGGTATAATACATGGTCTACCTTTTGAATGTGGCCTGTGAAATTCTGTCTCTGGTATAATACATGGTCTACCTTTTGAATGTGGCCTGTGAAATTCTGTCTCTGGTATAATACATGGTCTACCTTTTGAATGTGGCCTGTGAGGTGTCTCCTGGTATAATACATGGTCTACCTTTTGAATGTGGCCTGTGAAATTCTGTCTCTGGTATAATACATGGTCTACCTTTTGAATGTGGCCTGTGGTCTGTCTCTGGTATAATACATGGTCTACCTTTTGAATGTGGCCTGTGAAATTCTGTCTCTGGTATAATACAATTCTACCTTTTGAATGTGGCCTATGAAATTCTGTCTCTGGTATACTATGTGGTCTACATTTTGAATGTGGCCTGTGAAATTCTGTTACTGGTATAGTATGTGGCCTACCTTAAAAAGCATATTATAAGGAAGTATTTTAACTGTCTGGTAACAGATTATTACAAAACTGTTTCAATTAAAGGAAATATTTTAGTATGTTTAGTCACAAGTAGTTAAAGAACTGAATACAGAATTGCATCTTCAAATTCATGTGACTTATGGGTAAATGTTTTTTTAATTATTTTTATTTATTAAATTCAGTGGTCATGACTGAATTGCACTTCTTAAAATTACATAAATGTAAAATTTTGATATAAGTAGCTGAATACTTCTATCTGTAAATATACTCTTACTTAGGTAGGACATATTCAAACTGTGTAGGCCACCTACTATACCAGAATCAAAGTAGTAGGCTACATACTAGATTTTAAAGTGTTATGCCAAAGTTAATCGATCTATTAGACTTCATGAAGTTGCTATCTGTAATATTTATTAAATGTCAGTAACAAAGCAGATACGCTATTTTTTGGAAAGAGAAAGTGTTGTGGGGCCTCAGTAAGGATGTTGATCCCACAAGCTTTTGTTATATAGAAATATGTGAAACAGCAAAGACAATGAGGAGATGTAGGCAAAGATGTAAAATTTGACACACATCAGTTTTATTAAGATAAAAATGATGAGCAGTAACAAGCAAATAGTCAAAAATTGATTATTTAAGTAGTTGTCTGTCTTGTTATTCAGCTGTAGTTATGCTCTCTGGTAGGTGTTGTCATTGAATCTGGCATGTTGTAGTTGAGTAGACAAAACCTCAAGGTCATGAAGCACAACTGTCGTATATGGCAAGCAGGACTAAAAAGGACTCTGGGCCGGAATAAAGTTTCATTGTTGAGAAGAAACAACTTTTAATGCTTGCCCTAATAAGGACAGGTATAAGATCTCAGTCATTTGGTCAGCTACTGAAAAACTAGTGCAGCTGCAACTGGGACATTTTCAGCAGTTGGCAGGAAAGCAGCTACAGGTTGGGAAAACAGGCATGTGTTTTGCTTCCTTTGCAGGATTTGACCATGGTTAGTGTGATTGCAAACAAAGTGTACACCTGGCTGGAAGCGGCCAAAAAGCAGAAAGTGAATATTTAAGTAGTGTACAGATACTACACTTTGATCATTTGCCCCTCTCCTTAGCTGGTTAAAAGCTAGTCTTAGCTGGTCATTGCTTTCAAACCTGCACATCCATCACCAAGTGGCAAGTGCTGCAAGTGGCCTGTGAGTAGGACGTTAGTATCTGAAAACAGATACTACACTGTGATCCTGCCCACCAGGCTAAGAAAGTACATTGTTTACCCATTCTCCCCACACTGAGGGAGATGTGACACAAGGTTGGGTTTTTAAAAGTGGGGACTCCGTTAGTGAACACTCAGGTTACTGGTCAAAATTACCCAGCCCCTGCCTATGCAGTTACTGGGTACAAAACTAGTCTTGGCTGGTCATCGCTTGTCAAAGCTGGTCAAAAGCTAGTCCCAGCAAGACACTGCCCTCAAACCCGCCACCAAGTGGCAAGTACTGCAGGCAGCTGGTGAACAGGATGAGTGTATCCGAGAACAGACACCACACCCTCATCCTGCCTGCTGGGCTAAGAAGGGGCAGTTTTTTTTAAAAAGTGACACTGATAATTTCTGGTGGTGGAAAGGCAAAGTCATGGTTGCCTCTTTGTTTATATTCTGACAAGCAGCAGTAGCAGACTGCGACAAATGAAAGTGAAAATAAAAACACATGTTAAAATCAGTTACCCAATTGGTTATGCATTAAAGCAAACAAATAATTAATATTGTTTAGTAGGACTGCTTTGCCACATGATTTTGCCACCATGTGAGATGACTGATGAAATATTAAATCTTAATAAATAATTTTTTTTCTTGCCTTGATATTAGCTATTAATTATCACCAAACATAAAAGACGTGTTTTCAATGAAAAGATATACGGACATGTATTTCTGTTGCACATTTAAGCAATTGGGTTTCACTTAAAATATCTATTCAGCACTATTTACATTATTCGAACTATTGTCCTCATTTTTGTTTTCATTTGTATGACGTTTCGGCTGTTGTACACTCAAGCCTTCTTCAGGTGCTAAGAATTTTGAACCGAACACTTTATTATGAGAGTCATTCAATAAATAAGGTGAATTTTTCTAATACAGATAAGAGGTTGCTTTTTTTTATTTTTCAATGTAGTCTCCCAGCAATGTCTCACATTTTTCCCATTTGTGTACAAGCTTCCATATTCTCTCAGCATAAAAATCTTTGAACTGATGTCTCAGTCAATTGCTCACAGCACTTTTGACTTCATCATCACTTTCAAACTTTGTACCTCTTGTGAATGCTTTCAAGGGGCCAAACAGGTAAAAGCCTAAAGGGGCAAGGTCTGGGCTGTAAGGGGGATGAGGGAGCAGTTCCCAGCCCAGCTCGTTAATGGTCTGCACCGTTTGGGCTGCTGTGTGAGCTGACCTTTGAGTAGGCAAGGTCATCATGGACAGTTTTGTGTGCTGTCCCAACAGATAGGCTCAATGTCCTTGCAATGTCATCCACTGTCACCTTTCTGTCCGCCTGAATGAGGTCATTGACTGATTCGATCACCTCAGGAGACCTCACTTCCATAGGTGTCCCAGGCCTGTCTTAATCCTCAACACTGCTCCATCTTTCTTTAAACAATTTAGCCCACTTGTAGACATTTTTTTAGCTGAAACATGGTGCTCCATACACAGTTGACATTCTCCTATGAATTTCAACTAGTTTGCACCCTTCAGCAACCAAAACCTTGCTAACTGACCTCTGTTCAATCCTGAAGCATGCTTCTTGGTCAGCTATCTTTGTTAATCTCCAAAAGTTTCAAAGTTTTTTTTTCATCTGCAAAAACATTTAAATCTTTTTGAAAAAGAAGTAAAAGAAAAATTAAAAAAAAAATGTAAACTTCTACCTGTATTAGATGTCCTTATACCAAAAAATTCACTTCATTTACTGAATGACCCTTGTACAATCAGTGGTGTATATCATTAACATTCCTTGTGTAAAGTTCAAAATTTCTACCACTTGAAGAAGGCCAGCGTGTACAACAGCTGAAACGTCATATAAATGGCAACAAAGATGAGGACAATAGTCCAAATAATATAGTGTAAATACTACCTCATTTCGGAATTATAGACACATATTTATACAGCACTTTTCATGGCCTATAACAAAGGGAGGATTATTAAAGGGGAAAGTGTTGAAGTTTTTCTCAATGTAATAAACAGGGATGTTCTTGATAAAGGGAGTGAACTGAAAGTCATTTACAGGGCAATAAAAGGTGAGAAAGCCACTACGACACATGTGAGATTAGTTAGTATGAAAGAATCTGATGGGGAAAAACATTATTAAGTAAACAGAACAATAACCAGGAATTAAGGAGACAGATAATGATTGATATTACATATAAATTTTTTAGGAGATCAAAGTTGATTGGTATGCACAAAGCCAGAAGAGTGCTCCACAAATGAGAAGTGCAAGTGAAAAAACTGTTAGTATAGAACTTATGGTTACATATAGCAATTTCAACTGCAAAATGATGAGATGTAGCTGCCAGTCTAGTTCTGCACTTAAATCTGTGAACAGCAGAAAAATTGTAAAAATATTTATGGAAAAGGCATAGATAAACTACATTATAACAGTGGAGAAAGTTATTGAAGATGAGAGGCCAGGGCAGGACCAATAACATAGCAGAATATTCTTTGGATTTTATTAAGAATCTTTAAATACATAAAATAAGCACAAGACCAGATGTGGCAGTGATATTCAATGTCATCTATCTTCTTGAATCCCATTCATCTTATATCCTTTTCTCAATATTCTCTGTACTCAGTCTTTTCTCTGACTGTAACCCCTTGTGCACTAGTGACAGTTCCACTTTGCTTGGGTAAAATGATGAAAAAAAGAATGTAAAGAAAAATGTATTTGCCAGAAATGTATTATGATGACAAATTCAAGTGCTATCAGACAAACTTAATGTTCCTAATTCACTTATATTTTTGTATCTACAACAAATATTTTTTAAAAAATTTAAATCACAATTAAGAATTTGTTTATTTTCTATTTGTATTTGAAAGTTTCTGTTTTATTGGTTTATCTTTTTTTTTTCCAATGTCAAACACATTTGAGCTCTCTTGACCATATTGCCAACATTTATTTTCTGATTTTTGTATTTTATGACATCTCTACTCTAGTGTAGAGTTCATGAAATATATTTTCCTCTCAAGATATAATGAGATGCATTTGATCTGATACTGCATTTCACTGAACTTCTTGATTTGATTGAAATAATGTTTCTAATATATTTTTTCTTCATTTGAAGTATCATGCAAGGTTTATCAGAATTAGATGCTTGATTTGCAACTGTGACTTGCTTAAATTCTTTACTGATGCTACAAAATAGAAAGTATGTACTGTCTGCAATTTCTAAAATGATTTCTTGAGTTGTATGCTTCATGCTGCTGAAAATAAACATAGCCAGTGTTTATCACCAATTTATTCCTGCTGAAAAGCTTTTTATATGAGGAATTAACATTATTATTATATGCTTAGTTAACAGAACCAGCATGATAATCTTGGATGTTATACTCACAACATTTCAACAATTGCACCCCCTGACCTTGCTCAGAATTATGAACCAACCCCTTTATTTAATCCACAGGAGTAAAATGTGTTCCTTTTGCTTTCCACATTTAAGTGAAATCTCATACTAGTTCATGCTGAGAGCATTAGCTGATACGAAATATTGCATCAGCATGGAAATCTGATAAAGAGAACAATCCTCCCTCATAAATTGAATAAAGTGTTAATTTTAACAAATGTTACCAAAAAGTATGACAGATACCTGAATAAGAACAAAGTGTATAATAGCTGACATTTTTTTTAATAAAACAACCAAGATGAGCATCTTCTATGTACTGTGTCAAGATGTTGGCTGTCATAGCTCTACACAGTTTTCTATCCTTTGTAGCTCTGAATAAATTTTTGTCTTTTTGTTAACTTTCCTAAACTTTGTTTGGCCATTCATTTACTTAAGCTCAATCAGTAAGTTTTACATTGTTTTTCTGTTTTCTTTTAATTTGTCCTCTGAGTATCAAATTTCCCAAGTACTTTTTTGTCATTATTTGCCCTAGAAATTTCAACTATCACTCCTTGATGTTTAGTATAAGTGTTCATATGTTTGGTTCATGGTATTCTTAGCATCATACATATTGTAGAGAACCACCTGCATTCCATTTGTATTTTATTGGTGAGATGTAAGTCCTGCTTGAGTATCTTCTTTCCATAAACTGCTACTTTGTGGAAGTGGCTTTTAAGTAGATACTTCCCTGATCACTACAATTTTAACCTGTTCAAGTATTATGTTAACTGTTGTCTTTCTGCTATATCTTCATAAACTGTGCTTCTTATTAAGTAACCTAGTAAACTTGAGTGAATCTTGAGCCTTATATAAGATAAACATCATTGAAAAAAAATAATAAAGAATGAAATAAAGGGTTCAAAATTCCAATTACCTGAAGAAGGTCAGAGTCTAAAACAGCTGAAACTTTGTGAATATGGCAACAAAGATGAAAACAAGAGTCCAAACAATGTAAATAATGTAAATAATTAAAATACCTTGTATTCAAAATATAGTTAAAAATAGGGATACTGTTTGAAAAAAGTTGAAAAAAATGTTAGTTAAACTTAGATGTATAGAAATTTTAAAAAAACTTATGCTAAAAGCATTTGTTTGCGAACAATAAGCATTGTCATACTTTAGACGAATTCACTTTTCAGTGAGATTGTATCAGTTAAAATAAGACAAGTAAAGCTCTGTTCTTTGTATAATAATTACCCAAGTCAGTTATCAAGAAATAAAAACTAATTCTGTTCTTTATTGGTGCTAAAAAATATATTTTGTTTGTATATAAGTGAAATTATAACATTCTACACAAAATAGACAGTTCAGAAAAAAACTTCCATCAATACTGGAAAGAGCGATAACATCTACTGAACTTTAGAAACTTATTTTTCAGAGAAATTTTTAAGAGAAAGATTTCAACTGAATGAAATACTGGATGCTTGGTCAATAAATGCTAAATGTTTACTTGTAGAGAAACAGCTCATATTAGCATTACCATAATCGAATTAGCATACTTGAATGTGAATAAGACAAACAGAAATAGATAAGTAGTCATATTCATCTCATAAAATAATGGTTGGTTGGTTGTTTTGTTTTTTATGGCAAATCAACCTCGGTGTATCATTTATTGCCAACTAAACTTTATTTATTTATTGCTGGTAATACCTTTTTCTTTCAACAATTTATTGTTGTTTTTATATAAGTTTTCATCATCATCATTTATCCATCACACCCAGATGGTGCATAGGGTAGCAACTTTTTGTTACTGTTTCTGTAACAAACTGTTTTTTATGGGACAGGGTTGTTAGCGCCCTGCACCCAACCTCCAAACCTGGAGAACCTGTGGATCATTCTTGGTCCTTACGTTTACAGCACCTGGTATTCCCAAATTGTCACCCATTTAAATACTGACCAGGCTTGATGTTGCTTAACTTTGGTGATCGGACGGGAACTGGTGTATTCAATACGATATAGCCGTTATATGTTTTGGTCTCTAGTAATACATTTTTCTTTTCGAGTCCAAGATTCATTGGGATTTGTTTTTTTAAAAGCAGGGTCCCCAAGTCCTACCCTTGTTATTTAACCCATAACTGGAGGGAAGGGATGGATTAATACCTTTCCCAAGGGTACCAGTGTTAAGCGAATGCAGGGTATTCAA
This sequence comes from Ascarosepion bandense, assembly GCA_037127315.1. Classification (NCBI taxonomy): domain Eukaryota; kingdom Metazoa; phylum Mollusca; class Cephalopoda; order Sepiida; family Sepiidae; genus Ascarosepion; species Ascarosepion bandense. The sequence continues at coordinate 1,370,086 of JBBBDQ010000365.1, forward strand.
CTGGAATTTGAACTCTGCTCACTGATTTCTCTTTCCAAGCCGATATCCAGTGCACCACAACGCACATCCATCACTAAACACTTACAGCACCTGGTATTCCCAAGCGTTCACCCATCTAAGTTCTGACCAGGTTCAACGTTGCTTAACTTTGGTGATCAAGCAAGAACCGGTGTATTCAACGTGATAAGTCGTAAGCCCGTAAAATAATGGTAGTGACCTGTTTGGCCAAAATTCAGTCCTTTTGTGTGCAGAGTCTGGAATCACTTTGGTGATGCATTTGTCAGTTCCCAGGACAAATTGGTGAATCTTGCATGATACTTCAAATGAAGAAAAAATATATTAGAAACAACATTTCAATCAAATCAAGAAGATCAGTGAAATGCAGGATCAGACCAAATGCATCTCAGTACATCTTGGGAGGAAAATTTATTTCATAAACTCTACACTAAAGTCGAGATGTTATAGAATAAAAAAATCGGAAAATAAATATTGGCAATATGGTCAAGAGAGCTCAAATGTGTTTGACGTTGGAAAAAAAGAATGATCAGCCAATAAAACAGAAACTTTCAGATACAAATAGAAAATAAACAAATTCTCAATTGTGATTTAAATTTAAAAAAATATTTGTTGTAGATACAAAAAAATATGTGAATTAGGAACATTAAGTTTGTTTGATAACACCTGAATTTGTCATCATAATACATTTCTGGCAAATACATTTTTGAGCTCAGCTTTGTGATTTATTCTGTGACTTCAAGCACTATTTTATTAATGCTGATTAATAGATTAATGGATTTGCATTGTGGTGCATTGGATATCAACCCTGAATGAGAAATCAGGAGGCTGAGTTCGAATTCCAGCCGAATTCATTGCATTCACTTATGTGCAAAATACTCTTGGGAAAGGTATTAATCCATCTCTTTCCTCCAGTTATGGGTTAAATAGCAGGACAGATTGGGTTCTATAGCCTTGGTCGGCAACCAGTCTGCCGCAGAAAGCAATGGCAACCTACTGCAGGATAATCTTTTGCCCAGTCAGTCATGTCTCTTTTGAGACATGATCGCCCAAGCGTGTATCATGTATGGCACTTAACTGACTGAATGGAGATAATTGAACATCCAGATCTATGACATTTGTGTGTTTTTTTTATATTAATAGTCAAATTGAATTTCTTACAGGTATAATGGAATTGACTAATCAGTTTTTGAAGGTTGTGTTTGGTTAGAGCTGTGTCATCAGCCAACAGCATTTCTTTTATGGGGACTGGATGCACCCTGGTTTTTACCCTCAATTGTAAACAGTTTACCATTGCTACATATTGTCAAAAGGCAAAGCTCAGTAACATATAAAAGATGACAAATGAATTCGATACCAATAGACTGGGCACTGAATTTTCATCATCATAACTGACTGCACACTATTTATCCATATAAATGAGCAAGTGTAGAGGATAGCCAGTTTTAATCAGTAAATGAAACAAACTTTTTCTGCGAATCAAGGTTGAACACATTTTAAAGGTTGCTGAAATCATTGTAAAGCAACAAGCGTTGTTTTGCAGCATTTTTCCTGGAGCTATTACATAAAAGACCATATCAACTGTAGATAGCTTAGCCCTAAATTCTCACTGTTGGCTTGGAATGAGAAATCGGAGAGCTGAGTTCAAATTCGATTTGAATTCATTGCATTCATTAATGCACAAATACCCTTAGGAAAGATATTAATCTGTCACTTTTCCTTCTATGGGTTAAATAGCAGGACAGATTAGGTTCTACAGCCTTGGTTAGCAACCAGTCTACTGCAGAAAGAAATAGCAACCTACTGTGGGAAAATTTTCTGCCTGGTCAGTCACATCTGTTTTGAGACATAATTTCCCAAGTGTGTATCTTGTATGGCACTTAACTGACAGACTGATTTTGGATAGATGTGATCAGCAAAGATTTAAAATTAAGTTAAGACCCTGGTAGTTACTGTAGTTAGTGCTTTTTTTTTTTATTGTTAAATATGATTAAAAAGTTTTATTTTTATTTTGTTTTAATTGGTTAAAGCTCACTTTTTTAAAACTTTTGTCTGTATTTTTTTGGATCAATAAACATTGATTTAGTCACTTATTCAGTTAAAAATTCTTTGAAAGTTTTCAACTATGATAAACACCTGGAGAAAGCTGGAGGGAACACTATTAAGTTATTTTAATCATTTTTTTTTGTTTTTTTTCTTTGAAATGTATCTTTTCTGGCATTTATGTAATTTATTAAGCTAATATTTCTGCTACAACTATGACTGCTAGTAAGAATAATTATTTGAGCGATCTGCACTAGAGACGATATATCAGTAAGAGTAAAACCAAGACAGAATCTATAAAGCCAAAGTAATTAAGTTGTTCATTCTATCAATTGAAGAGAAAATGCAAAGAAAAAAACGTATTTCCAAGTTTACATGGCATTGTCAATTGTATTATTTAAAGTGGAACTTGATATGAAAGTAACAAGTGATTAATTGGGTGGAGACAAAATTATGTGCCTTTCCGCTTTCTCTAGTAATATGTTTCATGATTTTTTTTTTTAATTCATTTGTGGGTTGATGTCAGCCATTGGGGTTGGAAACAAGATGGGGTCGGGAATAGGCCATTAGTATTTGACATTTGCTAATTGCATAAAATGATTGAAATGTGTGAATGTAGAATTGTTGGTATGACTGCTCTGGGTAGAAGAAATAAGACAGAACTTTTTTCTTACTATTTCTCTGGCTTTTTTTTCTACTGAGTCTATCATTTAACATAATGTCTGAAATTCTATGAACTTCCTAATGTCTTGTGTTATTTTCTCAAAGAGTCTTTGCTTATTTACTTGTCATTCATTTTCTTTTATTTTGTTTACAAAAGCATTGTCTGATTGTACAAGGCAATGATTTAAGGTGGCAGAAGAGGTGATCTTTGTATTTCAGTATTTTAGGCTATTTGCGCATAAGTGAACACAATGAATTCAACTGGAAATTGAGTTCGAATTCCAGTTGAATTTATTGCATTCACTTATGTGCAAATACCCTTGGGAAATGTATTAATCCATCTCTTTAACCCAGTTATGGGTTAAATAGCAGGACAGATTGGGTTCTATAGCCTTGGCTGGCAACCAGTCTAACGCAGAAAGCAATGGCAACCTACTGCGAGATAATCTTCTGCCCAGTCAGTTATGTCTTTTTCAAAACATGATTGCCCCAAGCGTGTATCACAGATGGCACAAAAATTTAAATATCTAGGAAGCATTTTAACAGAGGTTGGAAAGTGCCAAATTGAAATCTGAAAACCTATTTGGGATATAGGCAAAGATGCATTCCAAAAGCTAAGAGTATTAAGAAACAGAAAAACTACATTAGAAACAAAAAGTGTACTGAAGTGTTATGTGAAATCTGTCCTTGTATATGGCTGTGAATGATTTCAAATCTACTTAAAGATGAAGAAGAGACTTGACACAACAGAAATAATGTTGTACAGAAGGATGCTGAAGATATAATGAATAAAATATGTGAAAAATGACAATGTTTTAGAGAAAATGGAAACAAAAAGAAAACTTATATTTATTATCAAGAAGAGATAGGCGAGAATTCAAGGAAAATTTGATACTTACAGGACAGATTTTAAAGTAAGAAATACAGAGGAAAAAATGCATAATATAAATAGTGAGCTTGAATAAATGAATGGTAGAACAAGGTTTGGGACAAATAACAAAAAAAAAAATTTATTAAGAGCTACAAATACAGGAAAATGTGGAGAGCCATGATTATCTACATCCTGAAGAGACACTGCACATAAAGAAGAATATAAATATTAATTAAATGCATAATTAATGAGCTTGAGTAAATGGATGGTAGAAAAAGTTTTAGGAGAGATAAAAAGACAAAATTTATTAAGTGTATGGATGTTATGGCTATTACTGCTGGGTTGGTTCTTTCACCTAAACATCCAAGACTTGTTGAATATCTTTCCTCGCTGAAATAAATAGGCAAAGAGAAAAGAAAAGATACAGAGACCCTAGAGGTACAGTTTGGACACTGATTTTATTTTTTTGAATTCAACAACTTCTTGTTGGGGAAATTCCTTCCCGAACAGTCAGCACATCTTTACCAGCCAAAGTCCAACAGAAAAAGAGATAGAGATTATTTTTGACACCAGGAAGCCTCTCTTTTTGCACATGCATAAATTGTCTTTCCTATCAAGGACTCCTGGAAGATTTTTATGTTTATTTTATTTTGTAATTTTTAATTTTATTTTGTATTTTTATTTCATTTAGTGTTTTTTATTTTATTTCGTATTTTTACTCAGTTCCTACAAGAACTACAAAGTAAAGGAAAATGTGGAGAGCCATGATTGCCTACATCCTGAAGAGACACTGCATATAAAGAAGAATGTAAATATTAAGTGCATAATTAATGATCTTGAGTAAATGGATGGTAGAATGAGGTTTAGGAGAAATAACAAAAAGATAAAAATTTATTATGAGCTACAAAGTACAGGAAAATGTGGAGAGCCACGATTGCCTACATCCTGAAGAGACACTGCATATAAAGAAGAATGTAAATATTAAGTGCATAATTAATGAGCTTGAGTAAATGGATGGTAGAATGAGGTTTAGGAGAAATAACAAAAAGATAAAAATTTATTATGAGCTACAAAGTACAGGAAAATGTGGAGAGCCACGATTGCCTACATCCTGAAGAGACACTGCATATAAAGAAGAATGTAAATATTAAGTGCATAATTAATGAGCTTGAGTAAATGGATGGTAGAATGAGGTTTAGGAGAAATAACAAAAAGATAAAAATTTATTATGAGCTACAAAGTACAGGAAAATGTGGAGAGCCACGATTGCCTACATCCTGAAGAGACACTGCATATAAAGAAGAATGTAAATATTAAGTGCATAATTAATGAGCTTGAGTAAATGGATGGTAGAAAAAGTTTTAGGAGAAATAACAAAAAGATAAAAATTTATTATGAGCTACAAAGTACAGGAAAATGTGGAGAGCCACGATTGCCTACATCCTGAAGAAACACTGCATATAAAGAAAAATATAAATATTAATTAAGTGCATATAGATACTTGTTTGTTGTGATGTCAATGCTTGGGTTAGTTGAATGTACAGTTGTGGCTTATTTTGTTTTATATGACATCCTGAAGGGATCATGGCTCTCCACAAATTCTTATTTTTTGAAACTATTAGCAATGTTTGTCATGCCACTTTAAATAAGTTCATTTGGTTGGTTAATTCTTGTTTTCCTCTGCCTTTCTTGCTTTCAATATGTCTTTTGAGTATCAAGTTCTTCAAGCAATCTTTTCATTTATATTTTTATTAAAGCTTCCTTATTGCTCAGATGTGAAGCTATAGGGGAGCTGGTTAATTTTTCTTTGATTCGGCCTTGTGTTTTTTAACCAAACTCCCTGCAGCTTACAAGTTTTATGCAGAATTATCATCAGAAGGTTTTTCATCATCAAAAGGTTGGTAGTCAGTTGGAATGTGTGGATTAGTGTAGAAGACTGGAATAATAAAATATACATTTTGAATGTTAAAATATAAATTTATTAAAAAGAAAGAATAACATGAGTTATAGGAGTTAATGTGCATTGAGAAAGTTAAGGTATCAAGAGTTCTTACAAATGTTTGTAGTAGTAATTGTTGAGAGAGATTAGGAGAAAGAGAAATAGGACAATGTCTGAGTTGCTTGAATTTTGAAGTTACATTTTAAATGTGTGTCTCTCTTTCACTGCTCCCATCTCTCACTCTGAGGCCAAGAAGTTATTGATATGTTCTTTTGAATTTAGCACTGGATCGCTAAGTCCTTTCAAGTCTTACAAGTGGCTCCCATTGGTCAAAAATCATTTTAACACCTACTTGCAAAATCTGGTTTCGAATTTTTCTGACTTGTTTTTAAGCACATGGTCAATCCTTTTTTTTTTTATTTGGGTAAAACCAGGATTTCACACGTCATTGTGAATTTTTGAAAAACTGAAGAAGAGTCGATTTTAATTAATTTTTTATCCACTACAGATGTTCCATCAAATGGTATACTCAGCAACCTTCTGTAGAATCACATCTCTATTACCTCAAGTTTCCTGTGGGGAAATTGTCCAAATTCATTACCATATAGGAGGATTGATACTACAAAATTAGTACAGTATTCATGTTTTAACAAAATGTTCCTGTTTCTGTTTCTGAATACTTTAGTCTTTTAGAAAGTGAAAGTATTGAGAAATGTCGCAGACATAGTGAACGAGAACCACAGAATTGCAGAAATGCTGAGCAGGAATTACCTTATTCTTGATGGAAGAGAGTTTGTCTTGATCTGGTATGAAGGACTTTGATCTGAGAAACGTCTATAATGTCCTTGTGGCAAAGACAAAAAATACTAAATAAAATTAATAGCACAACAAGAACTGCTATGTGTATCAAAAACTTATGCTAATGATTCTTGCCTCTGCATCTGGTGTGGTCAATCAGAAAAATTGCTTCGTGACTAAGGGATGTTGCTTTTTTATTGATGAAGAGTTGCATTTTTTTGCAGATTGGTGATTGAAAATATGTTTCTGTTGCTGCGAGAGGAATATTGGATTTCTGTGCCCTTTTTTACTGCTACGTTGTTGGCTGGACTGTTCTCAAGAAATTTACAACTGAATTTCTTACTAGCACATAGATTTTGTACAGGAAAGCATCAGAGTTGGATGTTAAAAGGGTTATTTATTTTACTTATTTAATTTTATGTTATTTTGTCTGTTTCTGAGAAGGATGACACTGTGATGATCAATAGAAGTAAAGCTTTCTTACATCTTATCAGGCCTCACAAATTATTACAGACACAATGGATCTAATTTGAGTCACATTTAGATACTTGATAAAATTGAAAATCAGAGAAGACTAGCTCACCTGATTTAAGTATATTTCTGACTGACCCTATTTACATTCAATTAGTTAAATGCCATACACGATACATGCTTGGACAATGATTTCTCAAAGAAGATTTTCTCACAGTATGTTGCTATTACTCTCTGGTAGACTGGTTGCCAACCAAGAGTATAAAACCCAATCTGATCTGCTATTTAATCCATAGCTGAAGGTAAAAATAATGGATTAATGCCAGTCTTAAGGGTATTTGCACGGAAGTGAATGCAATGAATTCAACTGGAATTTGAACTCAGCTCTCTGATTTCTTATTCTGAGCCAATATCCACTGCACCACAATGCACATCTGTGGGTGTTCATTACTTCTATCAAATCCCATCACCATAATGCACATGTTTATCTGCGATGCATGTGCCTAGTAATTCTCTTATTAGACTGGGTGTAGTGATGGGTATACTGGGCTGTCTACATTCAAATTTTTGCATCACTTTGAAGGCATATTGATTTTTCGCTCAATGATATTTGTAAAACTTTTAAGTTTATAGCGATTGCTATGTTTTTCTTACCCACATTCGGTCCATGTCATTTACTCATCTGTGATTGGGTAATAAATCACTACTGTTCATGTATAGGACAATTTAGCAACCGCAGTCGCCTTTAATCTTTCGGCTCTGAAATGGCTCTTTCATATGTGTGTGGTGATTGGTTAATTTTTAGCCAATCACATATTTTTTATATAAACAGTTTTTCCTGTGCTTGCTGTTTGATCCACTCTCCTCTCATATAAGTGGTGACTTTCAGCAAGCTTGTCAGTAGATTAACAGGCAGGCTAAAGGACTTGACATAAGTCTCTTTCTACTCATATCTTACCTAACGCACACACAGACACAGAACTTTGTCTTCTGTCTGAACATTTTCACCAAGAACCTTTGAACTTTGAACTCTTGACCAAAATTTGTATCACTTACAATTACATTCAAAATCATTGTATTTTTCTTGTTATTTGTTCTTACATGAAAATCTATCTAACAATTATAACAAATCTTTTCAGCACAAGAAAAAACTTCCTTCATTTTACTTTGGTTGAAAAACAGTTAAAGGGGAACAACTCTTTCCTCTTACTTTATGTATACTACTATTACATGTTTTGTTTAATGTTGTATTTATTTGAATATACATATTTATTTATGTTGGTTACAAATTGGAGTTGTTGTCTTTATTTTTCTTGAATCGTATGTTGGATGAATCATAATATGAATTGTAAAGGACTAAAAATCCTCTTCAAGTTTAAGATGAATCTTTGTCATTTAAAAATCTTATTTTAAGTTTGTTGAAAGTAAAATAGTAAATATGTAAGATAATTTGGAAAACTTTTTTCACTAGTGAATCAGTCACTAGTCTTCCAAAAATAGTCTTCCAAATTACCTCATTTACTTACTGTTTTACTATTTTTATTTTTTTGCTACCAAAAAGATTTTATCTCAGCAAAATCTATATTAGTTAAACAGAGCAAACTTTATTTTAAATATTGCACATTTTAAAAATAGAATATATACTTGAAGATCATCAAAAATGAGTAGAATAAGAAAAAGATCTGCCACATCATGAGGAAAGATCTTGGAAAATCGGACACTCAAAGGACATACTGAAGGCAAAAGGGACATGTTGACTAGAAAATGGAAAAATACTAATACTAGAAACTGACAACAGTTTTAAAAAGATGCATGATTATTACTATATAGTGGGTTGTTTATCTATTCTTTTTCTAGTTAGTAATAGGAGTCCGTTCTTGTGAAGGGTAATTGTATATTGTTGCAGGTTAACGGAATTTGGCCTTGTGGTAGATAGCCCACTATAAGTCATAAAATGATTATAAAATCAAGAAAAGCAATTTAAGTAGAAAATATAATTTATATATACACATATCAATTAATGTTTTTACAATTAAAGTAATACTTGAATATAAGTCCAACGGAGGTTAAAATGTTCATGGCATATAATAAGCTGAAAGAGATAATTAGTGCTTAGGAATGTGAGGAGCGGAGGTATGTGAGGAATGTCTTTGAAGTAGTCACTTCTTAGGTCAGTAAGTACTTTTGAGACAGTGGAGAAGGAAAGAGACAAGCATAGTAGCCACTCGACTTAAGTCAAGGGGAGACACTGGTTACTCTCACCTGTCTGTCTGTCGGGATCTTGTCTGTATCCACTTTTTATATCTGCTTTTTGGATCAAAAGCAGCGCATTTTGGGATTTCATACTTGGATTTGATTCTGGGCTTCCCATTGGCTGGTAAATAAAATTCGTGTAGGCTTGCGAAATGGAAATTTGATATTTGATTAATTTTTATTTTTCAACCGGAACTTTTGTTCATTTGATTTCTGGTCATTATAGAGCAAACATGGTCCCTCGCTTTTGCTCGGTATCACTACAACTACAATGTTTTACAAGTCTTAATATTACATATGTGTAGAAGTTGCCTCTACTGATTTTTAATGAGCCTCAGTACATAGTTTTGTTTTGTTGTGTTTTCTGCTTTTGTTTTTGCTGTCTTTTTTGTTTTCATTATTGTTTTCATCCTTAAATTAAAATGCTGAAAACTTTTTACACACATTTAGACCAAAGCTATATACCAAAGATTATACAATGCTGAAGATTGTCATTTAGGAAAGCAAAAAAGTTATGGCTATTTGAGCCATAGGAGTGAGTTCTTTGCTCAAGTTAAAAAAGACATTTATTATTTACAATGATAAGGTTAGAAAAATATATCACCACCAAGTTTGAACATTTTAAATATAAGTTTATTTAACAAAGCAAACCTCATTAAAATCTACATGTTGTTAATGTTCTAGCAGTAAATTTATTCCATCATGATAAACTGAGATCACTGGAGTCGATATACTGCTGGAAGGCATTTTAACCTGATCTGTATTGGTATATATCTACTGGTACATATATGCATCTAATGTCCATAAAAAAGTGATAATCAGTAGGTGATTGATAAAATTGATAGAAAAAGTGGGGCAGGGACGATGCAGGAAAGGTTTCTTTGTGATTTAGCACTGCTGGTCAAAATAATTATAACTTTTAAGCAAAATTTTTAACTTAAAAGAGATTGGCTATGCTAGTATGAGAAGGCTGAAAAATACAATCATGGATAAGTCAATTTCATCAAATTGGTGGATGTTTTATGATCCTCATATTTTTTTGGCAGTAATCCAGATGTAGGTCTGCAGAGCTGAACAAAATGGATATTATAGAATCAACACTTAAATTTGAGTTAAATAATTGCTTTCCCACAAAATATAACTCTTTTCTTTGATACCCTTTAAAATGATAGATGTAAATATACTCCTGTACTGTCATGTAATTTTACCCAAATACCCACTCCCGACAAAAAAACAAAAACAGTTGCATTAAGGTAATGCAAAAATGATCCTTTTGTTCCAACTTAATAAGAGACAAAACATTTAAAAATGTTGTTTTTGTTTTGATAATTATTAACATACTATTATCAGCAAGTTACTGTGTTAGACTGCTGATGTTATCACTTATTGCATCTTTAGATATAACTTTGGCTTAATTTAGAAGAGGTTAACTGCAAAATGAGTTGGAGAAAAATACTTTTCAATGGGTAGGATATGTATAGCTTTGGCAATTTATACTGGGTGTTTTCTAAATATTTATCTGGAAAAGGAAATAACTAGGTGAAGGATGTGAAGGTCTTCCTTATAAAAAATCTTTTTATAAATTAAATAAAAGAGAATGAAGAGAGCAAAACAACAAGAACAATAAAAAGAAATAAATTGAATAAGAAAACTCAGAACCAAATAATAAAAAAAATCTCAGGTGTATAAAAATAGAAATGATTGAAGAGAAGTGATGACTCACTGTGCAAACATTTCAGATTCTGCTGTGCTGAAAATTGTACAAGGATTGTTCATATGAGTTATTGTCCTTGGCCAAAAGAGTTGTTTGGTTGTCTGCTCTTGTCACTCAGAGACAGAAAAAGCAGAATTTTCCCTTATGCTCATTTATTGTGGATATCAAATGAGTTTGTAACATATGGACTGTTTTTACAAATGCACTCTAATAATAGAAATGGTAGGAGTAAAACACTTTGGGATTTTGAAACCCGAAAAGATAATTTTATTCAAATTGGCTATCAGTCAGTTGAGTGCCATACGTGATACACGCTTGGGCGATCATGTCTTCACAGAGACATGACTGACTGGGCAGAAGATTATCCCGCAGTAGGTTGCCATTGCTTTCTGCGGTAGACTGGTTGCCGACCAAGGCTATAGAACCCAATCTGTCCTGTTATTTAACCCATAACTGGAAGGAATAGGTGGATTAATAGCTTTCCCAAGGGTATTTGCGCGTAAGTGAATGCAATGAATTCAGCTGGAATTTGAACACGGCTCCCCGATTTCTTGTTCCGAGCCGATATCCAATGCACCACAACGCACATCCTCAAATTGGGTATAATTATCAAAAATACTGACAAAAAATATGTTCAACAAACAAGTGAAACTACTGGAGAAGATAAAAAGATATTTTAATTTCTTAAATACTATTTTTATTTACAAAACAAAATAAATGTCTTAAAAATCAAAATTGATAATATCTTTAAAGTGGCATATATTTTCTCAAGCTATTCATTAAGTTATTAGTACTAAAGGTTTAAGCTGTCAACTGTTTTAAAATGCATAATTTGCTTGAAATTTCACCAAATAAGAACAACAATCATTTTTACCTTAAGTTTCCTTGTTTTGCTACGTTCTGCAAATTGACAATCCAGCTGTGAAAACATTGGTAACAATCCACTCATGCAACATAAGTAGAGCCACAAAGAAGATAAACAGCAGTCAATGAACAGTTAAATGCCGCAGAGTCTTGTTTAATTATATAGCACAATGTAAACATGAGAAAAAAGGCTTGATTGCATTTATTGATTAGTGGAATTAGTATTTTTTACATATTTAAGAAAGATAGGTTAATATAGGTTAATTATATTAGTAATAGTGGTATATGTACTGACAACACAGTACATATAAAGAAATAGAATCCTTCTACTCCATACTTGATTATGCCAAGGCATTGCAAATCACAAGAAATCAAAATTATCATGGGAGACCTGAATGCCAAAGTTGGCCAAGAGAGAGAAGGGGAAATGGTCAGCAATTTTAAACTAGGATACCACAATAGCCATGACCAGATAATAACCAATACTTGATTCCAAGAGCACCCAAGAAGACTATAAACATGGAGAAGTCCAAGAAAAGAAATTAAGAATCAAATTGATAATATTAATATCTACAAAAGACTCAGAAATGCAATCCTTCACTACAAAGACTATCCAGGTGCTGACTGTGGAAGTGACCACCTACCAGTTGTATGCAAACTAAGGATAAAACTAAGGCAATTAAAGTAGCCTAACACAGCTTTAAAACTGCAGTACAATAGACTTGTGAATGACCCAAACCTACAGGAAATGTTTTTGAAGAGCATGAAAAAGATATACAAAGGACGAATTGACAATGAAAGCTAAAAATGGGATGCACTAAGAGTAGCTCTAGTGACATCAGCAAATGACATCGTCCCAAAGGAAAAAGCATGTTGGAAGAAAAACGAGTTGATCACTGAAGTCTTGACCTGATGCAAAAGTGACAAAAACAAGATATGGAATGGAAAGCAAGAAAATACACAAGGAAACAAGGAGAAAATGCAGACAGGCTAAAGAAATATGGCTCAAAGACAAATGCACCAAAGTAGAGAGACTGAGCACGACAAATAATGGTGATATGCATAAAAAATAAAGGAACTAATAGGACAAAAGACCTGTTCAGCAACAGGATGTATAAAAGCAAAGGATGATACACTCATAATAGAAAAAAGAAAAAATATATGAGCTGTGGTAGTCTCTTCCATGACAAGTGAGAGCAACCAACAATACACAAAAATACGGATAAACCAGAAATATTAAAAACTGAAGTGGAATTGCTCATGGTCAAATTGAACAGAACAAAGCAGCAAGACTCTTTGGGATTTTAATAGAAATGATGATAACCTTAGAAGGATTTGATGTAGTCAGGCTCACAGAAATAATAAATAAAATCTACAACAGAAGCAATATACCAGAAGACCTAAGCAGATCAATTTTCATAGCACTCTCTAAGAAGCCAAATGCAAAAGAATGTGAACTCTTCTGAACAATCAGTTTAATGAGCTACATAACAAAACTAATCATCTGGATTCTGATGAACAGAGTGTGCAGCAAAATTGGCCGAGAAATAGGACAAGAACAGTGTAGCTTCATTAAAGATACCAGAATGAGGAATGCAATATTCATGCTCAGAATGCTATCTGAAAAATCAATACAAATGCAGAAGGATCTTTATCTGTGCTTTACTGACTATGCAAAGGCATTTGAAAAAGTATGCCTCAAAGACTTGATGCTCAACAACCTTGAAATGTTCGGAAAAGGTTTTAGGATAATCAAGAATCTATATTGGCAGCAAACCATCTGTTTACAAATAGGAAGTGAATTCAGCTGGTATACAACAATAATAAGGGCATAAGACAAACATGTTTTTTCACTGGATCTAATCAATGTATACAGAGAAAAATTTATGAGAGAAAATCCTTGCCAGGATTCATCATTGGCAGTCACAGTCTCAACAATGTAATGACATGGTGCTGGTAGCAGAGACAAAAAAAGGAAAATGCATAACCTCCTACAGAAGGCAGCAAAAGAAAGCAAGAAGAAAGGACTGAGCATAAACTTCAAGAAAACAATGTATGGTCATCAGTAAAAAGAAGACCTCAAAATGCCAACTACAGGCCAGAGAAACTAAAATAAAACAAATAAAGAAATTTAAAGACCTGGGAAGTATGCTGACAGAGGACAGAAAGTGTGATGTTGAGATCCAAAGATGCATTGGCATGGCCAAGGACACATTTCAAAAGCTAACCAGAATACTGAAAGGCAGAAAAATCTCATTGAAACAAAGAAGAGAGTACTAAATTGCTATGTGATATCTGTACTTCTGTATGGAAGTGAATGTTAGACACTCTCATCAAGGATGAAGGAGAGGCTTGAGGCAGCAGAAATGTGGTTTTACAGAAGGATGCTGAGGGTACCATTATTAGCAATGATGAGGTGTTGGAGAGGATGCAGATGAGAAGAAAACTCATATTTTAGGTCAGGAAGAGACAGATGAGGTTCCTGGGACCCATAATGAGGAAAGAGGGCCTGAAAAATTTAATACTCACAGGACAGATAAAAGGAAAGAGAGCCAGGGGAAATCAATGTGAGACCTACTTAATAGACCTGAGCAAATGGATGGCAGAGTGGGTTTTGGAGAGATACCAAGTGAAAAAATATTGAGGTTGACAAAAGACAGAGCCAAGTGGAAGTCCATAATTGTTTACGTTCTGAAGGGGCATGGCACATGAGATGAAGTAGATGGGTTTAGGAGCTATTATAACATCAAGCCTAAATATTAATTTATTATAATTAGGTGCATTCCTATATATATCTAGTAGACCCTCCAATTTGGGTGAAAATGATAGCGTAATAAATTACTTCATCAACTAATGTAATAAATTATTTCTAAAAGTTCTTGAGATTACATTATTTGCATAAAAACACATCCATTGAATTTATGTGGGTTTTTAGGCACAATAATTTAAGAGAAATATTTTTCAAAAAAAAAAACACTCTCAAGCTGAACAACAGGTTCAAGCTGAGTTATACACATTCACTAGTAATTTCATAGGAAGAACTGTTTAGTTCATCTAAATTTAGTCAAGTAGCAAGCTGGTAATGTGCCTTTTGAACAAAGAAAACATTTAAAGAGTCCTATATATATATATATAAATTAATGGAGCACTTATAACAGTTATGCAGAAGCAAGACATAGGCTGATATCAGCAGATAATGTAGTAGTTTCTATGAATAAATAAAAGAAAACCTCAGGTCATCATCCCAAAAGGAGTGAGAAACAGACAAAAAGATACATATGACAGTTGTTCATTCATCAATGTAAATAAGTAATTCAGTGTTTACACTACAACTTTCAAGCATTTGAATTTTATAAAATAAGCTGCTAGTTTGAAATATCTGTTGAACCAAATACCAAAATAAATTCTCTTGTTAAAATTTTATATGTGGATTGCATATTTGCTGTCATTATTCATGGGATTTTATCAATCTTGGTAATCTGCCAACTTTAGTTTTGTGTGATTTCCCATGTTTATGACGTAACTCTGAGCTTGATAATTCTTCTAACTATTCTGCTATTGTTATATTAAGCGTATGGTGGCAGAACAAAGAAGAAATGATGGAGGTTTTGGAAATAAATAATTTTATTAACAAACAATACAATAATTGGTAAATTGGTGTGAATGTCACTCATTAAAAGAAAGAGATAAGTAGAGCTATAAAAAGGCATCCACAGAGGCATAAGGTAGAAGAGGGAGAGTGAGTTGTGAATTACTGAGGTGATGGCCTTTAGCAGGTGCTTTATAGATATGGGAGGTCTGTCAAGGCAAGCATTGTGAATCATGGCTGGTCTGCAGACTGACTGCTCAAAAAATCCCTTTGATGGGTTTTTATATTCTTTTCTTAGGCTCAGATCTGCTTCAATTTTTCTTTGTTTCTTTAGGTGAGAGTGGGTACTATTAGTGAAAATTCTGGATTGCATATTTCTTTGGATATATATGGGAAATGGTAGCTATGTGCACAGACTATGTGCAGTTAATGAAGTTTAGTTCAGCCTTGGGTTTCAGAGTGTTTACATCTAGCCAGTGGTGGAAAATTGTATCTCATGAATCAGAAGATCTGGTTTTAGGGAGACTATAACACTGTTCTCCAGAATGTCACTAGACCAGTTACTGAAATAACTGGGAGACACCTGTAGCTGTAGTGATAAATCTGGTGTTATGACCAAAGATTCTTGGTGTTTAGGTTCTTCTTCTTCTATGTGCCCTGTCCCTTCAGGACATAGGTGATTATGGCTTTCCATGTTTCCCTGTCCCTGGTGGCTCTGAGCATGCCTTCTCCTGTTACACCATGCAACCTTCACGCCATCATCCACTTGATTAGATCCTACAAATATGTTATTTGTTGCTTTCCCCTGTCTCTTTTCCCCTCTATCTGGCCTGTTAGTATCAGTTTCTCCAAGTCCTCTTTCCTCATTGCATGTCACAGGAACTTCAGCTGTCTCTTCCTGATGCTTAGTATTAATTTCCTACATTTAGTGAATGGGGAAAGGATCCTATACCTGGCAATGCAACTGTTGTTTCTGACTGTCTAACTTTAGTAAATAAATTATCTTGCCATATAGGGTGCAATATTGAGGTCTTGAGACTTTTTAATCATAGACATTTATTAATTTCAAAGCAGTACAAAATCCTAATCATCTTTAAATTAGAATGTTCTGATTTCAATGCACTTGCTGTAGCACTCCAGCCACTTTGTGAAGGACCCAATGGAAGATATCAAAGATGAAGGTGCCTATGACTCTTGTCACAGCCTCCTACTTTTCAATTTAAAAAAAACATCCTGGAGGTTTACCTTCAACCAAAAGTCACAGTGAGCAAAGTCTGAACGGTAAGAAGGATCGGGACAATTTTGAATCTCATCTCTGTCAACATAAAACTTTATTGTGTAGTGATCTTCCAAATTGTCTCCATATTCTGAATGCATTCTACAAACTAATCAATTGAAACAAGAAATGTTTAGTGGGGTGTCTTAAAAAGTTGTTAAAGATGTCTCCTTCAATCTGGAATAACAAAAATTGGCAGGTTAACTTATTAGATGGATAATATACTAAAATTAAAATAATCTAGGGCAGTTATAAGTGCTTAAAAAGTATCCAACTTTCTTGAATGCACCTTGTATACAATTATAGCTAAAACAAAACATCCACTGGATTCTCAAAAAGAATTTTGAAAATATCTACCTAATGCAGTTTTTAATATTTCTAAAAGTACATTGGTAGCCTTTGGAAGGCTTCTGTACATTTTTAAAGTTCATATGGTACTCAATATATGACAACTTTATATGATCTTAGCTCTTTTGAAACATAGTAGTTAAATGTGGCCTGCTGAATTTGGAGTCCAAAACATAGCTTATCCAGAAACACACAGGAATCTCTATATTATATGTAAAACCCTATCTTCATTTTCCTTGAAATTTTTCTGTGTGGGACATGTATAAATATATGTAGTTTTGTCTATATTTTAGTGGTATAAATGTATCTGAAAACAAAACATGTTTGTTACATTTTTTTCCTTTCAACCTTTTCTGTTCTGTCCATGAAATATGGTGTTATGATATATTGGATATAATAATTCCCATAATGGGGTAAATGAAATGGAAAAATAAACTCTTCTTTCAAGTGCTTCCAATTATAACTGATGATTCTCTTTTTCTAGGTTTTATTTCAATGACAAATCACTATTCTTAAAACCATTAAGCCTGTTTTAAGTCATATAATTAAATATTGTTTCAGTTCCTTCCACTTTCTAAAAGCAGCTGTGAGGCCCTGTTTAAATTTAACAGAATTCTCAGTACTTGCATTCCCCAATATAATGACTGAAACCAAGGGTATATCTGAATTGTATTGATAATTCTGATATATATAAATTAATGATAGTGTAGAGACATAGTCTTTAGAGGTGTGCTTGAAATGTCTGGAAGTAAATGAATGTAAAACAAAAAATACTTTTGATAAAGGCTTAAAATAAGGCTGCAAGAATGCTACAAAGCTGTAACATGAGGGAAAATAGAAAATCAGGTATAGCAGAGCACATACTGAGAGAAAAGGGAAACCACTACATGTAGTACAATGAAGTTAAAATAATAGAGAACACCACCGAAAATTACAAAAACTTAAGGAATCAGCATATATACCAAGCAACAAAAACATTGTAAGTCAGCCAAGCATATAAATGAATACAATATGGGAACCAGTAATATGGAATGTGAGAGAAAAACAATTACAAGCAACAAGATTGTAACATGAGCTCTGGTAAACAATGGTTACTGAGACATTCAGCTTATAACCCCCCAAAATTCATACACTGATGTCCACATGACTGTGTAGATAAAAGCATTGATTTGATCCAGTGATTTGACCCAAAGAGTTGTGAATTCAATACCTGGCTATAGCAGAGGTGAACAAAATATTAGAGATTTGAGTTAAAGAGAGATAACTGACATCTGGAAGAAGCATGACTAGTGGAACTAGAACAATCTACCCTGGTTAACTAAATAAAGGGTTCAGTTCAGAATGTCAATCACCTGAAGAAGGCTGAAGCATACAATGGTCAAAACATTGTGGACATGGCAACAAAAATGAAGACAACAGTTCAAACAATGTAAATAGTGTAAATACTTTTGATACAAAATATTATTTGTACAGGGGAATGAAAAATTACTCACTTACTTTTTTTTATTCTGTTATTATAAATTACTATTTAGTCAGAAAATAATTTTTCATTTTTGTGGTACTTATTTTCCCAATTTCTTACTTTCATGTGCTGTACCCCTTCACAACATGGGTGATCATGACTCTTTAAATATTCTTGTCCCTTGTGGCATTAGCAGGTTTTGCCCTGTTCTGCCATCTATTCACAGAAGCTCATTTGATAGGTAGTTTGCTGCCTCCCACTATCTCCCTGGTTCTTAGTATATTTTGTGAGGGTTGATCTTCTAGGAAACTCTAAACAACCAATACCAGACTTGCATTATATTTTAAGCCTCCTGTTGGAAATTTTACTGATGAAAATATTTAGTTAAAATCAAAATCACAAAAGACATTAACATGAATTTATTTTCCATGGATGTGCATTTACTGTAGTGAAAGAGGAAATTCAAATTCAGACTGAGTTTCTGGCATTTACTTTCACACAAATACTCTTAAGAATGGTATATATCCATTCCTGCTAGATATGGGCTAAATAGCAGGTGAAACTTAAAGTTCTTTAGCCTTGCTTGGAAATCAGTCTAGGAGAAGGACAACTCTTTCTATAGAAACCACAGCAGCAACCCTCAAGCATGGTGAGAGAATGTGGCCTTATATTTCACAGAGGAGTCTAATAGCAGGAAGCAGAGAAATTTACATAAATGATTTTAAATGTTGTCTTCTTTAATGGAGAATCTTAGGTTTATATCTTACACAAAAACAAAATTGTATTATTTGTAGTATCTTTATCATCAGTCATTTTCAGTAATGATATTTTTAATATTATTTCTACATAAGCTTTACTTTGAAATAAAGTAGACAGGTGACAAGACTGGGGTTATTTTATTTGGGTTTTTCAAGTCTATAATTTAAAGTTAACTATGCTATTATTTGAAGATGTTCTCACTTCACTTTCAAAATGATCTTGACTGTTTTTCATTTAGCTTGTTTGACTTTGAGGTACTGGTCATCTTGATCAATGATGTAAATATTCTTTTAGAGTAGAATTGATTTCATTTTCTTTCATGGTACAGAAGTTGAGAACATTTCTTGAAATATTTTTAATGTTATCTGAGGGACCGTTCTTAAGAAGTGTATTATGTTTCCCACAAGGTTTGAAAGTTGTAAAAATGTTTCCAGTCTAAAAAAAAATTTCTAAAAAAATGAGATTTTAATTTTTTTCTTTTTCAATGAAAAAAAGAAATATTAAAAGGTTGAATAGATATGTTGTGTTTATGCAATGAAAAGTTTCACTGAATGCAATACACAAAATTTACATCCTACATTTAACTAAGTCAGTTAAGTGCCATATGTGATACACGCTTTGGGTGATCATGTCTCAAAAGAGACATGACTGACTGACTGTGCAGAAGATTATCCCACCGTAGGTTGCCATTACTTTGTGCGGTAGACTGGTTGCCAGCCAAGGCTATAGAACCCAATCTGTCCTGTTATTTAACCCATAACTGGAGAGAAGAGACGGATTAATACCTTTACCAAGGGTATTTGCGTATAAGTGAATGTAAGGAATTCAAGTGGAATTTGAACTCAGCTCCCCGATTTCTTGTTTTGAGCTGATGTCCACTGCACCATAAATGTGTATAACTGACTTATAATTGTAAGCAATCAGATAACTTTCTTCATGCTTGGTGCTAGTGCCTCATTTTGCACATCATGTCTTAAGTCATTCCTTTCTAGCTTTCCTATTTTTCTTTTTGCCAACTCTTATTTAATTCAATTCTTTTTCCTTAAAGAATGATTTTATTTGCTAAACTGAGCTTAATATACAACAGAACCAAATAAAGAGAGGAACATTGTGCCAGCCTAGAAAACTCAACTTTTTTATTTGGCTTCTCAAGCCAATTTCCAGCAACATTGGAATCACAAAATACTATTATTTGTTTGAATTGTTTAAAAGTGATTTTATTTACCTATTTTATGATATAAAATTTTATTAATTAAACTTTGACCTCAAATTTTATGTAAAGAAACTATCAATAAAAAAAGAATGTCCACTAAAACATTCTGATGCAAATTGCTTAAAAAAATCTGTAAAACTAATAAAAGAAATGGTTTAAGGGTTCTAGAAAAACCAAAGAATATTCTAAAAGACTCAGTGTTCAGTTTAGAAGTGTTGTTTCAGAAAAGCAAGTTTTGTAAGTTTAAAAATTAAAAACATTGGTTATAGCTTTGACCTCCACCTTCCTTTTGAAGCAACAAAAGAAATATGGTATTATTAATATTAAATAAAACAGTCTTGTATAACTATGAAAAATACAACTGGGAGTAAAACATTTAGATTTTGCTCAGTTAGTCTTGCACCTCATTCCTATTTGATGTATTTTTGTCATCTGCACTAAGCTGAAAACTTTCCACACTCTCTCTAACAAATGCAATAGGTTTTGGTTTAATGAAACATTGATAAGCCAAATGTTAAAGAACAAAATAAAAATATGTAATATTTGTGTCTATTTATGCAAATATGAAGTTACTTTAAAAAGGAAAAACTGCTATAAAAAATGCTAAAATTCATTGTCCTGATGTATTCAAATAAAATCTACAGTGTATATATAAAGTTGGTTGCTTGTTCATGTGTACATGCATACAATACTTAAAATCCTTTACTCAAAATAACTGCTACTTTTGCCTAAGTGGTTGACCAACAGCATATCTGTCGTGTCTTTACCAAGTCAGTGGATTTTGTGATGAATGTGAAATGAAAATGACTCTCTTTTCTTAACTGTTTTCAAATTCGCGAGCCAGTGAGAAAATCTATTTTTGACCAACAGAAAAAGAGATTGGCTCTGAGCTGAAGAAAAGTTCAAGGCAAATGAGGAAGTATTCCAACCAACAGAAAAAGGCAGCGACTTACAAACTGAGAGAAAGTAACAAGCTGATGTCAACTCAATTTTTAATATAAACAGAGAAAGTTGAATCAAAGAGACAAGGAAGCAGAGATTAAAGAAGACACTTGTCACAATGTAGCAAGAAAATAGTCAGGCAGCCCACATTGACCAGCATTCAACCCTCTCACTTTCTCTCTTGTGCTACTTTTTTTATCTCTCCTTCTTCCTCTTCATCTACTCAATGTACACAAAAAGAAAGAGCGGAACAAAAATGTTACCACTATTTGTTGATATACACAGCAAAACATAGACTTATCTTTTTCTGCACAAATCACATTTCACTAAAACAAATGAATTTCAGATTCTTTGACCTCTTTACAACTCTTTTTCTTAGAACATTTTTACAGTTTAATAATTTCATGCATACAAATTGGATGTTATTCTGCTCGATAAATATTCTTATTTATACAAATGAGACAGTTTTATCATTTTAACCTTCTGATAATTATAAATTGTAATGACCTTTGTTGTGTTTGGTACAAGGCCAATTTGATAAGCATAATCAAGGTTCCTACAGTTTTACTTAACAGGGATAACTGATATGGTCAGTCAGCTTTTTACAACAAATTTCTTATTAATTTCCAGTATGTTTTTTTGTGATTGTTATGAGCAATTGTTTTTTTGATAGCATTTAACTTGCTTTATTATTCAAGTAAAGCCATTTTCTGCTCTGAAACTAGGATCTTGGAATTTTAAATTTTAGCTTCAAGAATAAAGAAAAATAATTAAAACAGTTTAAGAAATGTTTATTTTTTAAGTCATTTGTAATCAATTTATTTATCGTTATTTAATGAATTTATTTAAAGAAAAGAGCAAACATTTTATTAAAATAAAGAAGACACATTATAAACATTTTGACTTGAATAAAAAGATGAATTTCTTGTTCTTCATATATTCTTTTTTAAGATGCTAACTAAAATGATATATATAAACATTTTCATATTTTATCTGGAGTATTTTATGAAATATGAAAATAAATGCAGATATAACTTAACGAAAACTTTATTCAACTTAAAATGAAGTGTGGCGCCTACTGAATTTATTAAATACAGAATATGTATAAGAGGAGATACTTTTACCCTACTGGTTATTTGTAGGGAACTCATTTCACTGACCCTGTCTACTGTAGGTACTTTCAGGACATTGTGGTGATTTGCAGTCAGCAGCTCCCTCTGATATTGACTTGTTTGAGTTTGTCCCTTGATTGTTTTGCATGACCTTGAAGTATAAACTTTCAACTTGAAGTATTTCTGTATTCTTTGATGTGTAAGCCAATTTGTGTCAAAATTTGAAAAAGTGGTTGTTTCAGAGTGGATATATTTTTAAGTGCTAACTCTTCGTCAGAGCTAAAGCCATGTTGGTCCATTTATTCTGGTAGCATTTCTGTGTCTGATTTCTTTGAAGGTGGGTATACTCCTTCAGGAGCCAAATCCTTTAATGACACAGTATCTCATCTTCAATCTAAGAGCTAGATGACTGTCTAATTTGGGTTTACTTGTGTAAATTTGACATCATTTACTAGTGGGTCATTTTACTGTCAAACATGCCATCTTAGAAGGACTGTACTAGCTTGTGAAATCCATGAGCAAAGTGAGGTTCTTTGTAAAATTCTATGTTGAAATAGTAGAAACCTTTTGTGTGGTGTTGCATTTGTTGTGGTGCACAGCAGGGTTTGAATCGCATTCAGAGATTCTCGGAGGAGGTTTTCCCAGTCAGTGATTGAGCAGATTCGATTTGCGGCAGCCAACAAAATGGTTTTTAAAATAATAGCATTGTATTTTTTGCACTGCCCATTGCCTTGGGTGTTATACAGCATCGTCTCAGTTACAGTGAAGACATAAGGAGATGGCCAAATTTTTATTGAATTTGGCCTTGTGTTATACATGACTGAACTACCTACAGCTTACACGTTTTATTCAGAATTATCATCAGAATTATCAGAAGGTTGGTTGTTGGCATGTTGGAATGTGTGGAATAGTGTGGAAGAATAAAATATACATTTTGCATTTTAAAATAGAAATTCATTAAAAGGAGGAATAACAGGGATAGGTAGCAGTTAAAAGTTCAATGAGAAAGTTAAAGGTATCAAGATTTGTAGAAAATGTTTGTAGAGTATATGCATATGTATGTATGTAAGTGTTTGTTTGGTAGGAATGTCTTTGGATGGAGAAGAAGTAAAAGGAATCAGCACATGAAAAAGAAAGAGAGAAAGGACGAATGTCAGATTTGACAGTCTGCTTTGAATGAGTTATAATAGTATCCAAATAATAGTTTTCATTTTGTTTTGCTGTATTTGTTTTTTTGTTTTTTTAGTCCTCATGGGTTGAAATGTGTTTCTGTAATTGTTGTCAATTTTTTTCATTAAGCATCTTGTTTGAAATCTATAAGAGTAGGTATGTTTAGTTTTTCCATATTTCAAAGGTCACAATAAAAGAAACGTAAGAATACATAGAAAATTGAAACAATTTTCAAGACAAAAATGAAATTGTTTTTTTTTTTGGGTGGGGGATTTTTTTTATAGGTTTAAATATTTGAAGTTGTCAGGCTGCTTGTTTCGTTAAAAGTGTTTGTAGTTTCGATGTTGAGTGGAGTTTTTCTTTTTTTCTTTTTTTTTTTTTTGAAATTCCGTTATTCTCATTAAAGGCTGAAAATTTATTGGCATAAAATTTAAAGTTAGAATTTTTGGGGAGTCTTGAAATTTGATGAAGTCAGGAAAGAAATGTATATTATTCAATGAAAGTCGTAAAACAGTTTGATAAGGTTGGTTTCATAAAATTTAAACCATTTTATTTAAATAAAATGGGTATATTTTTAGGTACTTATCTTTGGAGCTTGAGAGTATGTTGAAATTTTCCAGTTGTTGGTAGAGGTTGATATTGTATCAGCATATAATTTGACAAAAGGGTTTATTCACACGTGTTTTACTTTTTTCTTTTTTTTTTTTCTTTTTAGGCGTTTGTGGTAGTATGAATTTTTCCACTGCATGTTTTTTGCTGGGTTTGGACTTTGGGAATCACCAGTGAAGAATTCATCCTTCCTTTCATTTAGGTTTTCTTTTTCTGTGTTGGGGTTTGCCAGTTAAGAAGATGGGTGCATGTTCCTTGGACTTTTGGGGGTCACCAGTGAAGAATTCATCCTTCCATTAGGCGTTCTTTTCTGCATTGGTCTGGGGTCACCAGTGAAAACATGGGGTGTGTGTTCTTTTCAACCATCGGGGGTTACCAGTGAAGCTATAGGGTGCAACATGACCTTATCTCCAGGTCGAATTGAAGTTTAAATTACATTTTAGTTTTGTCTTTCTCGCTGTTTCCATCTGGCTCTGACTGATGCTGATCAAAGTTCTTTTATTGTAATCTAGATTTTTTGCACCGGCTCACAAAGTTCTTTTTGGTCTTGCAAGTCATTTCCATTGGTCAGAAAATCAGTTTAACACCTACTTGCAAAATCCAGTTTTGAGTTTTTCTTTAAGCACATGGTCAATCCTTTTTCTATTTGGGAAAAACCAGGATTTCACATGTCATTGTGAAATTTTGTGAAAGTGAAGAAGATTGATTTTAATTCTTAATTTCCTATCCCACACCAGCATTCCCTTATCTATTGAGAATTTACCTAAGTTGTTCTGACATAAATGATGTTCCTTGGTCTGAATCAATATATACTCAGACTAATAAAAGTTTGTGGGGGAACCAACAGCACAGACATTTATTATTGAGTTTGTGGATGTATCTGGGCAAGGATATGTAATCAGTTATTGGGAATATTCATCGATTATAATAAATAGGTATTGGTTTCTGGTGTCTGATTCTAGGAGATTTAGTCTTTCAAAGAGTTGAGTGGCTTTTATAAGGACTAATTATGTAGGGTTTGAAGATCATTGGAACTTGGCATATCACTGCTAACTCTTGGTATTGTGTCTACCACAGCATTTTCTTTGCCAGGACGGTACATAACATTGAAGGAGAAACAAGAGAGATCAATCTTCCATCATGCTATTTTTTGTTTTTTTATTATTACTTCTTGATTTGAAATTAAGCATAAACTGATTTTTAGTCAGTTATGAGTGTGAAGTGATGTCTTATTTTTTTTAATGCCTCTATGATGGCATAGGTTTCTTTTTTTATGGTGGAGTGTTGATTTTAGAACATGATGGGGGACCTTAGAAAAAAAAACAATGGGCTAACTATTTTGTCACAGTGACAGCAATGGCATTCAGATGTATCTGTTTCCACAACCAGTGGGGTTGCAGGGTCTGTCATGGAATTTGCCATCTTATTTCTGTTTTTTTAGGGGAATTATTACCTTGTACCAGTGGACGTATCTTCTCTGAAAAAGAAGAAACCTGCTGTAGGTAATGCATAAGCATGCTCATAGCTTACTGAATTACTCACATGTTGACTGGAACTGACCTTCCAAATCTTCTTATCTCTTGTAGCTCTTAACAACCTTTCTCTTGTTACCCCTCCCAAACCCAGCCCTGTCAACCATTTGCTCAAGCCTATCAAGTATATCATCCATTGTTTTTCCCTGTCTCTCTCTCTGTCCTGTAAGTATCAGATTATTCAAGCCCTACTTCCTCATTACATGTCTCAGAAATGTCAAGTCTCTCTTCTTGATGTTATGTATGTTTCCTTTTCATTTTCATCCTCTCTACAATCTCATTGTTGCTCATATTTTTGGTCCATGGTATTTCTCAACATCCTTCTGTAGAACCACATTTTGGTTGCTTCAAGTCTTTCCTTTATCTTTACTGAGATGGTTCATCATTTGCTACAATATTAAAGGGTAGATATCACATAACAATCTAGTACTCTTTTCTGTGTATCCAACAAAATTTTCCTGTATCTCATTACTCTGCTTAGCTTTTAGAATGCATCCTTAGCGATGCCAATATGCCTTTGGAACTGGCAGCTTGAGAAGAGGTTTTAATCACTTAGTGTCTGGCTTCATATTCCCTTCACTCACATTGTACCCTAATAGATTGAGAGATCTCACCCCCAAAGAAATATTTATCATAATTTAATGTAAAGTTGTATTTGTTAACAATCACCATGAACCATTTAAAGTAGCAGTCATGGTTTAGTTTACCCTGTGTTTTTATATTATATATATTTTTTTATCTATTTCCTTTAAATAATCTGTCATTATTCTTCATTTTATGCTTGCCCTCATACATATATCTGGATGCAAATTTGTCTAAGTAGTCAATTTGGTTTTGGGTGGAGTCTCTATATGGATGAGCACTATGGTTCAGTGGATATTGGCTCAGAGCAAGAAATAGGGAGTCAAGTTAAATGCCAGTTGATATTTGTTGCATTCACTTGTGCACTAATACCATTGGGGATGGTATCAATCCATCAAGTCTTCCTCCAGTTATGGATTAAATAGAAGAACAGATTGGGTTCTGTAGCCTAGTCTACTGCAGAAAATATTGGTAACCAACTGTAGGACAGTTTTCCATCCAGTCAGTCATGTCTTTTTGAGACATGATCATCCAATTTTTTATCATATATGGCACTTAACTGACTAACTCTATAATTCTCCAGGCATATTTGGGATTTCAAGTATCTGAATTAAAGGAATATTTGAAATTTTGTTTGTCAATAGAGCTAAGTGAGAGCAAGAAAATCTAAACTTTCTTTCTCTATTTTCCCTTTTTTCATAATCAGTGGATAAAGGTTCCAAGAAAAAAAATTTTTTTTTTACCTACACTTTTGTCATTTGTCGTATACCTCCATCATTTCAGCTAATTCATCCATCTGTGTTCCAACATTTTTCTTTTCAGTTATAGTTTGGACATGCATTTCATTGTTTTATTAATTTAGCCAATCAACGTCAATTATACTTAAATGATTTTTTAAGTGTAGCTTAGATGTGGCACAACAACGAATGCATGGGACACCCAGTGATGATGAAAGTCACAATTCAGTTATAATTGATCCAGTGTGACAAGTCTGCTAACCATTACACCAAACCAAGGCAGTCTAACAATTTACCAAGTGTGGCTTAGTTGTGGCACAAGGCTGAAAGAATGGAGTACCCAGTGAGGAGGTAACTCACTACTCAATCGTAATTAAGTTAGCGAGACAAGCTGGCTAACCGTCATAAAATGTCGAAGGGCTTAAAATTATATACTTAAACCTCCAGCAAGTATAAGCTGATTATATTTGATCTCTAAAGAAAAAATATAGCATATAGTAAGATGGTTGGGTAAGAATGTAGCTGAATAAATGTTAGTTACATCTGTGCATGCATGATGTGTGTTGTGGTGCAGTAGATATTGGCTCAGAATGAGAAATTAGGGAGCCGAGTTCGAATTCCAGTTGAATTCGTTGCATTCACTTACGTGCAAATACCGTTGGAAAAGGTATTAATCCGTCTCTTCCCTCCAGTTATGGGTTAAATAACAGGACAGATTGGGTTCTTTAGCCTTGGTCAGTAACCAGTCTACTGCAGAATGTAATGGCAACCTACCGCAAGAAAATCTTCTGCCCAGTCTGTCATGTCTGGAGGGGGACATGATCACCCAAAGTGTGTATCACATATGGCACTTAACTGACTGATTGACATTTCAGACAGGCTCCTCAGGATATGAAATATGATTATAAATCCTGTTAGAAGTTGTGAGTTTATTTCTGTGTTATATCGCT
Source organism: Ascarosepion bandense (assembly GCA_037127315.1). Classification (NCBI taxonomy): domain Eukaryota; kingdom Metazoa; phylum Mollusca; class Cephalopoda; order Sepiida; family Sepiidae; genus Ascarosepion; species Ascarosepion bandense. Next base: position 1,397,998 of record JBBBDQ010000365.1, read on the forward strand.
TAATTATTGTAAAACGTAAACAAAAAATCTGAGTATGGTGATAGAACAAGAATGAAAGAAAAGCTAGTAAAAAATGAATAACAATTTTGTAGTTACTAAAAAATAAACTGTATATATTTCTGAGATGAGGTATTGTAACTATTTACACTACTGTCCTCATCTTTGTCGCCATATTCATGATGGTTTCAGCTGTTAGAATAGAACAATCTACACTGGGGAACAAAGGGTTCTGTTAAGAATTCCATGCACTTGAAGAAGGCTGAAGAATACAATGGCAGAAACATCTTGAATACAACAACAAAGATGAGAACAACAGGCTGAAAGATGTAAATAATGTAAAATATAAACATTTTAAATATCTTTTTACTTTAAATAAAATCATGATTAAATAAAATCAATGATTAGTTTATAAATAACTTCAAACATGTTCTTATTAGAAAAGGTATTTGTTTTAATTTATACTGCACTAGAATTTTAAATCAAAACAAAATGTAAATTTTTACTTGGATAATTTTAATTTGAATCGCAGGAAATAAAATTGCCAACTCAGTCAGGATTTGTTTGAATAAACTCAATTGAATTAATAACATTCTATTATTTATCATTTAGAAACACTTCTTAGAAGAAAGTAATGGACTGATATCCTTTTTCATGCAATTACAAACATATTCATCTTTTTTACTTATTGATTTGTTCTATTTTCTCTGATTGAAAGTGAATTAGATGAGCTTTCCATTTCTAAATGATCACAAGTTTACTATCTGATAAGATTAAAGCAATCTGAAACAAAGAATGGTGTAGTAATAAAATAGCTACCCAAACAATGAAAATTAAGTTTTACGATTGTAACAGAAAAAGAAAGTTAACCGAACACAAGGATACCTTTTTCTTCTTCTTCTTCGTGTCATGTTTCTTCAGAACATAAGAGATCATGGCCTTCCAAATCTTCTTATCCCTTGTAGCTCTTAACAACCATTCTCTTGTTACCCCTCCCAAACCCAGCCCTGTCAACCATTTGCTCAAGCCTATCAAGTATATCATCCATTGTTTTCCCCTGTCTCTCTCTCTGTCCTGTAAGTATCAGATTATTCAAGCCCTACTTCCTCATTACATGTCTCAGAAATGTCAAGTCTCTCTTCTTGATGTTATGTATAAATTTCATTTTCATTTTCATCCTCTCTACAATCTCATTGTTGCTCATATTTTTGGTCCATGGTAATTCTCAACATCCTTCTGTAGAACCACATTTTGGTTGCTTCAAGTCTTTCCTTTATCTTTACTGAGATGGTTCATCATTTGCTACAATATTAAAGGGTAGATATCACATAACAATCCAGTACTATTTTTTTTGTATCCAACAAAATTTTCCTGTATTTCATTACTATGCTTAGCTTTTAGAATGTATCCTTGGCAATGCCAATATGCCTTTGGATCTCATCGTTTCAATTTCCATCCTATGTCAGAACATTTACTAGGTTTTTGTTAGTCCCCTTTTCATTAAAACTATTTTAACAGTTGCAAAGAAAAAGAAAAGATTCTTACTCAATGTAAAATTTGATATTAAACATTTATTTATGAGACAAAAAATACTTTTTACAATATACAAATTGTACAAAATATAATATAGGCTTTGCACACAATCAAGGCAGATTAACAGTTCTTTATAATACAAATCAGTTTTCTTACAAACAGCATTTCATAAAAAACATGTATTTCCCTTAAAACCAAATACATTTTAGCTACTTTCTTTTAGGGTAATAGTTTATATAAATCAAATCGTTAGCAACAAAAGAAATTTACTTCAAAAAGGTCTCAAATTCAAGAAGTTTGAAAGTTGAAAGGGTGTGAGAAACGTAGACCAACCTCGAGTGATGCTGATACTCTGGACCTTTCGACAAAATATTCTAATTTAAATCAACCATTCACAAATTAGATTAAATCTTAGCTTTAAAAAAGACATTTGTATTCAGAAAAATATCTCTTGTTTAGGGAAAGACTTTCTTTGTAAAGAGAATTCTTGTAGTTTTTTTAAAGGGTTTTTCTTTTTTTTATTTCTGCAGCATCATAGCAGCATCAGCAAGAGCAGTCTTTTATCATCCTATGTCACAGCTTTCTCATCCAAGTCCAAGTCTTTTTTCTCATTCCAAATCACAGCTTTTTTACATACATGAGACAGTCAATCCTACTCTATTTACATTATTCAGACTATCGTCTTCATTGCCATTTGTACAATGTTTTGGCCTTCTTCAGGTGCTAGGAATTTTGAACCAAACCCTTTATTATGATCACTGGAGTATATCATTCTCATTTCTTGTGTGAAGCCTCTTTTCAACTCCCACCACCCATACAATATAAAGAAAGGGATCATCTGCTGCCTGCAACATCGAGCAAAAGTAATAAGAGGTAACCCAGAGATGTACGAACAGGAAATGGTCAGTGTAAGCAGCACCATACAATGTAGCACTAATCCAGGGTACATGACAACAGCTTCAACAAACATGGAAGGGAGGGTACATCAGGATAACAACTCTCAGAAAACAGCCTCAGTCTGTCTACCCTATGTGAAGGCGTTATTGGAAAAAATACGAAGGATTTGTGGTTCATATAACATCAGGACGATCTTCTGAAATGATTTTACACTTTGTATGTATCTTTCCTGAGTAAGACCCCCAGAAGAGAAGGACTTGACTAAGGATTGTGTGTACGCCATTCCATGTAGCTGTGGGAAGAAATATAAAGGAGAAACAAGCCACCTCCTTAGGGTAAGACTACAAGAACATTGCAAGACCATAACATGTGGGGAGATAGAAAAATCAGGCATAACTGAACACGTATGGAGGGAGAAACAGGATCACTGCTTCCTATGGGATGAAGTTAAAATAATAGACAGAGAACACCACTGGAAACTATGTAATCCTAAGGAATCAGTGCATATGTCAGGCTACAAAAATCTCCTAAAATGACTAAGCATAGAGATGAATACAATATTGGAACCAGTAATATGGAGTGCCAGAATTGCGATATGAACTCTGGTATAAAATACTAGAGAAAACCATTAACATCAAAAATTGCAATATGAATTCTAGTAAAAAAGGTTTACTGAACATTAGGTTCTTAAGTTCCAAAAATTCAGTTGTTCTTGTCCTTAAGGACATAGCTCAGTGGATATAGATGTTGGTTAGTTTCAGTGACTTGACCCAAAGAGTTGCCACTGGAAACTACATAAACTTAAGGAATCAGCACATATGCTAGGCTACAAAAATCTCCTAAGCTGACCAAGCATAGAGATGAACATAATATGGGAATCAGTAACACGGAGTGAAGAGAAAATCATTAATGTCAAAATTGCAATATGAGCTCTAGTAAGAAATACTAGAAAAAACCATTAACATCCAAAATTGTAATATGAACTCTGGTAAAAATAAAACACAGAAATTCAGTTGTTCTTGTCCTTAAGGACATGCCCCAGTGCATATAAATGCTGGTTAGTGACTTAACCCAAAGAGTTGTGAGTTCAATACCGGGCTACAGCAGTGGTGAACAAATAACTTGGAGAGTCCAGTTAAAGGGAGATAACACATGACTACCAAGGCTTCACACCAGGAATGAGAATGATATCCTAGAGCTCAGACTCTTTGGATGTTGGCATGAAAGACTAAAAAGCAACAGTTGTTTCCAGTTAAAGCGAAACCGTACACTGAAAAAAAAAAAATGGATGTAAGTCAAATTTTGATTTCCTATTATCGATATCAAATAAGTTTTTTTTGTCGTAAACTGAATTTTGAAGGCTAAATAAGTCCTCTGAGTAAATGGTATCATGGCTGAGACTAAGAACTACAATTATACCTACTTAGAGCCAAACCCAAAGCAAAAACTAAAATAAAAGGGTTGAAAAAAATAGACATACAGGCAGATAAACAGACACACACACAAACATCTTGCCTTATATATATATATATATATATATATATTAACGATTTTTTGCACTATTGTAAGAACTGCAACCTTGAAACTTCTGAATATCATTTCTTATGTGTTTGTCTATGAATGTATCATATTTGATTAAAATCGGACCACTCCTTCTATAACCAGATGTTTTTGATTATCGATTTTCAATATTTATCAGGGGTACCTTGACACAAAACCTAGCTAAGAACACTCACAGATGCTTATAGTAGAACTGTGTAAATTTTCAAGAAAATCGGTTCAGCCGTTTCGGAGTCTACAGGTAACGGATACACACACAGACAAAGTTCCATTTATAAATAAGTTTAGATTTAGATTAGATCTGAATTTATTTTGTAGCAAAATTCTAATTTTTTAATTTGTTTTTCATACAGTTTAATCTGTTTTATCAAAAATATATTTTACAAGGATTTAATGAACAAATTGGCAGCCAACAGGGTTAGTACCAAATGCTAGAAGAACAAAACCCAAAGATAAAACAAATGTCTCCCCAAAAGGATCAAGTCAACCAGTAAAACCATACAACTTTAAAAAATAGATAGATTGTTATCATAACCACCATTAGTGACACCTGTACTACAGTAAATAAAAAAGATAATTTTTCTTGTACTTTTGTTTTCCTTGCTAATATGAAAAAAGTATTTTTTAAAATAAACTTGGAATTGACTGACAAAACTAAAGAATTGTAATTAATTTTGTTGTTTTAAACTCATTTTCAAATTTTTTTATCCTGTGACTCTTTAAAGTTTTAGGGACACCACGTACTGCGGCTGCAGTAGAAGTAGTGTTTCTTTGGGCACAGCAGCCTGATGGAGCCCAACCCTCACCAGACTGGTTTGAATTCAGTATTCCTTCTCCTATACCAGTTACCACCCAAAGCTAAAGAAGCCGGTCTATCCTGCTATTTACCCATAGCAGTGGGGAGAAGAGATGGCTTCATAGCTTTTCCAAAGGTATCAGCATGTAAGCAAATGTAATGAATTTGACAGGAATTTGAACTCAGCTCTCCAATTCCTCAGCCCAAACTGCTATCCATTACTCTACCATACCTCCATGTACTCCACCATGTCTCATTTACTATTGGTATTAGTCATAATTTTGTTTGTCTTAATGTTTCTCTTTCTAGGTTTGCATTATCAAAAATATACTTGGTGGTGAGAGGTAGGAAATATTGAGTAATACATTCCAGCATGGATAAACTTTTTTCCTCCATCTGGTCATTGATCTGCTGTCTGCATAATTTTACCTCACTTCCCCTGGTAAACAAACAGAGACTCCTGTCTAATAACAATCATCACCTACTTCTTTTTAAATTTCCACAACTGATTGAATATTATTAATTTTTGTCTAGTTTCTTTATCTTTTTTCATTGCTTTTTACCATGTTATCAAATAATTCAGTGTCAGTTGCTTGATAATTTCTTTGTTCTGATTTCAAACTGTTTACTTTAATGGTTGAAGACAGAATTGGTTAATAACATTGTAATGGAAAAAAAAACTAAAAATTTTGAAGAAATTAAAAAAAAAATGAAATGCTTTATTGCAGACATTGAAAAACAACTTGGTAGAATTATTACTGTTTGAATAATTCTGGTCTTTTAATTTAGTTTCCTACAATGAAGAGTCATGTGCCATTTACAAAATTGCATACTCAAGAGAAGATAAATGTTCATAAAAGATTAAATTAATTTTAAAGATTCAATTCTGGAAGAAATGAGGCTAATGATTTAAGACCTTTGAAAGTAAGGTTGAAAGTAAAAACAATATTTGTTGTATTTGTTGTATAAATAAGATTTTAGAGTTGGGTTATTCTGATGACATAGGTATTCATAATTTGGATAGAAATGTTCTTGAATAAAAAATCAAAATATGCTTCCAAATGATGAGATACAAGATAATCCTCTCTGAAACAGATACTCTAATCTGGGATTGGAATGAAACAGTCACTCATTTAAGTGCCATACATGATACATGCTTTGGGCAATAATGTCTCAAAAGAGACATGACTGACTGGGCAGAAGATTATCTTGCAGTAGGTTGCCATTGCTTTCTGCAGTAGACTGGTTGCCTGCCAAGGCTATAGAACCCAATTTGTCCTGTGATTTAGCCCATAACTGGAGGAAAGAGATGGATTAATACCTTTGTCAAGGGAATTTGTACAAAAGTGAATGCAAGGAATTCAACTGGAATTTGAACTCGGCACCCTGATTTGTCGTTCCGAATCGATATCCACTGCACCACAACACACATCCATGGAATGAAAGCAATGACAAAATTTATTTTTATTACATCATAAAAATTGATCATATGGAATTAGCAAATGCTTAACACTTCAAATATTTGGGTCAATGGATCAGTTATAGCAAATTTAGTATAGAAGATAAATAAACTGAACATAATAAAAATTTTAACCTTAAGAACTCGAGGCAGGCATGTTATTCAATCAAATGAAGACTGCAGTAAGTCTCAGTAAGGACTATTTTTCTTTGAACCTCATGGACTGGAACTACAGCATCGGTAAGTCTCAGTAAGTACTAATTTTCTTTGAACCTCATGGACTGGAACTACAGCATCGTAAACAAAAAAAGGGAGTAAACTGTAGTCAATATCAATGATTCAATCTGAACAAACATTCCCTTAGCTCCATACAGTTTTAAATTCAGTTTTCCTTCTCCTAGACCCAAGGCTATAGAACCTAGTCTGCCCTACTATTTATCCATAGCTAGAGAGGAGAAGAGTTGGATTCATATCTTTCTCAAGAATATTACTATATTAGTGAATGTAATGAACTTAACTGGAATTCAAACTTTGCTCTCCACTTCCTCAGTCTGAGTTGCAATCTATGACTCTATCATTGCCATCTTTTATCCCCACCCACCAGAGTGTGAATTGAGGAGTTACTTATAGACCACTTTACTTCATGCTAATCTTCTTTTGCATGTTGATGTTTAAAAATAATGGAGGCATTGCTAATAAAAAAGAGAAATCCTAGACTTAATAACATCAATTATAAACATGATAACAATGTGCTGTATTCGGAACTTAATATACACAAGACTGTATATGCATAAACTTTACACATGTTTATTTATAAGTGAAATAAAATTAATTCTTGATAATGGCTAAAAGTATAGCTGAAAGTGCTCGAAAGTACAAAAGCTTTGAAAAAACCTGATATAATTAGAGTTTCAAAAATAAAAAAATTATTTAAACACATGAAAAATTATATAAAAACTAAAATAAAGTGTTTATAAATTATAATTAATTTCTATGAACTAATTAGTTCATTTCTTCAGGACACACTATATTCGTTCCATTTTGTACAAATATTTTCCCAGAATAAACATTTCTCTAAAACAAAATGGAAATCAAGTAGCATGACCCAAAATAGAAACTTTGGCCTTATTTTGGGTAAGAATCATTCTGGCTAGGGGAAAGTGTGACCAAAAAACATTACTTGGTCACTCACAAGCACATGAATACGTATACGATTATAACTCTACATATGAATATACTTACGCATATACACATATATCCATATAAACATATGCCCCTATTTACCAATATGTAGATACAAATGTTTATGTGTACATTTAATATATAAACACATACAGACATCTATCCATATCCACATATAACTATTGTGTTCACACTCTCACATACATATTTATGAAAACTGGGTTTATACACTTATCAAGCTTCACACATACTAAGAAAATACTCATATATTTACATACATACACACATACCCCCCCCCCACACACACGCACACATATATCTGCATACATATACACACTCCAGCCTGTATATGCATATATGCATACATATACCCAAAATCGTCATGTATATATACACATTTCTTATCTCTACACACTCTTGCCTTTCTACATCTATGTACACACTTATAAATACCAGACTTATATGTGTATATAAAAGAATAATGCTAACATATATACATAAGGTTCCCATTTTACACACCAAGTGAGGTGGCCTACTTCAAATTTCATACATTATAAAAAAATAGTCATACATATACCGGCATATATCATTTGGATTCTGTTATCAATATGCATATACATGAATATAATGATTAATTAAGGAAGGAACAATCAATTACATCCTTAATACAAAATTAGTACCAACATACTTATAACTGGGTAATCCTGTCTGCATGAGAAACATACATATAATTAGGTGCACCCATATACATGAAACTTTCATATAATTAGGTGCACTCATATACACAGAATATACATATAATTGAGCATACCCATATACACAGAACATGTATATAAATAGATGCACCTACATACATGAAAAAAACCATATATAAGCTTATGACTAGGTGCACCCATAAACATGTAAATTATTTATATTAAGATAGATTGATAATTACATAATGCAAAGCAGGTCACTCTCAGATTCATACATAATATAAAGTCATTGCAGACATATATATATATACATATATATATATACTGTCATGTGTACCCATTACATTTCAGATTGCCACTTTCATTTCTTCAATCTGTAAAATGCTCCAAAAAATGATCAACACAAGATAGTAATGAATTGGCAAGTATGATGGAATGAGGTAATTATAAGGTTCTATGTAATAGATAATTTGAATTTATTTCTATAACGGCATTTGAAAATTATTTCATTTCTCTGGTTTACTAATTGTCTAGTTTCTCTGAATTTAATAATTCTAACTTTTTTGTCTAAGCAAAAGTTGTATCTATTTTTGAAGCTGTTGGGGATTAGATATTTACTTATAATCTTCCATTCAATCTGTGGGGAGAGATTTCTGTCTTTTAATTCCTAGAAATGTTTAGAAAGAGCAGTTTGATATATTAGGTGAGGTTTAGAGAAAGACTGTTTATTATTATACAGACATAGTCCTGTGGAAATTCCTACATATACGTTCTTCTTATTTTTGTGTTCACTAGGGAAAATGGTTCCTTGGGATATGACTTTTTCAAATTTCCATTTCTGACTCAACAGTTACAGGAGGTTGTACTATCTGTTTGTTGTTATAAAGTTTATTGATTATACTATTATTGTGTGAGTTGATGATGCTATTAATGTTGTTAGTGCAAGAATAACTAATTTTCAATGTTTTCCTTTTCAAAATCTTACTTAGCTGGTTATTCTGCTTAAAATGTTTGTTGATCAGTTATTCTATTTTTTATTAGGTATGCAATTTGAAGTAGTCCATCTTTGGTGTGTAAAAGCGGACACTTATATGAGCAATATTCTTGTATATACACGTATAAATCTCATATTTATAAGTAAGTACATGGGTGTAGAAAGGTGAGAGTGTGCAGAGATAAGAAATTTATATGTATAGGTAGTAGATTTTGTGTATACATGTGCAGATATGTATATACAGGCAGGAGTGTGTAAATATAGTCATATGCATGCATGTGTGTATATATATATATATATATATATATATATATATATATATATGTATAGTCATCCACAGACAGATCTGTTTTGCTTTATCACACCTCATCAGCATGGTTAGACATCCGATTGCTTTTACCCAGGATTGAAACCTGACTGAATTGGTGTCAGTCGGCAATTCTACCTCTGAGCTATGGGCGTTCGGTAGGAGGAGGCAGACTTTTAGCATGTGATATTCCATGTATTCATACTTGTGTGGTTATGTATGTAAATATATGTGTATTTTCTGAGTACATGTGAGGCTTGTTAGTATACTTGCGTAAATATGTGTTAGCATTAATTATACGTGTATAAGTTTGGTCTTCATAAATAAGTATGTAAGTGTGCAAACATAGTAGTCATATGTAGATATGGATGGATTTTTGCGTATATGTAAGTGTACACATAAATGCATTTGTACATACATATGTGTAAGTATGGACAGGTGTGTGTGTGTGTACCTATTGTATGTGCCTGTGTGTATAAATATGTAAATATGTGTATATTCTGAGTATATGCATTGTATATTATTTTACTTGTGCAAATATCTGTTAGTATTATATGTGTATAAGTCTGGTTTTCATAAATATGTATGTGAGTGTGTGGACACAATATTTATATGTGGATATGGATGGAGATTTGTATGTACACATGTGTATGTGGATATACATTTGTATGCGTAAGTATGTTCCTATGTAGAATTATATATGTATACATATTCATGTGCTCAGGGCTGTAGCTGATGCTAAAAAAACATTGGGCACAGAGAAAATTGCCAGGATTAATTAGTTGACAATGTGATGACGTCATCAGTGTCATCCGTTTCCAGAAACTATGATTTTTGTGGATTTTTTCGGCTATTCCAATGGAAATTAGGCACAGAATGTGAATGAAAGCAGGAAATCGGGTTTGGACTTTCTGAGTATAACCAGTCTTGTCTCCCAAAATTAATAAATAAACAAACAGATTTTTACTGCGTTCATTCGGATGTTTTCTTTGTTTTTCTTTCTTTCTTTCTTTCTTTCTTTCTTTCTTTCTTTCTTTGTGAATTGTTTAGTTTGATTTCTGATGAAGACATTTTTCCTTGGCCGAATTTTCACTATGATTGCATGGATCAGCCCGGACCCATGCCCGGTGTGCCCGGGAGTCAGATACGGCCATGCATGTGCTTGTGAGTGAGTGTGTAATGATTTTATGGTCACTTTTTCTGCCCAATGAATTTTCTCCTCCCTTAGCTAGAATGATTCTTACCCAAGATAAGGCCAAAGTTTCTATTCTGGGTCATGTTACTTGATTTCTATTTTGTTTTAGAAAAATGTTTATTGTGGAAAAATATTTGTCCTGAATGGAATGAATATAGTTGTGGTCTGAAGAAATGAACTAATTAGTTTATAGAAAATTAATTATAATTTATAACCACTTTAAATGATTTGTTGAATGTTTTTTTATAGATATCATATTGCTCTGGATAACAAGCATTGAGCCCTCTATACAGATCTAACACCTAATATTTTATATTAAGTCGATCTTTTTGGATTATCCTTACCATTCATGGATTTGACATCTTATATATATATATATATATATATATATATATATATACTCTGTTACAATAATGAGCATTGTGTATTTATTTATCTTTTTATATATATATATATATATATTTTTTTTTTCCCTTCTTGTTATGCTCAGAGTTTGGGATTATTTTTTTTCTTATGCCTTAATGTAAGATACTCAATAATAGGTACATCAATATGTTGCTGTCATTTTAAATGGTATATTAATATAAATATTTTGCTATCAATTTTTGACAGACAGAGCCCACTCGTTATTTAATAAATGCCAAAAGTAGATATATTCAAAATCTTTCAGCTTTTCACTATGCACTGAAGTGATATTGATTTTCTAAGTTTAGCTTAGATGTGGCACAAGGTTGAAAGTATGGGGTACTTAGTGAGGATTGAACTCACTGCTCAGCTGTTATAGATTCTAGCAAGACAAGCTGGCTAACCATTACACTAAACTGAGGTGTTCTCACACTGAACTGATATGTTCTATTAATATTCAATTTTTATTATTTTCAGTTGTTTTTTGAAAAATTAATACCTAACAATATTTTATACTAGCAGTATAGCCCACCTTTGCTTGGATGTAATGAAAGCTTTAAAACTAATCCATGGTCCTGGAACTCAGACTCTTTAGATGTTGACACAAAAGACTAAAAAGCAATAGTTGTTTCCAGTCAAAGCGAAATCGTGGACTGAAAGAAAAATGAATGGATGTAAGTCAAATTTTTATTTCTTGGTATCAATATCAAGTAAATTTTTTTTGTCGTAAACTGAATTTTGAAGGCTAAATAAGTCCTCTGAGTAAATGGTATCATGGCTGAGACTAAGAACTACAATTATGCCTACTTAGAGCCAGACCCAAAGCAAAAACTAAAACAAAAGGGCTGAAAAAAATACAGATATACAGGCAGATAAACAGATACACAAACAAACATCTTGCCTTTTATATATATATATATATATATATATTATCGATTTTCTGCACTATTGTAAGAACTGCAACCTTGAAACTTCTGAATGTCTTATGTCTTTGTCTATGAGTATCAAATTTGATTAAAATCGGACCACTCCTTCTATAAGCCAATTTTTTTCAATTATTGATTTTTGATATTAATCGGGGGTAACTCGACACAAAACCTAGCTAAAAATACTCACAGACGCTTATAGTGCAATTGTGTAAATTTTCAAGAAAATTGGTTCAGCCGTTTCGTAGTTTATAGGTAACGGACACACACACACACAGAGACAAATGTTCTATTTATAAATTTGTTTCGATAAGAAATCAAATAATATTGCTTTGTTAAACAAGCGGAATAGTATTTGCTGCATTATTTTTGTTTTAGGTGAGGGACTCTAAAATCAAAGAAGGTACAGAAATTTAAATAAATAGGAAGTGTTCTAACAGAATACAGAAAGTGCGACACTGAGATCTGAAGGCAAATTGGCATGGCAAAAAAAAGCATTGCAGAAGTTGAGTAAAGTATTAAGAAACAGAACAATTTCACTAGAAACAAAGAAGAGAGTACTGGATTGCTATGTGATGTCAGTTCTTCAATATGGCAGTGAATGTTGGACAATATCTTCGAAGATGAAGGAAAAACTTGAAGCAACTGAAATATCATGTGGATATTATGGACTGAGCATGTGAGCAATGACGAGGTTTTGGAAAGGATGGAAACAAAAAGAAAATTAATACTAAGCATCAGGAAGAGACAACTAAAGTTCCAGGGACATGCAGTGAGGAAGGAAGGATTAAAGTACCTGTTACTAACAGGCCAGATAGAAGGAAAAAGAGACAGAGGAAAGCAGTGAATAACATATTTGAAGGGCCTGAGCAGGTGAATGATGGAACGGGGGTTGTGTGGTGTAACAGGAGAAAATATACTAAGAGCCACCAGGGATAGGGAGATGTGGAAAGCCATGATCACCTATGTCCTGAAAGGGCATGGCACATAAAAGAAGAAGAATTTGAACTTCTGAATGAATATCTAATTTGTTTCTGGCATTAAACATACATTTACAGACTGAACATAAAGTATATAAACCTCTCAAATATAGAATCTATGCTGAATGATCAATGTCAGATTTCAATTCCAGTTTTTATTCCAGATATAAATCTAAACATTGAAGAGTAAAAAAAAATGGCTCAAATGAAAACAACTTCATCACAAAGTAGCAGCTTATTTTAAAATTCCAAACCTTTGAACATGTTGACCTTCACCACAACTGCAGTTTGATCTGGGTCAAATCACTTCTGAAATCCTTGAATTTTAATTGCCTTATATCCTAGTAGATTTTTTTTATTATTTTCTTTTTATGCAACTGTTTATTTGTAGCCCTGTTGTTATCTGTTTCCTTCATATAATCATTTGTTAGCTGCACTGCTTTAACCTTGCTAAAAGAACAAGAAATATTATCTTTTATAGATCAAACTAAAACTTAATTGGATTTAGTGTGTGTGTGTGTATGTATGTATATATATATATATATATATATATATATATATATATATAGTCACTTTGTTAATAAATTAGTTCTGTTCATGCATTCTATGTAAAGAAGTTTTTCTCTTTTGACCTCAAAATTCATCACTTTTTAAAATTTTCTAAATACATTTAATTCCGTTCAGAAACTAAAATCAAAATTTTAAGTACATTATTTATTCTTCCATATATTTTACTTTGATATATAAGTGAAGAACAATATGAGATTTTTAGTTTTCTTTTTCTTTATAGTCACTGCATATGATTATTATATATTAGTATATGATTATTGTATTAATTAAAAGTCAGTGTATACATAAGCCATGTTTTTGATCATATCTCAGAGTCTAGATCAGACACACATTTCATGTTTTGCATATGTAAACTTAACATATATTTGCATAAAACAGTATAATTTCTGCTGCTTATCTCAGACGGGTATAGTTGAGTAATGGATAGTGGCTTAGATGAGGAACTGGAGAGATGAGTTCAAATTCCAGTCAAATTCATTACATTCACTTACATAAGTGAATCCATCACTTCTCTTCACAAACTATGGGTAAATAGCAGGACAAACTGGGTTCTATAACTATGGTTTGTGACTATTCTACTGCAGAAAACAATGTTAACCTAATATAGAAAAATCTTCAAATGATTTCTTCCAACATTAGTTGAGCCAACATGGAAGAGTAGACTCATAAAACTAACATGAGAATATTATCTCATGTCAATGCACCATCTGCAACAAGTGGAGTAAGCATTTATCATTCATCTCTGGTAGATAAAGACCAAAATCATTTCTAATTTTAGTAACTGTCAGATGTGTAAAAATTCAAGAAATATTCCACTTATTTAAATATCCATGAAGTTTCGTTTTAACTGTAAGAAAATGTTAGTTATGAAAAAAACTTTAAAGCAATTTTTCAGCTGTTTCGAACATAACATTTTGTCATCAAAATATTAACTTCAGTTATATTCTGGCTGATGTCTTTTGGCAGAAAAAGCAAAAAATATCCTCACAAAAATGAAGTAGCTGCAATAGAAATCAAATAATTCAATTGCCTAATTTGATTTTGAAAAAATTATTTTACTTCATATATGATGAAAAGTAAATTGTTTCCAGGATGTGTCTGTTACCTTCCCCCAACCTTAACTCAGTTCAAAGGTCAAGTGGGTATTGAGTCAGCTTTCCTTACTCATGTGATAAAAAGCCAGATTACATTTCCAAGTGTTTCATCAGGCGTTTTGAAGTATGGATGAATAAAAATGACAACCAGATATTATCCGCAATTGCAAAAGTATATTCCTAGCATTAAAACACTGTCATGATGGGCAACAATTTTGTATCTTATCAAAATGTTGGATAGCTTTGATCTTTTCCTTTCTCTCAAAGAAATCTGCTTGCAACATGACTCCATTTTTTTCAATTGCAGTCAGTGGAGGCTAAAAGTCTGCTCTTTCCTCTCTTTTAGATGTTCTTCTCCTGTGGACTTCTACCAAATGTTTCTTTTTTTTGTATCTGATTTCTGTTATCTGTCAAAATTACTGTTTGCTACTGGAATAGCCTGCTCATTAAAATCCTACTGAGATAAATTCTACCAGACTCAAGTATTTCATTTTGGATGCCACAGTTTTAGACAAGAAGGAAGATTTCAATGATAAAGACAAAATTATTCTGGTTAGATTTAGAATAAACATTTTTGGAATGGCTTAACTTGTGGGGTGCACATGTTTAATTATTTATTAGAAGTTATCCAAGAAGGAAAAATACCAACCTTCAGCAATACATTGGGCAGCTAAGATTGCAAAAAGTGAGCAGAGGTTTTCCTGCTTCATGATCATGAATTCTTAGTATCATAGGGGCACCATACCTACTACAGAAACACAGCAGTAGTGGTCTATTCGGGACCAGACATCCTGACAGAGCCCAAGCCTCTCCAGCAGGCTGGTCTGAATTCAGAGTTTTTCTTCTCTGAGACTGGTTGCTATAGGGCCCAATCTGACGTGCTATTTACCCATAGCCAGGGGAAGAGATGGATTTCTATCTTTTCCAAGGATGTTAGTGCATAAGTGAATGTAATGAACTCAATTAAAATTTGAATTCAGTTCTCTGATTCCTTAATCAAAGCTGCTATTCATTACTCCACCAGGTGTCCTGCCTAGTAAAAGCCAAAATAATAGCTAATGTTGCACCATATTGTAAATAACTTTAATCAGGATGAAGGAAAGAATGCATAACATTTCAACATTTTCTATTCTTATTGTATATATCTACTCTATTTAGCACCAAATTTCAGGTTGACAACAATAATATAAATTTATTATTTGTTGTGTGTTAAATACTTCCGCATGTCACCATATATATAAATAGGAAAAATTAGTCTGTATACTATTTTCTTCTTTTATGTGCAATATCCCTTTAGGGTATAGGTGATCATGGACCTCCACTATCCATTGTCACTCTTAACCCTTTTTCTCTTAGAAATCTTTTCAAAACTCGGCTCTACTATCCACTTGTTCAAGCCCATCAAGTATGTCTCATACTGCTTTCTCCTGTTTTTCTTTCCCTCTATCTGTCCTGTGTGTACTAGATTCTTAAAGCCATTTTTCCTCATTAGATGTCTCAGAAACTTTAGCTGTCTCTTCCTGATGTCAAGTATAAGATTCCTTTTACTTTGCATACTCTTCAAAATATTGTTGTTGCTCACATGTTTGGTTCATGATATCCACAGCATCCTTCTGTAGAACCACATTTCTGTTGCTTCGATTCTCTTCTTATTTAATGAGATTGTCTAGCATTCACTGCCATATAAGAGGACAGATATCACATAACAGTCCAGTACTCTTTTTTTTGTTTCCAACAAAATTTTCCTTTCTCTCAATAATCTGCTTGGCTTCTGAGATGCATCTTTGGCCATATCCTTAAATTTGGCATGCATACTTAATGAATCCAGGAGAAGGTTTTAGCAAAAAAATGTTTAGTGTCTAGCTTTCTTCTGTAATAGTAACAATTTATGTTTAAATGCAACTATTCAGTGTAAGACTATAATTTCTTTTTATTATTAATATAAGAACAAGAAAAATATCTATATGCTTTGAAGAAGCAATTTTATTAAACAGTTTTCCCCAAAATTATACTCCTATTTTGCATAGAAATTTTTAATAGGGAATTTTCTGGGAACAGATGAAATCTATTTTTCTGAGATGAGTTAGTATTTACACTGTGTGAACTGTTGTTCTCATCTTTATTGCCACATTCAGAGGGAGATGGCTAAGACATCTGGAAGTGACATGGCTCATGGAATCAAGAATGATAAAGGATTTGATTTGGAATTTCAATCACCTGAAGAAAAGAAGAGTGTACCAGAGCTGAAATGTCATGAATATGGCAATAAAGATGAGGACAACAGTCCGAACATTGTATATCATGGAAATTTATTTTGTTCACCCTGATGCTATAAATTGTTCTAGCCAGTAACAATGAAATGTGAATGGTGACAATAAACTTTAATGGACAAAAATGATTGTCATTAGATATTTTGTTTTATCTAATCTAAATCTAAATCTAAACTTATTTATAAATGGAACTTTGTATGTGTCTGTGTGTGCATGTGTCCGTTACCTATAGACTCTGAAACGGCTGAACCGATTTTCTTGAAAAATTATGCAGTTGTACTATAAGCGTCTGCAAGTGTTCTTAGCTAGGTTTTGTGTCGAGGTACCCCCGATAAATATCAATAATTGAAAAATCGGGTTATAGAAGGAGTGGTCTGATTTTAATCAAATTTCATACACTCATAGACAAAGACATAAATGATATTCAGAAATTTCAAGGTTGCAGTTCTTAAAATAGTTCAGAAAATCGATTATATATATATATATATATATATATATATATATATATATATATAAAAGGCAAGATGTTTGTGTGTGTCATTGTTTATCTGTCTGTATGTCTTTTATACAAATCCACAATTTTTATCCAATTCTCACCAAACTTCACACAAATATTCTTTAGGCTGAGTCTGAGCTCCAGGACCATGGATTAGTTTTAAAGCTTTCATTACACCCAAGCAATGTCGAGCTATACTGCTAGTCTTGGTATAAGAAGTTACATGAAGTGAATTTAATTATATTTTGTTTTATAAAACATATCAGCTTGCTATCAGTACAAAAATAATCCCTCTATTATTATTATGACCTGTCTTGAACTGTTACCTAATGTAGCCATGTACTTCAGCTAGTATAACATAAACTTAATGAAACAATAGATAAATAGAAGCAAATTTTCACATGTTTATAATGAACCATTTTTACAAAAACTTCTTCCTTTGGTGTTCATGAAACTTAAAATCAGTTCTCATCATTGGTAGTCCTACATAAAAAGAGAAATTGATCATTTTGATGTAAATAGTGTTTTTAGAATAATGATATATTGATTAGAGTGATAGGTCAGAGTTCACATTTTCATTTTTTTTTTTTTTACAAATATTTTATTCCACAAGAATATAAGACATCTATGATTATGAAGTAATTTCTCTTTCATTTTTTAAAAAACATTTATTGATTTCTATCCCCGAGTTCAGTTCCTTTACTTTGTAGATTATTTAAGAACTGATGACACACATTTTAGTTCTGGTATAGGAATTATAAATTCACTAAAAGTTTTAAAATGCGAGGGAAAAAACAATGATAAAAATAAATTTTGCCTCTTTTTCACACCAGAATAGAATTATTACTTAAAAAGCTTAAAAATAAATAGAAAGTCTATTTTACAAATTGAAAAATGTCCGTGAAATAGTAGATAGAAGAATATTGAGGGGAAATATTTTTCTCAATATTGCTAATGAAAATTTATGGTTTAATTTTACTTTCGTAATTTTAGTAATTGAAGTGGAAATATTACAGTGAAAATAAAAGGATACATTTGATACGTATTTAATAAAAAAGAAAATGTTGCAATATTTGATAGTATTTTAAATGGAAATTTCCAAATAATCAAATACATTGAATTCCTAGTGATTTTAAACAAAATTATGTTCACTTTATATAAGTTGATATCCATTGTCTTGTCAGATTTTATAGCCTCTCAACATGTAAGCATGGTAACATGATCAGTTTTAAATATTTAAATTACTGTGTTAACTTGAAATAAGATATTAAGATATGCTCTGGTCCAGGAACAATTTTACAAAAAGTAAAAAATAAACAAAACTTGGAATATATTTTCTAATTTTAAACAGACACTTAGCACATCACTCAATAAATCTTAGATCTAACTAATAAAACAACAACTTTTAGGCAAAATTCAACTTTATTCATCAACATAGACTCCCTTTTAGGGTGCTATACTGATTTCAACGCTTCTCTAACAATTTGATGCCATTTTTGTAGAATGATTTGTCATTGGCCTCAAAATATGCCTCACTTACAAATATCACTTCTTCATTAGAGCCAAATCTCTTTCCCTGGAGCATTCTTTTGAGGTCTGCAAACAACCAGTAGTTGCTGGGAGCCAGTTCTGGAGAATAGAGTGGATGTTGAAGCAATTTGAAGTGTAATTCATGTAGTTTTACCATTGTTGTGATTGACTTGGTGCCACAATACATTGCCTTGGTGAAAGCTTTTTTTCTTCATTTGTGGCTGTTTTTTGAAGATTTCTTCATTCAAACACACCAATAATGCTATATAATATTTGTTATTGATGGGTTTCCTTTCTCAAGGTAATTGATGAAAAAATAAGTTGCCCATCCTAAAATACGGAGGCCAAAACATTGCCTGATGATGTTTGCGTCTTTGATTGTTTTGGACGGCTTTCATCTATTGCTGTTCACTCAGCTGACTGCCAATTTGACTCTGAAGTGAAGTGTTGGATCCATGTTTCATCCATTGTCACATATTTTATATAAAAACTCCTCCTTGTTGCATTGAAACAGTTGCAAACAACACTGGATTGTTGATGTGTTGTTTTTGACCAACTGTGAGCAAATGCAGCACCCACTGTGAACACAGCTTTCTCATTGACAAACGTTGATGCAAAATGTGGAATACACTGCCTTCTGATATGTTCAACTCCTCTGCTATCTCACACAACTTCAATTTACGATCGGCCAAAATTAGTTTTGGGAGTTTTTGATGTTTTCTGAGACAATTCCTGATTTTGGATGAACTAATCATTCAATGTCATTTGTGTCTGTACAACCACATTTAAAGTCAGCGTATTTCCTTTTAACAATGTTTTTCAGATGGAGCAGAGTCTGAATAACATTTATCAAGCCATTGCTTTGAATAAAAAGTATTTTTTCTATTAGAAAGCAATGCTTTATCAACACACGAAATTCAGATTTTTCCATTGTTTTGAAAATTTGCAACAGTAGCTTCACTTAAATAATTAATTTGTAGACTAATAATCCGATTGAGCCCAAATTTTGTCATGTGTCATTTGACAGTTAGTACTTCATAAAAATCATATGGAATTCTTATTAGTGGTGTCATCTATATGTCAGGCCTGGGACATATTGAGTGATTTGTTGTAAGCATATTTCATAAAAATATGAATATTTGAATATTAACATATCTATATATACAAGTGTGTACAAATGGCTTGGGTCATTATTTACATGAACTGATCCATTTTTAAAAAGTCATGAAAAATTTGTCTTCATGCTGAAAAGTGTGCAAGATTGAAAAGGCTAATGGAATTCAGGAACATTTGAATTACTTAAATACAAAAATAAAAATACATAATTTAGTTCTGTTCAAAACTGAAATCTAAGCAAAATAGTGAGTGGAAACTTCAATTCAATGTAACATTAGAATAAAACGTATGCAGTTTAAATTCTTTGAAAATTTTTCTAGTAGAAGGATCTTACAAGACTAAAAATATGTTCTCTTAAAAATATGCCTGAAACAGTTTTCTTGAATATTTAATCTACATATGATCCATTCATATAATGGAATGCAGTTTATCAGAAATACTAGCAGATTAACCATCAATTTTTTACTTGCCAAAACTTTCTTATAGATACTCGACTAATGAAAGTTCTAGAAAAAATTAGTTGTGGTGACAACAGAGATGAAATGACGGTTAAAATAACTTTTGATATGGTTACTCATGCAACCAGACTGGCAACTGGGTCCCACCCATACACAGTCAGGTTAGTCAAATGCAGACGACAATTCTACTCCTGCAGCTTCTTCTCTCGCACTTCCCGCCTGTGGAACTCTCTCCCATATTCTTGCTTTCCTGATGGCTACAACCTCCAGAAATTTAAATGCAATGTCAATCCTCATCTATTAACCACTGGACTCTAGCTCTCTCCCCACCCCCAGATATCCTTCCCTTTCTCTCCATCTATGTATCTGTCATTGCACCTGCATTCTCAGCTTTCTATTGCTCCTTTCTAACTAGTTTGTACTCCTCACTCTTTTCTAATTAATCTTTTTAGTTATGTAGCCCCCAACTCATTAGTGGCATTTCTGCCTTGCTCGGGGTGAAATGATTAAAAAAAAAAAAAAATCTCACAAAGAAAGATTTTTAATGCATGTGTTTTTTTTTCAGTCTACCCCACACAAGGTAATAAAGCCACTAAGATGCAAAAAATTACTGAGTGTAAGACGGGTTGGTTTGGTTGTTTTATGGCATATCAAGTTCAACTAGACTTATCCAACATATCTTATTCATACAAATTTATTGTAATAAATTTGTATGAATAGAATATGTATTCTTTGTTGTAAAAAAATCAGTTTGTAGATCAGGTTTCATTGACATATTTTTGTAATGAAAGTTTTGTGAAGATGTATCTCAGCAATACAACTAACTCTTCACAAAGTTTTTTTTAAATTTTAAAAGAAAAATATTGATGGTAATATTTTTTTCTTTTCCAAAAAGGTATTGTTGGAATTTCCACTATAAAAATCTATTTTTATACTTTCATCGTGTTTTGACCCCAGTTTGTGGGATTAAATATTTGCCTGGAGCTAAGACCATAACAGGTCCTACCACCCCAGTTGAGAGTGGACATGGGAACAAAAGCAATTAAGAAGTGGTTCAATGCTTCTCACAACCTTCTAATCAGAACCCTTGCTGCCGGATATAGTTTATCGTCATAACTGGGACAGCTGAATGTTAGAGAAAAAACATTATTACGGAAAAAGAACAATAAAAGATTGAGAACTAAGGAGACTGAAAATAAAAATTGACATTGCATTTACATTTTTGAAGATCAAATTTGGTTTGGAAACAAGACGTTAGATGAAAATTCCACAGGAGAGAAGTGCAATAGAAGAAACTTTTGTGTTGTGTCTCTTCAGGTTGTAGACAATCATGGCCCTCCATATCTTCTATCCCTCATAGCTCTTAAGTTTTGTCTTGCTATTTCTACAAAACTTTGTTCTGCCATCTGTTTGCTCAAGCCTATCAAGTATATCATGCACTGTTTTCTTCTGTACCGCTTTCCCTCTACCTGTCCTGTGAGTATCAGATTCTCCAAGCCCTAATTTCTTATTATGTCTCTCCAAATTTCAACTGCCTATTTCTGATATTAAGTATGAGTGCTCTTTTTGCTTTCATTTTCCTCAAAACCTTGTAACCTTGACATTGCTCACATGTTCAGACTGTTATTCTCAACATCCTTCTGTAGAAACACATTTCTGTTGCTTTGAGTTTCTTCTTCATCTCTGAGGAGATTGTTCAGCATTCACAGGAGGACACATATCACATAACATATTAGTACTCTTTTTGTTTCCAATGAAATTGTATCTTTGGACATCTGAATATGTCTTCAGATCTCAGTGTTGCTTTTTATGTCCTCTGCTTCAGTATTTGTATTGCTCTTTCTAGCAACATTCTGAGCATAAATATTGTGTTCCTGTCCAGGTGTTTTTGAGGAACCCAGACTGTTCTTGTCCTATTCTGCTGTGCTCATTATTCATCAGAATTTGGATTATGTGTTTTATTAAACTGACTCCATAACTGTCAACAAAAGATTTAGAAATGCAGTTGTTTACTGCAAAACTTATCCAAGTGCTGACTGCAGAAGTGACCACCTCCTTGTTATATGTAAATAAAGAATGAAACTACAGTAACTTAAGATATCTAATGCAGCACCCCAATTACAATGTAACAGACTCCTGACTGACCTGAACTTGAAATATATACTGACAGTGTGAAAAAGGATATGTGGGATAAAACGGAAATAGAAATTCAAAATGAGACACACTAATACATGCTTGACTGATATTAGCAAATGAGATGGCCCCAAAAAAAAAAAAAATGAACGTAGAAGAAAAAATGGGTAGATCACAATTGAGATTGTTGGCATATTGCAAGGGTGATGCAAAACAATGCCAAGACATGGAATGGAATGCAGAAAGCTAAAAAGGAAATAAGGAACAAATAAAGATAAGCTGAAGCAGAATGGTTCAATAAAAAATATGTAGAATATATATAAATCTGCGAGTGTTCTTAGCTAGGTTTTGTGTCAAGGTACCCCCGATAAATATCGATAATCAAAAAAATCTGGTTAGAGAAGGAGTGATCCGATTTTAATCAAATTTGATACACTCACAGACAAAGACATAAGAAACGAAATTCAAAAGTTTCAAGGTTGCAGTTCTTACAATATTGCAGAAAATCAATAATATATATAAAAGGCAAGATGTTTGTGTGTGTGTGTCTGCTTATCTGCCTGTATGTCTGTATTTTTTTTGCTTTGGGTTTGGCTCTAAGTAGGTATAATTGTAGTTCTCAGTCTCAGCCATGATGCCATTTACTCAGAGGACTTATTTAGCCTTCAACATTCAGTTTACAATGAAAAAAACTTATTTGATATCGATACCAGGAAATCAAAATTTGACTTACATCCATTCATTTTTTTTTCAGTGTACAGTTTCGCTTTAACTGGAAACAACTCTTGCTTTTTAGTCTTTCATGCCAATGTCCAAAGAGTCTGAGCTCCAGGACCATGGATTAGTTTTAAAGCTTTCATTACACCCGAGCAACGCCAAGCTATACTGCTAGTCCCAAATAAAGGACATATGCATAAAATAAATATGAACAGGGCAAAAGACATGCTCATCAACAGGATGCATAAAATCTAAAGATGGAATGCTCATGTTAGAGAAAGAAAAAAAACTTCAGTGATAGAACGAATATATTGGAAATCTTTTTCATGGTGAAAGAGAACAACCAGCAATACATAGAAATACTTACAGTCCAGAAATATTAAAAATGAAAGACGAAGCTGCACAAGCCAAATAGAAACAAAATGGCAGGACATGACAGGATTCTAATAAAGATGTTAGAAGCCTTGCATAATTTTGGCATAGACAGGATTACAGAAATAATAAATGAAATCTTCAACAGTAGTGATGTACCAGAAAACTTAAGCAGACCTATTTACATCGCCCTGCCTAAGTAATCAGGCACAAACAAATGTAAACTCTAGTCAGTCAGTTAAGAGCCATACATGATACACCCTTGGGCAATCATGTCTCAAAAGAGACATGACTGACTGGACAGAAGATTATCCTACAGTAGACTGGCTGCCAACCAAGGCTATAAAACCCAATGTGTTTTGTTATTTAACCCATAACTGGAGGGAAAAGATGGATTATTTCCTTTCCTAAGGATATTTATGCATAAGTGAATGCAAGGAATTCAACTAGAATTTAAACTCGGTCCCCGATTTCTCGTTCAAAGCAGATAACCACTGCACCATAACACACATTCATAAACTCTAGTACTGTGCTTAAATTCATAAAGTCTACGTACCATAGTGGAAAATTAATCAGAAAAGTTGCCATGAAAGTATTTAGAGAAAAAGCACAAAGAAACTATATTACAGTGGTAGGGAAGGTAACTAAAGTTGAGATGTCAGGTCAAGACCAAAAACATTTCAGATTCTTGTTTGGATTTTATCAAGAATTTCTAAATATAGTTACACTTGAGCAGATGTGGTACCAATATTCAAAGCAAGGATGAATGGTAAGATAAGGATAAATGTCAGATAGATTCTAGTGAGAAAAAGTTAAGATTTTGGGAGCCAAGTTTCCTAGCAGCAGACCTAGCAATTGATACAATACAATCTTTCGACCTCATTACAGAGGAAAATGTTTGTCTGAAAAGGCACAATGAGTCATTCCTGGAAGTTAGCATAAGCCATGCTGATGGAAGGTAAAAAAGGGTTCTTTCAGATGATTACAAAAGAGCAATTTTGTGTGGGCATTTAAATTAACAAGCCATTCCTTGCTTGAGTTAACAGAATGTGAATAATGTTTGAAATTAGCTGCCAATTTTATTTTAGTCATTTTTTACATTTTTTTCTTATGCATTTCACTGTGTTCACTTTTTCAACATTTTCTGTATATGATATTTACTTCACATAATAATCTAGACAGATTAAATTTCTTGGACACATAAGGAGGAAAGAAGACTTTGAAAATTTTATACTTACAGGATATATTGAATGCGTGAGGGACAGCAAGTAATTTACCTAATGGGTTTAGTTGGTTGGTTTTGTTTAGTGGCATGCCAGCTTTTAATGGTTATTAAATGCCAAAATATAAATTATTTTAAAATTTTTTATGGCTTCAACTAAACATATTTTAAATGCAATTGTATTTCTTCAATTACAGACAAAATGTATTGCTGGTCATGTTGTTTTAAAAAGTTACTGTTGTTAATTTTACTATAAATAAGTATTGTGGATATTTTTTAATATTTTACATAAAAATATATTGCTGGTATTTTTACTATAAAAATTTATATTTTCATAGTGTTTTGTTTTTGTTTGGGAGTTCACTATTTGTTTATAGCTGAGATCCTAACTAGTGCTACCACCCTGGGTCAATTAAGAGATGGTTCTGCACTCCTCAAAACCGCCAATCTCCTGAATGGAGGCCTTGCTGCTGGATGTAGTTTATTGTCATACCCAGGACTCCTAACAGGTTTGTGCAAATAGATGACAAAACAGAGAGTGAAAGAGATAGTAAAATGACACCTTCTTAAGAGCCACAAAGGATGGGAAGTTAAGGAGAGCCATAATCACGTATAGAAGGGATATAACACATAGAAGAAGAATATGAAATCATTACAAATAGAAACAATATTTTTCTGTGAATTTAACTTTGTTTTTTAAGAAAATGAGAAGTTTGGCCAAATAAAAAGAAATTGAGGATACTTGATAAGGACCCTTCTTTCACAAATGTTCTGCTCTTTAGGTGATTAGTAATTTAAAATTGGTGTAGAATGTACTGTGTGACTTGTTTGTTTGGATGGACTGTATAACCTGTTCAGTTAACACTTTGGTCTGGACCAAGTAAATGCAGAATAATGAACTCAGTAACCCAACTCTCTCTGTTTCTAGTACATTTCTTGAAGCTGATATATTTACACCTATTACTTAAACTAAAGCCAAATAAATATGCAATACTGGTATAGTCAGCGCCAATTTCATTTTTTTGTCCTTTGCATCTGAAAACTTGACAAAAGTGGTTAAATAATCTGCTTACTGACTGAATGGTTTGAAGACCAGGGAATTCAAAATCAAATCAAATCAAATTCCAGACAATCTGGACACAAATGTCCTCACGTATATAAGTTGGTCTCTGATGGAAGCATTTGTTTTGTATAGCATTGGTCAACAAACCTGGAATGGCTTACAAAAGTAATTGATTTAATAAAGAAAAGTGAGAAAATGTCTGGTATCAATTTAGGTATGAAGAATTTGAGAAGTTGGCTTTTAGCAAATTCTCTTATGTAACTAAAAAATTGCTTATAAAAGAAAAAATATTTTGAATAGCTTTTGACGATTTAAAAATTTCATAAAAGATGTCGATTGGAAGAAACCAGGTAAAGAATGACAAAAAGAACTGCATAAAGAAATGGATTTGGGTAGATAATTTATGAAAGCTTATACACTTTTTCAAAGAAAATTATACATTAGTTGGAAACTTACTTTTTTCTTAAATTTTATTCCGGACAAAAAAAGTTTAAGTTTGTTGGGTCACTCACATCATATATGCCTCATGTTCACAGGAATAAAACCATTCAAAGGAATATAACACTCAAAGCATGTTAAATTGTAAATTAAATTCATATAATTGTTTATTTCTGTGTACTAGTGTGTGCATGTATTTTATTAGGTTGTAACAAAAATAATGGCTGGTTTCAGAAACACAATTATCTTCTTAAAAAATTAACCATAGAAATGTTGATCTTAGTCAAAATATGAGCCTTAAGCATCTATGCACTTATACCATTGATGAGATTATTTATTCCTCATTGGTAAGAAGTTATTGGCTGTGATGCAACAAAACCTTTGAAAGCTGATTCCACCTCTGGTTTGAACTGAAAGGTTTTAGCATTTAAAAATATGCTTATGTTCTTAAAAAATTGTAATCAGTAGATGAAACGTCAGAAGAATAAGGAGGACGTGGTAAACTCTTGTATCCTAAGTCTGCAAGTTTTTGCAATGTCATTCTTTCAACATATAGTCAAGCATTATTGTGGAGCAGAATTGAACTATGTCAAGTTACCAATGCAGGTCTCATTTTTTAAAGGCATGCATGCATTTCAGCAAGTTGATTAGAGTAAAGCTCTGCATTAATGCACTGATTGGCTTTCAGGAAGCTGTAATGGATAACACCAATTGCAGACCATCAGACATTCACCATAATCTTTTGCTGATGCAACTTTGGATTTGGGAAATGTTTGGGGGAACTCATCACAATCAAGTCATTGACCTGATTGTTTATGGTTGTTATAAAAGATCAACTTTTCATCATAAGTGACGATTCGGCCAAGAAAGGCATCATTGGTGTTACTCAGAAAGAGCATCGAGCACACTTGAAAATGCCTCTTAGTTTTTGATTTTCATTGAGATCTTGAGAAACTCATTTATCAAGCCTTTTCACTTTGCCAATACTCTACAAATGGCATGAGACTGTTGCACTGATGACACCAAGTGTTTGAGATATTTCTGTGACACTTTGATAGGAGTTTTGCTTAACAACTGCTTGCAGTTGTTCGTTGTCATGACTACATGGCTGTCCTCTTTCTTCTTCATCTTCAAGGCTCTCATCACCCATATGGAATTTCTAGAACCACCTTCATACTGTTTGATTACTTTTGGACCCATTTCTACATGCTCTGTTGATATTGACAGAAGTTTTGTAGGCACTGTGTTCAAGTTTGTACTCATGCAAGAAAAGTAAACAAAGATCATGTTTTATCATGTTCATAGTTAAAGGCTTCTATGCTTTAAGAATATTTCTGTCTGAAAATAAGTACAAAATTATTAAAGAGCACTCATTAATTATTATGTATATAAAAATTCCCTAATATATACTGTGAATTCAATGTTAAAATGACTTTTCAAAGTACATTTTGAGTGGCCATTATTTTTGCAACAACCTAACAGTTTGTGTTTTAAGGTTGAATGTAATAGAGGAAGAAAATCACTTCATCTTATGACATGTAAGGCACTGAGGAGTGCAAATGAATGTCTTGACTCTTTGAGGGTCTATAGTGAACAGACTGAGTTAGACATTTTTGAGCCCAAAGGAAAGTTTACTATTGCATGCTGGGAGACCATATATTTTAGTTTTATTTCTAAAAATGTTTAAATGTTATTTGTTTTATTTTATTTCATTTATGATGTTTATTATTTTATATTGTTATTTATTAATATTAATGTCCATACAAGTTAAATAATTTCTAAAAATATTAAATTTATGAAAAAATATTTTTACATATTCATATGGTGAATGAAATACACTTTCTGTGATTTCTTTAAAAAAAGCACACAAAATACTTGAATATTTAATAATTTCATCTCTGTCAAAAACAAAGCTAAATGGTAGAAAATGAGGTAAGGAGGTTTGTCTTTGACTAGTCTTTCAAGTGAAGAGGGCTTTCCTGCTATGAATAATTACTATTTGAAGCAGTGGCATTTTTACTTGAATTGCAATAGCGTGGACAGAATTAACAAAGAAGATATTATCTGGAAGTAAAAAATGAAAACAGTATGAAATTGTAACTCTTTAGGTCAATTGTAGAAACAGTCTTCTTATTTTGGTCAAGTAATTATCAAAATACCTGGCAAAAACTAGATGGTACATAGACTTGACTACTGAGAAAAGCATTAAATGTCAGCTGGAAGTATTTGTCCAAAAAATAACTGTAAGGGAATATACCAAATTTTTCAAACACAATTTGTGAAAAGAAAGTATGAATTAGTGGCCACTGCTGAAGAAGTAAAGAAAAAGAAGTTGTGTATAATTTCATGTTAAAAATCCAAATTATGGAAAAGGCTCAAGAAATAAACCAGTAACAATCTTTATTGATTCATTGGAATTATTAAGGAAGAACTGACTAAAGCTATATATGACAGAAATGAGTGAAAAGATGTAATAAGAGTTGTTTGCTTACAGATTATCAGATAGATGGATATAAAGGTGGAAACTACACAACTACTTCAGCCATTGAGCAGGCTTCTAGCTGTTTCCTAAATTTACTTTGGTCTCATAAAGTACCACCAAAAATGTTGAAATTTTATGAAATATTTATCCATAAAACATCTAACTCTGATAACTACTTATTGTCAAAGTCCAAATGTGTACATTTTTGAACTAAGAAAAGTCCTATTCACTAATCAGCTGTGAAAGAAGACTGCTCTATTAGGATCTATAAGGTAAAGGAAAGAGAGATCTTTTTGAAAGTATGGGATTATTAAAGTTTTTAATTAGCTGCTGCTACATATATTTTCTACAGCCAGTCATCTGTGAGTCTTGCTGCTATTTTAGCATAATCTCATCACACCAGTAAGGATCAACCTCTTTACCCTTGCTCATTGATGTTACTTACTTGCACTCACTTGTGGTGGTATTCACCCAGGGCAGGTTGAGCCAGCTTCTTCTTTAGAAGAAGTTTCATGGAAATTTTTGGCTCTACATGCAGTCCCCAACTGCATGTGATGAAAAGGTTTTCAAGCAGTAGGTTGCCAGCTCTTACTATGGTAGACAGGTTGCCAACCAAGGCTGTAGAACCCAGTTTGTCCTGCTATTTATCTATTGATAGTAAAGATGAATTTTCTCCTTATTTTGCTACAGTAGATACCTTAATTAAAATGAATAAATTCATAATATGAAAATTGTATTTATCATTAATAACTAGTAGCCTATAGAATTTTATGCCAATATTTGATGAGTAGCATTTGAAAATATGCTCTCGTGACCTGATCCAAAAGAAAGTGTGAAAATATAACCTGAGTCTAAATTCACAGATAGAGCGAATCAGGCCTTAGCATCTGTTGATCAAAGTAAAATGGTTTTCCAAAAGATTCTATGACAGCAGCAAGTGTTGCTTTAGCTTTCAGTACTGATGTTTCTCACTGATTAGTCTGTCTTTTCAAGACATTTAAAGAAACCCAAATGGTCTCTTGGCATTTATTTCTATAAGAGCAGAAATGAGTTTATCTTCACATCATAAGACTTCTCACCTTTATCTTGGCATCATAATCCCATGTGAGATAAGCATATCTTCAAGATGTGTCACCACAAGGTTTCCCCAATGCTTGCATAAACATTGTGTGTGTGAAAACTTCTCTTTGCATTTTCTTCAAAGCATTTTGAATTGTTTCATAATGCTAGGTTGAATTCCTTGTTTGTGCAGGTAGATTTTTAACATTTTTTATTTATTTTAAAAGAAATAAAAAAATTAATTTTAAAATGTATAATGTAATCATAATAGCTCTTTTTATTTTTTTTGTCTGAGTTCCTGACCATTAACTGTTTTTTTACCTGATATTCAATATATAATATACTTTGTTTTGAAAATCTTCCCACAACAAATTTTGTTGCATACCACCAGAAATATTTAGTTTTCAGGAAAAGACTAATTCATAACAAATGTGAAGTTTACATTTTTTTTTTTATAATGACATGCTCTTTCAGGACATAGGTGTTCATGACTCTCTTCAGGTTACTATTTGTTTATATCTGTGAAATATCATGACTATTTTTTGGGGAAGGTACTGGTTTCTCCTTGTTTTTTTTTTCATGGTTTATATTTTGTTATGTTAACTTGTTAGCTAAGCTAGTTTAGCTTCATTTCTTGACTATTGTTGGGTAGCAAATAAGTGTCTCAATTCTGATTATTAATTTTGAGCTTTTCCTTATTCAAATGAAAAGTCCTCTTTTAACTTTATTTGATGGAATTTTATTTGTATTGTAATACTGGCAAGTCTTGGAAATATTTTTGATTTTGTTAAAGGCATGTCCTTCAAAATTGATTTCTATTATTTTCTAATATTTTACTCATAGCTTGCAAAGAAAAAAGTTGAATCCTGCCTTTCCCAAGTGTGCAATGAATTTGAACTCAATTTGACAATTTCATTTCCTATGTTGATATGAGTTACACCACTTGGTCTGGTGTTCCTGCTATTTATCAAGAGAAGGATCTGCAATGCAATCAGTCCTGATTTGGCATCTTGCCTTCAGTCACTGTCTCACCAATGTGATATTGTTTCCATCTATGTAAACTGCGGAGCTATGGTATAACTGGTAGAACTGGTATGGTAGAACTATGGTATATTTGTTTGAACTAATCCAGTCATTCCTCTCTAACCGCACAATGAAAGTGGTATTAAACGGACATGCTTCTCAGAACTACCATACAAACGCAAGTGTCCCCCAAGGCTCCATCTTAGGTCCTACACTCTTCCTGATATATATTAATGATCTCCCTGATTCCATAAGAACCCAAATAGGTTTGTACGCCGATGACACCACAGTTTACTCTCACCTCCAACAAAAATCTGGTGTAGGCGTCAAGGCTAAACTCGCAGCCGAGATTGAAAAAGACCTCCAATCCATATTGGACTGGGGTAAGAAATGGCTAGTAAATTTTAATGCTTCTAAAACGAAGCTACTGTCAATTAACCATCATCGACAATCTCACCTACCTCCCATTAGCATGGACCAGGCTTGCCTCCCAGAGAGTAAAACACTACGCCTCCTTGGTCTCACACTTTCAGCGGACCTCAAATGGAATGACTATATTGAATCCATTGCTAAATCCGCTGCTATGAAAGTCAGTTCTCTGTGTAGGGCCCAGAAGTTTTTTCCGTCTAAATCTATCCTGCACATTTACAAATCTACCATCTGCCCGTGCATTGAATACTGCTGCCATATCTGGTCGGGTGCCCCTGCTGTTCTCCTCAGGCTTCTCGATAAGGTTCAGAGGAGGGTCTGTAATGTGATAGATACCAACTTGGCAGACCGCCTGCAGTCTCTCTCCCACCGGCGAGACGTGGCTTCCCTGTGTCTCTTCTATAAATACTTTCACAGCTTCTGCTCCGATGAACTTAGATCACTGGTGCCCCCTAAATACGAATTTGAACGAGATACTAGATTAGCAACTAGATCCCACCCTTTTACAGTGAAACCGATAAAATGCAGCCGTAACTTCTACTCCAACAGTTTCTTTCCTCGCACTTCCCGACTGTGGAATTCTCTTCCAAACAATTGCTTCCCCGACGGCTACAATCTCCAGGAGTTAAATGTAAGGTCAATACACACCTCCTAACACACTAACCTGCTCCCATTTTATCAAGCACTCTTCCCATCTGCCCGACCCTCATCCTCGCTATCCTTACTCATCTGTCACCTTTCTCCTGACATTCCCTATGTCTATCCACTCCTTCTCTTTACCTTCTCCTATGTAGCCCCATTCGCAATAGTGGCAGTGGAATGCCTTGCTTGGGGTGAGATGATTAAAAAAAAAAAAAATCTGTCTTTTCAGATATTTTCACAGCTTCTGTTCTGATGAGATTCTTTCTCTTGTGTTCTGACAACATGAATTTACTTGTGCTAATAGATTGGCATCAAGATCACACTCGTTTACTGTCAAAATAGCCAAATGTAACTACCACTTCTACTCTATCAGTTTATTTTCTCACACATCCTGTCTATAAAACTCCTTTCCCTGATCGCTACAGTCTGTAAAAGTTTAAATGCAATGTCAATTTACATCTCCTTCATTAAACACAATTTACCTACCTATCATTTATCCTTTTTTTGGTACTTTTTCTCTCTCTCTAACCCCCTGAACACCAGTGGCAGTCCTGCTTTTCTTGAGGTGAAATGATTATAAAAAACAAAAAAAAAACTGTATATGCCAACTAGGATCAAAAGCAGTTGATCCTCAAATAAAACTTTTTTTCTTTTTAGAATTTACTGAAAGTAATGTTGCAGAGTAATGATCATTTTGAAGGTTTTTTATGGTCAATAATGATCATTTTGAAGGTCTTTTATGGTCAATAATGATCATTTTAAAGGTCTTTTATGGTCAATAATGATCATTTTGAAGGTCTTTTATGGTCAATAATGATCATTCTGAAGGCCTTTTATGGTCAATAATGATCATTTTGAAGGTCTTTTATTGTCAATAATGATCATTTTGAAGGTCTTTTATTGGTCAATAATGATCATTTTGAAGGTCTTTTATGGTCAATAATGATCATTTTGAAGGTCTTTTATGGTCAATAATGATCATTTTGAAGGTCTTTTATGGTCAATAATGATCATTTTGAAGGTCATTACTCAACAAAATCATGATTTTGTTTCTTACTTGATGCCTGGAAGTTCTTAACTATAAATAAATAGTTGCAGAACTTACAAAAAATGATATACTTATTTATCAGTATTTATACCTCAGGATTAGTCTAGTATTTGAGCTCTCTGCCTCAGATTAAAGTGTCACTCTCCAACCTTCTGCCTCAGATCAGGAAGTTCCACTCTGACAGATTCTTCTCCAGAATAGTTGCATTATGGAACTCCAGAGAGGATGCTTTCCCAATCAATACAATTTTAACTTTAGTTCTAGGTCAACATAATCTACCCTACACATTCTCATAATATGCATTATTTACTCCCTCCCTGTTAATCCTTGATACAAGCTCATTTACATACCCTGTATCATGGTACTTGTATTAGAACAATTGTAAAAATAATAAAAAGACTGAAACCAAGTTCCATTACATATAATGATAATTTTATTAATAAAAATATGG
Source organism: Ascarosepion bandense (assembly GCA_037127315.1). Classification (NCBI taxonomy): domain Eukaryota; kingdom Metazoa; phylum Mollusca; class Cephalopoda; order Sepiida; family Sepiidae; genus Ascarosepion; species Ascarosepion bandense. The sequence goes on from JBBBDQ010000365.1 coordinate 1,431,537, forward strand.
TTTAAATTTGAATGTGAAAACAAAAAAAAAATTTTTTTTAACATTAACATAATTGTTTGTCTATACTTCTGAGATGAGGTTGTATTTACATTATTTACTCTGTTTGGACTATTTTCCTCATCTTTATCACCATGTTTACGATGTTTCGTCCATTGTATGCTCTGGCCTTCTTCACGTGCTAGAAAGTTCAAACCAAATCTTGTATTTTAATCAGTGGGGCATATCATTCTCATTCCATGTACAATGCCACTTTTGGTAGCCATATAGTTATCTCCCTTTAACTTAATTCTTTAAGTTTTATTGTTCATCATTACTGTAACATGGAATTGAACACACAACTCGTTGAGTCAAGTCACTGGAACTAACCAACGCCTTTATCCACAGGCCATATGTCCTTGAGGATAATTTCTAGCACCCAAAGATGGCTGGAGCATACAATGACTGAAACGTCATAAACATGGCAATAAAAATGAGAACAACAGTCTGAACAATATAAATAATGTGTATTAATGTTTGGTTTTTATATTAAAAATGTATTTGAGTATTTTTTTAATACTTTAATTCTGGGCAAAATGAAAAAAAATGAATGATTCAGTGGTTATAATTTCCGGTTACATGGAAAATCAGTTTACATATTCTCCTGTTACATATTTATATATTACCTGTGTCTTTTCTATAAATACTTTCAAGGCAATTGTTCTGATGAATTTTCCTCTATGGTACCTAGATTTTATGAATTTAAGCTCAGTACTAGATTGGTGGCAAGGTCTCTCTGTTTTACAGTTGAAATGGCTAGATGTATCCATAAGTTTTAGGTTAAGTTTTTAATTTTTCCTAATTTTTACTTGTGAAGCTCTCTTCTGGCTTCTTGCTTCCCATTCAACTCTGACCTTCAGAAATTTAATGTCAATTGTTATCTTCTGTTCTTTTATTGTTTTTGATTCTTAATAGTGCTTTTTATTCTTATATTCTTTAACACTCAATAAGCCCTTGTATCTTAGTAGTTTTATTTCCTTCCTTGCTTGAGGTGAAAGGATTAAAAGAATATCTGATGTTTCAGAGAATCTAGAAGTATTAAATTAATTTGATTTTGTTTCCTTTTATTTCTTTGTGTTTTTTAATGTATACATAGCATAGTATTTGAAATTTATTTGAACATGATCTAAGCTATATTAGTTTTTTGTTTTGTTATCTCACTAGTAAATCATATTTAGTTAAATGAACTCCATTTCTTGACTACTCCTGGATGTCAAATAAATGTTCTACCTCTACTTGATAATTTTGGGATGTTTTCACCTGCCTACTGAAGCTTATTGGGACCTTGCTATTATTTATTTTTAACAATTTTAATGAATGTTTATTTATATTGTAATGTTGAAAAGACTTTTTGGAAATACATTTGATTTACTTAAAGACATTTGTTTTTTTGGTTTTATTTCTTTGCAGTCTTGTTTAATCATTCATCAACCAATTCTTCATTTATTGATTTATATCTGATTATTATTTTTCTTCACTCTTTCCTTATTCCCTTAATACATTTTTATGGCTGTTCACCAACATGGATTTATTACATACTTCTGACTTTTTATTTGGCACTTCAGAGTAAACTATTTTTTTAATTGTCTTGAAGGAAAGATTGGTTTCTATACTTACCCTCAATGTTTTGCATTATAATGTTTTACATATGTGTAAAATGACTAAGAATTCTTGCATAAATGATTAAATGAGGTGGGAATCTGTTATGATGGGCTTTGCTTGATTCCTGTTTTTGGTCAATAAAATATGACATATATTATTCACAACAACAAAGTGAGGCATATGCGTATGTATGTGATGCATTTCATTCATTAGAACTTCATCAAACAGGATTTGTTGACATTGTTGTGGCTACACATGTGCATGAATGAGAGACACTAGTAGTTTCAATTTTTTTAAATAATAGATATGTTAAAGATCAAATGCATATTGGAATCCAACAGGATGATAAAATAAAAACCAAATAGGAAACATATATCAATGTAGCATGTCTCATATTTATTAAAGCTTTGTCAGAGATTGAGAAAAAACAATCTCTCACAAAACATTAATGAAAGCAAAATATTATGTTGATATATTTTCTATTTGGTCTTTTTTTTATTCTATTATTTGTGTGTGTATAGATATATCATTGTGTGTGTATATGCAAATACTTGTGTTTATATATCTGTGTGTGTGTGTGGATATAAATACATGTGTCTCTATATATATATATATATATATATACATATATATATATATATATGTGCGTGTGTGTATGTGTAAATACATGTGTCTGTATATATATGTGCATGTGTGTATGTGTAAATACATGTGTCTGTATATATATATATATATATGTGTGTGTATATGTAAATACGTGTCTATATATATGTGTGTATATGTAAATACATGTGTCTATATATATATATATATGTGTGTGTGTGTATATGTAAATAAATGTATCTATATATATGTGTGTATATGTAAATAAATGTGTCTATATATGTGTATATGTAAATACATGTCTATATATATGTGTGTATATGTAAATACATGTGTCTATATATATGTGTGTATATGTAAATACATGTGTCTATATATGTGTGTATATGTAAATACATGTGTCTATATATGTGTGTATATGTAAATACATGTGTCTATATATGTGTGTATATGTAAATACATGTGTCTATATATGTGTGTATATGTAAATACATGTGTCTATATATGTGTGTATATGTAAATACATGTGTCTATATATGTGTGTATATGTAAATACATGTGTCTATATATGTGTGTATATGTAAATACATGTGTCTAAATATATATATATATATATATATGTGTGTGTGTATATGTAAATAAATGTATCTATATATATGTGTGTATATGTAAATAAATGTATCTATATATATGTGTGTATATGTAAATAAATGTATCTATATATATGTGTGTATATGTAAATAAATGTGTCTATATATGTGTATATGTAAATACATGTCTATATATATGTGTGTATATGTAAATACATGTGTCTATATATATGTGTGTATATGTAAATACATGTGTCTATATATGTGTGTATATGTAAATACATGTGTCTATATATGTGTGTATATGTAAATACATGTGTCTATATATGTGTGTATATGTAAATACATGTGTCTATATATGTGTGTATATGTAAATACATGTGTCTAAATATATGTGTCTGTATATATGTGTGTATATGTAAATACATGTGTCTATATATGTGTGTATATGTAAATACATGTGTCTATATATGTGTGTATATGTAAATACATGTGTCTATATATGTGTGTATATGTAAATACATGTGTCTATATATGTGTGTATATGTAAATACATGTGTCTATATATGTGTGTATATGTAAATACATGTGTCTATATATGTGTGTATATGTAAATACATGTGTCTATATATGTGTGTATATGTAAATACATGTGTCTATATATGTGTGTATATGTAAATACATGTGTCTATATATGTGTGTATATGTAAATACATGTGTCTATATATGTGTGTATATGTAAATACATGTGTCTATATATATGTGTGTATATGTAAATACATGTGTCTATATATATGTGTGTATATATAAATACATGTGTCTATATATATATATATATGGGTGTGTGTGTATATGTAAATACACGTGTCTATATGTAAGTGTGTATATGTGTAAATACACATGTCTATATGTATGTGTATATATATATAAATACACGTGTCTATATGTATGTGTGTATATATATAAATACATGTGTCTATATGTATGTGTGCATATATGTAAATACATGTTTCTATATGTATGTGTGTGTCTATATATATATATATATGTGTGTGTGTGTGTATGTAAATACACGTGTCTATATATATGTGTGTGTGTGTGTGTGTGTATGTAAATACATGTGTCTATATATCTATGTGTGTGTGTATGTAAATACATGTGTCTATATCTATATGTGTGTGTGTGTATGTAAATACATGTGTCTATATCTATATGTGTGTGTGTGTTTATGTAAATACATGTGTCTATATCTATATGTGTGTGTGTGTTTATGTAAATACATGTGTCTATATATATGTGTGTGTGTATGTAAATACATGTGTCTCTATATATGTGTGTCTATATGTAAATACATGTGTCTATATATGTGTGTGTATCTATATATGTAAATACATGTGTCTATATATGTACATACATGTGTCTATATGTATGTGTGTGTGTGTATATATGTACATACATGTGTCTATATGTATGTGTGTGTATATATGTAAATACATGTGTCTATAGCTATGTGTGTATATATGTAAATACACGTTTCTATATGCATGTGTGTATATATGTAAATACATGTGTCTATATATATGTGTGTGTATATATGTAAATACATGTGTCTATATATATGTGTGTGTCTCTGTAAATACATGTGTCTATATATGTGTGTCTCTGTAAATACATGTGTCTATATATGTGTGTCTGTATATGTAAATACATGTGTCTATATGTATGTGTGTGTATATATGTAAATACATGTGTCTATATGTATGTGCATATATATGTAAATGCACGTTTCTATATGTATGTGTGTATATATGTAATTACATGTGTCTATATGTATGTGTGTATATATGTAATTACATGTGTCTATATGTATGTGTGTATATATATATATATATGTAATTACATGTGTCTATATGTATGTGTGTGTATATATGTAAATACATTTGTCTATATGTTTTTGTGTGTGTATATGTAAATACACGTGTCTATATATATATATATGTGTGTGTGTGTGTGTCTATGTAAATACATGTCTGTATATGTGTGTGTGTCTATGTAAATACATGTGTCTGTATATGTGTGCGTGTCTATGTAAATACATGTGTCTGTATATATGTGTGTGTGTGTGTGTGTGTGTGTGTACATGTAAATACATGTGTCTATATTTATGTGTGTGTGTACATGTAAATACATGTGTCTATATTTATGTGTGTGTATATATGTATGTGTGTGTATATGTAAATACACGTTTCTATATGTATGTGTGTCTATGTAAATACATGTGTCTATGTGTGTGTGTGTGTGTGTCTATATATGTAAATACTTGTGTCTATATATGTAAATACATGTCTATATATGTAAATACCTGTGTCTATATATGTAAGTACATGTGTGTATATATGTAAATACATGTGTCTATATGTATGTGTGTATATATAAATACACATTTCTATATGCATGTGTGTGTCTATGTAAATACATGTGTATATATATATGTGTGTGTGTGTGTGTCTCTGTAAATACATGTCTATATACGCGTGTCTGTATATGTAAATACATGTGTCTATATGTATATGTGTGTATATATGTAAATACATGTGTCTATATGTATGTGTGTGTATATATGTAAATACATGTGTCTATATGTATGTGCGTATATATGTAAATACACATTTCTATATGTATGTGTGTATATATGTAATTACATGTGTCTATATGTATGTGTGTATATATGTAATTACATGTGTCTATATGTATGTGTGTATATATGTAAATACATGTGTCTATATGTATGTGTGTATATATGTAAATATATGTGTCTATATGTATGTGTGTATATATGTAAATACACGTGTCTATATGTATGTGTGAATACATGAAAATACACGTGTCTATATGCATGTGTGTATATATGTAAATGCACGTGTCTATATGCATGTGTGTATATATGTAAATGCACGTGTCTATATGTATGTGTGTATATATGTAAATGCACGTGTCTATATGTATGTGTGTATATATGTAAATGCACGTGTCTATATGCATGTGTGTATATATGTAAATACATGTATCTATATCTATGTGTGTATATATGTAAATACACGTATCTATATGTATGTGTGCTTATATATAAATACACGCGTCTATATGTATGTGTGCTTATATATAAATACCCGCGTCTCTATGTATGTGTGCTTCTATATAAATACACGCGTCTCTATGTATGTGCGCTTCTATAGAAATACACGCGTCTCTATGTATGTGCGCTTCTATATAAATACACGCGTCTATATGTATGTGCGCTTCTATATAAATACCCGCGTCTCTATGTATGTGCGCTTCTATATAAATACCCGCGTCTCTATGTATGTGCGCTTCTATATAAATACCCGCGTCTCTATGTATGCGCGCTTCTATATAAATATACGCGTCTCTATGTATGCGCGCTTCTATATAAATACACGCGTCTCTATGTATGCGCGCTTCTATATAAATACACGCGTCTCTATGTATGCGCGCTTCTATATAAATACACGCGTCTCTATGTATGCGCGCTTCTATATAAATACACGCGTCTCTATGTATGCGCGCTTCTATATAAATACCCGCGTCTCTATGTATGCGCGCTTCTATATAAATACACGCGTCTCTATGTATGCGCGCTTCTATATAAATACCCGCGTCTCTATGTATGCGCGCTTCTATATAAATACCCGCGTCTCTATGTATGCGCGCTTCTATATAAATACCCGCGTCTCTATGTATGCGCGCTTCTATATAAATACCCGCGTCTCTATGTATGCGCGCTTCTATATAAATACACGCGTCTCTATGTATGCGCGCTTCTATATAAATACACGCGTCTCTATGTATGCGCGCTTCTATATAAATACACGCGTCTATATGTATGCGCGCTTCTATATAAATACACGCGTCTATATGTATGCGCGCTTCTATATAAATACACGCGTCTATATGTATGCGCGCTTCTATATAAATACACGTGTCTATATGTATGCGCGCTTCTATATAAATACACGCGTCTATATGTATGCGCGCTTCTATATAAATACACGCGTCTATATGTATGTGCGCTTCTATATAAATACACTTGTGTATATATATGTGTGTGTTCATGTATATAAACACATGTGTCTATATGTATATGTGCTTATATATATATATATATATACACACCTGTATATATATGTGTGTGTGTGTGTTCATATATATAAATACACGCGTCTATATGTGTAGATGTTTATATGTAGATAGATGTGTCTCTATATGTGTGGTTGTTTATATATAAATGCATGTGTCTATATATGTTCGGTTGTTTATATATAAATGCATGTGTCTATATATGTTCGGTTGTTTATATATAAATGCATGTGTCTATATATGTTCGGTTGTTTATATATAAATGCATGTGTCTATATATGTTCGGTTGTTTATATATAAATGCATGTGTCTATATATGTTCGGTTGTTTATATATAAATGCATGTGTCTATATATGTTCGGTTGTTTATATATAAATGCATGTGTCTATATATGTTCGGTTGTTTATATATAAATGCATGTGTCTATATATGTTCGGTTGTTTATATATAAATGCATGTGTCTATATATGTTCGGTTGTTTATATATAAATGCATGTGTCTATATATGTTCGGTTGTTTTTATGTAAATGCATGTGTCTCCATGTGTATATATGTAAATGCATGTGTCTCCATGTGCGTCTGTTTATTTGTAAATGCATGTGTCTGCATATATGTAAATGCGTCTCTGTATTTATGGGTCTATATGTAAATATATGTGTGTCTATATGTAAATATATGTGTGCATATACATATAAATATGTGTGTATATCTGTCTGTGTTTGTGTATATATGTAAATGCATGTGTCTGTGTGTGTGTATATAATCTCAGAGCGATTTTTTTGTGTAAGTTCAGTGGAGTAAGAAAGTTTTTCTAATGTGGTTGTTGGTGAAATGTTGCTTGTTTGGTGAATGAAAAAATTATTTGTAAGTGATAAGTCAGTTAGTAAAAGGCAACATTAAACATTAGAAAGTGATATTTTGGATAATATCAGTGGTTTTCATTTCTGGAGCTGCTCAATTCCATGAGCTCTTCTTCTGAAAGAATCGGCTGAAAAATGTCTCTAAATTTCCTGCAAATAGGGTGGTTTCCTTTTTTTTGTCTTGCTCTCTTTGCAGCAACACACATGCATTTCGTAAATGTATTTTGTATGTCCTTGAGGTTTTATTAACTGAAAACTATAGTGACATCATTTCAGTCAGTTAATTGCCATATGTGGTAAACGCTTGGGCGATCATGTCTCGAAAGAGACATGACTGACTAGGCAGAAGATTATCCCGCAGTAGGTTGCCATTGCTTTCTGTGGTAGATTGGTTGCCAGCCAAGGCTATAGAACCCAATCTGTCCTGTTATTTAACCCATAACTGGAAGGAAGAGATGGATTAATACCTTTCCCAAAGGTATTTGCATGTAAGTGAATGCAATGAATTCAACTGGAATTTGAACTCGGCTCCCCAATTTCTCGTTTGGAGCCGATATCCACTGCACCACAACGCACATCATTTACTTATATTTGGACAATTCATCTCATCTTTGTTGTTATCACAATGTTCAGTTATTCTGAGATGAGGTAGTATTTACATTATTTACATTATTTAGACTGTTGTCCTTATCTTTATTGTTATGTTTCAGCCTTCTTCAGAAATTTTGAATCAAACCCTTTATTTTGATCACTGGAGTAAACCATTCTCTTTTCATGTATAATGCCACTTCTGGATGTTATTTAGTTATATTCTTTTTCTTCTTCTTCTATGTACCCTGTCCTTTCAGGACATATGCGATCATGGTCTTCCATGTCTCCCTATCTCTGGTGGCTCTTAGCATGCTTTCTCCTGTAACATCTCTCAGCCGCTGTTCTGTCATTCACCTGCTCAGGCCCTTTAAGTATGTTATCCACTGCTTTCCTTTGTCTCTTTTTTCCTATATCTGGCCTGTGAGTATCAGGTTCTTCAAGCCCTACTTCCTCATTGTATGTCCCAGGAACTTCAGTTTTCTCTTTCTGATGCTCAATATTAATTTCCTTTTCATTTCCATTCTTTCCAACACCTCGTCATTGCTCACATGCTCGGTCCACAATATCTGCAGCATCCTTCTGTAGAACCACATTTCAGCTGATCTCATTTCAAAGTGTGTTGCTTGTTTGCAAAAAGTCAGCACCTTCATCAGGTTATCTAGTATATGAGTTGAATAGGACAGACTGAGTTTGATCATTTTAGTTGGAAATCAATCTACTTCATAAAGAAATAGCATCTTACTGCAGGAAAATCTACTGAGACAGTCATGATTCAAAAGAAACATGATCACCAAAACATGTATAGCACTTAACTGACTAGAAACAACACATAGATGAGAGACACTTCAGAAATATCCTTTATTTCTTTTTATACTTAAAAAGAAATGAAACACTATGAAATTTGATGACTTGTTACAAACAAAAATTAACATTATTTGTCGATACTGAGATGAGGTAATATTTATACTATTTACATTGTCTTCATCATTGTTTCTATCTCCATAGTGTTTTGGCTGTTGTATGCTCTGGTGTCCTTCAGGTGCTAGAAATTTCAAACCAAACCCTTTATTGCAGATCATATGAAGGGATAAAGCGGATCCTCACCTCCTATGTGGTGAAGTTGAAATAATAGAGAACACCACTGTAAAATTAAGGAATCAGCACATATGCTAGGTTACAAAAATCTCCTAAGCCAACTAAGCATAGAAATGAATACAGTATGGTGACCAGTAATACGGAGTGCTAGAGAAAATCATTAGTGTTAAAATGATTGCAATATGAGTTCTGGTAAAAAATACTAGAGAAAACCATTAACATCAAAAAATTCTAATATGAACTCTGGTAAAAAATTGTTACTGAAACTTTAGGTTTATAAGTCCCAGAAATTCACTTGCTGTTCTCCTCAAGGACATATAATCCAGTGGCTATAGATGTTGGTTAGTTCCAGTGACTTGATGTGAAGAGTTGTGCATTCAATACCAGGCGACAGTAGTGGTGAGCAAATAGCTTAGAGAGTTAACTCATGATTACCAGAATTGGCTTTGCACAAGGAATGAGAATGATATAACCCAGTGAGTGGAATAAAGGGTTCAGTTCAAAATTCCAAGCACTTGAAAGAAGGCCAGAGTGTATAACAGCTGAAACATTGTGGAGATGGCAACAAAGATGAGGACAATGGTCCGAATAATGTAAATAGTATAAAAATTAACAAATGTAATGTTTTAAACTATTCTTGAATTTCTCAAAGAGAACTTAAATTTTAGATAACCACTACCTCAAACCTTGAGAGCCTGGAGCCACCATGCCACATATTCCTTTGATAAAAACAAGTTCTACTCAGACAGCTTCTTCCCCCAAACTGTTACTTTATGAAATAAACTCCCAAGCAAATGCTTCCCTGTCAATTATAACCTTTGTCTTTTTTAAGTCCAAGGTCAACCAATATCTATCCTACTTATTCTCATAAAACTCTCTTCCCCCTCCTTTACAATCTTATTTTGTAACCTCTACCTTGGATGATCCTTGAGCCTTGTATTGGGTAATCTATCAAAAATAATGAGTGGAGAATGCTATATGTTGTAGTTAAATTGGGAATTTTGAGGATTTAGCTGATGATTCCATTTTTTCTCTTCTATTTTAAGAAGAAAAATGATTTATCTCCCATTTCATCTATCGCAGATGAAACTCATTAAATATTGATGGTTCACAACTAAATTATTTATGTGGAATAGGTTTGTCAAAACTACTCTCAAGATAGTAGCACTAAGTTGTGAAATAGCCTTTTGAATGTTGTCTTCAGTTAATATACTAAGATTCATATGAGACGTGTTGTTTATACAATTCAGAATATTAAAACTAATTTCAAATAAAATTAAATTCAGTGTTATGAAGATTTGCAAAATTTAATGTATTTTTTAAATAAATCTTCACTTAATAAAAGGCCTAAGAGTCACTCAAACTAGATTTAATGAGGTTGTTGTATAGATATAATAGAAGGAAGTAAGTGCAATTTATGGATACTGTATAAAGTTGTGTATAAGCTGACTTCTTTTGTAGTGCAACCCCTGAAATCTTTGCCTGCATATTGACTCAAACAGAAAAACATAACATAGTGCAACTAGCCACTGAAAATTTGATTTTTCAAAAAAATTACATGTAGCCCAACTCCTTATTTTATATGTAACTATGTTCAAGTATAAACAGTATATATATATATATATATATGCATGCTAGATTATGGCTGACTCTAGAATAAAGACAATTAAATTGTAGTAATTAGAGAAGCATCTTCTTAGGAATCTTTTCTATAAAACAGTATTTTTGGGGGATGGGGAGTTGTCTGAATAGATTTTTCTTCTTACCAATGGTGTATGAAGACAATGATTTAATCCTGTGTCTGTAGACTGCTGGGTTTTAGTTGTAAAGTCCTGAGCTGGTGTAAATAAGGAATTTAGCTTGTCTGAATATTCACCATATAAATAGTCTTAGATTAGTAATAAACTTTCAACATTTTGTCTGTTGGGAAAGAAGCTATAGAGTTGTAAATAATTCATTGTCCACAAGGCCATTTAAATGCTGGAAAGTGAGTACTAGGTAGCTTCAACCTAGATATAGGAGCAGTACTTTATTTGTCACCTAATTTTCCTATTCTCATGGTAGGAGTCAGACATGCATTGTGGTGCAATAAATATCTGCTCAGAAAGAAAAATCAGAGAGCCAAGTTTGAATGTCAGTTGCATTTGTTGCAGTCATTTATGTGCAATATTTTTGGGAAATGCATTAATCTATCTCTTCTACCTTTAGCTATGGGTTAAATAGCAGAACAGATTGGGTTCTAGAGTGTAGAATCACTTCATACCTACATATACATTGCCATGCACACATGTTCACATGCATATACCCACACACACTTATGTAAGGATCGCACGTGAAGCTTACTTTTTTCCTGCGTTTATTAAGAAATATATAAACTGATTCCCACATGTGTCTAGTCAGATGGAAGATGTTTTTCGGAGCATTTAGACCAGAAACCATTCGTCTCTTCCAAATCACACAAACCAGCAATTAGCCACATAAAATGTTTCTCACTATTCTATAAGAACATTTCCATACATGTATAATTATATTCGCTAATTTTCAGTACAAGCATACTATTTCCTTTTTCAGGGACTCTGCTATCATGAATATTTAGACAATATCTTTAATAATCTAAGAGAGAACTCTTTTCACGATATCTTGCATTTGTGAATTATCCAGTTCCGTAACCTTACTTAATACAATGTTGTTATATTTGTTACATTGTGCCTTGAGTTATTTTATTTATAATTGTGGTGGTTTGGACAACCAGCCTTTTCTTCACTGTTGAAATCACTACCCTGACGGCCAGTCTACTACAAATTGGTACTCAAGTTGTCCAGACTACAAGAAGAGCCTTTGTTGGTAGCCATTTTACCACAGAAAGAAATGGCAACCTATTGTAGAAAAATTTGCCTAGTCAGTGATATGTCAAAAGAGACCTGGTAACACATGCATGTATCTTGTAAGGCACTTAACCGACTGACTAATATTTACCATTTTTCAGCATGAATAAAAGAGAAATGGACATATTAATGATTAAATAATTTTGTTATTACAGGAAAATACTAAAAATTTCTCTGACCAATCTGTTTCCTAAAATTTGTCCAATGATCAAAATTTCTTTTGGAATCTTTTTATTGGGCAAGACAAAGATTTTGACACTCCTTCATAATCACAACAGTTTGAATCTTATGTACTGTGTCCCTTGAGGACACAGGCAATCATGGTTCCTAATAGGTTGCTATTCTTTGTAGTCCTAAACAATGTTTGTCTCTTTACTATCTCTTTATAGTTCCTATGTGAATATTAATCAGCTTTCAAAGATATTTCTAAAGATATATGACTTGACTATATTGAGAGAAATGAAAATGCTAGCATATATAGTAGCAAATACTGAAATCTGCCATTTAGAATCAATGGCCCAACTCATTAAAACCTTTGTAACTCAGGCTGCAGTCAAAAGTACACCATGAAATGTTGTACATATTTTGTCATAAGATAAATATATTTATTGTTAAATTTAAAAAAATTAAAGATATGCTCTTTAAGAAATTAAAAGCCAAAGTTTAAGGCCAGTGTCACATTATCGTAATTGACCTTTTACCAAAAAAATAAATAAATCACCTTTTAGATCTTTGCAAGTACTTTAGGATATTATATAATTTAGTTTTGTGGGTACAAAAAAAAAATGATTGAGATACTGAAACTTAAACTTGGTGACTGTTTTCCAAAATTCACCTTTATGGCAAGGGCCACATCATGGGAACCCTTTAACCTAGAGTTGTAAAATAGACATCATTCAATTTGTATCATGGATTACTATAAGTGTAACAGACATTTAAAAACATTGTGTCAGTGATAGACCATTGTTGATTTGACATGGAATGATTCATGGTCTTTTTCGTACTTGTTTCAAGTGATTAAATGTGCAGTCAATCAATCAGTCAGTTAAGTGCCACATGTGATACACACTTGGGCGATCATGTCTTGAAAGAGACATGACTAACTAGGCAGAACATTCTTCCGCAGTAGGTTGCCATTACTTTCTATGGTAGACTGGTTGCCAACCAAGGCTATAAAACCCAATTTGTGCTGTTATTTAAACCATAAATGGAGAGAAGTGGCAGATTAATACTTTTCCCAAGGATATTTATGCATAAGTAAATGCAATGAATTCAACTCAAATTCAAACTTGGCTACCTGATTTCTTGTTCTGAGCCGATATCTACTGCATCACAACGCACATCCACGTGCAGTCAATACAATGCCTTAACATTTGGTTAATTATGAGTAACTTCAAGCCAGTAAAATTATTATTGTGATGATAACCCAGAGGGCTCAGAGAATTTGACACTCACAGGACATACTGAAAGCAAGAGAGATTTCATTATTTTCTGGTTTAAATTGCTAGATGCAACCATATGTTCTATGCTAACTGTTTCCTCTCTTGCATTTTCTTGTTGATGTAACTATTTCTTGACCTCTTGCTTCGTAGACAATTTTGTTCATCAACTATTTAAATACAATGCCTGATGTTATCTTCTTAATTCTTGTTCTGTTATTGTTCTCTCTCCGAAACAAATATTTTCTTTTTCTCATTTTGAAAAAATTAAATGGATTAAAAGTTCGGACCCATTGAAACCTACAACAGAATTTTTTTAAAAAAATCATTTCACCTTAAGCAAGGCAGAACTACCACTGGTGCAAAAGAGGAACAAGTTACAGAGAATGAGTAAGAAACAGTCATTTAAGTGCCATACGTGATACATGCTTGGGCAATCATGTCTCAAAAGAGACATGACTAACTGGGCAGGAGATTATCACCCAGTAGGTTGCCATTGCTTTCTGTGGTAGACTGGTTGCTTGCCAAGGATATAGAACCCAATCTATTTTGTTATTTAACCCATAACTGGAGGAAAGTGATAGATTAATACCTTTCCCAAGAGTATTTGCATGTAAGTGAATGCAATGAATTCAAGTGGAATTCAAGCTTGGCTCTCCAATTTGTTGTTCCGAGTCAATATCCACTGCACTGGAGTGGAAAGGAAGAAGAACATGATAAAAGAGTTGTCATGGAAAGGATGTGAGTCAAAAAGATAAGAGATGACAATTGACTTTACATTTAAATTCTTGAAGATTGTAGCTTTCAAGGAAGCAAGTATACAGAAGGGAATTCCACTGGCTGCAAGTGTGAGTAAAGAAGCTGAGGAACTAAAAGTTGGGGTTACATTTGATTGATTACACTGTAAAAGGGTGGGACCTATCCACTAGTCTAGATAGTTAAGTGCCATATGTGATACATGCTTGGGTGATCATTTCTTGAAAGAGACATGACTGACGGCAGAAGATTATCCTGCAGTAGATTGCCATTACTTTCTTCAGTAGACTGGTTGCTGACCAAGGCTGTAGAACCCAAACTGTCCTGTTATTTAACTCATAACTAAAAGGAAGAGGCAGATTAGTGCCTTTCCCAAGGATATTTGCACGTTAGTGAATGGAAGGAATTAAACTGGAATTTGAACTCGGTTCCCCAATTTCTCATTCCAAGTCAATATCCACTGCACCACAACGCACATACTCACTAGTCTAGTAGCTTGAGCAAATTAATGCAGAGGGGACACCAGGGAACTAAGCTCATCAGAGCAGAAGATGTGAAAGTCTTTGTAGAAAAGACAGAGGGAAGTCACATTATGTTAGTGAGAAAGTGACTGAAGTTGAACTACCAAGTTGGGATCAGTTACATTACAGATTCTTCATTGGATTTTTATAAAAATTGCTGTCTGAGGGGAGGGTCAAATAAAAAAAAAAGAATAAAGAACATAACATTTCTAATCATAATTTATATATATATTTTTTTTAATCATATCACCCAAAGCAAGGCGAAAATGCCACTGATGCACAGGGGGCTACGTAAAAGTGAAAAGATTGGAAAAGAGAAAAACCGGAAACCACATCCTAAACAGGAAACAAGGGATGAGCCTCTTCACCTGTTCAATAGACATGGGTGGAGTGTGAACAGGGCGATATCTCTAGTAAATGTGGATGAGTTTATTTTTGACTTTTTTTTTTAAGTAATGATTGAGCGGTGGGTGGGAATTAACAATTGAAATCACTTACCTGAAGATAATTAGGGGTGTGGGTCACTGCATGTGATGTTTCAAGAAGGGAAAGATGAGAATTTAGTTTCTCTTTTTTTTTGTCTCATCTTGGCTGAGATGGAAGTGATGTACAGTGTTTCTGCTTGGTTTCTTCCTATTTCCTGACTGGCAAGAATAAAGGTTAATCGTCCCAACCGTCGTAAGACGTAGTATGAGCAATGGGTACTTCCGGGTCGTCACTGGAAGTCTACGACAGACTTGTCGATCGGCTGCTTGGCACACTCTCCTACATAGATGCCACCATTACTTTACATAGTAATGGAATAGTCCATTATAGCCGAATAGGCACGGGCATCCCAACACTATAGAACATAGTATTTAGAAAATGATAAAAAATGCTGTCTAAAGAGTAACTTATGTTAATTAATATAAAAAATTTAATGACATTTTATGAAAAAGAAAAAAGAAATATTATTAGTGTAAATTAGTAAACAATCCTTTAAAATAGTGTAAATTACAAACAGTTTTTTAAAGTGAAGTAAATTGCAAACAAATCTTTAAACGTTTCAATTGCTGCATTAATATTCATGTTAATTCATTAAAAAAAGGCATGGATCATTTACTCCTTGAACTTAATTTTCATTTGAACCTAATTATTTTATTTTTGTTATTTTATACAATCACTATTACCCTCAAGATTACTAAAGATATATATATAGTATATATTTATAAAAATTAAATGAATGACACCCAGAAAAAATAAATAACGATTTTAAAAAAATTAAGTAAATAAATAATAAACAAATAAACAATCTATCAGTTAGTTAAGTGACATATGGGATACATGCTTGGCCAATCATGTCTTGAAAGAATGGGCAGATTTTCATGGAGCAGGTTGCCATTACTTTCTGCAGTAGACTAGTTGCCAATCAAGGTTATAAAACCTAATTTGTTTTGCTATTTAACCAATAGCTGGAGGGAAAAGTGGCAAATTAATACCATAAATAACCACAATTAAGTAAATTTTATAATAATAAAGCCACAGATAAAATATACCCCAAGTAATTGATGATAAGTACAGAAAAACAAACCTATACAATAACTATAAAATACCGAGTTTTATACTGTATTGACTTTAGAATAATTTAACATATAACCACTCACACCTATCAAATACATGTTAGGATAACACAAACTGGAAATATCTGACCTTGAGGCCCATAATGCCTCATTGACCAGCATATATAATTAGCTACTACACAATTCACATTGATTATTGCATTCAAACATGAAACAGACTGTTGCCAGTCTCCACTCTTACATATATAAAAACACACAAACCATCTCTCTATCTCTTTTATTGGTCACTTTTACCCATAAATATAGCATACCTTAAAACTATTTTTTTATCATACAATACATATGATGTTATTTTTTTCCTTTGTTTCATGTGTGTGCTAGTAAATATTTTTACAGTTCGGTTTCATTTACAAATCATAAACTGTAAAGGCCTACCGCCAGTTGCAAATACTGTATCTCTTAAGAATTCAATTAGAATTGTTTAAATATTAAAAGGTTATGTATAATTTATTATACCTAATCTTCATATCATTACAGAAATTTTTCACAAAAACTGATGTAGAATACGTTTTACAAGTTTTGATAAGCATATAGAAATTCTTAACAGGTCAGTAAATGTTACTTGAAGAGCCATAACATTTTGGTAAGATTCTGTGCGTCTGTTGTAGATAGATTTGTTATATTTTGACATAAGTAATACTTTCAGATTTATTTTTGTTTAGTTTGCAGGAATTTACGTAAAAAATAAAATTTAGCAGAGGAAAGAAAAAATATCCTGGAAAGCCTTTGATCATTTTGTGAAAAAAAATAGCTGCCAAGAAATCTGTGCAACCTTGTCCTTTAGAATTTCTTTGACCTCAAATTCTTTTTGTTTCCTTTGTTCTCAAAGTTCTTTGCATTCTTTCAATCCCTGCTCAAACTTTGTTCCAAATCTGCATCAGTACAAAAATCTTTTATCATTCCAAAATACAAATGCATTAGCAAATATGAGTAATGAAAAAAAAATGCCAACAGCTATTTCTTTGCTTATCAGAAAAAAGTAAATACTTAAGTTTTCCCAGAATTATTAAGATCACAGATAATTAGGATATATATATATATATGTATATATATATGTGTGTGTGTGTACTATATCTTTGTGAATTTCTGTTTTGCTCTAACCAACCAAATTAGCTGCTTCATCTATTTAAAGGCTGATAATTGTTTTTCTTTGTGCACTTCTTTAAAAGAAAATCAGTTTTCCACATTCTAAAATAAATTTGTTAAGCAGCTGAAAATGCTTTTGTAACTGATTCTTCTTTTTTACTTTTATATTCATTTTTAGGAAGAAAGTGAAAGTAGAAAATGACTAGAGAAGCTGTTAATAGTCGTTTGTTGCTGCAATCCTAGCTCTTTGTTACTATCATTAGATCTTGACTAACTTATTATTGGTAAATCTTCTTTGGAAAGAAAATTTTCTGATATTGTAATATCTATCTAGTATATATATAATGGTACTTACATGAGCCAAGAGTGTTGGAATTTAATTTTCCTCTGATAGAAATTGTTTTTTCTTTTTTTATGGCATTGCCAGTAGGATGTTTAAGTAGGTTAGATGAACCAAAATTTACTGAGACTTGGATATGGTGCTTTGCATCAGTACAGGCTTTGGCTAAAAAATTGAAAGACAACTAGACAAGAGAAGGAAAAAATATTTCTAGCTATTCTAGATTGTGACGGTATAGTGATATTATATAATAACATATACATTTCTGTGATGATATACCCTTACAATTGGAGAAATTGACTACTGATTCAGTTAAGTGCCATACATAATACACACTTTGGGCGATCATGTCTCAAAAGAGACATGACTGACCTACTGTGGGATAATGTTCTGCCCAGTCATGATTTCGAGACATGATTGCCCAAGCGTGTATCACGTATGGTACTTAACTTACTGACTGAGTGTTCCTTGCTTTGTCATGCAAATTTGTTATGATGTTAGCTCTCTTTAACTATATAATGAAACCTTGTTTGAATTTTTGAGCATTTTAGAGGACAGTTGAAGTATTGATGATCAAAACTGGTAGTATCTGATATTACTCACAAGAGTAAAAGTATATTCCTAACATTAAAACATTATCATATGATGAATAAAGATGATAGACTAAACTATCGCCAGGTTCACACTCCACCTACGTCTATTGAACAGGTGAAGAGGCTCATCCCTTGTTTCCTGTTTAGGATGTGGTTTCCGGCTTTCTCTTTTCCAACCTTTTCACTCTTACGTAGCCCCCTGCACATCAGTGGCATTACCACCTTGCTTAGGGAGATATGATTTAAAAAAAAAAATATAACAGTACTCTTTAAAGAAATTATAAAATTCAACTTTGTTGAAAAAACGTGAAGTAAGTTAATGTAATTAGAGTAAATAAAATGCTTATTAATTGGGAATTAAAAGTAAGGTTCATCGTTATTGTATTCCTTCAGATGACCATGTTAATAATATTGAGGCCAACATTGCATATTTCATGAGTTATTCTTTAAACATCATAGAATAGATTGGAATGAGTCATTTAAAATTATCTTGGTTTCATATAAAACTCAAAATTTTTGTTTAATAATACTGTCAATATTTGTGATAAAAAAATTCTCTTCAAGATTACCTCATACATTTTTTTATAAAAATATGGGACTTAGTGAGGATATTTCTGTTTTTTTGTTTTTTTTTAATCAATTCACCTAAAGCAACGCAGTGCTGCACTGGTACACAGGGGTTACAAGAGAGAAGAATGAAAAGAAAAAAGAACAAGATAAAGTGAGGGCAGGGAAAGGATAAGATAAAGAAGGGAATCAAAGGGATAAAAGGTGCCAATTGCCATTGCACATAAACTCTTGGAGATTGTAGCTATCAGGGAAGCAAGTGTAAGGAAGTGAATTCCAAAAGCTGGAAGTGCCAGAAAAGAAAGAATAGAAAAGGCAGTTACATTTGACTGTTTTCACTGTAAAAGAGTGAGGCCCAGTTGCTAGTCTAGTAGCACAAGTGAATTTGTGTAGAGGGGACACCAGGGAGATAAGCTTGTCAGAACAGAAGCCATGAAAATATTTATAGAAAAGACAGTGGGAAGCCACATCCCAACAATGAGGAAGTGGCTGAAGTCAAGCTACTAAATCAGGATCAATTATGGTGCAGATCTTCCTTTGGATTATGTTGAGCTCCCCAAGATTAATAGCAGGAAGGTCCAACCAGATATGGCAACAGTATTCAATACTAGGACAAATGATAGATTTGTATATGTGCAAGATGGATTCTGATGAGAAAAACTTCCTGACCTGACACAGTGGCCTGACCTTTCCAGCAGTAGCTGTAACGATTGGTTCAATGTAGTTGTTCCACTTGAGGTCAGCTGTGAGAGTGAGGCCAAGGAGGTGCAGTATATTGCTTTCTGGGAGACTAGCATCACCCATACTGATGGCAGGTAAGAGAGTTTGTATTTTAAAATTGTAAGAAAACATTGTGCTTTCTGCAAATATAAAAAGTCAGCAAGAGAAATGTAAACATTTTAGATGTGGTCTTATCACTTATTTTTGATATGGCATCTTTTCTTCAGTTCGAGAAATCAAAGCTTGTGTATATTAATGGAATTATAGAGAAGAGTTACGTGGCATCATCTTCTCTTTGTATTTCTTATCGCTTGCATGTCAGTGACACAATTTGATCAGCAATAAATGAGGAAGAGAAATAAACATTTTTTGATTATTTTTCTGTAACATGAAAACATCATCATGATAGTAATTTCGATCATGGCGTTGAATGGACATGTTTCCAGATTCTTTCATACTAACGCATAGTTCCCCAGGTTTGGACCTATGCTGTTTTTGATCATTATCAGTGACGTTGGTGTTATCAGTTACCAGCTAGGTATTTATACAGAAGGCCTAATCATTTAGTCCTGTTTTAATAATTAAGTCTGATAGACCTGACAAAGTAAAATGGGCAATTTCTCTTGAAAAAAAGAACTCCAGTGGATTTTAAATTGTAAATTTGAATGTCTAAAAAACAAAAGTACTTTCATTTAATCATCATACAGAACTTTTTCTGCCTGCCATTAGCATAGATGATGCTAAACTCCATGAGAGCAACACTGCATACATTTCTGGGCTCAGATTTTCTACTGCCAGGAAATAGAGTGAAGGTCTACTGCGAGAAAGGTTGGCTCACAGAAAAACTTTCTTTTCAGAATCCATCTTGTACATTTATAAATCTACTAATCGTCCATGAAGAGTACTGGATTGCTACGTGATGTCCGTCCTTCAATATGGCAGTGAATGATGGACAATACCATCAAAGATGGAAAAACTTGACACAACTGAAATGTAGTTCTACAGAAGGATGCTGTGAATCTCATGGACCAAGCATGTGAGCAATGACGAGGTCTTGGAAATGATGGAAACAAAAAGGAAATTAATAATCAGGAAGAGACAGCTGAAGTTCCTGGGACACGCAATGAGGAAAGAGGGCTTGGAGAACCTGATACTAACAGGCCAGATAGAGGGAAAAAGAGACAGGGGAAAGCAACAGATAACATATTTGAAGGACCTAATCAGGTAGATGACAGAACGAGAATTGCACTGTGTAATAGAAGATGGTGTGCTCAGAGCCACCAGGAATAGGGAAACGTGGAAAGCCATAATCGCCTACATCCTGAAGGAACAGGGCACATAGAAGAAGAATCATCCATGCTGCCATATCTGATCTGGTGGCCCTGCTGTATATCTTGAAATTCTTGACAAAATTCTAAGAAATGTCTATAATTTTATAAATCCTTATATGGCATCTTCAGTTATATCATTGATGTGACGTGGCTTACTTCTGTTTTTTTCTACAAATATTTTCATGGCAACTGTTCTGTCAAGCTCGTTTCCCTAGTCATTGATTATATGAATTTAAGTGTATTTCTATGTGCATTATGGTGCAGTTGATACGACAAGAAATGACAAATCAGGGAGCTGAGTTTGAATTCCAGTTGAATTCCTTGCATTCACTTTTGCACAAATACCCAGAAGAAAGGTATTAATCCATCTCTTCACTCCAGTTATGGGTTAAATAATATCACAGACTGGGTTCTATAGCCTTGGCTGGCAACTAGTCTACCACAGAAAGCAATGGCAACATAATGCGGGATAATCTTCTGCCCGGTCAGTCATGTCTTGAAATCACCCAAAAGCATGTATCACGTATGGCACTTAACTGACTAGATTGGCAACAAGTTCTTATTGTTTTACAATTGAACTAACAAGATGCAACTACTGCTACTATTTTAATAATTTATTTTCTCACGCTTCTCAGCTGAGGAACTCTCATCCAATTTCTTGCTTTCCTACCACCTATAATTTTCAAAAATTTAAATACATCAGTCAGCATGTCCTGTTGAATCGGAACCCTGTTACTTTATTGACATTTCCCCTCTTCTAATTACTAAAGTTTCCTCGTTCTTTTTCATGCCTTGCTGCCCCTACATCCTAGTGGCATTGACACCTTGCTTAGTGTGAACTGATTAAAAAGCAGTGAAAAAAATAATCCCAAAAATGAAGTCAAATATGTATAATATCCTATATTATCTTGAAAAAGAAGAAATAATCCAATCTCTAGAAATATAACCTAAAGAACACTGAAACTCGTGATACTCGTACATAATATCATGCAGTTGGACATGGCAGAAGATATGAAAAAAGGAAATGAACATATCTTCTTTGGATTGAAGTCAAGTTGACTGACAGTGAACCATACTACATGATGTGGAGGGTGAAACAGCTAAGTACATATAGACCTAACAAAATACTGAATAAGCAAATAGAGTTCAATATTATGTGGGTGTCAGTTCTCAGTAAAGCAAAAACAACCATGATAACTTACCTTATATGAAAAATGTTTGTGTGTATGTATATGTGTGTGTGTGTGAGAGAGAGAGACTCATAAACTGAAGAATTAAATGTTGATTTGTACAGTTTTTTTTTTTTTTTTTTTTTTAATCATTTCACCCCGAACAAGGCAAAAATGCCACTGATGTGCAGGGGGCTACATAAGTCTAAAAAGATTAATTAGAAAAGAGTGAAGAGGAATACGAAGCAGCTAGCAAGGATCAATAGAAAGATGAGAATGCAGGTGTGATGACAGTTTCAAGGTGGAGAGGAAGGAAAGGATTTACTGGGTGGGGAAAGAGCTAGGGTCAAGTGGTTAATAGATGAGTATTGACATTGCATTTAAATTCCTGGAGGTTGTAGCCATCAGGAAAGCAAGAATATGGGAGCGAGTTCCACAGGCGGGAAGTGCGAGAGAAGAAGCTGCAATTGTCGTCTGCATTTGGCTAACCTAACTGAGAATGAGTAGGACCCAGTTGCCAATCTGGTTGCACGAGTAAACACCTGTTGAAGAGGCACCAGTGACTTAAGTTCGTCTGAGCAGAAGCCATGAAAATATTTATAGAACAGACAAAGGGAGGCCACATTTCGTCGGTGGGGAAGTGGCTGTAGTTGTTACCTATTTTTTTTTTTATCTAAACTGACTACCAATATGAGAAGGTTTTTTTTTTTTTTAAAAATGAACAACTTCCAAACTACCTGAAAAAAAAAATGAACAAATAATACAAGAATAATTTTTAAACATTCTCAGCTCAAAGTAAAGTATGGTCATAAATTGATAGGGGCAAACTAGACCACAACCAATTCTTTCAGTTTCTTTCCATAGTAAATTGGAGTAGATAGACTAAACTATCGCCTGATTCACACTCCACCCACATCTATTGAACAGGTGAAGAGGCTCATCCCTTGTTTCCTGTTGAGGATGCGGTTTCCGGTTTTCTCTTTTCTAATCTTCTCACTTTGTTTTTTTGTTTTTTCAATTGGAGTAGATAGACTAAACTATCGCCCGGTTCACACTCCACCCACATCTATTGAGCAGGTGAAGAGGCTCATCCCTTGTTTCCTGTTTAGGATGTGGTTTCCGGCTTTCTCTTTTCCATTATTTTTACCCTTATGTAGCCTCCTGTGCATCAGTGGCGTTATCGCCTTGCTTGGGGTGATATGATTAAAAAAAAAGTAGCTGCTGAGAAAAAAGTCTAGCTTTTCTCACTTTCACACCAGTTTAACCAATGTGAAGTTGAGCCATCTTGTTCAGTTAGAAAATTTATGATGATATCACTTGGTGTTTATTTTAAATTTAAAAGCTTCTTGAGGTCTACATTCAACCCTGAACATATTGCTCGATCTATTCTATCAGAATATACTGACTGCACTTCTGCAGGGGGTAAAAGTTCTCTGAGGAGGCCACCTGTTTGCTGTGGGTGGCAACACACAAAACATGAGGATGAGATCCTGGTGCTTGAGGGTTTTAGGAAGTTGAACTATAATTGTACTCCTAAACTCTAACACATCACTTTGGCTAGACAGGCGGTTGGAGAGATCTGATCTAATCAACCAGCTGGCCATGTCAAGCCCTAAGTCAGACTAACAAAACAATCAAAATGCATTCACATTTATCATATCAAATATCATTAATTTGACTTCGTAAGTGGTGACTGTAGAGTCAATCAGACTGGGAAAAAAGGAATCTGACATGACTGTTTAAATTTCTACTAAAAACCCATACTTGGGTGGACAATCATGGATATAACAGATGCTTGGAATCCTCCCCACATTTGGATATACCAGTCATGCAACCCTGGTGGAATGAGGAAAATAGGATGTGAGGCTCCAATGAGGGTGGAGAGCATGATTGTTGAACAATAATAATAATAATCAGTAAAGTATGAATACAAAAACAATATCAGGATACATATTGATATACACACAGAAAGGGAATAAAAAAAAAACAAATTTAAAATTCATAGTAATAGAATCAGTAGAAGACAAACTAATAATGAAGTTGTCACCTTTTATAATAGAAAAAATAGTCACATCTCGAATAACTCCCAAAACAATTAAAAAAGTAGAAATAATATGTTACTGATAGAAGTCAAAGGAAAACATGACACTGAAACTCTACTATGTATGACCAAATTTCATGATATAAAGAGAATAGTCTATCCATACTAATTTTTAAAATGCTTCAAAGCTGTGATGAGGAGCACTAACCTCTCACTATGTACAGTGAAGGAAATTAAGAACAATAATTATATGAAAAAACAAAAAATTACGGGCATTAAAAGAATGTCTATTAAAAAAAATAATAGACTTATAGATACCAATACCTTATTACTTTTGACACACCAGATACACAACAGGAAATAAGAATTGGATATACATTTTCAAAAGTAAAAACATATTCCAAACCCATTAAAATGCTTCGACTGCCAAAGATATGGACATGGTAAGAATAATTGTACAAGGAAGTTGGTATGTGGAAAATGTCAGGAAAATGATCCTAATCACACAGAGATAACATGCTCAAATGAAACTAAATGCCCTAATGCCCTAATTGTAAGAAAAAAAATCAGAGGACAATTTCCAGGGACTGTATAATTTGGAAAAAATAAAGATATATTAAAACATAAACACAACAAAAAAGTTCCTTACTCAGAAACAAGGAAAAACATTGAAACAAACTCCAATACACCATCACATATAAAAATTACCTCAAGCTATACCTATGAAAATCTAATATCAAAAAAGTTACATGAAACACAAGAACATTTTTAATTCAAGAACAAAAAAACATATTGAAAAAATTAAAATCAGTTGTAAGCTTGGAAACAACCCATACAACTGAACCAATGATACCCACAATGTAAATCCAACACAAAATCTTTCTTCTTGACATAAATACAGAAGAGCAGAAACTGCAACTAAGTCAATGGTTATGATAAAATGGTTCTGTTCTTTCTGGACAGGGCACTATGGACATGATATTTTCAGCTAACCAGTTGCAAGAGAAGCACAAAAAAATACACTTTCATTCATCTGAACTTGCCTGTTTGCTAATATTTGATATAGTATTCTATTTTCAGCTGAATTTCTTGTAAGAATATAACATTAATTTTGAATTTTGAAGCTGTCTTTCATATACTCTACTGTTTGTCCATAGGTATCCATCCAGAAAAAACCTGTTAATCTTTATTCTCATGAAAGAAGTTACTTCTCTTTGACTGTCATTCACCTCTTTTTGTTATTCATTCCCTACTCCATGAACCTTTAGAGATGACTGCAGTTACTCTGAGAATATCAGAGCCAAAGGTTGTTAAATTTAAATGAAGCTGCCACCACATTAGTTGAACAAAAGTTGATTTAAAAAAATCGCTTTTGTTCACTTGGAAGTGGTAAATATAAACTTGCCTGTTTGCTAATGTTTGATATAACATATCATTTATTCATTCTCCTTTTGTTACAGATTTTATCCTATAGTGAACCATTGGGGGAATTCCTGACTTCAACAAAGTTAAAACTAAATAAAAACAAATTTAAAACTAAATAAATTTTCTTTATATACATACACATATATATATATATAGGAAAGAATATTAATAAAAAGTTTTGAATTTAAAAATGTACTTTTTTTTTAACAGTATTTGTTTATTTTTATTATATTTTATATTTCAGACCGCCCTCGGTCCTTCATCAGAAACAACTGATTTTTAAATTTGAATTAGAAACGTATTTCACGATAGTGTTCGAATATTTTTTTGTTTGTTTACATCACGTGGTGTGTTTGTTCACAACATGTGGCATGTCCGTAGAGAAAGTCTGTTTGTTTTAGATAAAAATTTCTTGGAATATCTGAAAAAAAATTTTTTAGCTATTGAAATATTTGTAAAGATTCAACACACCTAAGTCCCTATTTAACCCTAGCTTGTGTGTATTTAATTTTAAAATCCAGTATGTTTTTTTCTTTCTGCGTGTGTATGTAGAACTAAAATTGGAGTCTATTAGTAAACATTTGCAATTTTCTAAAGTATGATCAGGTTGATTAAAATGGGCTGCAATTGGGGAGTATACATTTTTTTGTCGTATATTTAGTTTGTGATTATTGAAGCGAAATCTAAAGCTATTACTGGATTCGCCGATATATCCACTGTTGGGGCAAATTGAGCAGAAGAGAAAGTAGATGATGTTTTTGCTGTCACAAGTAAGGTTTGGTGGGTGTAATTTTATTTTGGTGTTGGGTACAGAGAATGTTTTGTCTGTTATTAAATGTTTACAAATTAAACAGCGAGGCTTCCCACATTTTAAATTCCCTGATAGGTTTGTATTATTTAAATATTTGTTAGAAGTGAGGATAGTTGATAGGTTGGGTGTTTGTTTCTTTGCATTTATGGGTGGTTTATCGAAAATGTCTTTGATGTTTTTGTTTGATTGGAGGTTCCTGTAATCATTTTTTAAATTTTTGATAAGTGTGTAGGAATATTGATTATGGTTAAAAACCATGGGAATTCGGTTGTTATCTTTTCGTTTTTTGTATGTGAGAAGTGTGCTACGATCTATGTGGATGGTTTTATGTAGTGCTTCCTTTATTATTTTTATTGGATATTTACATTTTAGAAACTGTTTTATTGGGTTGTTAATGTTGTTTAGAAAATCTGGATGGTCTGAGCAAATGCGTTTTATTCTAATAAATGAGCTGTATACGATAGATTTTTTTAATTTGAGGGGATGGCAACTGTTAAAGTGTAGGAATTTATGTTGGTTTGTGGGTTTGTTGTATAGACTGGTGGAAAGTGTATGTTTATTTAATTTTACCATGACGTCTAAGAAAGGGACGGATGTGTATGAGTACTCCATGGTAAATTTGATTGTATTGTGGAAGTTGTTGCAGAAAGTGAAGAAGTTTTTTAATTTTTCTAATCCATGAGTCCATATTAAGAAAATATCATCAATGTATCTAAAATAATGTGATGGTTTGTATTGTGAACTGTCTAGTATCTTTTTTTCTAAAATATGCATAAAGATATTGGCATAACTAGGTGCCATTTTTGTGCCCATTGCTCTGCCACTAATCTGTAAATAGTGTTTGTTGTTGAATTTAAAATTATTGTGTGTTAAGATGAAATTTATTAATTGGCATAAATCTGTGATTTGGTTGTTAGGTAATTTGTTTTTAAGGAACTCATGGCAAGCTGCTACTCCTTCAACATGTGGAATGTTCGTGTACAGAGACGTAACATCCATCGTTACTATGATATTATCACCTAGGACTAAATTAATGCTTTGTAACTTGTTGAGAAAGTCAGTAGTGTCTCTAATATAACTACTGACTTTCCAAAATAAAATTACACCCACCAAACCTTACTTGTGACAGCAAAAACATCATCTACTTTCTCTTCTGCTCAATTTGCCCCAACAGTGGATATATCGGTGAATCCGGTAATAGCTTTAGATTTCGCTTCAATAATCACAAACTAAATATACGACAAAAAAAATGTATACTCCCCAATTGCAGCCCATTTTAATCAACCTGATCATACTTTAGAAAATTGCAAATGTTTACTAATAGACTCCAATTTTAGTTCTACATACACACGCAGAAAGAAAAAAACATACTGGATTTTAAAATTAAATACACACAAGCTAGGGTTAAATAGGGACTTAGGTGTGTTGAATCTTTACAAATATTTCAATAGCTAAAAAATTTTTTTTCAGATATTCCAAGAAATTTTTATCTAAAACAAACAGACTTTCTCTACGGACGTGCCACATGTTGTGAACAAACACACCACGTGATGTAAACAAACAAAAAAATATTCGAACGCTATCGTGAAATACGTTTCTAATTCAAATTTAAAAATCAGTTGTTTCTGATGAAGGACCGAGGGCGGTCTGAAATATAAAATATAATAAAAATAAACAAATACTGTTAAAAAAAAAGTACATTTTTAAATTCAAAACTTTTTATTAATATTCTTTCCTATACATATTAAAACAGTATACGTGGATGATCATCACTATATATATATATATATATAACAACTTTTTTTTTATTGGAGTAGATAAACTCTACTATCACATAGTTTACACTCCTCCCACTTTTATCAAACAGGTATAGAGGCTCATCTGTTGTTTCCTTTTTAGCAAGTGATTTCCAGTTGTTTTTTTTCTCCTGGCCTCAATATTGGCACTCCCGCAATCTTTCTGTTATGTGTGCTGTCGGTGGCAACATACAACAAAATAGATGTTAAATATACCAGATGATGGAATATCACCTTGCTTTAAACCATTGTCCATTGGAAAAGGCTCTGACAGATTAATAGTATAGTTAATGTCACTTCCTATTGACGTGCATTTCTCAATATATTTTTAGCAAAATCTAGTGGACATCCCAATATGCCTAAAATGATCTACAGAGCATTTCTATTATTGACATCAAGGGTCTTGGTTAATCAACAAACACTTTATACAGGAGAACATGATGGTCTGTACAAAAAATAGATAACCAAAAAAACCATGGGTGTTGGTTATCTAAATATGGCATTATATGGCAATAAATTACCAAAGACCTAGTCATCATTAAGATCCACTCACTAAAATAATTACCACTCAAATGGATAGACAAAACACAAGCATCCTACTAGGAAACTGTAAGGGTGTTAGACCAAACTGTGAGGAAATCAAACAACTTCTTACAGATTAAAATCCAAATATAGTCTGCTTGCAGAAGACCTTTCTCAAAGATCCTGATAACATCTCCTTTAAAGGATATGCAATTTACCACAAAATAAGTGTATCATCAATAGAGAATAGGCCAAGTGGCAGTATTTCAATATTGGTTAAAAAATTAATACCTCATGAAAAACTACAGTTAAACACAAATCTCAGACCATGTCAGTAAAAGCTTCAATTGATTGAACAATAACCATATATTCAGACTGAATAAGCCTGAAATAGAAAGCCTAATTGGTCAATTTTCTACAATGTATGGGTGTAGGAACCTCAATCAAACTGGTAAAATAATAGAATCTTGATGAGAATCTTCTGATCTATGTATCGTTAATAAGCAAATGCATGCATACCTACACCCAGGTACCAGATCAACATCAGCTATTGACCTAACCAGATGCTCTCCATTAATTTTTTATGTTTTCAATGGAAAGTTCATAATAACCAATGTTATGTTCACTTGTTTTCTTAAATGTAAGCAAGCCTTTGCCAGAAGAAAGGAATCTAAAATGGCTACTAAACAAAGCTAACTGGTTAAATTTTTAAGAAACTCATCTCATCATAAATCAACATGGAAATTATGAATGAACCAGAAGCAAGTCTCATTTACAAACATAACAATATGAATAGCAAGATAAACAATACACAAATCTTTCTTTAAACCACATACCAAATCAAAACCCTGGTCTACAGCAGAATCCAAAGAAGCAGTTCAAACCAGGAAAAAATGCTAACGATATTCTTACACAACCCAACCACAAGCTACAAAAGTACAAGCAAGCTCAAGCAAAAACATGCTGTATAATTAAAAAAATCCGAAAGAGAACCTTGGCAAAATTACATCTCCAAACCAAACAACGAAACCCTAATAAATAAAACATAGGAAATAATTAGAAAAATTAATGGAAAAAAATCACAAACTGCAACAGTCCATTGAACCAAAACAAATAGAGATAAATGCGCTAGAAAAAATAGCTAACCTAATAACAGGGGAATTTTAAAGAAATTTCTCAACAAATCACTACACTCAGAAATTTCAAAAATATAAAAAGGTCATGGAACAAGAAAAAAATTACATTCACTTCAAACAATAAATAAAAATACAATATTCTCTTTACTACAACAGAACTAAAAGACTTTATAAACCAAAGTAAAAATTTTGCGACTTGTCCAGGTGAAATTTATTGCCAGTTATTAAAACACCTGCCAAAAAATTTCAAACAAATTTTCAAAATTGTGGCTTGAGTCATCATTCCAATCCCCCTACCAGGCAAAGACCATTCTAACTCAATAAACTAATCCATTGCATTTGCAAGATGATAGAGAGAATGATAAATGCTTGAGTTATGTGGTACCTGAAGAGTAACAATCTCTTATCTAGCTACTAAAGTAGATTCCAGAAAAACCAAGGAGCTAATGATGAGCTTGTACAGCTAGAATCTTTTATTCGTGATGGCTTTGTTCAAGGTCATCATGTTTAATCAGTATTCTTTGATCTTGAAAATGCCTATGATTCCATATGGGAGTATGGTATCCTAAAAGACATGCACAAAATGGGAGTAAAATGAAGAATGACTCTATTAATTCAAAACTTCCTATCAAACCAAACATTCAAATTACAAAAAGGAAACATAGCATCCGACGCACACAAGCCAGAAGTAGGAATACCTCAAGTTAGCATTTTAACAGTTATACTATTTATTCTCAAAATGAATAATATTATTAAAACTATTAATACAGGAAGTGAAAAATCTCTATATGTAGATGATCTCTCAATATCACTAAACATGCCTTCCTTTGAAAGATATATAGAAACATGTTTAAAAAAAAAATAAACAAATAAACAAATGAAAATGGATTCTGTTTCTCCAAAACAAAAATTGTTTGTATTTCTGCAAAAACAAGCCTATCACTTTGATTGGGAAAATAGAATTAAATAGATACTTAATTCTCATAGTCCAACTAATAAAATATCTTAGAATCATATTAGATAGTAAGCTTCAAGGTGCACATTGAGTACCTTAAACAAAACTGCCAAAAGGCTTTGAAGTTTCTGTAAGTAATATGAAAACTTCATTGAGGTTCCGACCAAAGAGTAATGCTCAGAATATATAGGTCACATATAAGATCAAAATTAGATTATGGATGCATTATTTACAGTGCCACACATCAGTCTTACCTTAAAAAACTACAAACCCTATAAAATCAAATACTGAGATAAAGTCTCGGAGAGTTCCAGATGTCACCCATGCAGTCTCTATATAGAAGCTAATGAACCATCTATATTCATGAGATGGGAAAAATTATCCCTCTAATATGCACTAAAACTACAATCCCACCCAAATAATTTAGTATACTAAAAAATATATGAATTTCAATATATCCAGTTCTATAGAAATAAACCAACAGCCATCCCTTCACTTAAACTTTGAACTAACAAAGTACTAAAACAAATAAACAAAGATTCTGATAACACAACACTAAACAAAATAAACAAGGTGGTTTTATCAACAATCTTCATATCTTACAGGGACCTAACATTGTTTCGTTTTTCTTTGTGTCAATCAACAAAAGTATAGAGAGAGAATTAAGAAACAAATATTGTGACGATACACCATTCTACACAGATGAATCAAAAATCCAAAATAGAATAGGTGCAGCAGCCACAAACAGACAAATTCATAAACAAACATGGCTACCAAATAATGCACCCATCTATACAACTGAACTACAAGCCATTAACATGTCACTTAAAATAATAGAAAATTCAAAAGAGAGGGAGTCTGAGAATATTATAAACTTCCTATCTAGTTTAACAGCAATTAAAGAAAAGAACACAAATCATCTATATATTCAAGAAATTCTAGAAACTTGTCATCAATTAATAAAGTTCAAATAATATTGGCTTAGATTCCTAGGCATATAGACATCAAGGGGAATTATGAAGCCAACACATTGACAACAGAGGCAGTGAAAATAAAAATATCAAACATCCATATAGAGATTAAAAAAATAAAATTACTCAACACATCAAAAGAATATAAAGTGATTTGGGACATGTTTCCAAACAATAAATTATATAAACATAAGCCAGCAATAAGAAAAGAGAATATAGAGCCAGTGTAATATATTACTTTGAATGGCAGAGTTAATTGACAGAGACATCCGGCCATGGATGAGATCAACAAAAGGCAAATGTGGTTGACAGATATATCCGGTTATGGATGATGTCATCTGGGTGCAACAACAACAAAAACAAAACATATGTGGCAACAAGCTTGAAAGGTGATGGCTATTAAGGATCTGACTGACAAATACATCCGGCCATTGATAAAAGTCAACTGAGGGAAAAGGTGCTTGACAGATATATCCAGTGATGATATCAACAGAGTCAATTCAAAAAAGCAAAAATGCATGGGAATTTTGGCTGAAAACACAGAGAACTACGCCTGGCTTCTGACTCTTGGTAGCCTCTTTGTATATGCAGCTCTCTCTGGCTGCACAGAAGCATCACTAATAAAGAATAAAAATATAATCTTATATATATGTTCCTTGTTTGTTCAGATTCAGCATTATATATAACACCATTGGCTGACTGTAGACAAAACAATGTTTAACAGAATAAGAATTGGACACACTCAACATGACACACACACACACACATGATCAAGGCAGAAACTACACCTAGATGTACCCACTGCAACCAAGTTCTCACCATCAAGCATATCTTGATAGAATTCAAGAAGTGTAAAACAATACATAGTAAATATTATTAAGCCCAAAATCTTATGACACTCTTCAAAAATGTACCTACTGCCTAAATAATAGGATATCTGAAGAAAATAAAACACTTCTAATTTCTATAGAAAACTGAGCTGGAACTTTGAATCATACAACTTACATGACTGGCCATAAATATTAGGCCATCCCAGTTTTTAAAAAAAATGATGTATTTCATAATATTTTTAGTATTTATTGCCAAGTGGATAATTCTAAATGAAAATGGAATGTTTCTTTTGTTATTATTACTTTGCAAAATTTTACAAGGCATTCAGTAAGACATTGCCTTGGCCAGCTAATAAGAAGACGAGACTAGCATAGGGAAGAGAGCACAAAAACTGGACACCAGAACAGTTCATTTGATGCACATGTTATTGTGCAGTATTAACAAAAGAACCATTCTATTTTCATTTATAATTATCCACTTGGCAATAAATACTAAAAATAATATAAAATACATCATTTATTTTTAAAAGTGGGGTGGCCTAATAACTATGGCCGGTAGTGTACATTTTGAAATACTCTTGAACTATACAACTTTTGATATTTTTAAAACAATTTTAAAAATTTTACAATCACTTGAAATGTTTTGAAACTTTTCTAAATAAAAAAATCTAGTTTCAGAAATAAATGACCCATAGGGGGTTGATATTCTGGTAAAAGAAATAAAGAATCAATCCTTTGCTTGCGAGGTACTATGCACTTCATTCCCTATAAGAGATATCAAAATAATTTATTTTTGTTGATGTCACTTCAAAATGTCAAAAGAAATAGTAGTTCTAAAAAGTAACTGAGAAGTGGGCCTCAAAGGTCATTGGTGGTTGTACCAATATAAACAGGAAGTGTAGTTAGGATATACACAGGCATAACTACTGAATGACAGTAATGGAGATGCCTGACCCATGAAACCATTATCCTTTACATCTTCACATGAAGGAGCTTGAACATTAAAAGAAAGTCCCTGAAGCCATCAAGATATTTCTGAGTAATATCTATAACCTTTTGGAGGGCTCTCTTATTTGCTGACAAGCAGCTGGTATACCAAACAGTGATGCAGTATGCCAACACATATTTAATGACACATACATGCAGACATACATATATATATAGGAATCTCTCAATTAATGCACATTTCATTAATGTGCTAAAAATTTTTCCTGACAAAATTTGATTACTGCATGCATAATACTTGATTAGTACAGTAAAATATTCTTCAGTTTAACTATAGGAATTAAAAAATGTTTTTTATTTGTTTTTTTTATATACACAGGCTGCGATAGGTTAATTGTCGCAATTTTCTTAACTTATTTATGAATGGAACTTTGTGTGTGTGTCCGTTACCTATAGACTCTGAAACGAGTGAACCAATTTTCTTGAAAATTTACACAGTTGTACTATAAGCGTCTGTGAGTGTTTTTAGCTAGGTTTTGTGTTGAGGTACCCCTGATAATTCTCAAAAATTGATAATCGAAAAAATCGGGTTATAGAAAGAGTGGTCCAATTTTAATCAAATTTGATACACTCATAGACAAAGACATAAGAAACGATATTCAGAAGTTTCAAGGTTGCAGTTCTTACAATAGTGCAGAAAATTGATTATATATATATATAAGGCAAGATGTTTGTGTGTGTGTGTTTATCTGTCTGTATGTTTGTTATACAAATCCACAATTTTTATCTGATTCTCGCCAAACTTCACACAAATATTCTTTAGGCTGAGTTTGAGCTCCAGGACCATGGATTAATTTTAAAGTTATCATTACACTCGAGCAATGCCAGGCTGTACTGCTAGTATATTTATAATTTTGTGCATGCACGCTGTTTGATTTTGTTGATTGCACAGTATAGTAGCATCATTCAGTCTTCCAGAAGTGCAAAATGGCAGGCTGTACTGATAGGCCTTTCTGCTCTGAAGGCTCTAATACAAACATTTCAGAGCATTTGGGTGCTAATCTGAGTACAGTGCAAATGGTTCGGAAGGAGTTAGATGAATTTAATGGCAATTATGAAGGTATGGCAGCTTGGAAAACTCACTTTTATTGTTATTATAAGGACTCCTGAATTTGTTAATAAATTCATCAGACTCAACATAGAGGCCTATATCAATTACTTTGAGGAGGTAATACTGAAGCCATAGTGTGCGTCAGCTATGCCTGGTCCAAGGCCACTTCCAAACATAGCCAACAATCCTGCATTTAAAGATATCATCAGGTTGTTGAAAAAATAAGTAGAATTTTGTGAATAGGACTGGATACTATAACATTTTTGTGAGAAGAAAAATGTTCATTTTGCATGTTAAAATAGAAATTTATTAAAAGGAAAGAATATATATTATTCTTTCCTTTTAATAAAGGTGTAGAAGTTAATGCGCAATTAGAAACATTATTATGAAGAAAAGGGTAGAGCCCATATTCAATGATAAAGTTATGGGTATCAAGATTTGTAAAAAATGTTCATAGTAGTAATTGTTGAAAGAGTACTTTATATGCGTGCATACGTATGCATGTATGTATGTATGCATGCATGTATTCAGTAGGAATGTCCTTGGATGATGATGAAGAAGTAAAAGTAATCAGTACACGCGTAAGAAGAAAGAGAACAAGGTGCAACCTGACCTTATCTCCAGGTCGATTTAAAGTTGAAGTTACATTTTAGTTGTTTTGTCTCGCAGCTCCCATCTGACTCTGTTGATTGGTCACAGAATGTCCTTAATTAATTCAATCTGGTCATGTGACTGGCTCTAGTGAGCATTTTTGCTTTTAGATGTGAAATAGCGTCATTATGAATTTTATGTTTTTAATCCAATCAGGATTCAGGATTTGCTTTTTGCACTGACTTGTGAATAGACATTTGAATCGAATTTTGCAGGTGTGCACTTTTACTTTAGGGTTTTTCCAGATGTTTTTAGTTCTTAATTTCTTATTCCTACAAAACTTGCCTAGGTTAACAGAGTGGCTGCTAGAAGACCCTATGTCTGATAACAGAACTCTGAATTATACTATACAAGCAGGAGAACCTGGCCATGTCTGTCAGTCAATTTTTGTGATCACATTATCACTTACATGTGGCCACTTAACTCCCCAGGCTCTGACCCCTTGATTAATTATATGTGGAGTTGAGTGGAAGACCAACAATACTCCAAAGATGAACTGAAGACAAAGATTATGGCAGCATTCACTAACTTAATAAGGAGACCATCCAGAAGAATTGCAGGAGATTCCAAAGTTGTCTAAAGGTGGTGTTGAAGCCAGTGGCAAATTTATTGAATAATTTTGCTTTTTATTATTTAAGATATTTTTGCATAATTTTGGTAACAATATCTGTTAAAATGAGATTTTCGTATTATTTTCATTTTTACATAATTTAGATGACAATTCACCCATTGCACCATATTATATATGATAAATATTTCTAGACATTAAATAGAAAAATTGGTTTAGTTTGTTTAATGGCATTATGAGAGTATAAAAATACATTTTGTAGTTAGAATACCAGTAATAAATTTTTATGGTAAAAAATACCAGCAATACATTATTGATCAGTAAAAGCCAAAATTTAATTTTTGTGGGAGTTGTCATAATTTTTTTGTTTTAAAGTATTGCTGGTAATTTCCTCTTCTTTTGGCTGGTATTGTTTTTTACTATGAAAATTATTTCTTGTATTCTTACTACAAAAATATATCTTTATTCTTTCATAATGTTTTGACCTCATTTTAGGGGTTGACTATTTGCCCATAGTTGAGACTCGAGCAGGTGCTACCACCCCAGATTAGGGTGAACCTTGGAACAACAGCAATGAGAAGGTGGTGCCACACTTCTCAAAACCTTTCAATCAGAGGCCTTGCTGCCAGATATAGTTTATCTTCATATCCAGGAATGATGATGTCATTAAAAAAATGCTCTTATTTATTTATTTCTATTCAAAGAAGCAAAGAATAACAGTAAAGAGGAGCAAATTTTTAAATTGCTTTGGTGCTGCTGCTATTGCTGAACTATGAAAGACCACACTAAATTCCTTCATTTTTATTTGCATGAGTTTCTGTTTCCATTCTTTGTTGCTGGTGGAAATATTTGTAAGGAGGGCAAGATTAGAACAGCTGGAATTTTGGAGTGGTTGATTGATGTGAACTAATACTCCAAAATTGCATGATCAAATGTTATGTCTGGTGTGTGAGAAAATAGCAATATTCAGAAGAGAAAATATCTATGGAACCAACCCAATTCATGAAAATGGGTGAGATTAAACAAAAAAACAAATTGTCAGTTTTTAGACACTGACATACCAAAAGTCATTGGGTGAGTATGTAGCATTGTGCATGAACCATTCTATACTGAACATATGCAGCAAGTTTATATAGCACTGATTCTACAAGTAGTCAAATGACCTCTGAAGAGATATTGAACAATGCCATCTCAATAGTTATTTGCAACTTGTTGATATTTTAGGTACATGATCCTGTACTTGAATAGAACACTCTAATGTCCTAAAAACGCTCAGCTGAGCTCATGTTAGTCAAACTTGGTGGCCACAGTATAAATAAAGAATTTCTAGAGTGCGCTTCAAAACAATTTTTTATGTTCACCAAATACAAGGTCCAAGAGCCACTCAAAGTAGAAAGTTTTATGATTAAGAAAAAGCAAGGTGAAGTTCATGATATTATGTAGGAACCGGGTTGTAAATGCCATTGCCACATGAAACGTGTGTGAGAGAACTGACAAACTGCAGGTATATATTGTAAAAGGTTTTATTTCCTTTACAGTACTTGTGCAGCTGTGAAAACTGCAATTAAAACAAACAAATAACATGAGCACATGGAGGAAGAATGTAGACAAGGACAGATAATTACAAAATTCGAAAAAATAAGAAAATAAACAATGAAACTTACATAAATAGTTGTAACAAAACAGGGAACTTATAACAAATGTTTAAATCAGCAAGAATCATTTGAATCACCAAAGTAATACATTTGTACAAATTAAGGAAGGGTCTAAAAGCAATAAAAACTTTAGAAGAATTAAATTCATTAACTATAAAATTTGTCTAGGTTTGCTGAACATTGAATGGAAAAATGTTAATTACCTCGTTGGCACCTTGTGTGGTCTATGGCAATTGAGTTCCTCCCTAAAAGTACCGAACGAATGTGCTGCTACTGGAGATAACAAATTTACGTCTGCCCTTTTAGAAGGTCTCAATCCAAAAGACTGTTAAGGGGGTTTCTGTTTCTTACGCAGAGACCAACAATCCTATATTTTAGAAAAGGTTGTCGTAAAAACAGCTGATTTGTTATATTTTTACTTACTTATTCTAACTTTACTGTTTTGTCTCATACTTCCCATTTAGACCTCATTATTGTTTTACATTATCCTAAAATATAAGGAACTATATTTTCTGGCCACATTGTCCCAAGGGGTGACAAGGCTGCCAGTCAAGAATACAAGGCTCACTTTGGTGAGAAAACAAACCTGCTGATTTTTACATTGGGTTTGGTAGCAAATGGTGCCTGGCAGCAGCTACACTGGTACTTGAAGAGGTCCAGACTGTAATGATTAGAAAAAATATCCTGCGGGAAGCCTTTTCTATAAAGCAGCAGTTTTTGTCCGAGTGTAACTTACTTCTTACTAATGGCAACGAAAGGGAATGAGGATGATTCACTTTTGTGCACGTAGCATGGTAGGTTGCAATGGTCAGGGCTGGTAAAACCAAGGAATGTAGCATTTCAGAACAAATACTATGGAAATAGCAAATAATAAGCACCTTGCAGCCAGTGTAGAAATTTGATGTAACATTAAGATAGAGAAAAATACTTTCCAAAAGCTAAAGAAAGTATTAATAAGCAGAACAATTTTATTATAAATGAAGAAAAGAGTACAGAACTATTATGTAAAATCAGTCCTATTATTGAAACTTAGGACTTGTGCTGAAGCATTGTCATGAAACAAGTCTTCTTTTTTCAGTTTTTTGGGGTGCTTGGTTTTGATAGCCTTAGCCTAAGTGCCTTAGCAAGTTATCATAGTATTCTTCATTGATAGTGTATCCCTTTTTGAAGTCAATAAACATAATGCCTTTTGCATCCCCCAAAAAACTCAGGCCATCCACTTACTGCAGGTGAAATGATCATAGCCTTCTTTGGAGGTGATGAGTGTTTCTAATGCATGGGTTGTCTCTTTGTTTCTGGTTTAAAATGATGAACCCAACATGCATCCTGGATTGGGAAATATTCAAGGAAACTAGCGAGATCTACCTAACAAAATTTCCGATTTTTCCATGATGTAATCAGCCTGATGTGCTTTTGATCAGTTGCAGAAGGTCCAGACCTTGAGTCATCTTTAACACTCTATTTTCCTCTCCTAAATTCAGGTACCCACTTTTTATTGCTGATAAAGCTGTAGTGTCATCCCCTAATGTAGCAACATGTTAGCATTAATGTCCTTCAGGGCTAAATTCTATTCTTCATATACATAATAGCAACAAGATGCCAATATCTGTTCATTTTAAAGAGCTGTCACTACTAGTTACTTTGAAGTCACTTTAGAACAGTCAGATGTTACATTAAGTTACAATATATGGCAAAAAAAACAGGAGTTTTTTAAGGAGGAGTTGAAGTTAGTGAATACAAGATTTAACAGCTCTAGCATCACTCTTTCATAGTCAGCCTATGAACATTGCAGCCAGCAACCATAAAGAAAGAAGAAACTTGAGGCATTAAAAATATGATTCTACAGAAGGATACTGAGAATACCATGGACTAACTGTATGAGAAACAAGTTTTATAAAAAATGAAAATAAAAATGACACTTATACTTGACATCAGAAAGAAACCATTTGTTGTATCATGGAATAAAGAGATACACAGAGAAATGTAGACAAACAAGTTTATTACCAGAGTGGAATAACCAAGATGTATATACAGTATTTACAGTCTCTTGCAGTAGTAGGTATTACTTCCTGAAGTCCCTGATAGTGACAATTCCCCCGTGCTAAGTGCACATTGTCATTTATACATCTGGGCAACCGGATGTCACATGGTACAAGCCACAACACAATATCATTGAAATTTCTGAGGCATATAATGATGAAAGAGGGCCTAAAAACTCAAAACTCACAGGACATGTTAAAGCCAAGAGAGACAGAAGAAAAAAATGATAACCTATCTAGTGAGTTTGAGTAAATGGATGGCAGAACAAGATTTAGGAGAGATAAAAAAAAAAACAGACAGAGCTTATTAAAAGCTAAAAAGAACAGGAAATTTTGAAGAATCATGATCATGGTTGTATCTGTCTACTGGGCACACCGGGCATGGGTCCGGGCCGATCCGTGCAATCATAGTGAAAATCTGGGCAAGGAAAAATGTCTTTGTCAAAAATCAAACTAAACAATTCATGAAGAAAGAAAGAAAGAAAGAAAGATGAAGGAAACATCTGAATGAACGCAGTAAAAATCTGTTTGTTTATTTATTAATTTTGGGAGAAAAGACTGGTTATACTCAGAAAGTCCAAACCCGATTTCCTGCTTCTGTGGCTGATTTTCATTGGAATAGCTGAAAAAATCTGCAGAAATCATAGTTTCTGGAAACGGATGACACTGACGTCATCGCATTGTCAACTAATAAATCTGGGCAATTTTCTCTGTGCCCGGTGTTTTTTTTAGCATCACCTATGGCCCTGATCAT
This sequence comes from Ascarosepion bandense, assembly GCA_037127315.1. Lineage (NCBI taxonomy): Eukaryota > Metazoa > Mollusca > Cephalopoda > Sepiida > Sepiidae > Ascarosepion > Ascarosepion bandense. Next base: position 1,472,309 of record JBBBDQ010000365.1, read on the forward strand.
GATCACCAGTACATAGAAGATATAGTTGAATAACCCATCATTCTTTGGGTCCATAGATTTCATGAAAGAATATAAATGGTTTTGAAGCAATGCAATGTAGCAGTCATTGATGAACAATGTGCTTAGGTGGACTAGTAGACATGAACAGTTCTAAGAAGAATTGAACTCAAATTTAACAAGATTTAAGAGAGGGCAAAACCAAGACTATTCATCTTTCCCCACTTCTTACCAATAAGAATAAGACCATTAATGTATCCTTGAAGATGTCAAATATAAAAACATCTGGTTTGAGTTGACCAACAAGAAGAAAGATTTCTCTACACAAATAGAGATTAGCCTGATAGGCTTGTTCATTTTAATATCTATGGCATTTGTCAAAAACTTTATATCCAACATTAATTTGTGTTCTTTTGGATACAAGTGATAGAGAAACATTAATTCTTGTCATAGAGGGAAAAAAGCTGTGTGGTCTTGTTGTCCGAGAAACACATAAACAGAGAAAGATAATTTTTTTTTATTACTAAAGAGATGAGGAATGTTTTAGCTTTCTTGCCCACACAAAACAACTTTTGAGATTGGCCAGTGTGGCGGGGAGCATCTGGATGGGCTCTGAGCAAGACCCTGGTTTTGAGAAATCACAGCATGAGACAAGATGATAAAGAAAGATTAATAACTCGAAATCTCCTTTTCATCTATGTATTCTGAAACTTTAGATTCATCACAGGGGTGGTGAGCTGGTCCTTAAGATGTTGAGAAAAGAGAAAGAGAGAGTTTAGCACCACCTATAAAGAGTGATGGTGTGAGATAAGACATGAAGGGAGTTGGAGTTATAGAGGGATTTGTTTCCGGTGACCACTTGCAAAAGTAGGTTAGAGAACCAATAAATTTGGAAAATCACTCAAGTAAACATGTTTTTAAAATATAGAATTTTAGAAAAAGATTGATGCTAGAGGTGGAAGACTACTAAACCAAGACCCTGGTCAAATTGGAGTAGATAGACTAAACTATCGCCCGGTTCACACTCTACCCACGTCTATTGAACAGGTGAAGAGGCTCATCCCTTGTTCCCTGTTTAGGATGTGGTTTCCAGCTTTCTCTTTTCCAATCTTCTTACTCTTTTCTTTTTTTTTTTTCTCTCAATTGGAGTAGATAGACTAAACTATTGCCCGGTTCACACTCAACCCACATCTATTGAACAAGTGAAGAGGCTCATCCCTTGTTCCCTGTTTAGAATGTGGTTTCCGGTTTTCTCTTTTCCATTCTTTTTACTCTTATGTATCCCCCTGTACATCAGTGGCATTACTGCCTTGCTTGGGGTGATATGATTAAAAAAAACACTCCATGTAAGCTAGAGGTTTGAACAACTTGGAGAGTCCCCCACATTGTTGCTACCGGAATCTACAGTTTGCTAAGACATTTGGACTTAGACCTTGTGCCAGACCTGAAGACCAGAAGTTAGAAATTTAAATTACTACTAACACAAGCTGCAAACTTCAAAAAGTGATCCCAGTGTCATCTGATTATAACAGTAAGTGGGAAGGGTTAAAACTGCTGTATACAACAAACCATATATAAACCAAATAACTGTTACATTTTTAATCTGAGTTCATTCTTTATTCCAAAGAATTCTTTCTTGTATAGTTCCCCATCACTGACCTGTTCTTTGCTCCAGTTTATTTCGCCAGTGATTTTCTCACACTGAGATCACAAAAACAATGTTGCAAAGGAGTGAAGGTTCATGAAACAGACAAATGCCAGCTAGGTTGAGTAGAACTGTGCTCTTCAACATGATACAAGTGACACACCAGCCACACGTTAATGAATGAGGAGTCAGCTAGATGATAGCCACAGTGGTCTGAAGGTTATGAAGACCAACTCAGAGGACATGATGTTATGTAATTCATTGCTGTTGACCAGGATCAATGACAATTTAGATTGAAGGATGTCATATGTTCTCACACTTGCAGAAATGGAATGTTCAATCTTTTCTATACTCTCATGCCCTCTTCAAACTTTGAAAATTGCAGCCACATTGCCAAAAACAGTTTACACACTCTCCTTATGTCAAAGGACAGCTTATATAGACTTGAGCATTTCCATGACAGCAATATATGGTGCTGTCACACAACATTACTTTTACATACTTCTGGTATGTCAGTATAGATCAAAGCTAAATGAACATCTTTTTAGTATAAATAAACAATGTTATATTTTGGGAGCAAAAGCATAAACTGTATTTATAAAATTTTTTTTTTTTTTTAATCATATCACCCCGAGCAAGGCGGTAACGCCAGTGATGTGCAGGGGGCTACATAAGAGTGAAAGGATTGGAAAAAAGAAAGCTGGAAACCACATCCTGAACAGGGAACAAGGGATGAGCCTCTATACCTGTTCAATAGACGGGTGGAGTGGTGAACCTGGGTGATAGTTTAGTCTATTCTACTCCAATTGAAAAAAAAAATGAAAAAGAAAAGTGAAAGAAATTGGAAAAGAGAAAGCCAGAAAACCACATCCTGAACAGGGAACAAGGGATGAGCCTCTACACCTGTACAATAGACGTGGGTGGAGGTGAACCGGGCGATAGTTTAGTCTATCTACTCCAATTGAGAAAAAAATGAAAAAGAAAAGTGAAAAGATTGAAAAGAGAAAGCCTGGAAACCACATCTTGAACAGGGAACAAAACAAGGGATGAGCCTCTACACCTGTACAATAGATGTGAGTGGAGTGTGAACTGGGCGATAGTTTAGTCTATCTACTCCAATTGAGAAAAAAAATGAAAAAGAAAAGTGAAAAGATTGGAAAAGAGTTACTAACAAAAATGTTTTGTTGGATTTTATTCTCCAAAATTTATAAATTTGCTTTTAGAACAATCTTTAAAATTTGAATTAATTTTACTGGGAAAACAAAAATAAACTTTAAATTTAATCTTAAAACAAATAGAAATGGATTATATGTCAGTTTGTCAGTTAAGTGCCATATGTGATACCTGATTGGGCGGTTATGTCTTGAAGAGACATAACTGACTGGACAGAGTATTTTCTCAGAGTAGGTTGCCATTACTTTCTGTGGTAGACTGGTTGCTAACCAAGGCTATAGAACACAATCTGTTCTGCTACTTAACTCATAGCTGGAGGGTATTTACCCATAAGTGAGTACAAGGAATTCAATTGGAATGTGAACTTGGCATTCCAATTTTTCGTTCTGAGCACCACAATGATATGTAATTTATTAATGAGAGATGAAAAAATATCCCTTGCTTACTTAGTCTTTTATGTATTGTCTTTTCAGTATTTCATTTATCATAGCTTTCCACAACTTCTTGTCTGTTATTGCTCTAAGTAACATTGCTTCTTTACCGACCTTCTTTGGCCTTTTTCTAGTGTCCATTCAAGCAAGATTATGAAGTAAGTTGTTCATTGTTTTTAATTGCTTCTTTTGTTTTCAGTATGTCTTATGAGTGCTAAATTTTCCAACACTTCTTTCTCAATTTTTTATTTGTCTTTTATTTATAAATACCTTCTGAATTATTGTAACTTTAGATGTACATTGTGGTGCTTGAATATCAGCTTGGAATGATAAATCGGAAGGCCAATTTCGAATACCAGCTGAATTTGTTGCATATGTTTATACACAAATACCATTGGGAAAGATATTAATCCATCTCTTCTCCCCCCAGCTATGGGCTAAATAGAAGGACAGATTGTGTTCTTTTACCTTGGTTAGCAAACAGCCTATTTTGTCCAGAGTATAAAAGGGTTTGTGTAGGGTCAGCATTGCTACCTGTAAAATAAGACAAATTACAGAAGCATTGACAACTCATTTGTCAATGACCTATGCTTCACCGGGAAAAAATTTTGGTCATTTATTTTGTAATTTTGTAATTTTACTAGCATTTCATCAAAAAAAACAAAAAACAAAACAAAAAAATTGACTTGATTCAATGAAGCTATAAGAAGTTGCTTTTTCTTATATTGTTGTATCCCGGAGTTGGGGGGATAAACAGAGAAAAGAATAGTGCAAGAAATACTCTTAACACTGAGTATATATAAATAGAGATTTATTATATGTTAGTACCATAAACCAAATACAAGTACACCAACGAACAGTTAATACGAATAACACTTATGAAGGCAATGTCTCTGTATAGGATGTATGTGTCCATCTTGAGAAGAAAGCTTCCGTCACTCCCATGTAATGACGTAGACTCTAGTATAGTCACAAACACACTATCTCTCTCTCTAGTGCTGTCTCTCATGTCCTCCTTAGTTCGTTCCCGTCGCAGTCTTTTATGACCCGGGCCATACCCATTGCGGGGTAGGACCAGGATATTCCTCTACAACAATATCTCTCCAGAACATATGTTATTAAAAACTAAATATTGTTTTTTTTTTCTCTGCCTTAGCTTCCCATTTTTAATGCATATGCTATAAATTTGTATGTTTTTTATTAAATTCTTTTATATTCCCTTCTCCAACAATTTGTTTAAATTATTGATAATGTTTCTTTTAAAAAAAAAGGTTGTTATGAACTGGATCAGCATGCCAAACATGCACACCTTCTTTATGCCATGATGACTACATTGGCTTGGCCAGGTTTGATGCATATAGAATAACCACATCCTGAAAGGCTTTCTATATGAAGAATTCACTTCATGACTCTTGCCTATAAAAGATCTATTGCTGAAATATAAGGACATCAGAAATCATGACATTTGCTGAGATCAGGGTAGATCTTTGAGAAAAGGCAGCTGCCAATTCTTGTGTTTGGTAATGAATTGTATAGATAGACATTACTGTAGTGGTACAAAAACAAACCTGTCTAATTTGACAGAAATGAGAGAAAAGGCTGTGGCACCAAACAACCAGTTATGGCCATCAGCCTTCATATGCAGCAGCTGTACTAGGGGCTGCTTCTCAAAAAATCAATTTCTCTCGATTTTTATCTATTGTCTAATGAGACAGATGGAGTTATATACCACACCCCATTCTGCATTTTTTTTTTTTTTTTTGCATATTTCAAAACTTTTGCTGAAATCACTGTCAGGAATAAAAGAATAATTCTTTTTTTCAATCCAAATTTGTGTGATTGTAATTCTGAATGTAAGAGCTTTGCTGTTGAGCAACCATGGAGTGTTTCAACAAAGGGGAATATTGTTGATAATTAAAGACATGAAAATTTCAAATAAATACAGCAGATAAACTTTGTAGTTTAATTTTAAAAAAAGAGATTTTAACATTTTTAATGTTTGTTGGAATTTGTGGGGAGTTGTAATCGAGAACCACTCAGAATGAGAAATTGGAAAGCAGAGATCAAATTCTATCAGGTACGTCACATTTATTTACATGAAAATACCCTTGGAAATAGTATGAATACATATTTTTTCCCACAGCTATGGGTTGAATTGCATGCCAGACTGGGTTCTCTAGGTTTGGCTGATAACCATTTTATCACAGAAAGAAAGGAAGCTCACTTCAGCAAATCTTCAATTTTCATGAACTGAAAGAGATATAATCATTCAAGTGTGTATCATGTGTGACAACTGACTAACAAGATTTGTAGTAACAAAGACAAAGGAAATTTCTGGGATTATATAATGAGAAAAGAAGGCATAGAGAATTTAAGACTCATAGTATATGATAAAGATGGAAGAAATGGCAAGTAACATAACAGGATTGTGAGAATGAATGGCAGAACGAGGACCTAAAATGAAGGCAAAGAGTTAAGAATTACTTAGAGGAGTCAAAGGTGAGAGGCTATAAAAGATCATCCACCTCATAAAATGACTTGGCAAATAATAGAAGCAATTCTATTATGAAATGAGGGATATATAATTGTAAGCAAAATTTTTTTGGCTTAAAAGTCTATGATTGTTTCTTTTATTGAAAGCAATTTAAAATCTTACTTCAGCCAAATTTTCTTGTTTAAATCCTACTAGATGAAAAACATGATGTTAAAATCTATTTTGTTTGATCTTTTTTTTTCTTTAGTTTGATCTTTTTTTATTTTGTAGGATAATTGAGATAAATTTCTGAATGAGTTAAAAAAAACTGACATTTTGATTGATTTCTATTTAGAGTTAAAATTTATTCTGAGTTCAAAGTTGAAATGGATAAGAGGAAGAAAGCAAATAAGTAAGAAGCAATTTTAAATATTACATAGAGCATACACTTGATGACTGAAAAATATATGAAAAGATTATTTAAAGCAGTAAAACTGAAAGCTGGAATAAAAATACTTAATATTAAAACAATAGAAAGTAGCAATTGTAGTTTTTATTTTTTTGCTTTCATTGAGAAGCATTTTAATTTATTTTAATTCTTGCACATAATATTTTTATTTATTTTTTAAAAACCTGGTTGTTTCTTTTCTTATTTGTGAACCAATATGCAATACTATTTGATGCAAAATTATCTAATGCTACTTTTAAAAATCAACTGGTCATGTTTTTTAAATGTCTAAATGGAAAAACTTGAAGCAACTGAAATGTGGCTCTACAGAAGGATGCTGCAAATATCATGGATTGAGTATGTGAGCAATGATGAGGTCCTGGAAATGATGGAAACCAAAAGGAAATTAATACTGAGCATCAGGAAGAGACAGCTGAAGTTCCTGGGACACGCAATGAGGAAAGAGGGCTTGAAGAATCTGATACTAACAGGCCAGATAGAGGGAAATAGAGACAGGGGAAAGCAGTGGATAACATATTTGAAGGACCTAATAAGGTGGATGACGGAATGAGGGTTGCATGGTGTAACAGGAGAAGGCATGCTCAGAGCCACCAGGGATAGGGAAAAGTGGAAGGCCATAATCACCTACGTCCTGAAGGGACAAGGCAAATAGAAGAAGAAGAAGAAATAGCCTAGAGGATGGAAACATTGATTCAGAATTTACTGACAGTAATTGTGTGTTCAATTTCTGGTTTTTGTAGTACAGAGTCAGACTCAACAAAAATAGAGTGAGCAATAACCAAAGAAAGAACAGTATACTTACTGTATTTTCTGATTTACAAGATACTGCAGCTTGGAAGACACACCCTAATATTGGAAAGAAAGTTCTACAAAAAAAAAAGTCATTCCACCATCTGTCCTTCACATACTGGCACCACCTATTCTTTATATAAATCACTCATTTCTCTCTAACTGGCCATTTTGCTGGTACGTGACATAAATTGTGCTTTGTCTTGTTTTCAACTTCATTCAATCTGCCTTCTTGTTTCCTTCACTGCCAAATCATTTTCCTTTTTTTGATAGACATTGATCCAAAGTGTCTTTCACTGTTACCATATTCTTTGGCATATCATACAACTTGTGGCTTGTATGCAATAATATAAGTAAATCATTTTGATGAATTCAACATGGGCGATAATTTCCAGGAAAAAAAGCCTGGTGGTAACTGATACATTTATCTTAGAAACATACACAGGGTATTTTTCAGGGTATTTTTAGGAAAAAAACTGGATCTTGTAAGCCAGAAAATATGGTAAATCAATCTACCCTATAAATTAAATAAAGGTTTAGGTTAAAAACTTCCTGTAGGTTAATTAAATTGACAAATACTTTAAAAAGAACAGGAAGCACAATGAGCAAAACTATACGATAACAACAACAAAGATAAGGGCATTAGCCTGAATATTAAGAAATATATTTTATCCAGATGATAATAGTTGTGGGAATTCAGAATTTTTTTATGTACTCATATTTGTATAATATTTTTGTTTTATCGTATTATGTTGTGAGATCAATAAAAAGTCAGTGAATCAATAAAAATACAATATAAAAACATATTAGCATAAAACTTGGATCACATTCTTAAATAACCTCTTTAAATCTAGATTCTCATGTGGGCATCATGCATGGTGTCCAACTTATTCAGAAATGTCTAAACTATCAGCTATATACAGAATTTTCCTTCGATAATTGATTTATGATTATGGTATTTGTTACATTTAGCATATCAATGTGAATAGCAGTTGTAACACAGTTCTGCATATCCTCTGTGATGACAGGCTATTTTCTGTCCTACTTCTCCAAGTACTCTCTATGTATACTGGTCTTCTCATTTGCACAGGATACTACACCTCACTGAACCAAAGAGGTCGTCCACACTTATTTTTTCTCTTACGACTCCTAATTATTTTTGTTTTGTACTGTTCTTTTATTTTGTTTTCTCTTTAATGGTGATCTTGGTCTGTCTTCATTTCCCTTCTCATTTTTACCTTCTTTCATTTCCTGCTCTGTTCAACTTTTATATCTTTCTGCTTCTTCTTGTTCTTGACCTTTCATTTTTCACATCCTCCGACTTGTCTCTCTCCTTTTGAATAGATCTGCATGTGCCAGTATATTTTGTCCCTTTTTCTATACATTTATGTTGTGACCTTTTTGCATTAGGAAATTAGCTTCTTCTAGATTCACCTCTTTATTCTTTCTATCCCACACCTTTTCTCTTATTGCAAAGGGCATAGTTATTGGGGCTCTGATTTGTTTTCTCATTAATGCCGATGAGCTCAGTTTCCTTCTTGCGTGTGGAATAGATCTGTAAATGAGAAGCACTTTTTGATAAATATGCTTATGTATTCTGTAAGTGGTGAGAATGCTTTTAATCCCATGTTCAGGGTTTGTACCATTTTTTTCTGCAATGCCATTAGACTGTGAAGGATATGGTGATGTCTTGTATGGGAGTCATCCAATTTGTTTTAACCGTGCACATAAATTCTTGTCACAAAATTTAGGTGCCTTGTTGAGGATTAGTGTCTGGGGTATTCCATTCCTTTAATATTTGTTTTATTGTGGAGGATTTTCTGTCTTTTACTCTGAGAAGTTCTGGTTATCCTAAATATGTCCACAAATTCTAAGAATAATCCCCTATCTTTGATATGTACATGATTCATATGGACCCTAACCCATAGCTCTGCTTCCTTGGACCATGAGTGAATTTTTACTTGCTTGATGTTCTTTATTTCTTCACATTTTGAGCACCTCTTAATATATTCCTCTCCATCTTTTGCAACTTGAGTCTTTGTGTTGATGTTATGCCACAATGTATGTCATCATGTACTTTAGTATGTCCCTTCTCAGTATTTATGGAACTACTTTTGTATCTCCAATGCATATAATGCCATTTTCTTTGGTTAGTTAGTGCTTTGTTTCTTTAAAGGGTTTTTCTGCCATTGAACAGTTACTTCATATACTATTTTTATTCTCTCTACTATTCTACTTAATACTGGATCTTGCTTCATTTCCATTTTGAGTCTATTTAAATGAAGAACATTCGTTTCCAGCCAGTGTATTATTTTATCATCTGTAGTTTCTTGTCTTTCTTCTGTTTTATTCTTGGACTCCAGTCTTGATAAAGTGTTTACATGAAGAATAGTGTTCTCTTTTACGTACACTGTCAAAATTGAATGCCATTATTTTTATTGCCCATCTTAAAATCCTTGATGATGTAACCTTTGGCAGTTTTTTTCACAGATTAAATATGAATTATGATGGTTTGTGGTTTGATGCCCTTTCCATGCTCTGTACTATTGCTAGCACTTTTTTCAGTATTTGAGTAGTTAGTTTCTGCTGACGTTAATCTTTTTGATATGTACATCATTGGGTGTTTTCTTGTGATAGAACAGTAGTAATCACCTTCTCACTTACGTTCGTGGTTAACATTATTTTTTTTTTTGAAGATCAAAAACTTATTATTGGTTTGCCCCCTCAGTATATTCTTTAGTGTTTCAAAAGTGGTGGTTTGCTTCTGTGTCCACTCAAATTCATTGTTTTTTTTAGTTTTTTTTGGCGTAATTTTGCAAATGGTTCTATTACGTTGTAGTATTTTGGTATATATTTACTATAAAAATTTATCAGCCCCAAAGAGGTTTCTAATTCTTTTTTATATGTTGGAGCAGATATTTCTGTTATTTTTTTTGTTAGTCTATCATTAGCTGATATTTGATATCCTAAATATGATATCTTCTTACAGTCAAAATTATATTTCTCTTTGTTACTAGTTAAGCCTGCCCTTTTTAATTTTACCCAAATTTGCTCTGTTTTATATTTTAACTCTTCCTTAGTTCTTGCCCCTACATGTATATCGTACTGGTATATTATCATAATTTTTATTTTTCCCAATAAGACACTTTCAATTGCTTTTTGAAAAATATGGCAGGAAGTTTTTATCCCAAACAATAGATGTGTTTATAGGAGCATTTTTCGTGGTTATTTCCTTGAACTTCTCATCAATTTCTATTTGATTGTATACTGACTTGAGATCAATTTTTGTAAATGACTCCATTTTTGCTAACACATGGCTTGCAGTTTCAATTTCAATTTCAGATAAGTCTTCCATTAGATCTTTGGGACTGTAGTGATTCAGTTTGAATGTGGCTAAGAAACCATATTACATCTGATGCCACTAGAGTTAAAAAGCATCATTCTTCAGAACAGAAATTTGTTATGAACAGAATTTCAATCTGGAAATCTTTTATTAAATAAATGTTTTTTATTAAATTATCAAAATGGTTTAATTATTTTTGATACTATAAATTGATTTGTTCCCATTCTCATAAAATATGAAGAATAAGTTCTCAAAGATTACCTGTCTTTATAGAACTATTTCCAGAAAATGTAGGATGCTATTATTACATGTAACCCATTAGTACCTGCTGCACTATTAGCTCATTTGTGATTAAACTGGTTTCACCCATCAGTCTTTCTTGATGAGGTGGGTGGCTAGACACCCAACATGACTAGAAATAAAACATTGTCAGCTAACACAATGGGGTTGACTGGGCTCCATAGTTATGTATGCTGTCAGTGTGGTGATGATTACCCAATGTCTGTGACCAAGCTGAGTCTTCAAGTTCAGGAACATCAACCATGGTTTGATCTGGAGAGAATGGGCTCTGGCAGGTCTCATTGTACAAGACACAACAGATGATGGAATACCTTTTCAGTTCTCAATATGTGAAGGAAACAAGTCAGGTGCTCAGTTGTGCTGCAACATTACAACCACACCCTGTCATGGAGCTGTCAGTGAGGAGTATCAGTACCAGTGAAATATGTTCTGTCAGTTGCATCTTTGCTGATTGATATTTGAAATGGATATCTATTAAGGTAATTCATTCACTCAGTTAAATGCCATATGTGATACACACTTTGGCAGAAGATTATCTCACAGTAGGTTGCCATTGCTTTCTGCGGTAGTCTGGTTGCCAGCCAAAGCTATAGAGCCCAATCTGTCCTATTATTTAATCCATAACTGGAGAGAAGAGACGGATTAATACCTTTCCCAAGGGTATTTGTGTGTAAGTGAATGCAAGGTAATTACCAATCTGTAACCTTTTGTCAGAGAAGCTTTTTTTTCAGGTATATTACCTGAAATTGCTAAAGCACTCATTCTATATGTTCACAAGAGTAACCCTTGATTAGTAGGGATGACTCATAATTCCCAAAATGCATAAGTATGCAAACTACCTCAGTTGGAATTGAACTGACTACCCCAGTTTCATTTTCTATGCTGATAACTGTCACACTATCTAATAACTGAAGGAATATACAAGTGGGGACCAATAAGTCTGTAGCCTGAAATATAGTTACTTGATGAATTACCTAATGCTAAATGAGCCTGATGCTTTGTGTGCTTATCATGTTGGTGGCTATTTGTAATGTGAAAAGTGTACATGCATGAGTGTAAACCATCTAATGATATTGGCTGATGAATATTCCTGATTTCAACATGTACTTAAAGATTTCTTTAAGTACCAGAAGCTGTTGTGAAAGCATTGCCATTATGTTTGGCAGTGATCTATGCTGAACCATGCATTTCCCAATTTATAGTGTTGGAGTTCCTTTTCTTTCCTCAGCAGAAATTTCATTTTAAAGTCTCTTGTGTTTGTGTCACAGAATCCTCTCACTCACAAGAACAAGTTATTCACTAAAATTTGATCTAGAATTTTCACTCTATAATATTCCATCAATGATTAATATTCCCTACTGAATTAAATTTCTTCACAAGGAAAGAGATTATGTTTAGCATTAGGTAGCTTTGAATCTCATGACTTACTGACAAAACTAAATTTGAAAAAAAAAGAATTGGACTTTAGTGGTAAAAGAAAAGTGCATAATCAACATTGTGTGTGTTTAATTTTCTACCTGAGTTCAGCATAGAGATGAGACAAGGATGACAAGCTGATGTACACACGTTCATTGCTTGAAGGGTGGCATAGAAAAAAAGGAAAAGGGGGTAAGCATATTGAACTAAGGAAGTTAATGCTCTTTACTTGCAAGTTTCTATCAAGGGAGATTACTAGGTAATATAACAGTGTGGGTGGATGTATAAGGAATAGTTATTAGCTTGGCAAACAGGAATCAAATCTTAGTGAATGCTATTTCTGTTCATTATATAGAAAAAGGGATGAATCCAATTTTCACTTACTGTCAATGTGGCAGAAATATATATGCAAATCCCAAGAGATGCAAAGCCAGGAGGTGCAGGTCACAAAAGAATTGACTATCATGTTACACAAAAGTAGAAAAACTGCCAGTTTCTTTTAAATTCCTGCTACCATCCTTTCAAAAGCTATATATATATAGTCATTCGCAGACAGATCTGTTTTGCTGTATCACAGCTCATCAGTACGGTTAGAGATCCAATTGCTTTTACCCAGGATTGAAACCTGACCGACAGTAGGCGATTCTACTTCTGAGCTATGGGCGCTTGGTAGAAGGAGGCAGACTTTTAGCATATGATGTATCATGCGCCAGTATTTAGAGTGCTCTAATCCATTACTGAATGAGTGACGTGTAGATGCTAGAGTAGCTACTGTTTTTTCAAAGTCTACCATTCTTCCAGAGTGCTCAATCAATGTGAGAGTGTAAATAGTTGTATATGTGTGTTTTATTGAAAATGATAAAGTATTATCAAGTCTTTTTTTTATATAATTTTTCGTCTGTTCTTATGAGATTTTCTTATTAGAACTCAAATAATATAGGAATTGTCTAAATGATTTGACTTTTTGAGTGTTTCGACTATTACCCATTATCAAGGGTGAATTTTATTTTATGTGTAACTAAATATGTGCAGAGTTTATGTATGTAGAGTCATGTGTGTGTTAAATTCTAAACATGATAAGAACATAGTTACCAGGTTGATAATAGCGTAGGATTTTTCTTTTTTATTAATTATGATTCCATTATTTTTTATGTTGTTTTATATGTGGATGATGCTATTATGTGTGTATTGTTAACAAGTATGTCATGGATAAGGCCTGGTAGATCTCTGGGTATGTTTAAATGAGATCTGATTGAACTGTGGTCTAAAAGTTACAATGTCAATCTTCTTGTCAATTGTATAGTAGTGTGGCTGATGTACTGGCTTACGAATTTGGATTGTTCAAGAATACATTTCTTCAAAGGACATGTAAATTTGCAAATAACACTGGTTCTTTGAGGTTTAGATCTTGCAAGTGAATTGTTATGTTTTGGCGATGAGGTTAGCGGCTTTAAATTTTGTGTATTTAATTTTTTTGTTTAAGTCATGCATACTGTGATATACCATGACATACTTGTTGATAATACACACATAATAGTATCATCTATATGTGAAAAAAGATAAGAAATAATAGGAGTATTTTTAATAAAAAAGAAAAATCTTGTACTTAATATTATCAATTATGAACATGGCAACAGTGTGCTCTACACATATTCAGTTACATGTAAAATAAAATTCACCCTTGATCACAGCTAATATTATAGCCAAAAGCACTCAGAAAACCTAAAACATTTGAACAATTCCTATATAATTTGAGTTCCAAAATAAAAACATCATAAGAACACATAAAAATTATATAAAAACTTAATGATAATACCTTGTCTATCATTTTCAATGAAACCTTCATAAAAGAGAGATTGCTGCCAAAATAGATATGGAGAGGAAGACACAACACATAATTATTTAGTTATAAATCCAGAATTTATTTCAGCAATGTAAATTTTCTTTTTAAATTGCCTTGTTCAGACAGTTGATTAATAAATAGATGTTAATTTCACTCAGAATATTAGAAAAAAAAGAACAGTTTATAACAAAGGGATTTTTAAACCTAAAATCAATTGAGAATAGATACATCAAATCACACATAACATAATACAGAATAAGGAATTAAATCACACATACATAAAAAAACAATAAATTATACACATGCAAAAAGGAGGAACGGATATACTTGCCCAAAACAACACCAAGACAGAATTAATCACACACATTATCTATCTATCTATCTATCTATATATATATATATATATATATAAAAGGCAAGAAATTTGTTTGTTTGTGTGTGTATGTGTGTGTGTGTGTGTGTGTGTGTGTGTGTGTGTGTGTTTGTCTGTCTATCTGTCTGTCTGTATGTCCATTATACAAATCCACAATTTTTATCCGATTCTTACCAAACTTCACACAAATATTTGTTAGGTTTCTGCTCCACTCATGGGCTACTTATTTTTTCTGATTCCCCCCCAATATTGGAAATCAATATCCTGATATCTGATCAGATCTGATTAAGATCAGGATTTCAGCCCTTTTATCATGGTTCTTGCTGCAGAAATTGCTCTAACTTGGTAAAATTATAGTTTTTAGTCTCAAACATTAGTAGATCTTCTCAGACAACTCATTTTCCTCGATACTCCTGATATTCTACCAAATCTGATCAAAAACCGATATTCAGCTATCAATATTGCTCATTTTCTCCAATTTTAACCCTGATGGGTATGATAAGTTTTCATGGACTTACTTAGGTTAGTTTATACTTGGATGACTTACTTGACTCTGATATTGGAAATCAATACCCCAATATCCTATTGGGTCTGATCAAAATCAGGTTTTCAGCCCTTTTATTTTGATTTTTGCTTTGGGTTTTGCCCTAAGTAGGTATAATTGTAGTTCTTAGTCTCATCCATGATACCATTTACTCAGAGGACTTATTTAGCCTTCAAAATTCAGTTTGCAATGGAAAACTTATTTGACATTGATACCATATATATATATATATATATATATATATATTTTTGTAGCTTACCATATGTGCTAATTTCTTAAGTTCATGTAGTTTCCAGTACCGTTCTCAATCTATTATTTCAACTTTATCCCATAGGGGGTGGTGATCCCCTTTCTCTCTCCATATGTGGTCAGCTATGCCTGATTTTATATCCCCTCTTGTATTACAGCTTTATGATGTTCTTGTAGCCTTACCTTAAGTGGGTAGCTTGTTTCTCCTTTATATTTCTTTCCACAGCTCCATGGAAAGGCATATACACAGTCCTTCTCAGTTGAGGGTCTTACTTGGGAGAGGTACCTGCAAAGTGTAGGATATGTAGAAACACTTCTTAAGAAATTAGCACATATGGTAAGCTACAAAAATATTCTAAGCCAACCAAGCATAGAGATGAATACAATATGGGAACCAGTGATACAGAGTCTCAGAGAAAACCATTAGTGTCAAAATTGCAATATGGACTCTGGTAAAAAAATACTAGAGAAAACCATTAACATCAAGAAATTTCAATATGAACCTGGTAAAAAAATTACTGAAACATTAGGTTTATAAGTCACAAAAAATTCAATTGCTGTTGTCCTCAAGGACCTATGGCTCGGTAGAAATAGGCATTGGTTCATTCAATACCAGGCTTCAGCAATGGTGAACAAATAACTTAGAACATTGGGTTAAAGTGAGGTAACTCATGACTACCAGAAGCGAAGATGCTTCTGGTAGTCATGAATGAGAATGATATACCCCAGTGCTCATAATAAAAGGATTTGGTTTGAAATTCCTAGCACCTGAAGAAGGCTGGAGTGTACAACCACTGAAACATCATGAAAATGGCAAAGAAGATGAGAGGACAATAATCTGTATATAGTGTAAATGCTACCTCATCCCAGAAACATAGACAAATATTTTTTTCCCATTTGGACCATAGAAAAATAAAAGTAAAAGTTAAAATCACACAGATTATTCTAAAGACAGTTTTTGACAAGGGAAGTGAACATTATATCATTTGAACCAGACATAAAAAAGATAGGCATATACAATGTGAACTCAGACATAATCTTCACAAAAGTTAAAGAGGAGGAGAAAGGAGAAAAATAAGTAAATAAATAAATTTAAAAGAAAAATTGGGGCAAATTTTACACTTACATTTACAATTAACTGACAAAAAATTTAAAACATGAAAAATTATTTTTAAAAAAATGAACTTTTTTATAAACATTTCTCCTGTTTTAAAATTTTTTTTTCAAAAAACATTTTTTTCCAAGAAAAACTTGATCTAGAAGAAAATATTTTTACAAGAGAAAATATTATACAACAATTTAATACAATAATCCAGATAATGACAAAGAAGCTAATTTAGTAAAAACTACAATATACAGTCACAAGTGGTTAACATTACAAAATCAATGTCAATCTTCAACTGATTTAAATATAGAAAAATAGAATAAAGTGGAAATATATAAATAACATCAAAATTGCTATGGGGAAATAAAGTGGTTGGAATTACTATAAAATTATATTAATATTACAATTTTGATATTTTAAATTTGTTCTTGTGACGACATTTAAAAATCACTTTATTTCATTGGTTCAAAAGCCGGTATTTCCTACAAAATTTAATTATTTTCATTTTTTTTCATTTAAGCATAGGTTACATCTATTTCTAAAACTAATAAGAGTTTGAGATTTACCAATTATCTTGCATTTGATCTGTGGAGAGAGTCCTTTATTTTTTATTCCCAGAAATATTTAGATAGACTACACTATCGCCCGGTTCATACTCCACCCATGTCTATTGAACAGGTGAAGAGGCTCATCCCTTGTTCCCTGTTTAGGATGTGGTTTCCGGCTTTCTCTCTTCCAATCTTTTCACTCTTCTCTTTTTTATTTTTTCCAATTGGAGTAGATAGACTAAACTATCGCCCGGTTCATACTCCACCCACGTCTATTGAACAGGCGAAGAGGCTCATCCCTTGTTCCCTGTTTAGGATGTGGTTTCCGGCTTTCTCTTTTCCAATCTTTTCACCCTTACATAGCCCCCAGCACATCAGTGGCGTTACCACCTTGCTTGGGGTGATATGATTAAAAAAAAAAGATAGAGCTGCCTGGGATTTAAGGTGGGGCCTAGAGAAGGAATATTTATGATTGTACAATCTGCATTTTCATGGTTCAGTAGAAATTTAAAAAAAAGGTTTTCTCTCTTTATTATTTTTTTAATACTTTGTGTTAAGATCTAACACAGTCTAACCCAAAAGTTTGGAATACTGATTGTCTTCCCATGAACCTGAGAGGGGCCGCCAGGGGGACATGAGGAAGAAGAGAATACCCGAGGGATATTCTGGATTATATTCTCTTAGAGACCAGTTGCACACGGCATTTGGTCAAATAAATATCCTATTTACTATAATTATAACTGGTTGTTGTTTATCTTCTTTAACACTTTGGTATATTACTTTTTCAGACATGCATATACCTCTAACCATGCAGTTATCCTTAATCCTACAATTACAGGAGGGGATTTATATTTATTTGATTATTATTACAAAAACTGTCAAGTATTTTATTATTGTGAGAATTAATGATGCTGTGGATATTGCTAGTACAGGAATAAGTACTTTTTAATGTCTTTCTATTAAAGATTTTACTGAGTGGGTTTTTAACATTAAAATGTTCATTGATCAATATCAGAAAATTTTGACCAATATTAAAGTTAGATAATTGATAAAAAAAAAGGCAGGATTGAACCATAAAACTTTTCTTTTCCTATTTTTAGACTTATTAATACCAGCTCCATTTTTTTTTGTTTTATAGAATAATTCCTGTTTAAACCCACTTTTTTGAGGGCATTTATATACGGGATTTTATTATCATTAAATATTTTGCTATTGGGGGATAATTCATTAATCCTAGTGTTAACTGTAGTAAGAATTTGTTTAATCACATGGTGGGGATGGTTAGAACTAACATTATATATATATATATATATATATATATATATATAGGAGGCTCACTATTTTTATGATCAGGCTTGAAAGTATTATTAGAGAGATTGTTATATCCAGAAAATTAACTACTTTAAGATTTGAAGAAATCTTTTTTTTTTAAATTATTTCACCCCAAGCAAAGTAGTACCACCACTGATGTACAGGGGGCTACATAAGAGAGTAAAAGTTTAGGCAGGAGGAGAGTGAAGAAATGGACCAGTTACAGGAGGTGTCAGAGAAAGGGCTAGAGAAGGATGGGAACACAGATGTGAAGACACTTGCGAAGGTAGAGAGAAAGGAAAAAAACAAGTTACACAGAGTGATGTAGAAAGAACTGGATTCAAGTGGATAAGAGATGGGAATTGACATTGCATATAAATTGCTGCACAGTTCCACAGGTGGGAAGTGCAAGAAAAGAAACTGCTGTAGTAGAATTGTTGGCTGCATTTAGTTGATTTAACTGTAAAAGGGTGAGACCTTGTTGCCAGTTTAGTTGCATGAGTAAAATCTTGTGGAGTGGGCACCAGTGACCTAAGTTTGTCAGAGCAGGAGCCATGAAAGTATTTGTAGAAGAGACAGAGGGAAGCCATATCCTGCTGGTAAGAAAGTGGTTGGAGTCAAGCTGCCAGGTCAAGACCAATCACATTACAGATTCTCCTTTGGAGCCTATTAAAAACCCTGAGATGAACAGCAGGGGCACGTGACCAGATATGACAACAGTATTCTGTGCATGGTCGGATGGTTGATTTGTATATGTGCAAGATGGATACAGGCGGAAAAAACTTCTTGGTCCAACACAGTGACCCAACCTTCCTAGCAGTGTCTATTTTACAATCAAGTAATATAAAAGCCCTAGCTTTCTTTTGAATTTTAGAGAACAAAGGGTCATTACTATTGGGTATGACAATAAACTCATCATTCCTATATAATCCAATTTGTTCTGGTTCAGCTATCCTACTAAGAATATACAAAATATAGATGCCCACTAAATCTGCAAGTTGAATAGAATCAAACACACCCATAGAGACATTAAAATTTTCACAGTTAGTTTTTATCCAAGTAAAATACCAATATTATAGATGCTAAGATAATTTTATAATCTATTGTAGATGCTAAGATAATTTTCTACTCTTCAGTAGAATACTCTATATATTGTTTAGCAAACTTCAGACTATTTAATAATAGATTCTTAGAAATAGAAGGGTAGAAATCCATAATGTTGAACCGAATGTTGGTAGCCTTATCTTTATTTATGTTATTAAAATTTTTAATAGTATCAGACAAATCTTTCCACAGATTATTAAAGGAAGATCTTTGGATAGTGTTAATTATATTTTTGATAATATTTTTAGAAATAAGCCCTAATTCAGTTTTTGAAGGATTAATTAATCTAGTTTGAAGTTTATCATCAAAATGAGGTTTAGGGTCTTCTAAGAGTATATAAGCATTTTAAAAGTAGATTCTACCCATTCTATCAATAACATTAAATTTACTAGCAAACTCAGCAGTATCTAGATTAATTTTTGAGACAGTTCCTTGGTCTTTATCAATTTTATAATTGCCAGTAAGATTTTTAATAATGAGTTTTTGATAACAGGAAGGATCAACTTTGTAAATATTTTTAGACTTATCAGCCTTGATCCATAAATCACGTGATGTTTTTAATTTTATCCATATCACGATTCACCTGAAGTAAGAATTTATTGGAAAGTCTTTTAAAACTGATTTTTTAATAATTTCAACAAATCTACTTCAAAAGGATCTAATAGTTTACAGCTTGAAGGTGTCTTTTGAGATTTTAGATTAAAGTTATTTTTAGAATTGCAACGAATACAGGAAGGATTCAGGTGGAAATGGGCCTTCCAACATAGTCTTACTAAAAAATCAATAATTTTCTCCTTGAGCAATCTGGTAAAAGAGTTCAAAGGTGGCTATAGAATTTTTTCAGAGAATATTCTGCGAAAATTTTTTCATTGTTATTATAAATCCATATCAGTGGAGTTTCCAGCATGGTGTAATCCGAAAAGAGCAATATTGTGTATGTGTGTGTATGTATGTATGTATGTATGTATGTATATTTATATATGTTGTGGAGTAGTTTACACACTGAAGGTTATAATCATGCTAATGTTGGTTGCTAATTGACTTAATGCACCCAAAAATGTTAGAAACTTGGTAATCTTCCATTGAAAGCTGACTCCTTAGTATTCGGCTAACTGACAACTAATATCAACTGCCTAGTAGTTCTATTGAACCCAAATAGAACTCTAAAGAACTCTCTAGAATTCTTATGAACTTTCCAAAAAACTTCTCTAGTTAACTTCCTGTTAACTCTTATTAATATAGGAGGAAGAGTCCATTATCTGAGGAATAGGTGTGTTTCACCATAACAATATATATATATATATATATATATTTTTTTTTTGTTATGGTGTGCTTGTGATGCCCATGATTGGTTCTATAAATGATTGCATAAGCTGCTGAGCTCTTTATAAAAGAAAACAAAAAAGTGAGAAAAAAGGCAGTGGATTTTCAAACATTTTTTGGTAGAAAATATCTGCAGGACATTGGTACTTTGGTCAGTGAGTTTTTTTTTTTGTTACAGTAAGGTTTGCTCTGTAAAAGGCTTGGTGGCTGTTTGAGAGTTAAAGGGTTACATTAATGGTGACTTTATATGGATAAAAAGGGATGATAATGATAAACTCTAAACTTGAACAGGTTAAAATTGTAGGCTTTGGGTGTTTGTTCCACAGCGTGGTGGCTTGAAGATAGAAGTTGTTTGAGTGCAAGTTATCGCTGATGGAATGTGGGTAGTTTGCTACAATGTAAGTGTCATGGTGGGTCTTAGCTGTCAAGGTTATAGTGTGTGGAACCAAGGAATGTAGTTTGTCCTAGCACTTTCTATGAAAATAGCAATAGAGCAGTAAGGGACTTGCCACATCTAGTCTGTGAAAGAGAGGCTGGAGGGAGGAAAATAAATTCTTCTTGAAGACTGGACAGTATTCAATTTTCACCCTGATCTGGGGATAACGGCCTATCACGTTGAATACACCGGTTCTTGCTCAATCACCAAAGTTAAGCAACATTGAGCCTGGTCAATACTTAGATGGGTGACCACTTGGGAATACCAGATGCTGTAAGCATTTAGTGATGGATAAGCATTGTGGTGCAGTGGATATCGGCTCAGAAAGAGAAATTGGTGAGCTGAGTTTGAATTCCAGTTGAATACCCTGCATTCACTTAAGCACTGGTACCCTTGGGAAAGGTATTAATCTGTCCCTTCCCTCCAGTTCTGGGTGAAATAACAAAGGTAGAACTTGGGGACCCTGCTCTTAAACAAATCCAAATGAATCTTGATACTCGAAAAGAAAAATGTTGTAAAAATAAAATAATCTTACCCAAAATCATTGGTTATGACCTTAAATCATCCCATAAGGATTAATAGGTCATTAAACCTCGAAACAAACAAACAAACAAAATCACTCTGATCTGGTTTTTATAAAGGTAGAAGATAGCATGAAGAATCAGGTACTTACTAGAATCGTAAAGGGAACTGATCATTTTACCTGCATCTTCAGCAATGGATCCTTTATGAGATTTATCAGCTATCTTCTTTGTTGCAGTCTTAACTTGCCATAGGTCCTGGGCATGACGGTAAACTGCATCCAGCAGCAAGGCCTCAGATTTGGAGGTTGTGAGGAGCATGGAACCACCTCTTAATTAGTGTTGTTCTCAGGTCCACCCTGACTTGGAGTAGTAGCACCTGTTAGGGTCCCAGCTATGGGCAAATAGTTAACCTCCAAACTGGGATCTATGAAAGTATAAAATCTATGAAAGTATAAAAATACACTTTTATAGAACTATATATATAAAAATAGACTTTTATAGAAAAATATTACCAACAATACATTATTGAAGAAAAAATTATTATTATAACACATTTTTGAATGAAAAAAATATTCTCAGCAAAACATTTTTGATTACGAAACTAGAAGGCATTTCCAGTTTTCTATCATAAAAAGGAAAACAATTTTCATTAAAATCTGGCTAAATCAACCTTCTCACTATAACCAAATTTTAAAAAAATACCTTAAAACCCTACCTTTTTGGCATTAAATAACCCACAGAAGTTGATATGCTGTAAACAAAACTCAAATCCAACTTGCCAAAAGCTCGATACAGAAGCACAAGGAAGTAAGCAGTACCTAGGCAAACTATTCTTCATTGCTTCTCATGAATATAAGTGAACCAAGAAGAGCCTTTAATGCTTCTTTTTAAAATCAGGTGTTCAGTCAGATTTTCAAAAGTAGGTCACTTTCCCACCAAAATTTTTCAGCTCTTATATGGATCATCTTTCTTCATTCTTTTATGTCTTAAGTACTTTCAGGGTGTAGTTAATCATGGCTCACCACAATTTCTTGTTTTTTTTATTACTCTAAATAATTTTGACATTTTACCATAGTCTCTGTTCTGTGATCCATTCACACACTTATTAAACAGATTATGTGCTGTTTCTTCTTACATTTTGAGCAGGAATTTCAGCACCCTCAATCTGACTGTATGTATAATTTTACTTCTTGCCCCTTTTTTTGTTGACACTTCCTTGTTATTTACATGTTCTTTTCGTGGTATTCTTAGCCTTTGTCAGTAGAACTTATAGTGGGTTGCTTATCTATTCTTTTCTGTTAGTAGTGGAGAGTCCGTTCTAGTGAAGGGTAGTTGTATATTGTTGCAAGTTAACGAAATTTAGCCTTGTTGTAGATAGCCCACTATAAGTCATAAAGAAAGGTTATAAACCAAGAAAAGCAAATTGAGTTGAAAGATAACATTTTATATATAGCACATATCAATTAATGTTTTTACAAGTGAAGTCATACATGAAGTATAGGTCCAACGGAGGTTAAAATGTTAATGGTAATAAAATGCTGAAAGAGAATTAATGCTTAGGAATTTGGGAGCATGTAAGTTAGGAATGTCTTTGATGTCTTTGCTCCTTCAGTCAGTAAGTAGTTTTTGAGGCAGGGAAGAAGGAAAGAGGTAAGGAAGGCGAGTGTAGTAAGTCGCTTGACTTAGGTCAAGGAGTCGGTCTGCTTTCAATGCTTTCTGTATCTGTTTTTTATATCTTCTTTTTGGATCACAGCAGCTGATTTGAGATTTCACACTTGTATTTGGTTCTGAGCTTCCCATTGGCTGATAAATAAAATTTGCGTAGGCTCACAAACTGGAAATTTAATATTTAATTAATTTTTAGTTTTCAACCGGAACGTCTGCGCGGAGCCGGTGGCGGAGCGACAACTTTTGGTCATTTGCTTTTTGGCCGTGAAAGCGCAAACATCCGGTCCATCGCTTTTGCTCAGTATCATCACAAACTACATCTCTCTTGCTTTAACTTTTTGTATTTGTGAGGAAATAGTTTAGCATTCACTGCTGTAGAACAGATTATATATCACATAGAGGATTACATATCACATAGCAGTCTGGCTCTCTTTTCCTAGTTTCTAATGACCTTATCCTATGTCTTAATACTTTTAGTTTCTGAAAGACAAAAAAGATTGTCCTGCAATCACTGCCATAAAGAAGATTACATATTACAGAGAAGTATATCCCTCTTTTCTTTGTTTCTAATTTTGTATTAATACTTTACTTACTTTCTGTAAAAGATTTTCACTGTTTCCATGTATCTTCCTATTTATGTTACATCTTCTGTCATCTGTTATTACAGTTTTAAATTCTTGTACCTGCTCAATTTTGATATGTCCATAGCTATCACCCTCTTTTGCATTCTTAGAGTTATTCTTTTCTTCATGCTTTCTATTACTACCTTTTCTAAGAGTTCTTTCAGTTTCCTTAATAGTAGCATTCGTAATAAAAATAAATTATACCACTGATGGAGAGATTCCAAAGATGTATGAGGAAAGATTGGCTCATATATATATATATATATATATCAAAGCTGTTAGTACTTGGGAACTAAAAGCAAGTAATATTTTTTAGGCAATGACAAACTTTATACAGTGAAGTAGATGTGCACTGGTGTAATTGATAAGAGCTTGGAATGAAAAATCAGAGAGTCAAGTTTGAATGCTATTTGAGTTTATATTTACTAATGCACCAATACTCTTGTAAAAGGTATGCATTCATCTCTTCTCCTATCAGCTATGGGTAAATAGCAGAACAGACTGGTTCCTATAGCCTTAGTTACAAACCAGTCTAGGAAAATGAAAACTGAATTCATACCAGCCTAGAAAAAGTTGAGTCTCTCCAGACTATCTAGAATAAGACACACCACTCTGCTATGGATGTAGTAAATGCCATGTCACTGTGGCTCTAATGGATTATAGAACTTGTGATTGAGATCTGAAGGCATATTGGTATGGCCAAGAATGCATTCCAGAAGTTTAACAGAGAATTGAGAGACTGGAAGATTTTACTGGAAACAAAGAAAACAGTACTGGATGGATTATTATGTGATATCTGTCCTTGAATATGGTTGCAAATACTGAACAAACACATCAAAGATGGGGATACCATGGACTGAACATGTGAGCAATGTTGTAGTTTTGGAAAGTATTGAAACAAAAGAAAACTGTCAGGAAAAAAATAGCTGAAGCTTTATGGACATGTAGTGAGGAAGAAAGGCTTGGAGAATCTGATGTTCATGTGACCAATAGAGTTAAGGAAAGACAAAGGAAAGTAATGTGTGACAAGGGACGTGCTACTTATGCTCGTACTTTCTCAACTGGAGATGCTTTCTGTGTCGGCTTTTTATTTTGTCTTTGTGGGTCCCAGCAAGTCATTTGAGAATTCACATCCGTATTTAATTCTGGGCTTCCCATTAGACGATAAACAAAATTCATGTAGGCTCACAAAAAGGAATTTGATATTTATTAATTTTGGGTTTTCTGCTGGAATATATATGTGGAGCCAGGTGCGCAAAGACCAGTTTTGGTCATTGGTTTTCTGGACTTCCGAGGACAAACATCCAATCCCTCGCTTTGCTTGGTATCACCACAACATACTTGATGGACTTTAGAAGATAGATAGCAGAGTGAGGATTAAGCAGGATAACAGAAGAAGAGATATTAAGAGCTACAAGGAATAAGGAGATGTGAAGGGCCATGGTCACCTACTTCCTGAAGGTACAGAGCACACGAAGATTGATCATATAATGGAAAGATCACAAAACGAACAAGGAGGGACATGGAAATCAGCAATAACTGAGAGAATCACAAAGGAATAGAAGACTGCAATTCATAGAATACATTTTGAGCAGGAATGATATGTAAAGTACTATAATGGGAAACTAAATACAGAAAATAAAAGAAAGGGAGAATTACTAAATCAGCTAAGAAATGATACTGGTTTGAGCAGTGAAAAACCAATGCAGATCATGGAAGTTAAAGAAGAATGAAAGAAACTAGGCAATAGTGTTTGAGTTTTGTTTCATGGAATATTACCCTCAGTGGATTATTTAATGCCAAAAAGGTAGATTTTTAAGGTATTTTTTTGAATGTTTAGTTCTAGTGAGAAGTTTGATTTTGTCAGATTTTGATGAAACATTTTTTTAAATTTTATGTTTCTGTTTTAGAAAACTGAAGATGTCTTCTAGTTTTGTATTAAAAAATGTATTACTGGTAATAATTTTTTTCCTTCAAACATGTATTATGGCAATAATTTTTTTTTCTTCAAAAATGTATTATGGTAATAATTTTTCCTTCAAAAATGTATATTTTTGATAAAAGTCTATTTTTATATATATATTTCTATAAAAGTGTATTTTTATACTTTCATAGTGTTTTGACCCCAGTTTGGGGGTTAACTATTTGCCCATAGCTCGAACCCTAGCAGGTGCTATCACTCCAGGTCAGAGTGGACCTGGGAACAACAGCAATTAAGAGGTGGTCCCATGCTCCTCACAACCTCCAAATCTGAGGCCTTGCTGCTGGATGCAATTTACCGTCATACCCAGGACTAATATTGTTTGAGTTCATTCACAAACATATAATGATGATAAAACAACTTATTTTTGTAATATTTAGCTTAGTTTCTGCAAAAAACATTCACTCACAACTCCTACATACCCTTTGATTTCTGTGTTATATCTTCCATCATGTTACAATACTGACTATAGTTAAATTTCTGTACTTGTTTGGTTTTGGCATTCCAGATATATAGCTTACACTCTGTGCTGTGTCTTTTGCTAACACTTGTGCATTTTGCCTTCATAGTCTTTTTTTCTAACTTTCCTTTACATTTCTTCTTATATTTCCATTACCTTCCTTTTTATTTTCTACAACCCTGTTTAAGAATTTCCTTCAGTTTTCCCTGTTGTCATAGTGATAGTAATCATGATGAAAAGCCATTGCACTCTTGAATTTAGGATATATTTGTATGATGAATGAAAAAGAAAACAACAATGGGTTCGCATTTATTTCAAAGGTGTCTGTACTTGCAAAGTTGAAGCAAGCAATATGTTTTTTGCCCATGCACAACCTTTAGTCTGTTTTTATAATGAGTTTATTTTAGTTAAAATTTAAGCCTCATGTGCAAAGCAAAAGGAAAGAAAGGAAAAAGCTACTGTTGAAATCTATTGCTGAATTCTAGTAAAATATTGGCTTATTAATCTTAACTTGTTCAGGATTCAGGTGGCAATCATGATTATTTCAAAATTCAAACTGCTTTTAGCTAAATTTCAATTTTGTCATTATTTGTAATTTTTCATATTTCAAAATGAAAGCAATCAATATGAATTCAATTATGTGAAGGAGCAATTATTTGGCAAAAATATTACTTTTCCATTTTCAAATGTCATGCCTGCTTGTTTAACAAGTTGCTGAATATTTTTTACAATTCCGAAATATGCCCCATTATCGATGGGTATAATAATGCCTACGTTTCATTAATAACTCCTACTTTGCTAACTGACTTTATTCAATATTTTTTAAAATTAAATTATTTTTGGTGATTTTCAAAAAGTGATTTTCTCTTGCTATATAATATATGAATTTCTGATTAATGTACAGACATAAATTAAATAAATTTCTCTCTTTTCAGTTGGGCATCTTTATTTTAAGATTTTGAAAATTCAAGAATATTATTTAAATAAAACTTGGTGAATTTGCTATGAACAAGTCTTAACTCTCTCAGGCATAGATTTTTTTTATTAAGATTGATGATCTTTCATCATTAAATATCTAAATAAACTGCATTTAAAAAAACGTTTTTTTTCTTTTCTTAGCAACTTTTTACATTTATCAAATATTTCTTCCTGTATAGCATGAAGATCTGTCCTCTATTGTATGCTATTGTGTCCGTCATTATCTATCACAACCTCATACTCTTCACTTCCTACTGTTTCTTCATCCTTTCAAACCACACATTTCATTCATCATAACTGTTTTATCAATAATTTTATAGCTTCAGTTGTTCAAACTTAAATATAAAAAATATTTTCTTCACCCAAATAACCATCAGGACATATTAGGAGGAGGCTTGACAGAATGGTTTTCTTAATATATATTCTCTGTACATTTAGGATGTGTGTTGTGGTCCAGTGGATATCGACTCGGAATGAGAAATTAGGGAGCCGAGTTCAAATTCCAGCCAAATTCATTGCATTCACTTATGCGCAAATACCCTTGGGAAAGGTATTAATCCATCTATTCCACCCAGTTATGGGTTAAATAGCAGGACAGATTGGGTTCTATAGCCTTGGTCGGCAACTAGTCTACCGCAGAAAGCAATGGCAACCACTGCGGGATAATCTTCTGCCCAGTCAGTCATGTCCCTTTTGAGACATGATCGCCCAAGCGTGTATCCCGTATGGCACTTAACTGACTGACATTTAGGAATCCTTGAGTCACATGTTCTCCGTATTTTTTCTGCCATGAACTTTTTTTTGGGGATTGATAGTAGAGAAGTTTGCTGTTGTCTTTTTTTTTTATGGATTTTGAGATCCCATGTGAAATTAGCTGTTCGTTGACTGAACAAAAGTTTTTGCAATCTTTCATTTTGTTCTGCTTGTGGTTAAAACAATAACTATTGTCTAAGAAATCTTTAAAATTGCTTTTAAAATCCAAAAACTGACACCCTTTTTTTTAAGAAAACCTAAACAAGAATGACTTTGAGCAAACTAGAACAAATTCAAGAGATATTTCAGTATGTCAAAACTTCAACTTGCTCTCTACCATTTAAACTGTTTAATACTTTTCTCTGCTGAATAGAATTTGTTGTGAAGTTACTCGATGGTAATTTCAAATTTTATTGTAAATTATTTGCTAGAGTGTATTTTTTGCCATGAATTTTCTTGGGACTGATAGTAGAGAAATTTACTGTTGTCTTCTTTTTGGGTATTTTGAGTCACCATGTCAAATTAACTGGTCATTAACTCAGCAAAAGTTTTTTTTATTCATTGATCTTATTTTTGCATCCTACAGGATTGGAGAAGCCAAATAACTTAACTTTCAACATGGCTGTCTCCTTTTGTCTCTCTGCAGGAAGGTGTCTATTCAAGAGTGTGGATATTGTGCTCAATATTTATGGAGCTCAATATACACACTGAAATTGTCAGCCAATCAATAATTATAGAATGGACTTGCCTGTAACAGAATGGAATCTCCCAGGTTGTTATTTAAACCATCTACCAATTTGTCCTGGGGGGTTTTTTGGTCAGTCACACCCAACTTTTACAGTGTCACTGATCGTTTCTCGGGCTCTTGGCTGGGATCAGAGTTCTGTTACTACATTGTTGGTTTGGAAAGTGTTCGTTTGGTGATCGTTTTTGTTGGCGTTTGGTTTCGTGGAGAGCTAAAGTCACGGAAAGTGGATCGTGTGCCTCCGTCTGAAGGCGATTATGATGGAGGCTCAAATTGAGCTCGGGTCGCCAGACATGGAGCGGAAAGGAAAATGAATGGCACGTTAGCCACTCACAAAAGCACGGGTCCAAAGCCGTACCGATGACGGCAGAAGAGCGAGAGAAGTTCGGCACTCCCGTTTCGAAGGCCTCGAACAGGCCGGAATCGCCCGTTCCTTCCTCATCTGGGTGGAAGGGCGGGAACGTGAGAAAGGGAGAAGACTACTATAGTGGTCTCAGACAAAAGTATGACCAATACATCCAAGGGACGGAGTTGTTGTCGGTTCCGGAAGTGGTGGCGGCCATAGAGCCTAGGATTATCTCCCTGCTGACGAAAGACCCCAAAACACTCAAGTTTGTGGGAATCAGCAGGGAAAACATTGAGGAGTCCATTAAGGCCCTGAAGATAAAGGCCAAGGCGGTGGCCAGAAGGAGCCACGCAATGTGGGACGTCCTGCTGGGGTCAGTTGAAGAAGCGAAGCAGTTAGCCGGAGTGTCTCTTACGACCAAAACGCTCAGCCTTCAAACTGAGTACATGGGGACCCGCAAGACCAAAATAACTTTGCATGGGGTCCCCATGGACATTTCCGAAGATCATGTGGGCGCCTTCTTTTCAAAATATGGAAAGGTGGCGGAGGTGTCCTCAGTGGTGTCAAAAGCGGGCTTCATCACCGGCGACATGAACCTGCAGGTGACGGTGACTCGCAAAGAGTCCACCGATATCCCGAACATTCTCACCTGCAGGGGACGATCTATTTACGTGGTGGTGGAGAGCAGGAAGCCGTTTTGTTGGATCTGCGGGGCGTCGGACCACGTGGCCAAAGCGTGTCCGACAAAGAACCCGGCCCCAAAGGCCCAACCAACTCAACAGCAGGCAGCCAAAACGGCAGCAGCAGCAGCATCAGAAGTAACCTCCAAAGATAAAGGAGACTGGCAGACGGCTGGGGGGAAGAAGACTAAAACTCCTCCACCACCGGAGAAACCTGTGTCACCTCCTCCATCGCCGAAGCTGCCCGCACCACCTCCATCGCCCCCCAAGCAGGACGTCTTGAAGGGGAAGGCGACGAAATCCCCTCAGAGGACTGAGGAGGAGATGGACGTGCAGCGGTCTGCATCTTTAAAGCATGGCAGAGACGAGGAGATGGAAAGGCAAGACAACCCAAAGAGCCTGAGAAAGAGCAGAAGCGGGGAAAAGGCAGCATCAATCAAGGCGAAAAGTGTTTTGCTACCAGTGTCACCGGAGCGTCCTTCGTATGCGGTCAAGGCAAAAAGCCTTCCCTCTTCCCCACAAAAACCTGCCCAGTCCCCGGCCTTTGAACTGACTCCTTTAACCCCCTCACCTGCTACCTCTTCTCCTACTCCCAGACTTGTTAAGAAAAAGAAAGCTCTTCCCCAGGGCGAAGAGCTACTAAAAGTTAACAAAAAAGACGTGGCAAAAGACTGGTCGGCCCAGAGGCGATCTTTACTCAAACCTTTGCTGAAGCTGACTTAGGTGGATGATAAGGCCACTGAAGACCCCACTAACTTCCCCGAGGCCCCCGGCGTGCTTACACTGATTCGCAACACGGGGGGTAACCTCAAGGTGTGGGACCACATTGAACAAGCCAGCAAGGTCTATAAGGGAAAGGGTATCGTGATGTACAGGAGTAGAACTCCTGAACTTATAAAAATGGAAAAGAATTGTGCTGGGAGGTTCCCCGTTTTTCTCCATCCATCTTTATATAGGGTAGTTAAACTAACCTACCCTACGGACGTCGGCGGGATTGTCCAAGACGGACGGATTACATCCAATATTGGTACAGGGTCCCTTGGACAATCCGTCGGGGTCCCAACTGCTAGAGATTTTCATCCGGTATGTGACCACGAGTAATTTTCTCCTTTTTTTAATTGCAGATCTAATCGATGTCTATCAAGTTAGCCAGTGTAAATGCGAAGGGCTTGAGGGATCGGGGTAAGGCAGCCCGCCTGCTTCGTGACCTCTTGTCTTTAGGCGTGGATGTGGCCGCGATCCAAGAGACTCACTTTGTTTGCGATGTCGATTCTTGTGTGCTGGCTAACAACTTTGTCGTCTATTCAGCATATTGGAACCGGCAAGCCAGAGGTGTTTCTTTGCTGGTCAAGCGTACCCTGGACGCGGAGATCGACCTTGTCCATGTCGGTGCCGAGGGCCGGTTGATCGTGGCCGATGTTGCAGTGAAAAGCAAGAAGTTTTGTCTGGTTGCGGTTTATGCGCCCAATGATCAAGAGGAGCGTGTCGACTTTTTCCGTCTGTTGAAGCCCTTCCTGGTCGATTCCAAGCGACTAGTTCTAGTTGGGGACTGGAATGCCATCCTGGACCCCAAATTGGATAGAGGGTGTTGCTCTAGCGGGAGGAGTGGTGATCGTAGCCTGGTCGATCTGATTGACGAATTTGGTCTCGTCGATAGATACCGGGTCGATCATCCGGGCGGGAAAATGTGAACGTGGGCGAATAGTTGGCCTTCTACCAAGATGGTTTCCTATCTTGATAGAATGTTAGTGAGAGAGGCCGATATAGATTTCTTAGAATGCCCAACGTTCCACTGGTTAGGCTACACGGACCACAAAATGGTATGTGCCCGTGTGGTGTTAGAATTTAGGGCTAGAATGGCTGGCTACTGGAAGTTCAACCAGTCCTTACTGGACAGGCGGGACTTCCGGAACCAGCTGATTATCGTAGTTCAGTGGGCGTTAACTGGGGGAGTCATTGGGAATAGGTGGTGGGCTAGTCTTAAGGATAGGATTAGGTCTTTCGCCACTGAATACAGCCAACGGCTCAACCTAGATAAGGCTGCCAAGGTGAAGACGCTTAGATCTAATTTTTCCCGGGCGGAGGCTGGTGGGGATCCCCTAGAGATAGCCGTAGCTAGGGAGGCCCTGGAGCGGTCGACTAGCGATCGTTACATGGGTCAGGTAATTAGACATAAGTTAAGCAAGATGTCTTCCGAAGCTGTGAACATGGGCGCGGAACTGCGCAAGGAGGAAGTCCGTCAAGGTGGCGACCGGTACATCCGCGAGATATGAGACCCGGAGGGGCACACCCTTAGGTCGACTGATGACATGTGCGAGGCGTTTCGGCAGCATTTCGAACGCCGCTTCACCAAGGAGCCTGGTCTCCACGACAAGGAGTTTTGCAGCTATTTGGCTGACTTTCCCCGGCTTTTGCCGGCTGAAGCGGCTAGTTGCGAGGGAGAGATTACGGAGGACGAAGTCTACGCGGCTTTGAAGAGAGTCGGCAGTGGCAAGTCGCCAGGTTTGGATGGTTTGCCCTATGAATTGTACTTGAGGCTGTCGCACATCTTTGTCTCTATCTTGACAGTTGTGTTCAACAACTGGTTCCGTCAGGGGTCCATCCCCAGTTGGTTCACCAGGGGTGTGGTCACGCTGTTGAGAAAAGGCAAGGATGTTGGGAGGGAATTAGACGGTTACAGGCCCATAACTCTGCTAAACACAGAGTTAAAGATTTTGGCCAAGATCCTGACGAATCGCTTGCAGCTAGTTGCCGAGTCTCTGTTGGGACCTGATCAGACTTGCGCTGTGAAGGGCCGAACAATTCAGAGCAACCTGGACTTGATCCGCACGATCCTAGAGGGTGTAAAAGACGACGATGAGGCCGCGCTGATCAATTTGGATCAGTCCAAGGCATTTGATAGGGTTGACCATGGCTACCTGGTGGCTGTCCTGCAGGCTGCCGGATTCGAAACCGACTTCTGCTGCTGGATTGGTCTCCTGTATTGCTCCTCCACGGCTGTGGTGCAGGTGAACGGAAAGCTGTCGAGCGCGTTTGCGCTGTCTAGGTCGGTTCGACAGGGTTGCCCGCTGTCGTCCTTACTCTATGTCTTGGCGTTGGAGCCCCTCCTTCGCCGGCTTAGAGACAGGTCGTGCAGTCCGGCCCTATGTGGAATCGCTATCCCTGGTGGTGCTCGAGCCAGGGTTTCTGCATACGCCGATGACGTAACGACTTTTGTGTCCTCCCGCAGGGACATAAGAGCGGTACAGAAGGCACTTGAACGGTACGAACAGGTGACAGGGGCCAAGATTAACCGCGACAAGTCTTCCGGCTTGCGGTTAGGCGCCTGGAAGGGGATTCCCCTCCCGGGGCCCTTCGACTGGACGGACGGACTGGTCAAAATCGTCGGAGTTTGGTTCGGTCCGGACTTGCAGTTGGAGAAGAATTGGTCTGATATACAGGCAAAGGTCGGCGCGTCGGTCGAAACTTGGCGTCGACGGAGTCTCTCCGTAAAGGGCCTGGCGGAGGCGTGTGCCGCTTACGTCTTCCCCATGGTCCTTTATCAGCTGTCTGTACTTCCACTTTGTGAGGAGCGTGAGGAGGCGATCAAGCGTCTGCTATTCTCCCTTCTGTGGAGAGGACGCAGACATCATGTCGACAAACGTGTCTGTTACCAACGTCCGTGTCAAGGGGCGCCTCGAGGTTGGCATTTCTCAGTCGTGCGTTAATGGAAGACTCGTTGCTTCCCTAGCCTCACTATCACTCCCCCGGTCTCGTTGCGCTGCCGCAAGCTTTGAGAGCAACCGTCTTTCATCTGCGAGTGCCGGAGGGCCTTGTGGGCCATTCCACGGTCTAGTGATCTTTCTCAGCCTAGGAGGCACTTCTATCGGGGATTAGTGGAGGGCGTCGCGAAGGATCGATTGAGGGAGAAGCTCGGCATGACGGAGGAGGAGTATCACTCTCATTGGTCTTGGGCGCCAGGATCGGATTGGCTCAGCAACTCTGAGTTTTCTCTGACCTGGCGACTAGCTCGTAACGCCTTGTCTCTCAATGACATGTGTTTCATAATGGGCCTGGCGGATTTGCCAGATTGTGAATGTTGCAACCTTGGCTTAAAGGAGACGTCGGCGCACGCCTTCTTCCATTGTTTGCGCGTTCGCCCGTTGTGGGATCGTGTCGGCGAGTTGACTGCTCGCATCGTGCCGCGGGAACTTGTGTCCATTGATCGTGCATACGCCTGCGATAATGTGTTGCCCCCGTACACCGGAGTGAAACGGATGGTGTTTCTGTCGCTTCTGGCCACGACTCGAATGGTGATATGGACGACGCGTTTGGAGGAAGTCTTGCGGGGTGGCCGTCTTTTGCATCAGGATCTAATCCGATATTTTGAGTACCAACTCAAAATGAAGATTAGAACTGATCGGAAATGGTTGCCACCGACAGAGTTCAGCAAAAGGTGGGTAAATGTGGCGAGCCTGGTTCGCGTGACTGGGGCTAGCCTTGATTTTCTCTTTTAGATCTGGTAGTCACATCGGGTTGGATTCCTCTGGAACCCTCCCCTTTGGTTAAGGTAAGTCCCTTTTTGTGTACCTAGTTAATGTGAGTGAGTGTGTTTCCTGGCCTGTTCCCCGGCTTTCGTCTTTGGTTATGGTCCAGTTCGAGATTCCCAGTTTCTGTCAATTATTTTTTGTCCCGTTTCATCTCGTCTGAGCCAGTATTATATTTTCCCCAGTCCAATTTCTTTTTTTGCCTCTCCACTCCCTGTAGAAAGAGAGTTTCTTGATTTCGTCCTCTGAAGCAGAATACAGTGACCTCTTTGTTTTGAGGGTAGGTTGGGTCCACCTAACACAATGTTTATGTTGCTATTTTTGTTTGAAATTTTATTTGGGGATTTGTGTCATGCCCCTCCCCCTTTGTCATTTCATGTAGAAAATTTTTGTATATTTTTGCATTTATTGTAAATATTGTACATTGTCAAATTTTTATGTACATTGTGGGGAATTTTTAAGTCCCCGGAATGCTTTGTGGTATTTTGGTGCATGGCAGTATGAGTGTTGATGGACAAGTTCTTTTGGTGATTGAGAAAAATTGTAGCATGTGTCTGGGTCGCGAAAGAGATTAGCTAGGTATAAGATAGATTACTGAAGACCATCCTCAGTTTTGTTTCCCCCTCCCTTTTTGGCCGTGTGCCACAATTGTAATTTGTTTACAATAAATAAACAGTCAAACCCAACTTCTATTCTAGTTGATTACTGGCTGGTTGTTCTAGAAGACTTTTACATGGCGCTGCAAACAGGATCGAATGATTGGCAAGAGCTACTTGTTGAAATTGGCATTCCAGCAGACTCTGCCAGGACTTATGCTGAAATTTTTGTGAGAGAAAGCATTACCAAGGATAGCCTCACTATGATAGACCAAGACATCCTCAAAGAGCTAGGTATCACAACCATGGGGCATGCAGTGGCTATCTTAAAACTATCAAAAGAGCAGCCTTTGATATTGGATAGCTACACAAAGGCACCTGCAGTTAAACTACCCCACCTCCATTCAGATATGACATCTCAGCAATTCCGAAAGTTCAGGATTGACTGGGAGGTATTTGTACAAATGACAACTATGTCCCTTACAAAAACCAACATCCAATTATATAATTTGGCCAACGAGACGGTCAAAACGTCTATTATAAACACATACCCCAAGTTTTTCTCCGAGAAACCAAATAGACTCCTGGACATGTTGGAGGCGTTAGTCACAAAAGAATCAAACCCCATGGTTCATAGATTGTCTTTTGCATCCATTTCTCAAAGCCAAGGGGAATCAGTCCAGCAATTTGTCATCTGCCTCAGAAGCATGGCACAAGATTGTGATTTTACATGTCCTATTTGCAGTCATGACCTATCGGACATCTATATCAAAGACCAGCTGGTCAGAGGCACAGCAAATGATACCCCCCAAGCTGATCTACTAGCAAAAGCCAGCTCGTTAAAAACCCTCAAGCAAAATATCAACCATGCCGAGGCATTTGAGGCAGCACTCCGTGACCAAGCACAAATGGCAAGAACTCATGAAATGGCAGCATTGCGTGTATCAACCTATTGCAAAGAAAAAAAACTGAAGTAAAAAAAAAAATTCCTCAATCTGAATTCCCTAAAAAACAGAATGTAAAAAAAAACAATTTGTGTTGCCGTGGATGTGGCAGCCAAAAAAAGCATGGCATTCCAGGAACCAGTACACGCCAACAAGCATGTCCTGCATGGGATCAAACATGTAACTTGTGCGGAATTCGAGGTCATTTTTCAAATGTTTGTCGATCCAAATCAAAAGTCTACCCTCTTGAAGTGAGAGACCTTCAAGATGATGCCAATATGGACAGTTTAATGGCACACATACAATTTGACCAGAAAAAAGGCTCGTACGTGTCCCCTAACAAAAATAGTGTTGTGGAGATAGAAGCAACCCTACTCCCATTTTTTCCCAAGCCAGACCCCAGAAATCCTGAAGACATTCCAGGAAATCAAAGCACTCGATTGAGGATCTTCCCAGACAGTGGGGCCACTATCTGCCTGGGAGGACCTAAGCACCTACATTGCATGGGTCTCAAGGAAAGTAACTTGATCCCATCTAAAAAAGTTATTCGTGCAGTGGGGGGTTCAACTCTTATAAGCCATGGATGCCTTCCAGTTCAGTTCAGTGTTGGAGGAATGTCAACAAAACAAGCTCTCTATATATGCAACAATATTGATAAGCTATATTTCAGCAAGGCCACCTGTATTGACGTAGGCATATTATCTCCTCACTTCCCCCAACCTATGCCTATTATGGCCACAAGCAAGGAAAATTTGATGCCTACTGATTATAGTGCAGCTGTCTGCTTTCGTAAAAAGGAGCAAAAGCAATCTCCAGACTTCAAACTACCAATTTGCCCTAATGAATCTCCCTTCCCAACAAATGAAGAAAATGCAGAAAACCTAAAAAAGTGGTAACTAGCTGAATTTGCTAATTCAGCGTTCAAGACTGATGGACAATTCCCAGCCATGTCTGGTAAACTTGCACATATCCATTTAAAGGAGGGGGCAGTCCCTAAAGCTAAGCACAGACCTATACCTGTTCCTTACCACCTTAAAGAACCGGTAAGGCAAGCCCTAATGCAAGACATAGAAAGAGGTATATTAAAACAAGTGCCTATTGGTACTCCTACAGATTGGTGCAACACAATGGTGATTACAACAAAAAAGGATGGTCGACCGAGGCGAACCATTGACTATCAATATCTCGATTCGCAATGCAAATGAGAAACACACCACACTGCTTCACATTTCCAGCTAGCATTGCAGGTACTGCCCAATACCAAGAAAACAGTGCTGGATGCTGTCGATGGATACCACTCTATTCTATTAGATGAGGAATCTCAACCACTTCCAACATTTATAACAGAATGGGGAAGATTTATATACCTTAGGATGCCTCAAGGCTACTTGGCATCTGGTGATGCATACACCCACAGATATGATGAGGTCATAAAAGACATTGCTAAAAAAGTCAAATTGGTTGATGATACTTTGCTGTACAGCACAAACATCAAAGAGGCATTCTATCATACCTTTGATTTTCTAATGAGATGCGCACAAAATGGGATTGTACTCAACAAAGACAAATTCCAATTTTGTAAAGACACAGTTCAGTTTGGGGGACTGCAGATAACGGCATCAGGAGTATCCCCTTCTGAACCTACGCTTAATGCCATCCTAAATTTTCTTGTTCCTAAAACTATCACAGATGCAAGATCTTGGCTTGGTATGGTAAACCAACTTGCCTGGGCATATTCCTTAAGCCCCATTATGCTACCCTTTCGAGAGCTTGTCAAAAAGAATTCAAAATTCACCTGGGACCAGACCCTGGAAAGAATCTTTCAGGAATCAAAGCAAGTTATTGTTAAGCTAGTAAGGCAAGGTGTCTCAACATTTGACATCAACAGAGTTACCTGCTTAGCTCCTGACTGGAGTAAAGATGGTATGGGATTTTTACTTCTTCAAAAGCACTGCACATGTACACTTGATAATGCCCCAGTCTGTTGTCCTGAAGGCTGGCACCTTGTGTTTGCTGGAAGCAGATTTTGTACGGATTCCAAACAAAGATATGCACCTATAGAAGGAGAAGCACCAGCTATCAGCTGGGCACTTGAAAAGTGCCGGATGTTTATACTGGGTTGCCCAAACGTTATAGTGGTGACCGACCACGAGCCACTCAAAGGACTTTTTGGTGATAGAGATCTTAACAAAATCCCACGCCTATTCCGGCTCAAGGAGAAAAGCTTGAGATATTGTTTCACAATGCAACACTGCCCTGGAAAATGGCATAGGGCCTCTGATACTATTTCCCGCAGTTCGGTCACTACGATACAGAGCCTGCTTGATACATTCCCAACAACAAATAGTGATGGACTTGTTTTATGTTGGATCTTTAACATATCTTGCTTGCGCAGACAGACTCACCGGATGGCTCATTTTGTACCACATCAAGCCAGGACAAGCAGCTGCATCTAGGTTGATATCCATCTGCAGGAAAGTATTCCAAACATATGGTGCACCTGAGGAACTTAGTACAGATGGTAGACCTCCATTTTCAGCTTACTCATTCAGACAGTTCCTAGAAACCTGGGATGTTAAACAAAAGGCTCATAAAGGACTGCACAGGACATCTAGGTTTCTTGGATAATGATATGGTAGCATGAGCGATCTTGCAGTACAGAAACACCCCTATCCAAAGCATTGGCTTGTCACCAGCACAACTCCTGCTTTATAGACATCTTCGGGATTTTATACCATCACACCCACATTTATATCAGCCACACTCTGAGTGCAGCCCAAAGGCGTGAAAAAGCATTATCTAAACGCAATGCAGGCCTTATCGACAGGTACAATCATACTGCACATAACTTATCCCCACTTTGTGAGGGAGACACAGTTTCAATCCAAAATCCAAATAGCCATCGATGGGACATAAGTGGGTGAATAGTAGAAACGCTGCCCAACCGCCAATATAAGATTAGAGTTGCAGGATCAGGGAGGATAACCCTGCGGAACCATAGATTTCTGAGGAAACTTGAGGCACCTACAGTCAAGACCCCTATCCCAAGTCCTTGGCCTGTGTCCCCTGGAGTGACAGACACAGATATATGTAGGCCACATCAACCTGATGAGAAATCTGGAAATGGCAGCATTACTTTGCAAAGTGACCTGGCATCCCAAAGCCCTATTCAGTCACAGTTATCACGAACTAGGATCCCAAGGGCTCTATCCCGACTACTCCCATATAGAGAAGAGGGAGATGTAGAAGTCAAATAACTTACCTTTCAACATGGCTGTCTCCTTTTGTCTCTCTGCAGGAAGGTGTCTATTAAAGAGTGTGGATATTGTGCTCAATATTTATGGAGCTCAATAGACACACTGAAATTGTCAGCCATTCAGTACTTATAGAATGGACTTGCCTGTAACAAAATGGAATCTCCCAGGTTATTATTTAAACCACCTACCAATTTACCCTGGGGTTTTTTTTTGGTCAGTCAAACCCAACTTCTATTCTAGTTGATTAGTGGCTGGTTGTTCTAGAAGACTTTTACATCACACACGTCAAAGATCAAGTTTTCATCCAACAAAAGAATTAACAAAGAAAAGTATAATTGCTAGTTTTAACTTTGTTAAAGTTTTAAAACAGTACATTTTTTAATCTTTAAGATTAAAAAACTAATTCTCTCCTACCCTGTGTAAATGGATGTCAGAAGATGAAGTGGAAGTGATAGTAAAAAGACAAATACTGCTAAGAATTACAATGTATAAGAAGTTGTGGAGAGCCATGATAACATCTTGAAAAGATCTGGCACATAAAGAAAGTAGGGATGTGATATGTCTCGGAAAGGAATATATATATTATTTGAAGTAGGTAAGTGGTTTTGGCAATGTAACAATCTAGCAAGTAGCTGTAATGGACTAATACCATCGTAGTCATATGCAGTATGCTTAGGCATAGGCTTATGCAATAGGCATAGTCAGTAGGCTTTTCAATAGGCATAGTCTTAGACGTCCTTGTGTTAGTCTACATTTATGGCTGACAGCAGCCAATCATATTACCATGAGGAGGAACCAAAGTGTATGCATATTCATTACATCACCTTTCCCTGACCTAAATTTTCCTGTGAAATTTAACTTCAATATTTTCTCTTTTTAGGGTCTGGACATAATCGATTGATTTTTTTTCCTAAGTCTTTTTCACCTCAATCCTCCTTGCCGTGGTGGCATTTAACACACTGGTATCTCTAGCTTTGAGGTCAGGAATACCTCTATTGGCAAATGTTGACTTGCTGGAAAGGGAGTTTCAGATGCATCATACAAGACTTCCATTGCAATTTCTTTGGTATTTTCCATGACCTCTGTACTGTGTCTGGGCCTCAATTGATTCCAATGTCTTTTGCACCAAAATCTTTTCCCTTTTATGTCATATATGACCTGTCCAATTCTTTTGGTTATCATTTCTTCTTGCCAATACATTTTTTCAGCTCTAAAGTTCTTGTAAAAACTGTCACCTGGCTTATATGTTTTAGTCATCAGGTTTACTTTTTTAGCAATTTCCTTCGCTGGACTAGGCAACAGCCTGTTGAACACAGCATATTTTTCTCATAAACATTAACTCTGCTGGCGATAACCCTGACATCGTATTCAGATTTGGTGTGATTCTATGTACTGCCAAAAATTTCTGAATGCTTCTTTTATTCATGTCCATTCCTTGACTTTTCTTCAACGCTCGTTTAAAGGTGTCCACGAATTTTTCAGCCTGTCCATTTGACCTTGGATGATATACTGGCATTGTCACATGATCAATGGACAATGATGACCAAAAATCCTTGAATTCTCTTCCAGTAAACTGCATTCCGTTGTCACTGACTAAAGTTTTAAGGAGACCAAAGTGACTAAAAATTTCATTAAGTGCATTTATTGTATTTGTTGCAGTTGGATGTCTGCACCTAACAATTTGTGGCCACTTAGTGAAACTGTCCACAATAATTAGGTAATAAGAGCCATTTATGGGCCCTGCATAGTTGACAAACAATCAAGTCAATGGGACATCTGTCTTTGGCCATGGTTGAATCTTTACTGGTGGCTCCCTTGCTGCCAGTTGACATCCTCTCTGTTTCACAAAATTTTCTATGTCTTGGTCCATCCTCAGCTAATAAGTATAGTTTCTCATTAGAGATTTCATTCTCAAAATCCCTGGATGGCCAGTGTGAAATTCTTTCAGAATTTTCTTTTGCAGAGTACTCGGAATTACAACTCTATCTGCGTATAGTAATACCTGTTCGCAGATTGAGAACGGTAGCACACTAATTCCTTTTTTAGATTTCTCGATTAACCAGGCTTGCTTTTTCATTTTTTTGAAATCATTGTTCCCCGCTGCTTTTTTTACATCTTCTAGCTTAACAGGTAGTTCTCTAATAGTGTTGCATAACAGACTCGACAATTCACTTTCGTCTCTTAGCACTGCTATTACTGTTTATTCCATTGGTTCCATATATTCAGGTATCAATCTTGAAAACCCATTGGCGTGACCTAGCTTCTTTGAAGGCACATATTCTATTTTGAAATTATAATTCGATAGAATTACACCCCAACGTTGTAGCTGATTTGCTGGGATTCGGTATACCTTTTTTTCCAAATATTGATGAGCGGTTTGTGGTCTGTTTGCAGAATAAACTGTCTTCCATATAGAAACCTGTGAAATTTTTTACAGCATAGATTATTTCTAAACTCTCTTTTTAAATTTGACTGTAACTTTGTTCTGCAGGTAGTAACGTTCTCGAACTTATGAAGCAGTACAACACCCAGTCCCTCATTACTGGCATCTGCTGCTACAATAATTTTCCTGTTTGGGTTGAAATGCACTAACAATAGTAGCTAGTAGACAGCTTTTTAGTTTTTAAAAGCATGTTCACATTCTTTTGACTATATCCACTTTGCACCCTTTTTCACCAACTTATTTAAAGTAGCTCAAATGACATACATTTTCGGGATATAAATGCCATAGTAACTAACTAATCCCAAGAACGCCTGGAGTTTAGCCACATTATCAGGTGCTGGCATATTTTCTATAGCCTCAGCCCTTTCTGCATTTGATTCTCTGCCTTTACTGTCAATGATCTGCCCTAAATATTTTATCTTCTTTAAGAACTCACATTTTTCAGCACTCAGCTTGAACCCATATTCCTCAATTCTCTGAAATACTGCTGTAATATGCCTTTTGTGTTGGACTTTGTTTTTACTTTTAATCAAAATATCATCTAAATATGCGATTACACATACCAGCCAACATTGTGTCCATTATTTGCTGGAATAGGCTTGGAGCTACC
This sequence comes from Ascarosepion bandense, assembly GCA_037127315.1. NCBI lineage: Eukaryota > Metazoa > Mollusca > Cephalopoda > Sepiida > Sepiidae > Ascarosepion > Ascarosepion bandense. The sequence goes on from JBBBDQ010000365.1 coordinate 1,514,315, forward strand.
TTCAATCCAAATGGAAGACAATTTAGTTTAAAAATCTCTTTATATGTGTTTAGTGTGAGTTACTTCAAACATTATTTACTGACTTTAACCTGAAGGGAAGCTTCTGACAAGTCCAACTTTTAAAACACTCTACCTTTGTTTAATTTAGTGAATATACCCTCTGGAGATGGTAGAGGCTATGCATAGTCTTTCAAACAGTCATTTAAGCCTGTCAAAAAGTCAGCACCCACTCTGATTTTGTTGGTTTTCCTTTTTTATATATATGGTTGGAAATGCCCAATCTGAGTAATCGAATTTTGAAATTACATACACCACTTTCCATAGCTAAATCCACTGCTAAGAAGGTTGGGTCATTGTGTCGGGCCAGGATGTTTTTCCCACCTTAATCCATCCTGCATATATACAAATTAACCATTCGTCCGTGCATGGAGTACTGCTACCATATATGGTCAGGCGCCCCTGCTGTTCATCTCAGTGTTCTCGACAGGCTCCAAAGGAGAATCAGTAATGTGATAGGTATTGACTTGGTGACTCGACTACAGCCACTTCCCGACCGATGAGATGTGGCTTTCCTTTGTCTGTTCTATAAATACTTTCATGGCTTCTGCTCCAACGAACTTAAGTCACTACAACAGGTGTTTACTCGTGCAACCAGATTGGCAAATGGGTCCCACCCATTCACAGTGAGATTAACCAAATGCAGACGACAATTCTACTCCTGCAGCTTCTTCTCTCGTACTTCCTGTCTGTGGAACTCACTTCCATATTCTTGCTTTCCTGATGGCTACAACCTCCAGGAATTTAAATGCAATGTCAATACTCATCTATTAACGACTTGACTCTAGTTCTTTCCCTACCCCGTATATCCTTTCCTTTCTCTCCACCTTTGCAACTGTCATCACACCTGTATTCCCATCCTTTTCTTGCTCCTTTCTAACTGGTTCATCTTCCTCTTCACTCTCTTCTACTTAATCTTTTTACACTTATGTAGCCCCCTGCACATCAGTGGCATTACCGCCATGCTCGAGGTGATACGATTAAAAAAAACCCAACTTTTCTCCAACCTTTCTAATTCTTCATTGTGTCTAGTGCCAAAAATGGTACTTTTCTCTTTGGTCTAAAAGTTTGTTTAACATTTTCTTTCAATTAAAAGTTAACTGTGCACAAACCAAGTCCTTCTGAAAAGTCGCGAGGGAATTCGCTTTCCAAATCCCTAGTAAATCTTTCTGTTTTTTTCGTATTATCATCCTTTATGACATTAACTTTGTTACAGAAAGCATTCACTGTTAATTCCCATGAGTTAAACAATACAATCCAGTCTAAGCCAAAAAGGTTTACTGAACCAGGAAGCACATACACTTTCAATTTGTGAATTTTTTCCCATGAATGAAATGTTACATTTTAATTTAGCTTTAAACTTAAGTCTTTTTCCTGACACTTCCCTAAGAAATTTTATCTGTGTTAGTCAACAGTGGGTAACTGATTTTTTTCCATGTTTGCTCATTTATTACTGAGATATCACTTCCTGAATTGAGTAATAATTTTACGGTCAGCCATTTATTTTTAGATTGAGGTATTTTCTTTTTTTACCCTCCTCAATTTCATTTTTCAACAAAACTATGTTCATGTTTGTTTGCAACTTAGATTTTACTTTGCTCTATTTTGTCTGACAATGAGATCTTCTATGGCCTACACACCCACAATTAAAACATATTTTATCCCTAAAGAAACAATCCTTCTTTATATGCTGTCCTTCACACGAACTGCATATCATTTTTCTTTCTTTATTCTGTATCCACTTCTGTTGTCTTAGAGTTTGTACTCATGAAATGTTCTTCTTCTCAATCCGAGTATCATTTTTTTTATGTTTATGAGTTGTTGACATTCTTCTGTTACTTTTTGTAGCATAATCTTAGGATCCTGATCCATGATAGTTAGGATTCTTTGTCATTCGGTGTTGTTAGCTCCTGTACAAAAATTAGACACTTGAACATGTCGCTTGACAATTCCTTTAATTTAAATGCCTCACACTGTGAATTAAACATACCTGCATGCATGATAAAATCATCATCCTCTTGTTTTACAAGATTTAGACACTTGTATTGTGTATAAAATAGACTATCTCTTTTATAAAAAATTTCCGACAAAATTTCTACAGTTTCACTCAATGTAATTTCTTCTGGCTTCTTTTGAAGGATTAAATTTGCATATTTTGTATTTTCTTCTGTTCCCAATTTCTACGACAACAGAGTGATTTTTTTTCTCATTGGACCATTGTTCACATCTTTTTGTAAATATTGTTTCATACTTACAAAAATAAGCCTGAAATGTTGAACCAGTGTCAGGGTTGTATGTAGAGTCAGAGAGTGAATTTGAAATTCCTTCAGCAGAAAAATCTAGAACCCGTTTCTTTTGTTGTCATTGATAATACGTCTTCCCAAAGTGATTGTCTTTTGCCTGTTGTTTGAATAACTTTTCAAACTTTTCTTGTTGCTGCATAAATTGTCATTGTTGGAATTGTTGCTGTAAAGTGACTTGTAGCACTTTAGTTAATTTTGCAATTTGTTCCATTCTGTCAAAAAAAATTTTGCTCCAATTTATGTAGACAATAAAATCTAAGGGGGACAATTTCTTACTTTCTGTAAGAGTTACACAAGATTTTTCTTTTCTAACATTCTTTGTTAATAAGTGTTAAAACAAAAATTGAGGGAAAAATTACTTACTTTCTGTAAATGTCCAACAAGTCCTTCTAACATTCTTTGTTAGTAAGTGTTGTCAACTGTATTTTTTTTCTATAGTCTTGCAAAAATATTTTAAATTTTTGTTGCCAACTAATATGTCCCTGAAAGGGATACATATATTATTTGAAGTAGCTAATTGGTTTTGGCAATGTAACCAGGTAGGACAATCTAGCAAGTAGACATAATGGACTGGTACTTGTCATATGCAGTTTGCTTAGGCATAGGCTTATGCAATAGGCATAGTCAATAGGCGTTCCAATAGGCATAGTCCTAGGTGTCCCTGCCTTAGTCTGTATTTATGGCTGAAAGCAGCCAATCATATTACTGTGAGGGAGAACCAAGGTGCATGTATATTTATTACATCAGGGTGGATGGTATGCATTAATATATAATAAGATAATTACTAGCCACTCTTTTTCATGCATGTCTGTCTACTAGGACAGATAGCCAATTCCTATTGCAGACATTTACTTGGCACATTTTACGTTCAACACTCACAGTGCCATGTTCTTAGAGGATCTTAATTTCTGGGAGAGATTTATTCTGGTGATATCAACAGTTTGAACAAGGCCAATACACTCAAAACCTGGGTCTTGATTACTTTTGACTTTCTGCTAGCAAAACATCTGACAAAAGGTTCTGTCTAACCAGTTTAATTCACAAATATTGTGTCAACCTGTCATATGATTTCCAGTGGTGCTGCATGCTGCAATTACCTAATTTTAAGAATTTATCTTTCTGATAAATTAACCATGGTGTGATTTGAACCAGGGTCAGAAAGTAAACATTTTAACCACTCAGCCATATGCCTATATAACTATTTAATATATTTGATTTCTTTAATATTATACAAAATAATAGTATCTGTAGTAGGTTATCTAAGCTGGTTAATAATTTCCTGAAGAAGTGTATTTTTATGAAACAGCAAAAAAAAAAAAATGCAAACTGGCTAGCAAAAGAAAAATAGACATTGTTTTGATAAATATTTGATTGTTATCAAAGTTAAAAATGCAGGGAAAATTCCCCATGTCAAAAAAAAAAATTTATTGTTTTGAAACCAGGGTAGCCAAGGTCAGATAATATGGGTCTTGAAATTATGTAAACACTGTGTCAAAATATGACCTAGTCCCTTATATAAGAGACAGAAATTAGTAGTAGTACCAGTCTGTGAGCATTTGAGATCAGGACCCAGACCGAAAACGTCACAGGTAAAACCATGAATGAGCATGGTCTCTGGCCACTTGATGCATGTGTGCTGACACCTCTGAAGAACAAATAAATGATATACTGTCTATATTGTTTATATATACGAGTTACAGTCGTCATTTTACGAAGTGAGAATATTGTCATTTTATCAGCGTGGAAAAGGCAAGTGATTTTAAAAGAAGAGAGAAGATAACAAGTTTTGGGACTGTGTCATCAAATTAGTAATCATCATTCCATCAAAGGGTATACAACATATATGTTGTTTTTGTTGCAGTTTAATTTTTATCATCCTTGTCTTCAGGTTATACAACATGTTGGTCATTTTGGTTTCCAGGTTATACTGCTTCTTTACTTTTATCAAATCTCTGTGTCTGAATAAGCCTCAATATTCATTTCTCAATCAAAAATTTAATTTATTGTTGATGTCAAAAAATATAATTTAATTTATTTTTATTTTTCAACTGAAAACTAAATTGAGTTGGTAGATTTAGATTAGGTTTGTCTCATGACTAGAAGTTGAGATGCAACAGGACTGGGTTGATTAGGTTTAATCTCTTGACTGTCATGGCATATTAATGGGAAATCACTATCTCTCCAAATCCCAGGGAATAATATTTGACCTAGCAGCATGAGTGTTGTTGCACCTTAAAGTTAAAAGAAAATCTGTCTGAAAGCATTTAACATTGTTGCTTATTTATCATTCCATGTAAAACAATTTTATGTTACTGAAAAATACATCTGAGTAATATTGATGTTGCGGACCAACTATTTTTATAAAATTATCTTGATTTTAACGCCTAATGTTATCATTTTTTGGTATCAGTTTCTTTTTTTAAATTTTTATTTATTGATTCTTATATATAGTTATGATTATTGTCTCATTGTACACAGTGAACTTGATGAAATAGATCAGTTTCTCTTTCATTTGTTTACAAGAATATTGTATTTTTACGTAGCTATTTCCATTATTATTATTATCTTTCTGAAATGTTCTCTGTGATGTCCTTGCTATTATTAATGCAGTGAATGCTCTTTATTTCAATTACTAAAGTTAAAACACATCATTTGAGGACTTTCAAAAACAACTGAAGTGGATAGCTCATGTAACTTGAAGAGAAAATAATATATAACCAAAATGTTGACTTTCCACACTACTTCAAATAAAAGGTTAGGAAGGAAAACCTCATCAATACTGCAAAGAATGATAACAGCTAATGGATTTCAGAAACCTATTTACCTAAAATGTTAATAAAAATTAATTCAAAAGTAGTACAAACTACCCAGTCAATGAAGGTTGAATATTTCCTAATAAGAAAATGGCTAATATTGCAAAATATGTACTGAGTATTTTTTTCTTCTGTGTGTATGTGTGTGTGTGTGTGTGTGTATATATATATATATATATATATATATATATATATATATATCTGAGTGAATACAGAATGAAGAAAAATTTTTTACAACGTCCAAAACATTAAGTGCTTGATATATAATATATAGAGCTGTTGAATATTTATTATAAATTATATTTTAGAACATGTACAGAATTTTTTTCAATAATTATTTTAAAAAATTATTTTAAAAAATTCTGTACATGTTCTAATATATATATATATATATATATATATATATATATATATATATAAGAAAGGATTAAGTCCAACATATTTTTTTAAGTAAAAAAATAAAAATAACTTTAAAAAATAAATAAATAAAACATATATGGATATTATTTATTCTGAATAATAATATTGCTGTGATCAATTGCAAACCTTCTTCATCTAAGATCACAAATAAGTTTTCAAAATAGAGCAAATACACTTTTTCTATTACTGTTCACCCATTCTGAGTAAAATTTACTCTGTTCTCAAGGTCAAGATCTCTTCACAGTAGCAAAAAAACAGTGGGTAAGCCTACATGAGAAAAACATTAAATAAACAATTCAACAAAAATAAACAGTGTTTTTCTTTTGCTGATATTTCTAGCTTCAAGAATAAGCAACTTTTGATTTGGTATCTTCTTCTTCTTCAATGTGCCTTGTCCTTTCAAGACGTAGGCAATCACGTCTTTCCAGGTCTCCCCATCCCTGGTGGCTCTTAGCATGCTTTCACCTGTTACATCATACAACCTCTGTTCTGTCATCCACCTACTCAGGCCCTTTAAATATGTGATCTGTTGCTTTTCCCTGTCTCTTTTTTCCTTCTATCTGGCCTGTTAGTATCAGGTCCTACAAGCCCTCCTTCCTCACTGCATATCCCAGGAACTTCAGCTATCTCTTCCTGATGCTCAGTATTAATTTCCTTTTCATTTCCATCCTTTCCAAAAACTCAACATTGCTCACATGCTCAATCCATGATATCTGCAGCATCCTTCTGTAGAACCACATTTCAGTTGCTTTAAGTTTTTTCTTCATCTTTGATGATATTGTCCAGCGTTCACTGCCATATTGAAGAACTGACATCACATAGCAATCCAGTACTCTCTTTGTTTTTTTGAAGTTTTCTTGTCTCTTAATACTCTACTCAGCTTCTGGAATGCGTTTTTCGTTATGCCAATTTGCCTTCAGATTTGTGTCGCACTTTCCATCTTCTGTTAGAACACTTCCCAGGTATTTGAATTTTTGTACCTGCTTGATTTTAGTATTTCTCACCTGTATTTGGCATTTTGGGCTGCTCCTTTTGCACATGACCATGCATTTGGTTTTCTTGTAGTTTATTTGTAGTTCTTTCTTTGTAGTCTTTTCTTGTCCCTCTCTTCAGTTACCTTCTGTAGAAGGTCTTTCTTTTCCATGTTTGCTATCAGCACTGTATCATTTGTGTACCTTATGTTGTTCAAATTGTGGCCTCCAATGACGAGTCTTGGCATAACATCTAGGATCCTCAGAATAGTCTTGCTGTACAAGTTGAATAGATCCAGTGAAAAAACACATGATTTTTTTCTCATTTAAACATTAAAATATAACTTAATTTTATGCTGATAAAAAAATCTGAAGAACTTTTAAAGGATTCTGATTGGAACTAATTTTATAAACCCAGAACATCAACGTGATTAAAAAATATAATTGTTTATGAGTTTATTTTGATAGATTTGTACAATAGTTACTGGAATCAGAGATAATCTTTCACAAAATTACTTTCATTTCGGCATAGATTAAACATTTTTGATCACGATCATAAAATGTGCCTTCTTAAAATGTAAAGGAATATTTTCTTTCTTAATTAATAATCTAGTGCATTTAATTAAGAAAAATATTTCAAAAAAAGGAACTCCAGCATGCTAATTTCAAATTTCATTTTTTTATTTTTTTATTTTAAGATTTACGAAATCATGTGACATGAACATATTTGTTTTAGTTTTCATGGTGTGTGTGTGTTGTGGGGGAATCAATTTACAATAGATTTACATAGCAAACTGGACTCCTATTAACCTTTATAAAAATTTTTTTTTGTTTTGTGGACTAGAGATTTAACCTTTAATCACATTAAGAAAACAGTGAAAAAATATTTCTGGTTGCAGTGACTACTATATAACTTTCTTTAATTATATCTTTTATCAGTTTAAATATTTAGTTTTTAATATGAGATATAAGATGTTGTTTCGGAAATAGAATTACAAATGATATCAAATTATGAACTGTAGGCATATTAATTAGATGTGGAAGTAATAGAGAATGTAAGCAATTTAAGTAGAAAACATTATTCAAATAACAATATACAGAATTAATTAAAACACAGGGCATAAGACTGAATATGTAAGGAATGTAGAAGTTTTAAGAAGAGAAACTATAAAGAAACTGTGGTTAGCAATCAGACATTTTTGGAACACATAATGAGGAACTAAGGCTTGGAGAACTTAAAACTCATGGGAATATTTAAAACAAGTGGGGCAGAAGAAACCTACTTGACAATATGTAAAATTATATAAGCTAAGCCTGGAAATGGATTTCAGAATAGTGACTACAAAGTAAACAAAATACAGGAAATTAGGTGATTGATTGTCTCCTTAAAAGGACCTAGCATATAAAGAGATGAAAATGATCTCTCTAGGATCATTTTCTAAAGCATGGGACACATATCTTCCAGGGAGTGACTTATACCAATGCCTAAGAAGAAACAGATTTTCTGTTAACAAAAGGAACAGAACAACATGCAAATTAAAAATTAGAGGTATCAAAATCAAACAATTATAAAAATTTACCTATTTTTTTAAAAAATCGTATCACCCCCAGCAAGGCGATAATGCCACAGGGGCTACATAAGAGTAAAAAGTTTAAGTAGAAGAGATTGAAGAGGAAGATGAACCAGATAGAAAGGAGCAAGAGAAGGATGGGAATACAGATGTGATGACAGTTGCAAAGGTGGAGAGAAAGGAAAGGATATACGGGGTGGTGAAAGAACTAGAGTCAAGTGGTTAATAGATGAGTATTGACATTGCATTTAAATTCCTACAAAGTTTTTTAACTGCATTAGAACGGTAAAATATGTCTTCCAAAAGTTAAGCAGAGCAATAGAAAACAGAAAAATCTTCACTAGAAAAAGGTCAAAAAGTACTAAACTCTTATATGATATTTGTCTTTCCATATATCAGTGAAAGCAGAACAATATGCTTACAGATGAAAAGGCTTGAAGCAACAGGAACAAGGTTCTACAGAATGATGCTGAGAATATCATGGGCTAAACATGTGAGCAAATGAAAAATCAAGTGAAACAAAATTTTAGAGAAAATGAAAAACAAAAAGAACTCTTATACTTAACAACAGAAAGTCAGTTAAAATTTCTAGGGTATTTAATGAGGAAAAGGTGCTTGCAAAATTTGATACTCAAAGGAAAGATTGAAGGCAACAGGGACAGAAGAAAACAGCACAACACTTTTTTTTTTTTTTTTTAATTATTTCACCCCAAGCAAGGCAGTACTGCCACTGGTGTGCAGGGGGTTACATGAGAAGAGAGCAAAAAGAACAAGTTACAGGGGGTAATGGAGAAAGGGTAAGAGAAAGACCTACATAGTGAATTTGAATAAATGAATGGCAGAACAAGGTTTAGGAGACTTAACGAAAGGAAAAATATTTATTAAGAGTCACAAAGAACAGAAAATTGTGTCGAGTCATGATCATCAATGTCCTGAATGGCCATGGTACATAGAAAAAATTGATGGGTGGCTTACATTTGTAGTCAACTGATGTAGAATTAGTAAATACGAAAAACTCCAGCACTTGGTGTATGGATTAGTTATAAGAATTTTAATATGAAGGATAAGAAACTTGAACATAGAATAGATTGAACAGCTTCTTCCAAAATCATAAATTGCTACAAAATCAAAATATTATCATAAAAACTTGAGTCATGTTTTTAAATAGCCTCATCAGACCTAAACTTTCATATGGCTGTCATGCCTAGAGCCAAATTTGCTCAGATATATCTAAACTGTCAGCTGTATATAACTGCTTTCTTAGATCAGTGGTTAAAATGGCTTTAAGTGAGGACTAGTTATCAGTGTGGATAATTCTTTTTCAAACCTTGTGGAAAAGTGCTACTAAATTACAAAGAAAGAATTCTACCAAATAACAGAAGCCACATTATTTGAAGACTTTCAATAACATTGGCAGTAAAACAGCACTACAAAATCACAAAGAAGTGTTCCAGATAATGACTTTGCTGCTGATCTTGAAAAAGACCTCCAATTTCAGGTGAATTGGGGCAAGAAATGGTTCGTAAATTTTAATGCGAAGTTGCTATCTTTTAACCACCATAGACAATCTCTACTACACCACCATCAGTATGGACCAGACTAGTATTCTTGAAAGCAATACACTGCACCTCCTCAGCCTAACTCACTCAGCTGAACTCAAGTGGAATGACTACTTTGAATCAATAGCTAAATCTGCTGCTAGGAAGATCAGTTCGCTTTGTTGAGCCAGGAGGTTTTCCTCATTGGAATCCATCTTGCACATCTACAAATCTACCATCCGCCCATGCATTGAATACTACTGTCACATCTGGTTGAGTGCCCCTGCTATTCATCTCAGGGTTCTTGAAAACATCAAAAGGAGAATCTGCAATATAATCACTCCTGACCTAGTAGCTTGACTCTAGTCACTTTCTCACGGATGTGATGTGGCCTTCCTCTGTCTTTTCTACAAATACTTCCATGGCTTCTGCTCCAACAAGATTAGCACCCTGGTGCCCCCTCTGCATAAATTTACTCATGCTACTAGAGTGGCAACTCGGTCCTACCATTTTACAGGGAAACCAATAAAAAATGTAACTGCAACTTCTACTCTAACAGCTTCTTTTTTTGCACTTCCTGCCTGCAGGTCTCACTTACATATACTTGCTTCGATGACAGCTACGATCTCCAAGAGTTTAAATGCAACATCAGTTGCAATCTCTTATCTCCTTGACTCCCATCTTTTCCCTGGTACCCCTTGTATTTTGTTCTTTTTTTTCCACTCTACTCTCACACAACTCTCCTCACACCAGTGTTTCCATCCTTCTCTTACCCATTCTCCGACACTCCCTGTGACCTGTTCCTCTTTCTCCTCACTGTCCTCTTATGTAAATCTGTTATATCCCGGGAAGGAATAACAGGAAAAAGAATAGTGTAAGAATAATACTTAAACACTAAAGATAGATTAGAAGAGATTTATTATGCCACAGTACAATAAACCAATAGAAGTACAAGAACAATCAACGTATAATAACAGGAATAATGATCAAGTAGAAAATGTCTCTGCCTGTGACGTATGTGTCCGTCTAGTGATGTATGCTGCCATCTAGTGATATATAGTTCTAGTCACAGTCTTTTATAGACTGGACCATATCCATTACGGGGTAGGATAGGATGTTCCTCTACAACAAAATCCCAGCATACCAGTAGCACTACTGCCTTGCTTGGAACGAAATGATTATAAAAAAAATAATCTAGATGTTGACGTTCCACTCTACTTTTAACAAAACATCAAGAAGAAAGAATCCATCAATACTGGAAAGACTGATAAAAGTTAGTGGACTAGATAAACCTGTTTTCCTCAAACATTGTTTTAAGAAAAAGACTTGATAAATTTTGCCTGAGATTAACACTGGCTGCTCAGTCAGTGAATGCCAAATGTTTCCTTATGAGACTAATGTTATCATTACCATAGTGGTCAAATATCTAAACTGCATTTTATCAAGAGTAGGAATGTATGACTCTTTTGCTATGATATCATATGAAATATATACCAATAAGTGAAATATTTCAGTTTTGATAAATTACTCGATGTTATTTTTTTTTAATATATATAATTTATTCCATTTTTGAAGTTTGTAATTTATCATTCTGGACAAACAGAATAAGTTTGTCATAACTCCACTTGTAAGACTTTTGTGTGATTTTTTTCTTTCTTTTAGTGTTTGAAATCAAATATGGATCCTAAATTTTCCAGTTTTTTTAAAACCTTTATCAAGTTAGAAATAGCTCCAGTAACAGAATTAGATGTTTAGGCTCAGACAGAAAACAAAATTTTGTATGCTGAATTTCAAGGCAAGTAAACAGATACTCCCAGACTAAAAGATTGATGGAATTCAAACTTCTCTGCATTTTCCCACTTCTGGCCTTGTGACACATGAAAGTAATTTGAGTAAATGCAGGGGTTACTCAGAATTAATGCCTTCCATTTTATTGTCTGGATCCATGATGTCTGAGGAAAATGTTAGTGGCATGACAGTAAAGGCTGAACCTTTCTACCAGTAGTCAAAATCTATTTTTCATGTTGTCAAATAACAATATGGCAGAATAGTGTCTGACATAAAAGTGTCATAAAAATATGTAATTGAATTCCTGCATCCAAAAAAGATTGCACCAATTAAAAGTAATCAATGTTTGCTAAATATTATTAGAGACCAGTAGATTAGACCACAGTGGATAATGCGTTACAGCATTAGCAGCAGCAATTGGGGCAGCAACAAACCACATTTCCGGTGATTCTGCAATAATGACAGAAGATTGAAAAGAAAACTTTTATTCATCACCGGCAAAAATGCATATTCGGTGTTCTATTCAGTGTTATTTTGTTCCTCTTATCTGCTTCGTTATAATAAAGACCATTTTATATATATATATATATATATATACGCACACACACAACTCCTGTCATACTCATGGGGTGAGAGACAGTAGCAAAGCAGTGTTGGCTCAGTTCATTCTCTTTACTACCAGTTATTAAACCTCTTGCTGCATGTTTGTTCTTCAATACTGTCTTATTATTTTACTTTTTTACAATAATTATGTTGTTGAGTTTTGAAGAATATACACACACACACACACACACACACACACACATATATATATATTTTATAATAAAAACCATTGTGTGTGTGTGTGTGTGTGCATATATATATATATATATATATATATATATTGGTGTGAGTTTGTAACCATGGGTTTCACGCTCTTGTGATTGTCAGACAAACTGATCAGTTTGTCTGACGATCGCAAGAGTGTGAAACCCAGGGTTACAAACTCACACCTATCTATATGAATATGTCTGCTCTATCACTGATATTGAGCGCTTTTAAATAAGTACCACGCATATATATATATATATATATATATATATATATATATATATATTTTTTTTTTTGCATGTCTCACTTTGGGTTTTGGATAGATTTATTTTTTTTTGGTCTTTATATAAGATACTCAATAGTAGGTACATCAATATATATGTTGCTGTCATTTTAGCCGGCATATCCATATAAATATTTTGTTGTCATTTTTTTATACCATGGGCCTACGTCTATACGATATATTTCCCTCCTGTCATACTCAGATGTTTGGATTATTTTTTTTCTTATGTCAATGTAAGATACTCAATAGTAGGTACATCAATATATATGTTGCTGCCATAGCATATCAATATAAATATTTTGGTATTATTTTTTACTGCCCAGGGCCATTTGTAGAAGTAGATTGGTGGCATTCTTTTCAGAGTATCTCTTGTATAAGGATATTGGTTAAGTTTTGATTTCCCTTTTTATGTTAGATACAAATTTACACAATTTACAGTCAAATTAATGACTTCAACTTTATTGTTGCAATCACATTTTAACCATTGTACCTTCTGGCCATCTTCTAGCAATGACAGTCAAAAGGAGTGAAAAAATGGTGGCAGAGGAAACTAAGTTTGACATCAAGACGCCAACAGCATCAGAGAAAGCAAGAACAAGAAATTTCAGGCTCTAAGTTTTAGCTCAAGCATTGTTCCATGCTAATAATAGTCTGGAAGATTTTGGCATTGATTAGTGATTTGAGGGGCATAATGATTGTGAAATCAGTTGTGAAGTAAGTGAACATTTGACAAAGATGAGATATGGACAGTCAAATGAGAACAATATAGCCTTATAGAATGAATGAAGATTCAGTTTAAAATTTTCTGAAAGCTATGAGAAACTTGAAGAAACCCTAAGAGTACAATGATTGAAATGTTGTGATAACAATGAAGATGACAACATTAGTACAACTGGAAGCAATTTAAGCTCCTATCCCATAAATTTAAACAGAGAATATCCAATTTATTATCACTTTTTTAAAAACTCTATTAACATCAAAGCCAATTTTGGCATTGCATCAATATAAGGTACTTGCATAGTCATGGAAGCAAATTGGGTAAATGTTCATTTTAGGTACCGACAGCTTTTTTCCCTTCAAATTTATCCAAAATAGCATTATTTCTGTGCAAATGTATATGCTGAACTCAAATCAACAATTAATTATTGAAGAAACTTACCTTTTTTGCTTTGAAAGTTCATAAAAAAAACGACCTATATCTTGCATTTTTTCTCACCTGTAACTCTCATGAAGTCATGGAATTTGATTGCTCAACATAACTAAGCATTCAATTGATTTTCTGTACAGGAGCAATCCAAATTACCCCAGTTTATTTTCAAAGTAGCTTCCTAAATCCCACATAGCAAAAACACTTAGCGGCATGAAGTTTTCAAAAATAGTTCATATTGACAACCCTGAATACAATGCTCTGAAAGAAATAACAGACTAACTGTAAGAAGACAAAATCAGTTGTTGTCAGCAAAACAGATACCCCAATTCTTGAGCTACATATGTGGATATTGTAATCAAGCAGCTATAGAAATTAAACTCTCAGGATAACGTAGCAGTAAATGTAAAGTGTAACAGATATCTGAAGACATATAAAATAGGAAAAGAAACTAAGCAAAGCATAAAGAGATCAGAAAATATCTTCATAAACAAAGAAAACTGCTATCTAATCTTCTCACAGATGAAGAGACTTTTGGTAATTGATGTAGTTTGACTGATGAATGCTGTGAATAACAAAGTTTTAAGGAGAATACAAACAAAGACATTGCATTTATCAATCATAAAGTTGAAATGTCTGCAACTCTTATGGACAAAAAAGGCTTAACACTATCAAGGCATATGGAAGGCAGAATAAACAGCAAGAAATAGTAATCTACTTAAGATGTTTGATACAGTAGATGACAGAACAAGTCAAAAGACAGATGGTAATAGAGCAAAAGTTATTTAGAGTAACAAAGATCAAAGTTGTAGAAAAGCATGACTGCTTATGATCTGGAAAGGAAATAGCTTATAAAAAAAACTCAAATGCCTAATCAAGTTTTTCATTTAGATACTGTGATGCCTTCCAAAATCTAAATGAACAAAAAGAGAGCTAAACTGCTGTACAATATCAATCCTTCTGTGTGTATATATATATATATATATATATATATATATATACACTTAATTTTCTCACAAAGGAGAGGAGACTTGATGAAAGTGAGTGATGGTTCTACAATAGAATGCTGAGATTAACATGAACAGAAGATGTATGCAAATAGGAAGTTTTAAGGAAAATGGAAACAAAAAGGAAAATTTGACATACAAGCTGACAAAGTCTGTTGAAAATTCTGGGATGCGCAATGAAAAATGAAAGTCAGACAAATATAACACTCACATTAAAATATCAAAATCAAGAAGGGTAGAGGAAATCATCAAGTAACTGACCAAATGAATTTGTATAAATAGATGGTAGAACAGACTGTGGGAGGTATAGTAAAAAGATAAATATGGCTCAGAGCTACAAAGAATAGGGAGTTGTCCAGAGCCATGGTCAATCATGTTCTGAAGAGGAATGACACATAGGTTTTTTTATTTTGCAGTTGATTGATGACTTTAAGGAAAGCTTTTTTTTTTTAATTTAATCTATTTTAATTCCTTTTCTATGCTAAATGAAACATGTTACTCGGGATCTTTATCCATATTTTCAGATCGCTTGCTATCATGAAGCATGTATAACCGGATGATTAGTCAGAAATGATCATGTGATATTTACACCCACAAATAGAAATGATGCAGAAGAATTATTGACTTGGTTCAATGTTTGACCATAATGACACATACTTAAACATTTGCATGATAGGAACATGTTTACTTTTGTGTTTAAGCTAAGTATACTTCTATTTACTTATATAATTTGTTTTGTCTGCCAATTTCTTTGATGTACCCAAAGATTTTAACAAAATTTGTACAGTATTTTCAGATATGTTTATCTATAGTCTTACATCCATTGATTGTGCATAATGTTTAGTCTAGTGGTAGCCATAGAATAATGACATTGGTGGATAAATTCTCATGAAAAGGATGCACTACATTTAGTGTGCAGTGTAAATTATATTTCATATAAAATCATTCTAGACAAACTATAATTAATCTAGTACAAGGCCAACAGAAAAGGAAGGTTATACTGTGTTAACTTTCTGATGTAGAGAGTCTGCTAACCTGCCTAAATCAGTAGCATTCAAATTCTTAATTTTTTTTTCCTAAGACTGCATCAATTAATCAGTCAATCAGTTAAGTGTCATATATAATACACACTTGGGCATTCACGTCTCTTTTGGTTCATGACTGACTAAGCAGAAGATTTTCCCATTGATTTTTGCAGCAGACTGGTTGCCAATCAAGGCTACAGGACTCAGTCTGTACTGCTTTTCAATGCATAGCTAGAGGGAGAGGAGATGGATTCATACCTTTCTCAATGGTATGTGTAAATTAATGTAACAAACTTGACTAGAATTCAAACTTGGTTCTCATTCTGAGCTCATACCCGTTACAACATGCACAGACTGAACACTAACCAATAATTCAAGAGAAGACACATACAACAATCTAATGTATATTTGCTTGTATCTGGGTAAGCCTGTCTACACAGGAGACCAAACACATTTCCATTTGTTCAACACACAGAGCCTACCTGTGATTTATACTGCAACTATGTTGAGCAGACCTTAGTTACAGTTTCTGGGAGAGAGAGCACATAATCTAACATGATCACTAGTTTGAATTATGCTAATAAACACAATTCATTGATCATGATGGTTTGTGATTTTATGCTAGCACTATAAGTGATGGTTTCTTAACAATTTTGACCACCCACTCAAAGACTGTGTGGAAATACCAGGTGTAAGCTTGTATGTGCAGGTAGTGTAATGGATAATGCCTTGAAATTGTTAATAAGAGAGCTGAGTTCCAATTCCCATTGTGTTTATTATATTCGCTTAGGTACAAATACTTGTCTCCTTCCATCTATGGATTAATCATCATCATTTATCCATCACACCCAGATGGTGCATAGGGCAGCAACTTTTTTGTTGCTGTTTCTGTAACAAACTGTTTTTTATGGGGCAGGGTCATTAACCCTGCATCCAACCCCCAAACCTGGAGGACCGGTGGACCATTCTTGGTCCTTACATTTACAGCACCTGGTATTCCCAAATGGTCACCCATTTAAGTACTGACCAGGCTTGATGTTGCTTAACTTCGGTGATCAGACGGGAACCAGCATATTCAACACGATATAGCCGTAGACATCTATGGATTAATAGTACTAATTAATTAGTAAGACTAATATCACTATACCATTATTTATCTAAAAATAAATTCTTACAATCTAAAATCACTTTTCTGGCACTAAATAAACTTGCAAAGGGTTGATTAACTGTAAACTGGATCCTGGATCTCATGGTCAGAATACTAACATTCTAGATACTTGGTGATATGTCTATAATTTTTTAATGTAAATAGTTTTTTTTTAAATCATAAATTATTTCATTATCTGTGTAATGATGTCATGGTAAAGACCAATAAGCATATGAGACTAAATCTCTAATTTCCGTCTGAATTTTAAGGATGAAGAGTTATCATAATTTATTTACAGATTATTGTTCTCTTCATTATTGCTAGTGTCATATTTTCAACTGTTGTGCTATCTGGCCTTCATCATGTTTTTTTTTTTAATCATTTCACCCCAAGCAAGGCATTCCACTGCCACTATTGTGCTTGGGGCTACATAGGGGAAGGTAAATAGAAAGAGTGGTTAGATATAGGAAATGTCAGAAGTGGGGTGATAGATGGTTGGGTGGGTGGGGAGAGTGTTTGAAAGAATGGAAGCGAGTTAGTGTGTTAGGAGGTGTCTATTGACCTTACATTTAAACTCCTGGAGATTGTAGCCGCCAGGGAAGCAGTCATGTGGAAGAGAATTCCACAGTCGGGAAATGCGAGAAAAGAAACTGTTGGAGTAGAAGTTGCAGTTGCATTTTATCGGTTTCACTGTAAAAGAGTGGGATCTAGTTGCTAATCTAGTATCTCCTGCAAATTCAAACCAGTGATCTAAGTTCATTGGAGCAGAAGCTGTGAAAGTATTTATAGAAGAGACACAGGGAAGCCACGTCGTGCCGGTGAGAGAGAGACTGCAGGCAGTCTGCTAAGTCAGTATCGATCACATTACAGAGCCTCTGCTGTACCTTGTCGAGGTTGATCTGGGTAACCTTTCAGGGAGTTTCAAACCAACACTTTAATCTATTAGGCATATGTCAAATAGTCTAATGCATTAAATTATTGGTGACATAGTAATTTCAATGTTTTGGCCACAGAATAATGATGTTAATTCATTGGAAATGCAGCGAGTAATCAGCAGTCAGTCAGTTGAGTGCCATACATGATACACGTTTTGGGCGATCATGTCTTGAAAGAGACATGACTGACTGGGCATAAGATTATCTTGCAGTAGGTTGCCATTGCTTTATGCAGTAGACTGGTTGCCAGCCAAGGCTATAGAACCTAATCCATCCTATTATTTAACCCATAACTGGAGGGAAGAGATGGATTAAGGGTATTTGTGTGTAAATGAATGCAAGGAATTCAACTGGAATTTAACCTTATAGATTAAACAAAGAGTTCAGTTCAAAATTTTCCAAGGTTACCAATATCAGCAAGCACTCAATGAAGGTGGAAACATTGTGATAATAATAACAAAGATGAAGATAACAGTCTGCATATAAACAATGTAAATGCTAAATCTCTAAGATATAAAATTATTGTTTGTTCACCTCCAGATTTCATCAATTGGTTAATATGTTTCAGTATTAACAATAGTGATGTCTGTGACAAACTACATTCTTAGCAGTCATGCATACCTATCACTAAGCAATTCCATAACATAGGTTAAAAAAAATTATGGTGTTTCCTTGATGAATTTCATCTTAACATCAAGAAACTGATTAGACAAATTAAAAGGATCAGTATAAAAACGAGTAGACACAATAAGCCTGTATCATTCACTGAATCATATTTGAATATATATATATATATATATACGCACAATAGGTATCAAAATTTGATATTGCAAACTTTGTCAATTAGTTTGGATTGGATAACTCTGTAATTTCCAAAATCAGTATTTTGTTATTGAAATACTGATTTTTAAGAAGTAGGTCATACCAAGAACTTCTCAGTCCTCACCTTTGTTTGTATCTCCAAACTTATTCTCTCCTAACTTTGATCTTAGTCAAATTTTGTAGATATCACAGCAGTAAATAACTGTCAGTCCTAAAATAATTTTGTATTTAAAGAAAGACATAAAACTTATCTTACTTATCTTGTTTTCATAGAATTGTAAACAAGAAAATATCCATTTGTCATGTCTGTTCACTGCTATAGAAGGAATGCTTTGAAATGTTATGAAAATAGGAGAAAACATATAAACTTATTATAAAAACAAAAATTCTGGTTCCCAAAAAATGGCCAACAAGATTCTTAATAGAGGCAATCTGTCACTTCCTACTATTAAAAATGTTCTTGAGGTCCTCCCATCCTTGTCGGATTAGGCAAAACTCTTTACAATAAACTTTGCCTCCAACTCCATCCTATCTGACTTATCCCTTTCATAAAGAAGAAATTTTGTGATTTCTCTATCACAGCTTGGGAAGTTTCCAGACTAAATGACATCATTTTATGAAGGCTACTGGACCAGATAAAATCCTTGTGGTGGTTCTTAAGAATCTTAGCCCTGAGTTATCTCCAATCCTGTCAAAAGTTGTTGGCCTGAAAGAAAATTATTCCCAATGTTTTCAAGAATGCAGATGAGCACAAGAGTAATTCTGTCAAATCAACAAGGGTCTGACCATCACCAACACAGATATTTTCAGATTTGGTACACTTATAGAGCTTCAACTATGAATTGAATAGTGTGTATTTTACATATCTAGGCCAAATAGTTCCTGAGGTAAGACCCTTTGACCTCTGCAAAAAAGAATAATTTTGAAAAATAGTCACAAACTTTAAATATTAATATCTCAGTTGTTTTTCGGGGTTTTTTTTTACCAATAAAGATAGATTATATACCATTTTAAAGTGATCTTAACCTTTCACCTTTAATTTCTCAAAAAGTATATCATTAATCTTTTTAAAATTTGACAAACTAGGCTGTTTTCTAGCAAGATATGTACAAATTTTTGTGTTTGACCTTTGACTGTAGCTTGAGTTACAAAGGTTTTACTGATTTGGGCCAAATTCAAAATAGCAAATGTTGGTATTTTTCATGATATGCTAACATTCTCACATCTCCCAATATGGTTAAGTTATATATCTTTAGAAAGTACTTTGAATATTAATATTCATATAAGAATTATGACACTAAAAATCTACAGAATTTGTGTAATATGTGGTTAAATATTGACCAGTTTGGTAGAATATGGACAATGCTATGTTTGTTTGTTTCCATTTTTATTATACAACAAATAGATTTTTATATAAAATTGTGACATCATGAAAATAACTATATTAAAACAGTGTCATGAATTAATTTTAAGATAAAATAATATGAGAATCTGCATCAAATAGACTTTTTTGCATTGAGTGCCTATTGGGATTCAAATTCACCTCAGACCTCAAACGAAACTTATTTATATGATCTATTGCAAAAAATGCTGGAAATAGCTTTTTATACTGCTCCAGACACTTGTAGAATCGCTTCTACATTCACGTACATATTGCCATGCACACACGTTCACACACATATACCCACACACACTTATGTGAGGACCACACGTGAAAATTTATTTTTTCCTGTGTTTATTAAGAAATATATAAACTGATTTCCACATGTGCTTAGCCAGTTAGAGGCTGTTATTCGGAGCATAAGTTCGAATGCCATTCATCTCTTCCAACTCACATACTGTGCTAATTGCATTCAGCAATTAGCCACATAAGAAATGTTTCTCTCTATCTTATAAGAACATTTCAATACATGTATCATGATATTCACTACTATTCAGTACAAACATATTATTTCCTTTTCAGGGACTCTTCTAGCATGAATATTGAGACAATATCGTTAATATCTAAGAGAGAACTCTTTTCACAGCATCTTACATTCATGAATTATTCAGTTCTGTAACCTTGCTTCATACAATGTGGTTATATTCGTTACATTGTGCTTTGAATTGTTTTATTTATAAATGTGGTGGCTTAGACAACCAACTTACATTTCACTGTTGAAATTACTACCCTGATGGTCAGTCTACTACATATTAGTACCCAATTTGTCCAGACCACTACACACTACTTTGCTCCTTCCCCCAAGATTTATCTTTACAAGAATCAGATCAAACAAAAAATTGAGTTTTACTGCAATATGTAGGTTAGTGCTACCCAATCCACACTTACTCAGCCTTGGCAGAGTTTAGAATCAATTTTACAGCCTTCTGGAAAAGGAATTATCTTTCTTCATGTCAGCCACATGTCTTTTATTACTCAACAGCCTTCTGGGGGATGAATTATCTTTCCTCATGTAGCCACATGTCTTTTATTACTCGACAGCCTTCTGGGGGATGAATTATCTTTCCTCATGTAGCCACATGTCTTTTATTACTCGACAGCCTTCTGGGGGATGAATTATCTTTCCTCATGTAGCCACATGTCTTTTATTACTCTACTACAACTTCCATGGCAAATACTAACAAGCTCCATTTATTAGTGCCAACAACTCGGATCTTTACACCCAAGACATGCCTTGTTAGATTGATAGAGTTAAATCATTCCTACATATTCATAATGAGTGTATTCCACTCTAAAAGCTTCTTTCTAAGAAACACTGCTTTGTAGAGCAAACTCCCATGTGGATTCTTCCTAGAACACTACAATTTTAACATCTTCAAATCTAGGGTCAATAGTTATCTATGCATGATATTCTTGTATTTTTTCATTGCTATTCTTACACTAATATCACACATATCAGTCATCACCAATCTTGAGTGGCTCTTGGTCCTGGTGTTGAAGTAATTTTAGTAAAGTTAAATTTAATCTTATTTTAATCAGTTATAAAATTTATTCAAAGGTTTATTGTGTATCCTATTTGTGTTTTTACTGTTTTGTAGAGAAAACTTTGAGGAATAAATCATTTGGTAACTTGTATTTATAACAAAATATAAAAATTTAGTAATTCTATAAAATGTGTTATATAAAAAGGAATAGGAAGATGCTGCGTCTAGAAAGTATAAAATTAAGGTGAAAATGCACTTAATGTTTCCTTTTATCAATGGCATCAGTTCAAGATACTTAATGCAATTTTTTTTTAATTTTGAAGAATTAGATCTTTACATTTTGTACACTTGCTTGCGAGTGTACATGTGTAACTTTGATTACTGAGAAAGAAGAGAAAAGAAATCTTAGTAAAATCTTCAGATTTCTATTTTTTGTTTAAGAATTATGTCATAAACAGGAATCTTATTGATAATGTAACCACCAAAATCATCTATCATACCAGTTTGGAAAAGGAGAGATGAAAATAACCAAAAACAATTCTAAAATGATTTTCTAAGAGTGTCCTCTGTTTTCATCTCAATATCTTCATATGTAGTATACTAGCTGTATAGCCCACCATTGCTTTGCTTGGGTTTTTTTAAAATCATGTTGAAATGGTAAGGTCAAGTGCTAATTCAAAAAACTCCAGTATGAGGTTGCTGTGGCACATAAGTTTAAAAAAATGCAAAGTATTAGTTTTTGTTGTATTTGTAAAATGGGATTCATGCTTGGTCAACTTGGCTAATTAATGAGAATGATGTATATACAATTAGAAAAACAGGAGTGGGCATTATGGTAGCCTGTTATGTGATGCAATGACAATGTGATGCAGAAGAAGTGGATGCATTGCTCCTGCAACTGTGGAAATGTTGGCACCTTGTAGAAAACCTGAAATTGTTATGGCATATGAAAAAGTAGAAGTTACAAAAAAGACCCAATTTTGTAGGAATATGACTAATCATTTCTAAGAATTAAATGAACATAAAAAACAAAATCTTTCTTTAATTTTTGTCACACCCTGTGTGTCAATTAAAATCTTTGTTTGCATATCAAAGCATCAGTCAAAGCATACCAGTGACTCAATTTTGGCTGAGTTTGAGTAAAGCATCTTGGAGAAATGCATAAAAGTGCACAAAAGACCGCTCAAAATTATGTTTGTCGTGGATTTTTAACAAACTCTGTATATTGATTCAAAAAGTTTTGTGTACATTAAAGGTTCAAACCTTGAACTACAAATTACCCAATTTTGGTTGAATTCGCATAAGGTATCTCAAAGAGAAGAGTTTGTAAATTCTAAGTATTTTGGTGATTTTTGCCATAACCTGTAAATTGATTCAAAAATTTTTTGTGTACATCAAAGGTTCATGTCATGTTTGATAAGTGACCTAATTTTGGTTGAAATCAGACAAATGGTTTTGGAGAAGTAGGGTTTATTACAATGAAGATACACAAACATACAAACAAACATATCCATTTTTATATATGTAGGTATAATATATAATGATATAGAAAAATAATTTTAATTTTTTAAGCTTGAAATGTGTTGGTTACAAAATAATACTAAAAATATATTCTTTAAGAAAAACTGGTTTTATTGCAGTGATATTTTTAAAATTTTCCTTATACATTATTTTTATTTTTTAATTGAAATTTTAATTTTTACAAAAGATACATTTTATCTGACTGAAATTACATAATAATAGTTATAAAAAATCAATTCTGTTTCATTTTGCATAATCAAATTACTCTCTTCAATTTCCAAGAAATAATTATTCCTTATAGTTTTATTTTATTATTTTATTTCTTAGTATTCACCCCCTCCTCTTTCTGGTGAGTTTACCATGTACTAAACTTTGTATTTCTTTTGTTTTTGGGTCAACTACTAGTTTTTCCATACATTTCTTTTTTTTGATACTCATACTTGTCTGTTTGATGAGTTCCTGGGCTGTTAATATGTCAAAGATATGATACAGAACTTACATAGGTTTTTACCTTATTGTGGGCCTTTTTTCAATAAAACGTTTTTTGACTCATCCAATTCCTTCTGCATTTCCAATTTTTTACCTTTTTTCCATTTTTTCCTTCTTTTATATTCTTCTTTAACCTACATTTGCAAATACACTGCAGAAATATCCAACTTTGAATATATTTTTCCACTATTTAATTTAACAAAAATTTCCTCTTAACTTGCTAATGGGTACTTTTGTGATTCTAAACATTTATCTAACGCAGTCAAGAAATCAGCACAAATACAAATTTTATTATTTTTTTTTTACATATATAGAATAAAAATCCTATATCATTCCAGCAAATGCCTGAAACACAAAAAAGTAGAATTGCACACTTGCAAAATTGGATCAAAATCGTTGAAAATAAATTTTAAAGAGAAAAAAACAAAGGTAAATTTTGCGAGCCAGTGGGACAATTAGTAATTCTGGATTCTGATTGGACAGAAAACAACAAATGGATTTTTCTGACCCATATTATATTTCTTACCACCTAAAGAAATAAATCTGCAATTGGAGTTGATTGTGTGATTCAAGTTGACTACTTATCTACATTTCTTGATCGGCAATGCAGTCAGGAAGAAGCAGAGATCAGATAGGATACTGCTACGATGTAGCAAGAGAAATTTTAAACTACTAAACCAAATATGTCTTGGTAACACACATACGCACTTCTTCACCAACTCACCATCAACAAAAAGAAGACAACAATAAGACACTTCAACTGACTCCCAAAATTAATGTGGATAACTACAATTTGCCTTTATTGCTTTTTCTTCCTCTTCACTTACTTGCCATCCACAAAATGAAAGAAAGGAACAAAGACTTTACTACTATTCTATTGATACACACAGTGAAAACAAGGACTTGTCTTTTTCTTCACACATATTTCACTAAATCAAACAAACTCTTAATTCTTTAAATGCTTTTATTTCTCTTAGAACATTTTCACAGTTTAGTAATTTCATACATACAATTTGATGTTAAACTCTTTCATAAATAAATTTTCACTTATTTATACAAACAAAACAATTTTATCTTTTCAACCTTCTGATGATTGAGCTTCCTACTCATACATGGCTAGTGCTGCCCATTTTCAATGGTGAATCTTTTCAATTACACCCATTTTTCAAGTCTGTCTAATTCTTTGTTGACTAAATTCAAGGTTGCAAATAGTACATTATGTTTTGGTTATACTAGCATCAACTCTTTTTTATTTGAAAGTTTTGTTTGACTTTGGAACACTGACCCAACTCATCCAACAGAACATCTGGAAAACATTTGTTTTTCAATTCTTCCTTTAAATTTCTATATTGTTTTTTAAACTGGTTACTTATCCACTTATATTTTGTCACAAAATATTTATAGGTAAATCCCATAATGCAAATAATTTCATCCTGTCAGTAATAAATAAGTTTGTGGTATTTTTAACACATAAGGGTTAGTTTTTACATGCTTGTTATAAAATTAAACATTGCAAGTCATTTCACCAATAATAAATAATTTCTTACCCAACATGTCACATGCAATTTTTGAAGTTCATTTTAATGTAGGTTTTTTATTTACTTTTCATTAGCTTTGCTGATTACTATGATATTACTACCAGGGTCTACTTCCATTTTCACATCCACATTATTAATTTTCACACTTTCTTTGGTTTTCTGTGATTATGTTTTTCTGTCACAATGCTGTGTAATAATTTTTTTCTGTGAGAACTTTTCTTGCTTCAATTTTACAGTGTGACTTTGTATGTCTTATATTTCCCTACTTGTAACACTTTAAATTTTTAAAGGGACAGTTGTTTCTGAGATGTAACTTTTCACATCTAAAACATGGATTGATTTCTCTTTTTCCATGTTTTCTTTGGCTTGTATATAGGCACATTCTTTTTCTTCAATTTCCTCAGTATTGCGTTGCTAATTAATGATTTTCTAATATTCATCCAATATTTCTTGCAGTGTTAATTTTTGATTCTGTTCCAGTTTCATTAGGATTCTAGCATGTATTTTGTGTCTTATTTCATTGTTAACCCTTTAAAATATATCCAGAGTCAGCTCATTTAATTTGAACCTTTCACACTCTTTATTAACAACTCCAGCATATGTGACAAATCTTTTACTTCTTTTTTGTCATTCATACTCTTCCAATGATTATTGAATAACAAACTTCACTTGTAAAAATTTGTCAGAATATTTACTGTTTCTTCAAAACTAATTTTTCCTGATATTTTTTGGTTTACTGTAAAGATCTTATGGAAAAACACCAGCCAGTAATCAACTAGAATAGAAGTTGAGTCTAACTGACCAAAAAACCACCAGGGCAAATTGGTAGGTGATTTAAATAATAACCTGGTAGATTCCATTCTATTGCAGGCAAGTCTATTCTGTCAGCAGTGATTGGCTGATAATTTCAGTGTATAAATTGAGCTTCATAAATATTCAGCATGTTTTTGTTTTTTTTTAATTGTTTCACCTCGAGCAAGGCATTCCACTGCCACTATTGCGCAGGGGGTTACATAGGGTTGGGGAAGTGATGGGAAAAGGATGATTAGATATAGGAAATGTCAGAAGGAGGGTGATAGATGGGTAAGGGTACCGAGAATGAGGGTTGGTTAGATGGTGAGAGTGTTTGAGAGAATAGATGCAAGTTAGTGTGTTAGGAGGTGTCTATTGACCTTACATTTAAACTCCTGGTGATTGTAGCTGTCGAGAAAGCAGGCATGTGGAAGGGTATTCTACAGGCGGGAAGCAAGAAAAGAAGCTGTTGGAGTAGAAATTACGGTTACATCTTATCTGTTTCACTGTCAAAGGGTGGGACCTAGGTGCTAATCTAGTATCTTGTGTAAATTTGTACCTAGGCGGCACTTGTACTTATAAATTAGAAAGAGGCAGTTGAAACTTCAGGGACATATAATGAAGAAACAGCTTGAATAATTTGACACCAACAGGACATAGTAAAGGTTAGATATAAAGAGGGAAACATGAAGTAACCACTGTAAATGAGTCACAGAACGGAGACTGGAAAGGATAGGAGGGGAAAATATTGCTTAGAAAGTTATGTAGAGCCATGACCACTATTATCCAGAAGAGATATAATGCACAAAAAAAAAAAAAGATCTGTTCTAAATATTGAATTTGATTTTTGCTCTAAGGGTGTGTATATTAGCATCTAAATTATAATTGCAACTGATATTACAAGAGAGAAGGAGATAATGAGAGAGAAGTGTAATAAATGCCAGCAGGTGGAGAAATTGCAGAAGTGACATACAGTCAAACAAACTTAAAACTAGAGACAACATAAAAAAAACCTGGAATTGCCTTCAAGAAAAGCCAACCACTAAAGATTTCAGATTGTCAGCATTCCTGAGGCTAAACAGCATGGGTTTTTTGATGATGGCTTTCAACAGGCATGACTGCACCACATATTAAGAAAATGGAAATCACAGAAGTAATATATGCCTTTTTCAAAATTGAAAAAGTGGTTTCTGGCTATATCTTAAAGGAATTAAAAGAAAAAATTACTCCCATCAATGAATAGCCATCATAAACAAATATTACATGAATCATGCTATTAGAAAATTAGCAAAAATTAATCTGAAGCCTGAAGTAACATCTGATAACTTCATTAGAACATGAATGATATGACTGCTCGATTCCATCTTTTAATAAACTTAAAAGAATTAATTTATCCATACATTATCAGCAAATGGATAGTCGGTTGATTTTTGAATCCAAAAGTGTATGTTGGAAAAGTTTTCAAGTAAATAT
The DNA here is from genome assembly GCA_037127315.1 of Ascarosepion bandense. Taxonomy (NCBI): domain Eukaryota; kingdom Metazoa; phylum Mollusca; class Cephalopoda; order Sepiida; family Sepiidae; genus Ascarosepion; species Ascarosepion bandense. Next base: position 1,541,690 of record JBBBDQ010000365.1, read on the forward strand.
TTTATGACTAGCCAGAATTAATCAGGTGATCTACAGAATAAACAAAGACATCATTGGAGCCACTCCATACCTATAAAAGGTTGACATTTAAATGTTTGAATTGGTCAGATTCCAAGATCCATATTGAGAACTTCTCCAACTATTCCAGACATTCATCCAGTAACTCAAAATTAGCAGAAGACTTCAGTGTATTTGTGTGAAGTTGAAATTTATGCTGAAATGAATTAAAAGAAGATCTTGGCAAACCACTCAAGATTTAGATGTAAATAAAAAAGGCTCAATAAAAGAGGACTGTATGATTAATGTTTGAATTCAAGTGACAAAAATTTATCATCAAAACGTATCTTATAAAATAAAAATTATAATAGAATGTGATGGAAAGTATGAAAAGATCCTATCCAGATAGTGACAAAAACTAATGACTTCTTATAATTAAAATCATCTGGACATTACAAGATGGGATAATATTAATAATGGCATTTACTGCTTGTTCCCTGTTGAATACCAAAAGATTTAAAATAAATTACTCCTATTAGTCATGATGTCAAAATGTAAGTAGTTTGATTCCACAACAACTGCAGATAGATTGCACCAGAAAATAGGTTGTACCCTGAGTTTGGAGTTGTCAAAATGGGTATTTGCAGTTGACTTACAGATATGTTGCACTATAATCTGGGGAGTTACATGATCTTTTTTTAATGTAAATATAACTAATATTTGTCACATATTTTCAAATATTCACCTTTATTTCAAAAGTTTACTTACATATATTAAAACATAAGAAAAGTGTTTATTCATTTATATATAGTTATTAAACTTCATCAAAACTGAAACTAAAAAATATTTCTTCGTCAAGATCACTGTCAAACATTCTTTTCATTTGTTCATCAGTTACTGTATAGTCATCAATGGCCATGTCATAGTAGTCATTCAGTTTATAATCAATTTTAGTATGTTCATCTCAATCTTCATTCTCCGTCTTTTTTGTGCTTAGTCTCAATTCATATTTATTCATAAATCTGGTGCAACATCCTGCTGAGGATTTAAATTACATAATATGGTACTTTGGGGTAAGCTGAAAGGCTTTTGTTCTTATTGAAAGTCTGGTTACAGTTAAACCATTATTTCTGAGGTTTACGACCCAATCACGCAATTTCTTTTCAATATTTTGATAGAGCAATACTGTAAACCTTGTTGCTCTTTTTGATCTTGACATTTCTTTAAGCTGATCTTTTCGCTTCCTTCATCCTCTTGCTACCTTTTCTGAAACTCCAAACTTTCTTTCTGCAGATCTTGTTCCATCTTCTGCATAAACTATCGCCCAGTTCACACTCCACCTACTTCTATTGAACAGGTGAAGAGGCTCATCCCGTGTTTCCTGTTTAGGATGTGGTTTCCGGTTTTCTCTTTTCCAATCTTCTCACTTTTTTTCTTTTTTTTAATTGGAGTAGATTGATTAAACTATCGCCCGGTTCACACTTCACCCATGTCTATTGAACAGGTGAAGAGGCTCATCCCTTGTTTCCTGTTTAGGATGCGGTTTCCGGTTTTCTCTTTTCCAATCTTCTCACTTTTTTTCTTTTTTTTCAATTGGAGTAGATTGATTAAACTATCGCCCGGTTCACACTTCACCCATGTCTATTGAACAGGTGAAGAGGCTCATCCCTTGTTTCCTGTTTAGGATGCGGTTTCCGGTTTTCTCTTTTCCAATCTTTTCACTCCTATGTAGCCCCCTGCACATCAGTGGCATTATCGCCTTGCTCGGGGTGATATGATTAAAAAAAAAACACCACTTTTAGCTTAAAACCAACTTCATAACTCTTACTTTTACTCATGATTATGGTTTGTAATCATTAAAATTTGTAAACTATTAACATAAGTAAAAATTGGGGTGAATTGAATTTTTATATACCGTGCATTGAATAACTGTAATTGTCATGTTATTTGAAAGAGGTGATTGTGTAAAATCAAAAAGTCAAAAAAAATGAATTTTCTCTGTTGTTCTTGCTTATGTTAGTGCCCAGGATACTTACCTGAACTGTTGATATTCCACAGTCAACTTCAGATTCTCTATGATGTTGAGGAGATAGGTCTCCCTCTGATTTTTATTGAAATTTTAGTAAAAATGGTGCAATGTCTACTGTAATATAGATCTAGTCATTTCCATAATAAGACCAATAAATTAGCATGATATTTTTTAAAGGTTTTGAAAAATTACTAACATTGTCGCTCTCTCTCTTTCCCACACACAAATTTATATGAATTTGAGCCTTCTTTGGCTCATGTTTCCACTTATATCAAGTGGAATGATTATATTGAATCAATTGCTACTGCTAGGGAAGTTGGTTTACTGTGTTGGGCAAGACAATTTTTTAATCAAAATCCATCATGCACATTTGTAAATCTGTCATTTATGTGTGCATTGAATATTGCTGCTATATCTGGTCTGGTGTTCCTGCTATCTATTTAGAGATTCTTGGCAAAATCCAAAAGTGGGTCTGTAATGTTCTCCTGACCTGGTATCTCGACTTTAGTCTTTTTTCCCACCACCGTGATATAGCTTCACTCTTTCTCGTTTATAAGTATTTTTATGGCAATTATTTTCAAGAGCTTCCTTCCTTGGTGCTTTGACTTCATGACTTTAAGCATATGTGTAGATTGGCAGTTAGGTCACATTGTTTTACTGTTGAACTAAATTGATATGACCGTAAGTTCTATTCTAATAGTTTCTTTTCTTGCACTTCTCACCTGTGGAACTCTCTTCAGGTATCTGCTTTCCTGCTTCCTTTAAAAATCTAAATGCAATGTCTGTAGCCATTTTACAGGAACCTGTTCTTTTATTGCCCTTTCTCTTTTCTGAAGTCTTCTTATTACCTTTCATTAAAAGTAACCCCTTGCGTTTTAGTAGCATTATTGCCTTGCTTGGAGTAAATAAGTAAAGTTTTCCCAAAGACAAAAGTTATATAAACTTGATTTCATGATTTTAATAATAATGTGTTGAACTAGAAATATGGTGGAAATGATTTATTTGTCAAAAAAATTAATAATGGATCAGTATTTATATTTTCTATGCGTGTGTACTTTAGAATTAGGGTACATTTACTACGATGAAATTGGGTTGTGATTGTTTTGTACTTGTCTGCTTTAGTATTAGGATGTATTTACACTGATGACATTAGGTTGCATTTTTTTTTCTGCAGTAAAGGCCCAGAGGTCACTCAAGGTAAAGGGTTTATGTTAGGAGGCAATTTGTGTGAATAGGAGTGGAAGATAACGGTTTACCCCAGCCTTAAACAGGTTAAGAGTGTAGTGATGAAGAAAATAACCTCTTGGGAGTCAGTTCCACAGAGCAGTGGTTTGTAAAATGAAGCTATTCAAGTGTTTTGTCTGCTTTAGAATTAGGATGTATTTTCAATGATAACATTGGATTGTAATTGTTTCATACTGTCTGCTTTAATATTAAGGTGTATTTACAGTCATAACATTGGGTTGTATTTAAAATGTTTTAGACTTTGTGGCATTTATGGTGATATTGACTGGTGCATTTAGTATATTTACAGTATTTTGTTATTGTTTCTGTTTTAGACTAAGAAGCATAAAAAGTGGCTCTTCTATTTATTGATGTATTAATTTAATATAAATGTTCTTATACATATGCATGAATGTATTAATCATATGACAGCAATGTGAATTTGTGTCTTCAGTAACATGTATATATGTAAATTTATGTCTACTTTTGCATAAGTTTATAAATATTGCAAATATTTCTTACTGAACAACGTTAGGTTAAACTGCTGCCATATCTAGTCGGGTGCCCCTGCTGTTCTGCTCGGGCTTCTCGATAAGGTTCAGAGGAGGGTCTGTAATGTGATAGATACTGACTTGGCAGACCGCCTGCAGTCTCTCTCCCACCAGCGCAACGTGGCTTCCATGTGTCTCTTCTATAAATACTTTCATGGCTTCTGCTCCGATGAACTTAGATCACTAGTGCCCCCTAAATACGTATTTGAACGAGATACTAGATTAGCAACTAGATCCCACCCTTTTACAGTGAAACCAATAAAATGCAGCCGTAACTTCTACTCCAACAGTTTCTTTCCTCGCACTTCCCGACTGTGGAATTCTCTTCCAAACGATTGCTTCCCCGACGGCTACAATCTCCAGGAGTTTAAATGTAAGGTCACTAGACACCTCCTAACACACTAACCTGCTCCCATTCTATCAAACACTCTTCCCATCTGCCCAACCCTCATCCTCGGTATCCTTACTCATCTGTCACCTTCCTCCTGACATTCCCTATGTCTAACCACTCCTTCTCTTTACCTTCCCCTATGTAGCCCCATGCGCAATAGTGGCAGTGGAATGCCTTGCTTGGGGTGAGATGATTAAAAAAAATAAAAAAAAACAGAAGGCTAGTTCAAGTCATAAAAGTTTTCATGAACAATTTGAAAAGGTAACTTTTATAAAAATGACCAATGAAAAAGTGTCATTCCTTTCATGAATGAAAGTCAATTCATGTCACTCATTTTTTTTATCTTGTATATACAATGTTACAAAATTACCAATGTTGACTTGGTGCAAGAAATTCATGGTAAAAGCAGTTGTCATTTCCAAATGCTTAGAGCATAATGCACATTGCAATCTTAATATACTGTTGATTTAGGTTATTCTAGTTAATTTATCTCTGCAAGTAAACAAATTCTTTCCAGAAAGAATGACTTACATGGAAAAGTATGACAAACATGGGTTTTCTTACTAGTTTTTCTTAACTTGTACAATAATTTCAAACAAGTTACAGAACATAGAAATATAGATTATTTGTTTGGTTTGTTTTTTAGTCGCATATCAACCTCTATGGGTTATTTAATGCTGAAATCTAAATATTTTGAATATAATTTTATGGCTTGAAATAGAGATAAAATTTATTATTGGTCATGTTGCCATAAAATTTATTGTTAGAAATTATGCTTTAAAAATGTATTGTTGGTAATTTTTATACAAATATGTATTGTTGGTATTTTTACTATAAAAATGTATTTTTATACTTTTATAATGTTTGGTGGTTCGCTCTTTGCCCATAGCTGGAACCCTAACAGATGCTACCACTCCTGATCGAAAGTGTTGTAGTTCAATACCTGGCTACAGCAGAGGTGAACAAAAAATTTTGTAAGTCGAGTTAAAGGGAGATAACTAATACTGAGACATCTGGAAGAGGGATGACTCAGGAACAAGAACAATCTACCATAGTGAATGAAATAAAGGGTTCTGTTCAAAATTCCAATCATCTGAAGAAGATTGGCATATAAAACAACTGAAATGTGAATATAGCAACAAAGATGGAGACAAAAGTCCAAACAATGTAAATAGTGTAAATAATTATTTCTTTCTAATTCAAAATATAAGTTTTCTTTGTTTCCATTTTAATAAAATTTTGTTGTTGGTCATATATTTGGTTTGTAGGATTTTTAGTATCCTTTTGTAGAACCCCATTTCTGAGGTCTTAAGTCTCTTCATCTGTGAGGAGATTATTCTGCATTCACTGTTATATAAGAGGAATGATATTAAATAACAGTTCAGTACTTGTTTCTTTGCTTCTAATATATTGTCTTGTTTCTTAATATTTTGTTTAGCTTTTGGAAAACATATTTCACTATTTCAATATACCTTTGGATTTTAGCACTACTTTTTCCATCTTCACTTGTTAGATTAAAACAACAGTATTATTATAAATGTCTAAGCTTGCACTAAGCTTAGTCTAATTCTAGGCAACTGGTAGACAGTCAGCTTAGTATTTTAACTCAGGCTGCTTAATTTAGTATTAGTAAACAAGTTTTTTGTTTTTTTATGGTTGGAATGGGATGTGCAGTGGATATCAGCTCAGAACAAGAAATCAGGGAGCCGAGTTCGAATTCCAGTTGAATTCATTGCATTCACTTACGCGCAAATACCTATGGGAAATGTATTAATCTGTTCCTTCCCTCCAGTTATTGGTTAAATAATAGGACAGATTGGGTTCTATAGCCTTGGCTGGCAACCAGTCTCCCACAGAAAGCAATGGCAACCAACTGTAGGATAATCATCTGCCCAGTGAGTCATGTCTCTTTTGAGACATAATCACCCAAGCATGTTTCACATATGGCACTTAACTGACTGATGGTTGGAACTAATAAACAGTAAAGGCTTTTCAGTGTAGAATTACTAAAATTCTTGAATACTGTTTAAAATAATGTAAGTAACTTTTAGTTTAATTTTACATTTCTTTTTCTGTGTAGCTTAAGCCAAACTGCTGTCAGTTGTAGATTTGCTTAACATTTAGTTAGATGTAAGAAAAACTGATGAGTAATAACTATACACTACAGTAGCAATAGTCTGCTCTAGTGACTTGCTAACAACTGCTGCTTGTCACATACCCAAATATCAGACAGTACTAGAATGTAGTTATGACCTACAGACACTAATCTATGGGCTTAGTACTGTTTCAAAACACTACTCTGCTTATTGCCTATATATATATATATATATATATATATATATATACACACACACACTCATATTCAGTTAGATAGGTGTGAGTTTGTGACACTCGGTTACATGTTCTTGCAATCGTCTGATGATCGCAAGAGTGTGAAAAACAGGGTCACAAACTCACACCTATCTAACTGAATATGCTAGCTCTATCACTTTCAAATAAGTACCATGCATATATAATATATAAATAATATATATAACAAACTGCATATATATATATATATATATATATATATATATATATATAGGGAGATGCTGAAAAGTTCTCAGCTTGGTTATGAAGACATTTTCAGAAAAATTTCCAATATTTGGTTTTATTTTTAGAAGTGTCTTGTGTTTCGAACTTTTAAGCATTGCTTCAGATATATATCTTAGCTTCATGGATTGATATTTAGGAGAGGATATAATGCTTATTGCAGGTGTGCTACTGGTCAGCAAGAACTTAAGAGACAGGTTTTTTTCCCAGTGGCTACAGGTGTGGTTCCTAATGAAAAGAAAGAAGTCTAAATTTACAGCAAATACTTTGGTGAACTTGTTCATGTTAAAAGAAGAAAACACACATACACAAAAATATGGACTGTATTAGTCTGAAATGAAATGCCAGTGCTTGCCAAATCGTACAGGAACAAAGCAGCAGGACCAGATGGAATTCTAATTGAGATGCTGGCAGCTTTAGAGGATTGGGATATTGACAAAATTACAAAATTAATCAATAAAATATACATCACTGGGTGTATACTGGAAGATCTAAGTAGATCCATTTTCATAGTGCATTTGTTCTGTCTTTGAAGTATTTTTCTTTCTCTATTATCAATGTTCCCTCTTTGTACTGTTATTTCACTTATTCTTTTATGCATATCTGACTTATCTGTGATGCTCATTCTCTCTATTTCTAAACACTTTTTATTGAGCCAATCCTTATTTGCCTGCTTGCATCTGTTTCTAATTTCTTTGTATAATTTCTTATATACAATACCTTGGCATTGCTTGCTGTTTATCATGATTCATCTGTTATCTATCACTTTGTTTTGAGTCTAGCTTTCTTTGCGATGATTGCATTTGCTGAAGTTAGTAATGTTTCTCTTAATGCGTTCCACTTTACATTTCCATTCTCTTTTAGTTCATTGGATCTGCTTTTAATGTTTTCAGATTCAGGTCATAAATAGTGTTTTGTATTGCAATTTGAGGGCTACCTAGACCCACTTCAACTTGACTAGTTTGGATCTAAATTTACTTATCACTGGAAGGTTGTCAATCATACAGCCAGCACTTGTGTTTCTTTTACAATGTAAAACTGCATTATAAATCTTCTATTGATTGTTATGTAGTATTGTAATAAAATTTTCCACACTCCCTATTACCTATTGGGACTGACTATATTAGTAACCATATGTAGTGAGCACAGGAGATACCCGTGACTTGCTTCAGAAATAACTAGCCTGCCACCAGATTCCCTGTCTTGCTGTAGTTTATTCTCTTTACAATAAATCTCTCTTCTTTCATCTATGCACATGTTGCTGTTATTTTATAGCTGGGTATCTTATCTTATTTATTCTTTTCTAGTTGTAGTAGGATTCCGTTCTAATGAAGGGTAATTGTATACTGTGCAGTTTAACGGAATTTGGCCTTGTGGGAAGATAGCCCACTATAATTCATAAAATGATTCTAAAATCAAGAAAGGCAATTTGAGTATAAAATAACATTTATATATACACATTTCAATTAATGTTTTTACAATTAAAATAATACTTGAATATAAGTCCAATGGAGGTTAAAGTGTTCATGGAAAATAATATAATGCTGAAAGAGATAAAAGGCTTAAGAATGTGGAAGCGTCTTGTAGGTAAGGGGATGTTCATTTTGAAGTTGCTGCTTCTAAGGTCAGTAAGTACTTTGAGGAATGTCTTTGAAGGGGTCAGTAGGTACTTATGAGACAGGGGAAGGAAAGAGGTCAGCATAGTAGCTGCTCGACTTAAGTCAAGGGAGAAACTAATCAGCTTGTCCATCTCCTCTGGTCTGTCTAACGATGCTTTGTCTCCGCTTTTTATATCTGCCTTTTGGATCAAACAGCTTGTTTAGGATTTTCATACTTTAATTTGATTTTGGGCTTCCCATTGGCTGGTAAATAAAATTTGCGTAGGCTCGCAAAATGGAAATTTGATATTTGGTTAAATTTTATTTTTCAACTGGAACATCTGTGCAAACTCGGATTCACAACGACGAGTTTTGTTCATTTGCTTTCTGGTCAGCGTAGAGCCAACATACGGTCTCGCTTTTGTTCGGTCGGTATCACCACAATTTCACTCGAGTACCACCTTGTCTGTTTGTAATCTATTAAAAAGATATGACATATAGTTTATTTGGTTCGTTCTTTATCCCACTGTGCCTCTCCAACTCCATAAATGACTTAGATGTTTTTAAAACCAGTTGTTTGTTACTAGCTGGCTGTTTGCCATGCAACACGGTACCCATTTTTATCCATATTTGTTACAAGTGCCTCACTCAAATTTGCTATTTCTCCATGGAAATGCATTTAGTTGTCCAGTGTACTGTAAAATTCTTCAATTTCTTGTCAGTGCATATACAACTATAATGGATATATCATCCACTTGCATATGTCTGTCATTAACAAATTCTTTATTTTCCCAGCAAGTTTTACATACACCTAAAATAGTCCATATACTTGGTTATGTCTTTCCTTAACAGCTGAAGAATCACTTCCAAAGTGTCTGATCTCCATCACATCATTGTTCTTTATAATTTTGCTATATATATTGTTGCAAATGTCCTCACTAATTGATTACAAAGTCAATTCATATAGACCTCACCCTTTTCATGTAATTATGAGTTCTTTAATATTTTGTTTGACCCATGAACACACAGAGGGCTCACAAATGAACATTTGATATTTTCAGAACATTTCCTAATTGATATGTGCTATATTTAGTCTCAAAGTAGGTGATCTCAGAATGTTTTATCTGGTCTAAATCTGTTCTAACTTCAAATATTTATCAAGTTATGACTGTTTGAAGTTAAGCAAAACTTGCACTTGTTGAATCACTTAATATAAAATGATCAATTCTTGATAGTTTTTCTGCTTTTTGTTTGGAAAGTTATTAAAATTTTGTGAAAATTAATGCGGTACAATTAAAATTACCTATACCAAGTGGATTTCCAAGATAAAACCTTTTCGGCTTGAATATTTTCCGTAAATGTTATCATTTAAATCTGCAAAATGTAAGAAAATTGTTCTCAGGAAGATATTAAAAAAATGTACTAAGTTACTTTCATATTTTAAACTGATCATTACCTGCTTTTGACACCAATTATTTTTAAATATAACTTTTCTTGTATTTATCAAAAAATCATGCTCTAAATCTTTATTCTTATGTTGTGCGTATTTTTGTGTTGAATCTCTTTTTGATATGGAAAATACTCTTAAAAATGAGTCTAAGTGGGTTAATCGCCAAATTTAAGATTTTTCAAAGAATTTTAATTCTTCATTGTTGACCAGACATTCTAAACTCGGAATGTTTTTAATTAGACATGTGAAAGTTTTGTTCTAATCTCCCTCTTAAGTATAAATAATATTAATACAGTTTTGTAACTGATCTAAAATTCATTTTGGGTGCTCAGAAACAATAAATGTCTGCTTGGCTCAATTATGAAAGCCCACTGTGAAACAATGAAGAAATTTAAGTGTAACTGTCACTTCTATTCTAACAGTTTCTTTTCTCACACTTTTTACCTGTGGAACTTCCTTTCGCTTACTTGTTTTTCTGATAGTCACAATCTTCAAATGCAACATCAAGTGTCATCTTCTATTTTCTTGAATCCCATCTGTCTTTTAGACTTTCTTCAATACCCTTTGTACCCAGTCTTTTTTCTCACTGTAACTACCTGCTCAATAGTAGCAGTCTTGCCTTGCTTGGGGCAAATGAATTAGAAAACAAAAAAACAAAAAAACAGCTAGGAAAAAGTAGTTTTCTTCAGACAGAATTACTAAGTTGAAGCATTTTAAGATATTTGCAAAGCAGTACATAACATACTCAAAATTTGTAGATAGAAATATTGTTTTTTAGGAGATGATAAAAAAAATATTTTGTTTTTATTACCATGTTCCTTCAGAATATAAATGATTATGACTCCACAAATTTCTTTTATGTGAATTGCCATGACTTCTTGGAGAAAATAATGAACTGGCTTCCTATTGCCTTTTCTGTATTTTTACTTATGGTCAAATCATGCTGAAAACAATAGTTTTTCTTGAAAGCAAAGCAATGTCATGTCCAGTTAGTATTTAGAGTGGAGGCTGCTTTGGAACTCTGGGTATTATAAGTAACCTCCTACAGTATGAAATATGTTTTGGCTTTAAATAACCAACAAAGGTCTGTCTATATTTCTGAGATGAGATATTGTAACTATTCACATTATTTGAATTGTAGTCCTCATTTATAAAAATTTTATTTTTTTACCAAATCAAGCTCCTGTGCCAGACACAAAAACTTACTAGAAATAGCAAGACATATGAATAGATGCAAAATGATAAAATGCATGTCAACTACTACATAAAATTTTCAAAGGAAAAACATTTATTTACAGTTTACAATTATGAAAAAAATACAAACAAAATTTGTGCAAAAATTTCCTTTTGTGCATCTATTGAATAATAATTTATGATAAAGGATCATCAGTAAAACATGGAAAAAAAATTAACAACAATGATTTTTAAAAATGATGAAATGGGAATATAATAAGGCATTAAAAAACAAATTGCAATCACCTTCGAGAATAAGGAAAAGACCTACTTGCAAATTGACCCATGGGTTTCTCTAGGAAAAAGCAATTTTTTTTTCAGTCCCTTTTATTACAATTTGTTCTTGAGAAAATTTCATTTTAGGCTGTCCAACCTCAGGCCAATTTTTACTGGAACTTCAAATTTCTCATCTCTCTGTGGCTTGATATTCTCTTGATGTCAATGCCATCTTTGATGTTGACCTGCCTTCTTCCCTTACTGTCAGAAGGTCTTCTCTCTTGCTGTCAAAAGGTCTTCTTATATCTACTGTCTTGAGCTTCATTTATTCAAAAATTTAGGATCACCTCTGCCTCACTATTTGGGTTGTTAGTAGCATTTGAAACCATGTCTCTTATTTGTCAATATATACAAAACAATTATTTGCATAAATTAGAAATGAATCTTTCTAATTTTGGTGGATTTCAACCACTGAGCCAAAAAAGATATACATTTGGCCACAGTGTTGGTTGAAGTAATCCATTGACTTAACCTAAAGAGCTGTGAGTTCAATACCTGGTTACAGTAAAAGTGAACAAAACCTTAGAAAGTTGAGTTATTAAAGGAAAATAACTGAGAATACCTGGGAAGCGTTATAACAGAAGACAGAAAGTGCGACACAGATATCCAAAGGCAAATTGGCATGGTGAAGGAAGCATTCCAGAAGTTAAATAAGGTATTAAGAAACAGGACAATTTTGCTAAAAACAAATAAGAGAGTACTAGATTGTTACGTGCTGTCCGACCTTCAATATGGCAGTGAATGCTGGACAATATCATCAAAAATGAAGGAAAAACTTGAAGCAACTAAAATGTGGTTCTACAGAAGGATGCTGTGAATATCATGGATTGAGCATGTGAGCAATGATGAGGTCTTGGAAATGATGGAAACAAAAAAGAAATTAATACTGAGCATCAGGAAGAGACAGCTGAAGTTCCTGGGACACGCAATGAGGAAGGAGGGCTTAGAGAATCTGATACCAACAGGCCAGATAGAGGGAAAAAGAGACAAGGGAAAGCAATGGATAACATACTTGAAGGACCTAATCAGAACGAGAGAAACAGGAGAAGGCGTGCTAAGAGCCACCAGGGAGAGGGAGACATGGAAAGCCATGATCGGCTACGTCCTGAAGGGACAGGGCACATAGAAGAAGAACTGAGACATCCAGAAAAGGCACAGCACATGGAATGAGAGCAATATACCCCAGTGGAATAAATAAAATTACCTGAAGAAGGCCAGAGTGTACAATAACCGAAACATTGTGAAGATAAGTAAATAGTGTAAATAACCATGAAGGGTTTTATCAAGCTGTAAGCAATAAAAACAAATCAATCAATTTCTGATTAGAGTAGTTGTTCTTCTACATTGTCTACTATCCAAGGCTTACTACTGTGCTATTTAATCCCTAACTGTTGATAATGTGGAGAAGAAATTGATGCATACCTTTTCCAGAGCATTTGTATGAAAGAAAACAAACAGACTAAACTGAAATTTGAACTCAGCACACCATTTCTACTTTTCGTATGAATAACTCTTATACTACTCGTAACACCATAGATACAATTATGTTCAATCTTATTAAATATGAAATTACTATTATATCATAAGTAATTAAAATTTTCCATTCCCTGCTGATAAGATTTTGCCTTTTTGAAAAAAAATGAAGATACTTGGAAACATTTTGCTGAGTTCAGAACGTCCTAACATTAAAAAATGTCTGATGTTAAAAAAAAAAAAAGAGAGAAAGAACTCAAAAGGTACTATATTTTCTGAGTATAGAGAATGGCATAAAACTTTCAACTCTGGTCTGGCTGAAAGATAAAATGTTTTTTTTAAAAGCTACAAATTTTGGATATAATGCATTTTGTTTGTTAACAACTACAGTGTAACTGTTATGCAATTCATAACAAATAATAATATCTTTTACATTCCATGAGATAATAGCAAAACCATTTGAAGATTTATTTCTGGTTTTGCTGTTGATATTGTTTTCAAATGATAACCCATCATTTTTAATTATTTTTATATTTTTACTTTTTTATCTTTTTATTTTTTTCTTTTACTTTGTTTATATTTTTTGCTTGGAAAAAATATGAATTAAATAATTAATTTCTGGTTTTGCTGTTGCTATTGTTTTCAAATGATAACCACTTTATTTTTCATTATTGTTGTATATTTTTAATTTTTTTTTGTTTTTTCTATTTTTCTACTTTTTTATTTTTTTACTTTTTTATTTATTTTTTGTTTGGAAAGGATATGCAGGCAGTATAACAGTTACTGGCTTAGAAAAAGAAATTGGTGGCCTGAATACAAATTCTTGTTCCGGTCATTGTGTTCACTTTTGTACAAATACTCCTGGAAAAGGTATGAATGTATCTCTTCCTCCAGCTTTAGGCTCAATAGCAGAGCAAAATAAACTCTCTGATCTTGATTGGCAGTCAGTTTAAGAAGAGAAAGACAATACCAAAGTTGAACCTGTTAGTCTGCTAATGGGCAGTTAAAAGCTATTGAGACTTGGTTAGTAATTGCACTAGAAATAGGGACTCAATTAAAAACAACCATGTCCCTGCAGCTTAGGCTACTCATAGAGATGTGTCTACTTGAAAAAAACACAATGATTGAAATGTTTAAGTTGTATAAGTTGCATAATCTGTCACAGGTGCAGATAGAATTTTTTTTTTATTGTTTTGACATAGTGGTAACCACTATATATATATATATATATATATATAAATAGCATCTCTTTGTTATTAACATCCATTAAAAATATCTTGTAATGATATACTCTGTACAAAAAAAAGTAAAAACAGTTTTTAACAGAAGAGCATATAGTTAATTGTTGCACTGAATTCTTGGTGAGAGTTCCTGAGGGATCAAAATTATCCCCAGAAATAAAAACAATTCTCCCATGTAAAGATAGAATATTTGACAACCTGGTAAAAAATTAAATGTTTTTATTGAAGCTTAGCCTATTTTGGTTCTTCTCTGTGCTGTGTCCCTTCAGGATGTAGGTGATCATGCTTCTCCACAACTTCTAATCTTATGTGGCTCTTAGCAGATTTTCTCTATTTGCTAAGACCTCTATCCCATGTTCTGTCAGCCATTCACACAATCTCATTGCCTTCCCCTATGTTTATGCTGTGTGAGGTTTAAATTTTCTAAGGCCTCTTTCCTCATCATGTGTCCAAGGAATTTCAACTGTCTTTTCCATATTCTGAATATTGAGAGCTCTTTCTGTTAACATTTTTAAAAAGAACTTCTATGTTGCTTACTCACTACATTCATGGAATTATCAGTATCCGTTTGTAGAATCACATTTCTGCTGTTTTTATTTTTTCACATCTGTGGAGAGATTATCTAACATTCACTGTCCGTGGTATCTGTACCCACTTTTGCAGTGTTGAATCCTTCATCAAAGTAACCTCACCTGTTATTTTAGATCTCTTTGATATTTTCCTCTGATTTCTATATCCCTGGTTACCTTCTCCTCTTTAAGAAGGACTCCAATGTCCAAAAGCATGGAATTAGTGTTTATATCAGTGAACATCTCCCTCTAGCTAGGGGGATTTCTCTTGAATCCCCAGATCATTTCTATATGTGTCTCCATCTCTGTTTATTAATCTCAGTTAGCTATCTTTTCTTTATTTCATGATGGTTCCATACTTTACTACATTTCTAAAAATATAAAGTCATTTCTTCTCATCTGTTTACCCATATATTTTGTGTTTGGTTACTTCAAATGACTTGAAAACACTGTCACAGATCTTGCTGGTGTCCATACCATGAATGTTTCAATCACTCAATCCCTTACACAAGTTGATTTCCCCATGCATTTTTCTAATTACACTAATGGAACTGACTCATTGCTAGATCTCTGTTTCACTTCTATCCCTGACTCTTGCCATGCTATGCAGCTTTGCCCTCTTGGCAGCTCTGATCATGCTGTGGTTTCCATTAATATTTACTTTCACATCCCCTCCTTCCAGGAAATCCAGACCAGCACAATATCTTACTGCTACCAAAGAGCAGACTGGGAGTTATTCCATGATTTTCTGTGTGAGGTCTCTTGGAACAAAGTTTTTAGTCTTCCCACTGAAGACTGTGTGCCCAAAGTCTCCTCTTGGGTTAAAGCTGGCATCAATGCTTTCATCTCAGCTAGGATGTTTTTTTTTTTGTTTTTTTTTAATCGTATCACCCTGAGCAAGGCAGTTACGCCACTGATGTGCAGGGGGCTACGTAATAGTGAAAAGATTGGAAAAGAGAAAGCCGGAAACCACATCCTAAACAGGGAACAAGGGATAAGCCTCTTAACCTGTTCAATAGATGTGGGTGGAGTGTGAACCAGGCGATAGATAGATCTATCTAGATTAATTTAACATTAAATTTGCTAAATTTTCAAAAATAATGTGTTACAGATGTATACTTTATTTTTTTCAAGATTTTTAAAACCACAAACTAACCTTTGTTTACAAATCTGTTGCTTGCTCAAAAATGGCTGAAAAATTGAAAAATTAAATAAGCAGCTCAAAATTTTATATTCCAATCCATATAATTTCCTGTTTGAAATACACCAGAGTATTTTGCTTACTGAAAATAGTAAATTTAATTAGCTTTCAATTAAAACTAAAATAAGAATTTCAAGGAAACTTTTTTTTTACTTTTAAAAATTAAATTTAAAATGTTAGTTATCGAAAATGAGTGGAGGTACCTATTAAACAGTATAACTGAATGTTATAAACCTTTGTGAATAATGGATCTGTCCAAAAGAAAATATACAAAGTATACTGTTGCAATTTTGTTTGAGGTGGGAGTAGGGCCGCCTGGGTGCTATGAATTTTGAACCAAACCCTTTATTTTGATCACTGGGGTATATCATTCTCATTCCATGTGTGATACCACTTCTGGATGTCATGTAGTTGTCTCCCTTTAACTCAACTCTCTAGTTAGTTGTTCATCACTGCTGTAGTGAGGTACTGAACTCACAACTCTTTAAGGTCAAGTCACTGGATCTAGCCAACACTTTTATTCACTATGCCACGTGTCCTTGAGGAACACATGGCCCTGTCAGAAGTATAGACAGATACTGCTACTGTGGAGTAATGGATCGCAACTTGGATTGAGAAATCAGAGAGCCAAGATAAAATTCCAGTAGAGTTGTAGAGTTCATTAAATTCATTAATGTGCTTAATACCCTTCGGAAAGGTATGAATCCAACTCTTCTTATTATGTGTGTTTATTAGGAAGTATGGAATAGTAATGGATAGTGGCTCAGATTGAGAAAATGAAGAGTAGAGTTTGAATTCCAGTTGAGTTTATTACATTCATTTATGTGCTAATACCCTTTGCAAAGGTATGAATCCATCTTTTCTATTTCCAACAATGTCTAAGTAACAAGACAGAGTTACCTACCCAAGGCAACTCTGAATTCAAACCAGCCTGGAGAGGATTGGGCTCCAACAGTCTATCTTGTTCAACTGCCTATCAGCTTCCTACTGTTCAAAGCCATTATCAACACCGGGGTGGTTCAGCATCTCACAGACAAACAGTATGGTTTCTGCTTCACAAGGTCTACTGCTGATATGCTAACGACCATCACTGAGTATATATATATACCAGGCTCTCAACAAGAATGACAAAGCTTGAACCATTGCCCTGGATATTTCCAAAGTGTTTGACAGGGTCTGGCATGCTGGCCTTCTGCGCAAGCTGCGGAGCTATGATGTAACTGGACAATTGTTTGACCTAATCCGTCATTCCTCTCTAATCACACAATGAAGCTAGTATTAAACGGACGTGCCTCCCAAAACTACCATATGAACGCAGGTGCCCCTCAAGGCTCTATTCTGGGTCCTACGCTTTTTCTGATCTACAATAATGATCTCCCTGAGTAGGCATGTACTCCGACGACACCACCATTTACTCTCACCTCAAACAAAAAGCTGCTGAGCTTGAGAAGGACCTCCAATCCGTGGTGGACTGAAGAAAGAAATGGCTCGTAAATTTTATGCTTCTAAAATGAAGCTGCTATCTATTAACCATCATAGACAATTGCTCCTACTCTTCATTTGCATGGAACAGACTAGCCTCCCTGAGGGTAAAACACTATGCCTCCTTGCCCTCACACTCTCAGCAGACCTCAAGTGGAATGATTATATCAAATCCATTGCTAAATCCACTGCCAAGAATTTCGGTTCCCCGTGCAGGGCCAGGAAGTTTTTCCTGTATGAGTCCATCTTGCACATATATAAATCTACCATCTACCTGTGTATTGAATACTACTGCCACATCTGGTCAGGTGCCCCTGCTTCTTACCTCGGGGTTCTTGACAAAATCCAACGAAGAATCTGCAATATGATCGATACCAATTTAGCAGCTCGGCTGCAGATGTTACGACTTAAACCCCATTCGTCCCACTGATTCTCTCCTGCTTGCTTGGCTGCTAATGTCCACAGGAATCACTTCTTCCAGCTTTATTGGAGCCACACATCTGACCCTAATAGGGGTCTTTTTGCCTCTTCTTGTAATCTGTGCAACAGGATCCTAATTGATGCTGTTTGCTGAAAGAATGAAACAGCGTGTGGCATCCCACAAGTTCAGCTCTAAAGACTACTGGAAACTCTATAAAGATGTGTTAAAATCCTCACTTTAATCAACAAATTTAAGGTCCTCACATCTTCAGTGAACAAGGCTGAATGCTTTGCTCACAGATTCTCCACCAACTCAATATTTGATTCAGCTGGGGTATCTGCACCCAACTTCCAACCTAGAACTGAGGCTCAACTGAGTGACATTCACATTACTCCCTTGCTGGTCTGTAACATAATTTCAAAGCTTGTGCACCCCCACCACCACCGCATAAGGCAAGTGGAGGTGACGGAATCGCAATCATTGTCCTGAAGAAATGTGACCCTGAACTCTCTTCTGTTTTCTCCAAACTCTACAACTACTGGCTCTCTGCTTTTTGCTTCCCTGCCTGCTGGAAGCCCTCTTCTGTGGTTCCTGTATTTAAGAATGCTGGAGAACCCTCAGATCCTTCTAATTATTGCCTTATCAGCCTACTACCAATTTTTGGCAAAGTGCTCGAGGCTATTATGAATATTGACATGATTTAACATCTTACGGCCAACAGCCTCTTCTTCAATAAACAGTATGAGTTTTGCTTCCCCAGGTGTACTGCAGATATGTTAACGACCATCGCAGAGTATCTACACCATGCTCTCAATAAGAACAGCAAAGCTCAAGCTGTTGCACTAGATATCTTTAAAGTGTTTGACAGAGTCTGGCATGCTGGCTTTTTATGCAAACTACAGAGCTATGGTATAATTGTTTGACCTAATCTAATCTTTCCTTTCAAATCATATAATAAAGATAGTATTGAATGGGCATGCTTCCAGATATTATCATACAATGTGGGCGTCCCTCAAGGCTCTATTCTAGGTTCTATGCTTTTTATGATCTTCATCAACAATCTCCCTGATGTAATCAGATCCCAAGAAGCTATCTATGCTGATGACACCACCATTTACTCCCACCTGAATAAGAAATCATCCAAGGCTGACAAAACAAACTTTGCTGCTGTTCTTGAAAAACCTCCTATCTGTGGTGGACTGGTTTATAAATTTTAATGCTTTCAAAAAGAAGCTGCTATCCTTTACCACCACAGGCAACCACTCAAACCCCACCCGATTAGAATGGATCAGGAAAGTCTCCTTGAAAGCAAAACACTGCACCTTCTTGGCCTAACTCTTTCAACTGACCTCAAGTGGAATCCATAGCTAAATTTGCTTCTAGGAAGACCAGGAAATTTTTCTCATCTGAATCCATCTTGCACATATATAAATCTACCATCCACCTGTGCATTGAATACTTCTGTCACATTTGGTCAGGTGCCCCTGCTATTCATCTCAGGCTACTTGACAAAATCCATCAAAGAATATGCAATGTAACTGATCCCTCTGTCTCTTCTATAAATACATTCACGGCTTCTGTTTTGATGAGCTTATCTTTCTTGTGCTCATCTGTATGAATTTACTTAAGCTACTAGGCTAGTAGCTAAGTCCCATTCTTTTACAGTGAAACCTATCAAATGTAACCACAACTTCTACTCTAACAGCTTCTTTGCTCACACTTCCTGCCTATAGAATTCCCTTCTGTATACTTGCTTCCCTGACAGCTACAATTTCCAAGAATTTAAATGCAAAGTCAATTGCTATTTCTTATTACCTTGACTCACACCCTTTCCCTGAAAACCCTTGTATCATGTTCTTTTTCCTTTCCACTCTATTCTCATACAGCCCTCTTCAGATCAGTGTTTTCATCCTTCTGTTACCCATTCTCTGACACTCCTGTAACTTGTTCCTCTTTCTCATCCCCCACCTCTTATGTAACCCCCTGCACACCAGTGGCAATTCTGCCTTGCTTGGAGTAAAATGATTAGAAAAATATATAAATGGAAGGATATCACATGGCAATCTAGCACTTTTTCTTTTGTTTTTAATGAAATTTTTCAGCATCTTGAATAGCATTTGGAAACCTTCTTGCATTAGTCCAATGTGTATCTCAATCTTGGGCTCACATTTTCCTCCTTCTGTTGAAGTGATTGCTACATATTTTTTTTGCACCTGCTTGATGTGTATATCTTTAATTTGTAACTTGGATAGGTTAGTATCTTCAAAGCATAATGGGAGAAATAATAAAAATGCTGTAATCTGTTATAAAAATTTTAATTGTTAATCAGTGAAATTTGAAAAATGGAATTATGTTAAAATGGAATGAAAATATGGTGATGATACATTGAAAAAAAAATGAATTAAAACAGACAATTTTGTTTAGATATGTCATGTGAATCACTTATGTTTTCTTTTTCTACATACTATATCTTTTCAGGATGTGAGTGATCATAGGTCTACACAATTCCCGATCCTTTGTAGCACAGTTGAATTTGTCTTTTCACCATTTCCCCCATTCTTGTTTTGTCACCACTTTACAAACACTTGTTAGGTTACTTGCTACTTTCATTTGTCCTTCTGGCTTCCAATATGTCCTGTGAGTGTGAATTTTCCCAACTCCCTTTTCTCATTATGTGTTTTAGAAATTTCAACTGATTTTTAAAAAATTCATTTTGTCTAGTTCATTGAAAAAGAATAAGTGACATGATTTCTGGAAGTGCATCTATAAATTCTGGTTAATAATGATTTGAGAATATTGTATTTTTCATTCTATTGTTGATTTTTGCTAATAGATAACTATTCAAGCAGAGACGCTATTTGTAATTGTCAACTCCTAGTTTATTATAATTTCAATCTCTTCACTAGGCAGTTTACAAAATTTTGTTTGTTTACAGATATACACAAGTCCCAAGAAAGAATAAGAAAACAGAGAAATCTTTAGCTTTCTATTAGCTCTGCTTAAAATTTTCATGAAATATTTCTGACATTGAGAATTTTTGCTTAACTCATTTAACACAATATAATGATAGAAACTTAAAGTAAACCCTCTATCTTAAGTGGCTCTTGAGCCTTGTATTGGGCAAAATTTAGTAAAAACAAAACTAAATATATTCTAAATGAAGAGAATTAGCATAATTGCTTCATATTCTTTGTGACAAATCTTAACCTATTTATGCCCATTGTAAATTTGGTATTAATTTGGTTTCTAAAAGAAATCCATTATTTATAATGATTATTATTGTAAAAGTATGGTGTTAATTATAGGTTATACATTAGAGAGTGAACCTTGTAAATATTGCAAAGGTTAGCATGTGAACTTTTGGAAATAAATAAGAAACAAGACACTGAAATTTGGCTTTCCTTTTCATGATTCTAAGAGGTTATATGAAGTAGTACCCAGTAGTCTATCTTCTGTTTCTGACTGAGTTTAATACACTTGAAAAAAAATGTACAATAAGGAAAGTATATTAAAAGAGGACAATATTTAGGTAGAATTCAGAATAATGAGCAAACTGTAATCACTAAAATGTTTATTGTATCTGAAGTTATTTCAGATTCTATAGTATAGTATCAGGGTCGACATGATGTTAAACAAAATCTAACAAATTGATCTTGTATAGAGATAAAGTAAAAAGTTTCTAGTTGTGGACCATTTAAGTAAATTAATTTTAATTTGACTTCTTGAAAGTTGACATCTCTTGTGGAGAGCAGGCATTAATATAAAATTAAGATTTGTATGAGTTAAGGAATTGTTTGAAAACTAAAATTGCCATGAGGAAAATCCATTCTTCCATCATATTGTTTAAAATTCTATCCATTTCTAAAGTCATTGTGCTCATTCTTTCATATAATATTATTCTATTTTTACCCAGGTTCAATTCGTTTTTCTCATTGCTTTTGTACCTTGTTTTTTATTTTTATCATCTTTCTTTTTTCCATTTGATTTCTTTTTCATTTTTCTTCTCTTTCATTTGTTTCCTCTTTTATTTTCTTCATATTAAACCAACTTAGTTTTTGTCACAAAAGCTTGAGGATTTCCTGATTTGTACAAATACTATGATGTATTTTTTATGGGAGATCAAGTGTAAAATCACCCTATATTTTTGTTTCACTCATTTTCTTCAAGAAAATGGGTAAGAAAAGTCAAAAATTTGTCATCTGCTGTTTTCATGGCATCGTTAAGTTTGCTTGCATTCATTTGCAGTCCTTGACAAGATTCCTCAAGCCAAATAGACTCCCAGATTTTTTCTTTGATATGTGAAAATAACAATTCCTTGATGACTCATTCCTGTAGCTGCGATAGATTTCATTCTTTTTTTATGATAATTTTATCAAGCATTCATTCAGATTTTTTTCTAGAGTAATGTACACATCATAATTATTACGTTTTTAATGATTTTTTTGTACTGTTCCTCAGCAGGCAATAATTTACTTGGTGCACAATTGAAAGCTAAACCATATAGTTTTTAGTTTGATAATGATCTGACGATACAATAACTAATTCTATTTATTCTTTACCTTACTTAGAATTGTGTCACTTTTCTCTTCCAATTAAATTTTTCCAGTGTTTTTTTCCTTTTATCTAATTACTTGTTCTATTCTTATTTTATTCTTTCTTTATTTGCATTCTTCATTTCTTTTTTTATTTTCTAGACTATTCTATGTTTATTCCTTCCCTTTGCTGCATTTTTCATTCTGATTTCTTTGTCTTTGGGCCAATTTTTCTCAAGATTTCTTAAGCTTAAATAAATATATTCTTACTCTAATGATATCCTATCACTACTAAAACCTGTATAACAATAGTAATAATAATAATAATAAAGAAAATTTTATGCAGAAATTTAACATTGAGGAGCATGTAGTTGTTTTTATTGTAAGCTATCAGTTTTTTAAAGGGATTTATTATTGAAAATTTGCAAAGATAAATTTATTTGCTTTTTCTTTTGATTAAAATCAGAATATGTCAAATGAAACATTTATTATCTTAGGTAAATATATATATCTATATATTTATTCTGATAGCATCAATTCTATGTCAAATCTATTCTTCACATAACAAACATTGAACATATATCTTTCATTATATTGCATGTAATCTAGACTTTTATGATTTGTGAAAGTCTTTTGGTAAAATGATTGAATGTAACACTGATAATCTCATTTTAGATCAAGTGCTATGTATCATAAAATTTTGCAAAACAACAAAAAACCTTAAAAATTCTCACAACATTTAATATATTTTATAAGGGAAAAGAATAAACATCATTGTCAGTTTTGTGATAATTAATCTTAAAGTTGTTGGTGACAGATATTAAATAACAAATTCATTTGTATTTTGACTTAAGATACATTATGCATTTTAAAATTGCAGGAACATTATCCAAAAGAGGGTAATTGTAATTATAATATTATGGTTACAATATTGTTCAAGTTTTTTTTTAAAGTTTTTATAATCATTTTCACTCCAAGCAATGCAGTACTGCCACTGATGCACAGAGGGATACATAAGAGGTGAGTGAGTGATGAGAAATAGGAACAAGTTACAGGGAGTGTCAGAGAATGAATAAGAGAAGGACGAGAACACTTTTGTGAAGAGAGCTGTATGAGAGGAGAGTGGAAAGGGAGAAGAACAAGATACAATAGTCATCAGGGAAAGGATGCAAGTCAGTGAGATAAGAGATGGCAATTAACTCTACATTTAAATTCTTGGAGATTGTAGCTGTCAGGAAAGCAAATAATTTGTTAAAGTGATTAGGTAAAAGATAAATTGTTATTTTTAACATTAAGTTTATTGAAAAAGCAACTTCATTGTTCTATCCTTCTAGAACTATTCATCTTTATCAGCAAGGAACTTTCAGTGTCTTCTTTTTCAGTCTTCTTAGGAAGAAGATGATACTGTAGCAAATCAAATATATATGGAAAAAGGCTTTGATGTTTTTCTTAATTTTTTTATTTCTTTAGCTTTTCTTTCCTAATAGTAAAACTCAGCTACAAAAGAAAATAGAAAGGTGTTAGTTAAATACAGAGTTAGGCAGAGTCTGTTCTCATACAGTGGATGTGTAGAACACTACCACATCCTTTGCTCCTAGGAAAATGCAGAATTACTGTGGGGATCATGTGTATTTCCACACAGTTCACTCATATTACGCACCAACACACATGTACATACATATTCATACTTTACTCCTGTCTCGTGTGTCTTCTTCATTCACGAAACATGCGACCATCACAAGATGTTCTTATGCATTCCTGCATTATCCCGGGGCATATAAAAAGCAGGGACACACGTGTTATGACCTGCAGTTTCAGGCAGTTAGCAGTTTTAGCTGCCCACAATAGCACCATGCTATCATGAGGTTGCATTCCTCAATCTTATCTAATTCGTTCTCTCACACACACACTAATTGCAGGATGCAATTAGCTGCCATTTATTTCTTAAACTCACATGTGCACAAATCTCTCACATTTTCCAATTGGAACTTTTTCAGTTCATCATTATGTACATTGCATTCTTTCTTTCTTCCAGAGAGATTAATCTCAACTGACTTTTCATCATGTTTCTTAACGTTAAAAGGGAAACAACTTTTCCTTCTATTATTTGCATTCTTAATCTCAATTATATAAACTTATTGTTAATGCAATTCATTGTTTGTTTTATTTTCAACATCAATTACATGAGAACGATTTGCAAATATAAATTGTAAAGGACCTAAAAATTTTCTACATTACCATCTGTAACAATCTGGAATTTTTTGTCTGTTCAAATCTCTTTAACTGTTGAACTTCAGTGATATCTTCATTAGGTGCTGTTCCCTCCTCTGGTATAGAGACAACTGAGGTACTCCTATCTAGTTCCATTGCAGAAGACTCTGAGCAGGGAGTGAAATCACAAACAGATACAGACAACTCTGTTTCATTTGGTTACTTTATGTTGTCATGTTGGATTACTATTTAGAAGTTCAACTTGATCCCAATAAGGATCAGTTTTGTTATTTCTTATGAACCTTCTAAATAAAACAAGACCTGGTGATATCAACCAGGATGGAAGAGAACTACCATGTGATGAACAGCACTGGAATGAAAAAAAAAACATTTGTGCAGGTTGGTATTTGTAGAAGCATATAACAATGATTTTACAGAATGTAGCACTTCTAGGAGCCCCAATTCCCAGTACTTTTTGTGATCTAATAGCTAACCAAATCATCTTCCATATAGTGCCATTAAATTGTTCAACCTGTGCATTGCTAGTTAGGTGATATGGTGTGGTTTTACTTGTTGCAACCCCTTTTTGATAGAGGTGGCAACTGAAATGTGGTTCTACAGAAGGATGCTGTGAATATCATGGATCGAGCATGTGAGCAATGATGATGTCTTGGAAATGATGGAAACGAAAAGGAAATTAATACTGAGCATCAGGAAGAGACAGCTGAAGTTCCTGGGACACGCAATGAGGAAGGAGGGCTTGGAGAATCTGATACTAAAAGGCCAGATAGAGGGAAAAAGAGACAGGAGAAGGCAGCGAATAACATATCTGAAGGACCTAATCAGATGGATGACAGAACGAGGATTGCATGGTGTAACAGGAGAAGGCGTGCTCAGAGCCACCAGGGATAGGGAAAAGTGGAAGGCCATGATTGCCTACATCCTGAAGGGACAAGGCATATAGAAGAAGAAGTCTCTCAATTCTTTCAACATAAAAAACTTCTGTCAGAGTGTATGTAGCCAGACGCCCCAGTTAACCTGAACAAATGATCTAAGGACTTTATTATTGTGGTAGTACGCATGTTTAGACACAGAAAAATGAATGGAAACTGTGAGTATTTATTTCAGCACAGATTCTGCAAGAAGAACACAAAGGTTCTTCTATATCCACTGCGTTTAATGCACAAAATGGAAGAGTACTGCCCACGGTTACTTCAGGCACTGGCCCACCAGATACCCAGACGAGTAGCAACATACGACTGGCTGTTAAGGCAAAGAAGTATATTTACAACTACATATCCCTTTGAGTTGGTGCTTAAAGTTTTCTGGACCATGGTTATACTTTTACTAGAGGGGTAAATTTCCAAATTTCATTTCGCACACTACTCTGTTGCTGATATAAGTATCAGTACTGCAGGAATCAAGCAGAGAACTTAGTTTATTTTTGTTAATCATAACATGTGTTTTAACAGAATAGAGTTCTTGTGGTATGTTAGCAAATGTGATTAATATATAAGGATCTGCAATTGTTGCTAACAAAGATTTGGACTGACATACACAAGAGTAATGTCCTTTCTTTGAGAATTTTTTAGAAATAGCCTCACAAGTGGAACAACAATTCTGTGAATGATAGAGAAATGCACAAAAAAGCATGTTTGGTTTGATAAGCCATGGCTACTGTTGGTTCTTTTGAGTAATGCTGCCATTTGAACCTCTGGAGTCATATACAACTTACTATTTTGTTTCACTAAATCCAGAGCTGAAGGGCTTACAGCCATATCACGTTGAATACACCAGTTCTCGCTCGATCACTGAAGATAAGCAACGTTGAGCCCGGTCAGTACTCAGATGGGTGAGTGCTTGGGAATACCAGATGCTGTAAGCGTTTAGTGACGGATGTGCATTGTGGTGCAGTGGATATTGGCTCGGAAAGAGAAATCGGTGAGCTGAGTTCGAATTCCAGTTGAATACCCTGCATTCACTTCAGCACTAGTATCCTTGGGAAAGGTATTAATCCATCCCTTCCCTCCAGTTATGGGTTAAATAACAGGGTAGGACTTGGGGACCCTGCACTTAAAAACAAATCCCAATGAATCTTGGTACTCGAAAAGGAAAAAGTATTACTAGACACAAAACTTATATAAAAACAACAATAAATTGTTGAAAGAAAAAGGTATTACCAGCAATAAATAAATAAAATTTAGTTGGCAAGAAATGACCTGCCGAGGTTGATATGCCATAAAAACAAAACAAGCAACCAACCAGAAGCTGAAGCTTGTGTTTAAGAAGTTTGTTAATCTAAGGTTTTATTTTCTAATAGTTACTGTCGTATAGAATGTGAACTTAAACTGGAAAGGAAGGCATTCTGCATAAATTTATTACCACATTTCTCAGCAGTATGGTCTCTGAAATTACAGTATTTTTTAGTCTCTTCTAATTCTTTGAAAAATTTATTCAGTGACTCTTCTGGCTTTTATTTTCTTGGAGCCAACAAGTGTTTTGCAAACACTTTGTGTCCAATAATACAAACCTATCATAAAAATTGAAAACATGTTTGACCAGTGATTAGGCTTGGAAAATTATGGTCAGCCTAATCATTGGTCAATTATTTATCAAAGATTATTAGTTAAGGTAAAATAATTGCATGTAGATTGGCATTGATATAAATAATTTATGACAAGGGATAAAGTGTGGAAGCATTTTGTCATGTCTATAACAAAATACATAAATAAGAATTATATTTTCTCTATATAGTGTGTATAAATAATTAAAAATAACTATAATAAAATAATTATAACAATTATAATTATTATTAATTCACTCATTCTAAACCGATGAGAAATAAACCCACTTTTCTCCTCTACACACAAAAACATGTGGCTTTCTAAATATTAGACAAACCGTTCATATGAGCAAGCCATCAATGTGTGCCAACAAAAGTTTTGTCTTTTTTCCTTTTTAAAGCCATAATAGTTAACATTTATCTTTTAAGACTCAACAAAAATTTGCGGTAAAAAATCCCCAGACACTTTCTAACGAAATTATCTGGACACTCATTACACACATCTATAAAAAATATATAATAAAGACTATATATACTTTGCTTATTTATTTTTTTTATCTCATCATTCTGTCGGATTCTGATCCATATTGGCAATATCTGATCAGTATCATTCATATACAAATTGTGAGCTATAGAATCAAAAGTATAATACACTCTCACAAGGAATTCTCAACTAGTGTCCAGTTGTCAGCCAAGAGATTGAGCTGTAACTTAATACAGACCTTGTACTTTGAGTGTCTATGTCTGAATGAGAGATATTTATTTATCACAGCATCCACATTAAAGTCAGCAGCCAATCTGAACCCAGAGAATAGACTTGCCTAAGTAGCACAATGGAATATCCCAGCCTATTAAATAACCCACTCACTAAGCGGTACAAATATTCTTTACTAGCGGTAAAGGACTGGTCAGTTTGTCTGACCAAATTCTACATGAGCATCACCCACTGTAAGTAGATGCTTTCTATCAACAGCCCATTGTTGAAAAGGATGTGACAGCACTACAGACAACCAACTCTGGGTCTCTTAAGTTGAATCAATTCTCTGTTACACCTACCTAACAAGTTTTGTATGGATGGGTGGCAGAATAGGAACTGGGTGAGATATTAAAGCAACAAAGGATAGGAAATTGTCGAGGTAATATTAATCTGAAAACCTGAGTCATTTTCTTAAATAGCTTATTCAGATGAAAACTTTTATATAGATATGATATAGCATCAAACAGAAATATCTAAACTATCAGCTGTATAAAACTTTCTCAGAAAAATAGTTAAAATTCCTTTGAACAAGAGAAGTCTGTGGGTCTAGGTGAAGTGTATCCTTCTTTGAACATTGTTGGATGACTCTGCAAAATCACAATCAAAAAGCTGTATGAAATAACAAAAAACACATTATTTGAAGACTTTCAACATCAGTAAAAACTAAAATGGGTAGTACGTGTAACTCAAAGAGAAAATAATAACATAATCAAGATGCTGACATTCCACAAATACATGGTTAAGATTGAAAGAGTAATAACAGCTACTGGTCTTGAGAAATTTATTTTCCTGAAAAATTGTTTTAAGAGAAAAGATTTTATTAATTTTAGCTGAAAATTGTACTAGCTGTTCAATGAATGCTGAAAACTTTCCTCATAAGGAAGCTATTAATATTACTATTACTAACATGACCTACAGAAGTAGTAAATCTGTTTGTTCTTCCAAATTAATTTTTTGTTATTTTTTTTTTTATTGAATTGATGTTAGATACTTGAATATGATTTCATATATTTTTAAGTTAGTATTGAGTTGTCTGGAAAGTTAATGCTGATTTTTAAGGAAAATTAAAGCAGAAAAAATGATGTAATTAAAAATTTATTCAACTAAATATGAACTATTTGTTGCACAAATTTTCTCCATTTTTTCTTCAATTGAAAAATTTTTTCTTCCCAGAATTTTGGTGGTTTCCCAGCAAAGAACTCATAGTGAATTTTCATGCCATCCAAAGAATTAAAATTTTTGCCATTGAGATTATTTTGCAAGGACTTGAATTAATGAAAATCCAAAGGAGCAATGTCTTGTTAATATGGCATCTCAGCCAAGCTGCAACAATTTTTGAGATCTGGCATTATCTTGATGGATAACATCTTTCATGTTTGCCAATTCTTGGGAATTTTCTTTAATTGCTACCTTTAATTTGTCCATTTGTGAGCAATACTCTTCAGAATCAATTGGCTGGTTATTTGGCAGAAACTTTTACAACAGGATTATTTTCTAATCTCACTGGATGGTGTGGTTAAAGTTGGCTTATATTGCTTACCTCAGGATCTTCTTCACTGAAAATTGTTGTAAACAATCTATTTCTATCACCTATCACAATTTGCTTTAAAAAGGTGCATTTTCATTGTGTTTATAAAATCCCAAATAGAAATTTTATCCAAAAGATTCTTTTTATTCTGATCATGTGGTACCCAAACATTGTAGCGATTTGAGTAACCAAACTTCAATAAATGCTCATGGATGGTGAATTTTGATAAATTTAGTGTTTAATACAGATTATTCTTAAACAATGTCCTAATTTGGTCATTATCTGTAGTGTGAGATGTCTGCCTGATTGTTTTTTATCAATAAGGCTACAATCACCAGCTCTAAACTTAGCAAACTACTTCTATACAATTCTGTCAGCTATAGCACCTTCACCATAAACAGTGCATATCTTTTTTTCTTGCTTTTGAAGCATTTTTGCCTTTACAGTAAAAAAAAAAAAAAATCCAGTGTCTAGAATGCAGCTTATAATCTATTTTCATAGAAATGCAAATTTGATATGAACTGATTAATTTTAAACTTTCTTTCTCAAGAGATAATTTGAAGTGTGCTCTAATTGGTAATGTAAGCATATTACATCTGTTGATAAATTTAATATTTTCTAACCTGTTGGAACCTGAAAAATCAAAAATTGGCATGAAATTTCTGGACAAGGCAATACTTTTTATTATTATGTAGCAGAGTGTTTGAAAGTTTTAACCTGTGATGACTGAAAAATAAATAAGATCAAAATTTCAACATCTCTAAAAATAAACAAACAATAAAAATTGCCAACTAAACAAAGCCATAGTTTGACCAACCAATCAAAGTTTTCAGTCAGGATATATACTACGAGCCAATGGGAAGCAAATGGACCTTTCAAAGTGGATCTATAGATATGTATAAAAAAAAAGATGAAAATCAACCAAAATCAGAGTTGATAAATTAGATACTGCTGTCATCGTAACATACCCAGAAATGAAATACAACATTTGTATAACTATAACATCATGATCACCAGCTAGTCATCCAAATGCCATATATTTAAAATGTTTTTGAAACAGCTACTCCTTGTACATCACTGTATATATTTTAAAGAGATATATCAATTATAAACAAATCCTAAACACTTAAGATGTATTCTTTTTTTAAATTTCATGTATTTTTTTTATTTTTGAATGTCTTTAATATAAATATTGATATTAATAAAAGTGTTTTTTATTGAAATATAAGAGGAGTATAAAATATTTTTAAATAGATTTTTTGCACGGAAGACTTTTCTTAGAAGACGTTTGGTCTCATATTTGAACCTTCAGAATATTTATTTCTTTGTCTTACATTTATGCAAAGGCTTACTTGGGAAGACCCTTACTTAAATATTTTTAGATGGTAGCTCCACTGAACAATCAGCTTAATGAGTCACATAACAAAACTAATCATCTGAATCAGGCCAATGATAGGACAAGAACTGTGGTTTCAAGGACACTGGAACAAGAAAAGTGATATTTATGCTTAGAATGCTATCAGAAAGGGCAATACAAATGAAGAAGTATGTGTACCTGTGTTTTATAAACTACACAAAAGCATTCAACAAAATAAACCACAAAGACTTCATAGAAATGCTCAACAACCTAAACATCTTTGGGAAAAACAGTAATCAAAAACCTCCACCGGTAGCAAACCACCTGCATATAAACAAGAAACAAATTCAGCAGATGTATGAAAATAGAGAAGAGGCGTAAGACAAGGATGTGTCTTTTCACTGAATCTATTTTACTTGGACAGTGAGACTATTCTGAGAACCCCAGAAGTCATAACAGAATTCATCATTGGTGGCCACAATCTGAACAACATAAGATACACAGATAATACAGTGCTGATAGCAAACATAGAAAAGAAACAAGACCTTCTACAAAAGGCAGCTAAAGAAAGCAAAAAGAAAGGACTACAAATAAACTACAAGAAAAATGAATGTATTGTCATAAGCAAAAAGAGGAGCCCAAAATGCCAACTACAGGTGGGGGACACTAAAGCAGGAACAGAAAGTTAATACCTGGGAATTGTTCTAACAAAAGAAGGAAAGTTTGACATGGAGATCTAAATGCAAATTGGGATGGCCAATGATAGATTCCAGAAGCTGAGTAGAATTTTGAGAGATAAAAAACTTTTGCTGGAAACAAAGAAGATAGTACTGGATTTCTATGGGATGTCTATTCTTCAATAATGACAGTGACGCTGGACAATCTCATCAAAGATGAAGGAGAGACTTGAAGCAATTGAAATGTCATTCTACAGAAAGAGGATGCAGATTCCATGGACTGAACATGTGAACAACGATGATATTTTGTAGAGGATGGAAACAAAAAGGAAGCTAATACTTAAACTCAGGAAAAGATAGCTGAAGTTCCCGAGACATGTAATGAGGAAAGAGGGATTAGAGAATCTGATACTCACAGGACAGATAGTGGGAAAGAGAGACAGAGGAAACCAGTGCATAACTTACTTGACAGACTTGATCAAGTGTTTGGTGAAGCAGGGTTTGGATGGAGTAACAGGAGAAAGCTAAGAGCCACTAGGTATAGGAAGATGTGAAGGGCCATGATTTCCTACATTCTGAAAGGACGCAACACATAGAAGAAAAAGAAGATTGGGTTCAAATTTGTTGAATCTCTTCTGCTGAAGGTTGAATTTCTTGAATCTCTTCTGCTAAAAGTCTCTAGAACCTAACTTTTCATTGAAAGAATTTTCTGCACTGTCAGCTTCAAAGTTTATATAAACATAATGAATGATAAGATTAAAATTTATTCTTCTTTTACATTTTCTGGTTATGAAGATGAAAATTTCACTGTTATTTTTAAATTTTTTTATTATTGCTTATTGGGCTCACAAAGACAGTATTTTCAAATAATAGAGATTAGCAGGAAAAATAGTTTTATTAAGCTAAAAAAATTCTTAGTGAAACAAAGAAATCAACTGATTGATAGAATTATATATCCTACATAAATATCAGTGTAATGAGAAAAAATCCAAGAACAATTTGAGACAAATTTCATTCTTGATACAAAACTGATTTGATGTCATCTTGCTTTGTTCATCTTTGGCAAAATTTATTTTGCTGAAATTTTATATTTTTTGAAATTCATTTTTTTAAAAAATCATTTCACCCCAAGCAAGGCAGGACTGTCACTAGTGTGCAGGGGGTTATAGTGAGAGAAAAGACAGCTTACTGCCAGTGTCTAAGATGAATAGAATTCAAGGAGATAAAAGATGGCAATTAACATTGCATTAAAAGTTTTGTAAATTGTAGCTATCAGGAGAGCATGTAAACAGAAAGGAGTTCCGCAGGTGGGAAGTAAAAGAAAGAAAAGCTGTTAGTTTAGTATATTTAATTATTTCAATGGTAAAGGTGTGGGACCTAGATGCCAATCTAGTAGCACACCTATTCATGTGGTTAGGGCAGTAGGGAAAAAAGTTTGTCAGAGAAGTTGCTATCAAAATATTCAGTGAGAAAGTGACTAAAGTTGAGCTACCAAATCAGGATGGATTATATTGCAGATCCTTTTTTGGATTTTTTCAAGATCCCCGAGGTTAATAGCAGGAGTCCATGACCAGATATGACATCAGTATTCAATTAAAAGATGAATGGTAGATTTTATGTGCAATATTTTCTGATGAGAAAATTTTTCTGGCTTGACACAGTGACCCAAACTTCCTAGCAGTAAATACGGCTATAGATCCGATATAGTAGCTTTAGGTCGGTTGAAAAAAATGAGGCCAAAGAGATACAGTGTGTTGTTGCTCTCCAGGAGACTAGTGTCATCCATTCAGATGGTTTGTAGAAAATTTTCTTTATGGTAGTTGAAGGAAGGCAGTTTTGTTTAAGAGGCATTAAAATTTACAAGCCATTTCCTATCATAATCCCTCATTGATTGTAGGTCTTTTCCAGGAGTAGCAGCCAGGTTTACTTTGTCAGCCTTGGCAGATGTGTCATATTCCTTCAGAATGTGAGTAATAATGGCTCTCTACAACTTCCTATCCTTTGTAGCTCTTAGAAATATTTGTATTTTTTACTATTCCTAACACTCGCTCTTATGTCAACAATTTACACAAATTTCTTAAAGACGTCACTTACTGTTTTCTTACATTCTTTTTGCTTACAGTATATCCTGTGGGTGTCATATTTTTCAGTCCTTCTTTCCTTAGTATGTGTCCTAAAAATGTCAGCTTTCTGATTCTAAGAATAATGGACCTTTTGTTTTTATTTTCCTTTAGACTTTTTCATTACTTACATGCTCCATCCATGATATTCTCAGTACCCTTCCTGTGAAGCCACATCCCTGTTACGTCAAATCTCCTTTTAAACTGTGAATAAATTGTCCTATATTAATTGCCATTAAGGAGGATTGATACTACATAACAATTTCATGCTCTTTGTTTCTAATGAAATTTTCTTGTTTCTTAATACTTTGCATAGCTTTTGGAAGGCATTTTTTGCTATTCCAATTCACCTTCAGATCACATTCATCACTTCTGAACCTGATGATTTTACATGCACTAAAATTTTTAAATATCACTTTCTGATTCTAAGTAGAATGTCATTTCATTTCTGTTTTTCTAAAACTTTTTCATTACTCTAATTTTTAATCTATGGGATTCTTAGCAACTTTCTGTAGTACCTCATTTCTGTTGCCTCAAGTGTCTTTATCTGTGAGGAGAATGTCCAATATGTATTGCCTTATAGAAGAACTGATATTACACAACAAATTAGTATACTTTTCTTTGTTTCTAATGAAATTTTCCTGTTTCTTAATACTTTGCTTAGCTTTTCAAAGTCAGCTTTTGCTATTCCAGCTTTTCTTCAGATTTCAGTGTCATATTTTTCATTCTCTGTTAAAACAATTCTTGGATCTTTTTTAAAATTAAATTTTAATAAAAAGACCTAAACTTATATTATTGTACATAAATTATTTTTATTGAATGCAACATAACTGATGAAATAGTTTGAAGAAGTAGTTCATTTAATAAGTTGCAATTAATTGTTTTGTAGGATCTTTTGACATTTCAGACATCTGCATTGTGCTGCTTCTTAGCACACCTGTATTCCCTCCCTTCTCTTCACTCTCTTCTGTCTAGTGCCTTTACTCTTATGTAGCTCCCTGTACATCAGTGGTGTTACTACCTTGCTCGGGGTGATATGATAAAAAAATTAAAAGTTCAGTGAAGCAATTTCCCACAATATTCAACTCTTTAATCAAGGAAAGATGATAAACTGGATAGTGAGTAGTATATAACATTTTGGTTTTAATCCCATTTTGGTAATATACAGATTATTATTTTCAGAATTGTCTATTATTTAAATTCTTTTTTTGAATAGATTTTATCTGGTTTTCTTCTTAGATTTCAAGCTTAGAAAAAGAATTACAATAATTGTGCATTAAATTAGAGTTTGGTCATTGATTTGGTTGTAAATATACATTTCAGTTAAGATTTGGGCATGAAAATATTTAAGAAGAAGATAATAGAAGGAAGCCATCTTCAGAAGGTAATCTCAAAGAAAAAGTAAAAAATGGATATGTTCAGAAGATCAATTCAGTTAACATAAAATTTGCATTATATTGCTTTTGCAGAATCAGAAAATTAGTGTTTGAAGAGCAATGCCACAAAGAACTGTTGGAAGTATTAGATAACCTTTATATATTTGGAAAGAATATAAGAATAATTCAGAAGCTATACTGGGAACAAACCCCTGCATGCAAATTAACTCTGTAAATACCCAAAAAAGAATATCTCCTCACCAGACTTATTCAACCTTCCCACTGAAGTAATTTTGAGAGAATTATTGGGGCCCACAATATTAACAACATTATATGACACAGTATTGATAGCAGGCAAAGAAATAAAAATACAGAACCTCTTAGTAGTAAAGGAAACTAAGAAGAAAGAAGTGAATATAAATTGTAAGAAGATAGATAGTTGTCAACAAAAGAAACAGACCAACATATTAATTACAAACTGGTGATGTGAAAATCAAGCAAATAAAATAATTTATATATCTAAGAAGTATTTTAATAGAGGACAGAAAGTGTGACACCAAAATCAGAAGATGCTTTTGATAGCAACATATACCTTCTAGAAGCTAAGCAAGAGATTAAGAAACAGGAAAATCACAGTAGAAGCAAAGAAAATAGTACGTAACTGTTATATTATATAAATGTTTATCTATATGACAATGAATGCTGGACAATTTCCTTATCATTTGATGTTTTAAACAGTTTAAATGCTTGAACTGTAGTTATGCAGCAAAATTGGAACATCCCTATTCGTAAGTCTAGGATTTTTTTTAACCTTTTGAGCATACACTCAATTTCTCCACAATATGGCTTCTGCTCTAATGAACTTAGCTCACTGGTGCCCCCTATATATAAATTTACTCGAACCATAAGATTAGCAACTAGGTCCCACCCTTTTACTGTGATACTAATAAATTGTAAACGGAAATTCTACTCCAGCAGTTTCTTTTCTCGCACTTCCCACCTGTGGAATTCCCTTCTATTTACTTACTTTGCCAACAGCTACAATCTCCGAAAATTTTGATGTAAAGTCAATTGTCATCTCTTATCTCAGTAACCTGCATCCTCTCTCTCATGCTCCCTTCTCCGTCCACTTCACTCTCATCAATATTCTCATCCTTCTCTTACCCACTTCCTGACATCCCCTATAACCTGTCACTTTTTCTCATAACTTTCCTCCTATGTAACCCCTGCAAAACAGTGGCAGTAAAATGCCTTGCTTGAGGCGATATGATTATAAAAAAAATTATATATATATATATAAGGTTGCTGTTACTGTTTTCCCTTGTGGCAAGAATGAATAATGAATAACCCCTTTGAAAGACCACCATATAGTAACTATTAACATTTTAGAGTGCAGTGGAGGTTTTGGGTATTAGATTAATTTAATTAGATTAATTATAATATAATAAATTATTAATTTAATAATTAATTATAATTATAATAAATTAGATTAATTTACATCTAACCACTGGCCTACTCTGTTGTTGTTTTCAAAGAATATCCATTTTTTTCATCCTATGCAATGATTCAGTGCAAAAATGGTTCTTTTTTTCTCAGTTTGTACTCATGCAGTATGATTACTCAACATTGTCTCACTGTAATCATTTTCATTAAGTATAAATTTTTAGAAGAGAGAATATATAGTTGTCAACAAAAGAAACAGCCCAATATATGAATTACAAATTGGCAGAGTCAAAATCAAGCAAATAAAATAATTTAAATATCTCAGAAAGAAAATATATATTGAAAGTAAAATTATCTGGGAAGATTAAGACTCAAGATTTTTTTATATACTAAAAAGGTTACTTCATTAGATTAGTTGACCAACCAACCAAGCAAAAAATGTCATTTCATGTGTGACAACCTAATGTATACGAATTATTTAAAACTTTATTCTGTCTCATGTGGCCTATTCCACTTCAATATATTTCTTTTTGCTTTATAGATTCTTTGTTAGATAAATAAAGCCTTTAATAAGTTCTCTAGCCTCTTGCAGTTTTACTACAGTATATATATATATATATATTATAAATTATACTTTAGAACATGTACATAATTTCTCTATATATAATCATGATGAAGGCATGTTCGTTTTGGCATTGGGCCCCCAATGCCGAAATGAATATGCCTTCCTTGCGATTATATATAGAAAAATTATGTACATGTTATAAAGTATAATTTATAATAAATATTCACAGCTCTATATAGTATATTATATATCCAGCACTGTTTTAAATTAATGTTTTGGACGTTGAAAGAATTCTTCATTCTGTATTCACTCAGATATATATATATATATATATATATATATACACACATGCTGTAATTCTTTTCCTCTTTTGTATATATTAGTCATTATATAAAATACCATTTACTTTATAATATTTTTTCACATTTGAAATAATTTTGGATATACATATTTCATAGCAACAAAGCTTAAAAGAGATAAGTTAGGATATATATTTTTGCCTAGAAATTGCATTTGAATGAAATTGTAATTATGTTGTACATAAAATAAAGAGAAAATTTCATGAATAAGTGTGCATCACAAAATTTTATAAAAAATATAATGGATGACATGTTGCTTATTTTTAAAAAGCAATATTTCTATGAATGTTATTTTAGTTTACTGTTAAGTGAGAAAAAAAACCTTGATATGATGAATGCCTTTATTGATCTAAAGAGAAAGATTTGTCATTTTATAGAAACTGTAAATTGAAATAGCAAATAGAAGCTACACAAGAAAAACAATCAGTCAAAACATCAGCGATTAATTCATTTTTTTTTGTTTTACTTGTGATGCTTCTGGCTTGAGTTTGTTATTGACCCAGGTTCACATTTTAGTTTATTGTTAAAGTCAAGCAAAATCTTGACCATTTGTGAAGAAGAGAACTTTAAGAATGCCAACAGAAATGTGATGATTATATCCATGATATTATGCCATGAAGTTTGTGGAGAATGAGTGCTAATTCCATGTGTGATCAAAGTAACTGGTGAGCAGCTTTTGCAAAGAAAGAAACACAAAATGTTGTACTATTAAATACATTTAATATACAAATACTAAAAATGAAAAATAAAGAAAAAGTGCTTGCAGACTATGTGTGTCTGCAGACTTAGCTTGGGTAAAAGGTGTCTCTTTATGTTGCAATCATCAGTTATCTTCTTCAGGTAATAATAATTACTCTTAAGTTTGCTGGTTTCATTCCTCTACAACTTGATACCACTGACCAGACTTATGGTGAAGACGTAGTGTTGCTTCATGCTACCTGATTAATATGATGAAAGAGAGTGGATGTTTGAATTTGGTGCCAGGGTATGTGATCGTTATAGAAGAAGTGATTGATTGTTTATTTTTGGGTTTTTTTTTTTTTGCAATTTATTCCTTATTTTATTTTGTGCTTGATTAGTCCTATTTTTTTATTGATGGCAGGATCTGAAAACGTAACATTTTTGTGTGCAAAACCTTTCACAGGGTACACAGATACTGTACTGATCTTAGATTGTTCTAGCCAGTGCTATTGTTAATCCATACATAAATAATTCCATCATTAGTGATAGGTACTATGCCAGTAATTTTGTTTGTTGTGAAGCTTATATACAGTAATATACAACTGTGTAAATTTTCAAGAAAATCGGTTCAGCCGTTTCGGAGTCTATAGGTAACAGACACATACACACACAAAGTTCCATTTATAAATAAGTTCAGATGTGGTTAATATATTTAAAAATATATTACTGAAATGTAATAGAGAATTAGGTCAATCCAACAAGAAACTCAGAATTGGTTGTGTGTGATGCAGTAAGTCCTGGGAATTATGTCCTCTTTCACCATTAGTTGTTTAGAGAGGACACTCCTACTTAGAGTAGACAAAATTTGCATAGAAACAATACTGGGTAGGTATTTGCCAATAGTCAGCATGTATCTGGAACTGAGAGATTTCTATCATGCCAGTTTTTCCTCAGTCAGGTCAAAGGGCTCTTGCTACGCGGACCATTGGGGTTGTGCGCCAAAAGCGGAAGTCACATTTACTGTGCTAAGCAAGTCAGACATGACAAACACATGAAAATACAATTAATTATAATTAATAACTATCATTTTCAAATCACTGACAGGTCCTAATTTTTTATTCATTTAATGTGAGTTTTACTAATATGAAAATTATAAAAAAATGCTTTCATTGACCCTGGTATCAATTGCAACTACATTTTGGGTAACAAACCATTGCTCTGTGGATGTTTTTTAAACCTTGCTTGTAAGTTGGTGTTCCATCCAAATAGGATACTCTCACAGGTTATTTATTAATATTGGAGCAAATGTTAAAGTAATTTTAAAAATATATACCTCTAATATTGATAGAGCATTGATTTGGGACCTTGACTGATATTCAAGTCCTTTCTACTTTTATTTATAAAATGTGAGTATTACTAATAGGAAATGTATAAAACAAACTACTTCATTGGTTCTGGTGAGAATTGAAGCCATATATAAAAAATATATACTTCTAGTATTGATAGAACAATGATTCAGAATCTAGACTGATACTCATGGATCATACAATCTTAAATATGGGAACAATTCAACTAGGAACATTGGAAATAATTATGATATATCTAAATACAAACTAGAGACATAATAAATCATTCCATCATAAATCAACAATAATATGTGGAAATGTTTAAAATTAACATATAAACTTTTTCCTTGATAAGATGAATGTAGCAGTTAAAAAATAAATGCTTTCCTTACAATTTTTTTTGATAAAAGTTATCATTCTGTTCATATAAGACAAATCTGCTGCTTTTTTATTTTTTTTGCTGTCCCTTGACCAATAACCTCTACTCACAGATAGTTTTAGTGGTATAAATTAACTCCAGCGTTTTCCCAAAGAAATACCCATGAGAACTGTTTTTTCAGTGACAACAAGTAGAGACTATCATCTTTACTCCCAAAACTCATTTCTTCCATTTAAAAACTTTGTGAATGATGACAAGTCCGGTAGCTTGTTGTGGCTACCTTCAGTGTCATTGGGGATTTACAACTTTCATAAAAACTGTACAGGAGATGCTGAACTTACCAAGTATAGCCCAAGGTCTCTTTATCTGCAGATTTCTGATGCCTTCAACATTGTGGCTGTAAAAATAGAGAACTTAACATGCATAATGTTTTTCAAGACCTGGCATGAGTAAATGTATTT
Organism: Ascarosepion bandense; assembly: GCA_037127315.1. NCBI lineage: Eukaryota > Metazoa > Mollusca > Cephalopoda > Sepiida > Sepiidae > Ascarosepion > Ascarosepion bandense. The sequence goes on from JBBBDQ010000365.1 coordinate 1,581,773, forward strand.
ATTACTTCATCAGTTTTGTGTTGCCTTTGACATCTGAAGAAATTTTTTGTCATGTTTGTCTAAATGCAGGTTTTATTGTTTTTTTGACACCCTAGCTATTATTTATTTTTAGCATTGATGAAAAATGTCTATTTTTTGTTTTAAATATATTTTAAATAAGAGTATCTTTTTTATTTTTTATTTTACTAACATAATAATGAAAATGATATCCCTTGACTAGCATTATGTTCAGGGGGATTAATAACTGAACAGTACTAAATATAAGAAATAGACAAGATATCCCTAGAATGATGAACAGTCTCCACCCATAGATTAAATAAATTGTGGGATTACTGGTATGTTTGGGTAAATATTTAGTCATGCTTTGAAAAGTAAACATGTACTCCTAGAAAATTTATCACACAAACAATGTTGGTGGACTCGATAAGTGTCCATGTAAAAATGAGTATTACAAAATAGCATAAAACAAATGACAATGCAGATATTTACAAAGGTGAGGAAAAGGAAAAAACATGAAACTAGCTATAATAAGGATAGCTTGTATGTGTGTGATAGAGTAGAAAAAGTCAAGACAGAAAACCATGACAATAAACATGGCCCAGTGGTGGACACTTGTTTTTCCTACTATATACAACTACATCTTACAGCCAGTTTTAAAAGCTGTAAAAGAGAAAAGAAAATTTGTAGATAAATGTATACATTCTGTGACAAGCATACAAGGAGACATCACCTCCATATTCTCACACCCTTTCTCTCTCATAGCAACAGGGGACAGACATGCTAATTATAGCCTAGAATTATAAGCAGCAGCTAAAGCCAACTAACATGGAGATTCAAAAACTGGGACTAACACAGCCAATCAGAAGGTGGGATGGTGGCACCAAAGAAGAGCAACCAAGAGGGAAAATAAAATACAAGCAGTTGCAGAAAAGAGTTGAAACCATATGGACGTCAACACAATTGGCGGACCTGAAGGAGACTACCACGACCTTTAAATTTGTTGTTTTTCATTTTTTTCAGTGCAGTCTTATTGGTTATTACATAAAGTTTCTGATTATCAACTCCAAGAATGGCTTCATTCAAAAATTTCACAAAGGATTCAGTTGCTGAATATGCACAAGATCGATTTACTATAAGGTTGTATGAAAAACTGAGCCCCTACCAAATTGTTTAAATGTTAAAATTTTTACAAATTTTTTTATCAGTTGGAAAGTTTAGGGTTTAATTGATAAGATTGCACTGAAAAAAGTAAAAAAAAAAAAAAATCTGATAATCAACCAATTTACAGGTGGTGGCAATGTCGTACTGGCGAGTGGTTCCAAAATCAAGGATTGATTTACTATAATGTTGTATGAAAAACTGAGCAGCTCCTAAAATTGTTGAAATATTGAAATTTTTCCAAATTTATTTTGTCAATCAGAAAGTTTAGGGTGTAATCGATAATATTGCACTGAAATAAAGTAAAAAAAAAAAAGAAAAACAACAAATTAAAGGTGGTGGTAGTCTCCTTCAGGTCTGTCACACAATCTATGTGAGAAAATACCAAGCACAATGAGAAGCTAAAAGCACAATGTATTCTGACCATGAATAGGGGTTGAAGCATAGCAGAATTGGGGAAAACTTATATCCTCTGCTCATGACATGTGAAATAAGTTTATATTCAAAAAGATTGTCAACTGAATGCAACTCTGGAAAGAACAAACAAAGACACCTTTCACATAAAGAAAAGCCAGGAAGAGAATCTTGAACAGAATTAAATCAAAAAGGAATGAAAGCTGCCATATAGAATTATATTCAAAATATAATTCAGAAAAAGGGAAGGAAAAGAAAATGACTCATGCGCAGATGAGTTCACATACTTCCATTTCATAATGTTCCAGCATACATCCAAATAATCCCAAAGTTTTCAATGCATGCATCATTAAGGGCTCAACAAACTGTTATAACGTACTTGTTCATTCAGCATTGCTAGAGGCAATAACTAGACTTTCTTTTAATCATCTACCTAGTTTGGGTTACCTATTTTCATGCTGTTTTTTTCTATTGTTAATAAAATTGTTAGTTAATGAAAAATGCAATGTTATCTTGTTCACATGACCTCTCTGTTCAATTCTATATTTTCTCCATGTGTTACAAGCTGAATCTGGAGATAAAGAACTACAATATTCTTGTATTCTGTCTTTTTTTAATTTGTGTTACAAACTAATGAATAAATTCAGTTACAGTCCAAGGGAAGCATAGGGTTGCTTTGTCTAAACCTGTAACACTTTATAAAGGCTTAAAGAGCATCCCTTAATGACAGACTTTTAGGAGAATCAAGTTGTATAAATCTCAATACATCCCTCCAGATGGGGAGAACTTTACTCTTCCCATATGTCCATCAAGGTTGTGTATGTTTTCTTTTGTCCCTCATAGTCTTCTAAGAATAAGGGTCAAATGGTATGGTTGAGAAGTGTGCAATCAATTCAATATGTCTATAAAAATGTATTTGTCTGAAGTACTGTGTCATCAGGGTCCTGTATAATTTTATATTGATTATATTGATTAGGATGTAGCATGTTCTGGAAAATATGTAAAAAGTAGAAAGATCAGCAATCTGTATAGCTGTTAAAATTTTTGTGGTTGTTTTCCAATGCTTCCTATTGAGTTGATTTTTGTTTGGAATACCTGGTTCGTTTTACTATGCATGGATGATCTTGACAACACAACAAATTAACAAGAGAAGATTTGATTTGTAAAGTTATTGAGCTAATGCTGATGAAATTGTTACTCAGTGTCAAATGTTTGTTTTGTGAGAACTTTTAAAGATATCTTGTATTATTCTTGATTTTTCTTAGAAATGCAGTGTATTCTTTAATTATACTTGCAGATGTCTTAGTCATTCTTGTTCGCAACTTTGAAAGGGTGTAACATTAGTGAGTTTATATAGAATTATTTCACATCTTTAACAGTGTTGTTTAAGTTTTGCTTTGGGGAATGAGGATGGAGTTAACTCCTGTGATGTTTTTAGTGGTATTTTCCAATATGGTCCACATAGGTTTATTTGTGAATTTTGGATAGTATCCTTTAAGAAAATTAATTGTGCCTTGTGTGCTTTAAATTTGTAAGAACAAAGTTGTGAAATGCTTTTATTTGATGTCTGCTGGTTGTGGTAGAAGCCAGGCTTGATTGTAGTGCCGTGCTTAGCAACATCGCCCCCCCCCCCAACAGAATGCGCCTTGTGGCCCCTCTACCAACAGAATGCAACTTGCGGCCAAATATACTGAACCTACAATAAATGGTATTTTAAACAAGATAACTAACTCTCGAAATGCAGATATTCTGTGATCATGACAAAACAAATGAAATTGCAGAATTGGTATTTTGAAGCTATACATTACAAATGTTTTCACAACTTTTAGCTACTTTTTGGTGATTCCAAGCTATTTTTATAGCCATTTCAGTGCATTTCTGCTCTCCATCTTCTACACGTTTTTTCAAGGAATTTTCAAAAAATTTAAACCCAAATTTCAAAGGCATTTTGCTACAAAATGTCTGATATACTGTCAAAAATTAGATTTCTGGTGTTAATTTAAAAAACGGAGAGTGTTAGAAATTTTTGGTATAGAAGTGGGAAAGAAAAAACAAATTAAATCAAAACAACATTAGTAGTAACGGAATGTTGTTAAAAGTAACCAAGTCATTTTAAAATATCGCAATGTTGGAGAAATATATATATATAAAGCGAGAGAGAGAGACAGGTTGATAGATATGTCTATTTCAACATACAAGTATGATAATAATTTTCCAGTTAATATTAATAATTACTTTGTTAATTTTTTTTCATTACAATAGATCTGTGGAGTTAAGGAGCCTTGCAACCCCTAGGGAACTTGTACCCCCCATTTGCAATTGCAGGGTCTGCGAGAGCCCTAAGCCTGGTCCTGCTTGATTGTTACTAAGAGAAAGACACTGGAGATGAAGAGTGTTGCTCACCTGTTGACTGTAGTAGTAATGATAATGGCTATAAGTAATTTTTGCTTGTACACATTGAAAATATATTTTCTGACTTAGACAATCTTGTCCAAATAGTTGCTATGTTGTGTAGATGTGCTTTAGAGTTTTTAAATTTGCAATTTTACTCTTTATACCAGGTTTAATCACAAATTTGTAAGTGTGGCTCTTAGTTTCAATAGTTTTTTATGATCATCTCAACCCAAGTAAAGCAGTACTGCCAATGGTATGCAGGGGGTTATATAATAGGAGTGTGAAGAGAGAGAAGAACAGGTCACAGTAGGTGTCAGAGAATGGGTAAGAGAAGGATGAGAACCCTGGTGTGAAGCGAGCTGCATGAGAGGGAAGTGCAAACTGAGATGGATGGAAGTCAAGATGATAAGAGATGACAGTTGACATTGCATTAAAACTCTTTGAGATTGTAGCTATCTGGGAAGAAGAATATGGAAAGGGGTTCAGTTTGTTCATATAGATTTCTGTGTGTTTTTTGCATCCAGGAAAAAATATCAAAACAATATGAAACAAACTACAATGCATATATTAACAAAAGTAAGTACAGATGATGAAAATTTAAAAAAACAAACAAACATGAAACTACCTAAACTTATTTATAAATGGAACTTTGTATGTGTATCTATTACCTATAGACTCCAAAATGGCTAAACTGATTTTCTTGAAAATTTACACAGTTGTACTATAACCATCTGCAAGTGTTCTTAGCTAGGTTTTGTGTCGAGGTACTCCTGATAAAAATCGATAATTGGAAAAATCGGGTTATAGAAGGAGTGGTCCGATTTTAATCAAATTTGATACACTCATAGACAAAGACATAAGAAAAGATATTCAGAAGTTTCAAGGTTGCAGTTCTTACAATAGTGCAGAAAATTGATTATATATATATATATAAAAGACCAGATGTTTGTGTGTGTGTCTGTTTATCTGCCTGTATGTCTGTATTTTTTTCAGCCCTTTTATTTTAGTTTTTGCTTCAGGTTTGGCTCTAAGTAGGTATAATTGTAGTTCTTAGTCTCGGCCATGATACCATTTACTCAGTGGACTTATTTAGCCTTCAAAATTCAGTTTACAACAAAAAAACTTGTTTGATATTGATAACAGGAAATCAAAATTTGACTTATATCCATTCATTTTTCTTTCAATCTATGGTTTCGCTTTAACTGGAAACAACTATTGCTTTTTAGTCTTTCGTGCCAACGTCCAAAGAGTCTGAGCTCCAGGACCATGTATTAGTTTTTAAGCTTTCATTACACCTGAGCAATGCCAGGCTATATTGCTAGTCTATAATAAGAATGTGTTGTTTGTTTGTGTATGTGTGTAAAAATTTTATGTGAGAGAGTATGAAGTGTTTGGAGCTGGTTACTTTTTCTTTTGTTTGGCCTTGTGTTAGACTTAAGTGAACTCCTTACAGCTTACAAGTTTTATGTTGAATTATTATCAGAAGGTTGGAATATGTAGAATTAGTGCAGAAGAGTGGAATAATAAAATATACATTGTGAATGTTTAAATAGAAATTTATTATAAGAAAAGACTAACAAGAATTCATAGAAATGTTCAATGAGAAAGTTAAGGTATCAAGAGTTCATACAAAATGTTCTAGTAGTAATTGTTGAGAGAAATAAAGAGAAAGAGAACAAGGTGCGACCTGACCTTATCTCCGGGTTGATTTAAAGTTGCTGTTACATTTTAGATGTGTGTCAGCAGACTGCCTCCTCTGACTAACTGCAATGAGTGGTTAGAGACTATGTTTAAATATTTAATCCAGTCATGTGGGGTGGTTCACAGAATGATTTTTTTCTTCAGCTGTTTCTCTGACGTATTTTGAATTTTGTGATTTGATGACCAATCAGGATCCCAAGTTCTGTTACAGGTCCGTAAAAGGAATTTGATATTCATTTATTTTTGGTTTACCACTGGGATTTCTGTATGAGCCTAGATGCACAAACACCAGTTTTGGTCATTTGCTTTCTGGACCTCTGAGGACAAACATCTGGTCCCTTGTTTGCTCAGTATCACCACAAGTACAAAAAGTCAAAACAGAAAACCATAAACATGAATGGGCTTCAGTAGGGGAACATGTTTTTTTCCCATGTGCAACTACATCTTATAGCCAGTTTTGAAAAGCTGTAAAAGAGAAAACAGATTATGAAGATGAATGCATATTTTTATGTTAGCATAAGGAGAATCCCCTAGCAATAGTTTTTTTAACAAAGTCAAGTAAGATAAACCACAGGTTCCTTTTGTAATTCCTTAAAGGTTACCTGGAATTATATACACCTGATGAAGACTAGAGGACATGTTGCGGTATAAACACTTTTGATGAGATTTTATAAGCACCTGGTACATTTGACCCACGAACATTTTTTGGTGGGCTTGTATATGTCCAAAGGAAAAATAAGATGTAAAGTTTGAACAAGGAAATATTAACAAATATATTGCTAGAACATTTTACAAAAGAAAGATGAGAAATGAAATGTCAAAAGTTCAAAGCAACATTCAGTGTCTGTAGTTGATTACTCTTATTTTGCAGGATCTAAAAGAATACGTCTTTTTGCTGTGAAAAATCACTAAGAAAGAGAATGCTTCCTGTGTTAACAACAAAAATGGAACAAGAGCCTGAATTTAATACTGTGAATAATAACTCCTCATACCAGAAATCAGGCAGAATATATTAGATTTAAAATATAAAATTGCAATCCTTTTTTCGCAGATTGAAATATATTTCTTTATTTGTAAATTTAAAAAGAAAAATCTATAGAAGAATAAAATTTAATGTAGATATTTTACTCTTTTAAATTCATAAAAATATAAGAAACAAATAAAAGAAATTGCTTTTCCAATATTTTTTAAAATTTCTCTGTTTTTAATGTGTACCAACATGTCAGTCAGTTAAGTGCCATACATGATACACGCTTGGGCGATCATGTCTCGAAAGAGACATGACTGACTGGGCAGAAGATTATCCCACAGTAGGTTGCCATTGCTTTCTGCAGTAGACTGGTTGCCGACCAAGGCTATAGAACCCAATCTGTCCTGCTATTTAACCCATAACTGGAAGGAAGAGATGGATTAATACCTTTCCGAAGGGTATTTGCGCGTAATTTGCAATGGATTCTGCTGGAATTTGAACTCAGCTCCCTGGCTTCTCGTTCCGAGCCGATATCCAATGCACCATAACGCACATATGTAAAAGGTAAAAAAAAAAATGAAATCTAGATCTTGATAAAATTATCTTTTAAAAATATAAAAAAATTTATCAATTTTAACTTAGAAACAAACAGAGTGGCAGATGAAAAAAACAAAACATGTTAGCTTGGAAATTACAATTGAGAACTTATCTTGAAAGAAGACTTGTATTTTAGTAAATAAGTTCTAAAAACTTTATTGAACTCAGATAATTAGACAATTTCTTGTGAATTTTAAGAATCGGCTGGGAAAGAAATTTGTGGCATTTGTTAAAAAACCTTTTTACATGTGTTTTTAATGTTTATGAAATCAAGGCTGTACACAAAGAATAAATATTTATAAACAGATACATGGTGTATAATATAGTTGACTGACAATGTAACATAGGCAGAAAAAAAATAAATGTTGAGAAAATAGTAGAGGGGTACAAAGCATTGCTGGAAGCCACTCTTATGTAGTCTTTAAGCAGACTTGATGGTCTGGGTAATACTTGCTGGCCCTGATTTCTAAATTACTTATAAATTTACAAAATAAAATGTAAATACTGTATATTTTTATGTATAAGACAACCTTTAAAAATAAAAAAATTACCCTTAAAATTGGAGGTCGTCTTATACTACAATTCTAAAAAATAAACCTTAAATTCGGTGTGATGTTTGTTGGTAAGCTTTGGCCTTGTTGCAATAACCAATAATATACATGAAAGGATACACATTATCAAATAAACTGATAATAAAAGTAATAAAACCATTTCTATGTTATATGTTACTAACAACTTTATAATAATTTTTTATTCATTGTGGTGCAGTGGATATCAACTCAGAATGACAAATCGGGGAGCTGAGTTCAAATTCCAGTTGAATTCCTTACATTCACTTATGCACAAAAACCTAGGGTAAGGTATTAATCTGTCTGTTCCCTCCAGTTATGGGTTAAATAATAGGACAAATTGGGTTCTGTAGCCTTGGCAGGCAACCAGTCTACCATAGAAAGCAATGACAACCTACTGCAGGATAATCTTCTACCCAGTCAGTCATGTCTCTTTCAAGATATGATCGCCCAAAGTGTGTATCACTTATGGCACTTAACTGACTGACTGAATATAATAGTTGAAAACATAATTAAAAATTTTACTGGTCATTGGGGGTCGGTTTTCTATTGTTATGAAGTAATAAACTGGTCCCCCACTAATTATACTTAATATAATAATGTAATATAATCTATCTCTTCTCCTTCCAGCTATGAGTTAAACGACAGGACAGATTGGGTTCTATAGCCTTGGCTGGTAACCAGTTTACCACAGAAAGCAATGGCAACCTACTGTGGGATAATCTTCTGCCCAGTTAGTCATGTATCTTTTGAGACATGATTGCCCAAAGCATGTATCACCTATGGCACTTAACTGATTGATTTAAAGAATAATTTCATATCAATGAAATCAATTTGCATCCATGCAAGCTCAGCCAAGAAGAAATTGAGTCATTACTACTTTTACAGCAATGTTTTTTTATTGTCTATTATGGTACATTATGGCAATATTGTAAGTGGTATTTTGTGATTGCTGATGAGATATAAGCAAATGGCCAAGACCAGGCTGTTTTTACGTGTTTAGATATAGGAAAAGAAGAGAAAAAAGAAGAATCAGTATTCACAGATCCTGTGATGAAACATAAACAAAATTTTATCTTTTTTTTTAGAGAATGTGCATAGAAAAACATGATATAGAACTGTTTTTTTGTTATTTTATTTATTTTGAATTTCTAAGGATACAGTAAGTAACATCATTTTTGATAGCATGATCATTATGTAATTAATAAGCAGTTGTCTCACTGAATGTATAGCATAATTCATAAAAATTTGATAAACTTTTTATCTCGTCTTATCCAAAAGTTACCTTATCTCCGGAAATATACAGTTGGTATGGTAGGTATGAATAAAAATTTTATTGGTAAATTAACATTTGAATAAAAAGAAATAGCAAATTTGTATAAAGAAAATTTTATTATCATCAACCATAGTAAGTAAGAATTGAGAACATTTTAATATACATATTTATTTACATGTATTTATGTAAGGACTTGGTAGATTCTTGTGAAAAGTGAGAGGGAAAACAAAAAAAATCATGACAATTTAGATGAGAACATTTTTTTGATGAAAGATACTTTGATTTTAAAAATATACAAAAAATCAGTTTTTGGATTTTAATAAAATATTTTCTAATTATTAATTCAAAACCGAAAATATTAAAATCAATGTCTTCATTCCAAATTTTGAAGGAAAAAAAGGATGAACAAAAAAAATCATAACAATTTATATGAGAACATTTTTTTTTGGTGAAAGATACCTTGATTTTAAAAATATACAAAATGTCAGTTTTTGGATTTTAATAAAATATTATTTTCTAATTATTAATTTAAAACCAAGAATATTAAAATCAATGTTTTCATTCCAAATTTTGAAAATGGAAAAAAAAATCTTGGAAACACTCAAGAAAAACAAGTCATTATAACTAGAATACATAAAGGACACACATACTTAACTCACTCTTATATATTAAAAAAAGACAAATCCACCAAAATGCAGTTGCAGAAGCCTAATTACAATAAAACATATCCTACTGGAATGTAAAACCATAACTAAAATAAGACAAAAATATTTCAATGGAAAAAGCTTAAAAGAAATTTTTAAAAATACATACACAGATAAAATATACAACTTTCAAAAATCAAGATCCACAACAAAATATAATACTTTCAAATATTGTATTTGTATTTGTATGTATGTGTAATATGTATATACATATATATGCACACACATACGTGTAAGTATGCAGATATAAATCAGAAACAATCACAAGATAAAGCAATTTATCAAGAAAAAAAAACACAAATCATAAAACCCAACCTTTTATACAGAACAACTACCCTGTATACATGAATAAACAAGGCTTCAGCATAAAATGACCCAAATAGAAGTTGACATGCCACAAAATCCAAGAACCAAACCAAGCCAAATTTTGAAGAAAAACAAAAGATGCACAAAAACCAAGCAAAAAACAAGCAAACATGCAATGTTCAAACCAAGCACTGAAGAGAGACAAAGAATCTGTGAAATAATTGGAAATTATGCATCCCTTTATTTACATGGCTTTGTATTGGATTACCAATAAAATCAACTCTCTTCTTCACTTTTACAAAAATTCACAACAACTTGTGAAATCCTGGCTTTCCCAAATAGAAAAAGGATTGACCATCTGCTTAAAGAAAAAGTCAAAATCAGATTTCGCAAGTAGGTGTTAAAATGATTTTTGACCAATTGGACTGACTTGCAAGATCAAAAGGACTTTGCATTTAAGTGCAAAAATATCTAGACTTCATCAATGTCAGTCAAGTCTGTTGGATGGAAGCAGTGAAAATGACAACACTAAAATATAACCCTCAACTTCTCTGACATTGTCAACTTTCTCTTTCTCCTAATCTATTTCAACAATTCCTACGAGAACATTTTGTACTAACTCTTAACTCCTGAATAATGTTTCTTATTGAACAATTAACTCCTACAACTCATGTTATTCTTTCTTATTAATACATTTCTATTTTAACATTCAAAATGTATATTTTATTATTCCACTCTTCTACACTAATCCACACATTCCAATCTGCTGACAAACAATCTTCTGATGATGAAAAACCTGATAACAATGAAAACCTTCTGATGATAATTCTACATAAAATTCTGTAAGTTGTAGGGAGTTTGGTTAAGTCTGATCCAAGGCCGAATTAAAGAAAAATTAACCAGCTCCCTACACTTCAGCTTCACTGTCATTTTCAGCATATGATAAATTCAAAACTTGCTTTTTTGGGAATTTTACTGAAACATTTTTTTCAAATTTGCTTGATCTGAAGATGCAAATCTTAGACATAGGTGGGTCAAATGAGACACTGCTTACAGTAGCATGAAAAACATCTGGTTATATCTTAACTAACCTTTTGTTTGTGCATGAACTCTTATATTTTCATATTGAGCCTGGAAAAGAAAACTTTAATGGGTATAAAAGGAGAAAGAATAAATATCATAAAAGTAGTCATTTTAAAAAAGATTGTATAAAAGTTTGTGCTAACAGATTCTGACATTCGTAAATTTGGTTATTTTTAACCATGTTTGTGTGCGCCTGGTTGGGTTCAGTGTCAAACATGTTATGTATTTTATAGATTAAAAGTAATGCAAGGAATCGAGAAAAGTTTTATAACTACGATTTATATATTTAGTAAATTAGACTTGTATAGTTGAAATTTTAAAATGGTTGTGAATGCTGAACAATCTCATCCCAGATGAAGAAGAGATTTGAGGGAACAGCAATTTCGTTCCATAGAAGGATGCTGAGAATATCATGAACTAAATCTGAAAACAACAATTCAGTTCTAGAAAAAATGAAAACAAAAAAACTTGCACATAGAACCAGAGAAAGTTGAAATTTCTAGAGCCCATAATGAAAAAAGAGGGCTTGGAAAATTTGATACTCAAATAATAGGCAAGAGAAACAGGAAAGCAGTAAGTAACCTACCTAAAGAGCTTGTATAATTAGTTGGCAGAACAGAGATTGAGAAAGCAAAAAAAATTACTTTGAGGTACAAAAGACAGGAAATTGTGGAGAGCTATGAACCCACATCTTGAAGAACATAGAAGAACCACCTCATGGGTTGTGCATGTCATTTCCATTCAGTAGATGTTTGGTTGTTGAATATGCTTAAATATATTTGACAGTGAGATACAACAGAAAATATATTAAGTTTTTTTACTAGTATCGAGTAGCATATAAAAATACAAATGTAAAGACGAGTTGAATAAGACATTTAATGATTTTGTGGTGAGTACAAAATAAAATAACTTTCTTTTCTTCACTGTTTGCAAATTTGTAAAGATTTATTAGCCAATAAAAGGAGAGAAATTTTCACGAAAACAACAAATAGAACTTTCAATGAACTGTCATGTTTCTGACCACCCAAAAATGAGCTTGAGTTGGGAGCTGACCATGTATTTTACATTTTTCAGCAACACAGAGAGAAAGAAGGAAGCAGAGAGTACTAAACCCAACATAATGTAACAAAAACTGATGACTGTTAATCAGGCACAACTGTCCCAGTAACCCACATTCACACCGTCTCACTTTCTCTCTCATGCTGCTTTCTTTTTTTCTCTTTCTTCACCTTCCACTACTCACCATTCACGACAGAAGGAGAGGAACAAAACATTACTAGTACTTTGTTAATAAACTCAGCAAAAACATGGACTTAACCTGAGTACTGCTGCCACATCTGGTCGGGTGCCCCTGCTATTCACCTCGGGGTTTTTGACAAAATCCAATGGAGAATCTGTAATGTGATCAATACCGACTTGGCAGCAGCTGCTGTCTCATGACATGTCTTCCCTGTACCTCTTCTATAAATACATTCATGGCTTCTGTTCCAATGAATTTAAACCACTGATACCCACTAAGTATGAATTTACACGAGCTACTAGATTAGCATCTAGGTCCCACCCTTTTACAGTGAAACCAATAAAATGTAATCACAATTTCTACTCTAACAGCTTCTTTTCATGCACTTCCCACCTGTGGAATTACTTTTCATAGACTTGCTTCTCCGACAGCTACAATCTCCAGGAATTTAAATGTAAGGTCAATAGACATCTATCACACTAACTTGCATCCATTCTCTCAAGCTCTTTATGCAAAAATGAAAATAACACTGACTTCTCATTTTAACAGATATATTTACCAAAATTACACAAAAATATCTTAAAATACTAAAGAGTAAATGTATTCAATAAAATAGCCATTAGCTTCAGACGACTTCAAAATCTCCTACAACTCTTTTGGATTGTCTCATTAGTTTGGTGTATTTTGCCATAGTCCTTGCCTTAGTTCATCTTTGGTGTTACAAGGAGTTCTGTTGGTCTCTCACTCAACTGTACCTCACACATAATAATCAAGGGGGTTGCAGTCTGTGGTGTCAGATGGCCAGATGTAAGGAATAAAGTGGTGGTAGAAATTGTCTGAGAGCCATGACTGTGTTCTCTTGCTTGCAGAGCCCTGTTGCCAGACATAGTCTTCTAGGAGTCACTCTCTTGATTCAGGGCAGCACTAGCTACTCAAGGCACTTAATGTGTTGTGTTGAGTCTGAATCTCTGTGGAAGATGGATAGGGGTATAACGTTGCCTTCACAAGTGACCACTCCAAACACCTTTGTAATCACCATTAGACTCAGCCAACTCTGGATATATCATTCAACTCTTTTTGAATCCTCTGTACTGTCCTAAGATTGACACCCAATCACTCTGAAATAAGAGTTTCTGGTGTGAATGCTAAGCAATATAATATGCCATTTCCAAATTTCTGGCAAAATGAATTGCATCATGGTGCTTTTTTTTTTTTCACAGATGGTGCCCAACTGACTTTACTCTATACTGTGCAGTTGACAAAATTAAAAACAAACAACATGCACATGTGAAATTAAAAATATAAAATGGCTAAAATTGACCAATCACACTCTGTATGTTTTAACCAGACTGGCAGGATGAATTGATTGGTGATTAGATTGACAGATAGATTTTATAAACTTCAAGGTTATTCAAGTTACATTTCAGTTGAAAGCAATTGACTTGTTTTTTTGCTTTCTGATTTCTTGTTCTGTGTTATTGCCAAATACAACAGAGAAACAAAAAGAAAATCTCTGGTAAACTGGCATGAGATGATATGACGCCTTTTGACTCTGTGATTTGTGCACCTCTGTGTGTGTGTATATATATATATATATATATATATATATATATATATAATTTCAACACTTACACCTATTGTTACAGACACTAATAAAATATAAACAAGAATGTATTCTAGTTTAGGTTTTTAAATGTGCCTGCATTGGGTTTAAACTTTGTCTATGCTTCAAATTTTTTGAATAAAGTAATTTTATTGTGATGTTTGTTATTAGTAAGCTTTGAAACATAATCAGATATGTCACTTAAAGGCAAAAATCAAATATAATGATGACTTGTATTAAAACATTACACTGATCCATCGATTTGCACATACTTGTGTGTGGGTGCCAAGATATAATGGAAGCCATTATTGGTTCAGTTTTTTGATTTAGTAGATGAAAAGAAATTTGGCGGGAAATTTGTCTAAGTGAAAAAAATATTAAAACAAAAGAAACACTTAAGGTTAAAAGGTTTATAATTTATGAATTTCTCCATGTGCATATGTTCTGTGCCTAATTTTTCTTAAGTATATATTTTAAGAAAAAATGTTTTTAGTTGCATGCAGAATTTGTGATACTCTTCAATATTTTTTCTCTATTCATCAAATGTACACTACAAAAAAGATTCTCTGTTCATTATTTATTTTTTATTTGCTTACAATGTTGTTTTTAAGTGTTTTATCCAATATATTCTTCAGCCGTCTCTATAGTTTTGAAGTTACTCAACATTTTCTCTTTTTATTTTCATCTTTTCATGTAGTACAATAATCACAATGTTAAAGTTGATCAGTTCAGATCATATCAGAGATGGAGCATTCGAAAGTATGAAGCTAGACATCACTGAAGTATAAAGAAAAATATGGGAAGCCCTCCACATTTTGTTTAAGGCTAATGTTCTATTTATTTATACTAACAGCCTTTTGCTTATTTTATTTATTTATTAATTATTTTGATTTGTTATTTAGATATTTGATTTATTTATTTGTTTTGTATTTTTTCTCTGATTTTAAATTTTGTTATTTGAATTAAAGTCTATTAGATTTAGATTATGGCATTTTATTTAGTATTTCGAATTATGATGTAGTTGTACATCTAGCAAAGTAGAAATTTGTTTTCGTGCTCGGATTTGGAAATAAGTTTGATCTTTTGTTTAGGAGTTTATCTTGTTCTCGAATGGTGATTGAACAAAAAAATAAAGCATCAACATAAAGTATAACTGGCCATTCCTACAGGATAAAACTGCTAAGTTTCAAAAAGGCTTTTGTTCAACCAGAAGGACACATGCCTACCATTCCTGTGTCAGAGAAATGTGCAGGAGGCATCTTTTTCCCTAGAGAGAAACAGGTATATATATATATATATTCTTTTTACAGACTTATGGGGTTTCATTCACAGTATGGACTTTCTTATTCAGATTTCATGTCTGTTTTCCTTATCTTGTTCTATACTAAACAGTATGCGTCTTTCCTTTTGATATTTTCTGTCATGCTTGGTTTTGTTATCTATCACTGGGAATCATCAAAGGATGTAGACTAAAACTTTGTGTTAAAAACAACAATGATAAAACAGCAAGGAAGAATAAAAAGACTTGATCTCAAAAATTGAGAAAACAATTTTTTGCACTCAGTGAATATATCTTACTGCATCCCAAATTATCTTATTCATTTTATCAAAGTATTGAGCCAGCATGAAACTCATGTGAAATTATTATGATTTAGAATCTTTCATTTTTTTTGTATCTGATTGGTATATTTTAGAATTCATGAACTAATCAGACAAAAGCAAATACAGTTAAATTGTGTGATATTTTTTGTAAGAATATTGTTCATTATTTTGTTATCCCATAAAAAATGATATTTATTTCATAAAAATGATATTTCTAAAAATCTCATTTATCTCATAAAAAATGATATTTCTAAGTAAAATATTTTTATAAAATCTTTTCTTAGTTGAAATGGTGTAAAGTGAGGAAGTGATTATTAATTTATAAATTGGAGTAGATAGACTAAACTATCACCCGGTTCACACCCAACCACATCTACTGAACAGGTGAAGAGGCTCATCCCTTGTTTCCTGTTTAGGATGCGGTTCCCGGTTTTCTCTTTTCCAATCTTTTCACTCTTTTATTTTTTTTTCCAATTGGAGTAGATAGACTAAACTATTGCTCAGTTCACACTCCACCCACATCTACTGAACAGGTGAAGAGGCGCATCCCTTGTTCCCTGTTTAGGATGTGGTTTTCGGCTTTCTCTTTTCCATTCTTTTTACCCTTACGTAGCCCCCTGCGCATCAGTGGCATTATCGCCTTGCTTGGGGTGATATGATTTAAAAAAAAACAAAAAAAATAAGGAAAATATAGTGAGCATTTTTCAAATCTTCAAAATAAATTCTTTTAATGTCTTCCTGTCATGATACCAATGGCTGAGGGGTGTTGTCTGCTGTGGCTGGTGTGGAAGGCTTGAAATATAGTAGGATAGTATATGACTGTTTAATTTCATGCAACCCTTTTACAGGTACTCAAAATATCTAGCCAATCTGTCCTAAACCTACAGGCTCTTTCTTTAATTGTTGCAGAACTGTGAATTGAAGGAAAAGTATGAAACATTTTTGGCATAAGAACACACAAAAAAATTCCAATATAAATTAATGGTAATTGCTTTGCACCATTATGAATAGTTTATTTAGGAAAACTCTACTGTTGAAAATCATCTGATATTCAATTAGATTTTTTTAGACATCAAGGAATTGCAAATATTCTTATATGAAATCATTATAACTTCCTGAAAGTCTGTATAATTTCTTACACATGCTGTTGTATAAATAGCAGTTCTATTTTAAGAAAAAGCCTTCATCATCCACATAATGGTTTTCTGAAAATTATTTGTAAATAATTTTCTGCATTTCTCTGCAATTTGCATATAAAGACTGCTGTTTATTTTTTCCATTAATACCCTCATCAGCTTGTAGTAATGTCTGTTTTCATTCATTTTTCTCTGATCATCCCCACTGATACAGACATTTACTAAGTTTAGCATTATTTAGCACAGGGCTGCATGAACAGATGAAGATTATTCTATGTGTTTTAAAGTAGTAGATATGCATTTTTAGTATGTTTTAGTAGAAAAATTTATCACTTTCAACAATTATATATATATATATATATGTGTGTGTGTGTATATATATATATATATATAAATAATTGTTTATTAACGAAACTGGTTATAAACAACCTATAATTTGAAATGACTTGTTTGAACATTATTTTCTGATCAATACTCATATTTAAGTAGATATTCTGTTTATAATCAGTGTTATATATTTATTTCTACCAGCCTGATTATTTACGATAAATTTTTGTTATGAAAATGTGTGGCAGGATTCGAACCTGCAACCCCTATCCACATAGGGGAAGTTGTGGTAATACATACCGAGCAAAGCGAGGGACCAGATGTTTGCACCCTCACAACCAGAAAGCAAATGACCAAAATTCATCAGTGCGCATCTGGCTCAATGCAGATGTTCCGGTTGAAAACTAAAAATTAATTAAATATTAAATTCCAGTTTGCAAGCTTACCCAAACTTTATTTATCAACCAATGGGAAGCCCAGAATCAAATACAGATGTGAATTCTCAAATGATCTGCTGTGATCCAAAAGATGAAATAAAAAAGCTGATACAGACCCAGACAGACTCGAGAGAGATGAGTGTAATTAGTATCTTCATTGACTGACTTCAAGTGACTTACTATGCTCGCCTTCCTTCCCTCTCCTTTTCTTCTTTGCTGTCTCTAAACTACTTACCGACCAAAAGAGCGGATACATCAAAGACATTCCTAATTTACAACGCTCCACATTCATATGTACAAATTCTCTTTTCAGCATTTTATGGCCATGAACATTTTAACGTCCTTTGGATTCATCTTTAAAGGATTACTTTAATTGCAAAAACCTTAATTGATATGTGTACATATAAAATGTTGTTTCTAAACTCAATTTGCTTTTCTTGGTTTATAACCTTTCTTTATGACTTATAGTGGGCTATCTACAATGAGGCCAAATTCCGTTAATCTGCAACAACATACAACTACTCTCCACTAGAACGGATAACCCACTATAAAGTCACCATGTGATCTGGCACGTCTTAGACCTCTTGACCATGAATGACGATCATTCTAAATGAAGTCAAATTAAGCCTATAACACAATTTTTGAATTTTAATCATAAGTAATCATACCGGTAGAAATAAATATATAATACTGTTTGATTATATACAGAATATCTACTTAAATATGAGTATCGATCAAAAACAAAATAATGTTCAAACAAATCATTTCAAATTGTTGGTTGTTCATAACCAGTTTCATTAATCTTAGTTAATTTTCATCACATGTTGACATTTGTTGACATTATGACACATCTCAGAGCAGAGATGGTTATTATGATGAATTCGAAAATTGTGTTATAGGCTTAATTTGACTTCGTTTAGACTGGTCGTCTTTCATGGTCGAGAGGTGTAAGAAGCGCCAGATCACATAGTGGCTTCTCTTAAGTGGATAGGGGTCACAGGTTCAAATCCTGCCAAATGACACACATTTTCGTAAAAAAAATTTATCGTAAATAATCAGGCTAGTAGAAATAAATATATAATATTGGTTGATTATAAACAGAATTTCTACTTAAATACTAGTATCGATCAAAAAATAATGTTCAAAGAAATCATTTCATAATTGTTTATGTATACAGATATTTGCATATATGCCAACTTGTGTTAAAACATGGATTTGTATGAACATAAATATGCACAGATGTGTATTAGAAAGTGTATTGAAGATTTTACAAATAATGCCACTGCAGTGGATTAATGATGTTAAATGATAGCTTTATTAAAATATATCTTTGAATTGATAATTATTTTAATAGGTAGTTTGTGAAGCAGAAATTCTCAGTTATAAGACTCTTTTGAATTAAAAACAACAGAAAGTTTCAATTTCTGGTTGTAAGAACATGGCTGTCAGAGCAAATACCAAAAATGAATGTCAGGAAGTTAAAAAAAAAAACTAAAACTAATGAGAATTTCATTGAATTTCAATAATATAATAATTAGAAGCAAAATAAAAGAGTAGAATCTAATAACTTTTGCTCCGCATAAAGTACTGACAATAAAACAAAAACAAAAAATAATGAGACTTCAATAGCAGTTAAGATCAAGAAAAGAAGAAAGAAAAATTGCAAGAAGAGAACCAGATTGAAAATATGTTAAATAAGGAACATTCAAGGGACGACATGAGCAGGTGTTTTACCAACCAGGATCCATTAATATTGAATATCAGTAATAGACTTAGGTTTATTATAAAATGACAAACAGCTGGAATCTTGATAAGGCATTAAAAAAGTAACAAAGCTGTAGTGGGCAAGAATTGGTTTGAGCTGAATATTTACTGATAATATAAAAAATATTGACTCAGATTCAAAGAATGACAAGATGAAAAAAAAATCAACCTAGATGACTTGTATGAAGGAATTCAGATGAACTATAGTTAAGATCGTCTTTAACTTTGTGAAAAGTCATTACCCTTCCAAACTTTGTTCAAATAATTAAACACATTTTCTTTGTGTTCTTGATGTTTCAGTTAAGCAATTTTGTCAGGTGTCTAATCAATAAGAAAAGCCCGAAAAAAATTACCTGTTACATCAGATATAGCATAAAAAAAATCATTGTTAATATACCAATCAGATTAGTTGATTGCAACAATGCTGGACACACTCTCCTTGTACCCAGGCAATACCAGTCTATATAGAGAATAGTGATGTCATATTTGCTAAAACAAATTTCACATATCAAAAAAAGGTGCTGTTATTTTCCTGTGACAAAACATAATTTGTTGGTTAATGCAGAAAATAGCAAAATCTGTGAGAAGTAAGAAACAAAACAGCAAACTTACTTAAATATTCCAAATGCCCTTAGTATGATTATACAACTAATTAGTTTCTTTTTTCTCTCCTAGAGATAGAATCAGTTTAGATGCTATCTTAAGTGTGAGTGAAAGATTTGACTTTTTTAATGAATTTTACCTATGATATCATTAGTTAGATGATTTTACCTATGATATCATTAGTTAGATGATTTTACCTATGATATCATTAGTTAGATGATTTTACCTATGATATCATTAGTTAGATGATTTTTCCTATTATATCATTAGTTAGATGATTTTACCTATGATATCATTAGTTAGATGATTTTTCCTATTATATCATTAGTTAGATAAACATCAAACTGGAAAAAATGCAATGAAGATCACTAAAATCTAAAAAGGTAAAACAGTATAGAAAAAGCTAAAAGGTTGTTATGAAGCAAAAGAGATAAGAAGCATAATTTACTTTTTACTGAAAGACTAAAATAAAGAAATTGGATTTAGGTTGACATGATAATAGGGGATTCGATTCAAATACATACGTGTCAATTGATAGGTGACACTTTCATCAGAAGAAAATAACTGGCACCTGGAACAAAACTCTCAAAGGGAATGTAACAATGACACAGATGACAATTTTTCTCCTCATCTACCTAACTGTATACATTTTTGACAAATGACTAGTCTCAAAAATAGACAAAAGAAATCTGTCAACTGAAGCTCATTTAAAACAATGTTGGCAGTTTTCAAAACTGACATCACCTGTTATTTTTTTATATTTTTCCCCTCAGTAAATACACACAACATTTATTACCATTTTTGCAAATGAGCATGTGAATATTCCTTGCAACCTAATTAGTTTGAACTTAATGAAAAAGTTGAAATCATAAAATTAATAATTTGATATGAATAACAGGTAAAATACATCTCTCTGATCAATTGCTAAACTGTTGACACTTTTAGTAAAGGACAGAATATGATATATTGTGGCTTTTGCTCTGATGGACTTAGCTCTCTGGTTCCCCCTATGCATGAATTTGCTTGAGCCACAAGATTAGCAACTAGGTTCCACTCTTTTACTGTGAAACCAAAATAAATCCTGTCTGTGGAATTTACTTGCTTCCCCGACAGCTATAATCTTCAAGAGTGTAAAGTCAATAGTCATCTCCTATCTTGCATCCTCTCTCTCATGGTTCTTTCTCCACTCAATATCTTAACCCTTCTCTTACCCACTTCCTGACATGCCCTGTAACCTGTCACTCTTTCTCATAACTTTCCTCGTATGTAACCCCCTGTGGCAATAGACTATCTTGCTTGGGGCAATATGATTTTAAAAAAAGAAGTTAGATGAAAATCAGCAACATTAATCTTTTGATTAGAAATAGATATTTAGTCATTTGATTAAGATTGAAACAGCTAATTTATAGAGAAATGCCAAACTTGGATAATTCAGATTGAATATTGCTCAATGTGTTGTATTTAACTAAAAGCACTGATAACTAATAACTAAATAATTAACTAGTTCTCACTGTAACTAAGAATTGCAGCTGGCATGACAGCTGAAAAGCAATCGGAAATAGCAGGTATAATACAAATAGCAAGGGATATCAAATTAAGAGCGTAAATGTTTTTATGTCAATGATTATATTGAGTTCTGAATCATGTTTCAGTCAGTTAAGTGCCATACGTGATACACACTTGGGTGATCATGTCTTGAAAGAGACATGACTGACTGGGCAGAAGATTATCTTGCAGTAGGTTGCCATTGCTTTCTGCGGTAGACTGGTTCCCAGCCAAGGCTATAGAACCCAATCTGTCTTATTATTTAACCTATAACCAGAAAGAATAGATGGATTAATACCTTTCCCAAGGGTATTTGCGCGTAAGTGAAGGCAATGAATTCAGCTGGAATTCGAACTCGGCTCTCCAATTTCTCGTTCCAAGCCGATATCCAATGCCCCAAAACGCACATCCTGTTTACTCAACTTAATTTATTACAGTACATGTACAACTGAGGGTAGAACAGATTGGGATGAGAAACTGTTCACTTTGTAAATCAACATTGAATATCCTGGCTTTTACCATTATACACTACTGGCCATAATAGGCCACCCCAGTGTTTTAAAAAAGTGATGTATTTCATACTATTTTTTAGTATTTATTGCCAAGTGAATAATTGTAAATGAAAAAAGAATGTATTTTTGTTAATACTTCACAATAACATGTGCCTCAAATAAATTTATAAATATTTTATTATTACCTATATTGTAGTTTCATCAATGAAAGAATGAATAAAATTAAGGGTGATTTGGACGAGTTCATTTTTGCCTTGTAAAATTTTGCAAAGCAGTAATAACAAAAGAACCATTCAATTTTCATTTAGAATTATCCACTTGATAATAAATACTAAAAATAGTATGAAATACATCATTTCTTTTAAAAAACTGGGGTGGCCTAATAATTATGTCCAGTAGTGTATACATTACTGAAAATTGTTATAAGAGAAAGATTTTATAAATTTCATCTGAAAGTAGCATTGGCAGCTTGGTCAATGATTGCTGAATATTTCTTTATAAGGAAACAGCTTATATTATGATTACCATATTCTTGTTGATGAAAATTGTTATGTCTGGTAACAGAATTATCTGAAATGATACAAAACAACGTAATAGTATAAAAGTAGGTGTATAGACAGGAAAGAGAAGTATTTACAAGAGGTGAGGATTAGTAGAATACAGAACAAGGTAATTAGTATACAGTATCGTCGTAGAGACGTGATAGATTGACTAGTAGAACACTTCCTGTGCAATACTGGAAATATCCGACTGATTCGCTAACTCGACTTCCTTCCTAGAGGTATAATCACTACTATTTTATATAGTGATTTGAATAGCCCATTTCCGTGGAAAGGTGGAGAGTGCCCCAACAAAAATAAAAAATATAGTGCATGTAGTGTTGTGGTTAATAGTACAGAAAGGGAAATCAGAATAAATTCCAATTCAAATCAAATTTGTCACATTTTATTTTGAAAAAATATTTTTTGGAAATATATGAATGCATCACTTCTGCTAGGTATTAGTTAAATAAAATGGCTCTCTTTTCTTGGTTGGTAGAAACAAAGAAGAGAGTACTGGAACGCTATGTTATGTCAGTTCTTCGATATGGCAGTGAATGCTGGACAATATCATCGAAGATGAAGGAAAAACTTGAAGCAACTGAAATGTGGTTCTACAGAAGGATGTTGCGGATATCATGGATTGAGCATGTGAGCAATGTTGGTTGGTTGTTTTGTTTTTATGGTATATCAACCTCAGCGGGTCATTTATTGCCAACTAAATTTTATTTATTTATTGCTGGTAATACCTTTTTCTTTCAACAATTTATTGTTGTTTTTATATAAGTTTTGTGTCTAGTAATACTTTTTCTTTTCAAGTATCAAGATTCATTGGGATTTGTTTTTAAGGGCAGGGTTCCCAAGTCCTACCCTGTAATTTAACCCATAACTGGAGGGAAGGGATGGATTAATACCTTTCCCAAGGGTACCAGTGCTTAAGTGAATGCAGGGTATTCAACTGGAATTCAAACTCGGCTCACCGATTTCTCTTTCCAAGCTGATATCCACTGCACCACAACGCACATCCACCACTAAACGCTTACAGCACCTGGTATTCCCAAGTGGTCACCCATCTTAGTACTGACCAGGCTCAATGTTGCTTAACTTTGGTGATCAAGTGAAAGCCAGTGTATTTAACGTGATATGTCCGTAAGCCTGTGAGTGAGGTCTTGGAAATGATGGAAATGAAAAGGAAATTAATACTGGGCATCAGGAAGAGACAGCTGAAGTTCGTGGGACATGCAATGAGGAAGGAGGGCTTGGAGAACCTGATACTAACAGGCAAGATAGAGGAAAAAACAGACAGGATAAAGCAGTGAATAATATATTTGAAGGACCTAATCAGGTGGATGATGGAATGAGGGTTGCATGGTGTAACAGGAGAAGGCATGCTAAGAGCCAACAGGGATAGGGAGATGTGGAAAGCCATGATTACCAATGTCCTGAAAGGATAGGGCACATAGAAGAACCTGTCTAGGAGAATAATAACTTTGAATCTAACACTAATTAGACTTAGGGCTGGTAAATCTACTCTGTAAAAAGCCTACCTGCTTCAAAAAGCACATCAGTGACACATAGCATAGCAAAGATATAGCTCTATATTTCACAGAAAATTTAATGACACTGAAAATGAGGACTGGAGAAAAAAAACAATGTGAAGTGTTATTTTCATTTAAAATATGAGAGAGTTTATATTTATGGATTTACAGGCATTTATATTTAATAGATTCTTTCAATAAGCCTGATAGATAAGGAATAAGGTTAGATTAACTGGAAAAAATAATTTGTTGGCCCTAAAAAAGATTTGCTTACCTATTTGATCTTTACTTTGTTGTTTGCTCTTGTGGGGAAAAAGTATTTTATCATAAGCCAACAAATGAATTTTTAAAATGCATTATCAATAATAAATCTTTGCTATCATGCTTGTTGATGCTGAAAAATACAGAAACTCAAATATGTCTAACAAAGGTTGGAAAACGATCTTTTAGAAAAAGCACAAACTACATGCCTGTAAAATATTTGTGTCTGTATGTCTTACTTGCATTCCCTTGGCTGTGTGTAAAATAGCAGGACATACTGGGTCCTATAGCCTTGGGTGGTAACTTGTCTAGAAGGAAATACTGAATTCAAACTAGATCCTACTATCTGAAGTGTGTATACATATGGCTGGTGACTGCTTGTGAATCCAAATTCTCATTGAAACTTTTATTTGAATGCGGTTGATGTGTTTGATAGAGTCTGCTCAACTGACCAGGTGAATGCTGCAACAGGTACATGTACTGGATACTTGTATTACAGAATTAAACAGATTAGATTTTAATATTTCCTCAAAATATTGAAAATCTCTTGGAAGATGATTATATTTAATTTCCAGAAATTTTAATATTCAATTTTAAGACCTTTATATCAACACCAAAATGAAAATTATATATTCTTTAAAGAGGAAAACATTCCCATTATTTCAACTAAATTTTAAAATCTTTTTTCTATAAAAAGATTTTAAGAATGTTTAATTTTTTGATAATTCAGAAAAATAGAAAAGAAAATTTAGACCTTCATGCTTGCAAAAAATGGGCTGTCAAAAGGGTGGTTTTTCCTTTGACATCACTATTATTTTAACAACTTTCTCTCTTTGGCAATGTTTATTTTATCATAAAGTGATAATAATAATTGTAATAAAACTTAAACATATGATGAAAGTGAATTTATACATTTTCTTTGTTGTTGAGATTTTCAAACGAAAGTGACAAGCATTATTTATTTATCAGATTGTAAATTTTCATTATTGCTTTATGGAATTGTTGGGAAAACATTAGTTAATTACCAATTGTTTCAAACTTTATTAAATCGTAGATGATTATTTCTTTATAGTTAGTTCACATATTTTAATAATTTAGTAAATTTTTATAAATCTATGAATAAAACATTTTCATATTTATTTCTTTATAAATTGGTAAATGGTAAATATTGCATTAGACTTAATTATATTAGCTTTCAGAATGATGCAAATATAAAATCATTTTTGTAAATAAACAATCTAATAAATAAATAGTGTCTAATATTTTTGTTGCAAATCTCATGAAAAAAAATGTATGAATTCACTTATATCATATTCTGAGATTTTATTACAATTTAAATCATTGCTTTTTAAGACAATAAACATTTTTTAAGACAAACATTTTTTAAGACAATAAACATTTTTTAAGACAAACATTTTTTAAGACAATAAACATTTTTTAAGACAATAAACATTTTTTAAGACAATAAACATTTTTTAAGACAATAAACATTGCTAAAGAGTGAAGGTTGGTTAAAATAATAGTGTTGTCAATCAAAAAGTGTCCTTTGACATTACCTTTTTTTTTAGTCATGAAGGTCCAAGTTTGCTAGAAAATGTAAGTAAAAATAAATTGTTCCACTTGTAACACTTTTGTATGGCATTTGGTTACATAGCATTTTTTAAAAATCTATTTCCACATTGAATATTTAAAAATACTCAAGATGAAAATAGCTATAAAATGACAGTAGCGAAATAGATAATGACAAAGCAACCTGAATATATTTTATCATTTTTATTCATATGAAATTAGAGGTATTGATGCTTTTCTCCCCACCATCTTCTTTCATCAATGGAGTTAGTGAATATGTCACTTTTGGTTGTAAACATATTTTCTCAAGATAAATCATTAATTGTACTTCAGCTTCCTTGGCCTCCAGATATCTGATGATTGATTTATATAAATACATATTTATTTTTAACTATCAACAGACAAAGAACTAAAAAATAAAAGCAATGTCTTAAGAATTTTTCGCTGACATCTCATAAATTCTGTGAGTGAATTAAGGTAATTTATTACTCTGTTGGCATATAAGACACCCTTTATTCTCTCCCCTGTGGCCAAAAAATATCTGAGAGATGAGTTATCTTGTAAGCTAATGTTTACCCAGACACAGTAGATTACTAGTACTTCTATCTAATCTAACTTCATAATATTGTAGTTTTAAATGTAAATGAACAGGGAGTGTTCTTTTATACCATAAGACAAAGAAAACACTTCTTATCTGAGAAAGTTTACAGAGTTTACTCTCTGCCTTTTCATTTATGATAGATTTATTTTTGTGTATTGTAATTATACTGAAAATTTCACATAAGAGTATTTATAAAACTTAATAATTTAAATATTTTTGAAAAAAATTATTGTTTATACATACATTGCAATTAAAAACATCTCCTAGCCTCTAGGGAGCTTGATTATGTTTATTTTGAAGTAGGGAGATTGAGAAATATTTATTAAATTGGCTTTAGGTCAAACATAATCAAACTTACTACAAATTAAGATATCATCAGAAGGTTGGAAAGAATTAAAATTGTTTCTTTGTTCAAGTGGAAATTTATTAACAGAACAGAATAACATCAGTTTGTAGGAAGTGAAACTATTAATTATGCAAATGTTAAATGTAAAGTGTTAAATGAATCGAGAGTTCATTGTAGTTGTAAGGTCTTCATATCTTTCTTTTAGCAGCTGGCGAGTAATTGAAGAGAAAGAAAAAGCAATAAAGAAAAATTGTAGTTATTGACGTTAATATTTAGGAGTCAGTTGAAGTGTCTTGTTGTTGTTGTTGTTGTTTAGTTCTTCTTTTTGTTGATGGTGAATAAGGCAAGGCAAAGAAGAGATAAAGGGAAATAGGAAGAAGAGGGAAACCAAATGTACCTGTCAGGTTCAGCATCTTGACATTTCTTCCTTACATTGTGGTGGTGTCCTATCTGATCTCTGCTTCTATCTGATGACTGATTCAACTTTCTTTCTCTTTTTATATCAAAGAACCATTTCACATTGGCTTGTTACTTTCTCTCAGTTTTGTAAATCGCTTTCCTTTCATTGGCTAAAAAATAATTCACACTGGATTGTGAAATTTGGCTTTGTCTTTTTTCTTCATTATGGAGTCAATCATTTTTCCTTTTATTTGAAAGGAATTTTGCATTGGATTGCACAATTTGTAAACAGTGCAGAGAAGAGTTATTTTTGTTTCTTATTCACCACATATTAAATTAGCCTTGTGCCAAACATAACCGAACTCCCTACAAGTTGAGAGATCAGAAGGTTAGAAAGAATAAAAGTGTTTTGTTTTTATGTTTAAGTGGAAACTTATTTACAGAACAGAATAACATCAGTTTGTAGGAAGTGAAACTATTAATTATGCAAATGTTCTAAGAGAAATAGTAGTAAAGTGTTAAATGAATCGAGAGTTCATTGTAGTTGTAAGGTCTTCATATCTTTCTTTTAGCAGCTGGCGAGTAATTGAAGAGAAAGAAAAAGCAATAAAGAAAAATTGTAGTTATTGACGTTAATATTTAGGAGTCAGTTGAAGTGTCTTGTTGTTGTTGTTTGCTTATTCACCATCAACAAAAAAATGAAGAAAAGACAAAGATGAGATAATGGAAAATAGGAAGGAAAGGAAGAACAGATCTATGTTGACAAGACATGTTCTGTTCAGTGACTTGAAATTTCTTTCTTACATTGTGGCAGTTTCCTTTCTGATCTCTGCTTCCATCTGACTGATTTAACTTTATTTATTTATATCAAAGAACCTTTTCACAATGGCTCATGAATTTCTCTCAGTTTTGTAAATTGTTTCTTTTACGTTAGTCAGAAAATAATTCACACTGGATCATGAAATTTGGCTTTGTCTTTTTTCTTCAGTACAGAGTTAATCCTTTTTCCTATTGGTCAAAAATAGATTTCACACTGGATCATGAAATTTGGCTTTGTCTTTTTTCTTCAGTACAGAGTTAATCCTTTTTCCTATTGGTCAAAATTAGATTTCACATTCGGTCATGAAATTTGGCTTTGTCTTTTTTCTTCAGTACAGAGTTAATCCTTTTTCCTATTGGTCAAAAATAGATTTCACACTGGATCATGAAATTTGGCTTTGTCTTTTTTCTTCAGTACAGAGTTAATCCTTTTTCCTATTGGTCAAAATTAGATTTCACACTGGATTATGAAATTTGGCTTTGTCTTTTTTCTTCAGTACAGAGTTAATCCATTTTCCTATTAGTCAAAATTAGATTTCACACTGGATCATGAATTTGCAAACAGTAAAGAGAAGAAAGTTACTTTTAATTTCGTGTTCACCACAGGTCTTTCTAAAATTACACTCAAATTACCTACATCATATCATATTTTCAATGTGGAATATGTTGTAAATATTTTCAAATAAATACAAAAAGGAAATCTAAAATGTGAAGGAAAAGATGACAAATTCAAATGTTGAGACTATATTTTAGTGTCACTAACATTCAGAAAGAAAACTACAAGAGCTCCGACAGAAGGTAGATAAAGAAAAAAGAAAGAAAGGACTAAATATAAACGACAAGAAAACTAAAAGCATGGTCATCAGTAAAAGGAGGAGCCCAAAATGTCAACTACAGGTCGGGGATATTAAAACCAATAAGGTAGAGAAATTTAAATACCTGGGAAGTGTTTTAACAGAGGATAAAAGTGTAATACTGAGATTCAAGACCTACTGGTATGGGCAAGGATGCATTGCAAAAGTTGAGTAGTGAATTGAGAGACAAGAAAATTTTGTCGGAAACCAAAAATGAGTACTGTGATGTCTGTTCTTCAATATGGCTAGACAATCTCAGCAAAGATGTAGGAAAGACGTGAAGCAATTATGGTTCTAAAGAAGAATGCTGACAATATCATGGATTGGACATGTGAGCAATGATGAAGTTTTTAAGAGGATGCAAACAAAAAGGAAATTGATACTTGACATCAGGAAAAGAAGTTTCTGAGACAGGAGGGAGGGTTTTAGAGAATCTGATACTCACAGGATAGATAGAAGGATAGTGAGATGTGGAAGGCTATGATCACCCATATTCTGAAAGAACACAGCACATGGAAGAATAATATTACAATTCTTTTATGTGTGTGTGTGTGTGTGAGAGAGAGAGGGTATAGTAATTATTTTTACAGCATTTATTAGACTTTCATATTCTGTTATGCAAGTCAATGTTTTTGCTGATAGAAAATAAGAAAAACAGCACCAGCCTACAATAAAAACTCTAAATAATGAAATCTTTGCATAGAGGAAAAAATATCTCAAATCACTTTTCCAGAACAAGATAAATTCCAGAAATTATATTTCAATTTCAAATGTAAACCTGAAAATAAATTCCTACTACCCAACCTACATCCATGTGATTACCTAAAAAGCAAATCAAATCCCATAACTTAAACTTTATTTCACATGCCAAAACTTAGAACAAAAAATATATAAAAAACAAATAAAACATGAAATAGATAAATAATAAATATACAAATGACTTAAGTATTAACACTAAAATTCTAATGCTAAAAGAACTCGAAAGGGCCAATTTGATCCTTCCTTGAATCCATAAGTTTTATATACATATATATATAAATCAAGTTCACTCTATACAAGGCAGTAAAGCCACTAAGACACAAGCAGTTACTGGGTGTAAAAGAATTAGAAGCATTACTAATGTGCAAAAATTAAAAGGTTAAGCAAGAGGACAGGAGATAGAAATTGACATTGGATTTGAATTTTTGAAGATTAAATTTGGTTAAAAAGCATGGAGCTAGAAGAGAATTTCATAAGTAAGAAGTGTGATAAAGTGCTAGCATAGAAGTTATGGTTATATCAAGCCAACTCAACTTTATATAAAGGGGACAGTACTTCTCTTAAATTCCAAAAGTCTAGATATTATAATGAAGAGATATTCCAAGAAATTGCCATGAAAATATTTATGGAAAAGTTGCAAGGATGCAACCTTATGGCAGTGGGAAAGGGAATGAAGTAAACATGCCAGATCAGGATCAATAATATTGGTGATTCTTCTTCGAATTTTATCCAGGAGCTTGAGTGAGAGGAAAAATCTTAAAAAAGTAGCAACATTTGCGTCATGTAAGGAGAAAATAAAGTCTTCCCTTGCAAAAGAATTTGTATTCTTTGTGTTATCTGTTGAAAAGAAAAACCAGAATTCAGATCAGAGCAAATTTAGTAGGTTTTGAAATATGGTTACTGTTTTTGCTTCCCTACCAATAAAAGAATGCCACTTTGGATCCCAGCATTGCTAGGCTATTTTGGGGTGAAGAAGATAATTGTGTATTGTGATGTAAATTTTTACACTTTTGACATTGAACTTGTCAGACTGATTTTTGATCATTGAAATTATGACATTGGACTTAAGAACTTTTGATTTGATCTCCTCAACTCCTATTTACCTCAATTTGGTTTGAGGGTCACATGGCATAAAACTGGTAGGAATTCATATTGCATGTGACTATGTCCACACTGTCTATATCTATAAATGCTATTTCTCTGATAATGAGCACACTTCCTTATAAACAAAGCAAATTTTAAACAATATATATAATTGTAAATTTATTGATTTTTGTTTAATTTAACACAGTTCATATGAAAGATATTATTTCAAAAGAAAAACAAAATATTGTACAATGATTGAGGGATAGGAACATAGCATTGAAAGTTTTGAAAAATTTGAACAGGGATAAAAAACGCTGTAAAAAGCAACTGAAATATTGACAAGACAAAAACAAGAAAACTTATTTGAATATCACCAATCCGAGAAAATAGGTAATGAGGAAAGAAAAAGAATTGCATCTGAAGAAATAGTGTTTAAAATATGAACAAAGAGAAAAGATATAGGATATTAAAAACAGCTGAAAACCTGAAAGCAAGCAGTGTACTCTTTTGTATCGAATACATATACCGCCTGGAATTGTCATGCTGGTGGGAATTTTTCAACTCCTGAAATAAGTGTGCTGGTTCAAATAAATATCTGCCATATAGGTTTCATGTAACTTTAATAAACTGGAACAAAATAATTGTGCTGTGAACAAAAATCTTGGAAAATAATAAGCAGACTATACAAAATAAACTTCTTGCTTAGGAAGGAAGAAACTGAAAGAAATAATTGTGCTGGCACTTGTATTTAGTATTTAGTATTTAGTATTTAGTATTTTGTATTTAGTACATAAAAGTACTACCTTTCCAAATGTAGATGACAATTCTACTCCCGCAGCTTCTTCTCTCGCACTTCCTGTCTGTGGAACTCGCTTCCATATTCTTGCTTTCCTGATGGCTACAACCTCCAGGAATTTAAATGCAATGTCAATACTCATCTATTAACCACTTTACTCGAGTTCTTCCAACACCCCCGTATATCCTTTCCTTTCTCTCTACCTTTGCAACTGTCATTACACCTGTATTCCCATCCTTCTCTTGCTCCTTTCTAACTGGTTTGTTTTTCTCTTCACTTTCTTCTAATTAATCTTTTTTTACTCTTATGTAGCCCCCTGCACTTCAGTGGCGTTACCGCCTTGCTCGGGGTGATACGATTAAAAAAAAAGGAAAAAAGAGAAATGTGTATTTCATGCATAAAAAACTTATTTCCACAACAAAAACTTCTAGTGATGAATGTGGAGCTTTACTGTAGAGAGAATTAAATATCTGGGCTGGATGCTGGGTCATTCGTGGAAAATTAGCCAACACAGAAGATAATAGTGGGAAATAGAGAAATATTTTGCACTTGTACTGTAGGTAGTAAAATTATATACCTGTAAGTGTTGATGACTGTCATAAGATAAATGCAGAGAATTATTGTAAGTTTTAGATCAAGACATTTTGTTACCTTACATTCTGCCAAACTGGCTATTGTTATTCTGCCCAAAAAGAGTTTCAAAGAAACCAAATTAATGAAATAGCACCCTATTTATCTGACGTAATCCAACTGAGATAGCTCTGAATATGTATGCATCTTTGTTTTCATAATGGTCAAAATTTAAAACTTCTAAGTATTACCTTAAATTTGTATTTTTAGAAATACATCAGCATAGGAGGCAATGTATATATATATATATATATATATATATATATATATATATATTAAAAACAGAAATAGGGGTTGTCCCAATGAGAGAAATTGATATAGATGAAAAAGTACAAGAAGCCATGAATGTTTTGTTTAAAAGAAGATTTGTTGTTGCTTTTATGATTAATGTTACTTGCTTTTTGTATGATATATTAGGTGTTCATAATGATATTTGTGTCACTACATGTGTTTTGAGTCGAAAGCTGACTCTTTTCAGGCGAATAAACTTGTGACTTCACATCTTGAGATCCATTTGTTTTTCTCTTGGCCAAGGTATCGTGTATAAATAGATAAGTCAAGTGGTGAGTAGGTCAGAAAGTTCATGTGTGCCTGCGTGTTGGGTTTTTTTCACAATCACACATTAAGTTTCTCCCATCACCTTCATTGGCTATAATAATTTTTTTTACTAACTTGCAAAATTTGATTTTGTCTTTATACTTCAAAATTGTTTTCAGAAATTTTGATTTAATTCTACTCTTACAGGTCATCTAGCTATTTTTGTTGTTTTTGGGATACTATTTGAATTTAGTGTATATGTGTTTTTTCTTTTTACATTTTAACTTCATGTGTCTGTGTGTGTGTGTCAGGTTTTTCATTTTGTTTTGTTGAAGGATGGCTTGTATTTTTTTATCAATATTTCTTCCTATTTCATGAGTGTGTCATAATCTGCATTTTGGTAGATAGGCATTACTCTAAATTTACCTCCACTGTATTCATGTAAATGTTGAAAGATGTACAATTTCCTGTTATTGGCTAGTTTAATGTTACTTCTGTGTAAAGCTACTTTTTTATTCAGTTGCCACGACATATATTTTTGCACATTCATCACAATTTAGAGCATAAATTACATTTCTAGAGTTGCAGCTCAGATCTGTTTTTATTTCGAATGTAGATGTGTTTTCTTTCTATTATTATATTGCATACCCAACATCTTTTTTTTTGCATTTTGTGACCTCCTGTGTTGTGTGTTGCTTGAATTTTGATGAGGTTAGGATGCTTCTTAAATTTTGGGGTTGGTGTTTGCTTTTAATTATTTTTGTTGTCTTTAAGATTTATTTTATTTTATCATTTTTGTTGAGTAATTCTATGTGTTTTTAAATCTTTGTAAATAATTCTGGGTTGCTTTTATTGTGTGTAGAAATGTATGCTAGAATGTTTTCTTCTTTTTCTTTTTTTTTTTATTCCTGAGAGATTCTAATGGTATTTCTTCTGCCAGTTGGAAACCCTTGTTTATTAGTGGAGTGGGGTATTCTCTTATTTGTAGTGTTTTTCATAGTTTCTCTAGGCGTATTTCATGAAGGTTTCATTAGCTACTATTGTGCAAATTTGTCATGCTAGGGAGTAGGGGTTGGATTTTTGACAACTTTTAGGGTGGTGACTCTTGAAATGGAGATATTGTTGGGTGTCTGTGGGTTTATAGTAAATTTCTGTGACAATGTAATTGTTTTTGTTTTATGAGTATGTCTAGGAATGACAATTTATTATAGCTATATTCTAGTGTTAACTTAATTTTGGGGTTCAAGTTTTAGAGTAGATTGTGTAGTTTATGTCTCTCTATGTTGATCTCTAAATGATAAAACAATCATCTAGAAATGTCTTTCATGATTTAGTGAATTCTGTTTTTATGCTTTCCCCATATTTATGTCCTATTTGGTTGTATAGACTTTCTTCTAGATATGCTAGTGTGAGTGTTGCATATGTCAGTGCCATTTTTGTCCCCATCGTGGTACCTGTTTGAATATAATTTTGGCTGTTAAATTGGAATGAATTGTTGTCTAAAATTAGTTCTATACTCTGTATAATAAATTCTTTTGTGAAGCATGTCGGAAGTATTTCTGGGTGTTTCTTAATTTAAAATGTAATGGCCTGTTTACCTAGTTCATGCGGTATGTTGCTGTACAAGCAGTTCACATCAAATTTTACTATGAGTGTACCTGGGTCTACTTGTGGTATGTATGATCAGGAAATGTATGCTGTCTCTGACTTATCTATTTATACATGATACCTTGGTCATCAGAAAAACAAATGAATCTCGATATGTGAAGTCACAAGTTTATTTGCCTGAAGAGAGTCAATTTTAGACTTGAAACACATGTAGCAACACAAATACCATTATGGATACTTAATATATCATACAAAAAAGCAGATAATATTAATAATAATAGTAACAATAAATCTACACTTTAAACAAAATGTTCACGGCTTCTTGCACTTTTCCTTCTCTCTCTCTTTATATATATATATATATATATATATATATAGATATTTGAAAAGACACAAAATCATTTTCAATTTTTTTTCTCTAAGAATCCTTTTGTACCAACACTTCATCAGAAGAGATTGTTGGTAAAATTTGATGTCACAAGAAAACAACTTTTCCATAGAAACATAGTAAATGAAAATGGCAAACATTAGAACATGATTAAAACAATTTATTAGAAAAGCAGTTCACCAATAAAAGTATAATAAATATTCCAACAGAGTATGAAAAGAAGAAATTTTGCTCACCACCCTCCAAATAAATAAAGAGAGTGAATTAAAATCTCTTTTTGCTTGAACAGGCCTGTTTAGTGTAACTTGATATATACCACTTCAAGTACATGGTAGGTTATGTGTGAAGCAGGCTCTGTGCAAAACAGTGCAAACCTATCTACATATTCCTTAGAACAGTCCAGATTATCAAGCAAGTGTTGGCCTATGACTAGAGTTGTTCTTCTGATATAGTATTTTTTTTATTTTTTTTTTTAATCATTTCACCCCGAGAAGGCGGAAACGCTACTGATGTGCAGGGGGTTACATAAATGTAAAAAGATTAATTAGAAAAGAGTGAGGAGTACAAACTAGTTAGAAAGGAACAATAGAAAGCAGGTGTGATGACAGATACATAGGTGGAGAGAAAGGGAAGGTTATACAGGGGTGGGGAGAGAGCTAGAGTCCAGTGGTTAGTAGATGAGTATTGACTTTGCATTTAAATTTCTGGAGGTTGTAGCCGCCAGGAAAGCAAGAATATGGGAGCGAGTTCCACAGGCGGGAAGTGCGAGAGAAGAAGCTGCAGGAGTAGAATTGTCGTCTGCATTTGGCTAACCTGACTGTGAATGGGTGGGACCCAGTTGCCAATCTGGTTGCACGAGTAAACACCTGTTGAGGAGGCATCAGTGACTTAAGCTCGTCCGAGCAGAAGCCATGAAAGTATTTATAGAACAGACAAAGGGAGGCCACATTTCGACGATGGGGAAGTGGCTGCAGTCGAGTTGCCAGATCAGTACCTATCATATTACAGACTCTCCTTTGGAGCTTGTCAAGAACACTGAGGAGAACGGTAGGGGCACCTGACCATAAATGGCAGCAGTACTCCATGCATGGACAGATGGTTGACTTGTATATATGCAGGATGTATTCAGGTGGAAAAAACATCCTGGATCGACATAGTGACCCAACCTTCTTAGCAGTAGACTTTGCTATGGATTCAATATAGTGGTTCCATTTGAGGTCTGAGGACAGGGTAAGTCCGAGGAGGCATAGTGTATTACTCTCAGGGAGAATCACTTGGTCCATGCTTATGGGAGGCAGGAGAGGTTGCCTGTAATGGTTGACAGACAACAGCTTGGTCTTAGATGAATTGAAGTTGACAAGCCACTTCTTGCCCCAGTTCACCACAGAGTGTAGATCCCACTCAAGGTCAGCAGCGAGATTATGTCTGTCTGCCACGACAGGTTTCTTACTGGAGCGGGAGTATATTGTAGTGTCATCTGCGTAGATGCCTATGTATTAGCATGAAAGTATTCCTTAAATGTGCCTTTTCAAATCAATATTTATGCTCTGTGGTACCAAGTCTTTGTTCAAATATATATATATATATATATATATATATATATATGCAGGTAGCATAGCAGTTACCAGCATGGAAGGTCTACCTAATCTGTTGCACTAAAGCCCTTGGCAAAAGCATAAATTAATCTCTTTTCCCTATTTAAGCTATGGGTTTGAATAGTTGGGAGGACTGAACTCTCTATATCTTTGGTTATCATTCAGTCTAAGATTAGAACTACTTTAAATTCAAGACCATTAATACTCCAATGATGGAGAGAATATAGAAAAAATCTTTCCCATGACAAGAGAGAGCAACCAATAATACACAAAGATGAGGACAGACTGGAAATATTAAAGTCTGAAGTGGAATCTGCAATCGCCAGACAATAGAAACAAAGCAACTAGACCAGACGGCATAGTCATAGAGCTGCTGATAGCCCTGGAAAAATTTGGTATAGAAAAAATTACTGAAATAATAAATAAACTTTATAATAGTGGTGTAATACCAGATGACCTCAGCATGTCTATCTTCATAGCACTACCTAAGAAGCCAGGAGCAAACAAGTGTGAACCCCACAGAACTGTCAGTTTAATAAGCCATATAACAAAACTGATCATCTAAATCCTGATAAATAGAGAGAGAAGCAGAATCAGACCAGAGATAGGACAAGAACAGTGCAGTTTTGTCAGACACTGGAACAAGGAATGCCATATTTATGGTTAGGATGCTCTCTGAAAGGGCAATACAAATGAAGGACTTATGCCTGTGCTTTATTGATTATGCAAAAGCGTTTGACAAAATACGCCACAAAGAATTGATGGAGATGCTCGACAGCCTTGACATATTTGAGAAAGACTTAAGAGTAATCAAGAATCTTTAGTGGCAGCAAAACGCTTGGATATGGACAGGTAATGAATTCAACAGATATACAAAGATAAAAAGGGGCATAAGACAAGGATGTGTCTTTCACCAGATCTGTTGAACTTGTACAGCCAGAATATTTTGAGGACCCTAGAAGTTATGCCTGGATTTGTCATCAAAGGCAACAATTTAAACAACCTAAGATACAGATGATACAATGCTGATAGCAGACACAGAAAGGAAACTACAAGACATCCTACGGTAGCTGAAGAGAGTGATAAGAAAGGACTGCAAATAGACTGCAAGAAAACTGAATGCATGGTCATCAGTAAAAAGGACAAATACAGGTTGGAGATACTAGAATCAAGCAGGTACAAAAATTTAAATATCTGGGAAGTGTTATAACAGAAGACAGAAAGTGCGACACAGAGATCTGAATGTGAATTGGCATGGTGAATGAAGCATTCCAGAAGTTGAGTAAGGTATTAAGAAACAGGACAATTTCACTAGAAACAAAGAAGAGAGTACTGGATTGCTATGTGTTGTCAGTTCTTCAATATAGCAGTGAATGCTGGACAATGTCATCAAAGATAAAGGAAAAACTTGAAGCAACTGAAATGTGGTTCTACAGAAGGATGCTGCAAATATCATGGATCAAGCATGTGAACAATGGTGAGGTCTTAGAAATGATGGAAGCAAAAAGGAAATCAGGAATGAGCATCAGGAAAAGGCAGTTAAAGTTCCTGGGACATGCAATGAGGAAAGAGGGCTTGGAGAAACTGATACTAACAGGTCAGATAGAGAGAAAACGAAACAGAGGAAAGCAATGAATAACATATTTGAAGGACCTAATCAGATGGAACGAGAGTTGCATGGTGTAACAGGAGAAAGCGTGCTTAGAGCCACCAGATGTAGAAAGCCATGATCGCCTACGTCCTGAAGGGACAGGGCACTTAGAAGAAGAAATGTAGATATTGTAAACCAAATATTTTTCCCAAGCATACATGACATTAATAAAAAGAAACTGTAGAGAGCCATGATAGCCTACATATTGATGTGACATGACACTACAAAATGTGTGCAATATATATAGTGTGTGTGTGTTCTTTTATATCTAAACTTATTTGGAAATGGAACTTTGTCTCTGTGTGTGTGTGTGTGTGTATCTGTTACCTATAGACTCCAAAACGGCTGAACTGATTTTCTTGAAAATTTACACAGTTGTACTATAAGTATTTGTGAGTGTTCTTAGCTAGGTTTTGTGTCGAGGTACACCCGATAATTATCGAAAATCGATAATAAAAAATTTGGGTTGTAGAAGGAGTGGTCTGATTTTAATGAAATTTGATACACTCAGAGACAATGACATAAGAAACAATATTCAGAAGTTTCAAGGTTGCAGTTCTTACAATAGTGCAGAAAATCGATAATATATATGTAAAAAGGCAAGATGTTTGTGTGTGTGTGTCTGTTTATCTGTCTGTATGTCCTTTATATAAATCCACAATTTTTATCTGATTCTCACCAAACTTCACACAAATATTCTTTAGGCTGAGTCTGAGCTCCAGAACCATGGATTAGTTTTAAAGCTTACATTACACCCGAGCAACGCCTGGCCATACTGCTAGTTGGTTTATTAGTCAATCATGCATGCTGTATCCAACTGAAAGACAAGTGAAACATCTGCTACAAAACAAATGTTTCATCAGCTTTTGTTTTGCTTTAAGTGTATTTTATATTTTATAACTAAAATTAGCAGTTATCAGGAAAAAAAAACTTATTCTGTATTACCTTTTTAATTAGCACCAAAGATGATATAAAATTGAGAGAAGTTAACTGATATGTGCAACTCTCAAGGGTAAGTTAAAGAATGGTATTTGTAAAGTTTTCAGAGATCATGTTTTGAATAAGCTTTTAAACTGAAAATATTTCTTATATCCTTTTTTTTGTTTGTTATAATCGTTTCACCCCAAGCATTGCAGTATTGCTATTGGTGTGCAGGGGGTTCATAAGAGAAGAGTGAAAAGAGAGAGAAACAGGTCACAGTGGATGTCAGAAATAGGATGGGAACACTGGTGTGAAGAGAGCTATGTGAAAGTAGTGTGAAAAGGGAGAAGATACGAGAGGGTGTCAGAGAAAGGAAGTAAAGTAAAGTTTTGGCTTTCATATTTCGGAATGCACAAGGTATTTTGTTCATCGATTATCTTGTGAAAGGAAGCATCATCAAGAGTAAATACTATATAGCATTACTGTAAGAAGAAATCACCAAAGACAACCATACATGAAGAAGAAAAAAAAACTATCTTTCAACAAGGCAACACTGTGTCACAAGTTGATTGGAACAATGGCAAAACAACATGAATCGAACTTCAAATTCCTTCCACATCTACCTTATTCTCCAGATCTGGCCCCCAGCAACTACTGGCAGTTTGCAGACCTCAAAAGAAGTTTCAAGGTTGCAGTTCTTACAACAGTGCAGGAAATCGATAATATATATAAAAGGCAAGATGTTTGTGTGTGTATCTGTTTATCTGCCTGTATGTCTGTATTTTTTTAAGCCCTTTTATTTTAGATTTTGCTTTGGGTTTGGCTTTAAGTAAGTATAATTGTAGTTCTTAGTCTCAGCTATGATACCATTTACTCAGAGGAGTTATTTAGCCTTCAAAATTCAGTTTATGATGAAAAAAACTTATTTGATATTGATACCTGGAAATCAAAATTTGATTTACATTCATTCATTTTTCTTCAGTCTATGGTTTTGCTTTAACTAGAAACAACTATTGCTTTTTAGTCTTTCGTGCCAATGACCAAAGAGTCTGAGCTCCAGGACCATGGATTAGTTTTGAAGCTTTCATTACTTCCGAGCAACGCCAAGCTATACTGCTAGTATATATATATATATATATATATATATAGTCATCCGGAGACAGATCTGTTTCACTGTATCACAGCTCATCAGTATGGTTAGACTCCGACTGCTTTTAACCCAGGATTGAAACCTGACCAAATTGACATCAGTTGGCGATTCTACCTCTGGGCTATGGGCATTCTGTAGAAGAAGACAGACTTTTTAGCATGTATATTGTCATTATACCCGCCCAATAGCCAGTGTGCTCTAATCCATTACTGAATGAGCGATGTGTACATGCCAGAGTAGCTACTGTTTTTCAAAGTCTACCATTCTTCCAGAGTGCTCAATCAGGGTGTGAGAGTGTAATAGAGGTTTCATGCAAAAAAATTTGTCACTTTAACTGAGCAGTTTCTTGTTGATGTCAAAGTTTAATGATCTCCCTGATACCATAAGATCCCAAGTAGGTATGTACGCCGATGACACCACAGTTTATTCTCGCCTCAACCAAAAATCTGGTGTGGGCGACAAAGCTAACCTTGCCGCCGAACTTGGAAAGGACCTCCAATTCGTTGTGGACTGAGGTAAGAAATGGCTCGTAAATTTTAATGCTTTTAAAATGAAGCTACTATCAATTAATCATCATAGACAATCGCACATACCTCCTATTAGCATGGACCAGGCTTGCCTCCCAGAGAGTAAAACACTATGCCTCCTTGGTCTCACACTTTCAGCAGACCTCAAGTGGAATGACTATATCGAATCCATTGCTAAATCCGCTGCTATGAAAGTCAGTTCTCTGTGCAGGGCCCGGAGGTTTTTTCCGTCTGAATCTATCCTGCACATTTATAAATCTACCATCCACCCGTGCATTGAATACTGTTGCCATATCTGGTCGGGTGCCCCTGCTATTCTCCTCAGGCTTCTAGACAAGGTACAGCGGAGGGTCTGTAATATGATCAATACCAACTTAGCAGACCACCTGCAGTCTCTCTCTCACTGGTGCGACATGGCTTCCCTGTGTCTCTTCTATAAATACTTTCACAGCTTCTGCTCTGATGAACTTAGATCACTGGTGCCCCCTAGGTTCGAATTTGCATGAGATATTAGATTAGCAACTAGATCCCACCCTTTTACAGTGAAACCGATAAAATGCGACCACAACTTCTTCTCCAACAGTTTCTTTTCTCGCACTTCCTGACTGTGGAATTCTCTTCCACATGACTGCTTCCCCGACGGCTTCAATCTCCAGGAGTTTAAATGTAAGGTCAATTGACACCTCCTAACAAACTAACTTCCATTCTTTCAAACACTCTTCCCACCCACCCAACTATCTATCACCCCACTTCTGACATTCCCTATATCTAACCACTCTTCCTATTTACCTACCCCTATGTAGCCCCAAGCGCAATAGTGGCAGTGGAATGCCTTGCTTGGGATGAAATGATTAAAAAAAAAAAAAAGAACACAATATGGTGTTTTCATTCATCAGGGCTGGGCTTTTTTGATCTGCTGTCATTCTTGACTTTTTCTTATTCATAAAGAGCTTGGTGTAATTTAATATTTTGTTGTTGGAGTGGTTTTATTAGTGATTGATTTGTTTCTTTTAATTGTGCAAGTATTTGATTTTTTTATCGTTTTTTAATGTACACTTGAATATATCTATATATATATACACACACACATGTGTTGAAGTAAACATTAAAAAACAAAAACTAAAAGACAGACAGAAAAAGAAAAATTTCTGCAGAAAACATAGTAAGACGAAAGGAAAATTCAGTAAAAGTAATCAGTTTAAAATTAACAATGACATTCACCAAAGCAGACAAAAATACTGGACAAGTGTAACTTTGGATGATGCTATACAGAGGTGGGATAGGTAGAACTAAGTTTCTTTGGCTGAGTCTGATTATTCTCTCCCAATATAATTGTATATTTAGGCAGCAATCCCTTTTTTATACAAGTTTTATTAAAAACTATTGACATGGTACTGCTGTTAATATTTTTTATTTACTTTCTGTATTGGCTGTCGGGTCATGCAATTTAGTAATTAAATATTTGGCCAGCAATCCCTCTTTTATACATTGGCATTCATTTTTAATGAGATATTTCAGCCCATTTCAGAAGCTTACTTAATGCTAACTAAAAGAAACCTGCAAAATAAAGATAGCATTCTAACAGAGAAGTGCAAAGGTCAGCAACATACAAAAATCTCAGCATTAGAAATGACTAGCTTTATCTTGGGACAGCAAGTAGAAGCCTTCCTAATGCAATATAAAACAAGTTTAGGTAGAAAGCTTGAAACAAAATGATTCCTCCCCACCCACTATGAGACGAACAAAATAGAATGAAATAAAAAATTAACATGGTAGTGTGACATCATCTTCTTCAGTACCCAAAATGTTTTTTTAAAAAAAATGAAGGAGATTGGAAAGTTGTCACAAATAAGAAGAAAATATATCATCACTTCCACCCCTGCTAGTATCTAATTTTGATGAATCAGAAAATTTTATGCAGCAATACCAACACTAAGTACAAACTACTAAAAATAGAAAAAAAAAATATCACTAATCAAGAAAAAGAACTTGCTTTCACCAAGGACAATCCAGAGGAGGAAAATGTCTCTCACAGATATTCATCTTTTCATTATACTAAAAACACATCACCCAACATGGTGTAGAGAGTATTTGGACAGATATGAGGGGCTCAGGCACAGTGCTGTGTTCTAGCTAGAGTGATAGTTTGAGTTGAGAGATTTGACTTAGGTCTCTTAGTTTGTCTAAGTTTCTATACTATCATTTGTTTGGAACTGATTGTGAATGTGTAATGAGGTTCATGTTGCATTCTTGGAATGCGAGTTTTGTTGTTCTTCAAAATTTTTCTTAAATCTAATTTCGCCATTAGACATTTGAGCTAGTACATCTGCAACACTTGTATGTTGTTATAATGAGGCCTCACACTAGTGAGTGGGGGCCAGTGTGCAAGTGAAACTGATGAGAGGAAGGTCCTGAAACGGTGCACATACTGTTGTGACAATCCCAATTTAAATATAAATTCAAGAGGAACAATTAAAAGAAATTCAATGATGTCATATGCCGTAGAGAAGCTTGGTGGAAATGTCATTGGCATGAGGAGCATTACACATTCAGCTCGCTTCAGGTGAGTTTCAATTACTTTTCAGTAATTTCCTTATAGGTTTCTTAGTTTGTCTAAGTTTCTATACTATCATTTTTTTGGAACATAGGCTTAAAAGTCATATCACATTGAATACACCGGTTCTCGGTCAATCACTAAAGTTAAGTAACGTTGAGCTTGGTCAGTACTTAGATGGGTGACCGCCTGGGAATACCAGGTGCTGTAAGCGTTTATTGATGGATGTGCATTGTAGTGCAGTGGATGTCTGCTCAGAAACAGAAATCGGTGAGCTGATTTTGAATTCCAGTTGAATGTTCTGCATTCACTTACACGCTAGTACTCTTGGTAAAGATATTAATCCATCCCTTCCCTCCAGTTATGGGTTAAATAACAGGGTAGTACTTGGGACCCTGCCCTTAAACAAATCCCAATGAAACTTTCTCCATTGGGGAGGAAGCTGGCTCAACCCACCTAGAGTGCATGTGGCTTGGACACATAAACTTAGATAAGGCTAAGCCTAATTCACCTAACTACTGAAAATTCAACAAGTCTTTGTTGAATGTGAAGGATTTTAGGACTAAAAATACAATGGAGACTGACATGTTCTGTGTTCAGAAATAAGTAGTGGAGACATCTTAAGGATACTATTGGGCTATAGCTATCTTATCACTATCTTTTGATTTAACAAACCCCTCTATTCTAGTGCTTTTTGCACCCCTTGTCTATTGACCTATTAGTATCCTTAAGGTGTCCCCCACTACTTAAGTATCCTTGACTTCATAAGGCAATCTGTCTCCCTGTGAAAGATTTTTTAACAAGCCAGTGCATTTTCTGAGTCATCAGGTGATTTCAGCACTTTGCATTCTTTTTTTTACTTGCTGTGTTATTTCAGGATGTTGGCAATCATGTACTACCACTATCCCTGTCTCTCTTAACATTTTTCGTCTTGGTATCTCTTTTAAACCCTGATTGGCCATTCACTTGCTCAAGCCCATTGAGTTTATCTCACGCTGCTTTCCTCTGTCACCCTTTCCCTGTATCCATCCTGTGAGTATTAGATTCTCCAAGCTCTCCTTCCACATTACGTGTCTCAAAAACCTCAGTTGTCTCTTCCTGATGCTAAGTATGTTTCCTTTTCATTTGCATCCACTTCAAAACATGAGATCTTCAGCATCCTTCTGTAGAACGACATTTCTGTTGCTTCAAGTCTCTCCTTTATCTTTGATGAGATTGTTCAGAATTCGCTGCCATATCGGAAGAGAGATGTCACATAACAGTCAAGTACTCTTTTCTTTGTTTCCAAAAACATCTTCCTGTCTCTCAATACTCTGCTTAGCTTTTGACATGCATCCTTGGCCATGCCAATGCACCTTCATATCTCAGTGTTGCACTTTTCTTCCCCTGTCAGAACTAGGTATTTAAATTTCTGCACCTTATTGCTTGTATTATCACTGACCTGAAGGTAGCATTTTGGGGTCCTCTTTTTTGCTGTATCTGATTTTCTTGAAGTTGATGTTTAGCCCTTTCTTCTCACTTTCCCTTGCTACTTTGTGTAGGAGGTCCTGTATTTCCTTTCTGTGT
Source organism: Ascarosepion bandense (assembly GCA_037127315.1). Lineage (NCBI taxonomy): Eukaryota > Metazoa > Mollusca > Cephalopoda > Sepiida > Sepiidae > Ascarosepion > Ascarosepion bandense. Next base: position 1,626,408 of record JBBBDQ010000365.1, read on the forward strand.
CTGCTATCAGCGCTGTATCATCTGCATATCTTATATTGTTCGGATTGTGGCTGTCAATAATGAATCCTTGCAGGACTTCTCACTTTTTTTGCTGTACATGTTTAATATATCTGGTGAGAAGACACATCCTTGTCTTATACCCCTTTCTATTTTTGCATATCTGCTGAATTCATTGCTTGTCCTTATGCAGGTGATTTGGTGCCAGTATAGGTTCTTGATAACTCTAATGTCTTTCTCGAATATGTTGAGACTGCTGAGCAACTAAAATGTGTCACACCTTTCAACCTTCTCACTCATCAAAAGTGCTTCTTGTCTGTTATGTTGACCCCCCACCACAGAGAGGATAAAGTATGTTCTTCTCTCTCCAAATGTTGTCTGCCAGATTTTTCCACTGCATCATTGACTCTGTTTTTCTTAAGTTCCATGTGTCTGATTTGATTATACACCTGACAAGAATTGAAGAATGACTAAACTGAGATGCTAGCTTAACAATACTAAGAACATAATAAACAGTTCAAGTATCCAAACAAAATTTAAAACCTTGACACCCTTCTCAGAGTTACAAAAACCTTTGATATTTTAAAAACACTTGGGGAATAAGTGATTCATGATATCCTTGCTAACATAGTTTTCTTATTAAAAAAATCTTATGTATAAAAAGACAAAGAATTTTTTGCCTCGTGCTTTATGTTATAGCGAGCTGCTGGGAGATGTGGAGTAAGGCAAAAATCATTACTCAGAATATAGTTTAAATAAATATTTTACTATTAAAGAAAACAAATAAATCTTGAATATTAACAAAATAGTCACTGTCTTAGTTATTTTGCAACTTTATAAATTTACATGATAACATATATATAATTAAAATATTCTTTATAACTTTATATAAAATACCAGTTAACTATATTAGTATTTAAAATTCTGTGTGTATATATATTATCCAAATGAATAAGGAATGAAGAAAATATTTGCAACATTCAAAACATTAATTTAAAACAGTGCTCATTATATGATATATATTTATTATAAATTATACTTTAGAACCTGCCCAAACTACAATCTACTACAAAATTGTACATTTGTTTTGTCTCATGAGGTAGTTAACAATGATGGTAATTAACTTATTTTTTTTAATTTTAAAAGCAACACTTCCCTTTATTTTTGGAATTATTTTTATTCTTTCATATGAGGGGGAAAAGCTATTAAGAAAGAGGGAAGAATAGATCAGAAAATAGGATGAGAAATCACAAAAATGAAAAGAGAGAGGAAAGGGAATGATACGGAAGAAATAGAAAGTGAAGAGGAAAATTAATGAGAAAATATTGTGAAAGGAACCAATGGAAATGGCTAAGAGAGAGAAATTTTAAATTTTGGCTGGAAGTGAATTGCAGATAGATATTGACATCTGTTACATGGTGTCTGGGCTCAAATTTTTTGGCATTTAAAAAAAAGCATTTACTTCTATAGAGAAAAGATAAAGAAAGGAGAAAAGGAAAGATACAGAAGGAGTAGAAAATGAAGTGAAAAATAAAGAGCAGATAAGTGAGAAAATGTAGAGAATTCTATAGAATTTATAGAATTTATTTTTCATCCATTTGAAGCAATAATGGTCAAAGCTTTGTTGTTCTTCTTCAGGGTATATTGAAGAATCAACTTTGATGGATTGTGATTAAAGAACTAAGGACTCTTAGCAATCAATCTTTATTTCATTGCTTTATTTCTCTCTCACAATAGTCAGTCAGTTAAGTGCCATACATGATATACGCTTGGGCGATCATGTCTCGAAATAGACATGACTGATTGGGCAGAAGATTATCTCGCAGTAGGTTGCCATTGCTTTCTGTGGTAGACTGGTTGCCAACCAAGGCTATAGAACCCAATCTGTCCTGCTATTTAACCCATAACTGGAAGGAAGAGATGGATTAATACCTTTTCCCAAGGGTATTTGCGCGTAAATACCTCACAATAAACTGATCTTATTGTCAATGTTTTCTTTTATTTCATAATATGTCACTTAATCATTCAATTTTATTTTATCTTCAATAAGATGCCCTCCTCAAAATTCCATGCATATCTCAATATGTATTAATTTCTACAGCTGAGTGGCATTATGAATGTTTGGATCTGACACACGTGTGACCATAAAATCTTTTTATATAATGAGTCCATGATTACCTCTTTAGGTGATAATGATTCATCTTAACATAAGATCCATTATGTTTTATGAGAACTAATTTATTTTCCCATCTATCAAAGTTATTTCTCTTGTAATGAATTAGACCTCAATTTATATAAATTTGTGTCAAACTGGTACCAGAGCATTTCTTAATTTCTTTAGATTAGTTTTCTATGTAGCCTTTTCTTGCCATGTGCATTGGATTTAAATTTCTAGCTAGCATTTCACTAGTTATATCAAATTTTAAGACTGAAATGCAATTAGCCATATTGTGTAGATTATGATTATTATCAAGAAGCTAGATGATTAAGAATTAATTTAATGGCCAGTATAAAACAATTTGTAGGTTTAGGTTGTTCCTCCTTTTATATTTTATGAAAATGTTATATGTAGAATAAAAATGTTATATGCAGAATAAAAATGTTATATGCAGAATAAAAATTAACAAGCATTTTTAAGAATTTCTTGTCAGTGACACCAGCATTTCTTGCTTGTCTATACATTTTTTCATTCTGGACTAAACATATGAGTATCAAGAAAATTTAAGTGAAATGGCAAAAAAGAGGATACTTATAATAAGAATCAGAAAGAGACAACTGAAATAAACAGAGATAAGAAAGAAGTTTTGGAAAAATATTCACTCAGAAGGCATACTGAAGACAGAAGAAAGCAGTAAGTAACCTAATAAACAAGCTCATGTAGACAGATAATAAAGAAGACAATATAAAATTAATCAACTTTTATAATGGGTGGAAAATTGTGGAGAGCCATAATCACTCACATCTTGTATGGACTTGGTACTTAAAAGAAGGAGAATGATAGATAAGAATAATTTTTAAAAAATCATCAGCTTATCATATAGTATAGTATAGCATTTTTAATAAATAAAATTTCATTATGATTACCATTGTCAGTTTTAGTTTCAGTGACCAGAGATTGTACATTTATTCATAAATTATACATAATAAAATTTACTTAATATCTGATCAAAATTATTAGGAAACTTAAACTCTTTGCCTTTTTCATGACTGCTTTAAACCATATAACTTTTTATGTGAGTTCATCTGCTGTACAAAATGTTTATACTGGCAACAAAGGTTACTGATTCTAAATTTTATTTGAATTTCATAGTTGTGTTGTCATACCCTGCTATGGCAACAGAAACCACCTTTGAGTGAAATTAACAATCAGGTTACTGGAGTTGAGAAGCCTTGAAAACAATGCAGTGGCAAGGAAAGTCATATGCAGTGTGCTCAAGGTTACTGAATAATATGGTTATGTCATAACTCATCTACATAATCATTTATATTCACTTTTATTTTGTCAATAAAACAAAGCAGCATTTTATTGAAGGCAAATTGACACCATTTCTGAATAGAAATTTATTGGTTTGGTTGTTTTCTCTTTAGTCTTGAACCAAATTACTCTACAGAATGTTTTTTTATACACAAAATTTAGCATTTTTATCCAATAATGTTGTATTACTGTTCTTATCATTGTTATTAATCAATACAGTGTTACTTTTATGTAGTATGTCTGTTGATTCATCATCTATTTCTGCATGGTGACAAGTTGTGGTGCAGTGGATATCGGCTTGGAATGAGAAATCAGGGAGCTGAGTTCAAATTCCAGTTGAATTCATTGCATTCACTTACGTGCAAATACCCTTGGGAAAGGTATTAATCTGTCTCTTCCTTCTAGTTATGGGTTAAATAACATGACAGATTGGGTTCTATAGCCTTGGCTGGCAACCAGTCTACCGTAGAAAGCAATGGCAACCTACTGCGGGATAATCTTCTGCCCAGTCAGTCATGTCTCTTTCGAGACATGATCGCCCAAACATGTTTCACGTATGGCACTTAACTGACTGACTGACAAGATTGTGTCTTGTGAGAAGTTGAGTCATATGTGGAGCATTAAGGTTTTCCTTTTAAATAAACTGGATTCATTTTCAGAAGTTTACTGCTCCTTGACTTGAGAATTGATTTAAGCCAGTTGGGCATCTATCTGTACCATAATTATTATATATTTTTTGGTCTTCTTTTTTTTTTGTTTATATGTAGCATTGTTATGAAAACAGGAGAAGGCGTGCTCAGAGCCACCAGGGATAGGGAAATATGGAAAGCCATGATCGCCTATGTCCTGAAGGGACAGGGCACAGACAAGAAGAAGCCGCTGTTGCCTTAAATGCATCTCGGATAAGCTAATATTGTTTGTTCTCTGCAACTGTTGACCAATGAAATAAATGTTTTTGAATTAGGGGAAGTTTTTTTCCCTACTTTGTCTGTTGACTTGCAAGTGTTGCTCTGTGTGTTGGATGTCTGATTGTTTATGTGTATCGTGGCTTTTGACATTGGATCTGTGATTCGTGATTTCAACATTTCTATCTGGCTTCTGCATCTTTGATTTTGGATTTGCAATTTGTTCATTTTGTTTTGAAATTGAACTACCATATCAATTTCTGAACAATAGAAGAAATATCAGTTTACTTTTTTAATTTTAATTATAACTGAATTAATTGAATCATCTCAAACAGAACCAAAATCATTTGATATTGAATCTAAAGTTAATAACTGTTACTTTTGTGTGTCTTTAATTTTCACTTTTAAGCATTTTGTGGGGGTAATATGACAGTTATCAACACAAAGATGAATCAACAAGCTGTATTCAATTTTATACTAATAGCTTTAGGGGAGGCAGAAATTCATCACTTATTCATTCTACATTTTTACCCAGTAAATCATGTCAATTCACAGAGGAATTTGTGAAGAGATATGATCACCTACATCTTAGAGACATGGCATTCAGATCAATGATGAAAAATATCTGGGCTTTAAAGAAGAGTAACTGCATCAGATCTCATAGACAGGTGCTACAGAATTACAAAGAAAAATTTATCAAATAACAGAAACACCAACTGAAGACTTTCAACAGCGGCAAAAAATAAAATGGATAGCACTTGTAACACAAAAAGATATTCCAAATGTCAAATTTCCAAGCTCCGTTAAAGGTGATGTTAGGAGGGAAACCCACACAGTACTGGAGAGAGTGATAACAGTTAATGAACTTGAGAAATCTATTTTTCTGAATTTTAAGAGAAAGAATTTAGAAATTTGAACTGACAGTAATGCTTGCTGTTCGGTCATGAAATGTCAAATGTTTTCTTAGAATGAAAGGTAAATTTTTGATTTGTTCCCCAAAGGCCTTTACCCCCATCAAATCTTTCCAAAACATACTTAATTCCGTGCAACTGTATATGCTGAACTCAAATCGATAATTGTTTATTGAAGAAACCTACCTTTTTTCATGCTATCGACCAGAAAAGAATTGGACTATATCTCACCTCTTACCACTGTTCTCATATCTGATTCACCGCTGAATGACTTGAGGTGTAGGATACTTATTTCAGCCTGTTTACTTCCTTTGAGCAATTACTCTGCAATTTGTTTGGTTTCGGAACTGAATTTCCATGTAGTAATTGCAGAAAGGAAGTAAAAAGGCCAAAAAATCAGCAAACTACGCATGAAGTCAGTCTGCAGTGAATAACATTTTTGAAGCATGGTTACGGCGTAAGATAAACAGCAACAAGAAGTTTGATTTTTTTTCTGGTCGTTAACTTGAACAAAGGTAGGTTTCGTCAATAAACAATTTTTGATTTGAGTTCAGTATTTACATTTGCACAAAAATAGGGATGTTTTGAAAAGATTTGAAGGGGTAAAGGCCTTCGGGGAACAAATCAAAAATTTACCGAATGAAATGGCTAATCTTACCATTACTATTAAAAATATGAGACTGGTTAATTCATTTTAATTGCAGTAGATATACCAATGAACAATGATTTTTAATATTAAAACAAAGACTAAATAGAGCTTAGTTCCACCTCATGCAGTGATCCTTTAAATGTGTTAGTGAAATAAATGCACAGTAGGTATAAAGTTAGTAAAATAATGTTTAACAAAATAGATCTATTTGAGCCTATCTGGAGGTTGCTTATGGAATGTCAGAAAATACACATGCAAAAATATTGTAATCAAAATAACAAAGATAAAGATACTAGTCCCATCATGGAATAATGACAGTTTTTAAGTTAATATCTTTCAAAGATAAAACAAGTTATCCTAACCATTCAAACAGATTTGCGTTTTAGCTTTTCAAATGCTTTTGTATAATTTGTGAAACACATCAAGCTCATTTTGCATTTGTTTTGCTTGCTTTAATAGCATTATGATCATGAAGATAAAATTTCTTTCAATATCTTGAAGGAAGTCACCCTGTTCTTGCATTATATTTGGTTTCATTTTGCTACAAGTTCTGTTCATTAGATTTCTGATTATAAGTTTAGTGATGTAGGTCATGAAACTGATTGTTTCATTAGATCATATTCATTTGCACATGACATTATTAGCACTTCTACAAAGAGAGATTACTTAGTATTCTGGTATGCCACCACAATGATATATTTCATTTATTAATTCAGTGACACTTTTGATCCCAAAATAATAAAAACTTGGCAAAATTTCTATTAGAATCCCATTTGGTTCTTTTGCTTGATTTCTGTTTACTTTGGTCAGTACTGATCTTTAGGATTTTAATACTAATCCAAAGCTGGCATCCTTTCTATTAGAATCACATTTTGTCCTTTGTTTTGGTTCTCTTTGATCAGTGCAGATCTTCCCTTAGATTTCAATATTGAAATCAAAAAGCTGACATAATTTTCGTGAACATCCCATCTGCTAATTTATCTTTGTTTCTGTTCGTTTTACCCAGTGCTGATCTTACCTTAGATTTAAATGTTGATGATGATCAAAATGTGCATTGTGGTGCAGTGGATATCAACTCGGAATGACAAATTTGGGAGCCGAGTTTGAATTCCAGTTGAATTCCTTGCATTCACTTGGACACAAATAACCATAAGAAAGGTATTAATCCATCTCTTTCATCCAGTTATGGGTTAAATAATAAGACAAACCGGGTTCTATAGCCTTGGCTGCCAACCAGTCTACTGCAAAAAGTAATGGCAACCTACTGCAGGATCATCTTCTGCCTAGTCAGTCATATCTCTTTCGAGACATGATCGCTCAAAGCATGTATCTCATATGGCACCTAAATGACTGATCGTCAAAAGTCTGGTATCATTGCTATTAGAATCACATTTGGTTTTTTTTCTTTATTTCTCTTCACTTTGGCAAATGCTAATCTTACCTCAGATTTTATTATTGAAGATCAAAAGATGGCATCATTTCTATCAGAATTCCATCTGGTCATTTTGCTCTGTTAATTCTGGTTAGTGCTGATCATACTTCAGATTTTAATATTGGACATCAAAAGCTGGCATTATTTCTGTTGGAATCACATTTGGTTCTTTTGTTCAGTTTCTGTTCACATCATCAGTGCTGATCTTACCTCAGATTTTAATATTGAAGTTCATCAAAAGCTGGTATCATTTCTATTAGAATCACATTTACCATAGACTTTTATATTAAAGCTAATCAAAAGCTAGCATTGCCTCTGTTAGAATCTGATATGGTACTTTATCTGTTTCTGTCCGTTTTTGCCAGTCCCCAGATTTTAATATTAGAGATCCTCAAAAACTGACATTCTTTCTATTAGAATCACATCTTATAATGGTGTTCTGTTTCTATTCTTTTTGGCAAGTGCTGATCTTACCTCAGATTTTAATACTGGGATCCTTCCATGTTTTTATAGAGAATTTATCTCTTCTATTTACATTGAAGAGTACTTCCATGTATTTTTTCTATATATTATATATATAAATATGTTTTTATCCCTCTTTTTAGATTTTTTGCATCTTGATGAATCATATTTTCTGTCCTGTTAGTTTTTATAATTCTATGCATGCCTGCTGTTTCTATCTTTGCACACTTCTCATTGATTTATTCATCATTTGCCTGTTTGCATTTCTTTCTAACATATTTATTTAACCTCCTATGTGCTGTGCCATTCCTTCACATTTTTTGCTCTCTTTCATCAGCTCAAAAATCTCATCTGTCTTCCATTTCATTTTTGTTTTTTGTTTTCTTTCTTTCTTTCTCTAGGATGATTTTGTTCACCAGTTTCACTAGAGTTTCTCATAAGATAATCTTCTAAGCTTTTATAGTCATTCATTCATTGAACCATTAATGTTACTGTCAGTTGAAATTAATAAAATCTTTCTATTAAAACAATTTTTCAAGAAAATAAGTTTTTCAAGTCTGTTATTGTTTTTTCTTGTATGAGTTTCCTGTTTTACCTTTTGTTTAAGGTAGTGTGGAAAGTCAACATTTTGACTATGTCATTATTTTCTCTTTGAGTTAAGTGTGTGTTCCATTTTATTCGTTACTAATGTTAAGTCTTATGTGGTGTTTTTATTTGTTAAATTCTTATGTTGTGATTCTGTAGCACCAGATTCGATGAAAGATAGACTTCAAGACCCACAGGAGTCATTTGCCTGAAGCCATTTTTAATCATTGATTTGAGAAAACGGTTGTGTATCTGGTAGTTTAGTCATAAATGTTAGTAACTCTATTAGCAGAAATCTGTTTGAAAACCAAGTCATCATTGTATTATAGTTTAGACACTGCTTTTTTTTTTCTAATTTTTGTAATTTTAATCTGAGTTTGCATATGACTGGGAGGTGATCACACCCACAGTGAGTGCTTTGATAAGCTTTAGACTGTAGAACTGTATTTTTGAATAAAAAATGATAGCTGCAAGCAATAAAACTGTTGAAGTCTATTAAGTGAAATAGTGGCAAAATATCAAGAACAGCAGTAATCATTAAAATAACTTGTGAAATATATAGTGTCAGATTTTTCACAATGTAAGTCAATGTTTTTATCATAAAATTGACACTGAACATTTGAAGTTAAAATTTTCTGGATGTATTTACTTGAACAGTTTCAGTTTCAGTTCATCTATTCTCATTAAAAAATACTGATAATAACCTGTTTAGTTGGTGTCGAGTTTTTTTAATGCATGCAAACTAAAGGCAACATAATTTTTACTTATAAATAAATCCAAAAGATATTAGTCATAGAAATATTTCATTAACATAATATCTAAACATTTATAAATGGAACTTTGTCTGTGTGTGTGTATCTGTTACCTATAGACTCTGAAATGGCTGAACCGATTTTCTTGATAATTTACACAATTGTACTATAAGCGTCTGCGAGTGTTCTTAGCTAGGTTTTGTGTCGAGGTACTTCCGACAAATATCGAAAATTGAAAAAATCGGGTTATAGAATGAGTGGTCCAATTTTAATCAAATTTGATACACTCATAGACAAAGACATAAGAAACAATATTCAGAAGTTTCAAGGTTACAGTTCTTACAATAGTGCAGAAAATCGATAATAAATATATAAATCGATACCAGGAAATCAAAATTTGACTTACATCCATTCATTTTTCTTTCAGTCTACGGTTTCGCTTTAACTGGAAACTTTTTAGTCTTTCGTGCCAACGTCCAAAAAGTCTGAGCTCTAGGACCATGGATTAGTTTTAAAGCTTTCATTACACCCGAGCAATGCCAGACTATACTGCTAGTACTATATATCTGAATTAATTTATTATTTTGCATGTTAATAGGTGCTTTATATTCTATAAATTACATCAGTCATTTGTCTATTTAACTTTTCTACTGATGTGATTTTAAATTTTGCAATAGTTTTTATTGTTTCCAAGAGATATTTGCTATAAGATTGTCTTCCATTCTTATATACATTGCTTTTAATCATGAACCTTAAGTTTTCTATTGGATAAATATATCAAGAAATTGGTCGCTATTCTACTATTCTGGTTTATTTGAAACCTTTTTTGACAAGATAGGCAATTTTGATGAATATAAAAGAGCATTGTCTTTCATGAATATACTTTTTCTATGTGCCCTGTTCCTTCAGGACGTAAACGATCATGGCTTTCCATGTTTCCCTATCCATGGTGGCTCTGAGCACACCTCCTCTTACACCGTGCAATCCTTGTTCTGTCATCTACCTGATTAGGTCCTTCAAATATGTTATCCGTTGCTTTCCCCTGTCTCTCTTTCCCTCTATCTGGCCTGTTAGTATCAGATTCTCCCAGCCGTCCTTCCTCATTGCATGTCCCAGGAACTTCAGCTGTCTCTTCCTGATGCTCAGTATTAATTTCCTTTTTGTTTCCATCATTTCCAAGACCTCATCATTGCTCACATGCTCAATCTATGAGATTTGCAGCATCCTTCTGTATAACCACATTTCAGTTGCTTCAAGTTTTTCCTTCATCTTTGATGGTATAATTAGCTTAAAGCTTCTTTCTTGTGATTCCTATCACTCAATAAATGTCTTGGAATTCAGGAATTTTCTGCATTTATCTTGATGCCATCATTGAAGAGACATATAATTACTCTATCTCCTTGATGATTTTTTTTTTGTGGGGCATTAATCCTTTAACTCCAATCAAGGTAGGGATGCCACTAAGACACCAGAGGTTACTGAGTGAAAGAATGAGAAAATTTTCTTCTTATATGCCATGTCCTTTCAGGACGTATGCAAACATGGGCTTCCACTTGGTTCTGTCTTTTGGTGCTCTCAATAATTTTTCTCTTGGTATCTCTTCCAAGCCCTGCTCCATCAACCAGTTGCTCAGACCTAACAAGTATGTCTTGTGCTGCTTTCTCTTGTATCTTCTTCTATTTATCTGACCTGTGAGTATCAAATTTTTCAGGTTTTCCTTCCTCATTATGTGTCTTCCTGATATTTATTATCAGTTTTCTTCTCGTTTACATCCTTTCCAACACTCCATAGTTGCACATGTGATTTGTCCATGGTATCCTCAGCATCCTTCTGAGAAAACTTTAGTGAAGAGAAAAAAACTATAAAAAGAATAGTATTCAGGAAGATAGAGGCTAGTGACTGATGTTGCATTTCAATTTTTGAAGATTGTAGGAGCAGGGAAGTAAGAAACCAAAAACAACTCATTCTCTATGATGAGTAAAAGATAACGGTTTCATTTTAGAGTTGCTAAACTTTGTAAGCCATTGTTTCCACCAGTTAACAACTGATTGGAGGTCATTTTTGAGAGCATCTGCCAGTTCTACTCTGTCAAACCTATCAGACTTACCATTAAAACAGGAATAAATAGTTGTCATCAGTATAAATACTGAACATGGAACTGATGACATCAGGAAGGTCATTCAACAATTTAGGTCTAAGTATAGAACCTTGGGGACCCCTGCATTAGTGAGAAAGGATCTAGTCTGACCTTTCAATATACTTTCCATCATATAATTTCTTAAGAATGATTGAATTTTCAAATATTCAGCCAGAGACAACATAGCCCTTGAGCTTGTGAATAAGGCCAGCATGCAAAACCCTGTCAAACACTTTAACTATTTAAAGACACAGTCAATGCCTCTCTGTTCTTATCTAAAGCTTGATAGACAAATTCAGTAATAAGCATTAACACATTGGCTGTTGACATAGAGAAGTGAAAGCAATACTGTTTATCTGAAAAGATGTCTATTCAAGTGATATGCTTTACCAATTCAGACTTGATTAGAATCTCTATTACTATCAAAAAGAGATAAAAGAATTAAAATAGAATTAGATCAAGAATGAGAAGGTTCAACAGAGTTCTTAAAGACTACAACTTTAGAAGATGATTTCCAACAAACAGGAAAGTAAGAAGCAGCAATGAACTTGTTATAGAGTCTGTAGAAAACAAGAGCCAGCTCAGAATAAATGCATGATATCATCAAGTTTGTATACCTTGTGGGAATCTAGTTTGGAGATAATAGGAGAAAACATGGATGAAGCTGAGTGCATATCACACTGTAGAGATGTCATTCTAAAAGAAAAACTCATATAATAAGATCCCTGATGAGTGGAATTGGAAAGGAATTTCTGAAGAAAGTATTCTGCTTTATCAGCAGTAAATTACAAACTGATTGAATAGAAGAAGAATTGAGAAGTTACTCTTGTTCAATACACATTTACAGAGCCACCAGTGATCTCTATAACCAAATTTATGAGAGGTTAAACAGTGTCTCATTCTATCAGTGAATAGCAACTTCAACTCTTTGAAGGTACACTTACTTATTACAAGTAGATACAAAGAGTTGTCTGTTATGACTTGAACTGTCATGTTGGTAACTTGAAGGTATTTTTGTTGGTTATAGCAGTTGAACAGTCAGAAGTGAAATAAATAGAAGATTGCAGTTTCACTTGATATTTCTGTGCTGTCACAAAAGTTTTGATGCCAGCTTTCACCCAGAAAGAAATATCAGTTGTACAATTTGGGTGAGATTAAAAATTTCACTCAAGAAGAAAATCACAAAATAAGTCCCAGTCAGTGCATTGGTAACAAAAAGATGTCCTGTTAATAGGGAGTTCTTGCCTAATAGATGAGCAGAAAGAAATATCTACAGACAGTACTGTTTGGTCAGAGTTGCAACAAGAGACCAGATGGGAGTAAAGAAGCATGTCTATCAGAATTTGTAGAGTAATGTAAAGGGAAATCTGTTTGATTTAGAAATTGAGAAATTCAAAGTCTGCTGTAGCCAGGTATTGAATGCACATTTCTATGGTTCAAAGCACTGGATCCAACCAATACTTTTATCCACTGGGCCATGTATCCTTGAGGACATCAGTGTATGAATTGTTGGGATTTATAAACCTAATGTCTCAGTAAACATATTTTTACCAGAGCTCATATTACAACCTTGATGCTTGTAATTGGTTTTCTCTAGCACTTATTGGTTCCTATATAGTATTCATTTCTATGCTTAGCCATCTTAGCAGATTTTTGTGACCCAGCATATGCACTGATTCTTCCAGTTTTCATATTTTCCAGTAGTGTTCTCTATCTGTTATTTCAACTTTGTCCTACAGGGTCAGTGATCTTTATTTTTCCTCTATATGTGGTTAGCTATGCCTGATTTTTCTATTTGCTCTCATCTTATGGCCTTGTGGTGTTCTTGCAGTCTTATCTTAAGTGGGGGCATCCCAATTCTCCTTTAAATTTCTTACTGCAGCTGAATAGGAAAGTGCACACACAATCCTTAGTCATGTTCTCCTCTATTGGAGGTCTTACTCAAAAGAAGTATCTGCAAAGTGTTGAACCACTTTTGAAGATCATCCTGATGGTATATGAACCACAGATCTGCTTTATTTTTTCTGATATTTTTTTCATATATGGTAGGCAGATCAAGGTTGTTTTCTGAGTGTTGCTGTCCTCATGCACCCAGTCATGTTTGCTAGAACTGCTGTCATGTATTCAGGGTAGTTGTTATGGTATAGGGTATGGCTTATACTAACCATTTCTTTTTCAGTGCTAAAGAAAACCAATTACAAGCATCAAGGTTGTAATGTGAGCTCTGGTAAAAATATGTTTACTGAGACATTAGATTTATAAATCTCAACAATTCATGCACTGATGTCCCCAAGGATACACATGGTCCAGTAGTAGCTGGATCTTTTCATGGTGTGGCCATAGTTTGAAACTTATTTATATTTTTCTGCCATAGAGATGGCTTTAGTGCTGTGGATTCTAATGCCATCTCTTCAATTCCATGTATAAGTTAGCCATTGTTGGTTACACTGGTAAACCCATTGCTAAGCCTTCATCTTACTGATATATATATCTAATCCTGTTTTGAAACGTGTTATTTGTATACAGAAAGTCAGCATCTCCATCAGGTTATCTATTGGTATATTGGTACTTTCTCCTTGGAATGAGTCTGAGTGTCAGGCCAGTCTGTTGTTGATGGCTGATAGTGCCTCTATTTTGAATTACATGTGATATCCAGTTTAGCTGTTGCTGTTCTTGAAAGTTCACAAATTATGTTGTTTCTGTTATTTAATACAATTGTTTATTTGTGATTCTGTAGCAATAATCCACAAGGTTCAAAGAATGATGGCCTTTGCCAAAACCCACAGACTTGTAGTGATAGAGATATAAATAAAAATAAATAATAACAAGAAGACCAGAATTTTACCATCTCTAAAAATAGGATAAATATTTGGAACTGTCATACTTTTGCATATTGGTTTAGTATTATTTTTATTAATTATTGTAATCATATGATAAGATTTTAAGGTGAAAGAGGTAAAAAATAATAGGCCTGTTAGTCATGTAAGCCAGTAAAAGTTTGCCTATTTATGTGCAACATAGTACTACAAGAACCCCTACATTATATGACCGTTGACCAGAAGCAATGGTGTGTGGATCAGCAGTGAGGGCCTTGATAGATATGAAGACATCAGTTTTCTTAATTAAAAGAAAAAATACATAGGTCCCTAAGAAACCAGGGAAGAATAGAAAGGGCTGATATAGAGATTACTTAGGCAGATAGCAAACCTATGAGGATAGATGGAATGATAAAACTCTCAGTGAGGATAGGACAAACCAGAGGTGTCCGTAACTTGTATGTGACCCTCAGCCTTCTGTGAAGAAATAATTTTGGGAGAGGATTGGCTATATTGCAATAGGGCCCAGATAAGGTTCAACCCCACTGTGTTTATTATAAATGGTATAGAAATACCATTTGGGAAGCACCCCTGATGGGTCAGTTGCAGTATTAGTTGAGGAGGATATAAAGTTAACGTCCAGAACTGCAGTGTGAGGCAGAGTTAGGCTAGTAATGAAGGGAAAGGTTGAGAAAGGTGTGATTAACTCAAGTTGAAAGACCATCCTGTATGGGAGACGGATATAGAAGAGGCCATATGGGTGATGACTGATGAATGGAGGTGATAGAGAAGGATTAAGCGGACAGTGAGATAGCTGCCCTCAGAGTGAAATTGGAAAGAGAAGAGACCTCCAAACATGGGATACATGAAGGGAGATTATATTACCTCTCAGTCAGAGACAAAGAAATAAGGCTCAGACTATGTGTCTAGAGATCTGAGTGTGGAAATATTGGCGCAATGTCATGATAAGCTAGGTCATATGGAAACCAATGACCTGCAACTTAGTGGAAAGAACTTATTGCTGGCCTTGGCTGCATATCAAGGTTACCAGCTATGTTCATAATTGCATGATAGGTCAGGCTCAGAATAGAAGACAGGATATGGCCCCTCTGGAAGTGATGGATGTCCCTAACTTATCCTTTGAAAAGGTTAGCATGGATGTGTCGAGACCATATGAAGAAACTCACAGAAGAAACATGTACATAGTAAGTGTTGTAGACTGGCTAACAAATTAGCCAGAGGCAAATAAGAAAGTTCAGACAGTAGCTGGTTTAGTAAGGGATGGGACATTCCCTAGATATTGTGCCCCTGTGCAGCTGGTCACAGAAAATGTGAATAGAATAATGGCTGAGACCTTTGCAAGCCTGAATATAATATAAATAACTCATTTTTCTTATAATCCTCAGAGTATTGCAAAAAAAGAAAGGTTCCATAGGACCAAGTTGGCAAGGGATAACACTGAGAATTGGGACCTGTACTTAGCACAAGCCTTAGCAGCCATGAGTTTACAATAAACAAAACCTCTAAGTTCTTGCCATACTATATGCTGCACGGTCTTACCAGTAGACAGTTTATTATGGCCTCACAGAATGTATATGGGAGAGAACCATCACCAGCATAAGTTGTTTACCCAGGTTCAGCAGAGGATAAAGAGAGCACAAAAGAAAAGAAATGAAAGAGTGAAAAGAGGAAGAAACAAGGCAGAATTGAGGATTAAAGACCTTGTGTTCTATGAGATTCACCAGAGAGAAGGAAAATTAGACCAGAGATGGGAACCCTGCTATAGAATAGGAGAACAGATGAATTCAACGTCATTTGTGGTCTTGGATCAGATGACAAGGTGAGTTAATTGGGGAGTGGCTGAACCAAACACAACAAAGATGAGGGGAGTAACCTTTGTGAAGCTATAAGACATGGAAACAGATTCAGAGTCTTGGTGTTGTATATCAATAAACAACAAACATGCATATATATAAAAATATGAGTTATATTTTTATTAATGACGATGAACCGTGTAGCCTAGGGAACAGAGAGAGTTGAGAGAGCGCGCTTCTAAGGGTTGACGGGAGTGTCTCTCTTAACTGGCCGATCTCTGTCACTCCTCTACTGCTACTGTCGTCTGTCTGGCTGTCTGTCTGGTGAAATCCGTGCGCCGAGGTCTTTTTATAATCTCCAAACCGGGACTTTTTCTTCCGGTTTTTGCCTCGCCCACGCACGCCCACGTAATTCTCAGAGACACCTGTTCTGTTTGCCTCTTGTAGCCATTTCCGCTACTGCCGGAAATAAGGTCAAACAAACATCCGTTCCTTTCAACGACCGGAAACGCCCCCGCTTGCATCAGCTTCCTCGGGTGGGCCCAGATTGTTATATTACATTGGGAGGAAGAAGAAAGAGAGTTAGGACAGTACCCAGTAGAAACTGCTGATGGCGAACCAGACAGGGTGGTCTAAGTACCAGCATAAGACCTGATGGTAATGGCCAGGAATGTTCATTTGTTGTCTGTGTTGATGTCATCACATAGAAGGCTTTATGAAGTTACTGCCCAGTTCCACCATCATTAGCAGACCATAGGAAGAGCAAGGAACCCCAGTAGTGAAGTTTAAGGTTTTGACTCAAAACTTTATGAAGAAAAGAAAGAGCTGACAAGTAGAAGAATTTGATACCTCTTTCCCAACATCAAAATTGGTTAAGGAATGATAGAATGTTAGAAAATGAGCCAGAAAAACCCCCTAAGCAAAAACTGGGAGTGGTGGAGAAATCAAAATCTCAATAAGAAAATAAGGTCGTGAATGATGGGAGAGATGTGTTCAGTGTCAGTGAACAATGGCATCGGGCTCATTCAAAACCCTATCCAGTAACTAACAGAAGAAGCTTTTGGGGGAGTTGGAGGTGTGGTTAGCATGTCACGAAGAGTGAAGGGAATTATTCATTGGTGCTGTTGTTGACCTGGATGTATGTATGTATAGCATTGATGAAGCACAGCTTTTGGGGTATGAGTGTCGTACACCTGTCTGAATTCCATCAGCCTACTAAAGGTAGTTTAAGAGAAGGAGAAAGGTTTAAGTTTACAAAGAAAGAGAAGGAAGCAGTAGGAATACCCTAAAATGATTGATGATGGAAATACGTAGACAATGAGTGGTTAGAGGAATGAAAAACAAGGAAATCTTGTTACTCTTGCTGGAATGGCTAGTATACAGGGGCTGATACCACTGATGATGATGATGGTGATAGAAGCTTGGAAATAGTCAAAATACAATTTTCAAGAAAATAAGCAAATAATAACCATGTCAAAATGGTTGGTTACCATTGTGATAGATTTGAACCTATATGAGTTGCTGTTAAACAGACTGGAAAGTGAAATAGGAAAGCTTGGTATGGTCAGGATCTGCGGATATCATGGACTGAGCATGTGAGCAATGACGAGAATTTGGAAAGGATGGAGATGAAAAGGAAATTAATACTGAGCATCAGGAAGAGACAACTAAAGTTCCTGGGACATGCAATGAGGATGGAGGGCTTGGAGAACCTGTTACTAACAGGCCATATAGAGGGAAAAAGAGACAGGGGAAAGCAGCGGATAACATATTTGAAGGACCTGATCAGGTAGATGACAGAATGAAGGTTGCATAGTGTAACAGAAGAAAGTGTGCTAAGAGCCACCAGGGACAGGGAGATGTGAAAAGCCATGTTCGCCCACGTCCTGAAGGGACATGGCTCATTAAAGAAAAGAAGAGTATGGCCAGAGTAAAACATCACAGAAATACCCTCCCTAAACAAGGGAGTTGTCTTCTCTGGAAATAGAGACAGTTATAAGGGAAGACCAGTGGAGAGGAGGAATATAAAAAATTATCTGAAAGTAATTGAACTGCTAAAATCAAGAGGAAAGATAGCAGTCATCTCAATTGCTGCAAAAGCACTGAATGTCCTGCTTGGAACAGTGACTGAAGATAATGTCAAGACTATAAGGCGAGAACTGGGGGAAGTGAAAAAGAGCCAAAGAGTCCCAGCCCAATTGGAAAGAGAAAGGGTATTGATACTGAATGTGAAAAGGCTAAAACCAACAAGGAATAGGATGAGTATCAATGGGTTAATAAATAACCTAAGAGAACTAAGACAGAAGTTAGCTAATAGTTCAGAGGCTGTAATAACGGAGTTATAAGAATAGAGTGGGTTTATGCAACATTATTTCCAGTTAATGACCATTACTAATAAGGTGTGACAGACTAGTCAATCCCTGACAATCCTGGTAGATCATCTGAGAGCCCAACTGGACATGTTATAAAGATGCCTGTCTCTAAGCATAGTATTTCTGGTCACTTAAAAGATCTGTTATTGAAGATACAGGCTGAGTTACCTCATCATTTGAAGTTACCGGTGAACCCCAACAAAGAACTATGAAAACACTACAATGCCCTAAGTTGCGTTATCTTGTTAGAAGAAGGAAGATTGCTGGTTTTAATGTACATTCTACTGTTGGACAGAGAAAGAATTTTTGAAGTATATACTGAATCATAAATTTGCCTATTTCCTACCCCATGGTTGATCAGGGCTTAGAGGCAACTAAGACAGAGTATGTTGCTTTGAATTCAGTAGAACAAAATTTATGATGATAATGACAGAAAAAGCAAGGAAGTGTAGGGATAATGCC
This sequence comes from Ascarosepion bandense, assembly GCA_037127315.1. NCBI lineage: Eukaryota > Metazoa > Mollusca > Cephalopoda > Sepiida > Sepiidae > Ascarosepion > Ascarosepion bandense. The sequence goes on from JBBBDQ010000365.1 coordinate 1,645,177, forward strand.
TTGAGAATGTACATGAGTCAGAACCTTAAACTTCACTACTGGGGTTCTTTGCTCTTCCTATGGTCTGCTAATGATGGTGGAACTGGGCAGTGACTTCATAAAGCCTTCTATGTACTATAATAAATTGCCATTCCTAGACATAAAAAACAAAAACAATTACATAATCACAGACATTTACCATAAACCCAACAATACCTCCATTTCAAGAGTTATCACCCTAAAAGTTGTTTAAAATCCATCCCCTACTCCTTTGCATAACAAATTTGCACAATGGTAGCTGACAAAACCCTTCGTAAAATACACCTAGAGAAACTATGAAAACCATTACAAATAAGAGGATACCCCACTCCACTAATAAACAAGGGTTTCCAACTGGCAGAAGAAATACCATTAAAATCTTTCCGGAATCCAAAAAAACATGAAAAAGAAAACATTCTAGCATACATTTCTACACACAACAAAAGCTACCCAGAGTTATTTACAAAGATCAAAACACACATAGAATAACTCAACAAAAATGATAAAATAAAGGAAATCTTAAAGACAACTAAAATAATTAAAAGCAAATGCCAACCTCAAAATTTAAAAAACATACTAACCTCATCAAAATTTGAGCAACACACAACACAGGGGGTCACAAAATGCAATAAAAAAGCTGTGAAGTATGCAACATTACAATAGAAGGAAAACACTTCAAGTTCAAAAACACATTTACATTCAAAATATAAACAAACTTGAGCTGCAATTCTAAAAATAATTTATGCTCTAAAATGCGATGAATGTGCAAAGATATATATGATGGTGACACAAAGTCTAAATAAAAGAGTATCCCTGCACAGAAGTAACATTAAACTAGCCAATAACAGGAAATTGTATGTTTCCCAACAATTACACAAATGTAGTGGAGGTAGATTCAGAGTAATGCCTATCTACTAAAATGCAGATTATGACATGCTCATGATACAAGGAGAAATATTCATAAAAAATACAAGCCTTTTCTCAACAAAAGAACATGAAAAACCTAAGACACATGCACATACACTAAATTCAAATGCAATCAAAAAAAAATTTCACTAACAGTTGCAAAAAATAGTTTCTAAAAACAATGAAAAGAACTAGATTACCCATAGAATAGAACAATCAAAATCACAAAAAAAATTTTGAAGTATAAAGACGAAATCAAATTTTGCAAGTCAATGTAACAAATTTTTATAGCCAATGAAAGGTGACAAAAGAGATTTAACTTGCATGTGTCAAAAACACTAACAACCACGAATGCATATTAACTTTTTGACCAGCTCACTATTTATCTATATATACACGATACTTTGGGCATCAGAAAAACAAACGGATCCCAATATGTAAAGTCACAATTTATTTGCCTGAAGAGAGTCAATTTAAACTCAAAACACATGTAGCGAAACAAATACTATTATGGGCACTTAATATATCATACAAAAAGCAAGTAACATTAATAATAATAACAACAATAAATCCATACTTTAAACAAAAAATTCACAGCTTCTTGCACTTTTTTCTTGACACGCATAAGAATTGGATACATGTTATTTTTTGTTATAACTCTAGTTTATGTTTGCCATTTTACCTGATATTTGGTAAGTAATATCCCGTAAAGTTGTTTTAGCCATATGTGGAAGGAAAATTAAAAATCATGGTTGAAATCATTTTTTTTATCAAAGTTCAAAATTACCCTATGCAAAAGTATTGAATATATCAATTAAATATTTTGTTGCATAACCTCTGTTTTGTTTCACTGCTTCCAGTCGCTTTCTATAGTTGGTCACAAGTTTTCCACACTGATCCACGGTTACTTTACCCTATTCTTCCTTGCATAATTCCTCTAATTACTTGATATTTTATGGATTCCATTTATGAACTTTAACCTTCAAAGTATTCCACAAATTCTCAATTGGATTCAAGTCAGGAGACTTGGCCAATTGAGAATTTTGCGGTATGTTTGGGATCATTGTCCTGTTGAAGCATGAAATTCCGACCATATCCTAAAAAAGTTGCAGATTTCTGAAGGTTCTTCTCTAGACTCTACCTGTACATGCTACCATTCATTCTACCATGGATAACTTGTAACTCACCAGTGCCCTTGGATGAAAAGCATCCTCATATCATAATGGAACCACCCCCAAACTTAACTGTAGGGATGGTATTGTGCTTGTTGAAGGCAGTGCCATTTTTTTACCAAACACTTGTCGCTGTGTTCCTTTCGAATAGTTCAAATTTCATTTCATCCAACCAGATTACTTTTTCCCAAAACTGCATACCTTTCTTTTCATAAGTTTCAACAAACTTTAATTGACATGTTTGGTTTTCAGTAAAGGCGCTTTTCTTGGTGATCTTGAATGAAAGCCTGTACGATATAGAGCTCTGCTAATGGTATCCTTACTTACATTAATTTCAGCACCCTCAAGATAAGTCTGAATTTCAGAATGAGTAATGAAGGGCTTTTTTTTTGCACATTTCTGCTGATCCGTCTTGAATTCCTCGAATTTATTTTTTCTGGTCTTCCATTTCTTGGACAGTTTGTTGTACCGTCACCATACTTCTTATACTTTCTGATGAAATTTCCGATTGTACTTAGTGCTAGGTTCATTTCTTTGCTAATTTTTTGGTAACCTTGTTCTCCTTTGTGACGTTCAATGATTCTATCTCGCATATCTCTGGATAATTCTTTAGTTTTTGCCGTTTTTAATCCTTGAATTGCAGAATGCACATCAAAGAGTCAGATGATTAGTAACACTATCTTGTAAGCAATTGTGTGCTTCTCTGATTGGTCAGAGATAACATCCCAATACTATCAAAAATTTGAATATTTAAAGTCTTTCAAAATACAAAGTTTCGATTGGAAATTTGAAAAAAGTGTCATGTATCCAATACTTTTGCAGAAGGTAAATTTGAACTTTGATAAAAAAAAAATGATTTCAACCATGAGTTTTTAATTTTCCTTCCACGTACAGCAAAAACAACTAATATGAGATATTACTTATCAGGCAAAATGGCAAACATAAACTAGAGTTATAATAGAAAATAACATGTATCCAATACTTATGTATGTCACTGTATATATGAAATTGAAAACCAAACTGACAAATATTTGTCTAAAAATGTTTACATGGTTAAAAAGTGCTCTGTGCAATTTCAGACAAGGAAAATACAGAGCAATTTAAGATATAAATTTCTGGAGAAAATTAAAAAATGTAAACTAACTCTCTTGCTATTGTAGTTTCACCATCTTTGATGTCTTCAAGCATACACACACATACATACATCTTTCTCTATCTGTATATACAGCTATTCTGAAAAAAAATTTCTTAAGTAAATTTCCAAGAAGGACTCTATATTCCTCATGGAAATTTACTTTTGAGATATCATTTTGCATGCGTGTCTTTCACTATGATAAACCTTTCTCTTTGTGATGTCTACTAAAAAGGTGTCATACAGGGTTTTTTTCATGTCTTTAGGTAATGTTCATAATATTCTGCATCTTTTCTCTGTGCTTGCATTGGCAACACTAGCTTCAAATATGTTTTTTGCTGGTCAAACCATTTTTCTTTCTTATTAAGCATTTATTTTATCTTTTTGAAATCTTTTGACATTTTTAAAGCCACTGCTTTTTTCTTGCCATTTCTTTCAGTTTCATTTTTTGTTCTTTCATCGTAGTTCACCTTCTTTAGAATTTTCAATATTGTATTCTTGTCAGTCAGTAAATCACAGGACCTGGTTTTTCTTTTTATGTTGTATCTTTCTCATGACCCTTGGCTATCTTACATTTGAAATTAAAAAGCAATTATCAATAACTATACTATTATATATATGTTTACTTACAATATTATAACTAAATCCAAATCTAAACTTATTTATAAATGGAACTTCGTCTGTGTGTGTCCATTACCTATAGACTCCGAAATGGCTGAACCAATTTTCTTGAAAATTTACACAGTTGTACTATAAACATCTGCAAGTGTTCTTAGCTAGGTTTTGTGTCGAGGTACCCCCGATAAATATTGAAAATCGATAATTGGAAAAGAATTAGTTATAGAAGAAGTGGTCTGATTTTAATCAAATTTGATACACTCATAGACAAAGACATAAGAAATGATATTCAGAAGTTTCAAGGTTGCAGTTCTTACAATTGTGCAGAAAATCAATAATATATATATATATATATATATATAAAATCTAAGATGTTTGTGTGTGTTTCTGTTTATCTGCTTGTATGTCTGTATTTTTTTCAGCCCTTTTATTTTAGTTTTTGCTTTGGGTTTGGCTCTAAGTAGATATAATTGTAGTTCTTAGTCTCAGCCATGATACCATTTACTCAGAGGACGTATTTAGCCTTCAAAATTCAGTTTACGACAAAAAAACTTATTTGATATCGATACCAGGAAATTAAAATTTGACTTACATCCATTCATTTTTCTTTCACTCTACAGTTTTGCTTTAACTGGAAACAACTATTGCTTTTTAGTCTTTCGTGCCAACGTCCAAAGAGTCTGAGCTCCAGGACCATATATTAGTTTTAAAGCTTTCATTACACTCGAGCAACGCCGGGCTAGTATTGAATATTATAATTAATATTATATTATATATATTTATTTAAAGTATGATGAACAATACTCTATTTTATAAAATTTCATACCATAAAATTATTCATTGTAAAATGTTTAAAACAGCACATGTATTTTAAGATGAAATTCACATGGCATAATTATAATATTAGTATATTCTGAAAAGTTATCCAACTTTGTTTATTACCAATTTTTTATATAGCAGAATATCTTATATACTTTAAGAATTTATTAATCTCAGAATATTGGCAAATTAAACATATTGTAGTAGCCACAGATCTATTTCCTTTAGCGAATCAGTGCCCCCGACGGGAGATTCGGTCACTCACTGACCAATCAACGGGCAAAGCACATTGATTCCTCTCTAGAACTATTTTTCCTAGTCCATTTTGGTAGAATGGACGAAAGGCAGAGAGCCATGAGCCAGCGGGAGTAACGGACGTCTCTCTCACATCGCTGCCACTGATTCCCCTTGGAATACTTTCGCTGAAGACGCTGCTGCTAGCTTCACCATGGACACTTACATACTACCAATCTTGTACGTTTACTATATAATAAACAATTCATTTGTGTGCCTAAAAAATATAGTGTTGGGGAAATTAAGCATTTCCCATAACCCTATAATATATACCTGATTCTGTTTACTTGAAATGGATGTATAATGATAATCATAAAATATGTAATAAAAAAATTACTACTTGCTGTATTAGAATAAAATCTGAATCTTTGCAATATAAAAAGAATAAAAAATAATAGGTCTTTCAAGGTTACTCAAGAAATTTTATGAAAGAAACTGAGTCTTGAATTTTTTTATCATAATATCAAAAAACATTTTTTAAAGTAAAAAAAAGATTATAACTCTCTTATTTGTGCTGAACATAAAGACTGCACATTCAGAATAATTGATCCAAACTTCAGAAGGATCTTTAAAAGCGGTGAAATAAACAAATTTAAATTTATTTTGATACATTTAATATCTATAAAGTTAAGAAAAAAACTAAAATACACTAATTCATTCTTGTAATAAACAATTTTAAAAATGGTTTCTGATATTTATTTTTATGGTCTGATCTTGCATATAGCTTTTTTTATCAGATTAAATAAATGTGTAATAATTTGCACAGAGCAAGCAAATATATACATTGACATTTTTGAGATTTATTCAGAAAGTACCCATCTATTTGATATAAATAGTTTACCTAGGGATCTTTGCACTCATCCAAGTGATCTTTTTATTTTTCAGCACAATTTGTAAAGTACTTTTTTTGGGACTACCATCAGCTGCTTCACTGTGTTCTCTTTATCCCTGAACTACTTTTATGAAATGATATCTCCTCTCTTTCCTCAATGTTTTTTATGCTGTAGGAATATCTGTAGAAATATCTGAGTTACAGTGTTGTGACACTGATGGACATGGATACTGTTTAACCAGAAAAAGATCAGCAAAAGACATTATAAATGTGATAGTCATGGAGTACACAATTACACTCATTGGTGACTCACTGATGATTGAGTATCCCCCATGAGAGATTTTCTGTTGAAGCATACGGAGGGAGGTACACTCACAGTGGTTGCTATATTGGTTCTCAAGAGATTCAACATAGATGAATACTTCCTAAGTGTAGGTGAATAATATGTATAAACATACACTAAAAACGTGTGTGTGTGTGTGTGTGTATATATATATATATATATATAATCAGGTATGACTGTTTCTAACACATTAACAAGAATTGCACTTATTTTACTGTTGAATCAAAAATATGATACTCAACCTTGCAAGGAAGTCCCCAACTAGTGTCCAGTTAGCAGACAAGTGGAGGTCAGGCTGTAAATGACTAGAGACCCCGTACTCAAGTATTCTTGGCTGAATGATGGATATTTATTGATTTCAGTATCCATGTCAAAGTCAGCAACCAATCAGAATCTAGAGAATAGATTTGTCCAAGTAGCAGAATGCTGTATAGTCCACTCACCAACTGGTTTAAGCAGGTGGTCATAGCAGACTCAACTGTTCTGTTTGTTAAAATAAATCCTACATTTACATTAAACCATCAGACACATGTGTCATAAAAACCTATTTATTTGCTTAAAATTATATACAAAATAAATTATTAAGTACAAATTATGCTACAAAGTGAGAAATAATTATGAATTATGTTAGCGGTTAAAAAGATGAGTGAATTAACTAAAATCAATGAAATATACTTAAGTGACCTATAAATTATGTGAGCTACAATGGCTTTTAAGCCCTTCAAGATATCAGTTTTTTTTTTTTGGCAAAATGACTCAAAGTTCTATTTTGAGATTTAAGACTCTCTGAATATAAAAGTTTAAATATAAGCATGAAATAAATATAAACTGTAAATACTTTTCCTTTTTCACTTTTTTTAATATATATACACATACAGGATGTGCATTGTGGTGCAGTGGATATCGGCTTGGAATGAGAAATCGGGGAGCCGAGTTCGAATTCCAGTTGAATTCATTGAATTCATTTACACGCAGATACCCTTGGGAAAGGTATTAATCCGTCTCTTCCTTCCAGTTCTGGGTTAAATAACAGGACAGATTGGGTTCTATAGCCTTGGATGGCAACCAGTCTACCACAGAAAGCAATGGCAAACTACTGCGGGATAATCTTCTGTCCAGTCAGTCATGTCTCTTTTGAGACATGATCGCCCAAGCATGTTTCACGTATGGCACTTAACTGACTGACACATACAGCACATGCAAAAGCTTGTATTGTAAATACAAATCTTTCTGTATGACTTTCTTCATTAATTTTCCCCTCTGTATATACACACAAACAAATAAATATATATATACACTAGCAGTATAGCCCGGCGTTGCTCGGGTGTAATGAAAGCTTTAAAACTAATACATGGTCCTGGAGCTCAGACTCTTTGGACGTTGGCACGAAAGACTAAAAAGCAATAGTTGTTTCCAGTTAAAGCAAAACCGTAGACTGAAAGAAAAATGAATGGATATAAGTCAAATTTTGATTTCCTGGTATTGATATCAAATAAGTTTTTTTTGTTGTAAACTAAATTTTGAAAGCTGAATATGTCCTCTGAGTAAATGGTATCATGGCTGAGACTAAGAACTACAATTATACCTACTTAGAGCCAAACCCGAAGCAAAAATAAAATAAAAGGGCTGAAAAAAATACAGGCATACAGGCAGATAAACAGACATATACACAAACAACTTGCCTTATATATATATATATATATATATATATATATATATATATATTATCAATTTTCTGCACAATTGTAAGAACTGCAATCTTGAAACTTCTAAATATTGTTTCTTATGTCTTTGTCTATGAGTGTATCAAATTTGATTAAAATCGGACCACTCCTTCTATAACCTGATTTTTTTGATTATCGATTTTCGATATTTATTGGGGGTACATTGACACAAAACCTAGCTAAGAACACTTGCAAACGCTTATAGTACAACTGTGTAAATTTTCAAGAAAATCAGTTCAGCTGTTTCGGAGTCTATAGGTAACGGACACAGACACACATAGACGAAGTTCCATTTATAAATAAGTTTAGATAGAGAGTCCAAAAAAAGCTTTTTTCTTTCTACACACAGTGAATATGAATTCTTCTGTCAAATTACAATATATAGCTCTATCTATTCATATGCTCACAACCATTTCTTTTGTAAATTCAGAAAACCAAGCTGTTTTCATAATAACTTATCATAAAAATCATCATTACCACTCAAAAATTTTTTCACGCTAAAGATATACTGAGTGTTATGTCAATTTGCAATGTTTACTTTAATATACAAAAATAGGAAGTAGTGTAAGATAATGACATGTCTTTTCACCAGACATATTCAACTAATACAGTGAGACAATTCTGAGAGGATTAGAAGTCCCATCAGGATTCAGTAATGGCAGCTATAATATTAACATAAGATAAGCAAATGGCACAGTGTTAAATAGCTGACACAGAAAAGAAGGTAGAGAAGGAAAGTTAAAAAAAAAGACTAACGATCAGGTTTAAGAAGATAAAAATATGGTTGTCAGCAAAAGAATTAGCCTAACATGTAAATTCCAAATTGGTGATACCAAAATCAAACAAGTACAAAAATGTAAATATCTGGAAAGGGTTTTAACATAGGGTTGAAAGTGAAACAGCAAAGTTACATTGGAATAGCAATAGATGTCTTTCAAAAGCTGAGCAAAGTATCAGGAAACAGAAAAATTTCATTAGAAACCAAGGAAAGATTGCTGAAATGTTATGTAGAATTGATCTTCTTGTATAGCAATGAACACTTGACAAACTCCTGCTGATGAAGAAGTTAAGCAACAAAAACGTCCTTCTACAGAAGGATGCTGAATATATCATAGACATAGCAAGGGAACAATAAAGAAGTTTTAGAGAAAATGGAAGCAAAAATGGTATTTCTTCTTTAACATCAGAAAAAGTTGAAATTTCTTGGGTGCGTATTGAAGAAAGAAAGCTTCTAAAATTGGACACAGGCCATATTAAATGCAAGAGAAACAGAAAACACAGCATGACCTACTTAATAAAATTTGATATAGGACATGTTAAAGGCAAGAGAAATAGAGAGAGAGAACCTAACTAATATAATTTGATGCAAGACTTATTGAAGGCAAGAGGAACAGAAAGCAGAGCATAACTGACCTAACTAATAAAATTTTGTAGAGGATATGTTGAAGACAAGAGGAAGAGAAAAAAGAGCATAACCTATGTAAGTAATAAAATTTGATATAGAACATCTCCAAGGCAAGTGGAACAGAAAACAGAGCAAATCCTACCTAACTAATAAAATTTGATATAGGATATGTTGAAGACAAGTGAAACAGAAAGCAGAGCAAAGCCTACCTAACTAATAAAATTTGGTACAGGATATATTGAAGGCAAGAGGAACAGAAAACAATATAATCTGCCTAATCAATAAAATTTTAACATGGCATATATTAACATCAAAAGGAACAGAAAGCAGAGCTTAACTTACCTAACTAGTTTATATAAATGTTTGACAGAACAGAAATTTATAAATTCAGCAAAGTGATAAAATTTACTTAGCACTGCAAAGCATGAGATATTGTGCAGAGCTATGATTGCCCATTTACCAAAGTGACATGATCCATAAACGATTCCTGGAATTACTTTTGTATTTTAACATTTTGAACTTCACAGTAAAATAATTACAGATGTACTATTCATAATAGAAAATTTGTGAGTTAAGTTCAAATTCTAATTGAGTTCATTGCAGCCCAGACTTGGCTCTTTAGCCTTCTTTGCAAGCTAGAGGAATTAAAAAACTGGATTCCCAAACCAAAGCAGATGGAACTTATTTGAATGAGAACCTATGCCCCTTTAATGGATGGAAAATCCCAAGAGAAAACCAAAACTTTCCTCAAAATACAAAGGTTGCATGCCATCCCACCGATGAAATAATTTGTTTACTGAATCCTTATGAAGAGGCTTTATATACCATATAGAAATCAGGAAAATAGCACATATGAAATAAATATAGTTCATACATGAAGGCATGTTAACTTATAAATGGTAATGGTAAAATGAACCATTTCGATACAGGTCATATTCACCATTCATTGACTAAAAAGTTAAGCGTCAATATTAATTGAATTTTAAAAAATCATTTTTTGAAAAACAATTTGATGAAATTAAACTTCTCTAGTCCACTAACTGTTATTTCTATTTCTTGATGAGAGTTTCATTCCTAACTTTTTAATTTTTTCCATATGGAAAGTTAATTTCATTATAATTTTTTATCTTCTACTTACCTGTGCTACCCATTTTGTTGTTGTTGTTGTTGTCACAAGTGTTCAAGTGATCTGGTTCTTGTTATCTGGTAAAGCTCTTTATTTGGGATCTTGTAGCACTATCATCTTTATGACCTAAGAAATTCATTCATTTAAAGCTGACAATCAGTATAGCCTCGCATTGCTCGGATGTAATGAAAGCTTTAAAACTAATCCATGGTCCTGGAGCTCAGACTCAGCCTAAAGAATATTGTGTGAAGTTTGGTGAGAATTGGATAAAAATTGTGGATTTGTATAAAGGACATACAGACAGATAAACAGACACACACACACAAACATCTTATCTTTTATATATATATATATATATATATATATATATATATATATATATATTATTGATTTTCTTCACTATTATAAGGACTGCAACTGTGAGACTTCTGAATATCGTTTCTTATATCTTTGTCTATGAGTGTATCAAATTTGATTAAAATCGGACCACACCTTCTGTAATCCGATTTTTTCGATTATCAATTTTCGATATTTATTGGGGGTACCTCGACACAAAACCTAGCTAAGAACACTCGCAGACACTTATAGCACAACTGTATAAATTTTCAAGAAAATCGGTTCAGCCGTTTCGGAGTCTATAGGTAGCGGACACACACACAAAGTTTCATTTATAAATTTAGATTCGAATCATTGATGATCTGGTAAATGGAAAAATCTCATATTTTTCTAAAAAGAACTAAACATATGAAAGTGAATTTATACATTTTCTTTGTTCCTAAGAATTTACAATAAAAATATTAAAGTAAGCATTTTTTATTTATCAGATTATTTATTGGAATAATTAGTAAAACATCAAATTATTGTAAGTTGATTTTAACTTTATAAAATGGTATATCATAGATTTTCATCATAATTGGTTCACATATTTTTATAATTTATTAAATTTTTATAAAGTTATGCATAAAAATTGTTTTCACATTCAGTTCTTTATAAATTAACAAATGATAATCATTGAATCATAGCTGATTTACCCATTTTTATATTGTAAATATAAAATTATATTTGTAAGTAAACAATCCAACAGTATTTAAAATTTTTGTCGTCAATTCATTTTATGAAGTTAAAACTGACAAATTGTTAAACATAAGAGATTTTTAGAGCAAAAGTATGGAAGGCTTGAAGCAGAGATTTTCACTGGAAATTATTCAGAATAATATTTTGTTTAACCTAACATTATTATCAATGGCATATGATATACCAGTTATTTATTTAACTTGTGATATTCTTGATAGGATTTATTAAATAAATGTACAAAAACTTTCATTCATTTTAGATATTATATATATACCAATAAACAAATACTAAATACAATTATAAAATAAAAGTAAATGTCAAAGCTGTCATCAAAAATTTAGCATATGAACAAAGATAGTAAATTGAATTACAGACTGATCTTTTAACTCTCAATATTCTGATATGAAAATTATACATATTAATTTCAGAGGCATGCTTCAAATGTCATATTTTAGCTCACAGATTAGAAAGAGTATATTTTATCTTTATAAAATAATTGTGATCGCCCACTCATGTTACCTTAAATTAATAATTGCAGAAGTAGGTGGTACCTACATTTTAGGGATAGTGGAAAAATTCAGGGGAATTGAGAAAAAAAAGTGGGCTGCCAAAGGATGGGAGTGGCACATGTAAACTATAACATCCACTATATCCACACATTGTCTTTGAAGTGTATCTTACCTTCACTTTACAGTGTAATCTGTTTATATAACAATTATTATGGGAAATAGTAAGAAACTCATTTGACATGCAATACTATACTAGCATCAAGAATATTTAGTCAAAGACTGGAAATACATTTGAGGTTCAATCATTTGGGTTTTGTTTTGGTACAAAAGAAGTGGGCGAGCAACCTCAAAAAGTTTGATTATCTGGATAACAAGCATTTGTATTATGCAGTGTAATCTTGCCAGGTTGTTGACTAGTTTCGTATTCAACTGTCGACTACTATTGTCAAACATCGACCAACTCTCGTTTTTCTTACTACTCCTACTTAAATTAGGTGGGAGAGTGTATTCACTATAGAATAGGTGTATTTCATCATAACACTCACCAACTCTATCAAGAGCTATGTTTCCTTTTAAATTCAATTTCTTGATGTTCTTGTTGATAGCTTCTCTCCAAGTTTTCATCAGCCATTTTTTTGCCCTCACTTCCATTAATGCTCAGCTCTCTGCTCAAACCAAGTATTTTTTTTTTCTAATCATTTCACCCCAAGCAAGCCAGAACTGCCACTGGTGCACAGGGGGTTACATAAGATGTGAGTGATGAGAAGAAAGAACAAGTTACAGTGAAGCCATAGAATGAGTATGAAAAGAATGAGAATACAGGTGTGAAAAGGGCTGTATGAGAGTGAACTGGAAAGGAAGAAGAACATGATACAAGGATACTCAGGGAAAGTATGTGAGTCATAAGAAGATAAGAGATGGCAATTCACTTTGCATTTAAATTATTGGATGTTGGAGCTTTCAGGAAAGCAAGTATATGGAAGGGAATTCCACAGGCATAAAGTGCAAACAAAGAAGCTACTAGAGTAGAGGTTGTGGTTACACTTGATTGTTTTCACTGTAAAAGGGTGGGACCTAGCTGCTAGTCTAGTATTTCAACTAAATTCATGTAGAGGGGGAACCAGGGAGCTAAGCTCATTGAAGCAGAAGCTGTGAAAATATTTGTAGAATAAACAGAGAGAAGCCACATTACATTGGTGGGAAGGTGACTGGAGTTGAGCTACCAGGCCGGGATCAATTACATTGCAAATTCTTTGTTTGATTTTGTCAAGAAGACCAAAATGAATATTAGGGGCACCTGACCAGATGTGACAGCAGTATTCAATGTGTGGGCAGATGGTAGATTTATATATGTGCGAGACGAATTTAGATGAGAAAAATTGTTTTATGTTACATGCCCAAACCATTATAGTTTTTGGTTGGCCATCAACAAATCCAGAGAAATTCTTAGATATTTATACAATAATGCAATTTTAATTTTATTAACAGGCTTGACATGTATATCCACTTGATCGTAGAATGAAGATTTTGAACCATATGTAAACTGTCTTCAGTACACATAGATCAGGATAAAATACTGTAGATCAAGACACTGTGTACAAAGGAGTTGTAAACATTACTCCAAGTGTCATGAGTGATTCATCAATGGTTACAAATCAAAGCCAAAATTATTGAATTGTGATATGTAGGGATTGAATCAAAATATAAAATAAAATAAAAAACACTAAATAAAATAAAAATACAAAATAAAATAAAAATGCAAAATAAAATAAACATAAAAATCTCCCAGAATTCCTCTGACAGGAAAAACAATTTGTGAATGTGTAAAAAAGAGAAGCTACCTGGTGGCAAAAATAAACTCTCCCTCTTTTTCTGTTAAACTTTTGACTGGTAAAGACGTGCCGACTTTTCAGCAAGGAATTTCCCCAACAAGAGGTCGTTGGAATCAAAAAAATAAAATCAGTATCCCTCTAGTGTTTCTGTATCTTTCCTTTTTTCTTTGCCTATTTATTTCAGTGACGAAAGCTATTCTACAAGTCTTGGACGTTTAGGTGAAAAAACAACCCAGCAGCAATAGCCATAACATCCATAGATATTAGACATATTATTTAGAGTACAAACTATTTCATGAGTAGACAAGAAAATGTAAGATGATTTATATAATCTCAGCTTCTAGTTGCCCTTCTGGTTTAAGTGCTTATAGAGATTCTTAAATTTATGCAAATCAAATGCACCATTTTTTGCTTTACAAAATAATTCTGCAACTTGAGCAATCTCTAAAATGCAAGCTTAACTTATTGTTATCTTAAAGTATTATGAAAACACACTTTCTGATATCAGAAATCCAAGTTTTATAAGCAAGAATTTCTTTTTCTTTAGAGTACTGACATGATTACCTTCATTAAAAATTCTTCAGTGAATTCAATATTAATTACTGGCTGAGAATTGTGCTGCCAACTTTTAAAGTGCTTTTATAATTTTCTCAAAGAAGTGGTTTCTTTTAAAAAGGGTCTTTTAATGATTCTATCATTTCCTTCTGTTCTTTGAACCAGTCAGATTGATTTTGGTTTCCACCTTTTACAATGACAGAAATGTGATGTCTGCTTTAATCAAAAATGACTGGAAATGATAGAAACTATATTTTTTTTTATTGGCTGTCCAAGTTCAAAAAATTTAATCACATCACCTAATTTTAGAGATGACTGAATCTTTTCATAAAATAACTAAAAGTTGGAATAAAGATTTTAGTTAAGGCCAAAGTTGGCATCATCTTTCTTTCTCAACTTAATCCTTTGTCAGTGTTAGGGGCACGCTTTTATCAGGTTTTCCTTGCAACAGAAAAAGTATAGTTGAAACTGTATTGATCTTTAAGTTGTTCTTTTGCTAGAAGGATAATAAAAAAAATTAAAGAGTTGACTCGATGAAATAAATGAAAAAGTGCCTGGACAATGATCAATATTTTAAAAAAAATATCATGCAGATTGATCTAATATCAGTTAATATGATTGACATTTTCAAAAATTCTCAAAAATGAAAATAAATCTAAGAAAATGTTGGGGGATTTTGTGCATTTGCTCTTTGTCTGAATCCATATATATTAACGATAAAATTTTAAATATCAATCTAGTACATTACGACTAGAAAGAATAGCTCTTATTAAGATGAATTATTTTCTGCTCAATTAATTTGTATAATCTATAGAAATAATTGAAATTTAATCAATATTTAACTTTTCTTTTGAAATTCTATACTGGAGTAATTATTTAATTATTATCTTTGCTGAGTACTTTATGTACTTAAATTTGGTAAATATCAAATAACCAGCAGTCATAGCAGTGATATCTGATTGGTGTCTGGAATAGAGTAAAATTGGTGTCAGGAAAAGGGAACATTTTTTTTTAAAACTAAAAGACTATTGCAACTTTAACATGATTTATTACATTGGCTAACATATTTAATAAAGGCAACTACTCTAAAGTTAATGAAATATACAATCTGTTTAATTAAATTTGCGTGGTTTTTGTACAGAAACTAAAACTGCATTCAATATGGTTTCCTTTAACCTTCACCACATGTCGAAATCTTTCAGGAAAGTCCTTAATCTTTTTTTTTTTAATCATATCACCCCGAGCAAGGCGGTAATGCCACTGATGCACAGGGGGCTATGTAAGAGTGAAAAGATTGGAAAAGAGAAAGCCGGAAACCACATCCTAAACAGGGAACAAGGGATGAGCCTCTTCACCTGTTCAATAGACATGGGTGGAGTGTGAACCGGGCAATAATTCAGTCTATCTACTTCAATTGAAAAAAAAAAAAGAAAAGAATAAAAAGATTGGAAAAGAGAAAGCTGGAAACCACATCCTAAACATGGAACAAATACAGTTTCTATGGGTATTTTGTTTCATACTGGCTTCAATTTACTTTACAGAGCTTCAATATTGTGGGACAGAGCAAAACAGACATCACTCTCAAGAACTGCTCACAAACAATAGTCAAGAGTGTTATCTTGTGATGAGGGAGGTCATTCATGCTTAGTAATGAAACCAGGACAATTGTCTCTTGTAATATGAGCAGTATGGTTCATTGCTCTGTCTTGTTGAAGTGTCCAATATTCATCATTGGCATTGCACTTTCCAAGAGGTTCACTATGTCCACTTCCTTGTTGTTATTTAATGCATGAGGTATAAAAACAAAAGACTTTCATCTTTCTAAAATGGCTGCTTAAACCATAACTGAAGCCAGTTTCTAGGTTCTAGGGCAGTTTTCTGAATCTGCTACAATTGACTGACAACTTCTTCAAAGAACACAATCATTTTAATGATTGAAAGTGTTCAATAATAAACAGTTTCACATAAATTAATTGATTTGCATTGTGCCTGAATTTGTTACATCAACTGTTTATTTCTTTGAAGCCTCTTTTTCATTGTGGCTGCTGAAAGAAACTTATCTTAAAGGACAATATCCATATATCCTTTCAACACCACCTCTGCAGTGTTCCCTCTAATGTTCTAGTTTCCTAAGTCAATTTTTGCACTGACCTTCCTGAATTATGCCTGATTTTTTTCACATACCTGTTTAATGAGCTTTGCTGTTCCAGAGGTACGAGGATGTCCTGGTCTTGGTCTGTCTTTGATGGGGGAAGATTTGTATTGATCTGTTGTGTCTTTAACAAAGTCTGTTTTTTCCAAATTTTTTTCCAGCTTTAAAAATCTCAGGTCTTGTCAATCCTGTCTCATGCTGCTTAATTATGTACTTTATTTTAATTTCTATAGATATTATTGCCAGTAAATACCAAAACACTTTGAAAAACAAAACAAAAAAACAGTATACGTTGTTGGGCAAATATCAAACCATAAATAACAATGTAATGTGCAGAAATTTAGAAGTAGAATTCATTTGAAATTTTGTAATAGCCTTTATGCCTTACCCTGTATTACCAAACCATCTCAGTAAATCGACCAACCTTATAAAATCAAAATAAAGATAAAAAGCATATATTGAATGTATTTTCCATATGAACCATTCTGTTGGAATAGTTCTGTACAAAGTGGCTACTGATGTCAGTAACTGTTTTGACACTAATTAGGAGAAGGAAATGCAAACAAAAAATGTAACCATAGGATGTTACTGCCATAATCTTACCTCACTGAGCCATTACACAAAGATCCCTTTTTTTTTTATCATTTCACCCCGAGCAAGGCATTCCACTGCCACTGTAGTGCAGGAGGTTACATAGTCAGGAAACGTTAGTTAGATATAGGAAATGTTAGAAGGTGGGTGATATACGGGTAAGGGTACCGAAAACGAGGGTTGGTTAGATGGTGAGAGTGTTTGAGAGAATAGATGCAAGTTAGCATGTTAGGAGGTGTCTATTGATCTTACATTTAAACTCCTGGTGATTGAAGCCGTCGGGGAAGCAGGCATGTAGAAGGGAATTCCACAGGCGGGAAGTGTGAGGAAAGAAGCTGTTGGAGTAGAAATTATGGTTACATTTTATCAGTTTCACTGTAAAAGGGTGGGACCTAGTTGCCAATCTAGTATCTCGTGTAAATTCGAAAGTCGGCGACACCAATGACTTAAGTTCATCGGAGCAGAGGCCGTGAAAGTACTTGTAGAAGAGGCACAAGGAAGCCACGTCACGCCGGTGAGAGAGTGGTTGCAGCCGGTCCGCCAAGACAGGATCGGTCACATTACAGATTCTCTGTTGTATTTTATCAAGAAACCCCGGGAAAGTAGCAGGGGCACCCAACCAGATGTAGCAAAAGTATTCAATACACGGATAGATTGTAGATTTATAGATGTGCAGTATAGATTCAGACGGTAAAAATTTCTGGGCCCTGCACAGAGAACCAAACTTCAGAGCTGTGGACTTAGCAATGGATTCGATACAGTCATTCCATTTGAGGTCCGCCGAGAGTGTAAGGCCAAAGAGGCGTAGTGTTTTATTTTCAGGGAGGCAAGCCTGTTCCATGCTAATGGGAGGTAGGTGCGCTGGTTTAAAAGATGGGGTCAGTTATGTGTACATTGCATTTCAAAGTTTCATTAGAGCCTGAAGGTTGATTTGTTGTTTTCTTTAATTAAGGGCCATGCAAAACATTTCCAAAGATTTATTTATTGAGACAAATTGTGACACTGAGCAGATGCAATTGTAAATATAATTTGCATGTCAATAAAAAGTATTTAAATTAAACTATATTTTAACAAAAAGGAAAGAAACATTTTTTTAAAAATTTCACTGTCTCATAATTATTATTTGCATTCAGACTAATTTCTTCATCTTTCTTTTTATTATATCAAGTTTTTTGCCTTTTTTGATTTATGTACTCACCAAACAATAGCCCCATGGGTTAAAGCATTGGTTTATGAATTTGGTAATGTAGTGATTGGGATGTGCATTGTGATGAAGTGGATATTAACAAATCGGGGAGCCGAGTTTGAATTCCAGTTTGATTCCTTGCATTCACTTACGCACAAATACCCTTGGGAAAGGTATTAATCCATCTCTTCCCTCTAGTTATAGGTTAAATTATAGGACTGATTAGGTTCTACTTCAGAATGCAATGGTAACCTATTGCAGGATAATCTTCTGCCCAGTCAGTCATCTCTCTTTCTTTTTGCCCAAAGCGTGTATCGTGGTGTATGGCACTTAACTGACTGACTGAATATAGTAATTGTAAGTTCAATCCCTGGAGAAGGTAGTATAGATTCAGACTTCATTGAAATGGGGTGAGAAATAATGGAGACATACTGAAAAAATGAACAAGACAAGATATCTGTAGAAATGGACAGTGAAACAAGAACAATCTGCCTCTATAGATTAAATAAAGTATTCAGCTTGAAATTCCCTGAAATTTACTAAGACTGACAGACACCTGAAGAAGGTCAGTGGGTACAGTGGCTGAAGTGTTTTGATAATAACAACAAAGATGTAAATAATGCACTTTTCTCTTTTTCTTTTCCATAAATTTTGAGGGAAAAGTTTCAAAATCTTTAATGAATATATAACTATCTGGCTTGAACAGAACTCAAAAAACATTTCAGATAACAATAACAAAAAACAAAAATACTTTCTACTTGAAGCTTACCTGCGTAGCAAAACCAAATTCAAGTCAGATGCATGGTTTTAGTTCTCAATAACATCTTCAAGAAAGTTCCGACCATGTCTGCTATACTGGCAGGAAATAAAAACAGCAAATGCCATTCAAAGGTTAAAACCTTTATGTATCTCTGTAAATAGAATATAATCCATGTAGTTGAATAAGTGAAAACTGAATGCTGTGTAATGTGACAAGTTGAAGCAAATGTATGATTTGCTGTAACATTAAGAAAAGACTTGACAAAAGCCAGACTAGTATTTGTCTGCAGGCTGCCATCTGATTTATTACAAATGGATATTTCTAAGTACATGTTTCTGTTAGAAGATAGACAAAAAAAATAAATGTCATTGTGCAATCATTTAAATAATTGTAAAGCATTGTATAAAATTTGATTTTGTGGTGTCTGACACCAAAGCAAAGTCTTGTTTTATTCAACTAAGATCATTCATATCAATGATATTCAGGAAATTTGGCTATTACAGCTTTTACTACTTATAAAATTCTGACTTTAACTTTTTAACTTTTTGCTGACCTTTTAACATTCTGCATTATTTAATGATGAAATCCAAAACTACATTATTGTCAAGAACTTTTTAAATACAGTTAAAATGTTTTATCTAATATAAACAAAGAAGATCTAACTAATTAAGCAAACTATCTCTTAATTATAACCAGGGTCTATACCTAGATTATTCTAGACTATGTCAGCCTATACACCCAGTTATAAAGTGGGTTAGACTAGAAGTAACCACTGTATAGCAAAATATACCAACTTCTTTTTCCCATGAAATAAGATGTATATTATATGTATAGGTGATAGATATGTATATTATAGACCATGCAATGTCACATTTCTGCAGAGATTTTTTTGTGTGCATTGTACAGACCACAGTTCTAGTTCCATTCCTTGGTTGATACGTAAGTGGGTCTAACTTCTAGAGGCCTATTGATTTTGTTCAAAATGATTGACAAGCGGTCAGTTTTATGACTGACCACTGTTTTGTGTGTATAGCCAACAGGCTTCAGTTTATTAGGAACAGGATTGTATAATCTAGAGCAACTTTTATGAAGTAGCTGTATAAATTGAAAATTATTTCATTTATAGTAACATAGCTGATTAGTATTGAATGAGTTCATACCAGCAATTATTCTCAAATTATAAACAGGAGCTATCTTATAGCATTCTAATTACAAAAGACAGTTGTTGATAGTAAAAGTAGGTATAAACTGGTCTAGGGGACCTAGTCTAGACAAGGCAATGTCCAGTCATATTCTGCGGATTATTCTGAACTGCTAAATCATTTTTTATTAATCATTTCACCCCAAGCAAGGCGTTATTACCACTGATGTGCAGGGGGCTACATAAGTGTAAAAGTTTAGACAGGAGGAGAGTGAAGAGAAAATGAACCAGTTACAGTGGGTGTCAGAGAAAGGGCAAGAGAAGAATGGGAATACAGGTGTGAAGACAGTTGTGAAGGTAGAGAGAAAGGAAAAGAACAAGATATATGGGGTGATATAGAAAGGACTGGAATCAAGTGGTTAAAAGATAAGAATTGACATTGCATTTAAATTCCTGGAGGTTTTAGCTGTCAGGAAAGCAAGTATATGGTAGGGAGTTCTACAGGTGGGAAGTGCAAGAAAAGAAGCTGATGGAGTAGAATTGTCAGTTGCATTTGGTTGGATGGTCTTGTAGGAATTAAATCCTATATATGTTTTTTAAACCAATAAAATCCCATCAAAATGTTTGTTTGACAAACAGTAATTACTAGGCTAAATACCACCAAAATATTTGGTGGATGGAGTTGTAGACTTACCACATGTTATTTTTGGACTATTTCAAAATTAACAATAACTCCCTTCACCACTCCAACAAATCTGAGAAAAAGAACATGCGTGAAATTATTTTCTAACAAATGAAAACTTTGTATTCAAAACGTTTACATTTTTATGTGAAATTAGATTTTGGATTTCCCTTATGTATATAAAAATAGAAACATCCTGCTTCTTAGGGTTCAAAACAATTTTGAAGGCCTACTTGATCTACACATGCATACACACACACATCCAATCACAAGGATGAAATGAGCCAGCAAATGCCAACTTGGGCTTTGTCAACAAACTCAGATACATTGTCAGGTAACTGTCAAAGTTGGTCCACATATCTCACACTACACTATGTACACTTAATTACTTGATAAAACAAACTTCACTGCAAGGAAAATTGATCATTTTACTGTTATTGTATATTTCTGAAAAGAATATATAAATGTTATTTCAACTTCTGCTTTTACTTTATCTCCAGGAAATAACCTTTTTTTTTTTCATTTCATTTAAAAGATTTGTTGTTGTTGATAAATGCTTGGTATCCTGACACTCAGGTAGTAACAAAAACCTGAGTGGACAGAGAATTAACATAGCAAACTGACACAATACACAAGAATAATTTATCAGTATTTTTTGTTCATTAATAATTTAAAACTATCATAACTGTCAGCTTCTTTATGAATTTTTTATGATTGTTGCTCCAATACATTGATCCATTTAACACAGTTTTCTTATTCTTGCTTTTAACTCATTTTAGCCATAAAACCTTTCAGCCATTCTCTGTTGTTTTGTATTTAACAATTTTTCAAGCGTGTCAAATAGCAGCCTTTATTTGATTCACAGAGACATGTCTTTCACATTCCTATATCTTATGTCTGGTTACAAGTTCTAAAATTGCCTAGAAAGTTCACAACATTGACAAGTATAGAATTAGAACATCATACTCCCCTTGTGGATTAAATAAATTTCCTATTTGACATCCTTAAGAGTTGATCATCAACAACAGGCAGTTCAGATTGGATGGAATCTTCTATATTTTAGGATATGAGTGATCATGACTCTTCACAACTTCCTATCCTTTGTAGCTTTGGGTAAGGTTTGTCTTTGTGATACCTTTTAATTCCTATTCAGCCAGCTATTTATAGAGGCTTGTAAGGTAGATTATTTGCTGTTTTCTGCTGCTCCTTTTGCCTTCAATATGTCCTGTCAGTGTCAAATTTTCTAAATTGTTTTGCCCTGGAAATTTCAGTTGATTTCCTTCTGATTTTTTTTCCATATTATTTTATACTTGACTGTTTCTCAAATGTTTAGTCCATGGCATTCTCAGTATCCTTCTGTAAGATGACATTTCTCTTGCCTCAAGTCTCTTCTTCATTTGAGAGGAGATTGTCCAATATTCACTGTCATATCAGAGTGTAGGGGGCTCAATTATGTTTATCAAACTAGCCTTGTTTCAAACATAACCAAACTCCTTACAATTTATTCCAGATCGAAAAGTTGAGAAGATAAAACTGTTTCGTTTGTATAATTAAATGAAAATTTATTTATCAAACAATGTAACATCAAATTGTATGAAATTATTAAACTGTGAAAAGGTTCTAAGAGAAATAGTGGTAAAAAGTTTAAAACATTAAGTGTTCATTTATTTTAGCAAAATATGTATGCAGAAAAAAGGAAGTTCAGGTTTTTGCTGTGTGTATTAGCAGTAAAGGTTTTTGTTCCTTTATTTCTTTTAGTGAATGGCATGTAAGTGAAGAAGAAGGAAAAGTGATAAAGGAAAAATGTACTTATTGATGTTAATTTTAGGAGTCAGTTGAAGTTTCTAATTGTCATTGTCTTCTTTTTGATAGTGAGAGAGCTTAGCATGTCTTGATATGGACCTCTCTGGAATTGATCTAGATCCAGGTTTTAGTAAGATGTTTAATAATAAAAGCAACTGGAAAACCAGCAGTCAGCAAAACAGAATGTCTTGTGAAATTGGTCTAGTGGTCCTGTAGTCATTTTGTTCCTAAAGATACTATTGTTTCAAAGGCAGTGTTATTTTTGTTACCTCCTCACTGCCTATTACTCCTGCAGTTGCTTGGAGAGCAATTGGTAAGGTGCTTCCCTCAATTTCAACACACTCTTGCCATATATTACAAGCTATTTTGACCCTTATGGCAGGTGGCAAGTTCAACCAGAGGCTAATCTCCAAATCTGATGTTTCAGACCAGGGTTTTTTTTTATTGTTGAATGATTTGAAAAGACTGAACTGGTCTGTGATTGGTGCAGTGTGTTGTCTACTAATCTGATTGATAGGAAGCATGTTTGCTCAGAAAGGAAAAATGTAGGCTGTCTCAGGAACACTCTATTCGCAGAATTTGCCACAGATCCATTCATAGCATGAGACCCCTTTGTCACTTGGTACTTGAATTCAAACAAATCTGTGGCTAGATATTTGGCAAACCTCTGCAGACTATCAATCTTTTTATGGTGGGGTGTCTGACTGTAGACTTGCATGTCTATTTGTAGCAGGGTTACTTGAGCACATCAGGAGGTTGCTTTGCACTTACTCTCAAATGGATGCACTGGATGACAACCAGCTATGATAGTAGGCTATAATCATGCTGAAGGATAATATACTGGTAATGAAATTGATTGTAACAGCTGCAAAGCCTGAGCTTTTAGGTACAAAATTGACTTTTGCCAATGATTTGCAGAACTACATCACCTGTCAGACGTGGCTATATATTGTTTGGACTAATAAAAAAAAAAAGAGAGAATATGATGTATTTTGTAATATAAAAAAAAATATTACCCAAAATCATAAAATCTTTATTTGGAGTAGATAGACTAAACTATCGCTCGGTTCACACTTCACCCACGTCTATTGAACAGGTGAAGAGGCTCATCCTTTGTTCCTTGTTTAGGATGTGGTTTCCGGCTTTCTCTTTTCCAATCTTTTCACTCTTTTTTTTTTTTTCAATTGGAGTAGATAGACTAAACTATTGCCCGGTTCACACTCCACCCACATCTATTGAACAGGTGACGAGGCTCATCCCTTGTTCCTTGTTTAGGATGTGGTCTCTGGCTTTCTCTTTTCCAATCTTTTCACTCCTACATAGCCCCCTATGCTTCAGTGGCATTACCGCCTTGCTCAAAAAAAAAAAAAATTGACGAGCTGAGCAAAATGGGAGCTGTTGATGATCAATGACATATTTTGCTATCATTGTGACAAACTGGGCAAATGTCAAGCAAATGCTCAAGAGAAAAAAACAGATCAAGGGAACAGACATCATTACCAATATCATTCCCAGTCCAGATCTAAGTGCAGCTCTGCCTGTAGTCAATGTATTAGTTCAGGTCAAGTGCTTATTGACTCTGACTGCTTATGGTCAATCATTAGTGCAGAGTGATACTGGTCATAGACTGGGAAGCATGTGGATGTGGAGATGATAGGTGCCAGAATGCAGGTATGCTGTGGTACCAAGACTTAATATGTTCACATACAGTCGCAACTCACCTGAATGTGAAGTCCATGCATAGCATGACAAACCACTAAGCTTCAACTTATTTGCCAGAATTGATGCAATAACTGTATTAAAAAGCATCAATATCACCCAGACTGGAGCTGTACAGTTTGGCAGCAAAGAAACACAAACATAATAAACTTGATCTTTCTGTGGAAATCAACAACCTGCAAAACAAAAGTGGAGAGCAGGTGTAACACCAGCCTAGTTATGTGACAAGGTGTTGGAGTACATCATTTCCAAGGATGTTAGAGATGTTTACAAACAAGAACTCCAGACATGTATCAGTAATGGTTGGCTAATACAATGCCCCAAAAAGAAACTGGGAACACCCAAGGTCATAGCACCATTAATGACTGTTGTGCAACACAACAAAAGAAAAGTGCACCCAGTGATGGACTATGATGCACTCAACAAATCTTATGCATTCATTGAAAATGCTGACATTTGTATGTCCAAACTGTGAGAGTGGCACCAAGAAGTGGTGAATGTGGCCATATTTGACTTGTAAAGTGTACATTTATGATGTGTGTGTCAATGAGGGCATCATGTTTGCAGAACATGTCAGGGCAAAATCAGCTGAGTATAGGCTGATGTGCAAAAACCTTGAACATTTGAAGGATGGGGCTTGCACCCTCAGATTGGAAGTCTGTGAGAAGTGTAACATTTTGTGATGGTCATGGGGAAGTGTAATCCCAAATGTTGCTGATGTTATGACTTTGTGGAATGCCTTCTCACTGTGTGGGAAACTGGTAGAACATCTCCCTGTGTATGGATTTTGTGTGTGGTGACCACGTTCATCAAGTGGCAGAAAA
Source organism: Ascarosepion bandense (assembly GCA_037127315.1). Taxonomy (NCBI): domain Eukaryota; kingdom Metazoa; phylum Mollusca; class Cephalopoda; order Sepiida; family Sepiidae; genus Ascarosepion; species Ascarosepion bandense. Next base: position 1,670,394 of record JBBBDQ010000365.1, read on the forward strand.
TTGCAGTGACAAAGGGATGGGATGACCAAGCTGACATCTCCCTCAAGTAAATAGTGAAGGAAATCATGAACAGAGCGTGACTTGAAGATTCTGCCTGGGGTGACTGGTGTGTGAATGAATCTGAAATCAATGAATGCATCAATGCAAGCTCCTTAGTGGTGATGGAAAAAGATGGAGCAATATTGGCATCAGCCAACAAAAAATGCCCAATATACCAACTTGGTTGAACTGTGTACTGCAATCAAAGGCCTCCCTGTGGCCCTTCAGTTGCACATAAAAATCGATTCCATGTGTGTCCATCCTGTCAGCCAGAGCTTCAGAATATGTTGAGTGCACTTCTGTATAATGGTACCTTCCCTCTAATGAGGCCATCTGTTTGCTTTGGGTGGCAACCCATGATGTCTGGGGAAAAAGGTTGTGATGGTTGAGGTCTTCAGAAGTCTGAGTTAGATACTTCTGATTCTTGACACACTTTGGCCCTTACTTGGACTAGATGGGCACTCAGAGAGGCCTTGTGTAATCAGTCAGATGGTCATGTCAAGCTCTAAATTAAAATTATCAAACTGAAGGGAAGAAAATTTGGTAATCACTCAAGTACTTCAAAGGTAAAAAAAATTTAGTAAGAATATGGCAGCTGTAGGATCGATCAATTTGGAAGGAAACAGCTATGATGCAGCTTAGATATGCCAAATGTTTCACTAGTTTTTGGATAGTGAAATCAAAAGAAAAATAAGTATACATTTGCTGTATACCTGCCTTACCAAGGTATTTTCCTTTAAATGGACTCTGTGGTAGGTGTTGAGCAGGGGTGGTGAAGAAATATATAACTTTTATGGATAAAACAAACCACCAAGAGATCTCACAGATTCTGATAATGAAGAGAGGGGATCATTTCTAAGATTTATTATCTTGGAATCATTAGATAAAAATCCACTTACAAAATCATTTCCCTTCCTTATTGAAAAAAAACCATATCATCAAAAATAAAGCCTAAAAATGCGAAAAATCTCAAAAATAGCACAATTTTGATTGAGGTTGAGAGCAAAAGACATGCAGATATATTACTAAAAATGAAAGCGCATTCCATAATAAAAAGATAAACGTGTGCCCTCACAAAAAACTGAACACTTCATGGGTGGGGGGGGTACAAAGTAAGAAACTCTCCCTATGTACCAGTGCAGAAATAAAAATAACATGAAAAAAGCAAGGAGTCACGGATGTCAGAAGAGTGACAATAAAAAAATAATGAAAATATCCTCACCAACACTTATATCCTGACATTCAATGTACCAACTATTCCCAAAGAGATAAAAATAAGATCTAACAGAAAAGACGAAACCCTTCACCCCAATTCCTCTCCATTGCTACAATTGCCAGAGGTTTGCACATCATGAGGATGGATGCTATTTTAAAGCAGTATGTGGTAGATGTGTGCAAAAGGACCCAGATCACACCACAAATAAATGCAAAGATACACTTCTGGTGAAATTCTTAAGACTATATACAAAAAGGTTTTAAAAAATATAAAATACTGTTACTTTAATTGAAATATATTTGCAAAACATTTAAATTTAATTAGAAAATGTAGTTGATCTGAAGCTGTAGGAAGCTGGTTAAGTTTCTTTATTCGGACTTGTGTCATACATAACTGAACTTCCTGCAGCTTACAGGTTTTCTCCAGAATAATAATCATCAGGATTATCAGAAGGTTGGTTGCCGGCAGGTTGGAATGTGTGGAATAGTGTAAGAATAAAATATACATTTTTCATTTTTAAAATAAAAATTTATTAAAAGGAAAGAATAACAAGAATAGGTAGCAGTTTGAGTTAATGTTCAATGAGAAAGTTAAGAGTATCAAGATTTGTAGAAAATGTTTGTAGTAGTAATTGTTGAAAGAGTATATGCGTACATACGTATGTATGTGTTTGGTAGGTATGTTTTTGGATGAAGAAGAAGAAATAAAGGAAATCAGTACACGAGAAGGAAAGAGAAAGACAAATGTACAGGTGAGCTTGAAGCTTCTCTCTTTATATTTTAGCTTGTTGTCTTTGCTGCTTCCATCCCTGACTGACTGTCTTGATGCTGGCTGACCGGGGTCTTTTAAAGTATTCAGATTTTTGCACTTGATCGCCAAGTCCCTTTAGTCTTGCAAGTCACTTCCATTGGTCAGAAAATCAGTTTAACACCTACTTGCAAAATCTGGTTTTGACTTTTTCTTTAATCACACGGTCAATCCTTTTTTTATTTTGGAAAAACCAGGATTTCACAAGTCATTGTGAATTTTTGTAAAAGTGAAGATGAGAGTTGATTTTAATTCTTAATTTTTCATCCCACTACAGAACAAAAGCAAGTGAAAATTTTAAACTTTTGATTAATTTAAACTATCATTGAAAAAGTATTTTTTTGGTTGGTCATAAAGACTAGGTAAATAAAAATAGAACATATCGAACAAATAAGTCACAATGACAATTTAATATTCAGCATATTTTCCCATTTTGTGAATTACTTTGGAAATTCACTTTAGCATACTCATTATTAATTTCTGCAAGAGGGTGTTTGGGATGCTCACCCAGGATGCATAAACTACAGCACAAAGAGTATCCACAGTTTTAAATTGTGATCCATGCTTATAAACATCCTTTGCGATCATTCCCTGTAGAATTAATTGGAGTAGATAGACTAAACTATCACCCGGTTCACACTCCACCCACGTCTATTGAACAGGTGAAGAGGCTCATCCCTTGTTCCCTGTTTAGGATGTGGTTTCCAGCTTTCTCTTTTCCAATCTTTTCACTCCTATGTAGCCCCCTGCACATCAGTGGCGTTACTGCCTTGCTCGGGGTGATATGATTAAAAAAAAAATAGCAACAGCCAGTACTCCAAGGTAGTTGAAGTTATTTCCTCCTGTAGAACTCCATTTTTGTTGCCTCAAGCTTCTCCTTCATGAGATTGTGCAACTTTCACTTTCACACCTCAGCCATTGTGGTATCCTAGTCTGAAACTACCAACCATTTCACCTTTTCTCTTTTGGCCAACTTTGGCATTCAAAGCTTATTTAATATGAAGAATTACTTCAATTTTTCACAAAAGTTTGAAAGAGAATATTAATATACCTTTTCCTCTTGTTTAGCAACTGATCAAAGAATATTGTCTTTCAAACTTTTGTGAAAATTGAAGAAATCCTTCATATTAATTAAGCTTTTTTGGTCTACTGGCAACTAATATGAATCTTTGGTTTTGCAGACACAGTGTTTTGTTTTTTGCTATTTGAGACAAATAACAACTACTCTTCACAAAACATTGACCTTCTGTTCCATATCTCCTGATGAAATCCTTCATGAAATTAATACAACTACCAAAACGCTCCATATGATAGGTGACTTTAACAGTCATAACATAATATGAGGGGGTAAAGAAACAAATAAGAAAGGCAAAATCATAAAAAAAACATTATTAAACCAAAGAAAGCTATGTATCCTAAATAACAAAAGTAATACATACCTACATCCAGCAACAGGAACATTCTCTGCCATAGACTTAACAATCTGAAAAGGCTTTTGTCAGAAGTAAATTGCATACACAACAAAATGTTCATAAATATGTTTCAGTGGGACTTACTGTGTTTTCGGTGTAATGCATTCACAGCTCTTTTAGCTTCATTGTGGAAAGTTCATGTCACCAGTTTGAACGAGGAAAACCTGGAAGAGAGAAAGTTACTTTAGAGTTTATGTGTTTTCGTATTCAAGAGCTGCTACTGATATCAAAGGAAATTACACAAGTTTATTCTTTTAAATAAGATTTAATAAAGTTTATTCTTTTAAATAAGATTTAATAAAGATTCAATTACTGTTTACATTTGTTTAACACATTAATAATTTTCAAAAAAAAATAAAAATCAGTGATTCATAGAAATTGTTATAAATGTTAAAAATAAACAAATTTAAAAAAATGTAATTTCATTTTTCAATGTTAATTTTATTTGACTGTTCCAGCAACACTATGCCATCATATCAATATGCTCACTTTTTTTTTACTATATTGTTTGCCTTGTATAAAACCCAAGAACCACTTGAGATAGAGGGTTACAGAGTAAGAGGTAAGGGTCAGAGTTTATGAAGATATGTGGGAAGGTAGCAGTTAACTCTGAAATGTTAGAGAAGCATTCTCTTTGGGAAGTCTCTTCCACAAAGTAATGTTTTCTAGGAAGTTGCTTGAGTGGAATTTACACCTCACCAATAGAATACAAAGGGAATGAAGCTGGTTCATTACAATGTGTGCCACAACCCTCTAACCCTTCAGGTTAGAGGGTTGAGTCAAAACAACTAACATTGGCTTTTATATCATCAAATTTTATACTTCAGCCATTTATATTTGTATATGACCTATAATAAGCTGAACTTAGTGCCAGACAAAGTTTTGGTAGAATTTTTAAAGTGAAATTAACCTACTTGTTTTCAAAGTAAGTTTCAAAAACCTTACTTGTTTGATTTAGTTTGGTTTTGTTTAACAACCCATCAATCATTTTGGTCATTTAAGGGTCAGTCTTTAAAAATAATTTGTTGGTAATATATTTTTCAATCAAAAAGGTTTTGTTAGGAATGTATTTTTCATTCAAAAAAGTTTTATTGAGAATGTATTTTTCATTCAAAAAAGTTTTATTGAGAATGTATTTTTCATTCAAAAAAGTTTTATTGAAGAATTGTAATTTTTCATTCAAAAAAGTTTTATTGAGAATGTATTTTTCATTCAAAAAGTTTTATTGGGAATGTATTTTTCATTCAAAAAAGTTTTATTGAGAATGTATTTTTCATTCAAAAAAGTTTTATTGAGAATGTATTTTTCATTCAAAAAAGTTTTATTGAGAATGTATTTTTCATTCAAAAAGTTTTATTGGGAATGTATTTTTCATTCAAAAAGTTTTATTGGGAATGTATTTTTCATTCAAAAAGTTTTATTGGGAATGTATTTTTCATTCAAAAAAGTTTTGTTGGTAATATATTTTTCATTCACATAAGTTTTGTTGGTAATATCTTTTTCATTCGCATAAGTTTTGTTAGTAATATCTTTTTCATTCACATAAGTTTTGTTGGTAATATCTTTTTCATTCACATAAGTTTTGTTGGTAATATATTTTTCATTCACATAAGTTTTGTTGGTAATATATTTTTCATTCACATAAGTTTTGTTGGTAATATATTTTTTCATTCACATAAGTTTTGTTGGTAATATTTTTCATTCAAAAAAGTTTTGTTGGTAATATTTTTCATTCAAAAAAGTTTTGTTGGTAAATACTTTCATAGCATTTAGACTCCAGTTAGGGAGCTAACTATTTACCCAAAGCTGTGATTCTAACAGGTGCTACCACTCTGCTGGAAACAACAGCAATTAAGAGGTGGTTCTATGCTCCTCACAACCTCCAAATCAGAGGCCTTGCTGCCGGATGCAGTTTAAGGTCATACCCAGGACCCCTAACTTGTTACAAACACTGTCGACACAACCCTCCCAACCCAAAGTAATAATGAGAATAGTTTTTGAAGTCTAAAATATCTGCTTTTTAGGTGCTAAATAAAAATCTCTAAGGAAATTCAAAAAAATCACCTTGAGTTAAAAAAAATAAAATGGAAAATGCTCAGATATGAAGTTAAAACTGACAGAAATAAAATTTCAAGGATTACATTTTTCACTAGAGCTATTACCTAGTAAATTAGGTTTGCTTGATAGATTAATATTTTTATGGCTTATCAACACTTTGTGGGTTATTTACAGCTGAAACAATTTTGAATTTTTTATAACAATGATTTTTCCAGATACCAGTTCTACTATTTAGCCTAGTGGGAGGAAATGAATTCATATCTTTCCCAAGAGTTTTTTTTACAGAAGTGAATGCAACTAGCCTCAGTGGAATTTGAAATCAGCACTTCAATTACTCATTCTAAGCCACTATCTATTATACTACTTGCACATCCACAGTAGATTAGGATCACCAGTCTTAGGTAGCAGCCAGTCTAAAAGAAGATATAGTCTAAATTCAAAACTGTTGAGAAGGCAACAAGAAACTACTATCTTTACCAAGATTTCATGGCAATTCAGATAAAAGAATTTGTAAAGAGTCAGGATTGCCTACATCCTGAAAAGATTTGGCATTAAAAGCAAATGTTTGCAAAAGATTAATATCTTCTTGTGCATACATTTTTTTATGTATTTACATGATAAATAAAGAAAGATACATTCTTTTATAGAATTCAGTAGAAAAACAAAATTTAATAGATTGTTGGCTATCCCATTTGACTGCTAAAATGCATGTTAGGAAACACTTTTAAGCCTATGATGTTCTCACTCAGCCTCTTTTGGTCTTTTTCTCTCAGACTTTCAGATGTAGTTGCACATAGATAGGAAGCATGTTTGCTTTGGTTCTCTTTTGACTTTTGAACTTTCTCACACATGCCTATACTCATGTCACACACAAGCACATTCTTTGATAACTTGTTTTAATGCTTTTTTCTTTTCGTTACAATTGTCTACACATGTAATTCATTTTGATGATAACATGCATTGGCATTTGTTTTATATTTATTGTCTTGTATTATTCATTTTACCTGGATTTAGTTGAGTTTGTCTGTTTGTGGGATAAATATTTCAGGTGTCTGTAAATATTTACTATCCAAAGTGTTGATTCTCACAACATAATGGTGATCCAAACATTCTAGTGTCCCACAATAAGATATAACTTCAAGATGAATTTACAAGATTTAAAATTCATTTTTTTCTTAAATGTTTTCCATGTATCAAATCATATGATACAATAGTCTTCCCTTGCTTTACAATGTTCATAATTGTTATATCTAAACCTTTTCTAAACTTATAACACAATTATTTGTCTATTCACATGATTATACGGGAACATATATATTTATGAATCCTAACATTTATTCATATAAATTTACCTTCAACTTCCTATACTATATTTAAGCAGTAATAACAATAAGGCTTTTCCTGTGTGATTATGTATAGGACAATCATTCTCTTAATAATATAATCTGGTTAATTTCTGCTGCAAAATTTTCAAATGTTATTAGACATTTATCAAGAACTATCAAGGTCACTGACATAAATGTATTGGCAAAATGCCATCAATGAGAAATGTCAAATATTAAGATATAGTGGGCTGTAAAAAGTTAAACTAGAATTTTGCATTATCTTTGATTACAGTTTTGAAACATTTCAAACATTTGCAAAGGAGAAAGAAGCAAAAGTTGATGACAGTATAATCATTGAGATATCTGAATGCTTGAATAAGCTAAAAGAGAGTTTTAGTTTTATTTCCTTGAAGAAATGAAAAATATCCAGGAGGAAAAAATGGATTATGAACCCATAACAAAGTAGGATATCAACAAAAGCTGAGGAAGAAATCTTTGATTTATCTAATGACGCTTTGTTAGAAATTAAATTTAACAGCAGAAGATTGATAGAGTTCTGGGTGTCTGTTTGAAAGCTGTACCCAATCTTTTCTTTTGAAGCTTTGAAGGTACTTCACCCTTTCTCATCTTCATATCATTGTGAAGTTGGATTTTCAGCAATGGTAAGAATAAAAAAAAATTCCTGAAATAAACTTCAATGGTCAAATTCCTTATGTCCAAAACTAACCCACATTGATGTTGATGTCAATGCAATCCTTAACAGCAAAAAGAAACAATCACATCCTTCACACACACCTCATTATTAATCAATTAAATAGCATTTATAAGTTCTGGAAATGTTATTGAAAATAAGTTAATATTTTTAAATGTAATTGAAATTCATGAATATGAATAAATAATATTTTTTTTTATTCTTTCACATGTTTTTGTCCAGTAAATTTTAGTTGGTTGCTATAAGCTGTGGTCATGAATAGTGGGTCATGGTTCTAAAAAGTTTGGGAAACTCTTATATAACTGATAGAAAATTCTTATATAAACTATGACTTTTCATTTTGTTCAAGGAAAACTTATTTTGAGACAGTGCTGATATTTATTCATGAAGCATTTCGTACTAGCAAGCAGGTTTGGTTCTTTTTAAAGTCATAGGTATAGTTCTTCTGAGTTATCTGCTATGGTAACATTGATGTGTCACTGTCACTCTCTCTTTCTCTCTTTGTTGTTTATTTGTCTGTACTATTTTTGGCTGCACCAATTCATGTACAGAATACGAAAGTTTGCCCTAGGAATTAGGTTGAACTAAACTGTCCTACCTTGTTAACCAGATGGCCATTCTTTTAGAGTTAGAGAAAGAAAGAATAAACCAATCAGTGAGAGGTTTTCATAAATGAATTATTTCCTTCATTGCTTCTGTGTTTCAGAATTATTGAGGACTTTCATCTTGACCCCAAATTCCAGTTTTTGAGTATATATCTTTTTTATATTCTAAATGGTAGAAATCTAATGTAGATGTTCAATGTACAATGATTTATCACTGTGAGTTTTTTGTGTGTGTATGTGATAGCTTATGACTGTGTGAGTGTTTCTTTGTTTATCTGTATATCTTTGTGTTTGTATGTTTCTCTCAACATGTCAGTCTGCAACAGCCGACACTCATTAGTAGGAGTATTTCTAAAGAGAATGAATGTTTTACATAGATTTTTCCACAATAAAGAGTTGAAATTCTAGTAGAAGAAACACAAGATTGTTTTCCCATTTTTTAAACGTATGAAATAAAATGCTTCAGAAAGATGGCAGTTCTCTAAAAAAAGAAAAACAATCTGCATTAATTAAGGAAAGTCTTTGGAAAGTATTATATCCAACATTTATTTGTAATTTATTTTTTCCAAGTAATTAATTCTTTTACAAAATTCCTATTCAGCAAATGGTATATTTTGTTGAAGCACTTAGTACATTTTGGAAAAGAAGTATGCAATATCTTTGGTGAAATCCTCTGGACATGCTGTCTTGTAATTAAAAATTAGGTGGATTACAGAATTATATACATATGTATATTCAGATAACAATCTTTCTGTCAAACATGTTTTGTTGAAGATGACAGACAAAGAAATTTGATGAATTTTTTATTGAGTTTTCTAGTATTTTTAAACTTTTTCCCTTTGTTATATGTATGCAAGTGCACAAATTGTCCATAGTATCTATTGTTACAAGTGCTTTTGGTCACTTCATTAGCCATTTTCAATGGGTTTGTTAATTATTATAACTTCTGTTCACAATGACCTTTAAAAGATTTAATTCTGTAATGCATATATATATATATATATATATATATATATTTTTAATTCAGATACTTCAATCCAAGTGTCGTCCTCCGTGGGGATCTTCATATCGAAATGGCTATTCAACATCTTTGAATTAATCCTTTTTTAATATATATATATATATATATATATATTTATTTATTTAGTCATCCGCAAACAGATCTGTTTTGCTGTATCACAGCTTATCAGTATGGTTAGACTGATTGCTTTTTAACCCAGGATTGAAACCCAACCAAACTGGTGTCAGTTGGCGATTCTACTTCTGAGCTTTGGGTGCTTGGTAGAAGAAGGCAAACTTTTAGCATGTATATTATAATTATACATGCCCAATAGCTGAGAGTGTTCTAATTCATTGCTGAATGAACGATGCGTAGATGCCAGAATAGCTACTGTTTTTCAAAGTCTACCATTCTTCCAGAGTGCTCAATCAGGGTGTGAGAGCATAAATAGTCATCCGAAGATATATATATATATATATATATATATATATATATACTAGCTCTATAGTCCAGCATTGCTCTGGGGTTTTAGTGGTTATGTTGAAATGGTAAGGTCAACTGCTTTTTCAAAAAGCTCTAGTATAAGGTTACTGTGATGAATAAGTTAAAAAAAATGTGAAGTATTGTTTTTTGTAGTATTTGTAAAAGGGGATTTATGCTTGGTAAATTTTGCCAATAAACAGTAATGATATATGTACAATTGGAAGAATGTGGACAGGTGTTATGGGAGCCTGTGATGTGATGCTGAAGAAGTGGATCTATTGTCCCAGCAATGTCGGAAAAGCTGGCATCTGGTAGAAAATGTGAATTCTTATGGCATGTGATAAGGTAGAAGTCACAAAAAAGACCCAAGTTTTGTTGGAATACAACCAAGCATTCCAGAGAATTAAACAAACGCAAAAAGCAATATTTTCCATTAATTTTTGCCCCACACTGTATGTCAATTGACATTTTTGTTCACATATTGAGGCACCAGACCTTGGACTACTAGTGACTTGATTTTGGCTGAGTTTGAGTGAAGTGTCTTTGAGAAATGCATAAAAGTGTGCTAAAGACTACCTGAAATTGTTTCTCATTGATTTTTGATGAACCCTGTATATTGATATGAAAAATTTTTATGTACATGAAAGGTTCGAACCTTGATCTACAAGTGACTCGATTTTGGTTGAATTCACACAACACATCTCAGAGAAGAAGAGTTTGTAAATTCTAATTGTTTCTGTGATTTCTGCTGTACCCTGTAAATTGATTCAAAAATTTTTTGTGTACATCAAAAGTTCATGTCATAAGATTGACAAGTGACCCAATATTGGTTGAAATTGGTCTAAGGGTTTCAGAGGAGAAGGGTTTGTTAGAATGGAGAATGGAGAATGGAGAGATGCAACCTCACAGACAGACATATATATATATATATATATATAATTTTACCACACCTAATAATGCTAAAAATAAGAATAGAGCCAGGAAAATAATCTGGTTCAACCCCCCTTTCAATAAGGAGGTTAGAACCAAAATTGGTAAAACTTTTTTCACATTAATTGATAAACATTTCAGTACAAATAGTTGTCTAAATAAAATCTTCAACAGAAATACCATTAAATTGAGTTATTCATGTTTACCTAATATAGGTAAAATAATAAACGGAATTAATAAAAGTAAATTAAAAAAACCTGAAAAGTCTAATTTCAAACCTAAGTGTAATAGTAGGCTGAAGAATGACTGCCCCATCAATGGTTACTGTCGGCAGTCTTGTGTTGTATATGGAGTTAGTCTATGCTGATGAAAATGATCCTAATCCTAAAACTTACGTTGGAGCAACTCATGATACTTTTAAACATAGATTTTATAACCATCAGAGTTCGTTTAAATACCAAAAATATAGCCATAGTACTGAGCTAGCTACTTATGTATGGAACCTTAAAAATAGTATTAAAAAAGACCCCATCCTTAAATGGGAAATTAAAAAAAATGCTCAAATTATAAAATAGGTAGCAAGTTCTGCCAGCTATGTGGTGAGGAAAAATTAGCCATAGCGCTATTTGAGCCTACGCAGAGCTTGCTTAATTCAAAAACCGAAATCCTTAATAGATGTAAACATATAAAAAATTGCTTACTAAAATAGGTGTTTTAATATTTTTTTTCTTGTGTTTGTAATAAAGGTTGTTTTACCCAGATTTAATTTAGTTTCTTCTTTTGAGCTCTATATATTTGCCGTTTTTTAAATTGTTAGCCTGGCCCTGATGATCCGTTGTGTGAAGCCATGGTCGGTGTTGGCTTGTTTTTAGATTTAGTGTACAATATATATATTTAGTTTAAAACTTTCTATATTTTTGGTGGAAAAGTGTTCACAATTAGATAGAATTTGTACATATATGTGGTGCATTCAAAAAGTATAAGATTTTACTTTTTCCCACCAGAATTAATGCTTTGTTGACAAAATCCTTTGAGTGGAAAGTGACATCATTCTTCTTGTGTAGGTGGTAAATTTTTGCATCAGTAGGCCATGTCAGTACTTAGCTGTTATGTTGAGAGTACAGACAATATGACTGAATGCATGGAGCATTATGACCATAGGAACCAGTTCCAAATTATAACATGGTTGATTTGTCATAATGCAGTCTTGATAATACTGGCCTGCACTGTCACTCTCTCTCTCTTTCTCTCTCTCTCTCTATATATATATATATATGTGTGTGTGTGTGGAGTTATGATGAGTGACTTAGATTGAGGAATCAGAGAGCCGAGCATGAATTCCAGTCGAGTTCATTGCATTTACTTATGTGCTAACACCAGTGAGAAAGGTATGAATCTATCCCTTCTCTCTCTAGCTATGGGTAAAATAGGACAGACTAGGTCCTATAGCCTTAGATGACAATCAATCTAGAAAAAGAAAAATTTTAATTCAAACCTGATTGTATTATCTTAAAAGTATATATATATATATATATATATATATATATATACTTTTAAGTAATTCAAATCCTCCTGCAATTTCTCATATATATATATATATATATATATATATATATATATATAAAACTTTTTTGTATTTAAATGTAAATCATTTTCACAATCAACAACCAACGTTGCCTGATGATGAGATTCTATCTCGAAACATAGAAATTAAACATGTTGCAATGTACATTTAATTCATAATTATATGATTATATTAAGCTCTACAATATTTATTGTATCGAGCACTGTTTACAAAAAAATAAATTCCAGGGAACTCAAAACCATAAAACCTTGGATCCTCTTCACCTGGATATATATATATATATATATATATATATATATATATATATATGGCTGAGGATAGCTTGTGAATCCAAATTCACAATGAAATTTCTATTAGCAAGTCCTTGGATGAGGCATTAGAAGGAGTCATTGTTGTTCCATAGAGAATGAGAGAAACTTATATATATCCTGGAACTAGCCAGTATTAAAACTTAAGGTTTCAAGAGGCCATATTTATAAATAATGCCAACATGCATTAATATTTTTGCAGTGAAACTTTTATGGCTTATATTCACATCTTACTGTTTCACTCAATATGTTGAAAATCTTCACAATCTGAATAATTTTATTCATATTTTTTATCCAAAAGGTGGGTATTTATTTTTTTACTTTTTTCACATTTTTATGACTGATTCAATGTTGGGTTAAGTATGGATTGTGTTGGGTCAAGTACTGGTGCCACACACATACTGGAGATTATTGGTTTTGCACATTTCAGATAAGAGATTGTGTATTATATATATATATACAGAGTAATAATCTTTTTCAAAAGACACATATTATGCTGTCAGGGCCATGTGCTTTCTGCATGCCTTGAAACTTGCTAATCTTATCTGTTGTTCAGTCACAATGTTCTTTGTAAAGTGTGTAATAAGGTTTTCTTTTTTATTCATTGAAGTTTTTGAAGATGTAGATTCAAAACAGATGCTTTTTATCTTCAAGTGAATCCTTAACTCCAAGTTCCCTAATATTCAAAGGCAGATGATATCTACTTGGAAAATTGCCATATATTTGAGGAATGGCTGAATTTTTTCTCTCATAAGTATATTGTATTTTTATTTAAAGAAAAACATATAGTAATATATATTAATGAAATTCTCTTTGTGTGTTTGTAAGAAAAGTAACAAGTGATTGGAAAAACAATAATAAAACAAGTATTTCAAAAAAGGCTCAAATTGTAGAAGTGCAGTAAGAATAAGGAATATCTACATTAAGGATGTATGGCATTTTCTGAGTGATTTTCTGGGTGATTCGACATAAAACAATTATAGCTTTGATAATTTTATAGTTGAAAGTTATAGAAAGCACTGAGAATTTTTTAAAAAAATTAAAAATTTTAAGATAAAAGATGAAAAATTTTTAATAATATATAAATACATTGAGAGTTACAATGACAGTGATCACCAAAAGCAAACATATCATTAAAAAAGGGATTTCCATGATATATGGTATATGATCATTACTACTTAATTATCATGAAATTCAATGCAGAAATGTTAGGCTTATGGCCTATCACGAATACACCGGTTCTCACTCGATCACCGAAGTTAAGCAACATTGAGCCTGGTCAGTACTTAGATGGGTGACTGCTTCGGAATACCAGGTGCTGTAAGCGTATAGTGACGGATGTGCGTTGTGGTGCAGTGGATATCAGCTCGGAAAGAGAAATTGGTGAGCTGAGTTCAAATTCCAGTTGAATACCCTGCATTCACTTAAGCACTGGTACCCTTGGGAAAGGTATTAATCTGTCCATTCCCTCCAGTTATGGGTTAAATAACAAGGGTAGGACTTGGGGACCCTGCTCTTAAAAAAAAAATCCCAATGAATCGTGAAAAGAAAAACGTTGTAAAAATAAAATAACCTTACCCAAAATCACTGGTTATGACCTTAAAAGGATTGATAGGTTGTTAAGCCTCAAAAACAAACAAAACAAACAAACAGAAATGTTAATGCATGTAAAAATTTGTTTGAAGTTTTATGCATACCATACCCACATAATATTGGACCCCCAAAAACTATGGTAATAGTACTACTTAGTTCCAAAGTATATTCTGTATGTGTGTGTGTGTGTGTGTGTATTTCTATATATATATTTATTTGTTTATTTTTTTTTTAATCATATCACCCCGAGCAAGGTGGTAATGCCACTGATGTGCAGGGGGGCTACATAAGAGTAAAAAGAGAAGTGAAGAGAAGGACGAACCAGTTAGAAAGGAGCAAGAGAAGGATGGGAATACAGGTGTGATGACAGCTGGAAAGGTGGAGAGAAAGGAAAGGATCTACGGGGTGGCGTGAAAAGAACTAGGGTCAAGTAGTCAAGAGATGAATATTGACCTTGCATTTAAATTTCTGGAGGTTGTAGGCATCAGGAAAGCAAGAATAAGGAAGTGAGTTTCACAGGCGGGAAGTGCAAGAAAAGAAGCTGCAGGAGTAGAATTGTCGTCTGCATTTGGTTGATCTAACTGTGAATGGGTGGGACCCATTTGCCATTCTGGTTGCATGAGTAAACACCTGTTGCAGAGGCACCAGTGACTTAAGTTATATATATATATATATATATATATATATATATAATCTTATGTTTTAGGCATGACTCCCTATCAGAAATGTAACTGGCTGTATTTTGTTTTAAAGCATTTTAACCGGGTGTCATTCCTTTTATCATTTACTATTTTTCCTTCTTTTATCCATTTAATTGTTTTTTAACTGTAAGTGTTTTACAACTTAATAAGAATAGTTTGCTTTTTTTTTTACTGATCTAAAATATCTTCATTTTATGAGTAAGAGATGATCATCATCTGTCAGCTCTATCACTGATATTGAGTGCTTTCAAATAAGTACCATGCATATATAATATATAACTAATATATATTTTTTTTTTTTCATTGTGTCACCCAAGCAAGGCATTCCACTGACACTATAGTGCAGGGGTTACATAGAGGGATTGGGTATGGGAAATGTCAGAAGGAGGGTGATAGATGACTTAGGATATACATAGGGAGAGAGTTGGAGATAGTAAATGTGAGTTAGTGTGTTAGGAGGTGTCTATTGACCTTACATTTAAACTCCTGGAGGTTGTAGCCGTTGGGGAAGCAAGCATGCAGTAGAGAATTCCACAGGTGGGAAGTGCGAGGAAAGAAGCTGTTAGAGTAGAACTTGTAGTTACTTTTCATCGGTTTCACTGTAAAAGGGTGGGACCTAGTTGCCAATCTAGTATCTCATGCAAATTCACCTCTAGGGGGCACCAGTGATTTAAGTTCGTCAGAGAAGAAGCCATGAAAGTATTTATAGAAGAGGCACAGGGAAGCCACGTCATGCCGGTGAGAGAGATACTGCAGGTGGTCAGCCAAGTTGGTATCAGTCACATTACAGATTCTTCGCTGTATTTTGTCAAGAACCCCGAGGAGAATAGAAGGGGCACCTGACCAGATGTGGCAGTAGTACTCAATACACGGGCGGATGGTGGATTTATTTAATTGCAGGATAGATTCAGACGGAAAGACAGCCGACTTTCATAGCTGCGGATTTAGCAATGGATTCGACGTAGTCATTCCACTTGAGGTCGGCTGAGAGTGTCAGGCCAAGCAGGCATAGTGATTTACTCTCTGGGAGGTAAACCTGTTCCATGCTAATGGGAGGGAAGTGTGGTTGTCTGTGGTGGTTAATTGAACAAATTGCATATGTGTGTGTGTGTGTGTGTGTATATATATATATATATATATATATATATATATATACACACACACATTTCATATATATGTATATATATATGGTTAAATAAAGAAGACAAGAGGAAAACTATATTTTTCTTACCTCTGCATTTCATCCTGTGATAGACTTTATCAAGGTAAAGACATAAAATAAATTTTATTTTAAATAATGTATTTATAAATTTAATGTATTTAAAAATTGTTGATAACTAAAAAAAGAACACTCACAAATTATTCCTAAAAATAAAAATATATTATTAAACATTTAAAATAAAAACATGTCATAGTTCATATTTGAACAGAATTTTTCTATGTGCAGTATTATGTCATATTATCAGACATTAAAATGATGGAAATTAACTGTTTTCTTTGGATATTTTAAAAATATTTTTGTTGTGTATATTGGCCTGAGAAAGTATTGTTTCTATAAGAAAAGGCAAGATTTGAAAATTTTCCTTTTGAACGAATTGTTTTCTCGTTTTATGAGTGTGGCATTTTTTAGATCGAAATTGTTGTCAAATTTATTTGTGTGAATCACTTATGTATTTGTTAAATTATTGTGATGTCTCTTCTGTGTTCATATCTACATTTTTTTAAAGTTTCTACTTATTTCTCCGATGTACTTTGAGGGACAATTTTAGAAATTTATTCAGTTTATTTCTGCTTCTGAGTTATTATGGTTGCTGGTTATTTTTAGATCCGACCATGTCCATTATAGTTTTTGAGGTGTTTGTTACAATTTGGCAGTTCTTTAGATGGGATAAAATGTTCTGGATAGTAGATGCTGTGGAGTTGGTAGGTAGTATAATGTATATGTTATTGCTTAATTTATTTCTGTGGATAATGTTGTTTTTGTTGCGATTCTGTATTTTATGTGCCTTTCTTTGTGTGTTGTGAATAAAGTGATATTGGTTTCGTAAGTTTTTTAATGTGTTTTCTATGTATGTTTCTTCTTTGGATAAATATAGGGGACTTGAGATTCTTAATGCTCTTAAATAGAAACCTATAATTATGCCAGATTTTATCTTGGAGGAGTGGCTTGAATAGAAATTGATCAAGTTGTTTTTGTTGGTAGCTTTTCTATAAACGTAAAAATTGAGGTCATTATTTTTGTGTCACATTATATCTAGGAAAAAAGAATATAGTTGGTTTCTGTTTCTAATGTAAAATCTATTGTAGGTTTAATGCTGTTAAGTTGGTTAACAAGATCTGTTATAACGGTATTTTGTGGATATAACAGATCTTGTCAACCAACTTATTATAATATTTATTATTCAACTGTTACACTAGAGCATGTAAGTAACCACTACAAAATTGTACCTTTTGTTTTGACAATGTCTCATCAGTGAGATGGTAATAAATGTTTTTCTTTCAAAATTTCATTTTATGAAACTTTCAGATTTTGGAAAATTTTCCATACAAGATAAATGGATTTAATTAAGAAAAAAGAGAAAAGAAATCAAGTCAGTCAGTTAAGTGCCATACGTGATACACGCTTAGGCGATCATGTCTCGAAAGAGACATGACTGACTGGGCAGAAGTTTATCCCACAGTAGGTTGCCATTGCTTTCTGCGGTAGACTGGTTGCCGACCAAGGCTATAGAACCCAATCTGTCCTGTTATTTAACCCATAACTGGAAGGAATAGACAGATTAATACTTTTCCCAAGGGTATTTGCGCATAAGTGAATGCAATGAATTCGGCTGGAATTCGAACTCGGCTCCCCGATTTCTCGTTCTGAGTCAATATCCAATGCACCACAACGATAGGAAAAAAAGAAAGTCAAAAAGAAAGCATCAGAAATTAACCATACTCTAAAGAGAAAAGGCCAAAAGAGAGAAGTATAAGAAAAAAAATTACACTGATAAAAAGGTAGTAGAAAGTGAAAACAAAAAACAAATGAGATATTGAGAAGGGTTAAGCCAATAAAATTTTGCTAAAGAGGAGAATTTAAATTTGAACAGAAATGAGACGCTAACAGATATTAGCACGTAAAGTTACAAAGTTACTTTTCAAATTTTACAGCATTTTTAAATGAAATCACATACGCAAACAAAATTATTCATAGAACATAAATAAAAGATATATTAAGAAGCAATACCAAGACTTAAACCAACCTAACATTAAAAATTAGAATAAAAATAAATTTTAACCACTATATATAAATTTTAAATTAGAAACTATTATCAATACAGCAAGAGAAAAATAATAAATATAATATGCTACTTCATAACTAAACATACTATCAGCAATTATAAAACACAAGCTAGAATAATCACAAATGGTGATATAATGTTAACAAAAAGAAAACATAATATAAGAAGAGAGATTATATAGTTAGTGAATTTTAGCAGGATTTTAAAGTTAATACTTTAATATATTTACAGTTTACTGTAGTTTCATATCTTTGGTTCAATAACATATCACTATGCAAAAACTAAAAACAGACAGAGAAAGCATGGTTTCACTGATCTAGAAATCCTTGCTTGTTTGAGAATTTTATATTTAAATTTAGGTGTTTTATTCTCCTCTTTTAACTTTCAAAAATATTTAGAAAATGGAGTCATATTTTGTTTGTCTGTATTAGTGAAGGATGAGAGATGATTATAGAAAAAGTTTTTCAAGTTGGTTCATTGTTCTTCTAATATAAATTTTAGTAACCCTTAAATTTTCTACTGATGAGAGAGAACACTGAAAAATAAAAAAAATGTGAAAGACAAAAATTCATTTTTTACAGTAATTCAAAGATTATGTAAAATAACGATATTTAACACATTTCAGTGAAGTCAATATGGTACTTGTGGCATAGCCATTTATGACAAAATTAAAAATATTTTTATGGCAACTGCTCTAAAAAGCTTTTTCTCCTTGGTGTCTCAACTGCATGAATTTAATTACATTACTAAGTTGGCATCTAGGTCCCACCATTTACCATTGAAATAGTTAAATGTAACCATCACCTCTGCTCTAACAGCTTCTTTTCTTGCACTTCCCACTTTTGGAACTTACCATTGGTTTATTTTCTTCCCTGATAGCTATAGTATCCTAAAATGTAAATGCAAAGTCAATTGTCATCTATCTTCTTGAATCCCATTCATCTTTTATCCTTTGTTCAATACCCACTGTACCTAGTCTTTTCTCTCACTGTAACCTCCTTCACACTAGCGGCAGTCCGGCCTTGCTTAGGGTGAAATGATTAAAAAAATACAGTTTTTGCATAGCAAGCATCCACGCAGAAAGTTTGTTTGCTAATTCAAAAATTGTCTTCCAGTGGATGAATTGCAAAGGCATGGTAAAAAACACAGAGAATTAAAAATGATTTACTTTTGCAGTGTTGCCAAGATTTTACTTACTGCATTATGCTGAGAAGATTGGTCAAAATAACTTGTTGAATTTTGTTTTAAATACTGACTCACTTCATTGCTCCCAGTAGGAACATCAGTAAAATGTTGAAATCAATTTATATAATATTTTTTCAACCAAATGCTAAGTTAAATGAAGCACATGGTCTTTTTGTAGCATTTTTTCACCTCTGTAAAACTTTTTAAGCACTATCTTGAATTTGAGAAATGTTAGTTTTTTTCTTGTTGAGTGAAAGTACTTGTAAATGGCTAGAATTTTCACAAAAAACTTATGTATATGTAATGAAGAATCTTGACTCCTTAATCTTTCAGTATTTGTCTAGATTTCTGAGATGAGGTAGTATTTATGCTATTTACATTATTAGAACTATTGTCCTCATCTTGGTTGCCATTTGTACAATGTTTTCGTAGTTGTTCTTCAGGTGCTAGGAATTTCAAATCAAAACTTTTATTACAATCACTGGGGTATATCATTCTCATTTCTTGTGCAAAGCCTCTTTTTTTGGTAGTCATGAGATATCTCCCTCTAACCCGACTCACTAAGTTACTTGTTCATCACTGCTGTGGCCTGGTATTGAACTCACTGGAACTAACCAATGTTAATATCCACTGGGCCATGTGTCCTTAAGAACAAGAACAACTGAATTTCTGGGGCTTTTATGTTTAGTAACCATTTTTTACCTGAGTTCATATTGCAATTTTGATGTAAATGATTTTCACTAGTATTTTTTACCAGAGCTCATATTGCAATTTTGATGTTAATGGTTTTCTCTAGTATTTTTTATCAGAGCTCATATTTCAATTTTGATGTTAATGGTTTTCTCTAGTATTTTTTACCAGAGCTCATATTGCAATTTTTGAGACTGATGATTTTCTCTGGTACTCCGTATTACTGGTTCCAATATTGTATTCATCTCTATGTTTGGTTGGCTTAGGAGATTTTTGTAGCTTAACATATGGGCTGATTTCTTAAGTTTATGTAGTTTCCAGTGGCAATACAGTTTACTATGGAAAAAGAGAGTGACAAAAATCTGGCATTCGTGGATGTGCTAATAACTTGAACAGAGGGAATGATTCAAGACATCTGTATATTGCAAGCCAGCATTCACCAGACAATACCTCAACTTCAACTCCCACCACCCATACAATGTAAAGAAAAGGATTGTCTGCTGCCTGCAACATTGAGCAACAAGTCATAAGCGGTGACCCAGAGACATACAAACAGGAAATGGTCAGTATAAGCAGTACTGTACAACATAACAATTATCCAGGATACATGACAACAACTCCAACGAACATGGAAGGGAGGGTGCACATGAGGATAACAACTCTCAGAAAACAGCCTCAGTCTGTTTACATAAACTTAAGGAATCTGTATATATGCTAGGCTACAAAAATCTCCTAAGCTGACCAAGCATAGAGATATAGACAATATGGGAACCACTAATATGGAGTACCAGAGAAAATCATTCATCTCAAAAATTGCAATATGAGATCTGGTAAAAAATACTAGAGAAAACCATTAACATCAAAAATTCCAATATGAAACCTGGTAAAAATAGTTACTAAACATTAGGTTTATAAGTCCCAGAAATTCAGTTGATTTTGTCCTTAAGGACACATGACCCAGTGAATACTGACGTTGGTTAAATCCAAAGAGTTGTGACTTCAGTAGCAGGCTACAGCAGTGATAGATAAGTAACCAAGTGAGTTGGATTAGAGGGAGATAACTCATAGCTACCAAAAGAAAAAAGGTTTGCACAAGGAATGAGAATGATCATAA
Source organism: Ascarosepion bandense (assembly GCA_037127315.1). NCBI lineage: Eukaryota > Metazoa > Mollusca > Cephalopoda > Sepiida > Sepiidae > Ascarosepion > Ascarosepion bandense. Next base: position 1,691,501 of record JBBBDQ010000365.1, read on the forward strand.
TAAAGGGTTCAGTTTGAAATTCCTAGCACCTAAAGAACAGCAGCTGAAATGTTGGACAAATGGCAACCAAGATGAGGACAATAGTTTGAATAATGTAAATAGTGTCCTTAATCTTTGATTTGGTTAGTGAGTGAATTCTTGTATAAAGACTTCTATCAAAGAATATAAATATAAGTTGCCATCTCGGGTGAATTAAAAATATAAAAAGAGTGGTTTCATAGTCTAACATGAACAAAATAATAAATAAAAAAAATAAGAAAAATATAAGAGTATGAATTTGGATCAAGCAAATTGAAGAGTTTGCTTTTTACTTGTTCATTTTTGTGGGTGCATTGTCACTGCACTGGTTTTGTTAAAGGTGCAAAGAACATATCTTACCCAGAGGATAGCTGGAAGCAAGCCAACCCTTTTTCCTAACTTGGAGCATTAGATGTCAGCTGACAAAACTTTACTGTTCTTTTTTTGTTATTCCGTGTGATGGGAATTTGTGAGTTTATACATGTATGTGGGATAAATGCTAACTACCACTGACCCTTTAAAGCCATAAATATTAATAAACAGTAACTTATATTAATATGTAGTCACTTTTTCCTGACCAGATTCTATGGGGGTTTCACCCAGTGGTCATTGTAACTCTGCAGAGATTTCAAATAAGAAATTTATGGAGTCATAGTAACTTTTTTTTTCTCTGCTGAAAGCCAATCTGACAACACAAATCAACAAATTGTTAATAAATAACAATGAGAATTTTAGAAGTACATAAGGCATAAAGAATTACTAATCTAACTATATTGATGATTTTTTGACAGGAAAATTTTTCAAGAGACCTTGGTCCTGGCACTGTATTCTTGTCTCCCTGGATTTGTGACTGTGGATTTGCTACTTGCAGTAGGAGGAGTGATTCATGAAAGACCTTGCCAATTTTGTCATCCCTCTGTCTGGTTCCATCTCTGTTTTTTTTCTGTAAATGGTATAGAAGGAAATTTGTGCACTTCTGGCTTTGATTTATTGCTTGTTTTTTTGGGTTTTTTTTTTTTAATCATTTCACCCCAAGCAAGGCAGTAGTACCACTGATGCACAGTGGCTACATAAGACAGTAAAAGTTTAGGCTGGAGGAGAGTGAAGAGAAAGACAAACCAGTTATGGGGATATCAGAGAAAGGGCAAGAGAAGGATGGGAACACAGATGTGAAGACAGTTGTGAAGGTAGAGAGAAAGGAAAAGAACAAGATACATGATGTAGAAAGGGCAAATAAATGACTGAAGTCAAGTGGATAAGAGATGGTAATTGACATTGCATTTAAATTTCTGGAGGTTGTAGCCATCAGGAAAGTAAGTATACGGAAGGGAGTTCTACAGGCCGGAAGTGAGAGAAAAGAAGTTAATGGAGTAGAATTGTTGGGTGGCTTGGTGGTGTCATCTGCATAGATGCCTATTTTTGTTTTTCAAACAGATAATCATGTTCTTTCTATGTCCACTAAGAGATGGCCTTCTTTGGATTTCAGTCAGGATTCTGATTTGAATTCTAATAACAATACAAAGAGTTGTGTGTCGAATATCATTTTAAATGAGCATAGCAAGAATTCTTTTTGGAATTTTGAAATTTTTTTTATCATATATCCCGTCATACTGTCCCAGAAGTAACAGAGTAATCTGGGTGAAACTGAGTCTAACTAAATTAATTCTACTTGCCTTATTTTGGGTTCAAATCTTCTTAGATGTTCTTTGGATCCATTTTATAGATTCTAATCATTATTTTCAATCAGTGCTTTCTTTCCTTATTCTCCTCAATGCTTAATTAGATTTCCTATTTTTTTCATTGTTTAATGTTCATTATTTCCAGCCTCAAACCATCTATTCTAATATTCTATTAGTATTCTAATATTCCAATGCAGTAAAATATTGAATCTGGGTTACCAACTGGTTTTAGCTCTTCATGCAGTAAAACAATTTCTGGGTTACCATTCTGTTATAAAACAGCATTCATGTTTTCCCTTTAAAGACCAGTGCCATACCAGAAGGGGTGGTATGCTGATGACAAAGGTGTCCATAATTGGAATACAAATAATTGTAAATAATCTTTAATATTGTTCACCAGGTCTTCCAAAAAGTACTAATAATGATAAACTTTTCCAAAATACAAATTATAATCTTGAATTAGAAGTGTAGAGCCCCACTCTAAGATAAAAATAAACAATAACTTATACATCAGTTGCAGTGACAATTTACACATTGCAGATGTTGTTGAGAAATATGATAAATTGAATATAAACCTATTCAATACCTATCATGGCAATGTATTCTCTTTTTCTGCTAAAACTATTAAAAGTGGATCACTTGTCAGAAACATTTTTTGATTGGTCACTTTTCCCTGCATGTGCATGTAGACAAGAGTTCACAACAAAAATTGAAATGTTCAGAGTGAGCCAGTCACATGACTAAGACCAAATATAAATTTTGTGGTGCAAGACAGAACCAACATTTCATGACATGGAAGCAAAGAATGTTCACACAATTTGCCTTGTAACAGACAAGAGAAAACTGCCCACTTCATTCACCCTGTAGTGCAAAGCAGACTCTTTTAGTGAAAACAAAGAACAGGCACCTTGTTACTATTCAACCACTAATTGTATGGCCCTTTTGCATCTCACTCAGCAAAAACTGATGAGAGGGTTTATACATTGATAAGAAACCAACATGTTATCAAACTTCAATCTCAGCAAATGAATCTTAGAAATAATACACAGCAAAGACATGCAGAAAAAGAATCTTCAGTTTATTAAAAAAAAAAACAAGAACATTTTTGATGAACACAAAAATACAATCCTAAGTAAAAAACTGTATATACACTTTTTCCCTATTTTTGATTGTCACAAAAAGCCAAAAGTATGCTGATCGATTTTGATGAAACAAAATCATTTAGGCACATTTTACTAAATAGAAAATTTTGATTTCACTGTATTACTTAGATAATTCCTCAGTAGATTTATTCAATGTTTACTTGGACTCAAAACTTCAAATCCTTTCTAAGATATTTTGTGTATTTGAATTTTTGTCAATAAAAGTTATCTATAAAAAAGACTTGTTTATCAATCAAATGTTGACCTTTTGCCTTACATGCAAATAAAAATGTTTCAACTCTGCAACTGAAGGAAAGTAGTGCTGACACATTCATGAATACATCACAAAAATTGAGAATGTGAAATTAATAAACTTTAAACACTGCAAATACATTCGTGCATGGATGAATTATATCAATTTTAGGAGAGAAAATAGGAAAGTTGGAAATATGATAGACTGTGGTGGGGGTATTTTTGTCCAATGCTGTAAGATGTTAAAAAATAGTAAAATACTGGCATAATAACTTGAGCCTCATCTAAAACCTATACAACTATTTTTCAGATCAATCTACAGAAGGATGGTGTTAATACCATGGGCAAAACATGTGAGTAACGATTAGGTTTTGGAGATCGTGGAAATAAAAAGGAAACCAATAATTAACGCCAGGAAAAGACAGCTGAAGTCCCTGGGACATGTAATGAGGAAGGCGGGCTTAGAGAATCTGATACTCACAGTTCAGACAGAGGGAAAGCAATGTGTAACGTACTTGACAGGTTTGAGCAAATGGATGGCAGAGCAGGGTTTGGGTGGGGTAACAAGAAAGTATGCTAAGAGCTACTAGGGATAGGAAGATGTGGAAGGCCATGGTCACCTATGTCCTGAAAAACCACAACACATAGAATAATAATAAGATATGCCATAATACTTCAAAGTGTCCATGAAACATGCAGTAAATGATAACAGTAACACCAATCGGAACATTCCAGGGAATTGGTTTATGTAGGCGCTAAATGTTTCATTACTCAGAAGAAGGTTGTTGCTTGTTTCTTTTAGATAATTGTAACCTGAATAATCAGTTTTCATTCAGATCAAATTGATCTTCAGTGCATAAATGCACTCCATTTTAAATCTAAGATTGCTGACAATGATATTTACTAAATTATTCAAAGAAGTTTTAATTCTTAAGGTACTACAAACCTAATAATTCACAATCAGTTTTGTAAATATCCAACATCCATACTAACTTGTAAAGAAATAAAAAAAAATCCAAACTAAATATTTTTTAAATACTTTACTGTCATTTACGTTTACATGTCTTCTATCTGCTGTATTCTTCAAGGGAGAAACAATCTTTCCACAACTTATACTTTGAAGTTCTTAGTACGGTTTGTCTTTTGACCATTCTTCCCAGACACTGTTCGGCCATACATTTATACAAACTTGCTTGGTATTTTACTTACTGTTTTGCCTTGTTCCTCTTGCTGTCAATATATCTTTTGATTGTCAAAAGCTCCAATCTCTCTTTCTTCATTATGTGGCTTAGAAATTTCTTCTGTCTCTTTTTTATTCTAATTATAAACGTCCTTTTTTGTTTCTGTTTTCCTTAGTTATAAGACTAACATTGACGGCAACAGTATCAATGAATAGAATGCATACTCAAGAAAGGTATTAATAATCAGTAATATCTCTTCGAATTTTTAATCTAATTTTAACTGTAAAAAAAAAATGAAAAAGGTTTCTATTAATAAATCACTCTGAAGCGACATGTCTTGAATTTTGCATTGAGTTCTGATGTTGCAAAGAACAATCAAGTTCAAAAGATCTTAAACTCAATTTGCCTTACTAAATTGGTGAGGATTATTAATCTTGTCAGATAACAATTGAACTTTAGAAAGAAAGAAAAAATGTGGCTTTACACTGTCAGGCAAAAAGAATACTTATGACCAGAGTACAAGCCGCCAACACTGATCGAAATGTCCCATATGTATGCAGTGATTACCAGTATAACTTAAAGTATTGTAAAGGTGAAAATAATGACAAAGTCGTTCATCATGAAGGTTGACTTTTATAAGTCAATTGTTCGTCTTAGAAAAGGTATGTGTAGGATAAACAAATCTTACTAAGTGACTATATGCATTGTTAGATAATAAACCTGTATGTGATCATTTGTATCAGGTGAAATTTTGTATAGATGAATGCAAGACAGGCCAGTGACAAAGGGAGCCTTTAAGTTAAGGAGGCTTAGTAAAATTAGATCACATCATTTTCATTGGCAAACGATTGGCAAGAAACCTGATGTATGACCACATATACTAATAGTTAGATTAGTCATTTCCATAAAAACATCTGGTATTCTTTGATCAAACAGTTAATGTTACGGTTAAAATTTATAAAAAATTTCTCTTTAAACGGTTTTTCAGGAAAATAAACTTCTCAATTATGACAAATGGTAAGTAAGAATGTGTTTTGGTGTTGTATGCTTGTGTTAGTAATTGTAGCTAGCTAAGTTTAATTATAAGACAAAATAAGACCAACCTTCCCTTTTTCTGCTTTTGTGCCTTATTTTTAGATGTCGAGGAAAAAAGAGCGCGAAAACAGTGTCCCGTTTTTATAGTTGTTTGACAGCGCCACCTAACGTCTTCTTGGCAAAACTAGCAAAGCTATGTGAGGGTAACCCACACAACAATCATTTGGTGCACCCAGTCGGTAAATTAAAAAAAAAGCAAACATATTTTAACTACGTATAAAATTTATACATTTTAGCTTCTTCTAGTAGCAATTACTTAGATGATATCGTTGAATGGAGTACAACAATCTGTCTATATTTCTGAGATGAGGCGTTGTAACTGTTTACATTTTTTGGCTGATGTCTACATTTATATTGCTATATTGACGCCGTTTCGGCAGTTATACGCTCCAGCCTTCTTCAGGAGATATTTGTTGGAATTTCAAAAGAATCCTTTATTTAGTCTACGGGAGTAGATTGTTCTAAATTCCACTCCCTTGGACTAAATAAAGAGTTCAGTTCGAAATTTCAACAAATATCATCTGAAGAAGGCCGGGGCGTATAACGGCCGAAACGTCGTGAATATGGCAATAAAGATGAGGACAACACCCCGAAAATATAAATCATCTGTCTAGTTAAAAAAAAAAATAATAATACTAATACATAAATTACCTCCCTTGATTTACAACAGTCGTTGCTGTTGGAAACTATGACGTCACTGGTTAGTATTTAAATCATTGCGCGCCAAATTTCGTTTTTTTTTTTTTAATCTGCTCGCTGCATTCTCAGCGCCTCCGTGTGGAGGTTGCCACAGAGAAATCTCCACCGGAGGTAAATCATTTCAAGTTCTTCACGTTTTCTATTTTACATTTCTTTCATTGTAAACAATAATCTTTTGTACACTAACTGGAAGGAAACTTTATATAATAGACGAACGTGAACTATGTAAGAACCTATCAGTGTACAATTACTGAGTGAACTCTAGCTTGAAGTACTTTATTTCAATCCAACAAAGAACCAGATATTTGTATTAGTCATGTGCATTAATAAATTTGAATTTAGTTTTAGCCATGTTAAGAACGCCATATTTTCTTCCAGTTATAAGAACTTGACTTAAATATGATAATATCTGTATTTCTCGTGATCTGTGCATTACTCTCAAAGAGATTTCTGGAAAGTGCTTTTTTTAAAAAAAAAAACTTCCATTTTGCTATGCTCCTGCGTCCACTATGTTGAAAATTTATTACCGAATAAATTCTTCTAGTATTATCTCCATTTAAGAATATAATCACTTCAAATTGCAGTCGTTGGATTTTTACCACATGACAATGTTCATTGGTAAAGTATTATTTAATTTTTGTTCATATTGGTTTCCTATATTTGGGATGAATTTCGATATTGTCCTTTCTGCATATGCAAGAATAACTATTTACTCAAATAGCTTCTCAATCGGTAGACCTAAATGACTGTATTTAGCCCTCCTCTTCATTCGGCATATTTGGCGGGAAATAAGGTACAATATACTTTAATAAATCCCTTCAAATGGTTATTGTTAGCTAACAGAAATAATTGTATTATTCACGTATTACAGAAGTACGTGTTTTAGTTAGTCCCCTCCCCTCATTTTAAAGAAATTGGTATTAGCTGTCTTTTATTTTTTAAGATTAGGTTTTTACCACATATTAGAATTTCTTTTTATTCTGTAAATTATGGATAGTTGGAAATGAAAAAAACGTGAGTTTGATGTTTCTCAGTTACTTTTTATAAGTGAGGACGAACGTACAAGTGCTTACAAGAGATTAACAGTGTTCCGTCAATGCATAGAATTCCCCCCCCCCTTTTTTTCTTTCTTTTAATGTTAAAAAAGTTCAGTTTCCATAAATATGAAAAAGAAAACGAAATCAAGAGTTTAATATTTTTTAAGCTGGATAATGATGACTTATGAGTATTCTTCTCGAACAGAAATCTAGTTTTTCATTTTTTAAAAATTCTACTATCCCTAGAAAAGACAAATATTGTTTTAATTTCAAGTGAATATCAAATTTTATGTAAGGGTTTCGAACCAAATAAAAACCTGCTCAGTGAGACAAAATTAAAGTTCAATTCCGGTTTCAAATTTGTCAAATGCTTTATAACCGGAGTTATTTTCATTCTGTTTTGCGTAATAAGAAAAATATTTCAAAGTTACCGAGCTTAATATTTTTTCCATTTTGCTATTTTTCATAAATGTATCGTGTTTTTTTTTTTTGTTTTTTTTATCGGAATATTTTCTTTTTTGCCATGCATACTTGTGTACGCTATTGTGTAAAAAATTAATAAATAAATAAAAGGTATGAAATATTCAGTTTTAGAGATTCGACATTGGCATCAAAATATTCACTGAAGCGTTTGTCTTTCTTCAAAAATACAAGTCTTTTCTGGAGATGTGTAGCGGATAAGAAATTAAAATCAACCTTCTTCACTTTACAAAATTCCCAATGACGTGTGAAATTCTGGTTTTTCCCCAAACAGAAAAAGAATTGACCATGTACTTTAAAAGGAAAAAAAAAAAAAAAAAAGGTCGAACCCAGATTTCGCAAGTAGGTGTTAAAATGACTTTTGACCAATGGGAGCGACCTGCACGACTCGAGGACTTAGCGATCCAGTGCTAAATCCAAAAATCTATATAAATGATCTCGGTGTCAGTCAGTTAAGTGCCATACGTGATACACACTTGGGCGATCATGTCTCGGAAGAGACATGACTGACTGGGCAGAAGATTGTCCCGCAGTAGGTTGCCATTTCTGCGGTGGACTGGTTGCCGACCAAGGCTATAGAACCCAATCTGTCCTGCTATTTAACCCATAACTGGAAGGAAGAGACGGATTAATACCTTTCCGAAGGGTATTTGCGCGTAAGTGAATACAATGGAATCAACTGGAATTCGAACTCGGCTCCCCGGTTTCTTGTTCCGAGCCGCTGTACCACTACGCACAGCGAAAGAGACATACATCTAAAATGTAACTGAACTTCAAGCGACTCGGACATTGTTCTCTTTCAACAATTACTACTACGAACATTTTGTACGAACTCTACCCTTAACCTCTTAATAATGTTTCTAATTGCACATTAACTCCTACAACTTATGTTAGTCTTTCCCTTTAATAAATTTCTATTTTAATATGCAAAATGTATATTTTATTCTTCTTACGCTATTCCACACAATTCCACATATTTCAACCTACCGACAACCAACCTTCTGATGATTATAACTCTGCATAAAACTTGTAAGCTGTAGGGAGTTCAGTTAAGTATGACACAAGGCCGAACAAAGAAACATTAACCAGATCCCTACGCTCCAGATGAAATACACATCAGGGTACAATACTTTTTAACAGCCATTTGACTTAGGGACAAAAAAAATAAATGGTTTACTTTTAAGAAAATCAATCATAGTAAAAATTTCGTCTAATACGATTTGGAATTCACTTGATAAAGGTTTTGAAATGAAAACCTCCCAACGGAAAAGGGGATGAAAATGGAAAATATTAGCATTTTTCTGTTTTAAGAGCGTCGCAAAACCTTTTATATACACTGTCGTATTTTATTAGTTAAGTCAACGTTTTCATACTAAAATTGGGATTAGCCAATTGATATTAATAAAATTTTAAGAAAATACATATATAATACACTTTAATGTTTTTGTTGATCTTGTATCGTTTTAGAAATATTCGCAATGACTTGTGGTTTGGACAACGTGTTAGTAATTTGAAAGTGGAGTCACCATTATAAAGTAGACTGGTTGTCCAATCTACCACATTAATAATAAAAATAACACAGAGCACAATGTAACAAGAATAATAACAATGTATAAAACATAGATACAGGATTATTTTGTGTATGCAAGATTTAGTGGAGAAAGTTCTCTTGGATGCTGAAGAAAATGCGTCAATGTTCATACTGGAAAAGTTCCTGAAAAAAGGAAATATGATGTTCGTACTAATTAGTAGTTGAATATCATTATATATGTAGTGAATTATGCTTGTAAGAGAAATATTTTTGGTGTAACTAATTGCTGAACGCAATTAGCGTAGTATGTGAGTTTGAAAGGAACTATCGGCATTCGGACTGTTAGCTCCGAAAGACAGTTTCCAACTGGTCTAACCACGGGTGAACATCGGCTTATATATTTCTGAATGAAGCGCGGGAAAAAGAGGTTTCACGTGCGGTATTAATGTAATAGTATGTACGGACACGACAATATGTATATAAGTATGTACATGCATGTAGAAGTGACTCTACAGACTTACTTCTTTATTGCAAGTAACTATGATAATATTTATTTTCAAATTGCAAATATAAAGACTGGCATTGGTCGTAAGAAAGACAGCCTCATTAAAAAAAAGGTTTTATAGTTACTTAGCTATGGAAAGGCAGCATTAAAAATTGAGAAAATGTTGAACAGATTAAAAAATAAATTTGTAAACGTGGACAGGATGAGGTTTTGTAGTTTCGACCTAAATCGGTCTTTTGTTTGGTTGGCACTGAATCAAAGTGACGTTTTGAAGTTTCATGGAGTGAATAGAGGAATGTAAAGTTATTTCTTCAAGATCATCATTGCTGTTTTCTAATCTGGATCAGAGCTCCCTTTTAGTTTTGGACAAGAAGCTTAGTTAACCCTCCACAGGAGCTAAAAATGTGATTCAACTGAAATAGAATTGTCAACAAAATTAACGGCGAATGACTGATGTATGTCAAATGGTTACATTTACAAATAAAATAAAATAAAAAATAATTTATTCAAGTAAATAGGATAGTGTGTTTAATCAAATTCTTCCGTAGTTTATAATTTTGCGATTAATTTTATAGATAAAACATATTGCTTTAGTTTGTTTGCATAAATTTACCTATAACTAAATCGCTGTAAAAACAGCATAGTATGAAGAAAAAAAGCCCCAAACTTATTAAAAACGGACTTTTCCATCAAAATGTTATTATTAAGAGGAAAGATCAAAGTATTTTCTAATTATTACTAAAAAAAAGAAGATGTAATTCCATCTAACTCTTTCGAAGTTTTGGTGGAAAAAATCGTTTTGATTTTCGTTAGCGGGCAACCAAATCATTACGACAGTTTACAATGAAAACGTAATACATAACTCAGTTTTTTTTTTCCATGACAAACATTAATTTGAAAATTCTTGCAAATATCAAATAATTGTTAGATTTTAATGTAACTTTCAGGACTTATTTACAAATAAATGAAATTGTTTTTGAAATATCTTAGTTACATCTGTTATTCCCCTCCACGTAAATCATGAAATTTTAAGAAATTAAATTTTATCAGTTAAACGCAGGATTTTGGGGGGAATGTATTGTAAATGTGCGTTGTGGTGCAGTGGATATCGGCTCGGAACGAGAAATCGGGGAGTCGAGTTCAAATTCCAGTTGAATTCATTGCATTCACTTACGCTCAAATATCCTTGGGAAAGGTATTAATCCGTCTCTTGCCTCCAGTTATGGGTTAAATAACAGGACAGACTGGGTTCTATAGCCTTGGTTGGCAACCAATCTACCGCAGAAAGCAATGGCAACCTACTGCGGGATAATCTTCTGCCCAGTCAGTCAGGTCTCTTTCGAGACATGATCGCTCAAGCGTGTTTCACGTATGGCACTTAAGTGACTGACTGATTGTAAATCATTTATTTTTATGTTTTAAGATCTTGTCTTTACTTCCGAGAATCTGATCCCAATAGTAAAATAAAAAATGCATTGAAACTGACATTATTTAATTTGACAATCTTTTAATTGCGTTAATATATAATATATATTAAGGACATTCAATAAAAAATGAAAAAAATATTTTAAAATTTTATTAATCGAAATCTTCACACAAAAAGTGTGAAAAAAAATTCGATGAATAAAATTAAAAAAAAAATTTTATTATAAAGTGTTAACAATATTTTAAAAATACCTAAGATTTGTTGTCGTTAGTTTATTAACTTAAGTGAAGATTTTATTTACTAATCTAAAATTGAAAAGTTTCATACAAATCGTCGTGACTTCATATTTTTAAAATAATTTTTAATTTTTTTTCTTGTGTATTTTAAGTTATTTTTGTATGGTAATTTCTGTGTGTACATTGAAAGGTAATGTTTCACAGTTTTTTCCTCTTGTAAGAAAATAATTGTTCAATTATGTCACTCGTGATCGCCGTACACGTATCTCGCGTCTATCGTTCTGTCATATTTCAAATACGGTGGAAAGGCCAGAAAGTTGAACTTTGTGTTTATGAAATAGTTTTATTCTAAATTTCATACTATAAATAATTAATATTTGGGTGAGTCAGATTAATTTAACATATTTGCTAATTTTCCAAAAATAATGTAAAACCGAGAATTAAATTTTGTTTACAAATGTGTCGTTCGCTCAAAAATGGCTGAAAAATTTTAACAAAATATACAAATTTTAGGTTTTAATCAATATAATTTGTTTGAAATACACCAGAGAATTCTGCTTATTGGAAATAGTAAATTTATTCATTTAGCTATCAAATAAAACTCAAATAAAAAATAAAAAAAACTTAAAGAAAACTTATTTTAAAAAATTGAATTTAAGTTTCTTATCGAGAATGAGTGGAGTTACCAATAATAAAACCACGTCGCAAGCAAGTTATGTATATTGTTTTTTTAGTAAGGAGAAATATAAACTGAAAATTAAGCGATATTGTAGTGAATAAATCAAGTTCTAAATTTAAAAATTCAAATCTAACTCATTATTAGAAATAAACGAATTTTCTGAAGTTTACAAACTTTGCTTAACACACACAAAACTTGCGAAATTTCACACCTCGATGCAAAATGTTTGTCGTACAATGGATAGCCCAAAATCACATCCGGGAGTGAATTCTTAAACGAAATAAAAGACGAGCCAAGTTTGACCCTCATCAGAAAGAAATGAGGTGATCTTAGTTAACACGTACGCTTGACAAACGTCAAGCGAGCGTATGATTATTGCCTCTCTCTTTCTCTCTCACCTTCTTCTTCATCGTTTACTCGATAACCGCGTGGAACCCTTTAAGACTGAGCGAATACTTCAAAAGCACTCCTACCCAACAAACGCTCATACATCCGCATAAATTCTTTCCCACAAGTTACTACTACGAACTCTACCCTTAAAACTTATAATTGAACTTCTATTAATTCTTGTTATTCTTTTCTATCAATAAATTTCTACGTAAATATGCAAAATGTATATGTTTTCTTCCACAAATCCATATATTCCAACCTTCTGCCAACTTGCTGATAATTCTGGTTAAAACTTGTAAGTTGTACGGGAGTTTGGTTATGTTTGACACAAGGCCAGATTAAATAAAACATTAACCATCTTTCCACGGCTTCAATATATTCTGATAAATTGTAAATATACGCTAAAATATCGCCAACATTGGCTGGTTAATAGCAATTTTAATGTTAAAGAGAATGACTTGCATAATCTGCAATTTTATCCAATTAATTTGGAGTTTTTTGGCCTTCCTTTGATAAATAGGAATAACAATGATTTTTACCCCCATAAAATGAATAATTACCTGTTATGTTTCGGTTGTTGTGCCTTGCGGGCTTCTTCAGGTGTTTGTCGACCCAGGCAACCTCAAAGCAATTTTGTAATTAAATTTTTATTTAATCTAAGAGTAGATTGTTCACATTCAGCTGTCATTGTCTAAGGATATCAAGTTTTCCTAACGACACTTGAAGAAAGCTGCGGGGCGCAACAACAGAAATGTTGTAATAACGAAGATGGGACATTAGTCCGACTGCTAAGGTTTTAACAGAAGTAGATTCATCACTATTAATTTTTAGTTAGCTATTTTTAAGATGCCTTGTGAATCACGTATGGCACTTGACAGTCTCAGCACACATACCCGTAATTCGTCCATATATTGTATTATTTGAGAGCAGGGGGTATTTTGACTATTTCATTCTGCTTCATTATATATTTATTTTTTACATTTTGGCAGGTAAATAAACGTAATATTCTGTCCATCTGTGTAACTGAAACCCCCTCTAACTCGGGCTGCATTTGTTCTAGGTGCCCTGTCCCTTCAAGACGTAGATGAACATGGCCTTCTACATCTCCCTATCATTATTAGCTTTTAACATGTTTTATCCTGTTACCCCACCCAAATCCTGCTCTGCAGTCCATTTGCTGAAGCCCGTCAAATATGTTACGCTTTGTTTTCCCCTGTCTGTCTTTCCATCTAATTTGTAAGTATCAGATTCTCCAAGCCCTATTTCCTCATTACTTGTCCCAGAAACTTCAACTGTCATTTTCTGATGTTAAATATTCTTTTTTTGTTCTCATCTTCTACAAAACCTCATCGTTGCTCATATGTTCGGTCCATGATAACTTCAGCATGCTTCTGTAGAACCACATTTTGGTTGCTTGAAGTCTTTCCTTCATTTTTGGTGAGATTGTGCAGCATTCGCTGCCATTATTAAAGAAAAGACTCCACATAAAAATCCAGCGCTCTCTTTGTGTCTAGCCAAAATTTTCCTCTTAGTACTCTACTCAGCTTCTGGAATGTATCCTTGGCTTCGTCTGTTAGAACATTTCACAGATATATAATTTTTGTACCTGCTTGATTTTAGTATCTCCAACCTGTAGTTGGCATTTTGAGCTCCTCTTTTTACTGATGACCATGCATTCAGTTTTCTTGTAGTTTATATATAGTCCTTTCTTTCCACTTTCTTAAGCTACCTTCTGTAGAAGGTACTTGCCTTACCGTGTCTACAATCAGTACTGTATCGTCTGCATATCTTATAGTGTTCAGATTGTAGCTTGTGAAGTTTGTCAGTTTAAAAAATAGACATCACTTCCAAAGGAGGAGAGATTAACTGAAAATTAATTTCGAAAACGAAAATGGAAAAACTCAACAAGTGAAGAATGTATGCAGGGCTCCATGTTATATCTCGTATATTTCATGAATTTGATCGAAAAGTTAATTCTAGCCTTTTACACCAACGTAGGCACATTGGCATATCTTTTTAGAATCAATATATCCCCTTCAGCGTGTGCTTGAATATCCATTATTTCAATTTGTAACCAATTGAAACAGTTAAAAACTAAAATTTTAGAATAACTGATAAAAATCAGTGATTTTAAGTTTTTAATTTGTCGTGTAACAAAAAAAAAAAACAAAACAAAAAACAACAACTTTAAATTTAAAATGTTTTAAATTCAAGTAAATTATTCGATTGCATGCGTAATAATTTCAGTTATTGTAATAATGGATACTTGAGCTTTATGGGATACATATTTTTTTTCTATTAAAATAAGCAACAGAAACACAATAGAACATTCTAGATAAATTGGATCAAAACAGCAGTAGAATTTAGATTACATTTTTATATTTCCCAACCAATCAGCTAAAAACTTAGAATAAGAACATTCTAGAAAAATAGGCTTGGAAGTAAATTAACACAAAAATATTTAGGCCCCAAAACAAAAATAGTAAAATAATAAATCTGATTGGTCAGTAAATGTTTTCACACCCTAATGTTAGGAAGCTTAGTTGATCCCCTATTAATGTATATAATACACACAGTGTTAGAAAAAAAGTCAGTAACCAAGCAGGCCATTAAGTCCGCATGACACCGTATACTTTGCCGGCCATGTCATTTCTTCCATGCCAAAAGTTCGTGACCTCGCTCCAAGGACCTTAAAAGAAAAGCCGACGAAACTTTCTTTCAGCAACGCGACACGCTGCCGCCAACTGAATGTAAGTAGGAAAGGCTTATTTACAGACTTTGCTAATGCAAACTCGTACACGTTTTTGGACAAAAATTAACTTCTTGCCAAGTTTATATTTCTCAAAAAGGCAATTTTAGGATCATGTATTTTGTTGGTTTCTACATACCATTTTATTTTGTCACGTAATAAATTGTTTGTTGTTGAATGTCCGTTGTAAATTATTCCTTCACTTTGCGCGATTGCAAAAAAGAGTGTTGTATTTGTGGGGGAAATAATCAACATACAACCCAGCAAATACCAAATCCCCCACAGCTTTAATTGAATATTTTGGAAGTAGTTTCCTTGCTTTGTTGTCCTGATAGGCTTTTAAATAATTGAAATATTTTCTTTGAAAATATGAGTGTTATAAAATATCTTTAACTTGTCAAGTACAACAGTTTTTTTAATCACCACTGTGCTCCCTGTAACACACAATAGGAAAGATTTATCCTTATTTTTAAACCAAAAGAGATGAAACTATTAAATTAAGGATTTGACTCTGCTTTCATTATACTAACATTTAGGCTTTTGGTATTTGGGAAGCATTTGCATCCAGATTCACAATTCTGAGTACTATGTTTTTTTTTCTCTTAAATGTTTCCATTTTGATGGGTAATATATATTGTATATGCTAGTACAGATTGTTATTAGTCTTGTTTTAATAGTCGAATGATGAAGGCATTTACTACTAATCTCCTTTAGAGGAAAGTGAAGATGATGTTTTGACCGATAGCCAAATGAGAAATAAATAGTGAAGAATCCTTTGCACGTTTCACATGAAGAATAAAACATCGTCAAACAAATATGAATACGATTTAATAACAATGATGGTGACAGTAAAGTGAAAAAAAAGTTTTTCTAAAGGATTAAGAGATTTCGTGAAGTGTCTGTAGAAATAAAGTTCAGGAAAAATATCTGTATGTGTGTATATATTTATGGATAGAAGTCACTTGGTTAGAAAGTTACTTTTTCTATAGACGACGTAGTTGGCTGTTCGGGCAAATATTTTATATTGCTTGGGCCGATTTCTTTCTTTGGCATGTCTGTCTAAATGGGAAAGACTTTCTGTGGTGCGGTGCAAGTGAAAACTAAATGTATACTTGGTGTGGGTACTCTTGTATGTGCTTGTTGTAAGTCCTTTCCGAGTAAATTTTGGTGTGTTCTTGGAGAGGATGGTGATAGTGTCGGATTTCGTAAAATCTGATTGCACCCAAATTCGAGCTTACATACTTACTTTTTCATGAGCCATTTGAAAAATCATACATTTATTCATTTACGAATAAAAATGCTTCATTTTTAACCAAATTTACCATGTGCGAACGTCTTTGAAAACAAATTGGACGCAATTACATATTTTATTAACCAATCAAGAGTTAGAGAAAAGGCTTAGAAGTTGATCCGATTTCATCTTACAAAAAACACAAGCGTGAATTTTCACTTGCTTTTTAGAGAGCCACAAGTCGTCTAATTGGACGCCAAGTTCAGATGACATGCATTTCATCTCTCACTTGCATTGCATTCATTGATTATCCTTCTACTCATTTACTGTCGGCAACAAGAGATGATCAAAGACCTCGTTTCCGTCCTCTTTCTCACTCAGGACATAGCTTTCCGCTTATGTACTGTCGCACATACGGATGTGCGTTGTAGTGCAGTGGATATCCCCCCAGTTATGGGTTAAATAATAGGACAGATTGGGTTCTATAGCTTTGGCTAGCAAACGGTCTACTGCAGAAAGTAATAGCAACCTACTGCGGGATACCCTTCTGCCCAGTCAGTCATGCCTTTTTCGAGACATGCGCGCCCAAGCGGGTATCACGTATGCCACTTAACTGACTGTCGCGTATGCACACACACGGTGAAACGTATGTCTTTTCCTCCACAAATCCATTTCTCATCATTTAATTGACAAAGAAAAAAAAAACTCTAAAAGAAACTGACAAAGGAGAGAGACTTTAATCAGACTTTCAGTGCAATCATTATAAAAAACATATATCAATTTCTCTCTTTAAATAAATATTACATTTATATTAAAAAGGAGATTTTTTTATCTTTTGTTCAATCTTTGTAAAACATGGTGGGCTCGATTATGTTTGGCACAAGGCCATTCATAAGCTTAGCCACCGCTCACTACAATAGGTTCCAAACGAAATCCAGAATTTTATTTTATTTTTCCATTGGTTGAAAAGAGTCATATGGTAAGCTTACTAAAACATCTGTGTTGGGGCAACACCAAGTGTGATTTTACATGTTGATTTAAATTTCTTTTAATCATATACCCCCAGGCAATGTAATAAAGCTATTAGGACAGAAGGGGTTACTGAATGTGAAAGAATAAAAAGAAAAAAAACATTAAGGAGTGGGAAGACTGAAAGAATAATCAAGACAGATAACAATTGACATTGCATTTAAATTTTTGAAGATCAAAATGGACTTGGAAGCATGGAAGAGAGTTCCAAAATCGAGAACAGTCTGTTAGCTGTTACATCTAGTCAGTTATACTGGGAATAGATGAAATCTTGCCATCAATCTAGTTTTCTTCTTTTATGTGCCATGTCCCTTCAGGACGTACACGATCATGGTCCTCCGCATCTTTCTATCCCTTGTAGCTCTTAATACTTGTATTTCTCACAAACCTTGCACTGCCAGCCATTTGCTTAGACCTATCAAGTATGTCACATGTTGCTTTTCTTCTGTCTCTCTTTCCCTCTAGCCATCCTATGAGGATCAGATTCTCAAAAACCACTTTCCTCACTGTGTGCCCCAGAAACTTCGGATGTTTATTTCTAATGTTAATTACAAGTTTCACTTTCATTTACATTCTCTCCAAAAGTTTGTCATTGCTCACATGGTTGGAACATGGTATCCTCAGCATCCTTCTGTAGAACTATATTTATACTGCTTAGAGCCTTTTTCTCATCTTTGACAAGGTTGTCTAGTATTTGCTTCTATATAGGAGTTTTCTTTTCAATGACATTTTCCTGTCTCTCAATACTCTACTCAGCTTCTTGAATGCATCCTTATCCATGACAATACCCCTTCGGATGTCATACTCTCTCTCCTCTGTTAGAACACTTGTCAAATACTTGAGTTTCTGTACCTGCTTGATTTTTGTATTCCTGTCTTGTAATTGGTGTTTTGGGCTCCTCTTTTTGCTGATGACCATGCATTCAGTTTTCTTGTAGTTTGCTTAGTCTTTTCTTACTTTCCTTTGCTATCTTCTGTTCAATCAGTTAAGTGTGATGTATGTGTGGGTGATCATGTCTCTTTTGATCTATGACTGACTTTATAAAAGATTGTCCTGCAGTAGGTTACTATTTCTTTCTGCAGTAGACTGGTTTCCAATTATTTAAATTTATTTAAAATTCCTGCTTGAAATCACACATTGAAAAATTATCATTTCTACCATACACCTACCAAAATATAAGTTTAATATGTATACAATAATTAACAATCTTACCAAGAATTTTTTTTTATTAAACAACTGTTTCACCCCAAGCAAGGCAGGACCACCACTGATGTGCAGAGGGTTACAATGAGAGAAAAAGGGAAAAAATAAATAAGGGGTATTTAAAAAAAAAGGATAGAATAGAGATGGGAATCAGGGAGATAGAAGATGGCAATAATGCAGAATATGTCTACATTTCTGAGATTAGCTATTGTAATTATCTAAACTATTTACATTGTTTATAATTTTGTCATCATCTTTGTTGCCATATTGATAATGTTTTGGCTATTGTATGCTTCAAACTTCCTCAGGTGATTTCTAAATTTTTTATTTCATTTCCTGGGATATATTTTTCTAGTTTTACGGTTCCTACCCCTTCCAGATGTCTCAGTATCAGCTATTAACTCTCTAAGCCTAGTGGATGAAAGTGTTAGGGAGATCCAGTGACTTGACCCAAAGTGTTGCGTTTAATACATGGCTACAGCAGAGGTGAACAAAACACCTAGAGTTGAGTTAAAGGGAGATTAATGATACTGAGACATCTGGAAGAGGCATGACTTGTGGAACTAGAACAATTTACTCTAGTGAATGAAATAAAGGGTTCAGTTTGAAATTCCAGTACTGGCCAAAACATTTAGAATATGGCAACAAAGATAAGGACAACAATCTGAACAACTTAAATCGCGTAAATAATTAAATTGCAGAATATTTTGAAAATTAGAAGTAATGTTGATATAAATGTGTGAGATCTTGAAGTAAGTACTTTGAAAATAAATATTACTTCATTGTATTTCCTCTCTGTCTTATAAGTGGGTCTCTCAAAATACTACAAAGTTTCATTACCCTTCAACTTGCTGTAGGATCAGCAGTCATAACTGTTGAAGTTACCAGGAACTGCCAGATTCAGATTTTCCCCCCCAGAGCCTATTAATAATCGAGACACGGCATTTCACTGCTGGTGTTGACCTGTCCACTCTGGGTGGTCCTATCAGAAACTGACATTCCCGATGGCTTAACTCAAGCAAGACACTGTTGTCACAAACTCACCACATTGAGGTCAAGAGATAAACATTAAGAATGTGAATAGAAATAAGACCTTGTTTTCAGAACTTGGATATTTTTTCCTTCATATGAAATGGCTGCATAGTTTTCAAACAGGCATTATTTGCATAATATTTAATAAATTTATGAAACATCTGGTTAGTGTTTTAAAGTGAAATTCTGGAGTTGATCAAGAAGAGAAATTCATAATGCACATCATTCCGGGTAGGACATCAAGGAGGTCTCTGATTGGGAGGTTTTGAAAAGCATGGTATCATGACTTAATTGCTGTGTTTTCCAAGTCCACAATGACTCAGAGTGGTAATACCTATTAGGGTCCTATCTATGGGCAAATATGAAACACCCAATCTGGGATCAAAATATAAAATACCCTAGAAAACATTATGAGCAATACCTCTTTCTGGAGCGGGGACCAAAGCTCACAGTAACATTAAATTTCTGCATTAAAAGATATATAAGGAGTTGATATGCTGTTCAACAAACCACACACACAAATTCTCTTTCTCCCTCTCTCTACATTAGGAAATATAGTGGAGTAATGGATAGTGGCTTGGTCTGAGGAATCAGTGGTTCAAGTTTGAATTCCAGTCAAATTCATGACATTCCTTTACATGCTAAAACTCTTGGGAAAGGTATGAATCATCTTTCCTCCCTCCATTGGTAAATACCAGGACAGACTGAGTTCTATAGCCTTGGTTGACAACGAATTTACTGCAGTAAGAAGTAGAAATCTGCTGTGGGGAAACTCACTGCACCGCAGAGTTGGAGATTGCTTACGGAGCCAAAAACCCCATGAAGCTTCTATTGAAGAAGTGGCTCAACCTGCCCAGGGTGAATGCCACCACAGTTAGACTCTCTACATTAATATAAGAGATAGATCCATTGAAATAAGTGTTTTCCTATTATAATTAGTAAAATTCAAAGAATAAAGATGTTTAGTTTAATTCAGTGTTCTTGCAATGTTAACTTTGCTGCCAGTGTATAATTTAGGTATTTAGCATATTACTTGAACAAGAAATTGATGGAATATGGTCTCTCAACTAATGTGTAGATAAAAGCAGTAGTTCTTGGTATGATGATAAACTACATTTGGCAGCAAGGCCTCTGATAAGTTTTGAGGAGCATTCTCATATTTGTCATCAGTGTTTTGGCTGTTGTGCACTCTAGCATTATTTAATCCTGGGTATGACAATAATTTACATCGAACAGGAAAACTTCTAATCAGTTATTTGTGTGAAGTCACCTATTAATTTTTTTTTTTATAAGAATTTCACCCCGAGCAAGGCATGTTACAGCGAAGTGGAGAAAGGATGATTAAATATAAGAAATGTCAGAGGGTGGGTGATAGGCGGGTAGGGATACCGAGAATGAGGGTTCGGTAAATGAGAGTGTTCTGAGAATAATTGCGAGTTAGTGTCTAACTGCGAGTCTATTGACCCTACATTTAAACACCTGGAGATTGTAGCTGTCGGGAAAGCAGACTTGTGGAAGGGAGTTCCACAGGCGGGAAGCGTGAGAAAAGAAGCTGTTGGAGTAGAATTTACGGTTACATCTTAATTGTTTAACTGTAAAAGGGTGGGATCTAGTTGATAATCTAGTATCTCGTGTAAATTCATGCTTAGGCGGCACCAGTGATCTAAGCTCATCGGAGCAGAAGCCATGAAAGTACTTGTAGAAGAGGCACAGGGAAGCCACATCACGCCGGTGAGAGAGTGGTTGCAGCCGGTCAGCCAAGTCAGTATCAACCACGTTACAGATCCTCCTTTGTATTTTGTCAAGAAGCCCAAGGAGAGCAGCAGGGGCACCCGACCAGATATGGCAGCAATATTCAATACACGGGTGGATGGTAGATTTGTATATGTGCAGAATAGATTCAGGTGGGAAAAACTACCGGGCCCTGCACAGGGAGCCAACTTTCATAGCAGCAGATTTGGCAATGGATTTGATATAGTAATTCCATTTGAGGTCTGCCGAAAGTGTAAGGCCAAGGAGGCGTAGTATTTTACTCTCTGGGAGGCTAGCCTGTCCCATGCTAATGGGAGGTAGATGCGATTGTCTGTGGTGGTTAGTTGATAACAGCTTCATTTTAGAAGCATTGAAATTTACTAGCCATTTCATACCCCAGGCCACTACAGATTGGAGGTCCTTTTCAAGTACAGCAGCAAGGTTCGCTTTGTCGTCCACACCTGGTTTTTGATCGATGCGAGAGTAGATTGTTGTGTCATTGGCATACATGCCAACTTGGGATCTAATTGCTGTTGTTCCCATGTCTACCATGACCTGGGATGGTAGCACCTGTTAGGGTCCCAGCTATAAGCAATAGTGGACCCACAGATTATGCACAAAACACTATAAAAGTATAGCAATACATTTTTGTAAAAGAAATTACTAATGCTCCTGAAGTTAAATTTTTACATTGACCCTAAGGAATTAATTTTTTTTTTATCTGTTGCTTTTGTTTCATATACTTTGCATGTTTTGCTTTCTCCATTACTATTCTCAAACTTTTTACTTTAGCCTCCCTCCACCACTTATTGCTTAATTTTGTATATGCTTACCTACTGTTGTCTATTAATGCTGAGAAATTGATGCAACAAGATTGAACAAAGTTTGACTATCCCAATTTGATAGCAGACATCAGAACTTTACTAAGTCATAACTTAATATGAATGCCTTTATATTTATGTACTTTTTTCTCTTTCTTCTCAAACAGAATAAGTAACTTTCCTCTATAAGCCCCTCAGCTAAATGACTGTTTCTGATAATAACTAAAATGGGGGTAGTCGATGCCCCAGAAACTTCACCCCCACAATCTTTTAGTACTTGGCTATGTAAGCAAGCCTGCCTTGGGACCCTTAATCTCTGGCAGAAGTAATGTTTCAGATCCAAGGAGAAATTGTGTTGCCTGACTTCTAGGCAGACAAGACACATGCACTTAAAGTATCGTGTTTCCTGGGTCATTTGTTTCATCATTCAGAGTGCTGGAGGTATATGTTTTCTAGGTTTGGTGGTATCTGCTTTATAGGGATCTAAACCTTGGACTCACTTTGAAGGAAGCTATTCTGTCGACAGTTGTATGATATTGGGTCTATTGTACTGCAATGTTGTGAACGGTTTATGGACTGTCTAGTAGTCACTTGTGGGGACTCTTGATACCATGATTAGGAGTACTGTTACAGCAATATCTCTAGATGAGTTAGCTCATATTATGTGTGCATCTTCAATGAGTATCTGTATTACTGTCTACTAGTCATCTACCAAAAACAAACATGAAAGCAGTTAAATTGAAAAGGAACAAAACTATCAAACCCAACATCCCCCCCCCCCCAAAAAAAAATGATGACCTCAGATGTACTATCTCCTACACAAATGTAAAGGGTCTATGTTCTAACTTTCCAGAAGTGGAATGCCATCTTCAGTCTAAACTTGACCTTTTGTTCCTGTTTAAAACAAGTATAAATCCTATTACTAGAGCTACTCATCCATTATAACAAAATATGACCTCTTCTATTGTCACAATCATAGACTTGGTGCTTACATCAAGGACAAGTTTCTCTGTGATAGGAACACAAAAAATGAGAACCTTAATCTCCAGTACATGTGTTTCCACTTGCTACTTATCCATTGTACCACATTTGTATTTGCTGTGTGTCATGCTCATGATGAAGGGTTGGTAATCTATCTAATATCAAGGAGAATTGACAATATCCTCACTGAATTTCCCTTGGCCAACTTTCACATATGTGATGAGTTGAAAGTTCACCCCCAAAGAGTTGCTAGTGTACTGTAACAAAACTCTCAAAAGGTAGATATTGCAGAGGTTTCTGCATTGTTAATCTGACTCAGATCAATGAAGAACCCATTTGATGTGACAGGAGAGCAGGCAAACCTCCTCAACCTTTTCCTAACATTCTGCCCTGACAGGATATTTTAGTTGCAAAGTTTACTCCCAACCCCTCATTGGCACAATTCGGTTTCCAGATTGACTCCAAACCAATGACATCCCTTGATTTACCTTTCCATAGAACAGTCTTTTTCCTATGAGAAGGTAGACTGGGAGAGCTTTTGGCTTTATATGACTGAAGCTCCTCTCCTAAACTCCTTCAAGCATGCTGCTCTAATCTCCAAATGGATTCTTTCTGAAATGGAATGTTTATACCCCTTCAAAAACTCCAGCAAAAATGGCACAGTCAGCTCTGGTTCACCCCTGAATGCACTGCAGCCATAGCTTGCTGGAACCATTACTTCAAAATATATCACAAGGAACAGAGTAGTCTGGCTTTTATTACTTTCAGAACCATCTGCAATCACTGCAAGGGAATTCTGGAAAATGCAAAATGCAATCATGCATGAGCTGTCCAGGCTAAAGTTAAAATAAATTGGATCTCACCAATTCTGGAAGATCTCCAACTAAATTATGAGCAGAGACAAAGTGGTTGTTCCCACTATTATAAATGACTTCGAGGTCATGTCCCTCTTGACAGACAAGGTGAGGCTCTTTGCCTCTTTCTTTGCCTCAAACTCAACATTAGATGACAAAGGTCATTCCCTCCATAACTTCCCACATATCACTGAGCACAATTTCAGTAAACAAAGTCTGTAGATTTACCAAAAACCTTGATAAAATTCTGATGGTTGTCTTTGAAAATATCAACCAGAGTTATCCCCAATTCTAACAAAATTATTTAACTGCTTGAAAAAGAAATCTTTCCCAATCATGTGAAAAATCTACAAAACGAACATATTACATATACATAAACTAAAGCAAAACACATGGCTTACAACTATCATTAATAAAAACTTCTAATCGAATACTACCTCTATAAAACCTTCTCAGTTATACATCTCCAGCATAATATAACCACAAAATCAAGTTACTGTAAAACCAAATTTCAATTTAACTCAATATAACCTTGTGCCCAAAAAACTGGTTTGAAAAATATTATACTGGCCTTATATAACCCTTCTGAGGTTAATAGGCCATTAAACAAAACAAACCAACCAACCAATCATGTGAAAGGTTGCAAACGTATGTCCAATCATCAAGAATGTGGACAAGCGATCATCTCTCTTCCAGTTGTGACCAATTAGTTTCATCAGTATCATTAGTTAACTTTTTAGACCATTATAAACAAGAAGGTTGTTAAGCACATTGATAAGAACAACTTGTGTGATGAGCAGCATGGGTTTCAATTTGCCTGATCCACTTCTGACATCCTAACTACCATTTTACACAGAATTAGTGAGGACCTTGATGACAGACATGCCATAAGAACCATAGCATTAGATATCTCAAAGGCCTTTGACAAGGTGTGACACAAAGGTTTACTACACAAGCTCTCCGAGTGTGGAATCGCTGGAAGAGGTTTCTCTATTTATAAAAACATTCCAAACAGGTAGATTATTGAAGGTAGTTGTAAATGGTCACTCTTCCAAGGCCTTGGCTATCAATGCAGGTGTTTCCCAGGGATCACTTTTTGAACCAACTCTCTTTCAGACTTAAATAAATGGTTTCCCTCAGAATATATGCTGATCATTTGTAAATATCTATGCTGATGATATAAAGATATAACCTCCAAACCTCTTGATAATCATTTTCGCAGCTGTCCTCTCTTCTGATCTAACACTAACTTCCAGTTGAAACTGGCTGATTACAACGAATGCCTTTCAAACCAAACTGGTTACATTCTATCATCAGACACCAAACTACCACCAGTCACAATGAATGGATGTTCCCTAAAGAAGGCCCCATGTCTTGTGAGAATATTTGGTCTCAAACTCATATCCAACCTAAAGTTGAATTCTTATACACATTCCATTGCTAAAGATGCAGGTAAAATGATCAGCTTCCAGTACCACTCTAGTAAGTACCTGATTTCTCATGTTATCCTCTACCTTTACAAGAGCCAGGCTGAAAATGAAGTACTGTTGCTATATCTGGGCAGCAGCTTCCCAGTCCTTACTTTCTAGTTTTAATAGAGTTCAAAAGCATCTCTGAGTCCTTGTTGGGGAAGATAAACATAACTGCTACTTCTATTCCAACAATCTCTTTTCTCACACTTCTGACCTGTAGTAGTCCATTTCATTTTCTTATTTCTTGATAGAATCTCTAAAAATTTAAATGAAACATCAATGGTCATCTATCTTTTTGCATTTAATTCATCTTTTATCTTCAACATCACTTGTAGCCATTTTTTTTTCTCACTGTAACTGTATGCAATGTAGTGGCAATCCCACCTTGCTTAAGGGGAAATGATTCAAAAGAATTTTTAAAATATGTGTGTAGTTGTAGCTTTTCCCACATATCCAGAAAGTGAGAGTGTCTCTATACATGTAATGTATGCATCAGACCTTGAACTACCACCGGTCATGATGAATAGGTGTTCCCTCAAGGAGGCTCCATACCTTGAGAAAATATTGAGCCTCAAAATCACAAACGTCCTCAAGTTGAGCTCTTAAATATGATCCATCACGAAAGATGCAGGTAAAATGATC
The DNA here is from genome assembly GCA_037127315.1 of Ascarosepion bandense. Taxonomy (NCBI): domain Eukaryota; kingdom Metazoa; phylum Mollusca; class Cephalopoda; order Sepiida; family Sepiidae; genus Ascarosepion; species Ascarosepion bandense. The sequence continues at coordinate 1,717,617 of JBBBDQ010000365.1, forward strand.
AGCTCCCTGTACCACTCTAGTAAGTACCTGACTACTTAACCTATCTTCTACCTTTATAAGAGTCAGGCTGAAAATGGAGTATTGTTGCTATATCTGGGCAGGAGATTCCCAGTCCTCACTTTTCAGTCTTGATAGTTTAAACGTGTCTGCAACATTTTGTTGGAAAAGAATTATTTTCTACACTTCAACCTCTCTCTCTCTCTCACACAGGTGGGATGTAGTGAGTCTCTTACTACTTTGTTGCTACCATCATGGAAAGTGCTTGGATAAAGAGAATCAACTGGTTTTACCAGGTCTAACATTTATGATTTGGACCTGCTATACCACTTACATAAGAGCAAACAGCCTATACCTTCTCTGTATTTCATTGGCAATAAGTGAGTTCTACTCAGACAGCTTTTTCTTACAAACTATGGTCTGATGGAATAAACTCCCACGTGGATGCTTCCTTGATCACTACAATCTTAATCTGTTAAAATCTAGAGTCATCCTTTACTTTTTTATTTTTTTAATCATTTCACCCTAAGCAAGGCATAACTGCCACTGGTGCACTGGGGGTTACAGAAGAGGTGAGTGATAAAAAAGAGGAACAAGTTACAGGGGAGTCAGAGAATGAGTAAGAAAAGGATGAGAAAACAGGTGTGAAGAGGTATGCCTGGAGTGTAAAGAGAGAACATGATACAAGGGTTGTCAGGGAAAGGATGCGAGTCAAGAAGATAAGAGTTGGCATTTAAATTCTTGGAGATTGTAGCTTTCAAAGAAGCAAGTATATGGAAGGGAATGCATATAATTCAGGTGGTAAGTGCGAGCAAAGAAACTGATATAGTGGAAGCTGTGGTTACATTTGATTGGTTTCCCTGTAAAAGGGGTGAGACCTAGCTTCTAGTCTAGTAGCTCAAGTAAATTTATGCAGTGGAGGCACCCAAGAGATAAGCTCATCAGGGCAGAAGCTGAAAAGATATTTGTAGAAGAGACAGAGGGAAGCCACATTACGTCAAAGAGAAAGTGACTAGAGTTCAGCTACCAGGTTGAGAACAATCACATTACAGATTCTTTGTTGGATTTTGTCAAGAAGCCTGTGGTGAGTAGCAGGGGCACTCAAGCAGCTGTGACAGCAGTATTCAATGCATGGGTGTAGGGTAGATTTATATATGTGTAAAATGGATTTAGACAAGAAAAACTTCCTAGACTTACAATGGGAACCAACCTTCCGAGCAGCAGATATAGCTATAGATTCAATGTAGTCATTCCACTTGAGGTTGGCTGATAGATAGGAGTTGCAGTGTTTTGCTTTCAGGGAGACTAGCCTGATTCATTCTGATGGAGGGGTGTAGAAGCAGTTGTCTATGGTGGTTAAATGATAGTAGCTTTGTGCTGGAAGCATTAAAATTCATGAGTCGTTCTTACCCCAGTCCACCACAGATTGAAGGTCCATTTCAAAATCAGCGAAGTTTGCATTGTCAGCTTCAGCAGATTTCTTATCAAGGAGGGAGTAAATTGTTGTCATCAGCATAAATGTCTACTTGGGATCATAAAATCAGGGAGATCATTGAAGATCAGAAAAAGTGTAAGACCTATAATAGAGCTTTGAGGGATATACACATTCATATGATAGAATCTGGAAGCATGCCCATTCAATATTACCTTCATTATGTGATTTGAAAGGAAAGACTGGATTAGTTCAAACAATCATCCAGTCATACCATAGCCATGTAGCTTGCATAGAAGGCCAGCATGCCAGATTCTGTCAAATGCTTTGAAGATATCTAGTGCAATAGCTTGAGCTTTGCTGTTTTTATCCAGAATCTGGTATATATACTGTGATGGTTGTTAACATATCAGCAGTAGACCTGGTGAAGTGGAAACCATACTGTTCATCTACTTCTTGTGATAGTAGGTCATGGGCTGTGAGATGTTGAACCACTTCAGCATTAATAATAGCCTTGAACGCTTTGCAAAAAATTGGTAAGAGACAAATAGGGCAATAATTGGAGGAGTCGGAGGGTTCCCCCAGCTTTCTCAAATACAGGAACCACAGAGGACGATTTCCAGCAGGCAGGTAAGCAAAAAGCAGAGAAGCAGTAATTGTAGAGTTTGGAGAGGACAGAGGAGAGTTCAGGGGCACATTTCATTAGGACAATGATTGGAATTCTGTCACCTCTGCTTGCTTTATGGGGTCAAGCTTTGAAACTGTTAGAGACTAGCGAGGGAGTAATGTGAATGTCACTTAGTTGATCCTCAGTTCTAGGTGGGAAGTTGGGTGCGGATACCCCAGACAAAATGTCAAGTTGGTGGGGAATCTGTAAGTAAAGCATTCAGCTTTTTCTCCTGAAGATGTGAGGATCTTAAATTCATTGATTAAGGTGGGAATTGAGGGTTTTTATAGAGCTAACAGTAGTCTTTGGAGTCAAACTTGCAAGATGCTTTACATGGTTTCATTCTTTCGGCAAACGACAGCTTAGCACCATTAAGGATCCTCTTGCACTGCTGAAAGCATTGATGCCATATTTAACCCATGAAGAGACCTTGGATGCACAGTATTCAATGAGAAGACTAAAAACTTTGTTTTAAGGGACATCACACAGGAAATTTCAGAATGACTCTCAGTTATTGCTCTTTGGTAGCAATAAGATATTCTGCTTGTCTGGGGTACCTGGGAGGAGGAGATGTGATAAGATATATTAACAGAAACCACAGCATGATCATAGTTTCCAAGAGAGCAAAGCTGCATAACATGGCAAGAGTCAGGGATAGAAGTGAAACAGATTTTATAGTGAGTCGGTTCCATTAGTGTTGTTAGAGAAACGCGTGGGGAAATCAACTACTTGCATAAGGGATTGAGTGATTGAAAAGTTCATAGTATGGACACCAGCAAGATCTGTGACAGAGTTTTCCAGCCACTTGGCATGATGGGCATTGAAGTCTCTAGACAGAAATATACGGGTGAGTAGATAAGAGGAAATAGCCTTATTTATATTTTCAGAGATGCTGTCAAGTACAGAACAGTCAGGAGTTGAAGGGGAGTGGTAGAGAAAGAAAAGATAGTTAGCCAAGCTTAGTAGAGAGAGGCAGAGACACATGGAGGAATGATCAGGATATTCAAGAGAAATCACCCTAACTAGAGGGAGATGTTCACTGGCATAAACACCAATTCCATGCATATGAACATAGGAATCCTTCTTAAAGAGAGGAAGGTAACCAGGGATATGGAAATCAGAGAAAGGTATAGTGGGATCAAGGTTAGTTTCACAGAGGGCTAAGATGTCAGGTGAGTTTACTTAGATAAAGGATTCAACACTGAAAAAGTTGGTATGGATACTCCAGATGTTCGAAAAAGATGTTAATAGGTTTAGGTGATTTATTTTTAGCTGCTTTAGTTTTAGTTCTTCCTTTGTGTGATGTTATAATTAGTGATTGTTTTTTTTTCTTTTTTTTTTTTTGGTAAGGAGAGGACTAGAGTAGTTGTATCAGATGGTAGTTAAATGCAACATATATAGAAAGGAATCTGGTGCAGACTGTAGCTGCCGCCAGGCACCATTTGCTACCAAACTTTAATGTAAAATCAGCAGATTCGTTTTCTTGCCAAAGCTGGCTCTGTATTCTTGACCAGTCGCCTTGTCACCCCTTGGGACAATGTTGCCAGAAAATATAGTTTTTTTAAATTTTAGGACAACTTACAACAATTATGAGGTTTAAATAGAAAGTATGAAACAGAAACTGTAAAGTTAGAATAAGTAAATAAAAATATAACAAGTAAGCTGTTTTTTTATGGCAACCTTTTCTAGAATATAGGATTTGGCCTCTCCATAAGAAATACAAGCCCTTTATAACAGTCTTTTGGATTGAGGCCTTCTAAAAGGTCAGATGTAAATTTGTCATCTCCAGTGGCAGCACATTTGTTTTCGGGACTGTTAGGGAGTAACTATATTGCCATAAACCACACGAGGTGCCAACGAGGTAATTAACATTTTTTTTCATTCACTTTCCAGCAAACCCTAGACAAACTTTATAGTTAATGAAATTTAATTCTTCTAAAGTTTTATTGCCTTTTAGACCCTTTCTTAATTTGTAAAAATGTTTTGCCTTGGTGATGCAAATGATTTCTGTTGATTTAAACCCTTGTTATAAGTTCCTTTGTTTTGTTATAACTATTTATGTAAATTTTATTGTTTTTCTTATTTTTTTGATTTTTTAATTATCTATCCTTGTCTACATTCTTCCTCCATGTGCTCATGTGATTTGTCTTAGTTTCAGTTTTCACAGCTGCACAAGTACTGTAAAAGAAATAAAGCCTTTTAGAATATATACCCACAGTTGTCAGTTCTCTCACGCATGTGGCAATGGCAATTACACAGACTGCAATATAATGTAGCCTCAGGTCTGGACACCTATTCATGTGTGACATGGCACTAAAAGATACTCTGATATTATTCAACTGTTGATTAGAGCAGCCTCTGAAGATGCTATGCAAGAGTTTAGGCACCAAATTAACACTTAGAAACAGCAACCAGGAAATTGCCAACCTGGTACCTTTAGAATGAAGAGACGTTGCCACCATCCACGTACATTGCAAAAAGCTTACTACAGCACTACTATCAAGACCTAAGGAGAGGAAAGAAACTGGAAGTTCCTTTCTAAACAGAAAACAAGGCAAGTGCCTCTACTTCTGTCCAAAAGAGGGAGAATGCGGAACCAGGCATTAGGAGGGTCTATCTACCAATTTAAAAAAATAAATATATAAATAATTAAAAATTCTTTAAGTTTTGACTTTAACAAAGTCATGAGATCCCTTAGTAATCACTGCAAGAGAATTATAATATACCTTTCCTTAGAAATTCAAACAAAATTAAAAAAAAATCTTTCCTGCTGCGACACTCTAAAAGAGCTAACTGAAATCTTAACTGACACAAGTATATTTTAAACATTATTAAATGCGATATATGACAAAAATTAGAAAATATAAATACATATATAAATATTAATTTTTAAATTTAAAACCTTAGGGGGAGAAAAAAGTCAATGAAGCTTACCAGAGATGAAATTGGCTGCCATCAAAATATTAACATTTTATTCAGTTGGCCTCCAGCTTCATTGACCATAGAGAGTGAGAGAGAGAGTGGGGGAGGGAGAGGATGGGTATCAGAAAGTTGAAAACTCACATTAAGAATTCAAGTTCCTATGGCTTCAAAGGAAATTTAAAATCTGCCCTTCTTGTCTGGACACCTAAAAGAGCTAACTGAAATCTTAACTGACACAAGTATGTTTTAAACATTATCAAATGCTATGTGCGACAAAAATTAGAAAATAAATACATATATAAATATTAATTTTTAAATTTAAAAGCTCAGGAAAAAAATAGTCAGTCAATTTATCTTTTCCTCCAACCCATATAAATTATCCCTTAACATAACCTTCTACCATGAGTTGCTCCTGGGCCTAGTACAAAGTGAACCATAATATTAAAAAAAATAATTTAAAAATAATTTCTTTGACTGAAAAAAAAAACGGGAACCAGGTTTGATTCCTCTTGGTAGATAGATTTTCATTTGTGGGAATTTTCTATTTCTAGGCTGGTATACATTGAAGAAATAAGGGATATCTACTAAAATGCATACGCACTAAATGTTCATGATATTTAGAACTACAAATCAAACTACTACTTTCTCTCTTGTGTGCACATCTACCTTTTGGAATTGAATTTAATCATAAGCCTGAAACAATGATAGTCATTTTCACTGATGAATTAGGATTAAAAAAGAAGAAACTTCATTAAAATGAATTGAAGCAATGACATGCAAATATAAAATAATACAAAATATGTTGGGTTTATATTTTTCCTTGTGCAGTTTTCCCAACATGTAATTTTCTTAAGTAACTTTTATAATTTTAATGATTACTTGTAAGATGTTGATGAAATGCAATTTGATTTTCACAAATTTCTACCATCTGTCGATCTATATGGCCATTTTGTGAATTTTCTTTTTTAAATATTGTAACCCTTCAGATGATTATGACTCACCATAGATTCCATTTTCTTTGTCTAGGAATTACCATAATTGTTGGGAAAAGCAAAAGAAAGGTTTCTTAATAACTTATCCAAAGTTCTGAATTAATAATCCTTTCTCCTAGAGTGTCTTCCATCCAAGACAAGAGAATTAAGTTTATCCTAGATTTTAATATATAAAAGGAAGTTAGAGAAAAGACAAATTCATGCCTTTCCAAAGGGCATTAGTACAAAAGTGAATGCAACTTATTGGTTCCACATTTTGTGCTGATAACTGTTACATTACCCACATGTTTTTATGCACATAAAATGGTGGTGGTCCTGGGTATGACAGTAAACAGCATCTAGGAGCATGGAACCACCTCTTAATTGCTGTTCCAAGGTCCACCGTGACCTGGAGTGGTAGCAGCTGTTAGGGTTCTAGCTATGATTAAATAGTTAACCACCAAACTGGGGTCAAACCACTGTGAAAGTATAAAAATTTTTATAGAAATATATACTTAAAAATAGACTTTTATAGTGAAATACAAGTTTTTGAAAGAAAAATATTAGCAGCAATACATTTTTGAATACAAAACTAGAAGATATCTTCAGTTTTCTAAAATTAAAAAAAATATAAAAGTTTTTTATCAAAATCTGATTTAATCAACCTTCTCAATATAACTGAGCATTAAACAAAATACCTTAAAACTCCACCTTTTTGGCATTAAATAACCTACAGAGGGTGATATGCCATTAAACAAAACTCAAACTCAAAATGATGGTATTTAAATGTTTGCTCAGTAATCTCTGGAGAACACACAACTATGATCAATAAAATGTCTAATAAGAGAAATTTCTTATCTAAACTGAAACTTTGCTCTAATTGTTTCATAAATGCTCATAAGGTCAATAAAGTGCCATACATGATACATGCTTGGGCGATCATGATTTGAAAGAGACATGACTCACTGGGCAGAAAAACTTTCCTGCAGTAGGTTGCTATTACATTTTGTGGTAGACTGGTTGCCAACCAAGACGATAGAGCCAAATCTGTCCTGTTATTTAACCGATAGCTGGAGAGAAGACAGATTAATATCTTTCCCAAGGGTATTTGCATGTAAGTGAATGCAACGAATTCAAATGAAATTTGAACTCTGCTTTCTGATTTCTTGTTCTGAGCTGATATCTATTGCACCACAATATAAAATGTCAAGGGTTCCTGAAGTTATCTAAAATATCAGATTAATAATCTAACTGTATAATGATCAGTGACTATTGTTTCTTTGTTTCTGTTTTTAACAATAGCCTCACCCATCGGGTAATGATTTTTTTCAACCTGGTTTCTATTGTTATGGTAATGCTCAGCATCACTCGATGCAAGTAAGCGTCATGTTACCATAACAATGGAATTTTTAAAAATTAAAAAATTCCATTTTTGTGTTAACATGAGGCATGCTTTCTGCCATGATTGCTTACATCCTAAAGGGAAATTGCACATACAGAGAGAATATCTGACAAGAAAGTGTTAAACATTCCACCAATGACCGCAGTGTCAACTAGTACACTTGTTTTAAATAAGTTAACTTTCAGTGAGCTTCAAATATTACAATAGCATTTGTTCTCTTGAATTTAAAAAGAAAGAGTAAGTTAAGTTCTTAAACAAAATGGAACTTTCTAGGATGTAAATAAATAGGAACAATAATTTCTTTTGCTCAATTTACCTGTGACTCTTTGGAGTTTTCTGTCTCTTGCAGACTTGTACAAGAATATCTGAAACTTCTTTGCCCAAAGTATATTTTAAAAATAGTTTTCTTATTCAGTCTGTTTATTCAAATGATATATGAAAATTGTTTTGCAGAAATCTATTTAGAATTTGAATAATTTGCTATGTCTGTGATTAACTCCAACGAGCAAAATCTCTCGAGCATTTAATGAGACTTGTTTGGTTTATTTCCTTATTGAGAAATTTGGTAGAAAAATATCTAAGAGTGAAAAGATTGGAAAAGAAAAAGCCAGAAACCACATCCTAAACAGAGAACAAGGGATGAGCCTCTTCACCTGTTCAATAGACGTGGGTGGAGTGTGAACTGGGTGATAGTTTAGTCTATCTACTCCAATTGAGGAAAAAAAAAAAGAGTGAAAAGATTGGTAAAGAGAAAGTCGGAAACCACACCCTAAACAGAGAAGAAGGGATGAGGCTCTTCACCTCTTCAATAGATGTGGGTGGAGTGTGACCCGGGCGATAGTTTAGTCTATCTACTCCAATTGAGAAAAAAAAAAAGAAAAGAGTGAAAAGATTGGTAAAGAGATTTTTCTTCTACTCTTGTCATGGTTTTTAAACATGATGGAATGAAACATTATAAAAACAATACGAATTGAAACATTATGAATTGTTTGCTAAAGACAGATGAATGCTTGTTTTGGTGAATTCCAACAACTGATATTTTTTTTTTTTTTTTTTTTAATCATTTCACCCCGAGCAAGGCAGAAACGCCACTGATGTGCAGGGGGTTACATAAATGTAGAAAGATTAATTAGAAAAGAGTGAGGAGTACAAGCTAGTTAGAAAGGAACAATAGAAAACTGAGAAAGCAGGTGCAATGACAGGTACATGGGCGGAGAGAAAGGGAAGGTTATACAGGGGAGGGGAGAGAGAGCTAGAGGCCAGTGGTTAGTAGGTGAGTATTAACTTTGCTTTTAAATTTCTGGAGGTCGTAGCCGTCAGGAAAGCAAGAATACGGGAGTGAGTTCCACAGGCGGGAAGTGCGAGAGAGGAAGCTGCAGGAGTAGAATTGTCGTCTGCGTTTGGCTAACCTGACTGTGAATGGGTGGGACCCAGTTGCCAGTCTGGTTGAACGGGTAAACACCTGTTGAGGAGGCATCAGTGACTTAAGCTCATCCGAGCAGAAGCCATGAAAGTATTTATAGAAGAGACAGAGGGAGGCCACATTTCGACGATGGGAAAGTGGCTGCAGACGAGTCGCCAGATCAGTACCTATCACATTACAGACTCTCCTTTGGAGCTTGTCAAGAACACTGAGGAGAACGGCAGGGGCACCTGACCATAAATGGCAGCAGTACTCCATGCACGGACGGATGGTTGACTTGTATATATGCAGGATGGATTCAGGTGGAAAAAACATCCTGGATCGACATAGTGACCCAATCTTCTTAGCAGTAGATTTTGCTATGGATTCAATATAGTGCTTCCATTTGAGGTCTGAGGACAGGGTAAGTCCGAGGAGGCGTAGTGTATTACTCTCCGGGAGAATCATCTGGTCCATGCTTATGGGAGGCAGAAGAGGTTGCCTGTAATGGTTGACAGACAACAGCTTGGTCTTAGAGGAATTAAAGTTGACAAGCCACTTCTTGCCCCAGTTCACCACAGAGTGTAGATCCCGCTCAAGGTCAGCAGCGAGATTATGTCTGTCCGCCACGACAGGTTTCTTACTGGAGCGGGAGTATATTGTAGTGTCATCTGCGTAGATGACTACTTGGGACCTGATGCAATAATGGTATAATAAAGAACAAACAATACACATTAACAGGATTTAATAATATAAATCCTAAGAAAATGTTTTTTTTTTCTTACAGTTCTGTAGTAATTGTACACATGGGAAATGGCATTGTTACAAGATTATTGTTGAAAGGATATATTTGTACTCATATTAATAAAGTAATATTAGCTGATAGTGTTTTCTTGAATAAAAGGGAATACACATGCACACAATTACATATAATTTAATGTTAGATAAATCTACAAGTATTACTTGAACCATGTAAACCAATAATATCTGCTACATGGTGTAGTCACTGACAGCTAAACTGGTTCCCCCTGTGACGGCCGTCTAGCATCGAAATGTGTGTTTGAAAGGACTGATGAAAGCCACATAATATGTAAAAACAACATCTATTTTATGTATAAATGCAGCATTGTGAAAACTGCAACAAATTAAAAAACAAACAAACATAAAATACCAAAAACGTTAAATTTTAAAAGGTACAAAACATTAAAAAGAATAAAACTTTTAGGGAAGTTTTATACTTAATAAATGATGAATAAGGGTTTTTATACATAGGCTTTGGTTTTTATCACTTACGAAAACAGGGTAGAAAATATTCTTAGAAAATAATAGCAAAGTGTTAAAAATACATTTATAAGGTGCTAAAAATACTTAGCTTAAAACACAACTTAAGCGAAAAACAAAGAAAAAATGTACCTTTTCTGGCACACTGCTAGCAGCCGTTAACTAAATACTAGTGTCTAGTAGCAGGGAGAAAAACTATCGTGTGACCATCATCATTGCCGTCTGGAGCTGAAAAGGTCGTTTTAGGCCTTTGGCCTGAGAACAACGACTATATTCCTACATTGGAGTTATAAGGGAGTGGTCAACATTTTAAGCAGTATAGGGAAAGGACGGGTATTAATTTGTCTGGTGATATTATCTTAAGGGGTAACAAAGCCACTGGTAATGGAATACAGGGTTTGCTTTACTGAGAAATGAACCTGCTGATTTTACAAAATGAGATCTGGTAGCAACAAGAGTTTAGGCCTAATTTTTAGGGTAACTTGGCAGCAGCCACACCTCACCAGGCTTTTTTGATGGGCTAAACACACACACACACACACACACACACACACACACGAGACCTGACAAAGGGAAGATCTTCTTGTATGGTCAACAGACATTGAGCACAATGGGGTAGACAGGGCTGTATTGTTACGTATACAGCTAGTATTATGATGACATGGCATACTGGGTAGAGAGCTTTCTAGACTGAAATCAGTGACCAGGGTGTAGGGTTATGCCCAACGGAATCAGCATTTTATTTGCCTGTAATCAAGGTGAGATTTCAAGTTAGACATCAGTTGTGGCTTATTCAGTAAAAGGATGGGCTTTGCAAGGTCTGTTTGCTCAAGACACAAAACACATGAATAAATAAAGTTTCAGAAAAGTATATTTAATTTCTGAAGATTGTTTAATAAAGAAAATTATATTGCGGTGAAAGGATGCTAATCAGCTATTTTTAAAAAAATCAATTCCAGTCAATATAATTTCTGTTTGAAAATACCCTCCACAGTATTTTGCTTCATGGAAATTGTAAATTTAATCCTTTTATCTTTAAATTAAAGATAAATTGACAGCTTCAAAAAAAGTGTCTTCATTTATCAAAATTAATTTCTAAACTTAGCTATCGGGAATTATTGTGAAAAAGTTATGATACTTAATGTAGTGGTTATTTAAGATTTTGACTTTGATACAGTATTAATTCCCAGGTATTGATAGTTTGTGGAAGTTGAGGAAAAGGTTGAATGTGGTCTTGTAAACATATACATAGGGGAGTTAGGAACAGTGGCAGGCACCCAAGCTGTGTCACTAAGCTAGATTTAGGTCTTATCTGGTAGCAGAGAGTTTGTATTAAGAATAAATATGTGTGTTGTAGTGCATTGGATATCGGCTCGGAACAAGAATTCGGGGAGCCGGGTTCAAATTCCAGCTGAATTCATTGCATTCACTTACGTGCAAATACTCTTGGGAAAGGTATTAATCTGTCTATTCCTTTCAGTTATGGGTTAAATAACAGGACAAATTGGGTTCTATAGCCTTGGTCAGCAACCAGTCTACCACAGAAAGCAATGGCAACCTACTGCAAGATAATCTTCTGCCCAGTCAGTCATGTCTCTTTTGTGACATGATTGCCCAAGCATGTATCACGCATGGCACTTAACTAACTGACTGTTTATACAGTTAAGGACATATTCATTATTGAAGCAGAATGTTTAAATATTTAAATTTTGTTTCAAGTGCATAAATCCTGGTGTGAGACTAAATATTTAAGATATTTTTCAGACGAATAACCCTTTTTTCAGAAATGAAACAATGTTTTGAGGGGAGCAGAAGAGAAGATAAAACTTCTAAAATTACATTGTGGCTGTAGCAGCCACTTAGAGAAATAGCATTCACTCCTGCACTGTCAGTCACTAAGTACTGTTTTTTCAGATATAACATCTACATCTGTTCTTGCTACCAATCATCAGTTTTCAGCAGACATAATGTGGTGGATAAAAAATTAAGAGTTAAAGGCAACTTTCTTCTTCACTTTTACAAAAATTCACAATGACTTGAGAAATCCTGGTTTTGTGAAATAGAAAAAGGATTGACCACATACTTAAAGAAAGTCAAAACCGGATTTTGTGAGTAGATGTTAAATTAATTTTCTGACCAATGGAAGCAATTTACAAGACTGAGAAGAGTTAGTGATCTAGTGCAAAAAAAAACTAAATGGTTATAAAAGGCAAAAGGAAGGTCAGCTAGACAGTCACATGGAAGCAGCAGAGATGACAAGCTACAATGTAACAAGGGAGAAATTTTAAGTCCACTGGACAGTTGTTCTCTTCTTTCTCGTGTGCTGATTCCTTTTACTACTTTTTCTCCATTAGCAACATTGCTACTCAACATACATACACACATACTACTATGAACTCTTGATACCCATAACTTTCTCATTGACTATTAACTTCTACAATTCATGTTATTTTTTCATATTTATAAATTTCTATCTTAATATGCAAAATATATATTTTTATTCTTACACAAATCCAACATTCTAACCTGATGACAACCTTCTGATGATTAAAAAAAAAATTTAAGTTGTAGGGCGTTTGGTTATGTATGACACAAGGCCGAATCAAAACAATCTTAACCATCTTCCCAATATCTTCACTGGTGACTTCCGAACATGCACCAAAGAACATGCACCCTACTTCTGCAATAACATCATTACCTGTTGCAGGTGACATTTTACAAAAGAAAAAAAAATAACATCATTACCTGTTGCAGGTGACATTTTACAAAAGAAAAAAAAAATAACATCATTACCTGTTGCAGGTGACATTTTACAAAAGAAAAAAAAATAACATCATTACCTGTTGCAGGTGACATTTTACAAAAGAAAAAAAAATAACATCATTACCTGTTGCAGGTGACATTTTACAAAAGAAAAAAAAATAACATCATTACCTGTTGCAGGTGACATTTTACAAAAGAAAAAAAAATAACATCATTACCTGTTGCAGGTGACATTTTACAAAAGAAAAAAAAATAACAATCATTACCTGTTGCAGGTGACATTTTACAAAAGAAAAAAAAATAACATCATTACCTGTTGCAGGTGACATTTTACAAAAGAAAAAAAAATAACATCATTACCTGTTGCAGGTGACATTTTACAAAAGAAAAAAAAATAACATCATTACCTGTTGCAGGTGACATTTTACAAAAGAAAAAAAAATAACATCATTACCTGTTGCAGGTGACATTTTACAAAAGAAAAAAAAATAACATCATTACCTGTTGCAGGTGACATTTTACAAAAGAAAAAAAAATAACATCATTACCTGTTGCAGGTGACATTTTACAAAAGAAAATACCCAAATCTATAACAGTAAAGAAGTTTGCAATCCAGGGGACAGATCAAGAGCTAAGAACCATAAATGATACTAACACAATAGATTACTAGTTTTGTAGTGGGCTCGACTCATGTCAGAATCATGATAGCAACCTTTCAAACTCATGCAGAGTATATAAAGCAGATTGAGTAGAGAAAATGTAAGCAAGGTATTTATCAAACAATATGTTCAAGTGTAAACTGTGAATGGCAAGTGTGTAAAGCATGAATGGTTACTGTATTAATCATCCCCATGTCATTTTGTACTGCTTTATATGTCGTATATTGTCCAAAAATGAATCTCCCTTTGCTACATCGAAATTCAATGACTAGAAGCACAACAATGTTATTGTAGAACATGAAAATAGAAAAGAATATTGAAAGTGCGTGACTGCATATTTGATAAAGCATAAAGAAACTGGAAGTGTAAATTCTTTATTTCTTGAGCAACATCGCTCAGGGCAGGAATATTGGCATGAAGTATTAACACATGTGGTTTCTGGAATTTACTTTCTTGCCTCAAGAGGTTTGCCATTTTCAGATTATTGGGTCAGCAAAAAATGGCAATTATTTAAGTATACTAAATCTTTAAGTGAATTTGACTCTTTCTTGGAAGAAAATAATGACTCAGAATTGGAAACTGGATATTTAATTTCTAATTCTTGAAGGGTTCATTATGTTCACTTATGCATAAATAACCTTGGTAAAGGTATGAATCCACCTCTTCTTTCCCCAGTTATGAGTTAATTAGTAGAGACTGTATCATATAAGTCATTATCTCCCAAAAAAAGTTCTTCCAATCTTAAAATATTTTCTGGCTTTAAATAACCTGTAAAAGGTTAATAAACCATAACAAACAAATCAGGCAATCAAACTTTTATCCATTTTTATTTCTATCCATTTTCTTTGCTAAAATTTTATATTTCTATTAAGATCTTCAGATGTGCGTTGTGGTGCAGTGGATATCAACTTGTAATGAGAAATCGAAGAGACAAGTTCAAATCCCAGCTGCATTTGTTGCATTTACTTATGTGCAAATACCTTTGAGAAAGGTATTGATCCATCACATCTCCCTCCAACTATGGGTTAAATAACTGTACAGATTGGGTTCTATAGCCTTAGGTGGCAACCAGTCTACCACAGAAAGTAATGGTAACCTACTGCAGGAAAAGCTTCTACCCAGTCAGTAATGTCACTTTCAAGACATGATAATCCAAGTGTGTATCACGTATGGCACTTAACTAACTGAATAAAATCTTCAAGTCTTTTTGATTTAATACACTTCTGTGTAATTGAATAAATACAATTGTTGCATTCACCTTTTATGTGCCTTGCACCTTAAGGACAACATAGGCGATCATGGCTGTCCACAATTTCCTGTACTTTGTAACTTTTAATAAACTTTCCATCTTCTGTTATTCCAAGATATTTAAATTTTTGTACTTGTTTGATCTTTAATTTGCATGTTGATTTGTTCTTTTTGCTAAAAACCATGCATTCCATCTTTCAATTTTGGTACTTGAAGCAATAAAGAACCAAAAATTTTTGGTACTTGAAGCAATAAAGAACCAAAACTTTTTGGTACTTGAAGCAATAAAGAACCAAAAATTTTTGGTACTTGAAGCAATAAAGAACCAAAAATTAAACAATCCTTTGTTCATCAAATTTTTAAATAGACTACAGGTGATTTCACAAAACAAAGTTATCATTTTCTGTTGGATTCCCAGTCACTCTGGAATTCGTGGAAATGAGAAAGCTGATGTGGCTGCAAAAAACTCCCTAAAATGTGACATAAGTAACATAAAAATTCCATACACGGACTATAAACCCCTAATCGAGAATTATATTTTAAAGAAATGGCAAGAAACCTGGAATAACTGTCAAAACTAAGTAAAGATCCAAAGATCAAAAATAGATCTGACCCTCACCAGTTAAAAAAATTTAAAATGTAGTACAACTTGAAAGCAATGGAAAAGTTTAAAAAGCAAGACATCTTCCAAAAGTATGTAAAAATAATATAACCTTACCCCCCAAAAATTTATGACCTTAAATGATCCCATAAGGATTGATAGGTCGTTAAACCTCGAAACAAACAAGTCATCTTGCAATTTAGGTTTAGTCCTTTCTTCTTGCTTTCCTTCATTATTTTCTGTTGGAATTCTTGTTTTTTTTTCTATGTCTGCTATCAACACTATGTCATTTGCATATTTTATATTTTTAAGATTGTGTCTCTCAATAATGCATTCTGGTAGGACTTGTAATTCTTTCAGAATTGCTTCACTTTTAACAAATAAGTCTGGTGAGAAGATATATCATTGTCTTACACCCTTTTTTAATTTTGTTTATTTACTGCATTCATTTCCTATCCATTTACAGGTTTTTGCTGCCAGTATAGTTTCTCAACTAATCCAATATCCTCTACCCAAATGTGTCAAGGTTATTTTACAGTTAGAGCAAAAACAAATTAGCAACTCTATCTTGCTACTTGATTTAAAAAATCATCCTGAGGCGATTCAAAATGAATTACGACTAAAATGTTTGTTCAGCAATTTTTTCCACTGCAATCCTGTTCCTGATTTTTCTGTCAAGTTTCTTATAAATATTTTTCACTTCCTTATTTTTATTTTCCTTATCTCAGTTTGAAACACTGAGAAGAACTCACTAACAATAGCCTTCGAGCTGTCATAATAAATGCTTCAGATTCGCCGGTTTACAATATAACTTTCTTTTTCTAGGTGATGAAACTTTTCAGTTTTCAACATTTTATATTTTATATTTTCACATGAGATGGCCATGAAATAAAACTTTCAAGTGTCTCGTTTTGCCTTTCCATTTAAAAGGCACTTCTATCATCAAATAACCCATGCATTGCTGCAAGCACATTTATGTTCAAAAGGCTTTATTTGCTGAATATTTCATCATGCATTTTACAAGATGAAAGCATATCTTGAGCCAACAGAGTGCTGAAGAGTGAAGTCAGTACACTTTTTTTCTTCTTTTTAAGCCACTCAGTTGGGTCCTGACATTGTTCAATAAGTTTTGGGAAATCCACCGGAATGGGAAAATGGATTCTTTCTGGAAAGGGATTGGTAAACATACTTCCCCAGAAACTAACAGCAAGCAGATGTTGAATATCAACACTCATTCAAGAAATATTTGTAAAAGGCTTGTAGCCATTTTTTTTTCTTTCTGTGTGAGCATGTGTTTTTTGTTTTATTTTTGAGGAAAAAAAATTATGTTTGCACAAGGATGGGTTTTTCATAAGTGAATTATAAAAAAAAAATATTTAACCATTCCTGACATAAAAATAATATGGAAGCAAAAAGGAAAATACATGACTAAACAGTAAAATAGTCTAGTGTCAAAATAATAGTTTATGAACCTTTGTTATATTAAAGAAGAAAAACTATTAATTCTCTGTAGATTCAGAATCTGTAAAATGAATAACAATTATAACAGACATAGAAAAACAAAATCTGTTTTATTGAAAAGTATTAATAAAAAAACAATGTCTTTATTGAGTGGATAGCAACTTTAAGTAGAATTTAATTATAATTTCAGTCAGATAAGTGCAGAAAGCAACTGCGAGATAATCTTCTGCCCAGTCAGTCATGTCGCAAAAGAGACATGATCACCCAAGTGTGTATCATGTATAGCACTTAACTGACTGAAGTGCTATGTATGATACACACTTGGGTGATCATGTCTCTTTTGTGACATGATGGACTAGGTAGGAGATTTTTCCACAGTAGTTTGCCATTTCTTTATGCAGTGAACTGGTTGCCAACCATGGTTTTAGAACCAAATCTGTCCTACTATTGAACCCATAACTGGAGATAGAAGAGATGGATAAATACCTTTCCTAAGGGTATTTGTAAGTGAATGAAATAAACTTGACTTTTTGATTTCTCTTTCTGTGCTGATATCCATTGCATCAAAACACAAATCAGTTATCATTTATGTGTAAACTAATCAGTCAGTCAGTCAAGTGCCTTACATGATACACACTTGCATATTTGCAAGAAATTCAACTAGAATTCAAATTCCTTGCATTCAAATATGCACATATATATCACACTTTTCTATACATCTAACCTATAATTATAAACTACAGTTTTGACATGTGAAAATTTCCCTGAAACACAGTGGAAAATTTCTGAGTTTTCATTCAAAATAGAGATAATATAAACTGAGTCACAATATATTACAGGTTATTGAATAAGGGTTAATATATAAAAGGTGAGATTCACAAAGCAGGCCAAAATATTTTCAATTTGAAGACAGATCAGATCTTGGTAAAATACCTGCAATTGATTAATCTTGTATGTGCTGTGTTCCTTCAGGATGTAGGCAATCATGGCCTCCCACATCCCATTGTCGCTCTTAATACCGCTTCCCTTGTTATCTGACTCATTTTCTGCTCCATCATCCCTTTGCTCAAGTTCATCAAGTATGTCATCATTGCTTTCCTCTATACGTCCTGTGAACATCAGGTTCTCCAAGCCTACCTTCCTCATTACATCTAAAAAGCTTCAGCTGTCTTTTCCTGATGTTAAGTATGTTTCCTTCTCATATCTATCCTCTCCAAATCCTTGCCATTGCTCACATGTTTTGTCCATAGTATCTTTAGCATCCTTCTGTAGAACCACATTTTGGTGGCTTCAAATCTTTCCTTCATATTTGATGATATTGTTCAGCATTTGCTGCCATGTTGAAGGACAGATATGACAGAACAATCAAATACTCACTTCTTTCTTTCCAGCAAAATTTTCCTGTCTCTTAATACTCTACTTAAATTTGTTATGCATAAAGAAAAATATATGATAGTCAATATTTGAAACTTTCTGAAAGTAAAAACTTCCTAACATTCAGTATCACTGATGGTGGTGTAAGTGCTACAATGCTGAAATGTGTCTAAGCACTGACCATGTGAAAAAGTTACAGAAAGCCAATTTGGTTTCCTTTTTAATTTTATTAGTACTTTTCTTAGCATGATATTTGTGTTTGTTTAATGAAGCATTAACTTGTTTCAGGTATCAGTTATGTGCAATATGTGATACATGCTTTGGGTGATCATGTCTCGAAAGTGACATGACTGACTGGGCAGAACATTATCCCACAGTAGGTTGCCATTGCTTTCTGTGGTAGACTGGTTGCCAGCCAAGGCTAGAGAACCCAATTTGTCCTATTTAACCCATAACCGAAGAGATGAATTAATACCTTTCCCTAGGGTATTTGTGCATAAGTGAATGCAAGGAATTCAAGTAGAATTTGAACTCGGTTCCCAATTTGTCATTCTGAGTTGATATCCACTGCACCACAATGCACATCTCTCCCAGGTTTCAGGTATATTACTTCATAAATTTGAAATGGGTAATTGGATGAAAATTTTGCTAGAAACAAAGAAAGTACTGGATTGCTATGTAATGTCAGTTCTTCAATATGGCAGTGAATGAGGGACAATATCATCAAATATGAAGGAAAAACTTGAAGCAACTGAAATATGGTTGTACAGAAGGATGCTGAGGATATCATGGATCGAGAATGTGAGCAATGATGAGGTTTTGGAAAGGATGGAAATGAAAAGGAAATTAATACTGAGCATCAAAAGAGACAGATAAAGTTCCTGGGACATGTAATGAGGAAGAAGAGCTTGGAGAACCTGATACTAACAGACCAGTTAGAAGGAAGGAGAGACAGGGGAATATAGGAAGTAATGTACTTGACTGGCCTGAGCAGGTAGATGGCTGAACAGGGGTTGCATGCTGTAATTTTTTTTTTTTTTTTTTAATCATTTCACCCTGAGCAAGGCAGAAATGCCACTGATGAGCTGGGGGCTACATAACTGTAAAAAGATTAATTAGAAAAGAGTGAGGAGTACAAACTAGTTAGAAAGGAGCAATAGAAAGCTGAGAATGCAGGTGCGATGACAGATACATAGGTGGAGAGAAAGGGGAGGATATACGGGGTGGGGAGGGAGCTAGAGTCCAGTGGTTAATAGATGAGTATTGACATTGCATTTAAATTTCTGGAGGTTGTATCCATCAGGAAAGCAAGAATATGGGAGTGAGTTCCACAGGCGGGAAGTCAAACTCTTCTCTGACAAGCAATATGGCTTCTGCTTTGCCAGGTCCACGGCCGACTTGCTAACAACCGTAACGGAGTACATGCTCCAGGACCTTGATGAGTCTGACGAGTCTCGCGCAATTGCTCTGGACATCTCCAAGGCTTTTGACAGGGTTTGGCACTCTGGCCTCCTATACAAGCTACGGGGTTACAGTATAACTGGTCGCCTGCTTGACCTAATACAATCTTCTTTAAATAACTGCAAAATGAAGGTCGTTTTGAATGGGCATGCCTCTTCATCCTGAAGCACGAATGCTGGTGTCCCACAGGGCTCTATCCTGGGCCTGACACTCTTCCTTATTTTCATCAACGACCTCCCAGATGAGATCAGTTCCCAAGTAGGCATCTATGCAGACGACACCACTATATACTCCCACACCAGTAAGAAATCTGTCGTGGTGGACAGACATAATCTCGCTGCTGACCTTGAATGGGATCTACACTCTGTGGTGAATTGGGGCAAGAAGTGGCTTGTCAACTTCAATGCGTCAAAGACCAAGCTGTTGTCTGTCAACCATCACAGGCAACCTTTCCTGCCTCCCATAAGCATGGACCAAGCGATTCTCCCTGAGAGCAACACACTATGTATGCCTCCTCGGCCTTACCCTGTCCTCAGACTTCAAATGGAACCACTATATTGATTCCATAGCTAAATCTACTGCTAAGAAGGTTGGGTCACTATGCCGATCCAGGATGTTTTTTCCGCCTGAATCCATCCTGCATATATACAAGTCAACCATCCGTCTGTGCATGGAGTACTGCTGCCATTTATGGTCAGGTGCCCCTGCCGTTCTCCTCAGTGTTAATAGTAAAAAGTTTGCTAAGAGCCACCAGGGATAGGGAGACATGGGAGGCTATGATGTACTATGTCCTGAAAGGACAAAGCACATAGAAGAAAAAGAATTGGATGACAATATAAATGAAAAAAAACTGTCATACATTATCAATTTGAAGAATGTTTCTTGGGATCAAACAATGTCATCTCAGTTTTTTCATTTTCTCATTTGATTATCCACCATTAGTTTTATCTACATTGACATTCCGCAATATTTAAAAAAAAATTAAGAGATATGAAATCAATACTAGAAAAAGCAATAACAATTACTGGACTTGAAACCTATTTTTCTGAAAAATTGTTTTAAGAGAAAGATTTTATTAATTTTATTGGAAGTAGGAATGGCTTCTAGGTCAAACAATTCTAAGTATTTCCTTTATAAAACAACAAGTAATATTACAATTGCTAACAAGGCTGACTCTTGTGGTTCTATCAAGGGTCGAACTCACCATCCTTGGCTAATAAATGTTTGAAGATATTAGACTACTAATCCTCAGCTTTATGGGTGTCTTCTAAGCAGTGGCAATAACAGTGTTCTCTCTTCATGCCAAAGTAGGTTTAACCATGAGGCATTATTTAGATTTATTGAAATTTTCCTCTGAGTGAATTTTTCTGTTCTTTGGTAAGTGCTGTTACACAGTTTATTGATCAAGATCCTATTTTTACAACTGTTATAAATTTGTATATCATATCTTTTGAATAAAGTGATTCATTTTTTTTTTTATTCCTTTGTTAGTTCATTCCCATAAGTGCAATACACTGATATGAGGCTGTGGGCTTCTTTTATCTTTCTGATCACTGCTATTGTGAATATTAGCATGAATGTCACTCAGTTGAGTGCCATACATGCTTGGGCAATCATGTCAATTTCAAGACATGACTGACTGGGCAGAAGATTATCCTGCAGTAGGTTGCCATTGCTTTCTGCAGTAGACTGGTTGCCAGCCAAGGCTATAGAACCCAATTTGTTCTATTATTTAACCCATAGCTGGAGAGAAGAGACAGATTAATACCTTTTCTAGGGTATTTGGGCATAAGTGAATGCAAGGAATTCAACTAGAATTCAAACTCAGCATGCTGATTTGTCGTTCTGAGTTGATATTCACTGCACCACAACGAACATCAGTGAAAAAATGACATAATCAAGATGTTGACATTTCACACAACTTTAAATAGAAAGTTAGGAAGGAAACCCTTCATCAATACTGGAAAAAAACTATTTACCTGAAAAATTGTTTTAAAAGAAATATTTTATAAATTTCAACCAAAATCAGTACTGGCTGCATAGAAAATAAATGCTAAATATTTCCTTTTAGAAAAATGACTGATATTACCGTAACAGTGCCCAGTAGTTTTAGTAGGTGATAGCAAATTAGTCAATTTATTACTAACAATGTGTCTGTGAGTAGTGCTGGTAAAAACAAGAACTACTAACTTATTTGATAGTTGTTCTACTCCCCATGCACTTGTCATGTTGACAAGTTACTTGTCAATACAAAGTAACGGTAGAAAATCTTAAAAGGGTTTCAGCTATGAAGAATATCTAAGGAGTAACAGAATGTTGACAGCTGCTATTTGCACAATGGTTGGTTGTTTTGGTTGCATTCAGTTGTTCTTGGTGCCTACTTGTTGTTTAAGAGAAACGTTCCACGATGCATTAATTCCCGAGAGTTAGAATGTTATTTATTAAAGTTAACTTTTTATTTTTCCATTTAAAATGCACTTGCTCTTATCAAATAACCTGTGCATTGCTGCAAGCAAAATTATGTTCAAAGGCTTTACCTGCTGAGTATTCCATTATGTATTTTACAAGATAAAAGTATGTCTTGAATCAACATAAAGGACTTCCTTCAGCTGCATGCTCGGTTATAATTATTTTTTTAATTTTAACTGAAAAATAAAGGTTGTAACTTAGAAGGCAGAAAATAAGAAAAAATGTTTACAGTTTAAAACTTGCATTGCTTTCTAGCAGTTATGCATTTGAGATGAGTTTCTGAAGACTCATCTGTTTCAATTAGAATTAGTAGTAGAAATTATGGATAAACATATGTGAAAATATCAGATAGTAAAAAAATAGTTTTTGAATTTCATCAAACAAATGGAATTATAATTCCTTCTGTTAGATTGACATGATGGTGAAAAAATTAAAATACTCATAATATAAATAATTATCATCAGTAACATTAGCTTTGTAGCAGGACTACCAACTTACAATATGGCTTTGAGCTGTTTATATAGGAACAGATTTCTCATGATTTGCTTTTTTTTTACTTAATTAACATGTGGTAATATGCTAAAACAAACTTTATTGGCAATATCCAATTCTGTTCATATTCTAATAGATGATAATTTTGTTCTTTTACTGTTTCTCATTTTTGCAAGTGTTTTTGTATATTAGGAGCCTGAACTCTTGCGTAGTGTCTAGAGAGGCTGTTTTAATGAGAATCAGGTCAGAGGTACCTAAATAATTTACAGTTGTAGTTTTTGTGATAAGAAAGATTTTAAAAAAATGATGAAATTATTCTGAAAGTTTTTGAGAATCTGTTTCATAAGGAAAAAGAATTCAAATAGAACAATTTTTATTCATTTTTATGCACTTTTGATTCTTTCTGAGCATTTTGCTTTCATGAAATCCCATCTGGCTGCATAGAATGCATTAAGATGTTTGTATCATTCACTCCTGTTTGTTCCAAAGCTGAAAGCTGATTCACTATAACTGATGGTAGATTGAAATGGTAGCCTAGCACAAGCTGAATTGGGCTATATCCAAAGTGATTTTGTTAAGTTTTTAGCCTTAACTGCCAGTGTAAGGGCAATACTTTGTTCCATTTCATGATCTTCCTGCACACAGTAAATTTGAAAATATGTCTTTTGTCTATAAAGAATAATAGAAAAATGTAATTATACTGTTACTTTGTCATGTCTATAAAAATAAATTCATAAAAATTGTCAAAAAATAATTATAATTAATTTACTTATGCTAAACCAATGAGAATCAACCCTACTTTTCACACACACACACACACACACACACATATATATATATATATATAACATTATCACTGTTGGACAAGCAGTCACCACGGACAGTGTCAATTAAAATTTTGGCTTTTCTTTTTTCAGGCCATAATAGTAACATATATCTCTTATCACCATTAAAAAAAATTTGAGGGAAGAAAACCCTGATAGTTCCTGTATTTTTTTTTTCTCAACTAAATTATCTGAACAGTTTACACACATCTATAAAAAAACAAAAAACGAAACACATACAAGAAAGGTCATACACTTTCATTATCCTATCATTTTGTTAGATTGTAAGCCATGTTTGATCTACATTTGATTGAATTACTCAGTATTACTGTTTCTTGTGTCTCCAACACCTAGATAACACCTAGATAATGATTTTGTTGTTTTACTGTTTCTCATTTTTGCAAGTATTTTTGTATATTAGGAGCCTGAACTCTTGCGTAGTGTCTAGAGAGGCTGTTTTGATCAAGTCACTTAATATCAAGGTTCTTGCAGTACCATGTTGCACATGAATGTGTGTCTCTGCAAGCACTTCTAGTGGGAAACCCTGAGGCCCCACTATGTTGCAGTCTGTGCCAGTACCCTTCCTACATGTCACATTTGTTGACTATCTACCACTATTCAGGACCTCACCTTACCAAAATAACCCAGAACGTGAAAAGTTACAACCAAAGATACAAACCTAAAGCAGCCAAAAAAAAAAAAAAAATCAAAACACCTCAGCATTTTTTCTCTAACATCAGTGTTATACACTTTTGCAGTATGGAATCATTCCTCCATGAAAGGTTCCCAGACATCCTAGCTCTCTGTGAAATCAACCATAACCCTACAATCCCCTCTTCTGATTTCTCAATAAATGGTTACTTTCTTTTCTTCAAGAATGTCCACATATATTGCTGAAGTGTTTATATCAGTGAAAATCTTCTCTGGCTAGGGTGATTGTTTTTTTTTTTAATCTCCAGACCATTTTTACATGTATTTTCATCTCTCTGTACTAAACTCTGTTAGCTATTTTTCTTTTTCTAATGCTCCCTTACTCTCCCAACCGTTCCATTCTAGACACTATTTCGGATAATATAGATAAGACATTTCCTCTCACCTATTTGGGGTTCTGGGTATGACAGTAAACTGCATCCGGCAGCAAGGCCTCTAATTGGGAGGTTGTGAAGAGCATGGAATCACCTTTAAATTGCTGTTGTTCTCAGGTCCACTCTTACCCAGAGTGGTAGCACTTGTTAGGGTCCCAGCTATGGGCAAATAGTAACCCCCAAATTGGGGTTAAAACACTATGAAAGTATAAAAATTGGCTTTTATAGAAATATATACATAGACTTTTGCGGAAAAATATACATTTTTGAATGAAAAGAATTATTACCAGCAATACATTTTTGAATACAAAACTAGAAGACATCTTCAGTTTTATGAAATAGAGGGAAAAGATAAACATTTTTAATTAAAATATGACCAAATCAACCTTCTCACTATAACTGAGCATTAAAAAAAATACCTTAAAACCCTACCTTTTTGGCATTAAATAACCCACAGGTTGATATGCCATTAAACAAAACTCAAACTCACCTATTTGCTAATATTATATATGTGCCCACTATAACAATTGGTTAAACATTGTCACTGATCTTGTTGGTGTCAATACCCTGAACTTCTCAGTCTCCCATGCAAGTGGTGGATTTCCCAACATATTTCCCCAGTAACCCTTATAGATAGACTTCTCTTTGAGATCTCTGCTTGACTTTTATCTTGCTATGCAGTGCAGCACTGACCTCTTGGCAACTCAGATCCTGCTGTGAGTTCCACTCCTTCTCCTTACAGGAACCTCCTACCAGCATCTTACTGCTATCAAAGAGTGGACTTTGAGGTGTTCTGTGATGTTCCTTGGAACAGTTTTTAGTCGCCCTGTTGAAAACTGTGTCTTTGAGATCTCCTCTTGGATGAAAGCCAGTATTGATGCTTTCATCTCAGCCAGGAAATACTGATTAAACCTCATTCATTCCCTAGCTTCTATCCTGCTTGCACAGATACCATTTCCCACAGGAATAACTTCTGCCTTTACTGGAGCAATATGTCTGACTAAGATAAGTGCCTTTTTGTCTCTGCTTGCAATGAATAGCAGCCAATCTAGGAGGATGTGTGATATTATTTAACCAATAACTGGGGGACAAATTAGATTGATTCCTTTCTTTTACAAGGGCATCATGTAAAGTGAATGAAATTTGAATGCAGCTAGCTGATATCTCTTTTCACATGGATTAGTTATGCTAACAACACATTCCCCTGTGAATACATCATCCAAATTGTATAAAGTTAATGTAGTTAATTTATAATACATTAATTTCAAAGCCAAATTAACAAATTTTCTTGAATATTCCAATATTTTCTTGAAGTATTTTAATTTTTCTTTCATTTTTCTCTTTTTTTTATTTTGTTTTATATATTTCTCTAATAGACATTTGTTCATGCGGTTGCCTAAATTTTCTTAGATCTTTGAAGTTGTAAAGTTTTCTTCGTCTTCATGTAGCATGAAGACGAAGAAAACGTCAACATAGTTTGGTCTGTGATATCTTTCTCTCTTTGGTATATTTGATTCTTATTTTAAATCCAGGCTTTTCAGTTGCCAAATGTTACTGGTCAAAATAAAAGTAATGCTTTTGATGATCCAAATTAATTTTACTTGGGTAGATTTACTGATTGGAGCCAGGATTGATTAACTGCATCGAGGTAAGACTTTCTTAATCCAAGCCTTGTATGAATTAACAATATTTTTTTTGTTCAGTAACAGATCTCATGATTTTAAATATAGGCAGGCTTTCCTATCACCCAGTTCAGACCCTTACTCCTTCTCTTGACTAGAAGTAGAGTCAGTCAGTTGAGTGCCATGCGCGATACACACTTTGGGCGATCATGTCTCGAGACATGACTGACTGGGCAGAAGATTATCCCGCAGTAGGTTGCCATTGCTTTCTGCGGTAGACTGGTTGCCGACTAAGGCTATAGAACCCAATCTGTTCTATCATTTAACCCATAACTGGAGGGAAGAGACGGATTAATACCTTTCCCAAGGGTATTTGCGCGTAAGTGAATGCAAGGAATTCAACTGGAATTTGAACTCGGTTTCCCGATTTCTCGTTCCGAGCCGATATCCACTGCTCCACAACTCATTCTGTATTTCCTGTTTAGGAAAGGATTCCTGATACTTTTTCTCTATTCAGGCCTTGATAGTGATGCGTTTGTGATGTTTTTGTGGTAGGTGTGGTTGGTGACAAGGTTTCTTCATACTAATGGTACCAGATTAACATTTTTCTGGTTAGTGCTTCTGACTGAGAGGAGCTCAAACACTTGCATAGTGAAAGGTTGTGCTGTTCAACAGTTGCATCATATCAGGATCTTTGAAATGCCATGTTGTGCATGAATAGATGTTTTTTGCAAGTGCCTTTAGTGGGCAACCCCGAGGCTACAATCTGTGCCAGTTCCCTTCTCATACATCACATTTGATGACTGACTACTACTGCTACTCTAGGTCTCTCCATACCTTAATTCATATCATGACCTTAGACAATAAATCATATAAGACTAAAGTGGATAAATAACACCTAAACCCCTAATCATTTCTTTCTCCAACACCCATGGTATTCATACCAACTTTTACAGTGTGGAATTGTTGCTTTACAAAAAGTTTGCTGACATCCCAGCTCTAAGTGAAACTAACCTTAACCCTACAATCATTTCTTTTGTTTTCTTGATTCCTGTATTTCTTCCACACTTTTGGCCTGAATGCTTGTCAGTGAACATCATCATCTGGCTAGGGAGATCTCTCTTGAAGCTCCTGTCATCTCCTACATGTATTTCTGTCTCTCTCTCTCTCTCTCTCTCAAACTCAGTAAGCTACTCTATTGCTTCCCTTCTCCTCCTGACTGTTGCATGTTAGTGTTTCAGACAATATAGACAATGCCATTTTCCTTCAGCCATTTGCTAATATATTTGTGTTTGGTGACTTCAATACCTATCATGCTAAGTGACTGAAAAACCATTCTGGCTTGAATCTAAATGCTGATTTTCTCAATCTCAGTCTCTCATGCAAGTGGTGGATTTTTCTAATACATATTCCCAGTAATCCTGAAAGACATGCTTCTGTTTAAGATCTTTTTCTTACTCCTATCCTTGTCATGCAGCTCTGCCCTCTTGGCAACTCTGATTATGCTTTGGTGTCAGTAAATATCTTTCTACTCCTGCTCAATCCAGGAACCTCATACCAGCAGGATATTTTACTGGTATCAATGAACGAAATGGGACTCATTTTGTGGTTTCCTTTGTAATGTTTCATAGACCAAAGTTTTAGTTTCCCTGTTCAAGACTGCACCTCAGATGTTTTCATCTGGTTGAAAGCTGGCATTGATGCTTTTATCCTAGCTAGAAAATTCTGACTTAAACCTCATTCATTTCTGTGGTTCTTTCTTTTGCTTGCTTGGCAGCTATTAGCCATACAAATCACTTCTGACTTTATTGGAGTGACACGTCTGATCACAATAGGCATGTCCTGTCTCTGATTGTAATGAATGTAAGCATGTCTTATATGATGTGAAACTTGTTTCCAAAGACTATTGGCTGCTCTGCAAGTGGGTACTGAACAATTGCAAACCCTTGATCCCTCCATTATTCAATGAACTTGAAGTCCTCACATCATACAACGTTGATAAATTTGCTCACAAAGTCACTTCTAACTACACACTTGACTTGTTTGGAATACCCGAACTCAATTTTCCATCTAGAAATGAAGCCTAACTGAAATTATATGTATATATATATATATATATATATACATACACACACAGTATAAAAGTCCATCTTTGGTCCCCAATATAATTAAAAAGCTTGACTCTCATAAGGTAAATTGAGGTGATGAAATTCCAGTCATCGTCTTACAAAAATATGCCCCTGGGCTGGCTCCTGTCCTCTCTAAATTCTATCACTATTGCCTTACTGCTTCCTGCAAGTCTTTTTCAGTAGTTTTTGTTTTTATGAACTCTGAGGTGGCATCTGACACCTCTGATTATTACTCTATTAACATCTTAACTCTTTTAAGCAAAGTATTCAAGGCTATTTTCAATGCTGAAATAGTTAGGCATCTCACATCTTACAACCTTCTCTCTGACAAACAAGATGTCTACCACAGATATGCTAACAGCCATCACTGAATATATATATACCAATCTTTAGATAAGAATGAAGAATCTTCTCAAGCTGTTGTTCTAGATATCTTGAAAGTATTTGAGAGGATTTGGCATGCTGCCTTCTGTGCAAACTCCAGAATTATGACATTTCTGGATGATTTTTTGATTTAATCCAGTTGTTTTTACCAAATCATGAAATGAAGCTTGATTGTTTTGAACAGGAAGGTTTTCAGATTCTTTCATATGAATAAGTGCCCCTCAAGGTTCTATCCTTGGTCCTATAACTTTTCTGATCTTTATCAATTATCTACCTGATGTCATCAGTTCCCAAGTAGGCATCTATGCTGATGACATTACCATTTACACCCATCTCAATAAGGAATCTGCCAAGGGGAACAAATTAAACCATGCTGCTATTCAAAAGGACATATCATTTGTGACTGAATGGGATAGAAAATGGCTCGTAAATCTTAGTACCTCCTAAATGAAGCTGATCTCCTTTAACCACAGTACAGAAACTTTCCTACTTTACCATCAGAATGGATGATACTATTCACTTAGAGAGCAATGCACTGTGCTTCATTGGCCTCAATCTCTCAAATTCTATCAAATGGAATGACTACATCTACTGTTAGGATGGTTGGATCTCTGTGTCAGGCCAGGAAGTTTTTCTTGTCAGAATTCATTTACACATTTATAAATCTACTATTCATTTGTGCATTGAGTACTGGTGCCATATCTGGTTGAGTGCTCCTGCTGTTCATCTTGAGGTTCTTGACAAAATCCAAAGGTGAATCTGCAACGTAATTGACTCTGACTAGGCAGCCCACATTCAGTCACTTCTTCATCAATGGGATATAGTTTTCTTCTGTTTTTTTCTACAAGTAATTTTATGGCTACTGCTCTGATGAACTTCTTTCCCTGGTGGCCAGACTACATGTATTTATGTGAGCTAATAGAGTGGCATCAAGGTCCCACCCTTTCACTGTTGCAGTAGTTAAATGTAACCACCTCTTCTACTCTAACATTTTTTTTTGCACACTTCATGCACTCTCCCACTAACATTAGTAATCAGTCCTGCCTTGCTTGGGGTAAAATGATTAAATATATATATAAGTTCTGGAAGTTTTTGAAAGATAAAACATCAGTTATTGTTCTTCTACAGTGTGCGATGGATAAATTGTCTAAATTATGCAAAAACGAAAATAACACTGACATCTCATTTTAGCAATTATATTTACCAAAATTACATAAAAAACATTTTGATATACTAAAGAGTAAATATACTAAATAAAATCATCTCCAGATGAATTTGGAATCTTTTGCATCTCTTTTGGGTGGTCTTCTTGTTTAAGTTGATGAATACTGCCATAATCCTTACCTTCCGTTCATTGGGATTGCAAGGAGTTTTACTGCAACTGCGCCCCACATGCAATAATCACAGTGATTTCAGTCTTGGGAGTTAGGTGGCCAGATGTGAGGGGCTATGTGGTTGAAAAAATTCTCTGATAAACATAACTGGGTTCTCATGCTTGTGTGGCATGGTGCAGAGTCTTGTTGCCAGATATAGCATCTTCCGGTAGCCATCCTTTTGACCCAGAGGATCGCTACATCTTCAAGGCAATTGATGTAAGCCTCCGTACTGAGGCTTAAGGCCCTGTGGGAAGATGAATGGAGGCATAATGTCATCATTACTCCAAAAACCTTTTTAATCACCATAAGAGTAATCCAGTTCTTTCTGAATCTTGTGTACTGTCCCCAGATTGACACCCAAAACACTGCAGGACTCTGTTTGTATTGGAGCTTCTGGCATGAATGCTAAGCCATATGGCAAGCAATTTCCAAATTTCCAGCAGAGTGAATTGTCATGGTGGTCTTTTTCTAACAGACAGTGCCTAACTGACCTTACTATACAGTGAAGTTAGCAAAAACTCAAAATCAGAAATATAAAATAGTAATAATTTATTCATTGCATCCTGTATGTGCTGTGTCCCTTCAGAATGTGGGTGATCATGGCTCACCACAACTTCCTATCATTTTTAGCTTAGTAATGATTGTATTTTTTCCTCTTTTAATCCTGGTTCAGCTATCCATTTATACATGCTCATCATGTATTTTATTCAGTCTTTCTTCTGTTTCTCTGAATTCAGTATGTCCCATTTGTGTCAAATTTTCTAAGCCCTCTTTCCTCATTATGTACCCTAGAAATTTCAACCAAAACTTACTGTGTTTATCAAATTGTCCTTTTTGTTTTCATTTTCTTCAAAATTTTTTTAATGTTCAGTTCATGGCAGTTTTTGTTTTTTTTCTGTAGAAATACATTTCTGTTGCTTCAAGGAACTTCATCTCTGAGGATATTGTCCAGCATTCACTACCATGTCAAAGGACTATTTTTAGACGAGATTTCAGTACTCAGTTTTGGTTTCTAATGGAATTTTCCTATTTTTTAACACCTTGTTTTGGAAAGCACATTTTGAAATTTTAAGTCATTGTCACTTTTCCCCTTTTGAAGTGATAAATTCAAAAATTTTTTTTTTCTAGAGAAAGTGTTTTTCTCTACTATTCTTTTAAGTCACTTAAGAAAATGTTTTATTTAATCAGTAACATTTTCTGGATGATGGTAAAAATTATTGCATTTACGTTGTCATAGAATATGGAGGTACAGAGGTGAATGGATGCTGAAAATAGGATAGGTAAAACTTTAAAGACTCTAGGGAGAAAGCTGCATTAAATTTGTTAATATATCAAGGGACATTAAAAGCCATAATCTGCATTTAGTATTGCCCTTATTTTTATCAATTTAATGTGGGATGTATAAATACAAATTTGTTTTATCAGAATATTTTTTATGTCTTCATCAGTAAGAAAATAGTTTTTGTGTGCAATATGTGGCAAAGTGTTCTGTCATGTTGAAATATTTCACCTTCTGCTATATCTGAATATAGGAAGATCCATAACAAAATATTTTCTGTCCAGTATACCAAGGATTTATATCTATACCATTGCTTGGATGTAATCCAGCAAAATAATTGCTCAACATATGAATCTTATGTTGTTTTTTGTTCTTGATTCAATTGATATTTGTAATACTCTCTTGAATGTTTTTTTTTCACCCATAAATATCACTATTGACATTTTCTTCATCTTTTATCTTGTTTGATATCGTATGCAGCAAATAACCAACCTTGTTTGATATCGTATGCAGCAAATAACCAACCTTGTTTGATATCGTATGCAGCAAATAACCAACCTTGTTTGATATCGTATGCAGCAAATAACCAACCTTGTTTGATATCGTATGCAGCAAATAACCAACCTTGTTTGATATCGTATGCAGCAAATAACCAACCTTGTTTGATATCGTATGCTGTCATACGTAGCAAATAACCGACCTTATTTGATATCGTATGTAGCAAATAACCGACCTTATTTGATATCGTATGTAGCAAATAACCGACCTTGTTTGATATCGCATGCAGCAAATAACCGACCTTGGTTGATATCGCATGCAGCAAATAACCGACCTTGTTTGATATCGCATGCAACAAATAACCAACCTTGTTTGCATGCAGCAAATAACCGACCTTGTTTGATATCGCATGCAGCAAATAACCGACCTTGTTTGATATCGCATGCAGCAAATAACCGACCTTGTTTGATATCGCATGCAGCAAATAACCGACCTTGGTTGATATCGGATGCTATCATATGTAGCAAATAACCGACCATATTTATTATTGCATGCTATCACATGCAGCAAATAACCGACCTTGTTTGATGTCGCATGCTATCGTATGTAGCAAATAACTGACCTTTATTTGATATCGCATGCAGCAAATAACTGACCTTTATTTGATATCGCATGCAGCAAATAACTGACCTTTATTTGATATCGCCTGCAGCAAATAACCGACCTTGTTTGATATCGCATGCAGCAAATAACCGACCTTGTTTGATATCGCATGCAGCAAATAACCGACCTTGTTTGATATCGCATGCAGCAAATAACCGACCTTGTTTGATATGCATGCAGCAAATAACCGACCTTGTTTGATATCGCATGCAGCAAATAACCGACCTTGTTTGATATCGCATGCAGCAAATAACCGACCTTGTTTGATATCGCATGCAGCAAATAACCGACCTTGTTTGATATCGCATGCAGCAAATAACCGACCTTGTTTGATATCGCATGCAGCAAATAACCGACCTTGTTTGATATCGCATGCAGCAAATAACCGACCTTGTTTGATATCGCATGCAGCAAATAACCGACCTTGTTTGATATCGCATGCAGCAAATAATTGACCTTGTTTGATATCGCACGCTTTCGTATGCAGCAAATAACCGACCTTGTTTGATATCGGACGCTATCGTATGCAGCAAATAACCGACCTTGTTTGATATCGCACGCTATCGTATGCAGCAAATAACCGACCTTGTTTGATATCGCACGCTATCGTATGCAGCAAATAACCGACCTTGTTT
Organism: Ascarosepion bandense; assembly: GCA_037127315.1. Classification (NCBI taxonomy): domain Eukaryota; kingdom Metazoa; phylum Mollusca; class Cephalopoda; order Sepiida; family Sepiidae; genus Ascarosepion; species Ascarosepion bandense. The sequence continues at coordinate 1,750,714 of JBBBDQ010000365.1, forward strand.
GATATCGCATGCTATCGTATGCAGCAAATAACCAACCTTGTTTGTTATCGCATGCAGCAAATAACCGACCTTGTTTGTTATCGCATGCTATCGTATGCAGCAAAGAACCGTCCTTGTTTGTTCTCGCATGCTATCGTATGCAACAAATAACCGACCTTGTTTGTTATCGCATGCTATCGTATGCAGCTAATAACTGACCTTGTTTGATATCGCATGCTATCGTATGAACCAACACTTTGTTTGTAATACAAATTTAGTCTGTAACTTCATCAGCCATTAATTTGTTTACTTTTGTCTAACTTTTAAAGTTTACCAGTTTTCACTCACAGCATTCTCAGTGAGATTTCAATGACCTTAATCTTCAAATATCCTCTTCCTGTTATGAAATTTAAAAAAAAACATCTCAAAGATCAAGCTGAAGCTTCCAAACTCTTATGCAATCTTTTTAACACAAGAAATATTAATCTGTGAACAACATTTACTATGGACAGTGAGAATGAAATTGTTCAGAACATTTTTATGCCTTATTTGCAGCCTCACAATGCATTCAGACCAACATCTTACCTTGTAATGCACCACTATGTAATTATTTACATTAAAGTCTAGAATGACCATAAATACTATTATGGAATTCAAATTGAGAAGTGTTAACGCTACACTTTTTACAATAGCAGACTGTCATGAGGGAGGGTGTGGCCAAAATCTTAGATGCAAGACTAGAATGACAGGAAGAGCTTCAATCTCAGCACCTCCACCAGACAACCACTGAACTGTCAAATATTTGGCAAACTGTGTTTGTCAAGAATCAAACTGTCTAGACATTCCAGAAAACACACACACACACCAATCCCCTAATGAAAAGAACAGTCATCATCTGCTGAGAGAGAGAAATATGAAATTCTAATATTTGGGGAAAAAGCTAGTCTTACAAGCCAGTAAATACTGCTGTAAAAATGCCATAAAATTAAGTGACAATTTGGTGTAAATGAAAAAATCATCTTTAAGTGTAAGCTGTTGTTTTTATATTAATTATGCATTAAGTAAATGCAAAAACTTAATTATTTAAATTGCTATTTAAGTTTGGAATTATTCAAGTCTACATTTTTATTACTATTCTCTTGTTTTGCTTTCTTTCTTTTTCTTGTTTTTATTGGAGTTATTCAATTTCTCTTTAACACAGTCATTAATAATATTACTGGCATTTTCTCAAATAATGATTTTCAATATTTTATATTGAGAAGGTAGTTATTTAAAATAGCCACAATGTTTTGACTTCCAGTACTTTTGAAATTTCTTAAATTACTTTTCCTTTGCAATTTGGGCATATATACTGATGAGTAATACCACACATATTTTTTTTCTTTTTAATCATTTCATCTCAAGCAAAGAAGTAAATCCACAAAGTCAAAAAGACTTTAAGAATTAAGATGACAGTAAAAAAAAAACTGCAGTTGTTGCATAATCAACAACCTTTCTAAATTTGCATTCAGTGAATTGTTCTTTGGTTAAGCACTTTGGTTGAAAGCTGTCATGTAGAAAGAAGTGTTGACATTGACACATGTGGTTGAACGCTGATCACCAGATAAAAAATAAAACTAAGAATAGATTATTTCAATGGGGATTACGTGACCACAATAATAACCTATATTAAGCACCAGACAGAAGACTGGGTAGATCAACCAAGTATCAACTGGATTATGAGTAGCAGCATCAGTTGTACTAGTTACAGCCAAGTAGCAGAATTCAGTATTAAGAGTGATATAACTATTTAGTCTTTGAGTAGATTACTTGGGAGGATCTCAAGAGAGAACCAAGGAGGAACCTTTTAATAAAGTACTATTTATGAGAGATGTGAATAACTATCTTGGAAATAGAAAGATACTGGAATATCACCTCATAGTAATAACTTTTACTACAAATCCATGAGTAACTGAAGTAATAAACAAAGACCTAAGACAACAGAACTGTGATACCACAACACATAAGTAACCTTTTAGGTTACAACAAGCTAACACAGATCTTGCTTATGGTATCTATCAATGCTGAATTTAGAGTTGTTCTAAACAGGATGCTAATCACAGATGTCTTGCTATTTAGACCATAGATGGTGGAAGGAAGATGTGAATTCATATTCTTGCGGAAGCAAAGAAATGGGTGACCTCGAAGGCAGAACTGTAGCTGTTGCCATTACTGCTGTAGGGTTAATCACTTCTTTGCCTCATCAATCATAAATTCATGAAAAAAATAATGCATCTGACTTTGGGTAAATAAATGTATAATTTATTTACATATTTGCAAACAAACTGCTATCCACCGTGAAGGGAGAGGAAGCTGTCAGCTGAAGTCCTGTGTCAACAGCAGTATTGATGGTAAGGGGAAGCTCGTCGCTCAACCTCAAAACTGTCACTGCATGACTCTGTTGCTCCTCTCTGTCTGATGTTTGAGCCATACAGGTTTTTTATGACAAAACTAAAGTTTACATAGACTTGTTAGTTTTCTTTGGTTCCTCTTCTTTCACTGGTTATCTCTTTGATCAGTAGCTCAATAAACTTTGTCTTTCTGTTATTTCTTTTAAGATCTGTTCTACCAACTATTTGCTCAAGTTCACTAAGTATGCTGTGCATTGTTTTCCTTTGTCCCTCTTGCTTCTGTCCAATTTTCCAAGCTATCCTTTCTCATATGCCCCAGAAACTTCAACTGTCTCTTCTTGATGTTAAGTGTTAGTTTCCTTTTTGTTTTCATTTTCTCCAGAACATTGTTACTCACATGTTCAGTTTATAAAATCCACTGCTAGGAAGATTGGGTCACTGTGTTGGGCCATGAAGTTTCTTCTGCCTGAATCCATCTTGCACATATACAAATCAACCATCTGACTGTGCATAGAGTACTGTTGTCATATCTGGTCAGGCGCCCTTGCTGTTCATCTCAGGATTCTTGACAGGCTCCAAAGGAGAACCTGTAATGTGATCAGTCCAGACCTGGCAGCTTGACTCTAGCCACTTTCTCACAGGAGGGATATGGCTTCCCTCTCTCTTCTACAAATATGTTTATGGTTTCTGCTCTGATGAACTTAGGTCACTGGTGTCCCCCTCCACAAGAATTTATTCGTGAAACCAGACTGGCAACAAGGCACCACCCTTTTACATTCTACCAAATGCAGCTGATAATTCTACTCCAGCAGCTTCTTTTCTTGCACTTCCCACCTATGGAACTAGCTTCTGTATAATTGCTTTCTTGACAACTACAACCTCTAGGAATTTAAATGCAATATCAATTCCCATCTCTTATCCACTTGACTTTAGTCTTTCCCCTCATCATCCTATGTATCTTGTTCTTTTTCTTTCTCACTCTACCTTTGCAACTGTCATCACACCTGTATTCCTATCCTTTGCTTGCCCTTTGTCTGACACCCCCACAAATGGTTTATCTTTCTGTTCACTCTCCTCCTGCTGAAACATTTATTCTCTTATGTAGCTCCCTGTGCATCAGTGGTGGTACCGCCCTGTTTGGAGTGAAATGATTTAAAAAAATATATAGTATCTCCAGCATCTTTCAGAAGACTCACATCTCTTGCTTGAAATCCTGTTTCACTCTGAAGAGACTGTCCAGCATTTACTGCCATAGAGGACAGATATCATGTAACAGTTTAGTACTCATTTTCTTGTTTTTCATAAATTTTTTCTATTTCTTAGTATTTTGCTTAGCTTTTGGAATGTTTTCTTGGCTATCCCAATATGCATTCTTATTTCAGTGTCACACTTTCTGTCCTCTCATAAAACACTTCCAATATATTTAAATTTCCAGACTTGTTTGATTTTGGTATTTCTAATTTGCACTTGAGCTAATCTTTTTTTTAAACAACCATGCATTCCATCTTCTTGTAGTTGATGTTTAATCCTTTCTTGTTGCTTTTCTTCATTACCTTTCTATAGGGTTTTTTGCAGCTTTCTTTCTCTGTCTGCTATCAACACTGTATCTTCTACATACCCTATGTTGTTAAGATTGTGGCTTTCAATGATGAATTTTGGTCAGACTTTTAGTTCTCTTAGAATTGCCTCACCGTATGAGTTGAAAAGGTTTGTTGAGAAGACATGTCCTAGTTTGACACCCCTTCCTATTTTTGTATGTTTGTTGAACTTATTTTCTATCTGTATGCTGGTAGTTTATTGCCATTATAAGTTCTTGATTATCCTAATATCCTTCCCAAAGTTTTTCTGTTTTTCTTGCCTTCAGTGACCAGAGTGTTTCAAATTCCTCAACCATTCTTTTTCTTAGTTATTCGAGAAGTTTCAACTGTCTCTGATTGTAAGTGTCATTTGTTTTCATTTTCCTTAAAGCTTCTTTGTTACTCATGTGTTCAGTCCATTCTCAGAATGCTTCAGTAGATCCACATTGGATAGTAACTATGAAAACCACATTACTTGAAATGTTCCAATAAAAAATGGGTTTACGCATGTAACTGGAAAAGAAAATAATGACATGATCAAGCTAACTTTTTAAATTCACAGAAATATTAGAAAGAGCTATAAAATCTAGTACATTATGTACATAATTGTGTGTGTGTGTATATATATATATATATATGTGTGTGTGTGTGTGTGTAAATATATATATATACAATTGTATATGTATTTCCAAAAGCAACCATGGTAAAAATGGGTAACATGTATTACTGGAGGAGAAAATATATCAAGATGCTAACTTCCCATATTACCAAAAACAATGATCAAGATTAAAACTCACAAAAATACTAAAACAAGCTATAGCAGTTAATGAACAGAAGTTTAGTTTTCTAAAAATACTATTTTAATAAAAATTTTATATTTCAACCAACAGAGACAGTATTACTGTTTGATCTATGAAAGTCAAATATTTTCCATGCACTACAGAAATAGCTAATTTTATCATTACTATTAAAGCTTGTAAGGAATACAATTAATTTTTGGAATTATGTAATATCTGTTAGCTACTAAGATCAAATGAGAATATGAAAAACAAATTCCTTACCTGAAGCATGATTTCTATACATTATAGAGTGCAGTGATGCCAGTACTTGCTTATATTTGTAAGATATCAAAAGTTTGCATTAAAAAAAACCAAAAAGGTGAACATTTTAATGACATACCAGAAAGATATCAGATTAAATATTTTTGTGTGCCATGTCCTTTTAAGTCATGAGTGATCATAGCTCACAATACTGACCTGACTTCTGTTGCTTTAAAGTATTAAGAAACAGAAAAAAATGTGAGTTCAATACAATTATAAACACACAGCTGAAACCATGAACGAAGGAACAAAACAAAAGTACCACCAGTGAGATGAAACAAAAAAAAAAAAAAAGCAATGCAAATATTACTCAAATGACACTTGAATATTATACCTAGAATGTTACTATTTTTTTTTTTTAGTAAAATAGACCATTTCATGCCATGGGTCATTTCACCATTGGGAGTGCTGCAGAGGTGTCAGCCATTCTACAACTGTTTCATGATTAGTTTCTTTTATGCTGCACAGAGAATGACATTTTTATTTTGGTTTTGCTTTCTCAGCAATTAAGTCTGATTCTGTATTGTTCATAATGTAGTATCTTTAAGTGATTGTAGCTTTTAAAAATATTTTGAATGTTACCAGTTGGGTTCTTGCATTTGAAAGCGTATAGCCATTCACTTTGTGGTTTTAAATTTAAGACACAAGTTACTACCCTTAAAAGGGTTAAACTATTTTATATCTAAATGGTCAAGTTTTGATTGAATAAATACAATAAATACAAAGTGAAAAATTTTCTTAGCTAATGCATTCCCCCAAGAACTAAGTAACTTTTAATTTTGTTTTTATTTATATGGTTCTTTTACAGATACATTCCATTTGAAATTTTACAAATTAATTCTTTATTATATTCTGGGAACAGCTTTAGCAGTTTGCAACCCAGTTTTAAATAATACCTCAAAACCATTGGATTGTCTATGAAAGAAAAAATTAAACTGAATAGCATTGATAAGGGTTTCTTATGCTCTCTCATATATTAAACACAGTATAAAGATGCACATTTGAATTCTAGCCATGCTCAAGACATGAAGCTCAGAATAAACGCTACTGTTAGGATTCAAAACATATCTTATACAGTAAAACATGAAGAGAAATTAACAACACCCCAAAACACCCCCCTTCAAAATGGCTAAAGAAGCACTTCAGCCTGTGGACAATTTTTGAAATCTCTGACTTCCACCACATGGAAAAATATAAGAATGCTGGAAAAACTTATATTTTCCTTGTCTGTCCTATTTAATGAAACATTTTTAAAGGAATGGTTGCTACCCATATATATATATATATATATATATATATATATAAAATATTAATGTGGAAAGATTCTTCATTTAATTGAGCACTGTTTGTCATACTGAATTCTGGTGTAATTTGATATCTTTGCATATGAGTGATTCTTTCTGCTTGCAGAAAAGTAAATCTCCTGAAGAGTGAAGGCATTAATGCTTTCATGGAACTTTTCAGTTAGTATAAGTGAAACAACACTGCTCAGTTAAGTGAAAAATCTTTCCACATTAGTTCTATTAATGCACTATGTTGATATCAAGCATTTTATTTTCCAGATTAATTCTATTAATGCTCTGTATTGATATTGAGAACTTTGACAAAACTTTTAGCTAAAAATTTGCCCATCAGTAAACTGCTGATAAAACAGCAATTTTAGTGGTAAGTATCATTGCAATTTGATACTATATATGTATAATTTTTCATGTGATCTTAGAATTTCTTTATTTTTAGAACATTAATTATATAAAAATAGTCTTTTTTATTTATCCAAGCACTTTTGGCTATACTTTTAGCTATTATGAAAAAAAAAATTTATTTTACTTTTAACTGACTATAGAGATTGTCTTAAAACAATGTATATATTCAGTTAAAAGTACAATTCAATGAAAAAAAAAATTATGATCACATAATGAAAAATTATATAAAAAAACTTAACCATAATACCTTGTCTGTCATTGTCAAGAAAATGCTAGGTATAAAGCCTCGATCACATGTGGAAAAAAAAGTGAACCTGAGAAACCTATTTTTTGAAAAATTGTTTTTAAAGATTTTTATAAATTTCAGCTAAAAGTGAAACTGACTGCTCAGTTAGTAAATTTCAAATGTTTAAGGAAGTGGCCAATATTAGCTTTACCATGAAAACTTTGATCTTTGCCTGATGACCAGGCACTGAAGAAAAGCACGAAAAAAAAATACTATTGTTTCCTTAAAAGAGAATAACTAATATTACCATTATGATTGCATAAGATATATTTTTTCATCAGAATTATAAATTTGGGAAAAATTAACAGTGAAAACTAAACTAGATCTTATCAAAAGTTATCTAAGCAAAATTATGAAATTGGGTAAAACTTTTTTACTTTTTATCTTTGCTGTAATTAAGGCATAATCATTCTGTTAACAGTGAAAAAAAAATGGGGTTGATATAAAAAATGACTGGTATTGTTTCCTTTTCTCAGCATAGTTTCATTGATGAACGAAATCTCTTTGCAGGATTAAAGTAATTTGCATTCTGAGAGACAGCATAAAATTTCTCTGAATTCACATTTGATAATGCTAATACATTTTCTTGATAGTGAGATATGAGATTAAATAAGAGCTTATAAATTTATAGTAAAAATAAATTGCAAAATTATGAATATATTTCCAGCTAGTGACGCACAGAGCAACTAATGTGAAATTATTTTAAATATTTAAAGTTTAATACATATGAGTTTTTCCTATTGATTTTATATTTAGTTTAAATAATATTACACAATATATTCAATGGTAAAATTTAGAATATAAAACTGGAAACCTTCTCACCAATAATATATTTTTCGTTTTTGCATTGTTACATAGATCTGTTAAGTGGCTGCCTTAAAAATGACATCTGACATTAGTCCATACAAAGCAAAGGTGTATCTTTGAAGTCTCTTAAACATAAGAAATTCTACCTGTAAGTACCTAGTGATATTTGCTGAATGCTTATAGAGGGAACATAGTGGATGTAATTGCAGATAGGTAGTGGCTAATAAATTTCAGCCATGATGACAATCATTGCTGGGACAAGTTATTTTCTAAATAGTGTACAGATTTTGTGCATCATTTGCAAAAAATTGCTGTCACCAATGAAGTTATGATACTCACTGTATCTTTTGTAGTTTTCATTGAAAAAAATAAGGCATTACTTTAAGGGCATCCCTATATGAGCTGAGAGAAATATGCAAAATAAAAAATCTCATTATGATTACTTCCAAATTTTTTCCAAAATACATGCATACACCCAAATAAATTATTTATCTCACTTAAATGTAAATTTCCACTTAGTCTGTTTCATCAGTGATACTCTAAAAAAAATGATGGCATCACAATTTCTGTCTTGTGATAAATATTAGAGCCCAGACTATTGTTTTATCTTTATCACATCTATCATTGTACCCTCTGTTCTTAATCAGATGCTTGTCTTTTAGTATTCTTCAGGTGTATGATGAATTGATGTTGGAATTCTGTAGCACCAGTTCACATACTGTTTCAGGAAAATAGATATCTTTCCAATATTAATGATTTCTATTCTAACCTTTCAAGTACTGTTAAATGCCAACATCTTATATGATTTTCTCTTTGAATTAAATGAGATATCCATTTTAGTTAATGATATTGTTGAAAGTCCTCAAGTAATATGGTTTCTGCTATTCAGTACATTTTGTAATTCTGTTGCACCAGTCCACATGGTGCTTACAAATTTTGACAATAACTGGAGAAAGAATTTATTTCTTTACATTTCAAACTTAAAAGTACAGAGTTTAAATGCTAAGGTTTTAGAAAAAAACGTTTTAATTGTTCTAGGAATATGGCCGACTGTTTTCTTGGTTGGTTATGACTAGTGTTTCTGCATCTTAAAACTTGAACAATGTTTCTGAAACCAACACTTAAATATTAGTAGACCCTTTCATAAATGTCAGATTGATCCAGTTTTCATTTACATTGCATCTTTGCAGAGAAAGAAAGATACCATATTTACATATCACTTTGATGTTTCAATCTTTGTGCAGATTTATATTTTCATGTTTGCTATGCACTTGTAGACAATCTTGAGGAATTCAACAATTGTCATCATATTTCTGCTTTCATACAGTTTAAACAACACTTTTTATAACAAATCACTCTATGGATGAACTTTTGTCCTTAATATATTCACTTTTGTCCTAATTTCAGGCATGTGTAAATAAATTTTGCATCAATAGTGCCATGATTATTTTTTCACAAATTCTCACTTCTTTTCTAATAGATACGTATGTATAAATTTGTGTGTGTGTGTGTGTGTGTATATATATATATATATATTTATTTAACGTGCGATGGATAAATTGTCATCTAAATTATAAAAAGAATCATAACAATGACATTTTATTTTAATATATATTTACCAAAATTACAAAGTGTCTTGAAATACTAAAGTGTAAATTTATTCAATAAGATCGCTATTGGCTTCTACCATGTCCTACAGACTATTTCAGAATCTTCTAAATCTCTTAAAGTTGTTGAACACTGCCATAATCCTTGTAGTTCCTCTTTGATATAACATGGAATTTTGTTGGTCTCTCTCTCAACTGCACCCAAGACATCTGAATCAAGGGGTTTGTAGTCTAGTGAGTTAAAAGGTCAGATGTATGCGGTCACAGACAACCATGATTAATCATTCTGAAAAAGAAAAGAACTTGAATTTGTTAGTGAGGGCCACAGACTCAACACAGAGGCCTACGTTAAGTGGTCTGAGGAGGTAGTGCCACTCTGGCTTAAAAAGGTGGATACAAAGACCTTATCTCTGATTGCAGGACTCTGCACTATGTCACAAAAGCAGGAGGACTCAGTCATTATAAGAAAATAATTAGATGGATCACTGGAAGCAGTGACGCAGTAGTTGTTGAGTTTGGGGAGCACATTTTTTTAAGACGACAGCTGGAATTCCATCACTTCCACTTGCTGTATGAGACTAAAGTTTGGAAATTATGCATGACTAGAAATTGTAAGTCTATCTCTCTCTCTCTCTCTCTCTATCTATATCTATATCTATATCTATATATATATATATATATATAGTTTCACCCCAAGCAATGCAGCACTGGTTACAGCAAGAGGAGAGTGTGAGGGGAAAGAGAACAATGTACATATGTGTATTGAAGAAAGGGTTTGCTGTGGTTGAGGCAGCAAAGAGAGCACCTGACCAGATATAGCGACAGTATTCAATTCATGAACTAATGGTAGATTTATAATTGTGCAAGATAGATTCTGATAAGAAAAACTTCCTGGCTTGATGCATTGACCCTAACTTTGTTAAATGTAGCTGTTGATTTGATGTAGTCATTTCACTTAAGGTTAGCTGAGAGAGTGTGGCTTGGGAGGCACAAAGGAGACTGAAGTGATCCATACTGATGGAAGGTAATAAAGTTTCTCGATTGTGGTTGAAGGAGAACAGCTTCATTTTGGAAGCATAAAAATTTGCAAGTAATTTCTTACCACAATCCATCACAGATTGGAGATTCTTTCAAAGAGCAGCATTGAGGTTTATTTTATCAGCCTTGGTAAACTTCTTATTAGAGTTGGAGTAAATGGTAATGTTATCTGCATAGATGCCAACCTGGGAACTGATTACAGGAAGATCACTGAGGAAGATCAAGAAAAGCGTAGGACCTAGGATAGAGCCTTGAAGGATACCCATACTTGAATGAAATAATCTGGAAGCATGCCCATTCAAAACAACCTTCATTATGCATTTTGATAGGAATGATTGGATTAAATTGAACACTTGTCCAGTATTACCATAGCCTTGTTGCTTATGAAGAAGGCTAGTATGCTGAACGCTTTTGAAATGTCCAGGGCAACAGCTCAAGCTTCATCAGTCTTAATAAGAGCCTGGTATATATATATATATATGATGATGGTTGTTAGCACATCAGCAGTAGACCTAGTAGAGTAGAAGCCATACTGCTTGTTAGAAAATAGGATGTGAGATGATGAAACATTTCTTCATTGATAATAGGCTGGAACACTTATAGTGAAGTGTATTTGTGTGCTGAAATATATTAATTGATTTTGGCCTTGTTTGTAGATAGCCCACTATAAGTGGGATATAAAACAAGAAAATCAAATTGTGTATAGAGGCATATATAAAAATTAAGTTTTTTTACAAATAAAAGTAATGTCTTTTGGTTGGTACAAAGGTCGTTAAAAATGTTCATAGCAGTAAATGCCAAAAAGAGTTTGTCTGTATGTGTGAGCATTTGTTTGTTAGGAGTGTCTTTGATGTCTCCGCTCAGTCCATTGAGTAAGTGGCCCAGTAAACAGTGAAGATGAGAGAGCAAGGAGAGGCAAGCATAATGCGATACCTTAACATGATCAAGGGACATATTAATATGCTCGTATTTACTCCTTGTGTTGTCCTTTTATTTCATCTTTGGGGCTCAGAACAAGTCATTTGGGAATTGACCCCCGGATTTAATTCTGAGCTTCCCATTGGACGATAAATGAAATTCTTATCGGCTCATGAAAAGGGTCTGTAAAAGGAATTTGAAATTTATTTTTGGTTTTCCACCGGAACATCTGCATCGAGGCCAGATGCGCAAAGACCAGTTTTAGTCATTTGATGTCTAGACCTCGAAGGGCAAACATTTGGTCCCTGGTATCACCACATATAACTTTTGCCCCAGTAAACGGAGTTGTTGATTTTTTTTTTTTGTAAATTTTTTTTTTTTGTTAGTAATAAAAATGTGTTTTCTTGCTTCCATTTAACCGTTCTACCAAACTTCGTTCTAGTTTCTGGATTGTTATCATTAGTTTCCTCGTGACAAGATAGAGCGTTATTCAAATCAGGTCTTGATTCAATGGAAATTTTTTGATTTTATATTTTCATAAATATATGCAGGTTTTAATCTATCTATTGAATCATTACTATGTACATCATTTGATCTTTTTATAGTAAAATATTTTTCATGACAACTTAATATCTGGAATGGACCTGTGTATGGAGCTTCTAAGTTTTTTCTTACTCTGTCTGTTCTTAGTTAGATACTTTTACATGTTTGTAAGTCTTTTGGAAAGTAGGAATTAGGTATTGAATGCAAGTGTCCCCTGGATAATTTGTCCATGTCAAATTTTTGCATTTCGTTGGCTAGAATTTTAACGTGCAAGTTTATTTCACTATTTTTGCTCTTGGTAAGGTCCATTAATAACTGGGGAACTTGTGCATGACTCCCTATTACTGCAGTAAATGGAGAAAAGTTTGATTTGTTAGGTGCTATTCTCATTCCCAGAAGGACGATAGGTAGAGCTGATAACCACGATTGTTTCCTGGCTATAATGACCGTCTTTAGGGTTGTGTGTGCTCGCTCAACTAATCCATTTGTTTGTGGATGGTATGCTATTGTTCATAATCTGTAGAAACGTATTATTTTTGGTAGTTCTGCAAATAATTTCGATTCAAATTGGCTTCCTCTGTCTGTAACGACATGAAGAAGAACCCCTGAATCAGGAGATCCACAGATTGACAAAAGCCATTGATATTGATTTCACCATAATTTCTGTTATTGGGCATGCTTCTATCCACCTTGTATTTCTATTGATGCATGTAAATAAATATTGGTATGGTGAAAAATAAGTCAGTTTGGTTCTTTACTGGTGGTAAGGGACCAACAATATCTACATGCACTGTTTCGAAACTAATAGAAGGTAATTCAAATGGATGTACTATACTTTTTGTGTGTATTATTATTTTTGCTTGTTGTCAATGCTGGTATTTTGTGCACCAGGTTTTTATTGATTTGTCCATCTTTGGCCAATAGTATCTGGATTTTATTATTTTTCTTGAAGATGTTATTCCCAGATGTGATAGATTATGCAGACTGTCAAAAACCGATTTTTCTGAGCTTCTGTCACAAAAGGTCATGGAAAAGGTAATGTGTCACATAATATGGTTTCATTTTATTTATTGTGCATGGTTTCAGTTGATCTTTGAATGCCTGAATTTCATTGTCAGTAGCTTGATGTTTCATTATTTCTTGTAAGTCACATACATCAATAGTGTTCGTTGACAGGTCGTGATAAACAATCAGCTACTATATTTTGTGAGCCTCTTATATGTAAAATGTCATTCACATATTTGCTGATAAAACAGAGGTGACACAGTTGTCTATCTGATTTTAAGGAAGATTGGCTTTTAAAAGCACTGCAAAGTGGTTTGTGATCCATCAGTAACATTACATTTCTGTCTTCTATTAAATGTTTAAAATGGAGTACTGCTAAATAGGCAACTTGTAGTTCTCTGTCAAAAGTGGAATATTTTTGTTGTGTTTGGGATAATTTCTTTGAAAAGAAATCTATGGGGATGAGTAGATTATCAATCGTTTGGTAAAGTGCTGCACCCACTACATAATTCGAACTGTCTGTTACAACGTGATAATGGTAACCTTCTGAGCTAGGGAAAGCTAGAAGAGTGACATATGATAAAGAGTTTTTTTTATTTTCAAAAGATTCAATTTCTTCTTTCATTAAGGTTAAGGATTTTGAATTTTGGTTTAAACATATTATTTCCGTGAGGGGTAATATGATATTGCTGAAATCTGGCATAAGTTTCCTGTAAAAATTTGCCAGTTTTTGTAGTACTAGGTCGGTATGCTTGGAATGAGTTTCTTCATCTTCTGAGAATATAAGGATATTGTCAGTATATACAAATGTATAATCAGTATCACAGAAGATATTGTCCATCATTCTTTAAAAAGTACATGATGCGTTCCATAGTCCAAAAGGCATATAGTTGTACTTAAATAACCCAAAAGTCATGCAGACATCCTCTGGGTGAACTGGTATCTAATGATCAGCAGATGACAGATCTATCTTTTGAAAAAAATTTCTTATTATGAAGCTTCGAAGAAAATGAATTTATATTTGGGACCTGATATTGATCGGCTTTTGTTATGGCATTTAAATGTCTCTAATAACCAACAGGTCTATATGTGTCATCTGACTTTGGTACCATGTGTAAGGCTGAACACCATTCTGAGTTTGAAGGGGAAATTATTCCTGCCTTTAAGAGTTTCTTGAATTCCTCTTTTGCAATTTCACATTTCTGAGCTGATAACTGTCTGGCTCTGGAGAAAGTAGGATGGTTGCTACCAGTATCTATTCTGTGGTATATCTTTAGTTTTGTTGCATTCATGTCATGATGAGGAGAAATTAGGTTTGAATATTTCTCCAGAATTGTTCGTACCATTTTGTTAGCATCCTTATTCGGTACTACATCTATATTCATGATAATAGATGATGGATATGCATCGTCTGTTAGTCATTTTATCAATTAGTTTATTGTTATTGCAGTCCACCATTAACCCGAAATGGTTTAGGAAATCATATCCTAGGAGTGGCTGAGCAGTTTCGGCTATTATAAATGTCCAGGTAAACTCCTGTCTGAGGTTCCGTAGCATGAGATTCAGTACTGTTTGACCTGAGCATTCAATCTTTTGATTGTTGGCAGACAGTAAAAAGATATTGGTTGGGTATGTTACAGCGCCATTTAAATATCTCTTTGGAAGTATAGATATAGCAGCTCCTGTCTCCACAATAAAATCTAAACTTTGAGCTCTTAACCATGCGGCTACAATGAGAAGTGGTGAGGAAATGGAAGCTAACAACTCATTGCCTAGTTAGTTTTCCAAAATTTCACGAGGAACTGGTGAAGTTGGGTGAGAGCTGGATTGCATTTGAACATCCCTTTTATTTGGCCATTTGCACCATGGCTTACAAAATTTTGCACATTCCGCAAAATATAAATGTGCTTGGCAGATTTTAAGTTTTTGGTCCTTTTTGGAACACTGGTAGGGAATTTATTTTCACTGTGAGAATAGTTATGTATTGGTTGGTTTTGATTTGTTAAAGTTTCTTCAGCATCAGTTGCCATGTTTGGTTTGTGTTGAAAAGAAATATTCTAATTTTGCTGAAAGTCCAAAACTTTTTTTTTTGTGTGTGTGTAAATATGTATATGTGTTGAGATCACATCGCGGTCACCAGTTTATAGTGGGTTATTTGTTATATTAACATGTATTTGTGTGCTGAAATATATTAATTGCATTTAGCCTTGTTAGTAGATAGCCCACTATAAGGTGGGTATAAAACAAGAAAATCAAATTGTGTATTGAAACAACATATATATATATATATATATATATATATATATATATATATAACAAGTTTTTTTACAAATAAAAGTAATGTTTTTTGGTTGGTACGATGATCATTAAAAATATTCATAGCAGGAAATGCCAAAAAGAGTTTGTGCATATGTATATGTGAGCATTTGTTTGTTAAGAGTGTCTTTGATGTCTCAGGCTCAGTGAAGATGATTGAGAGACAAAGGAGAGTCAAGCATAATGCAATCCCTTGACACGGTCAAGGGATGTATTAATTATGCTTGTATTTTCTCAACTGTTTGCTTTCTTGTGTTATCCTTTTATTTTGTCTTAGGGGCTCCAAACAAGTCATTTGGGAATTCATACCTGAATTTAATTCTGAGCTTCTCATTGAGTGATAAACAAAATTTAAAAGGAATTTGATATTTATTTTTGGTTTTCCACTGGAACATCTGTGTGGAGCCCAGACGCGCAAAGACCAGTTTTGGTCATTTGCTGTCCAGACCTCTGAGGGCAAACATTTGGTCTCTGGTATAACCACATACTTTGCCAAAAATCAGTAAGAAGCTGATAGTGATAATTAGAGGGGTCAGAGGACCCTCCAGAGTTTTTAAGCATAGGAAGACTTTCAGTAAGAAGCAATGAATTAATAATTGTGTTTTGGAATGGACAGGAAAGAGAGTTCAGGGGGACTTCTATTGAGGACAATTACTGGAATTCCATCACCTCTGCTTGGCTTATGGACTCTAGCTTAGAAATTATGTTGGAGACCAGAGAGGGTTATATATTACTTACTCAGTTGAGCTTCTAGGTGGAAAGGCGAGTCAAGTGCTCAACCTTGTCCCTTGTGGCTGAGAGGAGCTCAAATTTATTGAATAAAGAAGGGATCAAGGGTTTGCTGTTGTTTAACACATTTGCAGAGCCAACAGTAGTTTTTGGAACCAAAATTTTAGGATTATATCAGCAGACAACAGCTTAGCATCATTCACAATGCCCTTGCATTCCTTATGAGCAAAGAAAAAAGGTACCTCTTGTATTTGGATGAAAGAAGTGATTCGTAAGGGCACTGGTGGCCAAGCAAGCAAGAGAGAACTAAGATGAATGAATGCATCAATGCCAGTTTTGACTTTGAAGGAAACCTCAGAGGTGCAGTCTTTAACAGGAAGACTAAAAAACTTTGTTCTAAGATATGTCACAAAGAAAATCGCAGAACTATTACTAGTTTGCTCTTTGATAGCAGTAAGACCATCTGCTATTAGAAGGTTCCTGGAAGAAGGGAAGTGGAAGCAGATATTAAGGGAAACTACAGCATAATCCAAATTGCCTAGACGGCAGTTCTGCATGACACGGCAAGAGTCATGAATAGAAGGGAAGTATGTCCTTCAGGGATACTGGAGATATGCGTGTTCAGGGTATGGATGCCAGCAAAATCAGTGACAGTTTCTTTTAGCCACTTAGCATGGTGAGCATTGAAGTCACCTAATACAAATACATTAGTAAATAGGTGAGAAGAAATAGCTTTTTCCATATTATCAGAGATATATAGTCATCCGCAGACTCCTGTTTTGCTGTATCACAGCTCATCAGTATGGTTAGACATTAGATTGCTTCTAGCCAGGATTGAAACCCAACTGAATTGACATCAGTCAAAAATTCTAAACTCTAAGCTGTTGATGTGTGGTACAGGAAGGCAGATTTTAGTGTGTTATATATGCAATGTAAATACATGCCAGTAGCTAAAAGTGTTCAAATTCATGACTGAATGAATGTGCAAATGCGTGAGTAGCTATTGTTTATAAAGTCTACCATTTTTCTATAGTGCTCAATCAGCATGCAAGAGCATATATGCGTAAGTTAAAAAAATGTTTTTGCTATAAATCCCAATAATAAAATATTATGATATATATATATATATATATATATATATATATCATAATATTTTATTATTGGGATTTATAGCAAAAACATTTTTTTAACTACACAAGAGCTGTTATATTTTCATTCTATTCCTAGCACCTCATCAGGTAATATACAGTTGGAAAAGTCAGGAAATGACAGACATATATATATATATAAACCAAATATTCTCTTATCCAGACAGTTGAGTAGGGTTCTAGTTTTTCTTTGTAAAATTTCTGTGTCCAGCACAAAAGACTGCCAATTAATACTTAAAATCCTCTGAAGACACATTTCATGAAAATATTTCAAAATTTGGATGTGTCATTGGTAAGTGGTCTATGTCTCTGAGGAATATAATAGTGCAGTTAAAACGCACATCTCATTCACACTTAACTTAGTTTTGACTCAAATACCTCCATTTGACCAGATGCAAGATTCTAGCATTCCAAAAACTTACTTATTTTTGTACATGATGACTTGTTTCAGCATCTACTGAGCCATCTTTTGAAAGAACACTGTCAAGATAAACAAAAGTATCAACAACTTCTAATTTATTAATAAACATATTTGGTTAACTATAATGCTGAGAGATGGATGGTGTATACATGACCTTTTATTTTCTTTAATCATGTAGTAAGATCAAAAGATGAGCATGTCTTAGAGAGCATGTCCATGGCAGTCTGCTTATCTTCCTACCTGTGAGACACCAGTTTAGCATCATTTGCTTAGAGTAACTTGCTGACTACAACATCTAAACATTTAGATTTTATATTGAATTTCTACAGGTGAAAAATCTTTTCAGATATCCCTAATCACAGGTAGACACTTACATCACAATTCTGAAAAGCATATGAAAGTGTCACAGCAAAATATACGGAAAACAAGATAGGGATAGGAATATCTCCTTGCTTTACACTATTATCAAATGTGAAAAGGCTCCAATAAAATACTGCTGAATTTCAAAGTATCCTTCATGTTTAGGTGTAAATCATGAAATATTCGGACAAAGCCAGGAGGGGATCGTAATTAGCCAAGAATGGTCTCTATTGATTGTGTTAAATGACTTGATGAGATCAGCCATAAAGAGGAATCTGAGGTTATATGCATTTTCCTGCAACTGCCATGCTGAGAAAATCATATCCATGGTGTCACGACCTGCTCAGAATCCATTTTGACTTTTAAAGATTAACAAGGGACAAATGTACTTCATAAGATTGCACAACAATAACTTGACAAATATTTCACCAACATCTTCCATCAAGTTTATTCCTCGACTAGCAGTATAGCCCAGCATTGCTCGAGTGTAATGAAAGCTTTAAAATTATTCCATGGTATTGGAGCTCAGATTTTGGAGGTTGGCAAGAAAGACTAAAAAGCAATAGTTGTTTTGAGTTAAAGCGAAACTGTAGACTGAGAGAAAAATGAACAGATGTGAGTCAAATTTTGATTCCTGGTATTGATATCAAATAAGTTGTTTTCATTGTAAACAGAAATATGAAGGCGAAATAAGTCCTCTGAGTAAATGGTATCATGGCTGAGACGAAGTACTAAAATTATACCTACTTAGAGCCAAATCCGAAGCAAAAACTAAAATAAATGAGCTGAAAAAAATACAGATATAGAGGCAGATAAACATCTTGCCTTTATATATATATAATCGATATTATGCACTATTGTAAGAACTGCAACCTTGAAAGTTCTAAATATCGTTTCATATGTCTTTATCTATGAGTGTATCAAATTTGATTAAAATCGGACCATTCTATCAAAACCCAATCATTTTTGATTGTTGATTTTCGATATTTATTGGGGGTGCCTCGAAAAAAAACTGAGCGAAGGACACTCACAGATGCTTGCAGTAAAACTGTAAATTTTCAAGAAAATAGGTTCAGCTGTTTCCGAGATTTGTGAGTATATATACATATATAGATATATATATTAGTTCCTGAGTGTGTGTATGTATATATATATATATATAGTTGGAGTGCGTATGTGTATATTTATATATATATATATATTTATATATATATATATATATATATATTATATATATATATATATATATATATATACACTCTATATATATATATATATAGTTTGTGAATATATGTATATATATAGTTTGTGAGTATACATATATATAGTTTCTGTATATATATATATATATATATACGTA